>OY970790.1:17188498-19688498 GCA_963853775.1 Xanthia togata
AGAAGTGCGAAAGGCCTATCAATTTCAGAATCAGTGCTTCTTGTCTATTTTGATTATTTATCCAAGACAAAGAATCCGAATACACTTTGGTGCATATACTCAAAACTGAAAGCTACAATAAGCATCATGTGATTAAATTAACACAGCATTGAAATAAATAGATTCACGAAATTACTGGCTTTTTAAAAAATAAAATCAGAAGGGGCGCAAAGAAGTCTAAAATTTTTACGACTCAAAATGTGGAAAAATTTCTTAATGAAGCTCTTGACGAAATTTTTCTGGCCACTAAAGTAAGTATACATGATTTAACTATGAATATTTCGTATCATAGTAATGGTAATTATTCTATATATTTACCTGTTTTTTTATCTTTGTTATAGGTGGCCTTAATTTTTGGACTCAATGGTGCTTGCCGCGGATGTGAACTTGTAAACTTAAAGGTGGAGGACGTTGAAAATCATTTCAATGAGTTACTGCTGATTAATGTAAAGGAAACTAAGACAAAGAAAAATCGGTCATTCATTGTACAAGGACAATATACTAAAATCATTCATAAATACCAAGCATTACGTCCCACCAACATGGAAAACAATAGATTTTTTATAAACTATCGGAATGGGAAATTTACTCGACAAGCCATCGGCAAAAATAAAATTAGCAATAAGTATGCCAAAGGAAATTGCTAAATATTTAAAACTTAAAGATGTTGAACACTCTACACCGGTCACTGCTTTAGAAGAACTTCGGCGACTTTCTTGGCGGATTCAGGGGTGGATATTACGTGAATAAAAAGACGCCGTGGTTGGAGCTCTGATAGAGTAGCTGAGGGTTATATCAAAAGCTCAATGGCGAATAAAACCATATTAAGCAGCCAAATTAACAAAAATATAAAACTTAATCCATCAGAGCCACAACCATCTTATCTTCGTCCGTAACTCACGATGCACCACCACCACTATCTCCGACGTATACTATCTACAATGAAACGCAAGTTCCTCAGACGCAAGAACAGAGAAATACTCAAATCAACTCATCAACAATAAATGTACCAAACAAAAATGTAACTCTCTCTATCAATAATTGGACCAATGTTTCGAATGTTAACTTTTACGTTTAATTGTCATTATTTTTAATAAATGCTTATCTCATATTATTATTGTGTTAGTTTTCGCAAATGGTACGAAAAGTAGAGTATTTTCCTCGGTTATAAAGCTGTCTTAGTCTTGGGTGAACTTAAAACACTGCTTTATCCCCTTGGTTAATAATCTACTATTATCTCCTACGCCCATACTATAAATACTAACAAGTTTCTGAAACAGTTAGCTTATTGCCATCCAGTGTCATGGTAATCATAATAGCATCCAAACGGGAGTTATAATGTTGTACCTACTGAATTTCATTATGCATCGCCTTTTTAAAAAAAGAACATTGTCATGCCCGCGCGTTTCACTACCATAGCGCCAACTGTACATAATTAGGTATTAAAACACTCATGTGATAAACCCACATTCGTGTTTTAATACCGCTTATTATACAACAGTTGCATAAATAACTAATAAAGAGAAAATATTTCTATTTTTTACTGTTTGTATTTTTGTCTGTAATGAATAAACTCAATAAACCCTAATCAAACTACGAGTACTAGACAGATTTTAAAAATTATTTCATCAGTAGAATGCTATATTTTCACTGAGTAACATAAGCTATAATTTATAAAGATATCACGCGGGCATAACCGCTGGCGGTTGCTAGTAGTTTATTAAAGTATTTTACCAAATTTAGCATTTACAAAATACTAAGATACCAAAGGTATGTATGTATCTCAAATACAAGATACAAAATTAAAATTTAAAAAAGTATTTCAAATATAATACAAAAATATATATTTTGTATCTAGTATCTGTATTTCAAATACTTGTATCTAAGATAAGTCAAATCTCTGATGGTAGGCCACCTGTCAGTAGCAACCACGGGTTTAAAAAAGTCCTGACAAAAAATCCGGATTAAATATCCGGACTTTTTAATCATAATTTATCTTTTAAAGAAAATCCCCTTAAATCTGGACAAATGAGAAGGCCGGACATAGTCTGGACGGGGGGCCAAAATGGACGGATGGTCATCCCTAACTGTACGAGACTCTTTTGAATAAGGCATTCCATTTATTTATTTTTTAATTAATAATAGTTACTACACACCTTGAGGATATGGAAATGTGGTGCTGTTCCACAAACTACGGTTCGTAAAGCTAAGATCATGTCCTGCGTGCCCTGACACCTTCAAGTTGCAGAAATTAATGGACGCTACTGATATTCCTATAATACTCGTGGGATTACCTTCGACTTGCAAAAAGAAGGATTATAATAAGCTAAGAAACAAAATCAATTGAGTTATTCACTAGCGCAGTACTCCGTTCATTGGAATACAAACAGCTTGTTAACGCGTGATGTCTAAATTACCAGTGAATGCAACCTCCCAACCTCTTCAATATAACTATACCTACTGATTTTAACTCTATCAACCACTGAATATGCTGAGTATGGAGCATTATGCTGAGCGATGGCCGTTTTGCGTGGATGTGACGCATATTTTTCACTACTTGTTCTTTTCGTGTTTGTGTTCTTTCTTTGCGTCATGTTTGCCGCAAATATTCGTATTTTCTTTTCTTTCTTTCAATATACAAACATGTGTTATGTATAGTCAACCTTATGTTTATCACCCTGAGGTTGAATGTTAATGTGCGGATGCGGGGTGAATCAGTGGTGGAGATTTCGTTCGCCAGCCCCGCTCTGTCGCCGCGTGTCAGTGACTGGCGCGTCATGGAGGGGGTGGAGACCTATTCCGATCACCGGTACAACCGGTTCGACGTCTCCGCCCAGACCTCAAGCGCGCCGGTCCGACAGGCCCCTAGTGATCCGCGGTGGTCACTGAAGTAGCTGGACCGGGAGCTCCTCCTGGAAGCCTCGATCATGCAGGCCTGGGTGTCATCACCAGACAAGCCTGCTGATATCATAGATGAGGCGGAGTGGTTCCCGAAGGCCATGTCCGAAATATGTGACGTGGCAAGCCCAGACGTGCCTCGCACCAGGTGTACTGTGGTGGTCGTGGTCGCAAGAGCTGACGACACTGCGCAATGCGTACGTTGCTGCGAGAAGCCGGTACACCAGGCACTCTTTGAAAGAGTCATTGCAGACCGCCTCGTCAGGCAGCTGGTGCGGGTGGGGCCAGATTTGGCGGAGAGCCACGCCCTCACGACGGGGGATGCTGTGTGGCTCATGCAGGCCCAGGGTGGGATCATCTTGGCGGTAGCTCTAGACAACGCTAATGCCTTCAATACCTTTCCCTAGAGTTGCATCAGGGAGGCAGTCCGGTATCACCGGTATCACCCGACCCACCTCTGTCATGCGGGCGAGACCTATTTGATGGACAGGGCCGTCATCTACCCCGGTCACTGGAATGGAACCGGCGACAGATGTCGTGTGGTCCCACAGGGATCGGTCCTGGGGCCGCATCTGTGGGACATCGGATACAACTGAGTGCTGCGTGCCGACTTCCCTAGCGGCGTCAGCGTCATTTGGTACGCTGACGAGACGTTAAAAAAAACCGGTTGAATGTCAATTGCACGCCACAACGTCTATTTGTCTATAAGACAGTTGGGTTGTTTCAACTTTAGTGAAGCTTCAGTTTTCTGTTGTCAATAATAAATAATAATAATAAAATTTATTCAAAACTTAAAATTGTTAAAATACGGTATAAATCTCAGAAATAATGTAGGTATAACAAAGTATGATGCCTGTACTAGGATAAACCTGTATCACAGGCGACATGAGTTCTTACAATTACTTTTTGGACAACTGATTTCTTAAACAATATTTAACATAAGTTTTAAGAATAGTGACATAGTTAGTTAATTTATTAGTTATAGATTTATAATCAACTTAAATACTAATAGTTAGGATAAATAATTTTTATATTATTTACGGAAAATCTGTAGTTGATAGTACTTAGTTACACGAATTATGATTGTGTTTGCAATATTATTAACTAGGTTGAAACAAATACTGCATAAATCACCATCAAGGTGACGTTAAATTTTTGAAGCGGTCGGCTAATGTGCTTAGACTGCGAAATATCGATAGTAAGTAAATATGACAGTGCAGAGGCCAGGGATATTGTTGAGTCAGCAACAAGTGATATGACGCACTAAGTACCGCCATAATCTATGGAGTTAATATAACTGTATTCTGCTATTTTCCTAGCAGGGCATTCAGCGTCTCCTGTTTTGTGATCACTAGGCTTTTTAAAGCGTGAGCAAGTTGCACATTTCGGAATGTCGGCTTTCTTCACGCATTCAGACATCGAATGTCCTGCGTCACCACAGTGACCACACGTAGTAATGTTCTCTCGGCAAGTTTTTGCTGCATGGCCATATTGTTGGCATTTATAACACCTTGTTACAAATGTAAAATCCCTGACAGGACAGGACGTCCAGTTTATAAAAAGCCTTGATTGAGGGATTAGGGTTTTACGTATATCGGCTGAAACTTCAATAACGTAGTTACAGGTCGTAGCATCTCTCTTTCCCGATTTGTGGTTTAATTTTATCAAGGTCAAGAAGGATTCCAAGGACAGTGCTGGTAACTTGTCGGCTACGTTTTGTTCGAAAATGCACCTGAACACCTCATTTTCAGTCAAGGAAGTCGGCACTCCTACAACCACGATGCGAGGTTTGCGCTTGCTGGGCTCGTCGGCGGTAAGTCCAGATGTGGAGAGCTGGACTGCATGCTTCAGTTTATCAGCGTCATGTTTCGTCTCGGTACTGATAATTACGCCTCCATTTTTTGTTTTCCGGACACCACGAACGTGCAGCTTCATTTGCTCGGGCCGTATGATTTTTTGCACGAGTTCTTTCGTATCGTCACTTGATTTAAATTTATCATTAGGATAAATGGCAATAGAGCTTAGGTTATTGGGTCGAACGTAATCGTTTGATCCCTTTTTCACCATATCGGCAAAAGAAGGATTTCCCGCAGAGCCAGAGTCCTTTATCGTCTGCTTGAGCTCCGAAATATGTTCCATCAGGTCGCGCTTTTCTTTAAGGGCATCAACCATGTCATACGCAAGAATAGCTTTATGCTTGAGCGACTGATAGAGGACTGCCATTTGTGAGGTGCCAGAACCTACTTTACGGCATAGGGTAGAAATTTTCAATTTCTGCTCCGAGTTCAGCTTTCCATCCGCAGCAATAGAGCAAACTTCGTTTAGGTGTTGCTCGATGGCAGACATCCATTTTTGAAGCTCGGGAGTCGTAATAATATCAGCCGTGGCCGACTCGAGGGCTGGATTTTGCGTCGTCGTCTTCGAGGGTGAGGCGGAGGGTTGCACTGGCCCCCTTGGATTAAAGGGGCTGATTTCCATGTTGTTTTCACAAGTACACTATTATGTGGTCATTATTTACCAAACTACTCACTAAGCAAAAACTTACAGATGCATTACGACGGTAATGCGATAAATGAGGTCACTATTATTAAATAAATTACTGATTAAATATTGCTAGCGAGCACGTCTGCGCGCTGCAAGAGTCGCGAAGAATCAATGGTCTAAACCTAAAGCAATTATGAGCTGAACTATACAGATACCTATTTACTTAAGGGGAATGCGCAAAATTAGCACGCGGAACTCAATTAGTTAATATGAACGAAGAGAGTTGTATTGATGATTTTAATGATTAAAATTCTGTACTTACATATAGTGCAATCCACGAATCGCGCTCCACTCCGCTCCGCTCCGTACTAAAGTACAGCTTACAGAACAGTAATCGCGGAGTGGGGCGCGTCGTCGTGGATTGCACTATCTGTACACATTTGTTACGGTCGCGAATTATATTTAGGTAGATCAATATACAACCTGGTACCGACCTGCAAATTACAAAATTTCGCGGGCTACCCTGGCGCTTTTGACATAAGGCGTGTAGTTGTGAACCAAAAAGGTTTTGTAAAACAAGCGCTGCCCCTCTAAATATGGGTGCGAAAGGATTTTGTACGCAGACGAAGTATCAGACTAAGCTACTCAACAATAATACACTATACTGTTGCATTTAATTTTGTTAGTTCTTTATAAAACGTACAGAACAATAGACTCAAAATATACCTACACTATACCACAGATTACCCGTTTTTATCACTCTATATAACATTTTCAATACCTACTGCTATAATAGCCTACACCTTCGAGTCGCTAGACGCTGCGAACAAAAATGTTTAGGTACATTTTTGTTCGAAGCGTCTAGCGACTTTACAAGCGTAAAGTGAGTTTTGCTTTGTAGCTGCGCACCGCCCGCGCCTCCGCGTGGTGATTGTGAATTGCCAGGGCTGCCTCTTTCGATAAAGATGTCAGTAGGTATTTGTCATTTAATGAAATAAAATAAAATTAGTTTCAATGTTGTCGCATGTTTATTTGTAAAAAAAAATGACAGTTGTCAAATGGAGGTCATTGACCTTTCTATTCTTATCTCAGACGCATAGTAGAGACAGACTCAGACGCACAGATTACGTGGTAGAAGTATTCACGTACCTACCAATAAAGTACAGAACACGAAACATGCAAGGCTAAACAATTTAGGTACCTATTTAAAAAACTATACTATAACAAAAAAAACAAAAAAAACAAATGAATTCTATTAATTCTATTTTTCAAATTAGATGCTCACTCACATTTCACTCACATTCATAACAAAGCCAAGCATCTTTGATGTTTTTAATATAATTTTGTCAATATGTTCGACAAAACTTAGCTTTTTATCGAACTGAACGCCTAGGTCTCGTATAGCTTCGACTGCATGATTTTCTTTTTTTTTTGTCATCTTGATATGATGGCTTTTTTTCACATTCAAAGACATTTTGTTGTGAACTCAACAACTCACACCACTTAGTCAGCCGGTCTAAGTCGCTTTGGAACACAGACTACATAGGGATACTCTTTGGAACAATACCGAGTCCGCAGGATTTTTTATAATCTTTATGGCTTTGAGGTAATCAGCAAATAGGAATATATTCGAGTTCGAGAAGTATTTATGAATATCATTTATAAAAAGAATAAAAACATGCGGACCTAAATGAGATCCCTGAGGGATTCCCGACGTTGCCCTGTACGAATCTGAAGAGCAGCCATTCACTACAAATTTTAGCATCCGTCCAGACAGATATGATTGGAACCAATATAATATAAAGCACATAAACTTACCTAAAAAATATAATAATAAACTGTAAGTAAACACTTCCAATATTTACGAATGTCACGAAAATTGTCATTATATTTTTTTGACGACTACGGCACAATCGCGTTGCCCATGGTATAATAACATAATGCCGTTGCCATGGTTGCAGGCGTCGCGTCTTCGTCGTTGTCAATATTCATTTGTCAGAAGTTGTCGAGCAGACGAATTTTTCAAATGTATGAAGATTCTGTGATTACTTGAACTCAAACACTGACTTATTAGTATTACTTGTTAAAATGTTAGGACTATCGTATCGTATAATTTTACAATGTTTTTAAATATGTCAGCACTATGCATCTATCACATAATTCAAAAAAGGCATCTTACTCGTAGAATCATATCTATGATGTTATAGGTTGTGTTTATCTACGAAACTCAATATTTCTGATTATTAGTTTTTAGAGGCATGAGGAACAGGGTGTAAAGTTCACTCATCCACCATAGAAAAGGGAGGATCCTCCGACCAGACAGTTGTTGACCCGAGACTATCCGAAATCAACATTTCGGATAGTCTTTTTATGTCGTTCGCGCGGTAAACTCTAATTGCGCGATGCAGGATTTGTGTGACGTCATGTCTTTGATGCGTAATTCGTATGTGGCGGTGTAACCGCTACATCACTCACCCCCGGAGACCGGAGGTCGATAGTAAGCTGAGTCTTGTATTTTGCGATGCTTCACACTGCCAGCTAAGGTTCCAGTGAGTCGGAACCGGGTGCGGTGATTGAGGTGATTGCAGTGATTCCCCAGTGAGTCGGGGTGATGAGGCTGAGGGTGATGACCAGGAATGCGCGTTCGCTGCATGCTGGTGGTCAGGATACCCGTTGAAGCCGAGGGTGCTGGCTGTCTGTGTGACTCGCCTCACGAAAGCTTGCGGGAGTGATGATGATGATGACGTCACGCTGAAGTAGTTGCACGAAGGCTGCGTTGACGTTGATCACGGGGGGTGAGTTTAAATGTTTGTAAACGCACCCACGATACAGGAGAAATTCCTAGTGTGGGGCAAAGTTAAAAATAATATATATATTTATTTATATCCAGCATCGCAATAACAACCTTTATGAATAACAATTTATACGTATATAGAAAGAGAAAAAATAAAATACAAAAACAAAAAATAAGATCTCATGTCATGCGTAGAAATATGGTTCTTAGAGAGTAATTCACACAGATGGATAGATTGTCATTTCTGATTTCTGCAATGATTTTATGTTAAATAACACTTGTTCTGCCTGCAATTTCTATTGTGAAACTGAAGTATATAAGGGCTTGTATCACTGCCCTTCATACAAGTGATTTTATAACTTATGTAGTAGGGTGCTGGTTACAACACCAACCTGTTTTGGTAACTAGCATAAGTCAAGTGTAGCCACAGATGATACTATATATTGTTATTTGATTAAATAAATCTTAAAACTATGCTCCAAGGACACCCATTGACAACCCCCGGTTGGTGCAGGACTTATTGGAATATAAGGAAACAAAGATATTGGATTATGGGTTTGGGTGGCTAAGTGAACTGGTTATCTAGAATTACCGATGCAAAGACTATGACCCCTGCCTGACCAATATTTTATATAAAATACACAGGTAATATAGTATTATTATTATTATTTTTAAGTCTGTTAGTTTTTAATCATGTAAATACGTGTGTGAAAATAAAAATAAATACTTGTTTTTCAATTTAAAAGATAAGTTTGTTCTTCAATCCAGATTTAGAAATTCGGGCAGCCGAGCAAGCAAAGCTTTGAGTTGAGACGTAACCGTCAGGGCGCAAGTCCTACTCACACTTGTCCGGTTTATTAGATAAATAAAACAGCTATAAGGTATAAGTGATTCTAAATGCTTTACTTAAAATATTATATTATTCATTTTCCTATTATCATCATTAATTTGTAATACCTACTCTAGTGCCGCCATTGAACTCATAATACCTACATGTTAGAAAGTTTAGTTTGATAGAGTGGGCCGATTCTATTTAAATAAAGACTAATTTAATTCAACTAAGTTAATTCAAGATACGGACTATGACTATATTTCCAATCCCTTAAAACTTTTGAAAAATAGACACAAAATAATCAATATTACATGTAAATTTTAAAATCATCCCATATTTTTCCCCTTAAGGCAATTATATTTATATAATTTTTGCAAAAACGCTGAAATGTGTAATTACATTTATAATTACACATTTTATCATGTTTTCATCCCCTATAAATACAGACTTTCATCCCCTATATTATCACCCCATAAAGGATTATTTTGAGACAAAAAGTATCATAAGTCCTTCTCCAGTATACCATCTATCTCTTGCCAAATTTTATCGGAATCCGTTCAGAGGTTTAGCCGTGAAAAGGTAACATACAGACAGACAGACAGAGTTACTTTAGAATTTATAATATTAGTATGTATGTATATATTTATTATTATATATTTCTAAATTCATATCTATAATATTTATGGTGTAAGTACCTATATAATAAAGATTATTCTATCTATTTAGGTATCGATAAAGCTTTTTGATTGAGCAAATTGCACATTGAGCAGATTGAGCTAACAATATTGCACGGTCCAACTACTGCTGAGCATGAGGTCCTGGGTTCGATTCCCAGGTCGAGCAAAGAGTTATTGGGTTTTTCCATCAGGAACTTCTCAGTAGCAGTCTGGATTTATGCCCGGTTGATAGCAATAAGCTCGCCCCCTCTGCCATGGGACTTAACTTGCGAAATGTGGATGTACTATGCACCTCTGCCTAACCCTTCGGCGATTACAGGCATGATGATATTATATACAGGGTGGAAGGGACATCGACGCGAAAACTGATAGGCATGGATTCAGTACATGATTCTGAACGCCCCTCCGTAGAATTTTTTTTTTTTTTTTTTTTTTTAAATCTGCTGTTCCATACCTTTTGACCGCGTAGGTATTGAACTTTTCTATGAAACAGCTGTTTTTTTTTTAATAACCGACGAAAATTTTCAATGGAGGGGGGTTCAGAATCATATATGTGTTGATTGAAAGTTGTAAATGACGGGTATTGTTGACATTGTATGCGAAACTTGTATGTTTACAAGAATCAATTGGGTGGATTAATTCAAATTGAAACACCAAAAGTGAACCGTGTATTTCCGGCATAACGAAGAGGTACGTATTGGAACAAATATCAAACGAACTTGTTTCAGACCTGTAACTTTATAAAATTGTGTATGAAACGTCCTCCATCGTACCGTACACGTGTCACTGCTCTTAAGCCCTGAGCTTCTGAAGCTTATTCAATGTAATTTGCTGTGAAATCTCTTACCAAGTTCTATGATTGGCTGCTATGTTGTTAGGGTGAAGCAATCACGGTAGATTTAGGCCTTATTAAACTCATATTGCGTAACAAAACAACTGTTTTTTCTCACTAGAGGTATTTCAAGTACAATAAGATGAACTAATTTTGGGAGACAGAAATTTGATGAAATTCTGACGACGTTTCCAAGCCAACAGTCGAAATGCGGCGGCTTATTAGGTACAAGCTTTTTAGGGTTTCGTAGTAAACAAGGAACCCTTATAGTTTTGCTATGTCCGTCTGTCTGTCTGTCCGCGGCTAGCTCAGAGACTCTTTGTACTAGAAAGTAATTTGGCATACAAATTAATCATGCCGACAAAGTGGTAAAATAAAATCATGATCGTTGGAAAGGTCATTCAATAATATTGTGAGTTAGTAAAAACCATTTTTGGACTCAAGAAACATTTGCGAAATATTAAGCTTAAGCTTAAAGTGCTAATTTTAGTTAGTGTTAAGTGTGTCCCCCCCCCCCCCCCCCCCTGCAACCTAAATGGTTGGTCTTGGATATGTGAAAAAATTCACGGCCGCAGTAAACATAACGACACTAAAAGAAAAACTATCACAGCTAAGTAGGCTTTACAAGTTAACGAGTAATAATCGAGCAACTTACATTTGTGGTTGCAAAAACATGTTCTCCCATACATTCCGTATGGGAGAACATCTTTTTCAACTACAAATTAAGTTTGTTCCTGCGATAAATAAATTCCGACTACGGGACTCTCATTGCGGTGGTCCGACACGCACTTGGCCGGTTTTTAATATTGACCTCAATCAAGGCTTTAGAATCACTTGAAACGTTTTCTACTGACTTGTTGCTTCGTGCTCTCGAACGATTTATGTAAACGATAGAACACCGACCAATAGATAGGTGCCGATATTGTATTAAGCTGCATGGTGTACAGCCTTATGAAACCTAATCGATCATAAATTAAAATTAAAATAAAATAATTCGTAAAATAATAAAATAAAATAAAAAGAATGACTCTATTCCTTTTCTGATATTACCATTCATAATGATTTTCTTCAAATCACAGTTTGTAAAGCAGTTTGCTACGAAACTATATATCTCGTTGTCTACGTATCTTGGGAAACTGTAGGTTTAACCAATGACTATAACAAAGCTGAATTTAAAACCACAAGAAAATCAAGCCTGTAAGAAATGAGTCAGCAAAAAGACATAAATCTTATGTTTTGCATTATGTCTGATTATATCCTCCTTGCTCATTTCCCAGCACTCGTAGCATGACAACCATAGCAACGGGCTTTCTACGGGTTTCGTCGACGGAAGAATAGACAAAATGACAGATCGTGATTGTTTAGCTGTCATTTTGTCTATTCTTCCGTCGACAAAACCGGTTTCTATTGTGGCCATGCTAAGGGCTGATTTCACCAATGAAACTGAACGCGATCAGCATTTCTAAAACGCGTTCAAGAGCTGTCAGTGTGAAATCCGCACGAAGCGTGCAGATCAGCTAACCAGCTGTCAAATCCCTTCCTCTTTTCTTTGGCCCTTTAGTATTTAAGTAATTGGTCAAGCTTGACCGCAAACGCTATCAATACAAAAATTATTATTTTTATTCATTTATTCATGCTCAACTCCAAAACTGAATGGAATTGTACTCACTTTGACCAAACAAATGCTTTCAAAACCGCAAAAACTTACGTTATTTCTTACAGCGGTCGGGAAAATTGCACAAAGGTGGTTTGCAAATGTGCATCCTGTTTTTATTCACGTTTTAAACTGACTTCGCTGACATACAGAGTGCAATAGATAGTGTTCTTTTACTACGAACACATCTTCACAGTTAACGATAAACTTATCTAGGTACATGTTGCATGTACTTAAATAGTAGATTGTTTGCCAAGGGAGCAAACAACTATTTTTAAGGCGAGGCGATTCTAAAGTAGAATCCTGAACGCAGCGAGGGATTTAAAGTACGTCACTCGAGCTTAAAATAGTGTTGCTCCCGAGGTGAACACTCTACTTTTCATCACCCTCTATGAGAAAAAAAAACGTGCACGGCCCTACCCTCATCTCTCACGTATGAGCCGCCGCCATCTTGGATTTACATTTTGAACTCTTTATCGACTTTAGCAGCTTTAAAAACTCCTGCCTTCACGTCTGCACCCTCAAAAACTATGATAACGACACCCATGACGGAAAAACAAAAATTATCGTAGCCGCCATCTTGGATTTACGAACAACACCAATGACGAAAAATTGGAAAATTTTCTTCATGTGTCGTTGCCGCCATCTTGGATTTTCATTTTGACCAGGCTTGTCAAAGTGTGAATAATAATTCACACTTTCTTTCTCTTTCTTGCCAGCCTGTTACTTGTTCATACAATGTTCATGATTGATCTCCTTGGTGATTGGAACTTTTTCTAACAATATCCACATTCCAAATTCAAATCTACTTTGCTCCCTAGGGATCAAAGTGCTATTTTGGCCCCTGTTTACGAAGAACAAACTAGCTCTTTTTGAATAGATGTGATGAAAAAAACATTACCTACTACATTTTAATTAAATATTTACATTTAACGGCTCTGAAAATTTTCGAATTTATCATCAATATATTTTCATGATTTTCAAGGGTGCTAAAGCCGATAATGAGGTCAAAAAGTCTTACATTTTAGATCACCTTTATAACCTGAGAAACATTAGACTAGGATGGCCATCGGAATACTAAATCAGTACCGATATAATATATTCTACTGAGTCTATGACAGGCTTCAAATTTTTACGTATGTAGTCAAACCTCGTGTCAATACGTAAAGTTTGGAACTTAGATGTTATTTTATTCTATTTGGTTGTTATACAACAATAATGGTTTAGAATTATAAACGCTGATTTGAGAATAATGGATCTAAATTGAGAACTAGATACCTACATATTGCGACAAAATTACATTCATGAAAAATTCTTAATTAGTAAGTTCCTACTTAGTTACTTGCTTCCTCCAAAGTTGTTGAACAAAAATTGATAAGTATTATGTAAAGCCTACTCTAGAAAATTCGTAAGTCTTTCTTAATCTTGGATGTTCCTGAACACGAGTGGGTACGAGTCATTGTGCAGACACCGAGGACTCTACTTCAAATTTTCCGTTTTTAATCAGAGCTCCCTTTTGTCTTGAGCTCTCTGTTCTTCTAAAAGGGCTTGAGAAAATCAAAAACAACACACAGCGAAACATTGTTTACATCTGTATGTGTGTATGCATGTGTATGTAGGTATTCCGATGTATAAAAACAAAATTGTTTTTCACACTTCAACAGTTAAACATGATTATCTATTTACATTAACTTATCTACTCATAAATCCGGTTCCAACAGTCAATAGGTAATAATTACGCCAAAAACTAAAAGAAAGCTCTTTAGAAACTGCAACAATATTTATTTTACATTTTTACCAACAATTGTTACCTAACCGCATTCCTGTCAGAAAAACCACACGCCAATTGTACCCATCTTGAAGAGAAATTGCTCTGCAGAGATTTAACAACTGTCTCGGGCTAATATACTAACACTTGAGGAGTTTTTTTTTGTCGTTGGTATAGGCAGCTGTATTTTCGAAAGCAATAAGGACAGCCGGTGCGTGCCCGAAGCGCGCGCTCTGATACTTTTGGAGCCACATTGTTATTAACGACAGCTGCAACGCACGGTCCTTTATTTTATATGGGACAGTCGAACATCTTCCTTGCGCCCAGGTTCCGTATTCATTGGTTGTATTTTCTTTAACTGCGAATATTTTCGCCTGTATGCGAAATAATAGATATTTTTTTTTGTACCAATGTAAAAATTAGCATACATTGGATTTCCTAATGTAAGACCAATCACGTATCCGTACTCGACTGGGTACGCCCATCACATCATAGGCCAGAGAGTTAGCCCCGCTACATACGTTTCTGAAGGTTCTTTTAAAAGCTCTTTTCGGTAGCAAACATAAATTAATTAATCTTTTACTTCTCAGACAGAAACCATCTATAAGCTTAGCGATATGAGGAGGTTCGTTTTAATCAATCAAAGTTTAAATAATTATTGTTTTATTCTGTCGGTACAAGCTCTAAGCTACTGTTGTTTCACAGTAGGCAGTAACTGCAGGCTTAACAAAGTTGCCTTGTAAGCTCGTCGGCCTGATATATGCAGCTACATACAAACTTGACAACGTCCTTGGATAATGTCATTACTTGGTAAAGCTCCATCGAAGAGAAATTCTTTTCAGTATGCAATGTTGCTGTTAAAGTTGCAATACTGTTTAGGTAGTGCCGCTATTTATGAAGACTAAGTTTTTCGAAGTAAGATGCATGTTTCATACCCGTTTCATCTGCGTCTAAAGTACTAGGTACTTTATTAAACTTGTACTCAAGCAACTATTTATGTATTTGAGTAACTTAAAAAAAAAAAACAATATTTAAAAAACATACTTAATGCGCTATGCGTAGATACAATCCTCATCATTTCAGCCGAAAGACGTCCACTGGTGGACATAGGCCTCCCCCAAGACCCGCCACTTCGACCGGTTCTGTGCCTCCCGCTTCCAGCGGATTCCTGCGGTCTAATTACAAGGTCATCGGTCCAACTTTTTTTATTTTTATTTTTTATTTATTGTTTTATCTTTTTTGTAATCCCCTTTATTGGGATCTATGTAAGTCCGTAGGTGTGTCCGTGGCATCACAGTGGGCCCTATCAGAATACCAGCGCGGTGGTATTTAATTATTATTTTTTAAATATCGCCTATTATGCTGAGATAGGGGCCTTTTTGGCCTCGCACAGGTCTTTTTTATTTTATTTTTTGTTAGTTTTGCTGCTCCTTTTTTATTTTATATAACTTTGTTCTTTTTTTAAAAAAATATTATTACTGTTTGTATTTCCTGTGCGTGTCCCAAATAAAATATTTTTCTTTCTTTCTTTCAACTTGTGAGCGCCCACGTTTCAGTGCCATAGGTCATCACTGGCAACACGCACTACTCAAAGACTTTCTTCGTCTTGAGACACTGCGGTATATGGGACGAGAAGATATTGCGTAGCTTCCCGAAAGCTGACCAGCCGAGTCGGATTTGACGATTGACCTCTTTATCGAAGTTGGACCCACCTAGCTGGACATCCCAGGTAAACATACTCGTCCTCCGATCTTCATGAGAAAGAAAGACGTACCTATACATACTTATAAATCGTGTCGTACCTACCTAAAGCCACTGTGTTGACCGTGTGACTTAAGGAACCCTAAAATTAAGTAGGCACAGCCGATCATTCTACCTGAGCCGCAGTTTTTTGGTTTCCTCATTTCTGGCTATAATTTTAATGTTGTTTATATTTCGGTATCAAAAATTCGTGGTCATGACTTGATAATTATTATTTAATTAACACCTGCCTTTAAATTTAACACATGGAAATGCATGTTGCACTTATTGCAAAATAATTATATACACATTAATACAAAATTATGAAGTAAAGATTAAGAAATGTTTACTGATAAATATTCGTAAAAACGACACGAAACATCTTTCGAAACTGTTGTAAATACAGGGTCGTTCAGCTGTTTTACATAACGGAGCTGTTTTGTAAAACAGCTAGCGGTCATGTAAATCAGCGGATTCGACAATCTATATGCGACAACGATGTCTAAATGTAAACACAATAAAACAGAAAAACTGATTTTCTTCAACTTACAGGTACCTAGTTCAAGTAACTTCACTACTAGCGGTCGTTGACTCCAATTAGTTTTATCATCGAATCATATTTTTATTTTATCGTGTTTAGATATCAATACCATCACGTCTGCGTAGTTTCGCTAGCTAATTTAATTAGAACCTGTACAGTTTATTATAAATACTTAATTAGGTAGTACGTTGACCTAAACTGTCCTAAACTGAAATTGGTTTTAGATATAACCGTAATATAATAGTAGATTATTAACTAAGGGATAAAGCAGTGTCTTAATGTCATTTTGAATCCCGAACGCTACGAAGGGTTCTAGGACGCGAAGGAGAAAAGACCAGAATCCTGAGTCCAGCGAGGGATTCAAGCTCTCCCAAGACCAAGACACCTTTATCCCCGAGGAGACTACTTACTCTATTTTTTGCACCTACTGCGAGGTAATAAAAACCAAATCAAATTTCGAATTAGTAGTTGTGAATGAGTGTTGAAGTTCCAAATTCAAATCACATTATTCACTCCTACCGGTCATAATGAAATTTACAAAATGATTGCCCGACTAGAACCTAGATCTATAATGACTTGCTTGGTTTCGTTTGCATTCATGACATAATTTTACATAAGCGAGCAGGTGGTGTGAAAATAATGTATGCCAGTCTTGTGCTAAAACTTATTTAAGTTTAGTATAGTGTAAGTAAAATTATCTGTTAGATATTATAAAAACTAACAGTACACACATTGACATTTCACAAATACACGTGCACTCACTAACATACGTATAACATACATACACTCCCTTACAACACCAACACAACTGACTCAAATCACACCACTTAGGTACATGCACTCTATTTATATCTGCTTTTAAGTAAAAAAAAAAAAATATTTAGCTTATTTTTTATTTTTATGGATAAAATTGTGATCGGAACGAAGGAGCCTGGATCTCACAACACAGGGAATCCTAGTGTGAGGTCTAGGAATTCAACCTACTTGAATGTAATCTTTGAGAAATAAATTTATTCTTATTCTTATTTAAAAATCAAGTAACAGTCGCCACAAAACAAATATTGTGCATAATCACGGTTTGGTATGAAAAGGATCACTTTTAATGAAGCGTTTTTCAAAAGCTCATCAATCATACGCTTGATGCTCATTGAGAACGTTAACCGCAAACGCTTACCCAGTACCATAGTCTCATGACCTTATTTAAATTATGGTCATTCACTTACTGATATAAAAAAAAAAAAGGTTTATTTCAGAAACTTGTACAACTTTTACAGTAAATCTTACATAGGGACCTCCTTTTAAGTAAAAGATATACCTGTGCTAGGCGATCCCGCTAATATATGATATAATTGAAGCTTTTATTGGACTTCTCTTAATAAATACCTGGGTTAATTTCCTCTGAACCAATCTACTGCGATGAATCTAACAATTCATTCGACATATCTATCTACTAAATACCTACTGTCTATTCTATTCGGCATTCCCCTCCGAAGAATACATACTTTTTTTTTGAAAATGATCTGTTGCTGCAGCCAGGATTTTCTACGCATGAGGGAGCTCAATCTATAATACACTTTGAGATTGGATAGCAAAACGTAATTATGAATATGACCTGCAGCATACAGTAAAAGCTTGCCTTGTTTTTTTTCAATTTATTGTTTTTATGTGTCATTCTGAGAATAACGTACAATTAGAACACCTGTGTTCCCCAAAGTATAAAGCTGAGGTGTACCTCTGACCCTGCCCAGCATTCCTGAGAACCTATCTACTTATTCAAATCTTTTAAAATGCACCTACGATATAATGATATGGCACTAGTAACCCGCCTCGCATGGTTTTAAGACTTGACGAAACATTGAGATTTCTTTATTATTTAAGTACATGTAAGTAAGTTTTATATTATTGTTTTATGCCTTCCTGAACAAATTATCTTAATTATCGTGAAAACTGCAACAAAATCCGTTGCGGAGTTTAGAAGAATAACAAACAAACACGAAAATCGATTTAAATCCTATTATTAAATGAGCAATATTTGTACCTATATAATATATATTTCACCAAAGCAGAGCTTTGCCCAGGTACTTTCTCATAAGTAAACTTTACCTATTATAAATTAATGTCGCTTTTCGTGTGTATATTTATATTGTAAAGATATTATGGTGAGGCTTGCTATTTACTAACCTTGCCCTATGTTAAAAATAATCTGTAATACAAAACTAGTTTGCCTGGTGTGCTACCTTGACAGAAAGTCTCAACAAATCCGGGCCCGTTGTATAGATACACGCTGCGCGGGGTGGGAGTGGCGAGCGTCCGGCGGGCTGCGCGCGCACTCCGGCGCATATGGCGCGCCGCATCTGTCCTATCTCGCGCATGTTAACATAGTACCGCACGGGCCGACGCTACAGGCTGCTCTTACTTTACTGCGTCGATCTAGTTTGACACTTGGGGGGTTTTTAACTGGTTTTTATGTATAATCAAAAATTAAAACGTAAACTTTGTTATGTGCGTTCCTCATTGAAAAAGCAAGGTCTGCAGTAGAATGCTGACTAAGTACAGTTGACCCCACTACGTCGGTGGTAACACTTTTTCACTCCGCCTGAACCTGACCTTGACCTGGCCTAGCGTAGTACGGAGAATCAACACATTACGAGGCCAGCTTATGCTGGATTTTTTACCACGGACGTGTGGCCTACTGTACAATCTTGAATAGGTAACGATAAAATGTAAACTTAAAAGATCAGTATGAAACAAAACTAAGCTTTAAAGCTTAGTTTTGTTTTGATCGATTAATTCGATTTAAGTCCAAGGGTAGGGCCTTCTGCCGGGGTTGCGGAAAAGTCCGAAAGATATACCGTGGCCCCTGGCAACGTACAGGCAACTGAAGGAACACGGGTGGGTTTTAGTCAGTAAGAGTCTGTCTTCTATAAAGCTACCATTTACTGGGTACGTCTTTCATTGACTCGATATGCCCTGGCGGCTAAGAGTATGTCATGCTCACTCAAATGTCTCGCTGGTGGTGGCGTGTGTGTTGGATCGTCGATTTCCCTTCAAAATGGTTGAGCTAAACGGTGCTGATCCATGCGTCATGTTCGTGAACGGGCGCCATCAGTAGGGACTGGTCATCTCTTATCTGCCACGGCTTATTTTAATTTTTTAATTGTTTTTTTATTTTATTTTTTTTATTACGGACGCTTTTTACGTACACGTCTTTCTACATTGTTCTCACATGTATAATTTCAACATGAATGATGTAAACAATATTTTGTAAGAATATAATTTTTTTAAAAGAGTGTCCGTGGAGTTTCTTGCCCGTTCTTCTCCATAGGAACCTACGCTTTGGAATGGGCAACTAGCTTCATATTTCTGACTGACTGACTCCTTGACAATTCAAAAGTGCCTGTAAATGGTTTATTTGAAATAAATGCTTTGAGTTTGAGTATTTGAGTTTCTGACACGACCTCCCGCTCCACCCGGAGCGGGAGAAGTTATTTGATGACTTCCCCGCCAAAAAAAAAAAGAGTAGGGCCCTCGGACTTAAATCAAATTAGTCGATCAAACACAAACAACACTTTATTCTTAATTTATTTACATTTTTGTCTCAAATCAATTTTATCAAATTAAAATATCATGTAATTCGATAGAAACCTTATCATCAAGGAGCGAGAGAGTCGATCAATCAACATCAGCCTTTATATCGATATCGGCTGAGATCGCGGCGACACCTGCGCGCGCACCTGCTCGCCTCTGATTCGCCAAAAACGAATACGACGCATCACCTGCTGCCGCTCATCGATACTGCGGTGCAACCACTATCAATACTTTATATAAGTATTTTTTAAATTTCGAATATCATTACCTACTCGGCTTTAGGGGTTCAAAACTTATTAAATACAAGTTACATGTTTTATTTTGTATGTTTTACATCTTTAGGTGAATACTTTCAAGGAGGTCAATTGATAACCATAACCATTTAAAAACGTATGCTACGTTTTTAAATGGTTATAATCATAAGTATAAGAAGGTGGCAAAAATAATAACTTTTTAATTTTATCTCGTGTTCTTTTAATTTTTTCCGAAAAAAAACCAAATCAATAAAGACGACCTTTTATTGTTCGCCCAGGCTTTCTTTACTTATTTCTTCTTATTGGTGGTCAAAGTCACATGAAGTTAAAACGAATCTAATATTATTATTCCAGACAGGTTATCCAGTCAGGCAAGCTAAACATTACCAGTAGATAGGCAGATCTCGCATTGTATAGGATTTCTATACAATGCGAGGTCAGCTTATATTGGAAATGTAGGTATAGCTTGATGTGTAGCCGTGTATACCTACGGGCCTACCTACTCATTTATTATTAATTTAATCACAGTAGGAATATTATCAAGTCAGCTTATTAGCAGCATTCTTGATCTCTTGGATGCTGCTAAAGGAAGCCAGTTTTATAAATGAATAAATTCAATTAACATGAGCTAAATAGGTACCTACGTAAGTAACTAAAAAAAGGGGTTATAAAAAAGGGTGTGCTATTCGAGTGCAAAACTAGTTTGTTCGAATTTCGAACTATGGATGCCATAGATCTCGAACTTCAAGTGAGTAAAGTTGATCACTTAGGAGTTTATTGAAGTAACGTTCCATCGAATTAAAGTGTCTTCGAAGTAATGTGCATCGTAGCAACGTTTTCGAAGTAATGAAATTTGAACAAACAAGTTTCGATTATCATTAGTTTCGTTCAGGAATGAACGATACTAAAATTGTAACAAAATGAATAAAATTGCGCAAGGCTTCCATAAGCAGTTGCGCATTTAACGAACGAATACGATCAGCAAATCTAAACTGCGTTCAGGAGCTGTCATTGCCAATATGTCACAACAATGATGACACTGACAGCTCTTAAACAGGGTTTAGATTTTCTGATCGCGTTCAATTTTATTTATGAAATCCGCCCGCCCTTAGTGCCAATTTTACCAATAAAACTGAACGTGAATTTTAACGTTCAAGAGCTGTCAGTGTCAATATTCCACGGCAATGAGGACACCGTGCTGATCGCGGTCAGTTTCATTGGTAAAATCCGCGCTTCGACATATAGACCTTGTCGTTTTGTAGCGTACAAGTTTGTGGTAAAGAAACTACGAAGTCTGCTAAATAAACAGTTCCAAAATCGGTCACTGCCGGTGGACCACTTTTCAACCTTATTACTAAAGGCTTAAGGGTGAAAAGTGGTCAACCGCAAATGTCCGCGGTTGTACCTACCGTGTTAATTAGTTACGAGTAAAACTGCAGTTTAGTTCACCGCTGAGGGCGTTTCAGATCCGAATCCTTTGCATAACAAGATAATAATTAAAGCAGTAATTACTTAGTTTACCTGGCCACCTACTCAGAATCATACAGTTGAACTGTGGGTAGCTAAGCTAAACTAAACATGCACAAGACTAAAACATCAGAGTCAAACTTCTGATTAAGTACTACGAAAGGTTACCTACATAGGTAGGTACTGGTGCCGATTATCTTGTACACTGAACTAAACTAACTAAACTATCACTAAAATTCCTTACTTTTGGCTATGAGAATCATAAAGCTATTCTGTAGTAAAAAGTCTCTAAATTTAAAAATTATATTGACACCACTAAATCGAATTTGACAATTGCGACTCTACGTGGTACATACTTGTTTGCCCTACCCCGTGAATTTTTTTTAAGCCGGAGGCGCGCAGTGGGGGTAGCCTCGACGTGTTTTATATGGAATTTTTCACTTTTAGTATGGAAAATAAAAAAAAAATATTACCTACGTGTTGAGATTAGGGGTATAAAGGTTTTTTAAAGGGGGTCGAAATTTTCATTATTTTTGCGATAGGATACACCATATTCGAGATAAAGGTATGCAAAAGAAAAGAATAAAATCCAGTACAGTACTGTACTGGATTTTATTCTTTTCTACTTCGTTTTTGCACCCGAAGTCGAGATGTTCGTGTGAATTTTAGTTCATGACAACTAATAATATTCCACACCATTTTCAGTGGCGATTAAAAATGGTCAGAATTAGTTAGACAATTAAAATTTTAGGTGAAAAACGTCAAATTCAGAATAGCAAAATTGTTATTTTCACTAAATTAAAATCTCAGTACAATCTTAGTGCTGTCAAACTAAAATATAGTTAAGTTGTGCCACTTTAGTCTATTTCAGAATGAGAAATCATCGTTTGACAGGATTAATGGTGATTTTTATTCTAGTTTAGACGCATTTGTGACAAGAGAATCGGCACCATTATGAGAACTGTGTGTGCATTCAAATAACGACATTTATGAAACTATTACTAATCCAACTTCGTATTCGAACTTGATTTCAGTGAACAAACTGCTTGTAGGTAATACTGCTGGTATTGGTACTGGTTGTTTGTTTGTACCGAATAGGCTCCGAAACTACTGGACCGATTTGAAAAATTCCTTTACCATTAGAAAGCTTAGTTTTCAGTGAGTAATAGAGGCTACTTTTTATCCCGGGAAAAATAACGCGTCCCGCGGGAAAGACCACGGGAGCGAAGCCGCGGGCAAAGTGCTAGTCTTTAATATGAGTAATACGCTAGAATCGTATAGAATAGAATCATAGATACGAGTATACTGTTTTTAATATTTCTGTGAATAGAATACTCTTTAATCTCTTTTTTTATTTATCCTCTGCGGAATATGATTTCAATCTACATTGAGAATCAAAATGCATGAAGTTTATTTGAATGTTCTATAAAGTGAAGGCTGTCCAATTTAAGGGGACTACAAGAGCTACACGCAAGTTTTAGGTGTAATTACTAGAATAAAATTATAATTATGATCCACTGCAATAGACAAAATCAGAAAAATATAAGTAATTATGATATTCTTCAGGATATTATGCAAGTTAGATAGTGTCTCGAAACATAATACCTACTTAGGTACCTACAACTAATTTGATACGATAGAAAAATATCACCATGATACCTACGTAAGTACCTCTAAAAATTTCTTTTAACGTTTAACCATGACCAATAACCATGTTACGTGCAGTCATTGAGTTTATGTCAGATTATTCTACAAGCAACATGTCAACGTAATAGTGTTTTATTGTTTTAGTCCAAACGTATTATTTGACAATCAATTAATTTTTTGTTTAAGTTATCTCATATAACAACGTTTGGATTAAAAAAATAAATACAATAAGGTCAGCTAGGCTAATTGCGTCTACGGGGCTAATGCGTCTTCATGAACTTATTCGAATACTGTTTGGTCTACTTTGGTTTCTGCCATCTAGTTACATTTGCTTAAACTAAATACTTTACATGTGCGTACAGATGGTGTTGTAGTAAAATTATCCAAGTATTCAGCCATTTTGTAAATTGCGCTTGTGTCGGACAACTTATTACTGCAAGAGGTGAATGAAAAATCCATGTTAATCTTGATTTAATATTGTTATGCTTGTTAGATTGTAAGAAATAGATAATGGATATACAGACAGTTATTTTTAATGACATAGCTTTATTTGAGGAGTTAGTTAAATTGCCATTTTTTAGGTTGGGATTAATGTTTTGGGCTAAATGCGTCTGCCGTTACGGGGCAATTACGATTGTGTGACGCATTTGCCCGAAAACAGAATTTGTCAACCTTTTTCTGTCCTCACATTTTAATACGAACATGAAATTTTATTTCAGATATAAAATTATATAGGTACATATTTACTTGCCATGGTGGTATTGAAATAAGTATATGAAAATTGACAAATACTTGACCGAATATGATTTTGAAAACTTCATACAACAAAGACATGGACAACAAACATGCCAAACGGTTTGTTCCATAATAACTATTCATCGTTTGGGTGGGCCACAAAGTAGCTACAGACGCCAGCACATCAACCTACTACAATCAGCCAAATTTCTTTAATAGATTTTCAACTTTATACCTAAAGCATAACGTTCAAAGTTGATTGGGAAAATTTGACAGTTTCGGGTAGGTTGACGTATCTTACAGTCTGTACTCAAACTGCAAGACTACCTATATTAGTACCGAGTTTCGAGTTAATACGACAGCGCGATAAAATTTGTCCACAATAACTTAAACACCCCCTGAATTGTCTAAAAAAAAAAACTGTCAATCTTTATTATTTACTGAGGCAAATATTGCCTCAGTAAATAATAATTAAGTTTCAAATTAAATTAACCAAAGGAATAATTTTTCATATAAACTATATCCTCTCTTTTCTTTTTATCTTTCTTTTTTACAGGAGGAATTTTGAAAATTCGTTTGGAATGTTTCCATAACTTGACTCAAAGATTATTTATACCGTAATTTGAATTAAGGGGGATACGCTAAGGTAGCCCGCGATATTAAAATTTTCTTTAGTTTTTTTGCAATTTACAGGTCAAGTCAGGTTATATTTATGTTGATTCGCGACCGTAACAAATATGACATAACAGAATTATAATCATTAGAATCAGCAATACCTACAACTCATGAACTTAGAGAGTTGTAAGTATTGATGATTTATATTATTACCTATAATTCTATAAATAAACATTTGATACGATCGCGAATCATATTTAAATCAACATACAACCTGTTAATGACCTACAAATTGCAAAAAACGTAAGAAAAATTGAATTTCGGGGGCTACCTCGACGGTTGTTGCAACTTACCTAATCAAGCCACGCAGTAAAATCCTAACCTTAAAAATTTGATTAGATACTCCTTTTTGTCTCTTCAGGGGTGTAGATTTTCGAAAAATATAAACTACTTATTTTTTCTTATCTAAATATTTAATTTTTATTATTTAGGTAAGTATTATGTTGTTACGGGTCGTTACGGGTCGTCAGAAGCCCGAAAGTCTGACAACCAATCTTACCAAGGGATATCGTATTACCCAATTACTGAGTTGTGAAGGTCAGATAAGCAGTCGCTCCATGTCAAATACTGGTATTCAGCTGCACGGGTTAGACTGGAACCCCAACATATGTAGTTGGAAAAAGGCTAGGCAGATTGATTTTGATTGACTTTGATTGGAATACTGCAGCAGAAGGAACTGACTAACTGACTGTTAGACTGGAAGCCGACCCCAATATAGTGGGGTAAGGGCTAGGCAGATAGATATGTTGTTATAGTAAAAATTCCAAGTGTCTACCTATTACGATTCAAAAGATACAGCTCTGTGACAGACGGACAGACAGACAGCGGAGCCTTAGAAATAAGGTCCCGTTAGCACCCTTTGCGTACGGAAACCTAAAAATGAGTGATTAAAATGTAGTTAATACTGGTTGTAACCATTCACTTCAGTTTTTTTTTTTCGTGGTTTCAGTTTTGCTTAACTTTCCTCCGGGTTTATTAATAAAGGGGTTCATTGTAGTTTATAGCAGACAGAAAAACGCTGCTGCTGCCATCTTTTGACGCAATCCGTCAGTTGCCTTCCATGAAACAGTCATGGCACGGCATTTATTTCACGGGAGACGAGGGTTGTCTTGTGAGCTTAAAATATAAAGATGAAACATCGGTCTGTTCGAGCATTTTTTTTCCGCTAGATGACGCTGGAGTCAAGATTTTCAGTTTATTTTATTTTATGTTAGTGTGTTACCCAACTACCCCGCCGCGACGGTCGCATCTCGTCATCAAAAGTTTTGAAAAGGTTTTTTGTAATGACATAGAATTGTAAATCTATAATTTAACCATGGTAATATTGGTAATACAAAATAGGCAAGTACTTCCATGTTTGTAACAGCTCCGTAATATTAGGGGTTAAAGTATGAAATTGCCGATTTGTAGGTACTGAAAAATTGAAATTCATTTTTTTTTTTTTCATTTAACATATTTATTTAATCAAAATAATTAGCATTATTATCTATACATTGCTGTCATCTAATAGGAAAGTCATTTATGCCTTTGCGATAGAACTCTCGTGATCTAGATTCGACAAACTATGTGAAAGCATTTTGTACTGCCTCCTGAGAAGAAAACTTTTTATCACGTAGAATATTGTCCACATCACAAAAAAAAAAATGGTAGTCCGTTGGAGCAAGGTCTGGCGAATACGGAGGGTGACGAATGGGTTCTAATTGCAGTTCCTGTAGAGTTAAAACGGTTTCTCGTGCTGAATGAGGTCTCGCGTTATCATGGAGCAATAATGGTGAAGATTGATTCATGAGTCGGGGCTGTTTCACTGCTAGTTTTGCTATCATTGTGCGGAGTTCGGCACAGTAGACATCTGCCGTTATTGCTTGACCAGATCGGAGAAAGCCATAGTGAATAACACCATGCTGAGATCAACAAACAGTTACCATTACCTTTTTATTGGTAAGCTTTGCTTTAGGACACTGTTGCAGCGTTTGACCTGGGGTCAGCCATTGTATTTTTCGCTTACGGTTATCGTAAAGAATCCACTTTTGATCACATGTCACAATTCGATCCAATATTCCTTCATTTCTGTATCGATTCAACAAGGCAACACAAGTTTCAACACGCGTTTCTTTCTGCAGATCAGTCAAATCATGAGGCACCCATTTCTCATATTTTTTTTATTTTATTGATTTGACGCAAATGATTCAATATTGTTGGTAAGGTAACGTTAACCCATGCTACTAATTCCTGGGTAGTTTGGCTCGGATCGGCTTCCACCATCTCTTTCAATTCATTGTTATTCACCTGTGTCTTCCACGTGGTCCGTTCTTCAAATCAAAGTTTCCATCACGAAAGCGTTTAAACCAAAATCGCACGGTAGGTTCATTAGCAATCCCCTCTCCAAACACAACATTGATAGTGCGAGCTGTCTCTGCCGCGTTAGTTCCGCGTCGGAACTCGTATTCAAAAATAACTCGAATTTTCGAAGTATCCATCTTTCTTGTCTAAGCTGATAAAAAAAACAACTGAAAGTCGATAATCGAATGTTGCACATTTCTAAAAGAAGAACTTCATAGCATACCATGTGAAAAAAAAATCACTCAAAAATCTCAAACCATGAAGGTTCTATGCAAATTCGAAGTACCTATTACAATAAAACGGCAATTTCATACTCCCATATTATTAGTACTCATCGCGCGTTCGTATTTTCGAAGGTAAACGATAATTGGAGAACCACTTAGTTTTCGGAGATCTGTATCACCTCCATTACACTACTCGCGAAATTACTTCGCCCGAGGAGTGCGGAGGTTGCACGAAGCGAACCGAAGTGCCCTCCTACACTGTCGTATTCGAACAAAACTAATTAAGTTTTTTAGGAAACTCAGTAGATGCCCAGAGACTGGATCTTAGGCGGTCCTTTGGCAGAAGGCTTGCTCCCTACCTGGAACTAAAACATACATAGCGAAAAGTGGAAATTCAATACTGAATTTCGAAAAAAAGTTAGATTCTCCACCGGTAGAGGCGTTGATGGCGCTTTGTTTTTGTTGTGCATTATGATGGCGGCATACAACAAAACAAACAAAGTAAGGTGACCACACAAAAAAAGTCGATGGAGTCGCTCGGTTCGCGTGCGGTTGGTCACAGTTCTAACCAAACCTAACCCATTCGGTCGGGGTGCCACAAGCCGCGTGAAATGCAACATAACATGTGAAATCAGTTTTTAAAAAAGGTATTTTGTTTCGAATATTTTAAACACGACGACTTTGAATATTTTTTACACGTAATAAACAGTACGTAAACACGACTTATCAGGAGGGAGGGAGATCTGATATCGCAAAAATTACGCGTCTGAGATAAATAATTTTTGCATACCTTTATAAAAAAAGATACACAAATTTTAAGTATTTCGCAACTTGCGATGTAGAGTGACCCCTTCACAAAACATTATATACAAAAACAAAAAAACAGCTGTCATATGGCAGAATCTTAATTTAAAACATCTTGCAAGATGATAACAGGTGTTGCCGAATGCTTCGGGTAGCTTAAATAATAAACGGTTATTTAGTATTTACATTTATTTACAATCGTTGGGACGGTCGCTTTTATCACAATGTTTTTAATTCATGTTTTTTTAAGAGATCATTTTCTTTTTTGTTACAATTATTGGCAATTATACAGCATTCAATATTACCATTTTGAACGTAAATGTGGTTTTATGGAAAATAATAATTAAGGACATGTTTTGTTTGTCCATATTTCTTCCCAATTAATAAAAATTAATGTAATATAATATATCATGAATTCTTTATTCGAAAGTCAATTAATACACAAGTCATGCAAAAAGACTATTGTGTTGGTAGCGTGACAAATGACAGCTGCAGTTAATGACATTCTTAGCCGTCAAAATCGGTTGAACGGACTGTAAAAGAGGTTTATTTATATTTCTAATCTTATTTCAAATGAAGTAGGTGCGTTTACCTACAACACTGATGAACACCTACTCATCGCATTTCTATTCGACATTGCATAAGACTCGCGCAAGTCATGCATAAAAACAATGGTCTTCTTGTATGACTTGTGTATTTTTTTCTTGCGTCAAGAAAACTAATTCAGCGTCTTATAATAATAACGCATACATAGTAAAAAATCACTTAGATAGGCACCTCTGACAAAAAAAAATCTATGAGGTAATATTATTTTAAAGAAATACATTTTGTTAAATATTTTTAACCTTATTTATACAAAGGACGGATGGTTATCACACAGTCAATAAAGGTACATATAATTTTATAAGCATTTCCAATGGATCATCTTAAGGACAAGGCAATTTTTACTAAGATTAAAAATTATTTGAATAAAGTGCAATCAAACTGGATTACTATGGGCCGATTTATGAATCGTAGAAAATAACTTTTATTTATTTAATAAATATGGTGGTTTGCTCTTTTGCACAGATGTGTCAAACCAATTATCGTATTCCTCGGAAAAAAGTAATCTGACGATTATAAAACCAGCCCAAAAAGTAATTAAAACGAAAAAATATCTACACTTAATAAAAATTGAACATTGGGTACCTTATAAAGTTATAACATAAATCTTAAATAATAATTATGAGACTAATATTTAGAAATAATTTGTAAAACGCAAATAATTCGTATCCATGACACTTTCTATACACCTACCTACAATGAGACTACCGCCTCAGGCCTCTATTGAGTTTGAAGCGGCTCCTGCCCAATCTAGGGGGTCCAAACGCCTCCTGCCGGAGGCTATACGCGGGGATCGTGCGGTCCATGGCCCTGTACGGGGCACCGGTGTGGGCGCATTCGTTGAGGCGGCGGCCTGCCCGCCGGTTGAACGCGTCCCAGAGGGTCATGGCCACCCGGCTGGTCCGGGGATACCGCACGGTCTCCGGTGAGGCGGCGAGCCTCCTTGCCGGATTGCCGCCATGGGATCTGGAGGCAAAAGTCCTCGCGCATATTTGGGAGTGGCGCGAGGAGGCGAAACGCCGGGGCTTGACTCCGATGCCGCGAGAAATCGCGGCACAGCGGACAGAGCTCCGACGGGATCTCATGGCAGCATGGAGAGTGCGATTGTCGCAACCCAGTGCTGGGCACGCCACTATTGCGGCGATAAGTCCCCTCTTTGAGGAGTGGCTGGAGAGGCGCCACGGCGTCCTCACCTTCCGCCTGACGCAGGTCCTCACCGGACACGGCTGTTTCGGGAGGTACCTGTTTCGGATAAGGCGGGAGGAAACGCCCGGGTGTCATCACTGCGTGGATCGCCCGGAGGACACGGTGGAGCATACGGTGGAGGTATGCCCGGCTTGGGCAGAGCACCGCCGTGTCCTGGTGGAGGCGATCGGTGGCGGGGATCTCTCGCGTCCGGCCCTGGTCCAGGCCATGGTACGGAGCGAGAGGGCATGGGAGGCCGTCACCTCCTTCTGCGAAGCAGTAATGCTCGCGAAGGAGGAGGCGGAGCGCGTGAGGGAAAGGCAAATTTCGCGCCCTCACGCCCCTAGCCGCCGCAGGAGGAGACGCCCCGGGCGTCGGGAATCGATCGCGGATTCCCGGCCACCGTAGGCGCGGGCTTGCGGACGGTGAGCAATGGGTAGCTCGCCGTCCGGTAAGGACCAAGCCCGGGTCGACGGCGCGTTGTGTTCCACGCGCGCCTCAAAGAGATGTCAGCGAGTGAAGGGGTCCGATGAGACCATTGCCTGCCGGGGTTGCGGGAAAGTCCGAAAGGGATACCGTGGCCCCCTGGCATTGCACAGGCAAGAGAAGGAACACGGGTGGGTTTTAGTCAGTAAGAGTCTGACACGCCCTCCCGCTCCACCCAGAGCGGGAGGAGTCATTTGATGATTTCCCACCCAAAAAAAAAAAAAAAAAAAAAAAAAAGGCCTCTATTGAGTGAATTCAGTTATATTTATATTACGAGTTTATATCACACAAAATGCCAATGTGGTGAAAAAGCAATTACCTACCAAAGTGAACCTCTATTAATTTATTATTACATCTGTTTTGTTCATAATTATAAGCCCAGGCAGGCACGGGCAATTATTCTTCGCACATTGGATTTTCGACGCACTGCATAGAGCCGAGAATTGAAGAGCCAACTGTTGACGCGCTGGGATGCGCTCTGTTGAATTCTCGAACGCTCGGCTCAATACTGAGAGTTGAAAATCCAGTACGCCATTAATAATAGTTGCGATAAAAAGAGCCAGGACTAAAAGTGTTTTAAAAGCTGTCTCCGCGGCTTGTGCGTTACTTAAAAGCGCATCTCATCTCATATGGAATTGGCAAATGCTGCATTGGCTCTTACAGTTAGAAGCGTGCAAAAAGGAGCTTGTACGCCTCAAATATTCACCTAATCTGTAATGGTCTTTACGGTATAAATTACTGCGAGGCTTTCTATAACGCTGCTTGCGGTTGTCAAAATACACTTACCACCATGTTTATTCCAAAATAACGCATATTATGTAAACAACATTGTGAAATATAAAAATAAAAAAATTCATACATTTTTACATCTGAAGGTGTGGGAGGGAATATGTTCCCACCTCATATTATCATACCATACAATGACATCTCACATCATTTTGTTAGTCAGAAGTTTTTAAATTCTAGAACCATCTACCACAGATGTAGTAGAACCTTATATCTTAATTACCAGGAGCCACGGTCATTGCTAGGGCTAGTCGTGGTAGGACTAGAGTCGTTCAGCAGAGAATCCTCGGTGTCTTCGTCATCATTTCGGGGCTCTTCAGCCGGGTGCCTACAGAACGGACAGTGGCCTTTACTGATCAGCTGGATCTCGAAGTCTTCCATGTAGAACAGCTGTATAAAATAAAACATGGAATCTTAGAATAATTTTTCGATATTAAAGAAAGAGAGAAATATATTGATTTTTTGCCTAGGGAACAAGGCAAACAACTATTTTAAAGACGAGAGTGTTTCTTTGAATCCAGAGCGGGACGAAGGATTCTAGAATATAATCCCGAGAGTAGCGAGAGATTCTAAAGTAGAATCCTGAGCGCAGTGAGGGATTCAAAGTACGTCATTCGAGCTCAAAAAGTGTTGCTCCCGAGGTGGACACTCTACTTTTATTACCCTCTATGAGAAAATAAGTAAATTCAATTTTTTTTTCTTTTTTTTTAATTTGGTACGATTCTTGCTTACTTTATCATTCAGCCAGTTACTTATTCATACAATGTTCGTGATTGATATCTTTGGTGATTAGAACTTTTACTAACAGTATCCACATTCCAAATTCAAATCATTTTTGGTCCCTAGGGATTAAAAAGCTGTTTTGGTCCCCGTTTACGAAGAATAAACTAGCTCTTTTTGAATAGATGTGATAAAAAAGCATTTATTCAGCACAGGCTATAAAGCACATAACATTATGTATGAAAGCCATGCAGATTTCTTAGACGCTTTCTGATTAACAGTGCATCTAATAGATAGTTCGTAATATTTACTAAATGCTTTTGTATTTTTCTACGCTCAGATTAGGCCAGATTGTTTAATAACGACATCTTTCAGTCATTTGTTTGGTCGCTCTGACCTCTCGACTTGATTCTTGTGGAGGTGTTCTGCTGTGGTGCAAAGTTTGTTGTGTGTTTGCTGTCTGATAGAACTTTTGGCTATTCACAAGAACCAGCATGAGATTTGATAGCAGAGTTATAATTCAGAGAGAGTACCTAAATCAGGGGGACTAGCGTCTGTTTTGTCAGCCTCTCTACCCATTTGGCGCGTTTCCTAATCTACTAACGGGATTTCGGTGGAAATGGAATACAATTCTGCCCTGAAATCTTTTCGTACAGGTGTAGCCTCCACGCGCACCTGCATTAAACTATTCATTGAATGTACAGGACGGCCAGATTGGATGTATACAACTTTTTAGTCACATTTTTCAGTTGTGCAATATCTATTATCCACGTGGAATTATTTTCCCACTTGATAATATTTTGATATGCAGTAACAAATAACGGGAAATTATTTCCCACCGTAAAACCTCCTTTCCCCACCCTGTAGCTGAAGAACTGGGAATTGACCACAAAAACAGTTTTGTCGCATTTGAAAAAAACTGGGTACACAAAAAAGCTCGATATTTGGGTACCTCACGAGCTCACTGAAAGAAACCTAATGAACCGTGTACTCATTTGTGATTCTTTATTAAGACGTAATGAAACCGAACCATTTTTGAAGAAGCTGATAAGTGGTGATGAAAAGTGGATCACGTACGATAAGAACGTGCGAAAAAGGTCGTGGTCAAAGGCCGGTCAGGCTTCACAGACTGTAGCGAAACCCAGGTTAACTCGCAACAAGGTGATGCTGTGTGTGTGGTGGGATTGTAAGGGCATTATTCATTATGAGCTGTTACCACCAGGCAGGACCATCGATTCTGAACTCTCTACTGCGAACAACTGATGAGATTAAAGCAAGAAGTTGAGAGAAAGCGGCCGGAATTATTCAACAGAAGGGGTGTATTTTTTCATCATGATAACGCTAGACTTCACACATCTTTAGCCACTCAGCAAAAATTAAGAGAGTTTGGCTGGGAGGTATTAATGCATCCGCCGTATAGTCCTGACCTTGCACCTTCAGATTTCCACCTGTTTCGGTCTCTTCAGAATTCCTTAGGCAGTGTCAGGTTAACATCACGAGAGGACTGCCAAAACCACTTGTCGCGGTATTTTGATCAAAAGTCTCAAAATTTGACCTACAGGACGGCAAAAAGTTATCGAACAAAATGGTACCTACATACTTTAGTTAAATGTAAATAAACTATCCTAAAAAATGTTTTGAATTTTCTTAAAAAATGCGAAGTAACTTTTTCCCCAACCTATTACTTATCAAAACATGGAGATTTGGCGGATGTTATTTATCATATAAAGTTGCCAAGCCTGAATAATATAATTATGGAAAAATATTTGCAAATTTTCGTTGTATGCTTCTGAGTTGACCGTCCTATAATTGTACCTAATACGGACAGACGTACTTTATGACAGTGTTGGCAGGCGGTGGCAGGTAGTTCCGGCAGCATATTGCGGTACATGAGCGGTGGCAGCGGCGGCCGGTTGATCACTATCACGCTGGCGGGGCTCAGCTGTATCAACGCACCCCGGCTGCATACTACCACGCCCAGATCGTCGTCCTGCAGACATGTAAAAAAGACAATATTACTTCGGTAGCTAGCAGAGGCTTCGTTAAGCGGCCAACATTTACTTAAAGACGTGATAGACTGAAAGCTAGACCAACAACAGCTATAATTGATCATCCTGCCAATGGTAATCTGACATGTCCGCTTTGTGCTCGGAGTTTCTCGACCAAAGTAGGATATGCTAGTCACATGAGAGCATATGAAAGTGCAGCATAATATGTATACATTCTTAACCACACTGAAAAGTTATCGAATACAGTCGCTGTGGTCGAACCGGCTAGAAGGCATCATCATCATTAAAGGCAAAGGGACCCACACACGACCTAGATGGACGGTCGACTTGGAGGAAAAACTATAAAGTACAATCGACCGTAAAATTGCTTTAACACACGAAAGCACATTCACGATCACACCGCCGCCGTTCGGAGACTCCTATCGACTGAAGTCAAATGGATAATTAAGGCCACTCACGGCCACATTCCAAATGTTTTTCATTTCTAGATCGACTTACTTATTAATCTTCTGGCAAACAGTGGTAGGTGGATCGCATACAAATTGTGATTGGTTAAATTTTTAATAGCTGTGTTATAGAAAGAAAAATGTAAGGCACACGAAATTGATTTCCACCCTCACCACTATTCAGGGAAGAACGTGCGCTGAACTTTATTTTTTTGTGCTTTTAGGAGAACTCCTTAAACGTGGTCAAGGCACGTCTTCACAATGGATACAAGTATAAAATAAGTTCATCTAGCCCATACACTACTGACTGCATACAAATTGTGGTTGGTTTAATTTTTTAATAGCTGTGTTTTAGAATGAAAAACGTAGGGCACACGAAATTGATGCACGAGCTCACTTAGGTCACCAACAATTTTATTACACTGCAAATGATACTAAAACTGTTGTTTGAATTTTCTCAAGATGAAAAAGGAGTGGGCTAAGAATTGAGCCCTCAGAACTCCAATTGTAACTATAGATCCGGGAGATCTTTTTCTGTAAGCATCAAGTCTAAACTGATGGCCGATGAAGCTGTTAATCTGGTGACTGATAGCATGATTGAATTTGGGAGATGGTGAAGGTTCGTGTAGTTGTAGATGTTACTGATAGGGTAATCGAATTGGAGTGAATGGTAAAGTTTGTGGATGGAAATTTTGATCTGTAACTATGCGGGATGTACAATTTAAAAATTGCATCATTTATAATTTTCTGACAGTACTTGGCCGCATCTTCGTTCATTGCTCGCAATTTCTCGGCAACATGCTCGCCAAAAGCTCCAAATTCTGGTTTCGGTTTTGAAATAGATGATTCCACAGTGTTAAACTCAAACTCAAAGCATTTATTTCAATAAAACCATTTACAGGCACTTTTGAATTGTCAAGGGGTCGGTCAGTCAAAAATATGAAGCTAGTTGCCCATGCCCATTCCAAAGGGTAGTAGGTACCTATGGAGAAGAACGGGCAAGAAACTCCAGGAACAGTCTTTTAAATAAAAAATTTGATACAAAATATTGGTTACATCATTCATTTTGAAATTATGCGTGTGAGAACAATGTAGAAAGACGTGCACGTTCGTAAAAGCGTCCGTAATTAAAAGAAAAAAATTAAGAATTTTAAATAAATAAAGGCGTGAAAAGGGGTGACCCGCTTTCGCCAATATTGTTCACTAGTACTCTTGAAGAGGTATTTAAGAACCTAGCAGACGTATGGTCCAGTAAAGGCATAACATTCGGTTGCAAAACCCTCACCAAACATCGCTTCGCTGATGATAATATCATCTTATTTACATCGACTGCAGCCGAATTACAACATAAGGTCCAGGATCTGAGCACAGCAAGCCTTGTTGGACTAATAATGAATCGGTCAAAGACTTAAGTCATGGGCAAGATGTCGATGAGTACATTCAGATAAAGAAATCGACCGCCGACCGCTGGTCCATGAAGCCGCTGATGAAGGATGACCTACCTTTATCCTTGAAGCGCCAACTCATCAACATGTGTATCCTGCCCATCCTAACCTACGGTGCTGAAACTTGGTCGTTGACTGAGTCTCAAAAGTCCAAACTCAAGAATTGCCAGAGGGTGATGGAGCGGAGCGTGTTTGGTATTAAGGTCAGCGACCGAATACGTAATCGCCGATGTGGTAACAATAAATCTTCTAGGCTGAAGTGGGCTTGGCAGGCCGTGTATGTATGAAGAATGTATCAGGACAGCTGGGCTAGAGTCATCACGCAGTGAGTGCCAGAGACTGGCGTCTTCGCCCTTCGGCCAACAAAACGCTGGCGTGATGGGAGATTAGCCGGAGAAGACAACGCACAAGGTACAGTGGGACCTTTTCCCAGCAGTAGGACAAAACAGGTTGGCATAATAATCAGCCTATAAAGCGGAGCCTATATGCTGCTGGGACACATGTCTCTTCTCGGTGAGAAAGAGTAGGCCGCACGTGGTCGCAGTGCGGGTTGGTAGATGCCACATGTCTTCAAATTTTTGGTTCCTCAATATGTAGGTTTCCTCAGGATGTTTTCCTTCACCGTTCACAAAACAGGTTGACAAAAAAAATCTCACGACTCGAGTCCTGTTGAGCTTTTCCATCTTGCAAATGACAATGAGAAATATTTTGGAGTTGATGGCCAACCTTCAGTAATTGAACAGGCACGAAAAAAATAAGAATGTAGGGACGGGCCCCTATTGTAAAATTGGTTAAAACAATCACTTACCTCATCAACTTTATCTAAAAATGGGTCAGCGCCATCCACATCATGGTCTATTCTGAGGACTTCAGCGCCATATTCTGTGTTCTCAGCATCCGAAGACTCCGGGAGAGGGGCGCGCTCGATAAGATCCAACGCTTCTTCGTATGTTATTCCCTCGGCAGGCTCGAATTGAACGAGGGGTAGCACTTCTGTTAATAGATAAGTTGATTATTAAGGTATTGTTGTAAATCACTGTGAATAGCGCCAGCTATTGTATCTGGCAGATAATTTGACACGAATACTGTAATATTTTGACATTTATCTGATATATAGTGCATATCCGGACACTGAGGCAGGCTGGTTATGTTCGTAAATTCAATTAGCATAGTTATACTAGATGCATTGCGAGTGCAAGCCAATAGTAAAATGTCTGAGTGGCAAGCGTAAAAAAGGATGCGGTATTATTTCGTGTATCCATTGTCATTTGTCATTAAAGCAACCTACAGTGACCCGATTTTTGTCTGTGTGCCTTTCTTGTTAAGGATGATTTCCACGAAACGGCTCGCATCGGAACGGATTTTACAATCTTTAAATGATATTAAATCGTGTACACAGTATTTAAAGACTTTATTACCAAGCCGCACACAGCAGCTTGACCGCGGGCGTCTTCTGCGACACGCGATCGTAGCCGAAAGTATGCTGCGACGCGCGATCGGCGACATTCGTCTGTCGTCGTATCCGATCAGATCCTTGCGACGGTTGTCGCGTGCGCTCAAAGCCGTGGCCGGGCGGCACCACCTCGGGTGTCGACTCTATACGTCGAATCAAGGACATACCTACATGAGCCATTTCAAGTGTTGTTGGAGTATGGGGACAAAATACAAAAATTAGAACACGTCAACACGGTAGGAATGAAACTATTTGACTAGGCGCAGAAACGGATACGTTCTTAAGCGACAGTAAGGACCCGATCGTATGATCGGCTGTCACCGCATCCGCTCGTATCCTTTCCGATCCAATGCGATGCGAGCGGTTTGGTCGAAATCATCCTTTAATCTCCAAGGTAAGGAATTCAAAGGTAGGTTACAAGTCAGGGTCTAAGTCTAAGCATTCCAGGCACCATGCCATTAAGGTTTAGTCTAAGGAAAAAAGATTGCTTCTATACATTTTGCATGAAATTGTAACACATATAGAGCTTGAACACTTTAGTTATTCAGAAAATGCTCTGATAGTACACCGACATTGAGCCCGAACCACCTAGGAGCCAGATCACCCGGAAATATAAGACCTGCATCTGTGTAGTTAAGGGCCCTCGCCCACGGGCGACTTTTTGTAGCGATGCAGTCGCGATGCTCTCGCGCGTAGCATCGATACAGACGCGAAGCAGTCGCTAGCTGTGTGCCCGCGCCCACGGGACCAGATTCAGTCGCGATGCAAACGCGATTCGGTCGCGATGCAGTTACGACACAAAAATACCTTTTAATCTTATTCGAATACTCAGGAAGACGTGAGTCTCATATTACAGGACGCTCCTGAATTGCCGTAATAAACATTTCAGTGTCAAATCACTCCATTTTGCGCCTGTGACGGACAACAGCACGCACTCTGGACCTGTCTGTGTTGCACTGATGCCGGATCCCACTCACGCGCCGCGCCACGCTCCCTCCCCCCTCCGTTCTCTCTACCGATGTCATCCGACGCGGTCGCGCGTTTGTATCGATACAATCGTGATGCACTAGCGCGTTAGTAGCGCGTTGGCATCGCTATTGTAGCGCGTTGCAAATGCGACTAACACGCGTTAGAAGAGATGCTGTCGCGCGTTTAGGCTAAACGCGCGACTGCATCGCTACAAAAAGTCGCCGTGGGCGAGGGGCCTAAAACTTCAATAATGCAAGCTTAGTTTTTGTTTACCCTAAAACGGAAAAGGGGTCATTGTACTCATTATTCTGAATAATTTTAAGAAAAACTGATATTGCGATTTAACATCAGCTGTTTCATACATTTGTGTTTACAAAACGTAGGAAGCATCAGATTTTTTTAACTATTTTATAAGTTGCTCATTATGATGAGTACAATGACTCATTTTCAGGTTTAGAGTAAACAATAACTGACGCTTCTGTAGTTTCTGCCTATCCCCATGGCGTAAGTTTATGTATGTGTAATAAAACCCGTCTTGAGCAAGCGTGATGATCAATAATGCTTCTGCCTTGTCTGAATGAGAAGAGACGTTTGCCCTATGTTATGGGATTTGGTTTCCACACTCAGTCCGTCAGGTGGACCATTGTGCGTGGGCCATAGCGGTCGTTTGGGGAGGTTATTCCAACCAGCCCACTTCCCTCCAGAAGGCAATTAGGTCTCCTGGTTCGTCTAGAACATCTATGTATGATCTGGGTGACCCGAGGCTTAACCCTGGGCGAGCGACCTTTGCTCCGGTGAAAATATAGAATGCTCATTTAGTATTATAGGATAGTTTAGACTAATTCCATGCTGTCGTGTGATGAAATTCTAAGGTAGCCATCTTGTTCTAAACTTTGGGCGACCGAGCTCTGCTTGGGTAAAAAAATACGGAGAAAACTAATTCTCCCAGATATGAGACCTAGCTACATTGAATTTTCGTCCCTGTAAACCTCTATATTGCAACTGTCATCGAAATCGTTAGAGCCGTTTTTGAGAACGTCATTACAAATATTAGACAAATATTGCTCGTTTAATAGTATATGATAACTGACCGTGCGTAGCAAGCGAGTGCACTAACGCATGTCTACAGAAAGGGCAGCGAGATGCGCAGAGCGGCGGCGTGTGGCGTCGACAGCGCCAGCACAGTGGCGCCACCTCGTCGTCGCGAGACTCTCCGCCCGTGCTGCCGCGGGTCTTCAGTATCAGTAGCTCCACGCTTTCCTGAATAAACAAAGTTTTCGTGTAAAGGATATTACGACACCTGTCCCACCGTCGTCGACGAGGAAGAGACTAGCTATCTACTATTTTCTCTCTCAAGAAATGTACAAAAGATTGTGGGTACCGTGTCAGTAAACGAGATATCTACATTAAATTAATAGTTGACCGCTGACTGTTCACACCTCCAGCGAGAACTCTTGTCAAAGTAACAACTAGTTCTTAGTTGCTCGCTTCTCGTTAATAGCGGGCGGTGGGACAGGCGCGTACAGTTAAGACTATAAAAAATAACTGGTTGGTTATGCGTTCTTTAGTTTTAGGGCCATTGCTAAATGGGTGGTTTTTCTACGCATTTAGCTTAATTTTTCTTGCGCGAACAAAGGTTCTTGTGCCTGTTAGTGGCTCACAAATAATATGCACTTTACGTGGCGAAAATATGTCCAATCAATAATAGCCCTAAATGTATAAACTTATATCCCGCTAGTTTTCACGGATAAAAATAATCTCGTACACAAAATGAATGAACGGCCTGAAGGTCCTCTGTAGCTATTTATTTTGTGTCACAGATTTTAGTTAACAGCAGTAAGTACCTATAAGTCAAAATATTTTTCAAACCAACCTGAAACTTATGTGGTATCTGCAAGCCCAATATTTTGTCCAACATTTGACGAGCCAGGGTGTTTGCGTTCAACGCCTTCGCTTGTTTTGATAAACAAAGATACAAACAACTGAATTTATAATTAAGGATAATTAACTATGAGGGTCAGCAATACATTTTGTGAGACCTGAAGGCCAATTCCTTAAAAAACGTTCGCATTCAAATCGCAATCTGTCACAACTTGTCAAAAATGTTGGCAAATTTATTGTATTTTTGACAGATTTCGAATGACGAAAGTTCTTAAAAATTACGGCAATTGCCCATCTGGTACAAATGATAAACAAAAGCACACCCTACTTATTATCAAAGGATACAACATAGAAACTCCAGTAGGCAGCTCGGCGTCCAACAAGGCGATGATGTACCGCGCCGCGTTGAGTAGCGCCTCGGGCTGGCTCAGCGAGAAGGGCTCGTTCACACAGCGGTGTACCACGTCGTACGCGTGGTAGATGCGCGCCAGCCGGTCGTTGTGTGTGTACGCACGCAGCGATGGATTGCGATCTCTGCGGGTGGAACATGCATTGGGATAAAATAGAATAGAATACTCTTCATTCAATCAATCTGCTTAACCTTTTTCCTAACTATATTGGGGTCGGCTTCCAGTCTAACCGGATGCAGCTGAATACCAGTATTTTACATGGAGCGACTGCCTATCTGACCTCCACAACCCAGTAACTGGGTAATACGATACCCCTTGGTAAGACTGGTTGTCAGATTTTCGGACTTCTGACGACCCGTAACGACTGTCAAAGATCCACGAATGACAGCCGGGACCAACGGATAACGTGCTTTCCGAGGCACGGAGGAGTCTCGCTATGTAAAGATGGTCACCCATCCACAGACCAACCCCGGCAAGCGTAGCTTAACCTGATGGATCGACCCGTGCGGCAGTTATTACTTAGCCACGAGCTCCTCAATAGAATACTCTTCATTATGTACATAATTTATATTCATTTCTTTCGTAAAGTATCACAACTGCACGCTTAGTATGACCACAATAGAAACGGGTTTTGTCGACAAAACACACAGGATAGTTGCATAAAACAGACGGGTTTTCCGGTACAGATCGCTGCAGGTGGATCTACGGAAAGAAACCGTTTCAATGTTTTTGTTGCTGTTTAATCATTTATTTAACCATGTATGTACACACATAGTAAACAGACAAGCAAGCTCTTTATGTGTGAGCACTGTGAGCGCATAAGTTAATATAATACGGGGATATTTTACCCACACCGTTCGGTACCAACTTGTCTTAACCGGGAACCCACGGCTTTACTCCAAGCACACGAATAATGGCGGCACGTACTCGTATGATGGCTCACGTGTATTTATGAATTTTCGTAATATTGACTGCTAAATGTGACGAAACAGCTGCCATACTAGTGTTGTACGGGTCGCAAAAATAGCGTACCGCTGGAACAATAATTGATCGAATCGAGCTGTATTTTTATTATTTCTAAGCTGTCACAGACGCCATGATACTATGTCGCTGGTGTAGTGTGCGTTGTTCTGAGGCGGTGGCGGACAGTTTGTACTATATAACATCACGCCTGAATTCCCAGAAGCGTTAGGCACAGCTGCACCTAGAGGGTATTTTTCGCTAATTATGAGGCAAGCCGCAACCGGGCACAAATCCAGATTCCGGGCTGCTAATGAGAAATTCCAAATGGAAAAATCCAATAACTTCCGAAATACGCATTTTCGTCAACGATTACGACATTTTTTTTTTTATTTGGACAATTCAACAACGTTCATTGCGTTATTTACGTTGTTGGGCAGATATTTTTTTTCGAACTTATGAAGCAATAAGGATCAGCAATTTGTTTCAAAACGATTCAAATTCCGATTGATCGTGTATTACGTAATTAGGGTACTGGGAATCGAATCCAGGACCTCATGCTCTGATGACGACTAGAGCAAGAGGCAGTCATTGTACTATCCGTCATTATCTCAGATAGTACAAACCGCCACCGCCTCTCTCTGTCTGAACAACGCTTGAATTGTAATAATGTAGATATTGTAATCAGGTATAGATGTAAATAATCAGCTGTTCCATACATTTAGGTCGACTAGGTATTGAAGTTTTGTACGGGACAACAGATCATTTTTTCTCGATTATGATATTGGTCCCATAGAGAAAGTTGGTCAGTTTGATAGTCTGTTAAATTGGCCCCCTTAAATTGGCCCACACCTTTCTGATACACCAGGTATATTCAAGTTTCTTGTAAATAAGCAAGGGTTTGACATAGTACTAACTTTTCGGTAGTAGCAGCCGCAGCAGTTTCAAGACACTGCATGGCGAGCAAGTGATGGAGATAGCCCGCGTCGGTGAACCGTTCCTCGGCGACCGCGTTACCGACGAGGATCGTGAACACGCGCATCGCCGTCGTCGTCTCACCGGCCATGTGGTACGCTGAAATATACAAATTGGCCATACAAAGATGGAACATACTTTATTTGAATTTAACACCTAGTTTTACGTTAGATTTAGCGGTTACACCACGCCACATACGAGCTACGCATCAAAGACATGACGTCAAACACAAATCCTACATCGCACAATTAGAGTTTACCTCGCGAACGACATATATAAGACTATCCGACACCAACAGTCGGGCAGTCGGCCCGCCAGACACAACACCCGTCTGGTCGGAGGATCCTCCCTTTTCTATGGTGGATGAGTGAACTTTACACCCTGTTCCTCATACCCCTAAACTTAACTATCTAACATGGGTACTTTATAAATAATAAATATATTATTTTCCGTATTTGACTCTGCACTGAATTGTATGTGTAATAATACCTCTTGTACAGCTCGTCTAGTCTGAAATGACGCGCCCCACAACCGCATTTACGCACACGGTAATGCGGATTTCTAAGGGTAATGCGGTGGTAAGGCGCGTTATTTCAGAGTGGACAAGCTATACCTACAATATTTGATTAAAATAAATGATTTGATTTAATTTATTGTACCGTACCTACACCATAATCGTAACCGAGTATTCTGAAAGAAACCTATCACCACGTGAATACACGGTTGTTGATCGTCTGTTCGTGCTTAGCGTACAATTGAACGCAAAGATCTCTTGTTATTTGAACACACAGCTCTTAAACAATATCTTTCATTTGAGAGTTTTATCGTTGAATTAGCGTAGTAAACTAGAAAATTAGTCAGAACCGTTACTGCCTTTCTGCCTAGCTAGTATTTCGATCACGGCGTGACCTATCTATATATATATAAATGAATGTTTGTCTGTATGTCCTTTATACAATCGTGAACGGCTGGACCGATTTCGCTAATTCTTTTTTTGTTGTGTTTGTTATTGTCAGAAAGTTTTAGGTAGGGTAGGTACTAGGTAGGGTAGGCAGGTACTAGATAGGGTAGGTAGGTAAGGTAGGTAGGTGCGTCTTCGATTAGTACTTAGTGTTACCCGCGCGAAGCCGGATAAAATAAACAGCTAATAACATTCCTACTGTTCCCTGGATGTCATGTCTTTGATTTTTTTGGTCTATAAAATTCAATAAAAGAGGATGACCAAAAAATCTATAGAAAAAATCTATCGTTGTTGGAAATTATCGTGCGAAAAATGAAATTGCTATGAAGAAGGAAATGACTACAGAGAAAACGGCTGATCGAGATGTTTGCAAGAAGTAGACATGTTACAGTTGCGCTGACCACAAATAAATTAGGATAAGGGCAGGTGGGAAATGATGACAAAGGAAAAGAATGACTAACCTTTCTGCGCGTCAACGAATTTGTTTTCCTGCGCCATTCGGTGCGCGTACGGCAGGTACACCTCGCGCTTGCACTCGGCGTGCTCGCGAGCCAGCGCGAACGCGCGCGACCACTCGCCCGCCGCCACTGCCAGTTGCGCCACTTTACTGTGACAATTCAAGAATATTCATATTATTCTTCTAGCATAAGCAAGCCTATAATGCTCATTGCTGGGTCACATGCCTCCTCTCTTCAAGAGGGAACGGGCTGTAATCAACCACGCGGATTGGTAGATGTCACATGTCTTTGAATTTTTTAGTTAGAGGACATGCTGGTTTTCTCACGATGTTTTCCTTCACCGTTTCTTAGAGCAGTGGTGATGTAATAAATTACACAAAGTTAACTAAAGTGTCTGCCTGGGTACATCTCACCTTATTGTTTGCAGAATATTCAATAATGCAGAACTTACTACTATTTATTTTCTCTTACTTTTGTCTTAAACAAAACAGATTAAAAAAGTAAGTGTGACTGTCAGCCAATTAAGTCTTCACTTATATTTTTAAAAAATGGAAAAGAATCTACCAATAATAAAAATAAAAACATTATAATTATAATATTCCCATTAAAGGACTAACATAACACTAACCAAAAAGCTTAAGCACGATCTATTGAACCTACATATTTGAGTAATATGTAGGTTCAATAGGTTACGTTCAATAGGTACGAGTATTTTGTGCCAGCGTGCGCTAACGCATAAACAGAGTGATGATTTGTCAGTGTTTCTGACGAATACGACGACAGCTCATCGACACAAACCACACACACACAAACGTTATTGCTATCCACAGATAATAAGTTAAACACAATACAAAATTGTAGTAAAGAGCGACACTTAAGAACATTTGAACATTTTTTTTGTTCCGACGGATTCACGCAACGGGAATCAGTTGAATGCGGGATGCACAGAACCAACCGCTGTAGCGTTGCTTTGAGGAAGCCAATCCACCACAGGTGACTGAATGATTAAGTACTTACGTGTAGTCTCCAAGTCGTTGGTATACGTCAGCGGCAGTGGCCGGTTCACCAGCCTTCACCAACGCCTCTGCCACATAACGAAGCGAACCGCTTGAACCCTTGTCTAGTTTGCGCGCCAACTCAATCAACCTAAAACATTATATTAAATCGTTTAAATATCACGCATGTTATTATAGGTGGTAAGGTTTAATTTTGATAGCACTGTGTCAATGGAGTTTTGAAATGACAGCGACTGCCCTTTACGAGGTTTATTGGTAACTAACTTAACATAGGTTTATACGTCTCTTTATTATGATTAAATTGCCATTAACATAAGCCGACCAAAGGACTATGATATAATATAGAAATATGATAGAAGGACCTTTCAAAACAATAATTTATTACGACTTGACCAAACATCGAGATTTCTTAGGTAAACGTAACTTAAATATTAACGTATTATACATATAAACATTCCGGAATAAATTTTCTAAGCGATGGTGAAAACCTCATAAAAATCTGTTGCATTTAGACGAACAACGCGGACATACAGACAAACGCGAAAAGCGACTTTGTTTTTTATTATGTAATTGTTGCAAAATAAAGCTAGATACGTTAAACAATAATCACATTTCCTTCTACTACTGTATAGATGGGTAAAGCGCATAGTTTTGTCACACATCGCTTGCTTTTACCGTCTCCGCTCTTTATGCTATATACTCTGGTTAAACCGTTGGGGCCGGGGTGCTTGTACTATCTATCGTGTCCCATGTTCCCGGCTGGAGATTGTCTTGCTCGATCAACACTATATCTCCCTTCTTAAACGCTTCTTCGCGTTTCAACCATTTTGATATCTGCTGGAGTCTCGATAGGTACTTTTTCTGCCATCTCGACCGGAAATCACTCAACAATTTTTGAGTATATTGCCAGCATTTCAAAATGCTTATTTTAGCGCCCTTCATGTTTAGGTTTGGGCAATAGCTGATGGTTCCGTTATTAAAAAAATATTATTATTTAAATATATAATAATTATTTAAATATATATTGTATCTCCGAATGCTACTCAATGTGTGTGAATCGTACGCTGCGATTCATGGGTTAGTTTATAATAGCAGTAAGACAGAGTTCATGGTCTTCAGGTCTGGCACCAGGTGTCCCTCTACTGTCCCTCCCCTCCTAATGAATGGTCACCGGATTAATAGGGTACATACATTTAAATACCTGGGCCATCTGGTTACTGATAATCTGAAAGATGACCTGGATCTAGAGAGGGTGCGCAGAGCATTGTCAGATAGGGCGAATATGCTGGCCCGTAGATTTTCTCGATATACAGACGCAATTTAAATAACCCTTTTTCATGTGTACTGCACCGCACTGTACTCGGGAGCCCTGTAGTTCACATATACCCAAAAGGCCTACAATGCTCTGCGTATTCAATACAATAACATATTCAGGGTATTGTTGCGATTGACGCGCTTCTGTAGTGCCTCGGCAATGTTTGCAGACGCACGCACTGACGGCTTCGATACACTGTGGCGTATGAAATCTGCCTCGATGCACTATGGCGTAAGAAATCTGCCTCGATACTTCGCAGGCAACACTATCCTGCAATAGCCACCCGGGCAGACAGCCCGCTAGTGTGGGCGCTTGCAAATCGGACCTGGTTCTGGTTTAGTTATTAAGTACTAACATAGGCTAAGCTATTTTGTTACTAGCACTAAAGACCATTGTAGTCTGATTTAATAATAATAAAAAATATAGGAATCAAGACACAAATTCCTATTTTTTTTTTAATGTACTTATTTTGTAGTTGCCAATTATGTTGTTGTTGTTTATTTTGACGTATCGCCTTCGACAATGCCGGAAGTGACGTAAAAAATTATATTAATTAAAATAGATCCTTTGCAAAGAGCTTGAAATCTCACTAAAGTACGTAGTAGTCACTAATGTAGCGATTTTTGCTTGAATAAAGCACAAAAAATAATTTAATTTGTACAATTTGGGGCTAAAAAACAGACTTAAATAAAGCAGTGTCGTGGTGCATGGCGTCACATCATAACCGCGACGGACGTTTGAACTGTAGTAGAAAATTGTTGGAGTTTCATAATTTTTTGAGCAACGTAGCTGTAGTTGAATTTAACTTTAATACTTTTCTTGGGCATATATTACTGCAAATTAATGAAGTTTTAATGAAAAAAAATTACATGCATTTTCCCTATATTATTGCGTAAAACACTTTCAATCACAAACCGAAGGCATCTAACCTCACGGTACAACAAAAATGTTTTTCAAGACGATACTTATTGACGTCATTATCCGCCATTTTGTTTTTTTTTTAATCCAGCCTTTAACCATCGCTTAACCTAGACGAGTCTATAGACAACTCATTTATTAAAATGCATCGAGTCTTATGGATGCTTCTAGGGTATAAATAATCCCTCGTACAAAGATACATAGTTACGTGTGAAAAACATAACCCTGTGTACCTAGTGTTTCATAAGTGGCCATGTGGTATAAAATATTATGAATTTGAATTGAACAACTGTACTCACATGTCTCTTCTGCCGGTCTCCGCCATCAGTTCAGCGGCCCGCTTCACGTCGCCCGCTGCGAGGTACATCTCAGCGGCCGCGCGCGGCTCGTTCACATGCCTCGCCCACTCTGCGCGGCGACGAGCTAAAGCCGCTAGGCCTTCGCCCTCACCCACGTATTCCTGTGAAACAGAAGAAATAGGATTCACAGTCACAATCTGTCATTTAGTCTATTCTTCCGTCGACAAAACCCGTTTCTATTGTGGTCATAGTACGCGTGCTGAGTTCAAGCCATGGGAACATTTTAGGCTTATATCCATATTATCAAGGTTAATATTTGCCAGTCAGCAAGGTGCACGCTTGGTGCACTGGTCTACTGGTGCGTGGTAGCTAAGCTAGTAAGCTTCGCTACCACGCACAGGTAGACCAATATACTAAAATGTAAGGATGCCACCTTGGAGGCTTTTATTTGCCAGCGGTTTCACCCACGTGGAAATAGGAATCCCACGAGATCGTATTTTCGGGATAAAAAGTCATATGTCTTAACCTAGATCGTGTACTAAATTCATCCAAAAAGATAACAAACAGACAGAATTATTTTCGCATTTATTATATTAGTAAAGATAGAATACATGGATGTAGATATGGAGTGTCCATATTGCATACTACTTACTTGAGCCTTGTTGAACATCCTAAGATCAACGTAAAGGTTCAGTGCTCGTTCGTCTCGGCCTGCGCTGTGGTATGACCGCGCGGCGTCGGCGTATCGTCCCCGGTACGCCAGCACCTCGCCTAAAACAACGGCGCGTTTCTCGCCAGCTTCGAAGCGCTCCTGTTAGTTAAACAAGGTTTTATTATGTGGATATCCACAATATTATTATAATGATTAGCTCTATATATATTTTTTACCTGCAAATGATCAATGAGGTTAAGGAAAACGATGTTCTCGCTTCGCTGGAAGGCCTTCCTTGCTATCTCAAAAGCAAGCTCTTCGAGAGCAGCCACTCCTAGCCGCTCCCAGTCTAACGAAGTCACACCGAGACACGCTACTGAATACGCTTCACTGGAATAAAAATCATAAGTTTAGGGCATTTCTCATCAACTCCGGATAGGCGCTATCCTATATCTACTACATGAAAAAAGATTTAGAAAACTATCTGCCAGGTAATTCTACCGGAACATATCTTAACTTCGTCTTATTATAAAACGAGTCTTAACTTTAGTCAAAGCCCAACTAATACAAAAAACTAAGAGCCTGTGCACACGATGCGTTGCAGTGCCGCACCGCAAATATTTCTCCGCATCCGCGGTCACAAGGGCGCTGCGTCACCGTAGCGTAGTAACGCCGCAGCAGCGCCGCAGCGGCGCCACGCCGTAAAGCGCGTAAATTGGCATCTATCAAACATCTGTCATCCGTGTTTTTGACAACAAACAACTAAGCTGGTGTCGGAACGCGTACACCCCTCCCGGCCTTGTCTCGCGGGCTGAAAGTACGGTGTACGTGTGGTGCGACGCCGGAACGCACCGTGTGGCACACCATGGATTTGTATGTAAGATGCCGCAGCGACACCACTCCGGCACCGCGCCGCAGCCGCAACGCCTCGTGTGCACAGGCTCTAAGGCAATGCTCAAAAACTGACTTTAGAAACGAATCTAAGTGCGGATTTCACCAAAGAAATTGAACGCGTTTAGATGTGCTGAACGCGTTCAATTCGTTTTCAAGAGCTGTCAGCGTACAATATTCCATAACACTGAGAACTGATGTTAGACGAAATAAAGTTCAAAATACAATGGCTGGCCCGAAAGTTTAAGCTTACTCTAGTTACAACTCGTTTTGTACTATGACGGTTAATGACCGGCCTTGTACAAATAGTAGGTACTAGCTTAAGAGGCTGACAATAGCTAAAGCGCGGCCACTGACGGACTGCAGAGAAAAGAACGAGAAGCGCGATGACATAACACTGGTAATTTATTGTAAAATTAGAAGGATTAAAATTATCTAATAACAAAAAAATCTTTTGTTTGGACTAAAAAAATAAAACACTGTTACGTTATAATTGTTTGTAGAAAAATCTGACAAAAAAACAGAATGATTGCATGTATTCATCGTTAAAAGAAATGTATAGGCTTTTTCGTATTTTTTTCTATCGTATCAAATTAGTTATGATTTGATGATGTTCTTGACTCAATTGATGAAAATTAATATCGATGAACATACATAAAAAGTACATACAGACGAACATAGAACCTCCTCCTTTTTGGAGTCGGTTAATAAATCAAAATCGACATTTAAAATGAATAACACATGTCTCAAAACACGTCACGGTATCATTTTTAGACGTCGATCGATCACAGTGAAGTTGCACCAGTAAGGCCACCGCGAGCGACCGACTCGAAAACACTTATCCCTTACGTGCGTGCATCCTCGACACTGCACTGATTCCTCAACTGAATAGTAAACGAATTTCAGCTCGCATGGGATTGCCTGACATTTAGACTCGGTGCTATCTATAAATAAAGACTTCAATCACGAATCGATAGTTTCTCTATTGCACGATGAAACACTACTTCCATTATGTAGTAGGTTGTTACAAATTACAGTAACCGGGCGTTAATCTCACATCGAGTTTCAGGTAGAAACTGTCTTAAGGTATCTGTGACAGGCTGGATACACAAAGCTAAACAATTACCTTATTTGAATGTGCCATACTAACGACCGCGTGCCTCCTGTAAACATGTGTATACGGGCGGAAAAGAACTAAATCTTGTAACGCGTCTTTACTCTCGGGGTCTGTCTATAAAGTGAATATGTTAACTGGAATTGAACAAGTTTTGTGAATTTTATTGATTTATAAACATAATTATGTTATTATTATGTACTTAACTCGCACATTGGAAGCAGCTTCTTATTCAAGTGTTTTGTGTATTGTAATCACCTGAAAATGGCGTCAGGCTTGATTTCTAACCTGGGTACGTATATTTCACATTTGCACTACAACCGAGCGACATTTAAATTAATGCCTAAATAAACGCGCGCTATTAGCAGCAACGCTTTAATTTACGCATTCATCAAGGAGTCGCCTACTGTTAATGAAAATAATATAATCAAATAAACGAGTATAATATGTTAGTGAAATGGTTTCAGAAGTATTCTTAACTGCTGGGGTTTATCTATTCTCAAGTGCATCTTGAACGTTTTCGAACACTCAGTTAAGGAAAAACTTTTCATAAATAAGTAAAAAACTTCGAATCAATAGCTATTGAGAGTTAATCTGAGTCTGAGGACCTCAGAAACCGGAAATGAGTTTCGAATTGAGACAGTAATCGAACGGTTATTCTTTGTCATATTTCAGAATTCATTCATTATTTGAATCAGCGATGTAGGAGAGACTGCATCGCGTATATTTGGGACAGGACAAGCACGTGTAAGAATTAAAATAACATCAACAAATAATACGTAAGTAAAGCAGTTTATTTCCTATAATAATCTCACTGAAATAGCTTATAATTATATTAGTAAGGTATTTCAGTGAGATTATTTGTGTTTGCGCTTACATTAAAAAATATTTTAAAGTTTTCGCACAACACAAAACTGCGATGCGACGTCGCATCGTAAAAATCTAACGAAACCGCAATGCAAAAAATGCGAATGCGAATTCGCATCGCCCCTTTTCGCAGTTTTGTGTACAAGCCCTTAAAGATAATGATTATATATAATGCAAAAGATTAATTTTCAACCAATCAATTTTATGGCTGTACAGGTATAGAGAGAGATAAACATTTAGTGTTTCATTGGACAATACATAGTTCATAGAAAATACTTATTTTCTTAAATATCACAATTCAGCTTTGCTTATCATAAATCTAAATTTTAAATGAAATGAAGTATTTTTTTACATAGGTCATATCAAACTATGGAAAGAACAGATACAACTGACCAAATGGGAGAAAAATAATTGAAAATGTTAACAACAAATTTACTCAGAACGCGTGCACCGAATATTGGTCCACATTGCCACAATCTTATTACATAAAAAAACACGTGTCACAATGTTCGTAAACGCTAATCTACGACCACCCAACCGATTTCAATGAAATTTTGTGAATGCGGATGGTTATTTTCATCTTGAAAGATATGATAATTTGGATAGGATAATTTGCACCCGATAGGTGGCGCTCCGTGCGAAGCAGGGGCGAGTCATTAGTATATTGTTTTTTTTTTTCAAATAAAACACGTGGAAAAAAAATACAGCACAAATATAACTTTGCCAGACGCTCCTGAGGCTGACGAAATAGAAAGACATGTGACCCTTACATGTTCGGATTAAGATAGTTGTTAGCATCTAGTATACTAGACTAAGACACAACTTATTGAATGTTTGTTTTCGAAAACTCTAGGAGAAAAATAAGTAGGAAAATTCAAATCTGTTGCAGCCTCAGTGAATGGTTACTAAACGATAGGAGATATGGAAGTAGCTAGCTAATCGAACTACTGATAACTAACTACGATTACATTTGTAGTTAATAATCACAATAATAGATTTCTTGAATTAATCGTAAAAAGTACTTAAACATTTCGATTACTTTTTGTAACGACTTAATAAAGCTAATAAACTTTTATTGTTGCTTACAACTAACATTACGATTAAAGTAAGAAAACACAAAGCAACATGAAAATGCACAAAACTTTAACGTCTGCGGTCCGGACCATATAATACATATATACTTACCTATATGTAGGTGTCTTAAAATAACTAATAATTTTAATAAATAGTGCAAATCTATATTAATGATATTATAAAAGGAAAGATTTAATTATTTGTTTGTTTGTTTGTATTGAATAGGCTCTGACACTACTGGAACGATTTGAAAAATTCTTTTACCATTAGAAAGCTTAGTTTTCAGGGAGTAACATAGGCTATTATTTATCCCGGGAAAAATAACGGGTCCTGCGGGAAAGACCACGGGAGCGAAGCCGCGGGCAAAGTGCTATGACTAATAATGCCTGGTTGATCATCGCACTAAAGGAAAATAAATACATTTTGTTAGATGCAACGACCTACCCTACCTTCCGTAGGTAGGGTAGGGTAGGTCATGCCACGTCTGACAATTTCTGTTTCCAATTTTAAAACACAGGAACGCTAAAATGCACAAAAATCGTATACGATGAAACAAAAACTTTACAAATAGTAATAATTTAAAGGTATATTTTAATATTCTATAATACGTACTTGAACATTTTATGATGGATGTATTGATGCACGGCATGCGAGAGTGGCACGTTGATAGTTTGCATAGAATTAGCTTGTAGACAAAACACACGTCCGCCCTGAAAAACCATTACAATTGCATTTATTAATTAACCAATATAGTTTTTTATTATATAGTTTTAATAAAGAAATGCTTGCAAAAAGAGACTTTAAGGTCCAATTTTTGGTTCGAAGATAAGTTACGGGTGCTTCAAGGTCTAAAGAACGGCATAAGAACTCTTAGCGGTGGTCACCGGACACGTATATCTCATTCAAATTCGTTTGTTTTAATTGTCTGCATTTTTATTTTTCCGCCATTTTTCCACGTGTTATTCATAAGCATGACATAATGCCTGTATCCCCCGAAGGGGAAAGCAGAGGTGTTTAGTTCACCCTTCAATTCGCCAATTATGTTCCATGTAGGTAGTGGGGGGCGAGTCTACTATTATCAAACTTTGGACTGGTACTGAGAAATTCTTGATTCAACGTTTTACAGTACAACTCAATTAAATGATCATAGACCGCATGCTTAGCTTGGATATAGCTTCAAATCAGTCGACATGAGTCACGTAATAGTTCATACTAATTAATATCCCACCACGTATTATAAATAGGAGCTCGTGGCTAAGTAGTAACTGCCGCACGGGTCGATCCGTTAGGTTAAGCTACGCTTGCCGGGGTTGGTCTGTGGATGGGTGACCATCTTTACATACCGAGACTCCTCCGTGCCTCGGAAAGCACGTTAAGCCGTTGGTCCCGGTTGTCATTCGTGGATCTTTGACAGTCGTTACGGGTCGTCAGAAGCCCGAAAGTCTGACAACCAGCCTTACCAAGGGGTATCGTATTACCCAGTTACTGGGTTGTGGAGGTCAGATAGGCAGTCGCTCCATGTAAAATACTGGTATTCAGCTGCATCCGGTTAGACTGGAAGCCGACCCCAATATAGTTGGGAAAAGGCTAGGCAGATTGATTGTATTATAAAATAAAGACCCCCCCCCCCCGGCGCGTCTGTCTGTCTGAATGCGATAAACTCAAAAACTGCCGAACAGATTATAGTGATGCATAATAAAGGTTTAGGTGTATAATGCATTAAAGGTTTTGTGTAAATTGGCAAAAAAAATTACGATGATTGCTGAAGATGTCGGACTGGGAGTTTTACAGCCGTGCGCCGAGTAAACCGTATGAGATGATTAAAATTCATGTTCTACAAGATTGTGCATCTTAAAAAATGTCAATAAAAAAGTCTCCGATAGCATATTGTGCACCTCTAATTATGAAGATGGTCATAATTAGAGGTGCACAATATGCTATCGGAGACTTTTTTATTGACATTTTCCTTTCAGAATTTGATAAAAATTTCATTGATATTTCCGGACCTATTTTAACCGGTATATTTTTTATCCTTATCCAATAAAATATGTTATTTACACTGGGCATTCAATTTAGATTAAAATTGATTGCCTTGACATTATATAATTTAAATGAATACTTTAAAAGATAAGACAGATTCAAAATTACCTTCCTATCAAAATTATGACTTTTTCCTCGACTATTAGGTATGCGATCATCGCTGTTTGATGACAGTCTGTAGTGCTGGTGTAGGTTGAAGCTAAATAACATTAAAATCCACTAATGGAGAAGGAGTCATCATTTATTTAATTCAACATAAATACATTCTAGTGGGAGTGGGACCATAAACAATAGACCATTTTTGTTATTTTTTATTAGTCTGGCCCGTCACGACGATATGATGGTGATGATCACTACGATATATTACTGTTTATTATTATTTACAGATGATTGATGTTTGTGATGATCAGTATATTACGGATATTTTACTGTTTAATATTGGGATCAACCGGCAATTTTATATATTTACTGAGTTTTTTTTTAACCGTATGAACATTGGGATGATGACGTGTGATCCCAAACGTTCTACCGTAAATAAGGTACCTTTTTTTTATTTATTTTTGGGTGGGAAATCATCAAATGACGTCTCCCGCTCTGGGTGGAGCGGGAGGGCGTGTCAGACTCTTACTGACTAAAACCCACCCGTGTTCCTTCTGTTGCCTGTGCAATGCCAGGGGGCCACGGTATCCCTTTCGGACTAATCCCGAAATAAATAAAAGGTACCTAGCATAATGAAAGCGCCGTGTAAACGGCGGCTAATGATGTGTTAAAGCGGTTATGTGATTCGAAAGGAGAAAACCGACCCAAACACCAATATTAACAAAATTTATAGGGTAATTTAGGAAGTCACAAGTATGTTGTAAGCATATAATGTTTTTTTTTTTTATGTATCTGTCATCGTAACATTGAGAACAGTTAGTTTATAATCTATCGGTATCTATTATTTCCGTCAGATTAAAAACTGTCGATAAAAGGTTGAACGAAGTTCATAATTATACAGTGACATATCTATTCTTTACTTTTTCTAATAGTTCAGAAAATACTCCAAGTAGGATGAACATCAGTTAAGTACATTTTAAGCTACCCCACATGCTCGACACAACAGCTTATCTCAGTGCATTGTAGTTTTTTCTACACTATTTATTTACATACCTAATATATGCACCGCTAATATGTATGTTACCTAACGTAACAAACTATAACGTTAACGTAGTAACCTAATCAGAAATGCCAGCTACGAATAAGCAACAACAGTTAAATGGATCTATGTATATTTGTAAGTGCCGTAAAACACAGATATTGCGTTTTATAAAATAAACAAGCAAAAAAAGAAATAAATAAATCAAGCCAATTTTCGTGGTACGAAACTCCATTGCCGTCCAACGAATTTACGGTGGGAGGAGGGTGGGGAGACGGGGAGGGAGGGGTACTACCCCCCCTTAAAGAAAAATTTGCGGAGCCTCCCCCCGCCCCCTTTTTTTAAATTTTTAATTAATAATATGTGTAAAACACCAAAGCGAACCCCTTGGGGGAAGGGAGGTTCCCCCCTACAGAAGGGAGGAACCCACTTCATCAAAAAAAAAAGAAGGGACATTGATTCAGAGGGATTTCTGTATCTATTTTGAAACTGCAACTTCTCCGGCACTGCGGGAAGAGCAGCCTCTACGCCCTTGCGTAACAAACCGCAGGCATCCAATCTCACCTACGCACGTAGGGAGAGTCTGCCCTCCCTACGTGCCTCCGGCTCTATAAAAACACTCTAGGGGTAGGAGAGACTCGTACCAGGTGGAGTCGGGGTCAATCAATTCGGTTCTTTGACATAAGTTGAACCTAACCTGTTTTTTTGCGTCTGTTTTACGTTTCGTTCCACAAGCCGGCAAAAAACGGTAAACACTAAACATTATAATTTTAATAGCTCGTAATGAAAATAGCGCTGTAATTTAAATATAAACTGTTAAATATATGTGTGCATGAAAGCTATTGAAAATATAATTATTTACGTAAATAAATATGAAATAAAATGGAACCGAACGTATGACAACTTAACCGTAGTTAAAACGAAACGTTCAAGGGCGAGAATTCTATATAATCTGTGGTAGGGATTGACATAAATATTGTAAAAAATAATTGTTTTTCAATTATTTTATTTTTTCTCAAAAATACACGTCACCGTGTGTTGAAACTTTGCGTGAGTGCTTATAATAATGTAACCTTTCTGTAAAAAAAATATCAACTTCCAACTCGTAGGACGGCAATGGAAATCTATGCCATTTTCGTTTAAATCTTTTTAATAATATCCGTATACGCGTTCCTAAGCCATGAAAAAGTTGTATTGAAAGCGGTTTAATTAGGAAGATAAAAATCTTATTTGAAAACGCACGAACGCGACACATTTATGTGGAGATTAAACAAAACGTTACATTTGAATTAAGGCTAAAACTATACATTTGTGGCTGGCTATTTGTGATGAAGTGCTTCGATTGCAGTAAGATTTTATCAGTATACCTGTGTCATAAACAGCCTACCGCAGCTATCCACTGGTGGACTTTTGGCAAAAAGATGATATTGCCCGTAGTCACCTCGCCCGTAGTGTACCTATATACTGATAAATTATTACCACGACCATGCTCCGGTTCCCTGGCCTGCCACGTTTTTACAGCATGGCAAAAAAGAGTCAGGAAAAAATGAGGGCGCCACTATCGCACTAAGGTGACTTCGAATGGGAAATGAGTAAAGAATTAAAACAAATTTTTAAAAACGCTGTTTTTGGGTGACTCAAAGCCTACTAGCACTTGTCAGCAAAGTAGTGCCATCATCATAGTTCTGCATTACTTTTGTAAGTAAAATATTTTGTTTCAAATGTCGCCACGTCAGACTCTTTTATGTCGACCTCTAGGATATTATATGCGTGAGGAATACCTATGTACTATCGAAGAACTTCATATCTAAGCAGTTTGAAAACAAAATCCCGTGAACACGATGGCCATATCTGTTACCGCCCCGGTTCTGTAGCGGCCGAGCGCTGCAAGCAGAAACAGTCCTTATGGTGTATAGATATGAACTTCTTCGATGGTACAGGGTCAAATTAAATTAGGTAGCGAAACTGCAGAGACGTGTTGGGTATCGATTTCTAACTAAACATGATAAGAAAGAAAATACATTTATTTAGCGCAGACCTTTTGCGTTTTATTTGTTTCTTTTTAGTGTATTTTTTATTAAAGCAAAAAAATAAAAGTAATTTTTTCTTGCGCTAATGATTTTTTCTTGGGTCATCAGTGTACCTACTTAAAATAGGTATCTGTTTTAAAAATCAGTTTGTGTAAATTTCATAGACGAACACCAAGCGCTTAAGTTGAATCTCTGTGTGGGGTTTCATAGAAAGAGGCCAAGTTCGAAGTAGGTCGCTTTATTGAAATTTACGTGGCCACTTACTGTGCTCAAGTTGGTCCATGCATCGATTCGAAAAGGAGACCGAATTATTATAATTAGTTTCCATTTTTAGGCGTGATAACGTCTACCTCTAACGATAACGCCTTACTAGAAGGACATAAATAGTGACCTTATTGGTGACGTTCGCCAGAAAGATCCGATGCGTATACTCGCAACCGGCGTATTACCAGATGTATAACTGTAAATGAGGCAAAAGGTTTTGTAGTTTCTGCGTAAATTTACCATTCCGAACCCGACCGCAGGCGGCAGCAGCCCGTATTCCAGTCGGTAGATAGAAGATAGAAAAACGTGTTATCATGAGCGAGCGTAGTGCCGCACTACTGGACTGCGGTCGGGCAACACGTGTCGCCTGTCGCTCGCCCGTAGCTGCCAACGTAACCCAGAGCAAATTATAGAAACCAGTCGTGTCGCGGCCACACGTCGCCTGCAGTTGCCTCCTACGGTCGGGTACGGAATGGTAGCTTTAGGAAGAAGGCGTGAATGAGTGTATGTATGCATAACGTCTAGTTCCACTTTCTGTTGTTTATTGGCTTTTTCCGGCAAACATGCATTATATGTAATTTATTGTGTAGCTAAATGCTTCAACAAAACTAAACATGTTATTATTTGTTCTTTCTATAAGACATTTCATGCGTGATGGTTGGTTATCCCGCCGGATAAATACGTTCTGTATGAGTGTATCATACTTTTATTTAACCTAACTGATACCTAAAACGTCGAAAAGCATTTAAGATCAGAAGTCAAAATAAAATTAAGTTAATATTTGCATGCATGAATTATTTTAATTCTGTATGTATACACATGTTTGAGAATAAAATTTCTTATTCTTATTATAGTCAATAGAAATCCCGTTATATTTGAGAATTAGGTATAGCTAGGTCTGCTGCGACAAGAATCAAGAAAGATTTCCATTCGGTTCTGTCCTTTTTTTTAAGTTACTGCATCGAAAGTGGAACATCACACACGCACTGTCACTCAAGGCAATGTTTAAATGTACTTTCTCCAGAATTAGATTACCTACTGACAGGTTATATGAGTTTATATAATTGTTTATAATTTTACTTTATAAGTCAATTTATTTTCATTTTATTTTAATTTATTGTTGACATAATCTACTCATTACAATGTTTTTTATGAGTTGTATTGCAATATGTGGTTAGCTAGCGACCACGACTATTATTTATTTTACCTCAATGATCCTAGTTTATTGGGTACGCCACTATTGCGGCGATAAGTCCCCTCTTTGAGGAGTGGCTAGAGAGGCGCCACGGCGTCCTCACCTTCCGCCTGACGCAGGTCCTCACCGGACACGGTGTCTCGGGAGGTTCCTGTTTCGGATAAGGCGGGAGGAAACGCCCGGGTTTCATCACTGCGTAGATCGCCCGGAGCATACGGTGGAGGTCTGACCGGCTTAGGCAGAGCACCGCCGTGTCCTTGTGGAGGCGATTGGTGGCGGGGATCTCTTGAGTCCGGCCAGGCCCTCTCGCTCCGTACCATGGACTGGACCCTGGTCCAGGCCATACGGAGCGACAGGGCATGGGAGGCCGTCACCTCCTTCTGCGAAGCAGTAATGCTCGCGAAGGAGGAGGCGGAGCGCGTGAGTGAGAGGCAAAATTCGCACCCTCACGCCCCTAGCCGCCGCAGGAAGAGACGCCCTGGGCGTCGGGAATCGATAGCCGATTCCCGGCCACCGTAGGCGTGGGCTTGCGGACGGTGAGCAATGGGTAGCTCGCCGTCCGGTAAGGGCCAGGGCCGGGTCGAAACGGCGCGTTGTGTTCCACGCGCGCCTCAAAGAGATGTCAGCAATTTAAGGGGTCCGATGGGACCGATGCCTGTCGGGGTTGCGGGAAAGTCCGAAAGGGATACCGTGGCCCTGGCAATGCACAGGCAACTGAATGAACACGGGTCGGTTTTAGCCAGTAAGAGTCTGACACGCCCTCCCGGTCCACCCAGAGCGGGAGAAGCCGTTGGTAGATTTCCCACCGCAAAAAAAAAATGGTCCTAATTTATCAATTATAACTTCTAGCTACAGCTATATGTAAACGGGCACGTCTTTTATGCCTGGAGGCTTTTATTTCAAATATTTTTTATTTCAATTAGGCACAAAAAAGGCACTTTTGAACGTCAAACTTTACAAAAAATAATAAAACTGATTCTAGTCGCCCATTCCAAAAGGTAGTTTTCGTATGGAGAAGAATGGGCAAGAAACTCCACCGTTACTCTTTTAAAAAAAATCATTATATCTTGTATACACTTATTATATAATTATATGTGAAGACAATGCACCTAGAATAAGATCACTATACCACGATAGGTAAAAAGAATGAAAAATGAAGTAATGACATAATTATGTGATAGATGCATGGTGCTCACATACTTACAAACATTGTAAAATTAACATTTCTAACATTATAATAAGTAATACTAATAATAATAGGTCAGTGTGTGAGTTCAAATAATCACAAAAAATAAAATAAAATAAATGTTTAAAAAAAAAATAAAAAAAATATACAATTAAATTAGCAACCAGTTCGATTTTGTCTAGATTCTGAATTGTCCTATGGAGCAGGACCAGCATGTTTCCAAGCATTTTTATCTTGGATATAATCCTCTAATTTGTAATATGCTTGTTTACAAAGTGTACTTTTTATATGATTTTTAAATTTTCTTTCATTTAATTCTAATATATCACAAGGTATTCTGTTGTAACATTTAACACAGTACCCCATAAAAGATGTATTTACTTTAGATAGTCTGAAAAATGGTTGATCTATTTTATCTTTATTTCTAGTATTAAAATTATGTCTATCACTTATTTTATTAAAAAGATGTAGATTTTTTCTCACATACATAATATTTGAATAAATGAATTGGCAAGGTACCGTCATAATATTAATCTTTTTAAATAGTTCCCTGAGAGATTCGCGACGACGTAGATTATAAATGGCTCTGACAGCTCTTTTTTGTAAAACAAAGATGGATTCAATGTCAGCAGCCCGACCCCACAGTAAAATGCCATACGACATAATACTGTGGAAGTAGCTAAAATAGACCAAACGCGCGGTTTCTAGATCTGGGTCTCAAGTCCGCTATTACAATAGCGTCAGAATGGTCTATCATTGATTTCATAATTGTTGATTTTGACAAGTTTGGTAATCTACTAACACATTGGCGTCATTATGACTTTCCAATGATCAGCCACTGACACTCCATTGAAAGAAATGGCATCTATTGGTAATCTCGTACATAATGAAAAATGAATGACTGACTTAGGCGGTAATCTGCTAAAATTTTGACAGTTCCTTTGATCTCAGTGACGTTGTGCAGTCATTGCTTTTAATTCGTTACGAGTATCGTGTTTGTGGAATATCGACCAATGATCGACCATTATGAATTTAGCAGATTACGAACTTTTAGCAAAATGACAATGGGATCGTGTTGGAATGACGAATTTATAAAAATAGCAGACTTGGGGCCCTGTTAACTGTATTATCTTTCTAACAGCATAAGCGGCCGAGCTTAGCCGCCCCGCGAGAGATGTTATATGGGGTCCCCATTGTAATTTCTCGTCTAGCGTGATTCCAAGGAAAACTGTTTGATTAATAAATTCCAGTTTTTCTCCATTCAATATGATGTCACATTCGCTACTTCTAACATTTTGTAATTTAAATCTAATGCATTTGGTTTTTTTTATTATTTAGTACCAAATTATTTACCGTAAACCAATCTTGGACCTGAACAATAGAGCTATTCACGTCGTCAAGATTTGGTGACCGTCGGTTTATTTTAAAGATCAATGATGTGTCATCTGCAAATAACACCATCTTTGGCTGATTTAGAAATATTTGGGGTAAATCATTAATATAAACTAAAAAGAGGAATGGACCCAATATCGAACCTTGAGGAACGCCCATTACCATTTCAGACCCTAATGAGTTTGTGCCGTTGACTTGAACTTTAACCTTTCTATCTTTCAGGTATGATCTTAACAAATCATGAGCTGTATTCCTAATCCCATAGTGGTCCAGTTTCAGCAGAAGTGTCTCATGGTGTACGCAATCGAACGCCTTCGAGAGGTCGCAGAAGATTTCAATGGCATCTTGTGCTTCTTCCCAAGCGCTAAAAATGTTCTTTATTAGGGTGACACCGGCGTCAGTGGTACAGCGCCCTTTGGTGAAACCGTACTGTTGGTCATGAAAGATGGAATTTTTATTAAAGTGACGTAACATTTGATTGAGTATCAACTTTTCAAACACCTTACTGAGAACTGGCAGAATTGACACAGGCCTATAATTGTTGGGTTCCTTACTATCACCGGATTTGAACAAAGGAACTACTTTACTGTGTTTCATGAGATCCGGAAAGACGCCTTGGTCTACACTAGTGTTAAATATGAAAGCTAGATAAGCCGCAATGGTTTCGATTACTGATCTACATACTTTTACAGACATTCCCCACAAATCTTCTGTTGATTTAATTTTAAGATCTTTAAAAGCTTTTATAACAGCCTGGGGGTCTGTATGCTGAAACCTAAACTCCAAAGGGCATGCCTTTACATTATTTCTAAGTAAAGCAGCAGAAAGCGCGGGTGAGGAATTTAAAGCTTCAGTGGTTTTATGGGGAATATTAGCAAAAAAGTTTTCAAATTCCTGAGCTATTTCTACATCTGAGTTGATGGGACCATGTGCAGTCTCTAAATTAAATTCAGTATTACGCTGTTTTTTCCTACCGGTTTCATTATTAATTATTTGCCAGGTAGTTTTTATTTTATCATCAGCTGATTTTATTTTATTGCTAATGTGAAGAGCTTTAGCCATTTTGCACACACTTTTAAAAGTTTTAGAATATTTTGCAACATACTGATGAAAGCTTGTATTATTCATATATTGTTGCGATTTAGATATTGTTTACGTTTAGTATAGTTATCAATGTTTTGGGTTGGTATATTGGCGTGTGCTAGCTGTCATATGGCTATAAATGTATAATTTAAATTATGTTTTGTGTTGCGTACTGTAAATTATTTTGCATATGGTATTACATAGAACCATTTTTTTTTTACTGAACAGACAGCGGTTCTGCTGGGGAGTTTGTTGCGCCACTTCTTCTTCGAAAGCACTAGGAAGTGGTGAAGGGTGAGCGTTTTGTGGGATTGTCTTATGTAATTTGACGTTTGAAAAGTGCTGATTCTCAGCCTAGTTTGAATAAATGACTTTTGAATTTGAATTTGCATATATCTAACAAAAAAAAATTGTCGCAGCAGACCACAATACATTCGTTGTTAAAGATATAATTAGGTTCGTGCCTTTTACCACTAAAGTGCCCAATGCACAATGTTAGGCAAGCCTGGTGAATCCCAAAAAAAGAATAATAAATAACTGAGAAACATTCTGAAAAGAAAACTTTAAATATCTTCTCATTGATAAAAACGGAACGGTGTCTAGAAAAACTTCTTTTTATCATGTTTTTATAAACTGTATTATGTCAAGTTGTAAATAAAATTCTGATCAAATATAAGTACATAAATACATACACACTCAAAATTAGGTGCATCAGTTATCATTATCTTAGGTTCAAACCTGAGAAAATCATTCCTTATTTTAATGCTAGTCCTAATAGCAGACACTTCCTTTATATTCTTTTAAAAATACAATATTTCTTACCTGGAATCCTACAACGGAGCCTAACAGAGGCTGCGTCGCGGGCGGGAAGTGACAGGCTTTTATAGAGAGCAAACCACCCCCAGACAGACTCAAAAGCTCATCACACCACGAATTCCACGATACCGATGTTATGTTCTCCTCCTGAAAACCAGTCAACATAATGCCTAATTTTAAGCTCCGTAATAATAGGTGCATACCTATCCAAGACCGGCGACCGTTTCATAGACTGCTAAGCAGCTCAGTGTAGTTTGACTAACTCCTCTAAAAGTAGGATCTTGATGTTCACGTTTTCATATTTCCTTGAGATTTTTTTTATCTGCAATTGTTATTTTATATTGCTTTACCGTATCATTATTTCACCATTTATCGAAAACTTTAAAAAGTCAAAATATCTGTTTGTCTGCTTGACATATAGCTATAGCCCTAGGGATAGAACTATATCATGGCTATAACCAACTTACTGCGACCTATATAAACCCTGTAGAAAGCTTGCTAAAAATGTGAACAAAATGTAACAAAGTCAATTTATACTCGTTATTATATGACCATGGGCATCTTTGGGTAAAAAAGCGGAGTAATGATGCTAGGCTGCATGCGTATCTTATGTGTTGTATAATTTTAGTCACTTCATAATTTATCCATAGCTTTTGCAGCTGGTTTACACTAGACAGACAGTTTCGTACTGAACCCTACCGTAAACAACAATTCCGCGGTAGATAGATTGTAGACTCTACAGACGGAAGACTCGTCGACGACGGCAAGGTAGGCGCGCGACGCACTCACGTCCAGACAGCGGACCGACGCCGGTGTCTGGAGCACCATCTTAGCGCTGCCCTGACCGGCCTCCACTTGCCAGATCTGTGGGACATAAATATCATCATCATCTACATCTATACATATTATAAATTAATGTTTTCGTGTCTATTTGTGTGACCGCGTTGTTCTTCTACGCTACGGAACGGATTTTGATGCAGTTTACACCACCATTTAGAGAATTTATTCTGGAAGGTTTATGTGTACCTATATTAGTCAGTGATATTTAACACTTTGAGGGACACTAAACGCCCATAATTCACTCACACTTTTAATTCACTGTTTATTTTTATTTTTATTGATGATTTATTTTTAGTACCCTCTCTTACTAAAAAAAAAACTGAATTGTTGTACATGTTGTTAATACAATTTTACGAAATAAGTACTATAACTACAATCGTGTGTGTGCAATGCCCTCCTAGTTAGGTTATACAAAACCTGTGATTCGGGAAAACAGGCCGATCCCCTAAAGTATAATGACGTTAAGTTACATCATAGTGCTTGTGATGTTACTTTTACCCGACTACGGCGAAGCAAAAAGGAGGGTTGGCATAACCCTCCTTTTATTAGGTAAACACTTTTTCATCACATCTGTTCAAAAAGAGCTAGTTTGTTGTTCATAAACAGGGACCAAAATGCCTCAGGCATTAAGTCCGCCTTTGTACAGTATTTTTTTACCTGTGTATAAAGTTTTATTAAATAAATAAATAAAATAGCTCTTTGATCCCTAGGGAGCAAAATATATTTGAATTTGGAATGTGGATATTGTTAGTAAAAGTTCCAATCACCAAAGAGATCAATCACGAACATTGTATGAACAAGTAACAGGCTGTCAAGAAAGAGAGAGAAAGTGTGAATTATTTGGTCTAAATGAAAATCCAAGATGGCGGCTGTGAAAATTTTAAAATTGTTCGTCGTTGGCGTCGTTTTCAGTTTTCTAGGGTTCTAAAGCCGATAGTGAGGTCAAAATGAAAATCCAAGATGGCGGCTGCGTAAATTTTGTTTCGGTTTTAAATCACACGTGAGAGATGGTGGTAGGACCGCACACGTTTTCTTTTTTCTCATAGAGTGTGATGAAAAGGAGTGTTCACCTCGGGAGCAACACTATTTTAAGCTCCTCGCTGCGAAGGGATTCTACTTTAGAATCCTTCGCTCCGCTCTGGATTCAAAAAAACACTCTCGCCTTAAAAATAGTTGGGGCAAACAACATTCTTGATAAAGTTTTAAAAAATATATCAGCTTTTACTAGTGATCACAAACTTTTTCTGATGTGTGTATGTATGTATGTTCATCTATTACCTGCTAAACTACTGATCGTAATTTGACAAATGAGGTATCACTGGAAGCGTCTTGTTCGTCCACTGGTTATAGAATAAGAAACAGGATCGATTGGCATCATAAAAAGTTTTTGTTAAAACTGCCTACTTTCTAACTGTATTTTTTTTTTCAAAATCTGTGAATGGGTTTCAAAATGTCTCAAAACTTAAGGACAGTCCTAAAACCGTTTTCCTGTAGCTACAACGTTTAAAGTAGCTGTCCCAGTAAGAATATATCTTTTACAAACAAATACAAAACCAAGACATGAGTACAAAAATGGCCAAGGTAAGCCGTGTTCGCATGCCTGTACACCTACAAAATTATAATGGCATGCGACGACGGCTTTACCTTGACCAGTTTTGTACCAGTCTTGATTTCTGTTTGAAAATTGTTCTTGTTGCATACTTTTTAGAGTGCGATTTTTAGTAGTCGGGTTTTTCATTTTTGAACTTACTTTTTATACAATTTTAAAGTATTGAGTTTCACAATTTTAAGTTTAAGATAAAGGAGACCGATACCTATATTACCAACGTACTGCTGTCTGATGTATTTACATAGTAAGTACCATCGCGGTCACGCATATCTAACCACTTTGAAAACAAAATTCCGTGAACACGATGATCACTCCTGTTTCTAAGGGTGTTCAGATATGCGTGTCTACGATAGTACATACTTACTAAAGTCCCTATTTCGTTGATGACCCTACTATTATTGCCGAGCTCATCGGGTTGCTAAGCTGAAATTCAGACTAATAATAAGGAACCTATTCAAATCCAAAATAGTCCCGCATATTATCCCGTACACAGTATACACGTTTAACTGTAATTTCTCATGGGAATAGCTGCACAATGGACACGTGTCAATATCTATAGAACCCGTTTGTTATCTGATGGTCTATTAATATTACACTGGTCATTTAGCCCGAACTGCCATATATCTACTACTACTGCCATGTATCTACTTACTATTATATAGAATATTTTTTTTCTAACTGAACAGACAGCTGTGCTGCTGGGGAGTTTGTTGCGCCACTTCTTGTTCCCAGCTAAATCCCTAGGAAGTGGTGAAGGGTGGGCTTGCCGGGGGACTGTCTTATGTAATTTTGACGTTCGAAAAGTGCTGATTCTTAGCCTAGTTTGAATAAATGACTTTTGAATTTATTTGAATTTTGAATTTTATTATCTTTCAAGAGCAGCTCTAATGCCGTATATGTGACGGTCCCCTCCATGTTTCCACTCCAATTCGCAGAAAAATAAACTTAAAATATTTTTTTCATTTCATTCCACACGCTAGTGTGTTTCGCGTTGCAAAGGCCAGGTGGTCTAAATCATTCGAATCAGGCGAATTTCGCGAACAAATAATGAACGGTGCAATGATGAAGGGCGGCCAACAGTCGAGATTAGTGACAAGAGATTCTCGATAGCAAAAAACTAAGTGCATTTTCAAAAACATTTCTATTGAAATTGTGCGACTGTTACTATAAACTTTGAGCAATATCATTACTGTTTTTGCGTTTATTATTTGTAGTTTTGATTGATTAATTTGACGGTCAAGTAAAATCTTACGGCCTAGTTTCAGTCAGTGTTTTTTGATAAACCGTAACAACTAACTAACTAACTTGTTGGTATATTTTACCTGTCCATTCATGAGACCCAACAGCAAAACTTCTTCAAAGTATAACGTGGTCACCTTCACATAACGTATGGGTGCTGGGACTGTCCATGATTTCGGTATGTGTCGTCCAGTTATCGACAGTTTGGTGTCCTGAAATGATATATTAAACAATTTAAATACCTACCTACTCATTTAATTTGAATACCTTCTTGAATACATCTTCCTGTTATTCCTGCTGAGCATCTTCGCTTCTGCGAGCTGCTTGAAAGCGTTTGCAATCAATCTTGAAATTGTTATCCCCAAGATTTTGTTTAAACTCTGCAAAATAACGCAATTCCGCTGTCGCGTCTTAATATAATTTGCTCGGCGTCCCCACTTCTTTACTCGTAGCGACAGTTTTCTGAGCCAATCCAACAGGATTGTGGATGCAGTCACCTGAGTGATAGGATTCTAGGTAGATTGAGCAACATTCTGGTCGTCAGAACAAAGGGATGGTCGCCTAAGGAGCTAAAAAAATATGTGCGGTGACACAACAGAATATTCGCGGAATGACTAAAGGTCATACCCATAAAGTAGGATAGTTACCATGAACCAAGCTCTTGAGCAAGCGTGTTGATCAATGCTCGCGGTTCTCTGTATGAGAATAGGCCTTTTCCCTGCAGTGGGACAGTAATAAGCTGGTATTATTGTTTTAGCGTGGTTACCTGACACAAAAGCAAGGCCTCGCTGGTAGCTACTAGGAGCGAGCACTCTGTTCTCTGCGTAAGTTTCTCTTTGACTCTGTACAGCATCCCTTCCACGTCTCCCTGTTCATATACCACCACGCGTTCCGGTAGCTGCACCTGAAAAGCACAACACTATCAGCTCTGAGTAAACAGTATAAAACACCCGGAAGGAAAATTAACACAAAACCTAGCTAAGAAATTGTCACTCGCATGTCAACTGTTGTGATTGGTTGACTGAATTATCAACAGCCAATCAGATCACTTGACAGCAGTTTAACACGTCGTTGATGTAGGTTACATAAACCGAGTCGAAGTCGCTGTCTTACGACTTGGTAAACTACTTGATGGTTTTTACGGTTTTTACCATCGTTAGAGAATTTCTTGAGGAGGGTATTAGTAGTTAAATATTTTTTGAAGTGTAGAATGTCTCACCCGGGCTGAGCTGTACAGCACTTATTTGGCCAACGTTATTTTGACATGCATGGCCATAACTAAGGCCTAGGGTGCTTAGTTATACCATAAAGGTAGCCTCATTTTGAGGCACAAAAACTTGTAGAGAACCTGACAGCAGTCCAATAAACCTGTATAATATATTATACAGAGCCAATCAATAAAATGATTTATTATAATACATACCGCCAGCCGATGTTTATATATCGCAATCTTTTGCACCCTGTCGTGACATTTGATCCGCACTTTGTGGCCCGTAGTCAGATGCTGTATGATGACGTCAGTCATGTTCTCCCTGTACGCGTATCGTTCGCGGTACAAACCGTGAACTGTGCTGAACACTATTTGGTAGCACCACAGAGTGCCGTCTTGACATGCTACAGCCTATAATAAATAATGTATTCAATCAATAAAAAGAATATATTAATTATACACTAATTTTTGTAACGAAAGCGGACAGTGTCTGGCTAAAAATAATGCATGCTGGCTTCTTCTTTTCGAGTGGTTAGTGACTAACCTGGTGTCAGAGTTTTAAAGCCGCCCATGGGCCTCTGACTTGGCTCCACCATGTCGTCGAGAAATATCTCTCAGGCATGCCGGTTTCCTCACGATGTTTTCCTTCACCGTTTTAGAAGCAAGTTATAACTATACAATACGCACATGAATCCGAAAAGTCAGAGGTGCGTGCCTTGGTCACACCACTAGGCTATCACTGCTAACTGCTATGCTGACTGAAAACCATTCGTTTCAGACCTATCAATCACTTATGTAATATTCAAATAATACACATTGAGGGGAAGAAACTTCTATTAGAACGGTTCAAATGTATGCAGTCTTATAGATAAAAGCTCAGTCTTCACACTATTAGCTTGTTGAGGGAGGCAATTCGTCTTTTGCAACAAAAAAAACCTCGGCTTTTTGCCTAAATGTCACTTTCGATGTTTAGCCCGGGCATTTGTGAAAGACGTTTACTAATATTTGTAAACTTACCAAATTGTTATAAGAAGGCGAGGGAGCTATGGCCCACACCCATTCTTGCGGCGTGCTTAATATCGGGACTCCCTCCGACGTCAGCGCGGCCCATCCTCCCACACCACCGACCAGCACTAATGCTCCAAGCATTGTGACAGACAATGCTGATATACCTGTACATAGTTTTTTTTAAGTATTTATTAGAAGAATTGAGGGCGATAATTCAGTATCAAGCCGGTATGGTAAAATATTGAATGTCTTAAGGAACGAATTCACTTTAAAGATACGCATTAACCCTTTGAAAGTTTTTTTGCAATGTTCATTATTTGTATTGTACCTAACTGTTTTTTATAATCATCTGGTAACTGACTCAGATTTCTATCCAAATTATCGTAAGGATTTAAATTAAAAACATTTAAAAAATAAATTGTCAAGCAATTTAGTTGAAAGTGTACAAAATATTTTGATTTAATTCATGATATAGGCCAATTAGTAAAATTAAAATGAAAAAAAAGAAAAATTTGTTCAAAAAATAAAATTAACTAATATAAAAATAACGTTAAAATTGTTCCGTAATCTTTTAGAGTAAAAGTTTAGACGTCTAAAAGATTTTCGTTACCTCCAACATGTAACGAAATAGTAGTGACTAGCCAGTTGTTTCATGTTTTTTTTAATTTTTATAGTACATATTCTAGCGACCTGCGCCTGCTTCGCACGGTTTTTACGACTTGTCAAAAACATCTTAGTTTCTTTATTACTTACATGTTAGTTTAATATTTATCTATTATACATTATATATATATAAACCTTCCGGAAAAAATCTTAAAATAATGGTTAAAGCCGCATCAAAATCAGTTGCGTAGGTGGAAAGACCCATAGTACACCCACATTTCGCCAGTTATGTTTTAATCCTATGTAATAGGGAGCGAGCCTATTGCCATCAACCGATCACATATCTAGACTCCGGGCTGCTACTAAGATGATGGAAAAAACCAATAACACTCTTCCCGACCTGGGGTACGCGCTTGCGACCACTACACCAACGAGGCAGTCTTGTTCACTTCCATGAATAATGAAATAGGTGAGGATCGAACTCACACAATGTATGCTTGTACAGACAAGCTTGTAAAGCACAGGCCTTGGGGCCTAAACAGATGGCATCCATTCTAACTAGGGATATAACCACTTGATACTAAGATAGATTTTTACCTATATTCCTTTCTTTCAAAACCTGTTGACCTTGAGTATTATAGAATGATAGGGTATCATTCCAGTCGGTAACCACTAGAACAGATTTTGAGAAGGCAACGGCCCATACAGCCGCATCACGAACCACGCGGTATGTTTCATCGCCAAGCTGTAAAAATGTTTTAATTTTTATTAACATTAATGTAAAATTACTCCACTTTTACTAGAATTTTATATTCAAGTCACGTCTTTTTTGAGCGGAGCAGTTTGCCCATTATAAACTTACGCGACCGAGTGTCGACTATACAGGGTGTGTTCATGGGACTAACATCGTAATCACGTAACCACCAACTCACTTTTCTGATACACCCTGTATTTTAATGTAACTGTTTGATTTACTTTTGCTATAGGACTTGTTGACAACTTTATTATTAACCAAGATCAGTGTTATATTATTTATAACCTCTTTATTCCTATATGGTGTTAAAAAAATAACTTTAAATTTTTAAGGAGTACTTTAGACCATCAAACTAAATAACTTTTACAATGGAAACAACCATGAAATCGCGAAGAAAAAACATTTGTCTCATTCGGTTTAGAACAGTAGGTAATAATTTTTAGTATGGAAAAGCATTTTTTTTCTTCGCGATCTCAAAGTTGGTGTCATACTAAAAGTTTTATAGTGCGGTAGTCTAAAGCACTCCTGAATTTTTATTAAGTGAATTTTTTAAATACTAAACAGAGTATTTTTTTTTAAGATGGTGCAGTAAGGAGACCTACCTTAACCGTCGTAGCTACAGGAAAACGGTCTTAGGAGACTGTCCTTAACTTTTGGAGAAATTTTGATCTGCGATCAAAGATTTTGAAAAAAAAAATACAGTCGGCTAGAAAATAGGCAGTTTTCACAAAAACTTTTTTTGTTGCTAATCGGTCCTGTTTCTCATAAGGATCAAAAAACTACTGGACCAACTGAGGTTTGACTACTAGTAATAGTAACTTTCAAAAAAAGAAATCGCAAAAAAAACTTTTCCAATACATTTCGTGGACAAGGAGACTCCAACCTACTTTTCGCAAAGGATAGACTGGCCAAAAATAAACAAAAATGATGGAATTTCAAATTTTGACCAAATATGATTTTATTTGATTTGAGAACAAAATTTAGGTTGCTTTTGAAGAAACTTTTTCCATATTTAAGGTAGGAAAAACTCCCTTACTTTTTTGTGATGGACAGACTAGCTGAAAATAAACAAAGATATAGCCCCCTGTAGCTATAACAGTTAAGGTAGCTGTCTTTACTGTCCCATCTCAAAAATCCACTCTGCATAGTATAGGTCATACGGGCTGGTGTCCGCAACTCCACATCAACAAACACGCGAATTTTGAGTACCTTTATATAGTATGTCCTACTAATATTATAAAATAATGTGAAATATTGTATGTTCAAATGTTTGGATGTTTGTAACTCAATCAAGCATAAACGTCTTAACAGATTCGCATGAAAATTATTATAACCTGGATACTTTTAATACGGACAGTACCTTCCGATAGTTTCCTACCACCATGCGGGTGAAGCCGGGGGCAAAATCTAAACATTTAATAAATAACCCCTTAAACTTGTTTATTCATAGGAGTCAAAGACTTGATTTCTTGTATTAATTCAAATTGTGTGTTGGAAATTGCATACTGCGTATAGCTCGGCTTACATTCACACACAAAAATAGTATTAGCCAGTACTTAACTACTTACATGAATTGACTGACTTACTTTATCTCTTATGGTAACTGCTCCAATGGCCAGACCTATAGCTAAGTATTGACCATTTGTAGACCAAGCACAACTTGTAATCCTTCCTGGTACTCGATACTTCTGAACTGCTTTGACATCCATAGACCAGAATGCAAAATCAGTAAGAGCACAAGATGCCAGGTGGAATGTCACTGGATTGTAGGCAAGGCACTGGATAGCTTCACTGTGGCTATAAAAAAATACAACAGCATTGGACAAATTTAGCAATTGCATTGATACGCTCAGCATTCAGGCCAAAAAAAACATTTTAACCACATCAACCTCGTTTATGCCATGTTCACATCATACATAAAACAGTACCAGCCACATAATTGAATGATTTGACTATCAACTTACGAATATTTTAATATTCCTTCCATTTTAGAAGTCCAAATGATTACATTCTTATCTGCACTACCGCTTGCAAACTTCTTGCCATCTCCACAGTATGCCACAGCGTGGACTGGTCCCTTGTGAGCCTGAAGTAACTGGACAAGGGATCCATCTCTAGGGTCGTAGACCATGACCTTCTCGCCTGCACCTACCACTAGTTGACTGCCGTCTGGACTGAAGCATATTGTGTGCACACTGAAAATAAATGGTTATAAAAATATTGTGAGCTTGCCATCTCTGTATTTAGCGTAAGTACATGATTAGCGTGCTCAGCAAACAATGTATAATCAGAATGATCTCTTCAGTAAAGTAACATACCTACTATAAAAAATTGACAAGAAAATACTCTCAATTATCTTAAAATCAATAGTACTATTTATTCATGTTAGAATAAGCATGCTTTTGTGATCCAGGGAAGCTTTACCTGGAAAATTCTACTTTGTCAGCTTCGTGTATTTTGTTCACCCACTTTGGAACAGTTCTCATCTTGTATTAAATAAACAGATAGTCTTAAAGTTATAAATACGTTTTAGTATAATATGTGCGTAATGTAAGTGGTCCGGTTTCATACAGCAAAACTCAATGTTTGAATAAATTGTGTTGGTTGACAACGGCGTCTCAAAAAATGTAAACAAACGGTAAATAGGCAGAATTTCATACGTCAATCATCGCCAAAAGTCAAAATGACGACAGATAATCTATGAAAAAATGAATTTAGGTTATTATAAGTCGAGTCGATAGAACTGCCCATTCATATTCACGATTCAGGCGGATTCTGGTAGAATTTACATTTTAATCAATCCTAGCTGGTAACCAGGAATTTTACTTTTGATAATATTAGACGTTTCGAAAAATAGTATGCTAGCTGCGTAAAATTAGTCGATTTTAGCCGTTTTGGTTGCTTTCAGTGTCAATGATTTTCAATTTAACCGTGCGTTTGCATTGGTCAAACATTCAAAACAAAATAATGTTGAAATGTTTACTTTAATGTCAATGTTCCTTAAAATGTTTAAAAGGAACTACAGATTTCAATATGTTTTCTTATTGAATGTTTCGCCAGTGCAAACGCACCAAAACTACAGCTATCCTTCTTTGTATTATTTGTTGTTTTATTATAGATAGCACTTCATACAACGACACTTATGGTACCATTCCATACTCAACTACAGGAGGCAACTGCAGGCGACGACGTGTTGCCGCAAAACAACTGGTTTCTATGAATTTCTGTGAAATACCTTCCGTAGCTTGCGACACGTCGTTAGCAGCTACGGGTGACAGGCGACATGTGCAGCCCGACTGCAGACCAGAAGTGCCTCCAACGCTCGAGCGATAACACGTTTTTCTATCGTCTATAAAGAAGTGCGGTTATATTTGTAGTAGGCTGACGGTAAATGCTGCACTTTATAAATGCCATATTAGCACAAAAGCAGACGAGACAACGAGTCTTGCCAAGGTATCGTGACTTTGTAAGTTCTAAAAGGGTGATGGCCGCACGAGCAAGTACTCGTACAGTTTATGGCTCGACGACCTTACTCGCATGTGTGTACTAAGTACCGTAGTAGTAGTAAGAACCGCCGATTCCACAGGTTTGAAATTTTGCTTGTAGCCCGCCTTGAATCGTAGTTTCGTACGTCTGACATCGCTGCGAGTCGCGAGCTGCATTTTGTGTAATGTTTTGTTTTGTTTGGTTCAGAAAATTCGACAACATTGCGATACAGTGTGAGCAAGCTTTACTTGTCACCGACGGGGGGCGTACCAAAGTAAGTTGGCGAACTTAAAAATCGTGTACTTTTCTTTTAAGTTCGAACGTCTATCACCCACTTTATAGTGATCATCATTCATTCATTCACATTCCAGCCGAAAGCACTGCTAGATATGGATTCCCGCAACCTTTATGGTACCATTCCGTACCCGACCGCAGATAGCACTGCACTGTAGTAGGCATGGGTTCGATATATCAAAACGTAACTTATATCGGATATGTGTTTATTATCATACCATATCTATAACTAAAAATCCATAACCGTTTTCACAAAAACTTCATCGAGCTATGGTAATAACGAACAAAACGCAAACTTCACATCACGAGCGATAGGACATCGACGGTTTTTATTCGCTTTGTCTCTGTCTTACCATTCAATGTTTTACTGGCGTAAAAGTGATGAAGCGAATATTACGTAACTTCGGCTAGTGATTGGTTATTTGGTTAATAATAGTGCGTGCGTAATATCTATATCCTAACGCGCTAGCAATAAGGTCTAGTTTCTATTTATTTAGTTACAACAAATATTCCATAAGTTAGCAACTTTCCGGCGGCTACTCGATATCAATGTATTAACGGTAAAAGTGTGAGTTTGCGTTTCGTTCGTTTCAGTTACTTGTGCAAATCGTACTACTGATATCGATATCTGAAAACGGTTTTCAATATCGATATGAAAACTGAATATCGGTTACATATCCGTTAGCAACTAAATACGAAAACGCCCATGTCTACTGCACTGCACTGCGTCGTGTCGAGGCGTCATGTCGCTGCAGTCATGATTCCGAACAGAGCAGAGAGCAGCCCGTATTCCACTCGATAAGAGCGTTCATTCTAAAAGTTGGCAAAGTCGCAAATAGCTGTCAAATATGTACCTGTTTTGATTAATTTGGTAATATTACATAAGGAATTATGAAACATCGTTAACTAGTGAACTAGAATATTACTAATTAATAAGTTGCAATAATAACACTGAATTTGATGTTGTAACCGGTCGGCAAGAACAGATCCAGCCTTCAAGTCAGGGGGGATTTAAATAGCCGAGATCCAGTCAGGCTCCAATTAGTGGCGGATACGTACTAGGCCTCCAACTTCAAACTACTTCTTAATAATAGGCACCGGGAGCTCGAGACCGTTTGTCTTGAAACTATTCTTGGGAATTTAATTTCCACGTCAAGTAGTTGCTGAGCTACTTCTTTTTTTTTTTTTAAGTCTTTGGGTATCAGCTATCATGTCCACCTGTTCCCGTTTTTGTAGTAGGATATTCATTGTTTATATTAAAGAGTCTTTAAATATACAAATAATTCGAATGGGGTGGCTTTTAATTATAATGGAGCGGAGGGTGGCGCGACAAAGAGATGTCAGCGAATGAATGAGTTCGATGGGACCATTGCCTGCCGGGGTTGCGGGAAAGTCCGAAAGGGATACCGTGGCCCCCTGGCATTGCACAGGCAACAGAAGGAACACGGGTGGGTTTTAGTCAGTGAGAGTCTGACACGCCCTCCCGCTCCACGTCCCAGAGCGGGAGAAGTCATTTTATGATTTCCCACCCAAAAACTTATACATTTAAATTAGTCTATGGGTTGCTCCACCACGCTCACAATAATGTTGATTAATAATCGACTAGTAATCGACTATTATAGTTGTAGAATGTAGACTGTAGTAAGACTTACTAAAAGATAGTTGAGTCTTGAATGTGCACATCACTATTTTCGTGGAAACTGGAAAGGCTGCGATGATTGGGACACGTCAATAAGTATTTCATTTTCAATGCAACAAATGTGACGAAATATCCTATTTTATTTCCGTAACATTGTGTATTTCATGTCATTTTATTTATACTAGTGATCGTAAATTGGTAAGTAGCATTCCCAAAATTGTAGGCACAACAGATTTTTTTAAAAATATAAAACTTTGTATTGTAATTTTATTGTAATATCGCGATTTGTATCTATCGTGTTTTTATTAACTCTCGTACAAGTACACCTTTTCAAAATAAAATACTTGTATGAAATCTTTATTTATAACTAAAAAGCTTTAGAATAAAAGCAAATGGCTGAAGTTTAGATTTATTGATTAGTGGGGATAATAATAATCATTGAAAAAAGTTTAGGTAACTAGTGTTTAATCGAAAGACTATGGTAACTATCTTTTACTGACTCATATTGATCAATCATAGTGCCTATGATGGTCATTTATTAAAACCACAGTTAAATACATGATAACATTTTCAGCTGCTAAATAATCATGCCTAATTAAGTGCTAAGTTAATCTGCATATCAATTAGTAAGTTAATAGTTTTGTTGTAGGTACAATGAAGTTGTTTACAAGTTTTTTATTTCTCCTGGTGATTCTCCATTGCTCATATGCACCGCCTGTGACTCCAGATAAGTCCAATGAGCAGGATAGTGAAGTCAAGGATGATTTGGTAATTATCTTTTATTATTATTCCTTTCACATAAATAACCTCTAATCAAGTGTCTTTATTTTACACTTAGAGATGCTCTAGAAGAGAGGTTCACAAAAGAGGTGCTTGTATTTAAAAATAGAACCTTGACCTTTACAAAAAAAGAAACTGGGCTTTGCTGCATCCATAATATAAATGCTTCTCCTACAAATCATATAGACCTATGTGTAACATATTTCACAAATAATTTATTTGTGATTCAGTTGTTCTTTGTACTGCTATTGTTTGGGTCATGTCTTCACTTTATGCTAGAACTTAAAATATGGAGCAGCTGTCAGCAACAGGCATTAAAACCATTTTCTGAAAAAAGCTGCTAACTTGTCTGCTGTTATCATTAGGTGTCTGAAGGTTGATCTATAAAAACATGAACTAAGTAACACTGTCAAATTTTATGCTAACTGTTGAGATTTGATGACTAAAATAATCAATCAACTGGTTATAAATATCACAAACATATTATACACAAACAAACTGGTGTCAACAGTACACATGGGAACTTTGCAGCAATATTGTTATGGCAAATTGAACAATACAATGCATTGTTACTTTCCATTGGGGTCAGTATTTATAAAATACACTGTAAACATGTTAATATCTAGTTCAACACAACTGGAAAACCTTGGTGTGCTGTGCCACTTCTACTGGCTTTTGCGAGTTGTCACAACTTTCTTACAATAAGTAATTTAATATTGGAAGGGGGAGGAATGCCTTAGCTTTGTTTGTGCTTCGTTTCTGTATACTGATATGAAGTAATCACCTCAATCAGTAACTATGCATGTGCGAATTAATAAAATAATAAAAAGTGAAATATAAATACACACTATCCAAAAATATTGAAAAAAAACTTTTATTTTCATGTCAAATTATGGGGTTGGGCTTGGGACATATTTCCAACCAAGGACGATTCATATAATATAGCCTGTGAGATTTCTTACTCATGTGTTTTTTTTCGTCATAATCATGTAAAAGTAAAAAGTGCCTACCTAGGTACTAATCATTGAAACTTCTTACACAGCAGTAATATAAAGAATTGTAAAAAAAAGCACTTGTTTTGTTATCTAGCTTTCTTTTTTTCATATTGGTTGCTTAACCTGTGTCTGCTGCAAATGTTTACTAGTTAGTCTAACCTGTTTTTAACCATGATTTAGAAAGTATTTTGTGTAGAGCAACTTAATGCTGAATGCTGTCTATTTTTATTTAAAAACTGCTCTGCAAAAAGAAATTCTTCTGGTTGGCTTTTTGTGATGACATACTTTTATTTATATACACAGGTATAAGCTGAAAAACTGCAACAATGTATTAATATAATTGTGTTTGTCCACAGGAAGAGTACATGGAATACCACAGGTATTTGAAGGAAGTGGTCCAAGCCTTAGAAAGTGATCCTGATTTCAGAGAACGTTTGGAAAAAGCCGACGAAGATGATGTTAGGGTGAGAGGCTATTTTTGGCATCCTTACATACTTGACACAATGCAGTCTGCTCCGTCTGGCTTAGTGCATTCGAGAACCAATTATCCAATTTACATGATATTTTTAAACTGGTTGAATGCTGCAATCAAGTGCAATCATAGACACAGTAAAATTTCCGTTGCAGCTCTTGTACATCTACACCACTGCATTCAAAGACATTATTATGCATAGGTATGATCTCTGACTGGTGGAAGGGTGTTTCACATTTTGTTATGTTCACAAACATAGATCAAAACTAGTATTTTGTGCTTATCTAGTAGACCTGTGATGCTAATGTATAACAACATTGAATATAGTGAAGATCACTGGGCAGTTTTCAAAGAATAAATTGTAGATTTACATTGGCTATCATTGATCTAAAATGACTTCAATGATCTCTGATAGACGCTTCTTCTTTTTCTGTGGTTAGTAACAAAACTGGTGTCAGAGTTTTAAAGCCGCCTATGGGCCTCTGACTTGGCTTCACATGCCATCGAAAAATATCTCGCGCTATGCCGGTTTCCTCACGATGTTTTCCTTCACCGTTTTTGAAGCAAGTGATAATTATACAATATGCACACGAATCCGAAAAGTCAGAGGTGCGTGCCTTGGGTTCGAACTCGAGACCTATAACTTGGCAGCCCTACAGTCACACCACTAGGCTATCACTGCTCTAGGCTATATCTGTTCATCTGATAGACACAGATGAGCAGCTTCACTCATCTCAGTCTTCATAAAACCTTCGTCATCAAGTTCATAAAACTTTCGTCTACCAGTTCTGCTAGAATTGTACCAAAAGAAACAAGTTTTACGAAGTGATCAATAACGCATTACAATCGATCAATAAACTGACTGTGCCGTTGAAGCTACTAGATGCGTTCTAGTTCTAGATAATTGTCTGTTTGACTGTTAATAACTTGAAAACCATTATAATCCTTAATGCATAAGGTCAGATCAATTACTGCTTTGTTGTCTGTCAGCAACCATGGTAACTTGCACAATTTCAAAGTGTGTGTTGTAGACGATCTCACTTAGCTCATCACCATGTTGGAAGATAACGGGGGGGCCATCTAGTGTTTCAATAAGGCAATAAGACGGGGTCACACCGCCAACGTAACCATCGATCTTTAACGCACTGTTTTTCAAAATCGAATAATTAGCCGATATGCTGATGTCAATTGGCCGCCTCGGAGCTGTAATTTGAGCCTATTGGATTATATTCTGTGTATTAAGGAAAAATGTTACGCAAACCATCCAGAGACAATTGAAGCGTTGAAACATGAAATCGAAGTTGTCAATGAAGACTTTCAAGCCGAAACAGTCGAAAATGTACTGAAAAATCGGATGGGGTACTGCCGAGCCAGTCGTGGTAGTCATATGAATGATATTGTGTTCCATTCTTTGCCATTCCAACCAGAAATTTGAGAAAATTATTAGTAGTTTTTTTTTAATAGCCGATTCAAATTTAAAACACTAGATGGCCCACCCTTTATAACAAAGGTTTGTAAATCTCATTAGCAATCTAATAAAATATTACATTTCAGTCTGGAAAAATTGCTGAACAATTGGACTTCGTCAACCATAATGTTAGGACGAAATTGGATGAAATTAAACGTCGTGAGCTAGACAGACTTCGTCATTTGGCGACTAAGGTAAATAGTGATATTGCTACCCTAATTGCTATGGTATACAATGGGACTTCTTTGGTGTAGCCATTTAAGGCAAAACCGTCAGGGTAGCCCGCGAAAGTCACTGCGTTTTGCGATGCTCGGCCGTATCAAATATTTTAGCCCGCGAAAGTCATGCTCGGCCGTATCAAATATTTTTAGAATTATAATCATAAAAGTTCATAATATAATCCTATTGAATGACTATTTCATGAAATCATGACATTTTAGGATTATTCTAAAATAAGGAGTTGTATTGTTGATTCTTATGATTATAATTCTGTAAAGCCATATTTGTTACAGTCGCGTATCATATTTTGATCAAGATACAACCTGACACTGATCTGCAAATTGCAAAAAATGTAAGATAATTTGAGTTTTGCGGCTACCTTAGCGCATCCCCTTAAAAGGAGGTTTTCAACAAGTATTTATTCTTCAACCCACTCTTATTTTCTCTTTTAGCAATTTGAGTTGACAAACAACTTGGAACAGCATGAAGAGGGCAAAAGCACTACAAATGAACATTTAGATCATAATAATCCACACACATTTGAGATTGAAGATTTAAAGAAGCTCATCAAGAAGACCACTGCCGACTTAGAGGTTGCTGACAAGAAGAGGAAAGAAGAATTTAAGGTACTTGTTGCTATTATTACTCAGACAATGTTAGGTAATGGATGGCCTCAACTGCCTTATTCTAACTAACATCTTGGTAAGGCTAATGTCACATTATAAAGTCCCCATAACACCAGAGAGACGTGTCTGTCCTTGCATGTACTTGTACAGTGCAAGTCAGTGGCCCTTTTGTACTAAGTCAGCCTCACTTAGCCTTGAATCATTTTTTCTACTTGTTTATTGTTTCATATATTTTATGATCACATAAAAGTATGTGATCAAAGGATGGTTATTTGTTTCCTTACTGCTGTTTTGCAGTTTTAATATAAATCTATTTTCAGGAATATGAAATGCAAAAGAAATTTGAGGAACATCAGAAAGTAGAAGGCATGGAAGAAGCACAGAAGAAGGAATACGTTGAGAAAACTAAGCAAGAGGAAGAGGCTATTAAACACCACAAGCCGGTAAGTCCCGCTACTGTCAAGAGAATTTCATTACCGCTTCATTTGCCGGACTGTTGCCTATGACGTGTCATTAAGGAAAACGAAACGTAAAAATAATGATGTGAATTACCCTTAGCGTCAGATGTTGTTGAAATGAACTCAAAACACGGCCGTTATTATGACTAGTAATTTGATAAGGCCTCTAATTCCTTCACGTGTAATTTTGATATGGTTTTCAACTTTCAATTAATACTTGATTATACAATTTCTTCAATCCCAAAATTAAATTTAAAAATGACCTTGATAAAATGCAGCTTCACCATCCCGGTTCTAAACAACAACTGGAAGAAGTATGGGAGAAACAGGATCATATGGAACAACAACAATTTGAACCCAAAGCATTCTTCATGATGCATGGTGAGTGGTGAATTAAAACATTACTTATTAATCGTCAATTATTTGTAACAGCTACACCACCCCGCGACAAAGGATCAGTTGTTAGAGATATGGAAAAATGCCGACAAAATGGATACAAAAGATTTCAACCCAAAGGTGTTTTTCATGATGCATGGTAAGATCCATAGCGTGCAAGTCAAGTATATCTTAGAAAACGAATTAGTAAGTAGGTTTTTTAGGTAGGTAACTCGTAAGCAATGAAAGATCGAGTTTAAAAAGGTTTTACGCACGCTAATTTGGATTTTACAAACCCGCACGAACTGTTGAGTATCTCACATTTGTTTTATCTTTTTGTTGGCATGCATTACTGCTTTTGTGTTATGAATCAATAATCAATTTTATTTGGTTAATAATTACTGTGTGTCTGTGTAATCAATTATTTGCGCTGTGTTAGTTCAGACGGTAGGTAATTGTGCATGGTTTTATGCGTACCTAGTGCATTTGAATATTCTCTAGAATTGATTTTGCTTTTATTTAATTTTAGTGTGTGTTGTCTAACTTTATAGCACTTTTATAAAGTAGATTTTTGTGCTTATATCATCACATTGTATTAAAAGTTGTTTATACATTATTTTACAACACAATAGAAGAGCACAGAATAGAGAGCATACAAACAATATGAAAAAAAGTAAATTATATTATAATTAAAAGATTATTTAAGTAGGTCATCTAATTTGTGGAATACTTAAGTTTTTTTCTGGTTTTTCTAAAATAGTATATCAGTGCTTACCAAACTAATAGTCATGTGCAGTCAACATCAAAATAAATTCTCTGAAATCATTGTATGTAGTATGAAGTTTCGAAATTAGATAGTGAATGAAAACATTCTAAGAAATATATTAGTTATGGAGTACTAATAATTCATATATCATAATATACAATTTCATTCAATTATCAGATTGTATGATTTACTATCTAATTTCGAAATAACAAAGTAACTTCCTATTATTTGTAAATATACTGGGACTAAGATATCTCATTAAAATCTCAACGATCTAAGAAAATGATTTACTTTTTTACCGTTAATATATTATCTGTCTGTGACGGGTTTATTCGACAGATGTTGATGGCAACGGCGTTTGGGACGCAGACGAAGTGAAGGCTTTGTTCATCAAGGAGTTAGACAAGTTGTATGGCCCGGGCGGTCCCAACAAGGATTTGCATGAGAGGGCCGAGGAAATGGAAAGGATGCGCGAACACGTGTTCAAGGAAAACGACAAAAACCGCGACGGTTTGATCGACTTCAACGAATTTATGACGGAGACTCAAAAAGCAGAGTTTAACCAAGATGAAGGTAAGTTTGTATTCTTTTCTCGGACTGTTGCTGCTGCTGTACACACGGCTACACATCGGCTGCATGACATCTTATTGTGCGGATATCCTATGCAATGCGAGATCAGCTTATACTGGAAATGTAGCTTGATATGTAGCCGTGTGTACAAACCTTTTACATTTCAATACTTTTTAAAATTTGAATCCTCTGGTTAATAGTCGCAATCATAGATACAATAGAACTACTTCACACAATGAGTTGATGAGTATGTTCCTTCTGCTGCAGTTTTCCAATCAAAGTCAATCAAAATCAATCTGCCTAGCCTTTTTCCAACTATGCTTGGTTCCAGTCTAACCCGATGCAGCTGAATACCAGTATTTTACATGGAGCGACTGTCTATCTGACCTCCACAACCCAGTAACTGTTTAATACGATACCCCTTGGTAAGACTGGTTGTCAGACATTCGGGCTTCTGACGATGATTCAACGTGCTTTCCGAGAAACGGAGGAGTCTCGATATGTAAAGATGGTTACCCATCCACGGACCAACTGATCGATCGAGCCGTGCGGCTGTTATTACTTAGCCACGAGCTCTTCCAAATCCTCATTTTTCCAATCAAAGTTCGAAAAAAATATCTGCTGTACAGTAAATTTTGACGAATTATATGAATACAAATGTACTGAACAGCTGTTTTTTTTTTTCGCGATTTCAGGGTTGGTCCGATAGTGAAAGTTGTTCATAATGATGAGTACAATGACCCCTTAAGAGGTCTTGCGTTGTTTGCGTTACACCTTGTATAACTACGAACTACATAGAAACTGTTGTATTCTGTCAATAAGATAGTAAGTATTAAGTTCAATCATTTTCATATGTTTTCAGGATGGAAGACAATTGAAGAAAATCAAATTTACACTCAATCTGAATATGACGAATACGAGAGGCGGAGGCATGAAGAAATGAGATACCTTCAGCAGCGTGGCTTGGTTCGTATCTTACTTATCTATCATCTTCCGCATCACACAGCCCCACTTAGCCCACTGCTGGGCATAGCTCTCTCTTTGCTTGTCCAGGCTACTGTCCTGTACTCCATAGGTTTAGGGAGTTAAATAAAGGTAAACAAATCGTAAAAATGGTTTTTATAGATGACACTTTCTTGTTTAAAAATACTATAAAACCAAATTAAATTTATTTTAGATGTTTACAATAGTTTCCTCTATTATTAATGTAAGTAACTTTATCATTTATTCTTAAACTACTCTTCGTAGATGTAACTGCTTGAGCACAAAGTTTTGGTTAGATTTATAATAATAATATAATATTTCGTAATCGGTCTATTGTAAAGAGCCCAAACACTAAACGTCAACGAAATATAACATTGCTAACTTGCAGAGTACAACTGTGACGTAGCATGACAACTGAAGTGACAGAAACCCAAGACGTATAGTTTTAATTATAAACTTGCTTAAATTAGTGTAAAAAAAAAACGAATGTTACTGAGATTGGTTGGTAAACATCACTTGGTTCATCAATTTGAGATTTAAACATTAAATGATTGTCTTCTTCTACAGGTTGATGCTCATGGGCAGCCCATCCCTGGTGCGCAGCATCAAATTCACCAAGCTCTGCAGCAGTTCCGTGCTTACCAACACCAGCAAGCTTACCAACAACAAACGCAGCACCAGCAACAACAGCCATACCAAGGCCAACAACAATATGGTCAAGTCCCACAAGGTCAAATGCCTCAAGGACAGGTACCACCTTACCAGCAGCCTCCACAGCAATATCAGCAGGGACAACCGCAATATCAAGGCCAATATCCGCCAGGCCAATTCCAACAACCACCTCAAGGTCAATTCCAGCAGCCTCCACCTCAAGGCCAATACCAGCAGCCGCCTCAAGGTCAATACCAGCAGCCGCCTCAAGGTCAATACCAGCAGCCGCCTCAAGGTCAATACCAGCAGCCGCCTCAAGGTCAATACCAACAGCCTCCTCAAGGCCAGCAACCTCAAGCCCAAGGCCAACCACAAGGGCAAGCGCCTCCACAGCTTAATGTGAATCAGGGCCAAGTTCCGCCGGTGCAGCAAGCACAGCCTACTCAAGGACAGGCTCAACCAGGCCAAGGGCAGGCTCAATCTGGCCAAGGACAGGCTCAACCTGGCCAAGGGCAGCCTCCGCAGGCTGCACAGACTCAAAACCAAGTACCACCGCAAGCACAAGTCCCACCCGCTAAGGCACAAAACGTAGGATTAAATCAATAGATTATTAAACAACATTTATTGACGTGATGTATTTTTTTTATTAATGGATCTTGACTCTATTTATTATATTTTTATATTATTTCACTACTGAGTGCCAAATACGTGTCACGCTTTTTATTTTTATGATTTTCATGAAATGCTCGTTTTTTTAAAATTATTTATAGCTATTCTGCCCTAGACAGAATAATGTAAACTAGATAGTAATAAAAAAAAAATAATTGTAAATTAGAATATTATTAGCTGTTAAATAAATAATAGCAAACCAGCCATGTTATCTTTTTTTATTAAAGTGGGTGTGTGGAGATCGGTTGTATCGGTATGGACATGTGATGCGGAGGAATGAGGAAAATTTTTGGAGCCACGTACCGGCAAGCGCAGCGTAGGACGTCCACCCACAAGGTGGACAGACGACCTAATAAAGGTCGCAGGTCGCTTCCAACCGGCCGATTTGGAAATCATTGGGGGAGGCCTATGTTCAGCAATGGACGTCCTATGGCTGAAATTATTATTTTATTTATTTATAGTTAATTAAAACGGCACAGGTCCAATTACATTAATTAACATAGAATTGAGAAAAATAAAATAACAATAAAAATGAAAAACAATAATAACAATAACATATCATAAACATGTACAATACAATTCCATTCAATACGATGATGATGATGAAGTTTTGGAGTATAAATGTGGAAGCGATGGCTAAAAGAATAGGGGAAGACCAAAGCAACGATGTATGAACCGTGTGAAAGATGATATGGCTAGAAAGGGAGTGACTACCGAGATGGCATCTAATAGAGAAGTATGGAAGAAAAATTCATGTTGCGTCGACCCCAAATTAATTGGGATAAAAGCAAATAAATGATAAATTAGTGGAGTAGTACACCTCTCTGGAGTGGTGCACTGGTGTACGTTACCCCAGCAGGAAAGTGTCTCCTAGAGTTATATGAATGGAACGTTTAATTGGTGCCTTAGCTGCTGTAAATGTGCCCCCACATAAAAAATGTGTGCCCCCTGTCGTTTTGAAAAAAAACGGAAAAAACGATTCCTGCTGGGGTAACGTTTTTCTAGCAGGAAAATTCTAAACGAATGATCGGAGAGAGAAAAATTGTGCATGGCCAGAGAGCTTATATGTGTGCCAAAATGTGCCCCCAAAAATAAATTCTGTGCCCCTTCAGGTTTTCCAGATATTGCATTTCCTGCTGGAGTAACGTTTTGCAGAATCGTATATCTCTAAAACCATTGGATGTGCCCCTGTAGAATAAACATACACGAGTAGCTCTTAATGTGTGCCCCTTAGTGCCCCAATTAGATTTAAGAAAATATTTATAGTTTTCAAGTTATCGCGGTTTTATGAAAACCCGAAAAAACATCGCAGTGCCTAAATGAGACAAGGTATAAGTTAGCTGAAAACTGTATTCGGTCCTTCTTGACGCTAATAATAACCATACAAAGTTTCAAAACTGTTCATGCATGCGTTTTTGAATAATCTTGCTAAAAGTCACAACGATGGTGTCATAACTTTGACGGCAAAATACAAGGAACCGGCTCAATCCCAGATGTGAAGGTGTAAACCAAAATCTTGTGCCTTTAGTCAAAAATATATGGTGAAAATATTCAACTTGTAATGTTTCGCATTATGTAAATATTAACAAAAAACCAAAATATGTAAACAACGGCTGATTATCCGACCAAATTTGAATGACTACTAAAAAGCGACGGATTCATACATATCGATTACCTTCTTTACTTTACTCACTATCCGGTTCACATGTGTTGTGCCTGAGTACACTGAAGTAGAAAAGTAATAAGTAATAAAATAAAGTTGTTATTGGATTATATTCTACTAGCTGTTTCTGTGACTTTACACATGATTAACCTAAAATAAAATTTCAATAAAATACATCCAGTAATTTATGTGTGAACGAAAGAAATACATCCAGATATTTGCCAGGTCTTTGACCCAAAATTTGATTTGTCCCGATGTTTAAAAAAAATATAGTTCATGAAATGTGTGATGAATACCTACTACGAAAAAGAGGTAGCTCTTTTTTGTATATAAATAAAAAGCCCGTATTTGTCTTTAAGTATATATATTTATTGATAAGCCGTAGGTTAGATAAAATAACATTAAGATTTTCATCATTAATAGAAGATTCCCTTTTTTCGCCTCCCCACACCGCTGCATATATCTTTGGCCCCGCGGCATCCGCTGACGTCGTGTCACAAGGAGTCGCTTTGTCTAGCTTGGAGAAAGTGAGACAGCTAGTGTACGGTATTAGTGTGACAGAGACAGTGTAACGTCACTATAATATTATGAATAATAGTTACGAAGTGTTTATTGACTAGGAAGTGCGTTTGGATGATTACTAGGTATTAATAAACAGTTGCAGTTATGACGCCAAGGACAGTTACGTTGAGTCATGCGGTTGCACTAATACTGTTTGTTAACTTTTTTTTTAAGTTGGTGAAAGTGGCGTATTAAGCATTTTATAACAATTATTTGGTTGTAGGGGTGGCATTGTTTTGACTTATTTAAAAATACTTGTACACTTATCAAATACTTGGATTTTTTTCATTAAGTACTTTACCTATTTATTTATTTTTAAACAAAAAAAAAAAAACTAAATCAAGTTTGTTTGTTTTCATCTGAAAGGAACATACTTTCCGATTGGTCCAGTTGAAATTTCATCAAAATCGATTCAGTAATTTGTTTTATTTTTTGTTTTATACGTTTTTTCTCCTCTTGTGCTAGGTTGATGACATATAATCCCTTAATAACTTCTAGAAACAATGTAAAAAAAAAACATGACAAGAATTCATAAGACTCAACCACAATCCGTCAACACTCAACATTTCACAGTCACAGGGCTGTATCTTTTTTAGCCGAAATAGCTAAATACTTGATTTGATTTTTACAGAATGTTCTATGGCAACTATAACAACAATAATATAAACCAAGCAGGGAGCAACTTGCCAATAGGCAAAATGCCACCCATTTTGCCTATTGGCAAGTTGCACATCAACATGGTCACAAGGTGCATTTAATTTTTTTTTTATTAGCCCCAAAACTTTTGAACGCGACTGTACGGACAACAGCTTAGGTATATAACGTCCAATAAAGAAGGTCATCGATATGTATGAATCCGTCGCTTTTTAGTAGTCATTCGAATTTGGTCGGATAACCAGCCGTAGTTTACATATTTTGGTTTTTTGTCAATATTTACATAATGCGAAACATTACAAGTTGAATATTTTCACCATATATTTTTGACTAAAGGCACAAGATTTTGGTTTACACCTCCACATCTGGGATTGAGCCGGTTCCTTGTATTTTGCCGTCAAAGTTATGACACCATCGTTGTGACTTTTAGCAAGATTATTCAAAAACGCATGCATGAACAGTTTTGAAACTTTGTATGGTTATTATTAGCGTCAAGAAGCACCGAATACAATTTTCAGCGAACTTATAACTTGTCTCATTTAGACGCTGCGATGTTTTTTCGGGTTTTCATAAAACCGCGATAACTTGAAAACTATAAATATTTTCTTAAATCTAATTGGGGCACTAAGGGGCACGCATTAAGAGCTACTCGTGTATGTTTATTCTACAGGGGCACATGCAATGGTTTTAGAGATATTATATACGATTCTGCAAAACGTTACTCCAGCAGGAAATGCAATATCTCGAAAACCTGAAGGGGCACAGATTTTATTTTTGGGGGCACATTTTGGCACACATATAAGCTCTCTGGCCATGCACAATTTTTCTCTCTCCGATCATTCGTTTAGAATTTTCCTGCTAGAAAAACGTTACCCCAGCAGGAATCGTTTTTTCCGTTTTTTTCCAAAACGACAGGGGGCACACATTTTTTATGTGGGGGCACATTTACAGCAGCTAAGGCACCAATTAAACGTTCCACTCATATAACTCTAGGAGACACTTTCCTGCTGGGGTAACGTACACGGTGCACTGAAGTACTGGCAGCAACCACCACTTGACTCGGAATCTCTACAGAGATGAGCTGTTAGACTTTTCGTCATGTTGATGACCCTAGTTTTGGTTTGAATCTAGATGTGGGCTCACTCAGCCTGTTTCAACGAGGATCTCGAGGATCTCTTCAAAACGATACTTGACACCTTGACGACTTAAAAACTATTCTAAAGTATTTTGGTTTACTTAGGTTCGTACCCAGGCAGGCACATAAATAAATAATTTCATCACCAATGCTTTTAAAACGGTGAAAGAAAACATCGTGAGGAAACTGGCATGTCCTGGAACCAAAAATTCGAAGACGTCCATCCCCAATCTGCATTGGGCTCACTCGTGGTGGTTAAATGGCCCACTCCCGCTCTGGGAAGTTGGGAACCTTATAGGCTGATTATGTTTATGCGACAAGCACGATTTATTAGTGCCTCACTAAGATAATTATGAAATATGAATAGAATAAAGTCATCAATATAAGTATAATATTATGATTCGTGAAACAAAAAATTTCCTCCTCCTCCTTTTTAGGGTTCCGTAGTCAACTAGGAACCCTTATAGTTTCGCCATGTCTGTCTGTCCGTCCGTCCTCGCTTAATCTCTGTGACCGTTAGCACTAGAAAGCTGAAATTTGGTACCAATATGTATACCAATCACGCCGACAAAGTGGTAAAATAAAAATTAGTAGTTTGTTTTATTAGGGTAGCCCCCCTATATGTAAAGTGGGAAGTGATTTTTTTTTAAATTTCGTCCCTAACGTGTGATATATTGTTGGAAAGGTATTAAAAAATGAATAGGGGTTTACAAAAATCATTTTTTGATAATGTCAATAATTTCGGAAATAATCGCTCCAAAAGTAAAACACAATGTGTGTCCCTCTTACTTTTGAACCATAAGTTTAGAAAATATGAAAAAAATCTGAAAATTAGAACTTTATAAGGACTTTCTAGGAAAATCATTTTGAACTTGATGGAAACAACAGTTTTTGTACAAAAATGACAAAAAGTTGTACCAAATAATTTCTGGACTAAGTTTGTAGTATAATCGTATATGCAAGCAGGAACACTTATTGTGACGGACTGGAAACTACGGAACCCTACACTGAGCGTGGCCCGACACGCTCAGTGTAGGGTTTTTTTTTTGAATTTTCGATTAGAAAATCATTCGGATTTATTAAGGCGACGATAACCGACTTTTTAATGATTTTATACTGAAGATCGCGTCTAAACGAATAGTAATTTTCTTAATAACTAAATCGTGAATATTTTAGATTAGGTAGTTTATATTACATAGTGTAAAGTTATGTCTAACGCGAATAAAAAAACTGAGAATCGCGCAAAAACTATCAAGCAGATTTTACTGAAACCTTCACCATATTAAAGGTAATTTAATTATTTATCTTTTAGTATACATTTTTTATTGAAATACATTTTCTTTTATGTTTAATAAATTAATATTGCGTCTAATTTGACACAGCGCTCCTTGGTGGGCGAGTCTTATTACTGGTGGCTGGACGTACGACGCGTTGCATGAGCTCTGCACAGAACACGCAAGCTAAGCACTCAAGGCCATTGGAATATATCTGCGTCAATATACTCGTATTCAGCTGCATCTGGATTCTGGATATGCCTGGAAGCCGACCCCAACATATTGGGGAAAGGACTTGGCAGATGATGATGACAATTACTTGACGCGTTCGTGGTCACTCATGTCTCATGTCTCCTCCACACGTATTCTAATCTAGGCTCACGTTATTTACATTTATTACAATAGACCTAGGCCTCGACAAGGTGTTGGCTAAGCCAAGGCGCCTTAAAATAGGTTTGTAGCGGTTACACAACCACATACGAACTACGCATCAAAGACATGACGTCACAAAAATCCTGCATGCATCGCGCAATTAGAGTTTACCGCGCGGACGACATATTTATGACTGTCCGACATCAACAAAAGGGCAGTTGCCCGTCAGACACAACACCTGTCTGGTCGGAAGATTCTCCCTTTTCTATGGTGGATGAGTGAACTTAAAACCCTGTTCTTCATGCTCCTTAAGGTTGACCTCTGATTGCGCACGATATATATGCAGCGACGGCTCAAGTTATATTGTTTGTCTTAAAATCTCTCGCTTGCTCTCACCCTCTGTGACTACGTACTTAAACCGGCCCGACTTGACCGGTGTTTTGCAATTGAAATATTAAGTATGAATTCTTGTAGGTAGATATATTAATATTACTATAGATATATACTGGTACCTGTAGGCATTTGATAGGGTCCAGTTAGGACTTCGTTATGCGTAGGTACAGTGCAGGTTTCGTATCCAAATGCAATTACAAATGGTTAATTTAATGACGAAAACAAACAACAACGTAAAAGGGTGGGTGGCTTCGCATTGCGTTCTGAAACAGAACAGAAATCTAGCAGACAACTTACAGAAATCAGTACTAGGAATATCATAATTGGCAGTTCTAAATGTATGTAACTATCTGCCTAGGCTTTAAAGCCTGACTCCATCAAGCAGCGGAAGCGGATTGCGAAAAGCTCAAACGCGGAAACGCCCTTTGCCGTAGGGTAAAGATGCGTAAGCCGTTACCCTCTAAGGACTAGAAACCCTAAAAACTACAGCTGTTCCCTGTTAAAGTGAACGCAATGTACTCGTACCAGTTAAAGCGTTGGTACTTAGAATATGGTGTCAGATACGAAAAAATGATACTCTTAATAATCGTTACAAACAAACAATTTTCTCAGGGGACCAAGTGGAATTATTCTCTTTTTGGTTAGATGCCTAAATCTGCCTAACCTTTTCCCAAATAAGTTGGGGTCGGCATCGAATTAGGTATTCTCTTTTTGGAGTCATCAGAAAAGTGCATCAGGTACCTAATTGATAATTTTCTTCTAACTTCCTCAGTTCTATGAGTTAAGAAAAAACTAGACTAAATGAGTTAAATATTGTAAGTTAGTCAATCAATCAATCTTTATTTGTGAACATAGGTTATCGTCCATAACTGCTGTATTCTTTAGTCATATTTATAGGTCTTTAAAATGTTGTTCAGCAGTGCTCTTCTGTAACCATCTCACCGTGAAAACTTAGTTGAAGTGAGCTCGGAGTGAGCTGTCAGTCCCTAGCAGGAGGTGGAATGACAGCTCACTTCACCTAAGTTTTCACCATGAGATTATTACAGAATAGACCGGCTGTTCTCATTGTACGATTTAGAGCGTTATCACACTGACGATTTGCCAGCGTGTTTCCAGCGAAGCGATTTGTGAACGTGCTCTCCGCGGGTGCGAAGTGAAGTAGCCGCGACTACGAGCAGCGTTTTCAAAATATCGGTCGGGTTATCTCGCTCTCTCTTGTACAATCACGTCAATCGCTCTCGTTACGCAAACGCGGCGAATAAGTTGCGCACACGCAGCGAGCGCGTTAAACAATCGCCTCGCTGGAAACACGCTCGCAAATCGCCAGTGTGTTATAGGGCCTTAAGGCGAGGAAATTCGGAGCTACGAATTTAACAAAGGGGCCAAAGTTTAAAATCAAAATCACTGACATGAAAAGTACGGGTTGTTACCTAGGTATGCTTAAATGATGATGATGAATGTTGGAAGACCACGAAAATAGCCATGAACAAAAATAATCTTTTTCTCGTCATAAAGACATAGCTTAGATACGTTTTTTAAATCCTTTATTAAAAAGAAGCTCATAATAATTAATTACAATCTAGCCTACAAGACTATCTATTATGCAATTTAAATCGTATCTTAATTTTTTACGTGATAATTATTTTACAAAACTTAGAATAGTGTTGATTGTAGGTACTTTACAGTTTAGACAAGTCCGTTCCACTTTCTTAGTCTATTATAATATAGGCAGTGTATAGAGTACCGCTAGCGGCACTCGCACTGACACCTTTCGGATAAAGTTCCGTTAGCGGTTTAGTTTAGCCGGCTATAGATGAAAGTAATTAACATTAGCCTTTCCTCAAACACAAATTAACAAGTGACAGTGACAATGCAATGCTCAACAATCAAACAATCCTATATGTGACAATGACAGTGCAATGCTTACGGCACTTTAGCCGGGCCGAGGCAGCGCTACTAATATGGCACAAATAGCGGCACTCTATATTAAATTCCCTCCTATAATACTCGTCGTATACTTTGTTCGTGTTATATGTGTGTCATTGTCACTATTATTTCTACAGCTTACAGACGTGTAAGTAAGTAATAGGTTGGGGAAAAAGTTGCTTCCATTTTTTAAGAAAATTCAAAACATTTTTTCTTATAGTTTATTTACATTTACCTAACTAAAGTATGTAGGTACCATTTTGTTCGATAACTTTTTGCCATCTTGTAGGTAGGGACATGATCCCATTGCTATAGAAATTTTGGGACTTTTGATCAAAATACCGCGACAAGTGGTATTGGCAGTCCTCTCGTGATGTTAACCTGACACTGCCTAAGGAATTCTGAAGAGACCGAAACAGGTGGAAATCTGAAGGTGAAAGGTCAGGACTATACGGCGGATGCATTAACACCTCCCAGCCAAACTCTCTTAATTTTTGCTGAGTGGCTAAAGATGTGTGAGGTCTAGCGTTATCCTGATGAAAAACCACACCCCTCCTGTTGATTAATTCCGGCCGCTTTCTCTCAACTTCTTGCTTTAATCTCATCAGTTGTTCGCAGTAGAGTTCAGAATCGATGGTCCTGCCTGGTGGTAACAGCTCATAATGAATAATGCCCTTCCAATCCCACCACACACACAGCATTTCATTTTTCATTAGGTTTCTTTCAGTGAGCTCGTGAGGTACCCAAATATCGAGCTTTTTTGTGTACCCAGCTTTTTTCAAATGTGACAAAACTGTTTTGTGGTCAATTCCCAGTTCTTCAGCTACGTCGTAACTACTGATATGCCGATATTGCTCCACTTTTTCAAAAATGGCATCCATTTTATCCGTAATAGGGCGACCAGAGCGACGTGCATCTTTGACATCAAAATTTCCGGATTGAAAACGCTTAAACCAAATTTGTGCTACTCTTACAGACACTGCACTAGGTCCATAAACATCGCAAATTTTTTTCGCGGCTTGCGTTGCATTTTTACCTTTTTTGTAGTAAAATTTTAAAATGTATCGAATTTCTTCATTAGATTCACTCATATTGACGGTACGAAAAACAAATGAAAATCACACATTTTCCTAATATGAATTTGGAATTATGTTCTTTAAAATTTAAACTTTCAATGATACCAAAACCAGCCAGATACAAATAGTATAGCCAAAGAGATTTTATTACAAGTTCATACATACTACTTATAATGCGAAAAGACTTTTTCCCCAACCTAATGAAATAAAATGACAGGAGAAAAATATAAATTTTTGATTTCCTTATAGTTTTACCATGTCCGTCCGTCTGTTTGTCCGCGGCTTAGCTAAGAGACTGCTAGTACTAGAAAGCTGAAATTTGGCATACTATAAATTAATCACGCCTACAAAGCGGTAAAATAAAATCATCATGAAAAAAAAATTAAAGGTGACAACCTGAATGGTAGAATGGTAAGTGCTATTGGTTTTGGTCCCAAATAGAGCTATCGCAGATGTTGCCATCTCAAAGGAAATATCGACCTATCCGTAGGAATTACCGACACAGACTTATGAGTTCATTGGGCCGCTCCATGATGACCCGCCACCCGTTCGCCACTAAGTGAGTGGCCTTACGTCGGCCGAGGATTAGTAGAAGGGATGAGGGGATGCGCGCGACGCCCGTCCCGTTCGATGCTGCGCAGCTTTTGAAATATTGATCGCTTTCATTGCTTTATTCCCTACGTTTTCCGGTGTAAGACGTACCTATCCGAAGTTTTGTGAGCGAAGTGAATTAACTAAACATAAAATGGCGAAGAAGATCGGTCCAGAGGAAAACTACTGGTCGCCCTTCCAGCAGGACGTAATGAAGATGGTACAGCGTCATCCCATCACATACATAAGGGACATCATGATGACCCCGACCCAATACAAGGCTGCCCTAACCAGCGCCTGGGATCGGATTGCTCGCGATATTCGCATGCCGCGTAAGTACTTACCTACTTATCTGTTTTGTTATTGTTTATGGTAGGGTATGGGTATATTTAATATTCCGAGTAGGTATTTTAAATTTCGAACGTTCGCGTCGCGATATGGCGACGAAAGTAATTGAAGATGATTGATTGTGCAAGTATTCAGAATTTCATTAAATGCTGTGCCAGCCTGCGTATGCAATAGATTTAGGTACCCAGCAAGTACCACCTGGCGATCTCACCTGGAAACAAAAAACTAAAAAACAATTTATTGTACTTACCTATAGCTGAGCCGCTGAGCTAATGCTGAGCTTGAGAACCAAGTTCCCCTAACTTGTATTATTTTCTCTGTGCCCTTACAAAGAGCTATCGCAATATACCTACTTACATATATTTTCTTTATTTTGCAGAGAAAGCATGCAAACAAGAGTGGACCAGCATTAAATTCAGATACGCGAAGGTAAACAACATGATACGCTACGGAAAAGTGACTGAGGAGATTATCCAAATGCATCCAAAAACAAGCAAGTACCTGGATGGCTCCCTCGATTTTATGGATGCATACATTTATGAGATAGAAGATGATGACATACCAACAGCGATCCATAAGCGATTCAACAAGATGTTTGGGGTTACTAACAAACAGGTTGTAACCAAGGAGATGGTACAAGCTTTGCTTAAGAAGAGGACGCAAGAGGAAGAACCCAATGATGAAATGGGCAAAATACATGTTCAGAATCTGATGAACATAGTTGAAGATGCTGTAGAACGTTCTCTTAGGGAGATGACTACCAATGACGATCCCGAACATCGGACAGCCGGCTAATTTAATTCACGACTCCATCAAAATGGTAACCTAGTAACCTAGAAAGGCAAAGTTACTATTTATTAATCATTTAATCTATTGTCATATCTTATATCTATGTGGTCATATCAATACCTACTCAATATTCGATAAAATTGACGAGAACTTTTGGAAAGAAGAAGTTTGGGACTGGAACAACCTGAAGGATATTGTAGTGGAGGAAGCCATGAACTGGTAGTAGTGTAGACATGATGGAGCAGACAGCGCGGACAGGGCGGAGCACGAGCGGTTATCAGCGGAGCAGCGGAACGTCGAACAATAAGCAGGAAGAAAAGGACTGATTATAAGGAAGCCAAATATGGATTTTTTTATGATAGTGTAGTTCTACATTCGAAGTATACAATATGGTCAATGTATCTGTACCAATAATATTGTAGATCTTGGAATTAAATGTAACCTTTTTCTCTTATGAATAAGGTGTTTTTGTTATCTTGGTGCTGGCGACTGAATTATTTGGGGCATTAGGGGGCACAAATTTTATAACAGTATCAATTCTCACACATCTTACAATGCTACGCGTTTTTTTGCAATGAGCGCACTAAGTCACTAACTGTCACTGTGTGTGTGTCCCTGCTGTGCACATCACCTGCATTGCCGCTCCGCAGCAGCCCACGGCTAAGCTACGCACGTGTTTTATTTAGCTTCGCTTCGTATGAAAATGTGGGCGGGATCGTCCTCTGCGACCATAGGGGAGTGAGTATATGTTCCTGGCGCCGATGATAAAATATATAGGTAGGAACGGAAGTGGTATTCCTTTTGAGTTTATATTCTGCTCAATGGGTTGCACCACACATCTAGTGATCCAATAGTATCTACCTACCTACTTTATGATAAAACTAAGCAACACACAGATTTGATGAAAAAAAAAATAGAAACCGTGAGCCATTTTACACAAATATTTATACATAAAGCCGTGTGCCCGATGGGATCTCCCATTGGGTAATATCACGAACTCCGTGGAAACTTTGATCCCCTATCAAACCCCAAAAGAATTTAAAAAAATCCTTCTTAATGTCAACTTTCGTTAATAATTATTGCCAATGAATAAAATTTCAGCCTGTATACGGAACCCACGGAGTCCGTGACGGAACCCTTCTAACATAAACGGAAATAGCATTTTATGCTTCTGTAGACCTACAGATAGTGCAATCCACGACGACGCGCCCCACTCCGCGATTACTGTACTGTAAGCTGTACTTTAGTACGGAGCGGAGTGGAGTGGGGCGCCTCGTCGTGGATTGCACTATCTATAGCAGTTTTGTCTGTTAATAAGATTTTTATAAAGTAGATCACAAATTATTATGTTTTTGAAATTTTATCTGTTTATCCTCACAAAGTGTAATGAAAAAAGCGTATGAAACGAGTGAGCACTTGTAATTACAGTATGATGATGATGATGGGACTCCCTTTTCCGCACTTAGACTCTCATTTGGTCCGTTGTGCGTGGGGATACTGGCTAACAGACCCAGCCTAGCTTCGCCCAAAAGCACAGAAGCCTCCTGGGGGCTTCACAGGCTTCGCGGAGCGACCTCACTGTTCCGAGGATTTCTTCCCGTTGAGAAGCCACAGCCTCGCACTCCAGGATAACGTGGGCGGCTGATTCCTCGGCGTCAAGGCAGCCCCTGCAAAGGTCTGTGGCGCCTATGTTGAAAAGATGTTTGTTGAGGGGGTAATTGTTCCTATAATTATTCTAAGGTTATTTCTACCCAGGTTGAGAAGTTTTTTGGTTAATCGCGGGTCTACAATTGGTAAAGCCAATTTTGACTGTCTACAGTCTGTTGCCCGTGACCATCTGTTGTTATGGAGTTCGGTCGATCTTTGGCGAATCCATGCACGAAATTGTGAGAAAGGCAGAGGGAGAAGTGGATACGGGCCTAGCACTTCCATATCAGAGCCTCTCTTCGCAAGTTCATCAGCGGCATCATTGCCTAAGGATCCACTATGCCCTTTGATCCACTGGAGGGTAATGCGATTAAACTTCGATAAACTCTCCAGGGCTAAATGGCACTCATAAATTAGTTTATTGTTAGTTTGTTTGTTTTCTAAAGCTTTGAGCACAGATAGGCTGTCGGATAGGAATTTAATACCGTAGTCCCGGATGCCTAAGCGCTTTACTGCTGTTGCGGCTTGTGTTAAGGCGACACATTCACATTGGAATATCGAACTGTGTGTGCCTAGTGTTATGTGAATGTTAAGGTTGAGGTCAAGGGAGTGTACGCCAGCACCTGAACCGTTTTGTGTTTTTGAGCCGTCTGTGTAGATGCGCACTTCATGGGCTCCTGACTGATCCTTTTCCTCCTGAACTGTTTGTATAGTATAGTTTTTTTTGAACAAGGGTTGGTTTGGTGTTCTATCACACGGGGCAGCGATGAGAGGTTGGTACTCAATCGCCCGGTCCAGGATATTAGCGTGTGGACTGGTGTGGTTTTTGCCCCATATGCCCAGATGCATTAGCCTGATGGCAGCTAGCGCCGCCTCCTGCTGTATGTACAGGTCAAGGGGAGTTAATTGAAGGGCTATCTCCAAAGCTGCAGTTGGGGTGGTTCTCATGCAGCCAGTGGTAGCCGTACAGGCCAGTCGTTGGAAGCGTTGTAGTCTGGTAATGGTGGTCGAGAGTTCAGTCCTCGTCCACCAAACCAGAGCGCCATAAGCCAACATTGGCCTGATTACCGCTTTGTATAACCACAGAGTTATCTTCGGAGAAAGCCCCCATGTTTTCCCTAACATTCTTTTACATTGGTAGAGTGCGATTGTGCTTTTATTAAGTTTGTAGTCGAGGTGCTTGTTCCAGAGCAGTTTGCTATCAAGGATCACCCCCAAGTACTTGACTTCGTCTTTAAGTGTTAGTTCTGTGTTGAAAAGTTTTGGAAGCCTATGGGGTCCCAAAGTTCTCTTGTTGGTAAACATTATTAGTTCTGTCTTCGAGGGGTTAACCGATAGCTCGTGCTTCGTGCACCAGCTCTCGATTATTTTGAAAGCCCTTCTCATGAGATCACATAAGATGCCCTCAAATTTCCCCGAGATCAGAATTGCTATATCGTCCGCGTATCCCACCGAGTACAGACTGCTGGCGTTGAGCTCTGTAATGAGCTCATTTGCGACTAAATTCCACAGCAGTGGTGACAGCACCCCACCCTGTGGGCAGCCTCTACTCACGATACCTCTCGTGGTGGTGTTCACGGTAAATTGAATGGCACGGTATTTTAACATGTTATTGATCCATTCTATGAGTGTACGCGCAACACCGTGCCTGGCAAGTGCCTGCACGATGCTGACGAAGTTTGTTTTGTCGAAAGCACCTTCTATATCAATGAAGGCGCCTAGGGTTGGGTTTTTGGCTTTAAGAGCATTTCCAATGCGTGAGACTACGCTGTGGAGTGCTGATTCGGTTGATTTGCCTGCACAGTAGGCGTGTTGATTCGGATGTAAAGGTCTTTGTACCGAAATTTGGGATCTAATCCTCCTATCCCCCAGCCTCTCCAGTGTCTTCAAGAAGAACGAGGAGAGGCTTATAGGTCTAAAGGATTTGGGCTGGGTGTAGTCGCCCCTACCTGGTTTCGGTATAAAGATTATTTTTACTTCCCGCCATTTCAAGGGGATATAGCGGTGGGCCAGGCAGGCTCGAAACACCTTGACCAGGTATTCAGCCAGTACAACTTGGCTCCACCTAAGCAGAGCCGGGAAAATACCGTCCAGTCCTGCTGCCTTGAAAGGTAGGAAGGTGTTGATTGCCCACGTTATTTTGTCTTTGTCGATAACATCCAACGCCACTTCCCAATCTAGGCTGCTCGTGGCCCTCTCCATATGTGGTTCCCAGCTTTGCTGGGTGGCAATCTGGCATCCTGGGAAGTGGGTGGTTAGGAGTAATTCGCTTGTCTCAGCGTCGTTTGTTGTGTAGGTGTTATCTGTTTTTTTCAGGCATCCTATTGAGTGGTCCGTCTCTTGAGCGAGACAAGTTTTGACCCTCGTTGCCTGGTTGTTACTTTCAATGTTAGTGCAGAAACGCCTCCAGCTATTCTTTCCTCTGAGGCGTATCAGTTTTTTATAGGTTTTCCGAGCTGTTGTATAGCGGTCCCAATCTACTGGCGACCGTGTGTTCCTGGCTCTGTTGAACAGTCTTCTCAACCTGTGTCGGTGTCTTTCCAGTTCTGGACTCCACCAGGAATGGCGAGCTCCCTGTCTGGGTACCGTGAGGGGACACGACTGTTCATAGCTAGATAGAAGGATGGATGTGATGTTGTTTACATGTTCGTCTATGTTGGTTACTGGTATCTCAGCCGGAAGTGCGTGTAATCTGCCTAGTTCAGCCTTAACCAGCTTAGTAAACTTGGCTTGGTCTGTGTTGCGAGGAACCCTTCTTGGCTGTGGTTCAGTTAGGTTGAAGTCAATGGTAAAGCGGATCCATCTGTGGTCTGAGCATGATATCTCAGTGGACACATGCCAGTCCTGTATAGAGTTGGATATACCTATGGTTGCTATAGTTAAGTCTATTATTTTTTGCGATCTCGCGTTTATGAAGGTAGGCTCGGAGCCTTTATTGAATAAAACAAGGTTATTACTAAGAATAAAATCAAGCATTACCTCACCTCGGTTGTTGGTTTTGACATTACCCCAGAGCGTGTGATGCGCATTGGAGTCTGTCGTGATGATAAGTTCCAGTTTCTCCTTTTCACAGTACTCAACCAGTGAGGCGAGCTCTGGCAGAGGCACCTCCTCGTCGCCTGGTAGGTATGCCGAGGCTAGTACAATGTCCGGGAGTTCCTGTTCTGTTCTGAAAAGCCTGACTGCTGTCAAGTCCCTTGAACAGAATTCGTTTATTAAAAGGTTAGGTACATGTTTTGGGACAAAAATGCAGGTACGCGGGTTACTTGCGGAGGTGTCTAGTAGCAACTTACCCCCGATGTTGCCAAGACCGCATATTCTGCCACCCCTGATCCACGGCTCTTGGATGAGGGCGATGGTTCTTCCTTGTTGGTTCTCCAGCTCTCTGCGCAAGGTAGCCGACGCAGATTGGCTGTGCTGGAGGTTGGTCTGTAGGATCCTAGTCCCGCAGAGGAGAGGAGCAGAGGCTGCTGTCCTCGCCCTCACTTCTCTCCCCCGGCGGAAAGCAATCCTCATCCGAAGTCAGACCGGACGAGGGTGGATCCCTTGTTGAACCCGCAGTTGAAACAACCTCCATTGCTGCCATGGAAGTTGCCAAATCCACCGCCTCCCCAACAGTCCCCATCGCGGGAGGCGACGGGGAGCGTTCCGGAAGCGGCGGAACAGGCTCCCCCTGAGGCGCAACCGAGGCTGTACGTGATGCTGGCGCGGCGGCATCCTCCCTGGCACCTCCCTCGTCCAGGAAGCGGATGTATATACTACCCATGAGGTAGTATACTCGCCGTTGCTGGTCTTTTATGGTTTTGGCCATGGGCTCCGGCACACGAAAGAAGAGACAGGTACCCGGGGGCTCCTGTCTAGCCCTTTCATGTGTCAGAGTCCAGGTGTTAATTTTTAAGTTCGGATTCTGCCTCGCCAGCATCCTGAGCAGCTCCGTTGTGTTCTCGCTGTTCTCGGGAACAAACAACATACACATAACCTTCTTCGGTATGTCGGCTTGAGGTCGAACGGTTAGCTTGGTCCCCGGTAACGGGGACAATATGTTGTCTATGACCCTTTTCAGCCAGGCCAGTGTGAAATCGTCCTCACACCATGTCTTAAGGACGCCTTCAGCGAAGTGGGCCCGGCCTCTAAAATGGATCGCGGTGCTTTCGTTGGTGTCAGTTGTGTCGGTTAATTCAGGAGCCTTTAGCAGAGCCCGGAGCTGGTTCTCGATCGTCTGACGGATCCCCTCCGCTTGCTCCTGCGTCATTTCCAAAAAAGGCTCGGTCATGACGGCAACGCATAGCTCATTGCTCCTGAAAGACGCAGCCGCTTCGGCGTAGCTCACCAGAGTTCCGTCCACCATACGGGAGCGAGCAGGCTTGCTCTTCTTGCCTACCCCTGTTGGTGTGACGGTATCTTCGGGACGCGAACGCTTCTGCGCCCTGGCCGGTGGTTCTGTGTTTGGTTTTGGTTTTATTGGGTTTTTTCGTCCTCTTGGCCTCGCGCTGCGCTTGCGCTTAGCGCCGGTGGCAGCCTCGTCTTTTGGCATCTCTGCCGTTGTCGACACCGCCTTGAGGGACGTCTTTTTATTGGACACTGTTTGCCCTTTTTTCGCGTTCGGTGCTCCTGCCAGTGGGGCTTTGGTCAGACTCGTCAGGTCCCTCTCAGGGTCCACAGCCGTTGACGCAGCCCGTGTTTTGGGCGCATCCACATTTGCAGTACTCCTCGAGTCGCCATGAGCGAGTGCTGTCCTTGGCCTTTCGGTCAGGGTCGTGTTAGAAGGCGCATCCATGGACGCAGACGAGGTTGGGATCGCTCGGAACGCAGCCTGTTGTGGCGCATCCCTTGCGGGTGCCTTCCTCGTCGCATCCTTGGACGCAGCCGGGCGTTTTTTGGTTTTATTGGGTGCATCTGTGGATGCAGTCTTGGGCAGTTGCTGCTTAGGTGCATCTTGAGACGCCACCCTTGTTTTAAATGTGGAAGGCGCATCTGAAGACGCGGCCCTTGGTGTGTTGGTTTGTGTAAGCGCATCCGACGAGCGGGACGCAGCTTGTGGTTTGTTTGTTACGAAATTCGTCTCTTTTTCCATAGGTTTGGATTTTTTTACTTCACCGTTGGAGCTCTCCACCCGCCACGGAGCCCTCAGTCGGGGACGTCGCCCGTTCAACGAGCGAACGCCAGAGCTACTCCTTCGGTATAGGATCAACCTAGTAGGAAGTTGACGAGCCCGCACGCGACGGAAGATCACGGGACTGTATACGACACGAGACTATGCCGCAACTCATCCCGAGACCCCACGCCACGCCGGCTGCCCCCCCCCACTAAGCCGACCCTCGCTTGACAACCCTCTTATGGGATGCCTCAGCCGATTGATCGTGGTTAGCTACCCCACGACCTCCCGTGTAAGAGGAAATCCGAGCCAAAGTGATGTGTTGTGTGCAACCTGCTCCACTCAATCACCAGGATTCCTTCATCCCTCCGTACGGGTCCCCGCGCACGGCACAAACACGCGGGAGGTCATTGCTGTCCATCATCTGCTCTTGTTCAATGCTGGACACCCAGGGGCATGACCTCGCCACCCCTGAGATAAATCGTCCAGTGATTTCTGTTACGTCTAATTCATATGGAATTAGACCAATAACAGGGCGGCAACCTCGAGAAGGAACATCACCAGACTTGCCTTGAGGATCTACACGACTTTTGCGCTCTCCCTCAAGACCACGCCACCCTGCCGCCTCTGAAGGAGGAGGCAAGGTAGGTTTGCGTCTACAAAACCAAGCCAAGCAAGTGAGCAAGCGAAGCGTGTTGTTGGAAGCCAAAACATAAATTTGCAAACGACAAACCCTCCCCTTGTAATTACAGTAGTATATTAGGTCGGTAAATCTGTTGCGGCAAGGTCCGGTGAGTACGGTGGGTGACGGAGAGCTTCCAGCTGTAACTCTTGTAGCTTTGCGATGGTCTGTCGTGAAGTGTGAGCTCGCGCGTTGTCGTGGAGAAGCAATGGGGAAGAGCGATTGACTAGTCTTGGTTGTTGAATTACGAGCTTCTCCATCATTCTGTTTTATATTCGTTAATATTCAAGTTTTCACTTCTGCCGGAACTCCCGGAGTGCATGCAACCCGTTGTTTTTTTTTGAGAGAAGAATGGATATTTCCTGTATTCCTGTGTATTTTTCCAGGGGCGGTTGTGACAGTAGTATTTTTTTATGATCATGTGGCGTGTTTATACAAAGCACTACCTACTTTGTATAAACACGCGGTCGGGTACCCCGTTTAAAAAAACGAAAATTTTAATTAGAAAGCGATTTAAAAATAAAGGTTGCGGCACTGGCCGGTTCGGAGAGAATGGCAAAAAATTCTAAATAATTCAAGGTTTAATCACATTTTTTTTTTTTTTTTTTTTTTGTGTTGGAAATCATCAAATGACTCCTCCCGCACTGGGTGGAGCGGGAGGGCGTGTCAGACTCTTACTGACTAAAACCCACCCGTGTTCCTTCTCTTGCCTGTGCAATGCCAGGGGGCCACGGTATTCCTTTTGGACTTTCCCGCAACCCCGGAGGCAATGGTCTCATCGGACCCCTTCATTCGCTGGCATCTCTTTGAGGCGCGCATGGAACACAACGAGCCGTCGACCCGGGCTTGGTCCTTACCGGACGGCGAGCTACCCATTGCTCACCGTCCGCAAGCCCGCGCCTACGGTGGCCGGGAATCGGCAATCGATTTCCGACGCCCAGGGCGTCTCCTCCTGCGGCGGCTAGGGGCGTGAGGGCGCGCGCTCCGCCTCCTCCTTCGCGAGCATTACGGCTTCGCAGAAGGAGGTGACGGCCTCCCATGCCCTCTCGCTCCGTACCATGGCCTGGACCAGGGCCGGACGCGAGAGATCCCCGCCACCGATCGCCTCCATGAGGACACGGTGGTGCTCTGCCCAAGCCGGGCATACCTCCACCGTATGCTCCACCGTGTCCTCCGGGCGATCCACGCAGTGATGACACCCGGGCGTTTCCTCCCGCCTTATCCGAAACAGGTACCTCCCGAAACAGCCGTGTCCGGTGAGGACCTGCGTCAGGCGGAAGGTGAGGACGCCGTGGCGCCTCTCCAGCCACTCCTCAAAGAGGGGACTTATCGCCGCATTAGTGGCGTGCCCAAAGGTTTAATCACCTGCAAGGGAATTAGGGCCAATTGAACGATGGCGGAGATATATACGACTTTATCATGCCAGCTCCATACCTAGTAATTTTTTATTAAAAAAAACTGTTTTCGTTTGCAATGCTATTCCATAATGTTGATATTTTTTTAGGCATGTATTTAGTCTCCCAAAACATTTTCAAGTTATAAAAGTAGTACTAATGTATTGCCAGCAATATGGGAGAAAACAATCCTTCTTATTATTTTATTATATAAGTATAGACATAAAATTAGCAAAATTATAAACTAATTTAACTAAAACTATTGAAAAATTAAAATATAGCGTCGAAAAATTCATCCGCATCGCTGTCGACTGGTAATGTACCCAAGAGACTGGCCGCATTGCCACGTTTGTATGGCAATGCTTAGCCTCTGCCCAAGGTAAAAACCATAGCGATACTATAGCGTCCGTGAGATAGACATTGCTTTATCCCTTGGAATAATCTACTATTCATAATTAAAAATTCAAAAGTCATTTATTCAAACTAGGCTGAGAATCAGCACTTTTCGAACGTCAAAGTTACATAAGACAGTCTCACAAAACGCCCACCCATCACCATTTCCTAGTGCTTTAGCTGAGAAGAAGAAGTGGCGCAAGAAACTCCCCAGCAGCACAGCTGTGTGTTCAATTAGAAAAAAAAATGTTTCCATACAATGTGGATCTGGACTTACGACATTAAATTAAAACGAGCACAGTACTAGGCCATAGAAACATTTTAAAAGACGAAGATTAGTAGTTAATGGAAAATTGAAAAATTGCAATTTTCAAACAAAATAAATAGCAGAATCAACTGCATAAAAAGTAAACACGCTATAGCTACGAAAAGTCACTAAGGGGGCGTTCATAAAATACGTGAGATGTTTAAGGGGGGGAGGGGGTCGAGTCAAATCTCATCTAATCTTACGTTGGAGAGAGGGGGGGTCTCGGCAAATATCACGCAATTTTTTTTCTGATTGAAACAAAAAAAATAATACTATTTTGGTCCATTTAATCCAGATTGTACATGCTTAAGATTTAATCAAGCGTTATCGTAATCTAGCCAACATTTTTCCCATACAAATTTCGGGAGTGAATTACTCCACTGTTTGACATTGTACATCCAAAGTTAAACATGATATCGTTTTGTCTCATTATTAATTGTGTCTGTACGGAAGCGGATTAGTAAAATTAAAAGCCAATAAAAAGTTATGAGCCAACAAAGTTTCATTTTTCTTGCTAATTTTAACGCAACTTTGGGCGTAAATAAGTAATAAAAGAAATGGAAAATCTCCAAAACAAAATCCGTACAGACATAGCTCAATTATCGAAGATTTTAATAAACTTTATTTGTAAATGATTTACGCAGCGGTTTTTTCATAAAACACGATTTCCCGAAGGACTTTTCGTAATTTTATTCGCGCTCGTTTTACTATGAATTGTCGTGCATTTCACTAGATAATGTTCCCCCGCGCGGTGCGGAGGGAAGACGCTCACGCATACATGCACATTACTATGTGATACGTACTTTCGTTCGAATTTCGATTCAGGCACGTGCATATCACGCACGTTTAACTTCGTACTTTTGAGTGTTTTTCGGCTGCAGCCTACGCGTTTGTAAGTTCGTCGATACTATGATGTCGCGTTGTTTCGATACTACCTACTTTATCTGTTTGACGTCGCGCTGAAATTTTGACTACGTATTTTTGTTTGAAATTGGAATTGTTGGTTTGAGTGGACGCTGTGTTGGAATCAAAACTTTTTTGTAATGCAATAAAAATGGCGCGCCCCGCTAGTTACATTAGAGAAAAAAAGAAAAATGGAAACTCCTTTGTGATGTTAACTTTTTGGATTTTAACTGTATCTTATTGGTAAAAAAAATTGTTTTCATCACAAATCTATTCAAAAAGAGCTAGTTTGTTCTTTGTAAACAGGGACCAAAATAGCACTTTGATCCCTAGGGAGCAAAGTAGATTTGAATTTAGAATGTGGATATTGTTCGAAAAAGTTCCAATCACCAAGGAGATCAATCACGAACATTGTATGAACAAGTTGGAGAAAGGCTGGCAAGAAAGAGAGAGAAAGTGTGAATTATTATTCACACTTTGACAAGACTGGTCAAAATGAAAATCCAAGATGGCGGCAATGACACATGACGAAAATTTTCCAATTTTTCGTCATTGGTGTCGTTTTCATAGTTTTAGAGGGCGCCAAAGCCGATAGTGAGGTCAAAATGAAAATCCAAGTTGGCGGCTGTAAAAATTTTAAATTTTTAGTTATGGGTGTCGTTTTCATACTTTTCGAGGGTTCTAAAGCTGATAGTGAGGTCAACACGTAAATCCAAGATGGCGGCTACATAGTTTTCAAATTTTTCGTCACGGGTGTCGTTTTCATAGTTTTAGAGGGTTCTAAAGCCGATAGTGAGGTCAAAATGAAAATCCAAGATGGCGGCAATGACACATGACGAAAATTTTCCAATTTTTCGTCATTGGTGTCGTTTTCATAGTTTTAGAGGGCGCCAAAGCCGATAGTGAGGTCAAAATGAAAATCCAAGTTGGCGGCTGTAAAAATTTTAAATTTTTTCGTTATGGGTGTCGTTTTCATACTTTTCGAGGGTTCTAAAGCTGATAGTGAGGTCAACACGTAAATCCAAGATGGCGGCTACATAGTTTTCAAATTTTTCGTCACGGGTGTCGTTTTCATAGTTTTAGAGGGTTCTAAAGCCGATAGTGAGGTCAAAATGTAAATCCAAGATGGCGGCTGTGAAACTTTTCAAATTTTTCGTCATGGGTGTCATTTTCATAGTTTTCGTGGGTTCTAAAGCCGATAGTGAGGTCAAAACGTAAATCCAAGATGGCGGCTACGATAATTTTAAATTTTTCCGTCATGGGTGTCGTTTTCATAGTTTTTGAGGGTGCAGACGTGAAGGCAGGAATTTTTAAAGCTGCTAAAGTCGATAAAGAGTTCAAAATGTAAATCCTAGATGGCGGCTGCGATAATTTTGTTTTGGTTTTAAATCATACTTGAGAGATGAGGGTAGGACCGTACACGTTTTTTTTTCTCATAGGGGATTCTAAAGTAGAATATATAATAGTATACTAATATATAATAGAATATATAATAGTATACTCTAGAATCCTTCGCTCCACTCTGGATTAAAAAAAACACTCTCGCCTTAAAAATAGCTGTTTGCTCCCTTGGCAAACAATCTACTATTTCATCACATCTATTCAAAAAGAGCTAGTTTGTTCTTCATCAACAGGGACCAAAATAGCTCTTTGATCCCTAGGGACCAAAATAGATTTGAATTTGGAATGTGGATATTGTTAGGAAAAGTTCCAATCACAACATTGAACATTGTATGAAAAAGTAACAGGCTGGCAAGAAAGAGAGAGAAAGTGAAAGTGAAAGTTATTTGGTCAAAATGATAATCCAAGATGGCGTCAACGACACATGACGAAAATGATCAAATTTTTTGTCATGGGTGTCGTTTTCATAGTTTTAGAGGGTTCTAAAGCCGGTAGTGAAGGCAAAATGTAAATCCAAGATGGCGGTTACGAAAATTTACAATTTTTTCGTCATGGGTGTCGTCTTCATAGTTTTCGAGGGTTCTAAAGCCGATAGTGAGGTCAAAATGTAAATCCAAGATGGCGGCTGGGAAAATTTAAAAAAAAATCATAATTGGTGTCGTTTTCATAGTTTTCGAGGGTTCTAAAGCCGATAGTGAAGTCAAAATGTAAATCCAATGGTGTCATTTCGTAATAGTTTTTAAAGCTGCTAAAGTCGATAAAGTGATTCGTAAATCCAAGATGGCGGCTGCGAAAATTTTGTTTTGGTTTTAATCCACACGTGAGAGATGAGGGTAGGACCGCACACGCTTTTTTTCTCATAGAGGGTGATGAAAAGTAGAGTGTTCACTTCGAGAGCAACACTATTTTAAGCTCGAGTGACGTACTTTGAATCCCTCGCTGCGTTCAGGTTTCTACTTTAGAATCCCTCGCTACGCTCGGAATTCTACTCTAGAATCCTTCGCTCCACTCTGGATTCAAAGAAACACTCTCGCCTTAAAAAAAGTTGTTTGCTCCCTAGGCAAACAATTTACTATTTTAACATTATTTTGTCAGAGAAAAAGTTTTACAATATGATTCTATTTTTAAATTTCGATAGTGTGTATAAAAAGTATGCCAATAATAATTCATTTTGAAGTTTATAATTCGAATTTAATTTTACGTTATGAGAGTAGATAAAACTATTTTCGGTATGATTTTCTGCCGTTATAAAATTACTTTTTGAGCTGTAGTGGCGATAGTTACAAACCGCAGACGTTATGTAAATAACCATGTTAGGTATTCATTTTATCAATAAAGATTTATAAAATAACTTAATAAATGATGGCTATGTACCATCGAAGAAGTTGATATCTATACACCGTAAGGACTATTACTAGCTTGATATGTAGCCGTGTGTACCCTTATAATAAATTGAGTAAGCAACTGACAACCTTTGTAGCAATCTATCGTTACCTATACGTTACGTTATACTGGATACTATTACTGTAGTACTATTATTTATTCTGTGGTTGCGAGTTTCATACTTACCTACCTATATCTATTACCTATGGTGTGTGCTCCCGACACCCCGCTGCACCATACGCTCATCATGTATCTACGCTCGGTTTATCATTGACTTACACCAGGTGTTTTTTTGGTCATGGTGGTTTAGAGTCTAAACCACCATGACCTACTCTCTAAACTTTAGAGAGTAGGTAAAGTAAGTACTCATGAATACAATCAAGTTTTATTATGGGACCAACCCTGAAATATGAAAAAAAAGTCAGCAGATCCCATGCATTTTGATCGTGTAGCTACTGCAGTTTACTAGGGATCAGCTGATTTTATTTTCACGGTTTCAGGGTGGCCTTATAGTAAAAGTTGTTTGTGCTGAGTAGGTACTTTCATCACGTAAAGCACAAAGTACCTACGTAATCAGGCGGCGAAGGGTATTTCGTGCGTAAAGTAGATATGACAATATGACTAAAAATCATGCTGTACTTGGTTTATTCTATTTGCTTGCGAAATAATTTATTTCAATTGACAACGCAAATTTTGCATACCTACACTAACACCTACAATTTGATGCACGGAGTCGAAGACTTGCGGTAAGTAGGTAGGTTATCATACGCCAACAGAATATTATCTGCAATCTGCCTGGTACCTACTTACTGTTATAATTACCTGTCTTACATGTTAATTACCTACGTGTTGTTAGGTAAGTACGTACTTACAACCAAAAATATCGCAAACCTCCGTAGTCGACATTAGAATCTTTATTATTCTGTGCTTTATGTAGGTAAGTAGGTAGTACCTACCTACTTTATGCGTAGTCGTACGTCCGTGGACCGTGACTCGAAACTACCTATGTAGGTACTACTTCATCGGCTGTAAACCTACCTATACGCAATAATCTACATAGGTATGCACCTAAGACATAGACATAGGTATGTCCAAAGTATGCACTTTGTCTGAAAACAATCTTGATGTGCCTCTTAGTAGGTAGGTACCTAATAATATGCGCGGACGGGCGAGTGATGATTGTTCAAGTAAGCATGCGTCGTAATCTCGAGCGATCGCTGCATGTATGACACTCGGGGAAAACTAAACAATAAAATAAGCAATCTGCAGGTACCTATAAGTGTAAGGGTTTATAACGATAACAGCGGCGCCTACTATTATATTACGAGTTTGTAGGTACTTGCTGACTTCTCGGCGAGCGGCACAGAGCGGCGCGGCGGTGCATGTGTGCATCGTCTAACATCGTTTCAGTTGGGAACAGTGTTTGTGTGCGTGCGCACAGATGTTGTGTGTGTAGACTAGCGTCTAACTGCTCATCACTGACACTGTCTCTGTCGGGCACGATGCTAGGTGAGACAGCGTGCTTTTTGGCCACGCCCACCAGTGAGTTCGAGCCCGTGCAAAGTTTGTCCTTAAGATCATTCACTAATTCGTTCAAAAGAAAATAATTTCATTCATACTTCGACGTTATACATCTACTGACTGTCAAACCACCATATTTGTTTTATACCAAATAGCTCACTTTAATCTGAATTTACGGTACAGTGTAGCCCGTCCTTAGTTTGCGCGCCACTGTCAGCTGAACGCGCGACTCGATGTTAAAATAGAATATATATTGTTATAATTAAACTTCTCAGCAATATTGATTACTAGTCTTAACTAGTCGTAAATAAAAGCACGAAGCAATTTTTTCTTTTCTTTTTACAATAACAATCCAACGCGTTACGTAAGAAACCCACATTTTGAAAAACATCATGTGAGATTGTGGGATGGGGGAGGGGGTTGAATAAAATCTCACAACATCTCACCAGGGGGGGAGGGAGGAACAGAAAATAAAAAAAAAACACCTCACGTAATTTATGGATGCCCCCTAACCTGTTGCGCGGTCCGATGCGGGTCGCGGCGGGGGGCGGCGCCTGCGCTACGGTGAGGGGCGTAGATGAACGTGGGTAGGTAGTTTAGTCGGAGAACAACAAATTAGCGGCATAAACTCACTAAGTTGCGCGTTGTTAATTAAAATATCACTGACTGAATAATTAATCACATAATATCACATCACAATCAGAATTTACATAAATAGTAATTTTTTTTAATTTTCAAGGTTTCCACCGTTGTTCATTGTGCACAAGCGACATCGGTACCTAATTAACTAACTAATATTAAACTAACACTGAACAATAAGTCACACTAGTCACACAAATCGTCTTTAATCACAAATAACAACTAAGTTTTTTCACAAAATCACGACAATGCGCGCGCGGCTCGTCTCGTGATAAAAAAAGTAGCTGTGTGCGCTCCTCAAAGGGCGCCGCTAAATTCCGCTCACACACACACGCAATTGTCTATGCACCACTAATGCATAATTTGCGTAAGTAATATTTCTTTTTCTTTCTAATTGTAGTATTATTTTGTGGGACAGGGCGGGGCGCGTCAGAGTGGAATCGTATGACACCTTCCTCTGTCTCTCAAGCATATTGAGATGTAGAGGATAGAATCGTACGTTTTGCACAGGTTCTTGACCTTACAATGTTTACCTATTATTACGGACTCAGATCTACATCATGTTGAAAAATAAGAAAATGAAAAATAATTTCCTGTGGCTAAAATATTCATTGGATTTAATAGATTTTTTGTATACGGGTAAAGATCATGACAGTCTTTATGTGGTTTTAAGGAATGTCAATCGTACTGCTCCACATTGTATAATAATAGGGGTTAAAGTATAAAATTGCCGTTTTATTGTAATAGGTACTTCGAATTGACATAGAACCTTCATGGTTTGAGATTTAAGAGTGAAACTTTTTTCACATGGTACCTATGAAGTTTTCTTATAAAAAATGTACCTACCTACCTACCCTACCTACCCTACCTACCTACCCTACCTACCTACCCTACCTACCTACCCTACCTACCTACCCTACCTACCTACCCTACCTACCTACCCTACCTACCTACCCTACCTACCTACCCTACCTACCTACCCTACCTACCCTACCTACCTACCCTACCTACCTACCCTACCTACCTACCCTACCTACCTACCCTACCTACCTACCTACCCTACCTACCCTACCTACCTACCCTACCTACCTACCCTACCTACCTACCCTACCTACCTACCCTACCTACCTACCCTACCTACCTACCCTACCTACCTACCCTACCTACCTACCCTACCTACCTACCCTACCTACCTACCTACCCTACCTACCTACCTACCCTACCTACCTACCTACCCTACCTACCTACCTACCCTACCTACCTACCCTACCTACCTACCCTACCTACCTACCCTACCTACCTACCCTACCTACCTACCCTACCTACCTACCCTGCCTACCTATCCTACCTACCTACCCTACCTACCTACCCTACCTACCTACCCTACCTAACTACCCTACCTACCTACCCTACCTAACTACCCTACCTACCTACCCTACCTACCCTACCTACCTACCCTACCTACCTACCCTACCTACCTACCCTACCTACTTACCCTACCTACTTACCCTACCTACCTACCCTACCTACCTTCCCTACCTACCCTACCTACCCTACCTACCTACCCTACCTACCTACCCTACCTACCTACCCTACCTACCTACCCTACCTGCCTACCCTACCCTACCTACCTACCCTACCTACCTACCTTATCTACCTACCCTACCTACCTACCCTACCTACCTACCCTACCTACCTACCCTACCTACCTACCCTACCTACCTACCCTACCTACCTACGCTACCTACCTACCCTACCTACCTTCCCTACCTACCCTACCTACCCTACCTACCCTACCTACCCTACCTACCCTACCTACCTACCTACCCTACCTACCTGCCTACCTACCTACCCTACGTACCTACCCTAACTACCTACCCTACCTTCCTACCTACCCTACCGGGATAAAAAGTATCCTATGTCCGTCTCCTGGTTCTATGCTACCTCCCCAACAATTTTCAGCCAAATCGGTTCAGCCGTTCTTGAGTTATAATATATGATGTTGACATAAATAAAGATTAATTATGAATATTATGATTATGATTCTAAGCAAAAAGATGGACCTTTAAAAATTTCTGGAACAAATTGTGGTTCTCGTTACGGTAAAGTTTAGCAGTCAAACAGTTTTCATTGACATGCGGTTGACTGTAAACCGCATGTCAATGAAAACTGTTTGACTTTTATTGCATTAGTAGCAAGGGCGTAGTTCAAGTGTTACTTATATTGAAGTGCGGTTGACCTACGTTGTTCGAGCCCCGGTCTGCGTCAGGATGACTGGACCAAGAGAGATTTTGGAACTTTGAGCAATACGAGTTTTATTTCCTATTTGATACTATTTGGTTATAGACATCAACCAATTGGTATCTCGCTAAAAATTGTTTTGGTACAAATATAACTGTGCAGTCCCCATCATTTTAATCATAAGTAAAAAAGTATCACCGCGAAAAAAAACGTGTTCTTTATTTTGTTTATTTTTTGTTCTTTTGTACTTACTTGTAACATAAAAAAAGTATTTTATTGTAAACAAACATTAACAAGTATTTTTTTGTATCTACAAATGCTATGAATATGTGCAAAAAACAAGAATCGTCAGTTGGTTTTTAAATGTATTCTAAAAATGTCATTAACTCGACATCGGCAGCTATCAGCATCGGAAAATTTCTCTGTGACACTTAAAAATTAAACTTTAAAAAGTATTTGTCATAAAAACTTAACGTACTTGTAAACAGGAGATCCTGAGTAATCCAAAAAGGTATAATACTTATATATTCCCTGAAGAACTTGGGAAATATCTCAAATATCTGAAGTTGAACTTCCATAACGGTTAATCTAATATGTTCTCTATATGTTCTAATCTAATCTAGTAAGTTCAAAGTTTGGGTGTAATTTTATATATCTGAAACATTTTTTTAAATTATTATATCGGATAGCACATGTATCTTAGAATATAAAATAATCAAACGGTTTCAATAAAGTAGTGTACTTTTGTCCGAACCACTTTTGAGATGGAAAAAAGCGTTTGGTCCTCAGATCATAAAAACATAAACGAGGAAGTAACACTTGAACTACGAAAAGGGAGGCCCCTTGCTACTAATGTAATAAAATTAAAACTGTTTCCATTGACATGCAGTTGACTGTACTGCAAAACTTTACCGTAACGAGAACCACAATTAGTTCCTGAAATTGAAAAAGCTCCATCTATGTTCGCATGTGAATAGTACAGACGAAGCCCGTTTGGTACGCACGATGGACGTAGTTTTTCTGTGAAAAGCCATGACATGGCCAACGTGCAAGCATAGATGGCGGTAAATGAAGAACTAGTAGCGACGTCAATGCTCACGGTGTAACAGCTAGCACGCTACTACCACTAGGTACCACAGATGGATACAGATGGCTTATTCCGCAAAATCATTTAAATAAAAAGTGACTCTTGCTAAGACACAGTCAAGTGTAATTCAGGTTGCACCTACAAGTTGCCTCTCTTTCTATCGCGTAACTCATAGATTTTCTGACTACGTTATACTCACTGTATTGGCCGGACAAACCGGCCGCGCCACATACCTACTTGTAGCTTCATACCTAAAATGTGGAGTTAACCATCTGTATACAACTGTGCCTCTACAGACTAAAAATAGCGACGATATGGCATTTTCAAAGGCGCAAATTAATAGATGGCGAAAGTGTTGGTTGATGTGCAGGAAAAGTAATTCTTCAGGAAACGCAGGTACCCCTTCCGTCGGTATGAGCCGTACAACGGATAGGTAACTTTTGTACAACGGTGAGCTTTTGTGAACGGTTCCGTGATCTCACACTGTTACGATTATACTGGTTTCTTGGTAAAACACTAACAAACTCATAAGGTCATCATTATGACCTTTACCTTTTTTTTGGACCTTTGAGACCAAACCTGAAATCACGAAACAAAAATCAGATGTTCCCTACATTTTGAACATGATTTTTTTATTAATATGAATTTTTAAATAATTTAAATTATATTAATTATGTAATTAATTAATATAAAAAAATCATAATATGAAAATTCATTGAAACACAACTCTATCTTTGCGATTTAAAACATTGTAGATAAAAGATATTCTTCGTTATAAATTGATTTGTTAAATATTGTACGGAACCACGGGTGGTACGGAACCATGTGTGTCCAACTTGCAATTGGCCTGTTTTTTAACCATGAATTTCTCTTATTAATAGGTAACGCGTATTGCGTATTGTACCTATGGTATGACACCATAACATACTATAAGCATCTTTTATTAGACGAGACGTTACATTTATTACCGTTTTCGTTTTCAATATCCATGTGGTAATGCTGACAGTAGCGCCATCTCTTCTTCCATAACGAGAGCAGAGGCAGGTGCTGTTACCTGTGTAGCTCCACTGTGTATTCAGCGGCAAAACAAGGAACTAATTAGGTTACCAAATTAGTTACTTATTCTGCCACTTGTCGCTAGTGGATTACTAACATGCAGGATGCAAAAATATCATTTTCACCACTCCCGCACGAAAGAAGAATCTTTCCTCTACGAAAACAGTGAGGAAAGTTGGTTTTTCCTCACTGCTTGAACAGTGAGGAAAGTTGGTTTTTCCTCACTGTTTGAACAGTGAGGAAAGTAATGATCCCGTTCAGAAACTAACCTTGCCTGATTTTTTTATGTTAAGATTTACAGATATTTTAAAAAATAAAGAATTATTTTGATTTGCTTTGTGTCTATTTAATTTATTTACCTATGATGACTGAATACTTTCTTGCTGGTCGTGGTGAAAAGATTTGTATGCAACATGTGAGCAAGTTCATTTGCTCGTGAGACGAAGAAAAACGAACTTTCCTCACATGTTGGATAAATAACTATTTTCTGTCAATAAAGGGCAAGCATTCCGACCGCAGTTTTGGTAACGGCCAAAAAAATTAGTTTCGCCCGCAGTTTCAGTTTCAGCTAAAACTGACTTAATATTCGGCTCGACTAAAACTAGCATTTTTTTATAACTAAAGACTGACTGCCTCGTTGGTCTACCGATAAATTCCCAGGTTGGTCAAAGGTCCTTATGGGTGCGTTTAACGTGGTTATGGACACATAAGGGATTTCTTAGAAGCAATTCGGAGACAAGATTGTGTGCTCGGTTAATGGCGATAGGCTCGCCATGCACGTTAGTGGAGAAAATCAGCACTGGGATCCGCCTCAGTTACCAGTTACTTACCAGACTTTAAACATAAGTAGATACTTATGTTTAAAGTTTTCTGTTTTTAATGTATTCACATCTTCACACCTGTGTCAAGACTGAGTTAAAAAAAGGGATGTTAGCAGTGAACGAAAATAAAAATAAATGTTTATTTTCGTTCACTGGATGTTAGTGCATTTAATTTCTTCGTGATTAGGTACACACGGCTACACATCAAGCTATACATTTCAAGTTTATGCTGACCTCTCATTGTATGTAAATCCTATACAATGCGAGATCAGCTTTACTGGAAATGTACAGCTTGATATAGCCGGGCGTGTGCACTAGGGCGATTTCCGTGATTCTTTTTTAACAGACTTCATAAAAGTAGGAGTTACATGATTATTTTTTCATTTGGCAGAGGAAGTATGCGGAATGGTCCTTATAAATTTGATTAAATGCTTGTGAACTTTTTGAGCTTTAATAGTAGGTACATATTTAAGCCACTTGGTGTATGTTGATGATGTTATAAAACTTCCGGTCGCTGTTGTTTTCATAGCAAGTAGTGGTAAGTACCTACCTATACGAATTTATGTGGGGCATCACAACTAAAAAGTGAAAAATTATAGAAAACTTTTTAAAAAGTGAAAAATAACTTCAATTCGCGGCAAAAACTAAAATACAAAATCAGACTTCTGAAATTAATGTTATTTTTCACTTTGTGACGATTTAAATACTATCAAATCGATTGATTGACAACTCGGATGAGTTGTTTAGGGGCTACGGTGGAACATAGGTACGTAAATACATACACATAGACCGCTAAAAACATAACCCTCCCTTTTGGCTTCGGCGTAGTCGGGTAAAAAAAGCACTAAGCGCAATAAATCTTAGCGTGATGTTATCTGTTGACATTTGAACTTTGGCTCTTAGTTAGTAAAATAACAATCATGGAGTTTTTATGTTCTATAATGGTGGAAATAATATTATTATAGACACAGACCCTAATAATATTAGCTTTGTGGAATTTGATCAATAGGCTATAGGAATGAGTAACACGATTGTTAATACTACTTAGCCTAGGCTTGCGTGGTGTTGAAAAACATCGTACCTAGCTACTAGTTATGCGTAGGAGCACAGATGAATAGGTACAGATGGGAATTCCGCAGTTCAGCCGGTCTATTCTGTCGGTCGATTCTGTAACCACCTCACGGTGAAAACTAAGGTGAAGTGAGCTGTCATTCCACCTGCTGCTAGGGACTGACAGCTCACTCCGAGCTCACTTCACCTTAGTTTTCACCGTGAGGTGGTTACAGTATAGCACTACTGTAACCATCTCACCGCGAAAACTTAGGTGAAGTGAGCTGTCATTCCACCTGCTGCTAGGGACTGACAGCTCACTCCGAGCCACTTCACCCAAGTTTTCACGGTGAGATGGTTACAGAATAGCACTGCTGGTATAAAGCTACAACAAGTACGCGGCGGGCCCGTCTTGTCGGGCCAATTCAGTGATTGTAACGTAGTCAGAAGATCTAAGAGTCACGCGATAGAAATAGAAGCAAATTCTAGGTTAATATAACTGTATGTGATTAGCAAGGTGCGACCCTAATCACCTACAGTTATACGAGTACGTAACATATTTTCGTAAACGATTACGACGAATCTGTTTAATTTTGACCGTTCAACAACATTCATTGGGTTATTTACGTTGTTAAGCAGATTTGCTTTTAAACTTATGAAGCACAGTTCATAAGTAGAAAAAAGAATCAGGGGCCCGAGTCTGCTATTTTTATAAATTCGTCATTCCAACACGATCCCATTGTCATTTTGCTAAAAGTTCGTAATCTGCTAAATTCATAATGGTCGATCATAGGTTTATCATGATTGTATTCCACAAACACGATACTCGTAACGAATTAATAGTAGATTGCATGCCTAGGGAGCAAACCACTATTTTTAAGGCGAGAGTGTTTTCATGAATCCAGAGCGGAGCTAAGGATTCTAAAGTAGAATCCTGAACGCAGCGAGGGATTCAAAGTACGTCACTCGAGCTTAAAACAGTGTTGCTCCCGAGGTGAACACTCTACTTTTCATGAGAAAAAAAAAGTGTGCGGTCCTACCCTCATCTCTCACGTATTTAAATGATTTAAAACCAAAACAAAACTATCGCAGCCGCAGCTATCTAGGATTTACGTTTTGAACTCTTTATCGACTTTAGAACCCTCGAAAACTATGAAAACGACACCCATGACGAAAAAATTTAAAATTTTCGCAGCTGCCATCTTGAATTTACATTTTGACCTCACTATCAGCTTTAGAACCTTCGAAAACTATGAAAACGACACCCATGACGAAAAATTTGAAAAATTTCGTAGCCGCCATCTTGGATTTTTATTTTGACCAGGCTTGGCTAGCAAGAAGGAGTCAGTCTCTCTTTCTTGCCAGCCTGTTACTTGTTCATACAATGTTCGTGATTGATCTCTTTGGTGATTAGAACTTTTACTAACAATATCCACATTCCAAATTCAAATGTATTTTGCTCCCTAGGGATCAAAGTGCTATTTTGGTCCCTGTTTACGAAGAACAAACTAGCTCTTTTTGAATATATGTGATGAAAAAGAAATGACTGCACAATGACGTTCTCGTTCACTGATCAAAGGAACTGTCAAAATTTTTGCAGATTACCGCCTAAGTCAGTCATTCATTTTTCATTATGTACGAGATTACCAATAGATGCCATTTCTATCAATGGAGTGTCAGTGGCTGACCATTGGAAATTCATAATGACGCCAATATGTTACTAGATTACCAAACATGTCAAAATCAACAATTATGAAATCAATGATAGACCATTCTGACACTATTGTAATAGCAGATAAGCAGACTTGAGGCCCTGTTGAATTGCACTTTATTGTGTCGTAGCAAGTCGCTTTTTATTTCAATGATTTTGCGGAGTGTCCCGTCTGGGCCGTCTGTATTAGTCTGTGGTAGGAGGTAGGTGATTGATCTACATAGGTACAAAGGGTACCCACGGATGTGTAGGTACCCTTACGTTACATTACTAATTGGAACTTCCGTAATACCTACTCGTGGTAGCTATACTCCATAGGTTTAGGTTGTTAAATAAGGTAAACAAATCGTAAAAAGGGTTTTTTCATCCCACCATCTCGGAAAGAGTATTTTTAATCTTCAGTATCTGAGTGGAAAAGCCGTTTTTATTCTCTAGAGGATAAAGTAAATTGAATTTAGAACATCGTGTGCACTAAGTTTGTGAATTAAAAAAAACATTAAACCTATTTACTGCTACCTCTATGGTGCCGAATATATCATACAACTTTTTTTTAATTTGTTAAAAACTCAGACTCGGAACCTTCTTGGTGTTCTTTTTTCAATTTGCTTTGTACGCGGTTCTTTACGCGGCATTTTTTCACGTCATTGTTAAACCTTAGGTATATTAAAAACAAGAAACTTGAAAACAAGTGAAAAAACTAAAATGAGTGATTCTAGCGACGAGGAAGTTTGCTTGACGCCAACAGAATTGACTGAAACTGTTAATAATGCGCAAATGAGCTTTCTCCCTCAACAATCACGCGAGAAGTATTTAAAACAGTACGATATGTTCAACACGTGGCGACTAGCAAAAGGAGCCAAAACTTTCTCAGAAAACGTTTTGCTGGCATATTTTATAGAATTATCCGAGAACAAGAAAGCAAGCACTCTATGGAGTACGTATTCGATGCTAAAAGCAACAATAAAGATGAAAAAAGACAAACATATCGATACCTATCCTAAATTAGTGGCATTTTTAAAAAGAGCCTCATCTGGTCATCAACCAAAAAAATCGAAGGTTTTCACAGTATCTGATATTGAAAAGTTTCTTAACGAAGCACCCGATTCCGTATATTTGGCGGCAAAAGTAAGTCAGTTGCACATTCAGTATCTACTTAAGTATATTAATCTCAATTAAATAGTATACTTAGTAGATGTTGATAGGCATAATTATGCGTTCATATCAATTTTATTCATTTATCTACTACAATACTCTTTACGTAACAGGTTGTTCTTATTATTGGAATAAACGGAGCATGTCGAACTAATGAACTAACACAACTTAATGTCAAAAACATTGAGAAACATTCAGATGACTTACTATTAATTAATTTACCTAATACAAAGACAAAAAGAGACCGCAACTTCGTCATTCGCAAGGAATACGTAACGATTGTTGAGAAATATCAAGCCTTACGCCCGCCTAACACTCCAATCAATCGATTTTTTCTACAGTATCGCAATGGAAAGTGTGTTAGACAGCCTATGGGTACTAATAAAATTGGCAGTATCCCACGAGAAATAGCAACATTTCTTGAACTTCCAGAACCCCTGTTGTACACGGGTCATTGTTTCCGACGAACTTCAGCCACACTTTTGGCTGATTCCGGAGCTGATCTGCTGTCCCTTAAGCGCCACGGAGGCTGGAAGTCCAATGCAGTTGTAGAGGGATACATAGAGGATTCCATCCAAAATAAGTCTAAAATATGTGAAGGCATCGTAGGAGCCATTACACTGAAAGAGCCTCAATCGGATCCTTGTACTGGCCCTTCTACATCAAAAATAAGCCGTTATGAAACACCTAACCATCTCCCTCTCTCTCCAACATTCACGCCAAGGGAATCCGATGAATCGGTACAACTATTAAGTATGACAGATAGTTTACCGAAAAACAGTACACAAGTGACTAACACCAATATTACAGTACCAAACAAAAATATTACACTCAATTTAAATAACTGTAGCAACGTTACTTTAAAATTTTCTTAATTATACCTTAGTATTATTTTGTTATAATTTAAAGATTATTCTGTAATACTTACCTGTCATAATGTAGTAATTAATACCTAAACTGAAATAAAAGTGTACCTATCTTGTGATTGTAAACGTTTTTTTTTTTGCATTTAGTCATTTCCTCGCTGAGGTGGAATGAAAAGTTACGTGTTGCACTCGAGTGCAAAGATTTTTCACCTCGTGCTCTTTTGATTCCCTCGCTAACGCTCAGGATTCTAATTTTGAATCACTCGCTGCGCTCGTGATTCAATTTTAGAATCCTTCGCTTGCTCGGTCATCAAAATTGAACACGCGGTTAAAAAGCAACTTTGCACTCTTGTATAACAAATAACTATTATATATGTATGTTAAACTATTCTTTGAGATGTAAGCTTGAGCACAATTTTTTTTGTTAGATTTTTAGTAATAATATAGTATTTTTTAATCTATCGATTGCAAAGAGCCCTAACTATAAACATCCACGAATTATAACGTTGCCAAATTGAAGAGTACATCTGTGACGTAGCAGGACCACTGAAGTGACAGGTATTACGGTTAGTCGGTTACTTGACAGCTGTCTCGTCACATGGATTTTTTGTTTACCTTTATTTAACTACCAAAACCTATGTAGTAGAGTAGGTACTTGAATATCTAGAACGAGAGGATTTCAGAATCAAACGTGATTGATATCCAGCGGGGTAATTGCTTATAGATAGTGCAAGTCATCTGTGCGCGCGGCGCTATGTGTGGGTAAACCTTGTATATAATTATATACAGTGACTTTGTGTGCGTGACCAGAGGTACAGACAAGTATAAAATACAATACATTTTTTATTTAAGTTTAAAATTATTTAAACTTAAATAAAAAATAACAACTCGGTGACGAGTAGTAACTATTGTAAATTAGTTTAAATTATTTTGTTTTTAAAGTTTTTGTAACCTGCTGTGTTTGATAATATACGGGTTCTTAAAAAAACTACTTATTTGGGAAATGCATGATTATTGAACATATTATTCTGAATCGCTACTAGAAAAATCAAATGATGAATTTTCGGATTCGCTGCTCTCAGCAAGGATAATTATGAATTCTGACTCCATGTCAAAATATCGATAGTATTCTTCTTCTTTATTTTTACATGTCGACAAGTATTACCCCATATCTCTTCATCAATTTGACTTAAACGTTGATTTATTAGATTCATTATTCCCATCACATTCTGTTCGACACTATGCGAAGCAATATATTTCTTTTTTAATTCCCGCTTTTTCTATGGGGTTTAGTTTGGGATGATATGGTGGCAGCCGAAGAACTATTATCCCATATGGCTGCAGTATGTCATCCATCTTATAAGAAATATGGTATTCTTTATTTTTTTAAATCATATCATACAGTTCTATTTATTATATCTATCTACTTATAATAAAAGCTATGTTATTTTCTGTCAAACATCTCTGCATTTCTATTTTTCTTGAATTAGAATTTGGAGCTCTGTCATTTTGAACTTTGTGGTATGACGCATTATCAAGCACAACCAGAGTTAGGTGGAAGATTCGGTACCAGACGTCCGCGTTCATGTTAGAGTGGTAATCACCGGAAACACTACTTGCTTTGTATGTCAATAGTCCGTTAGGTACGAAACCTTGTTCTGAAACAGCATGCATAATGATAATTCTTTGTCCTTTTGTCAGGTTTCTCTTTAACGGTGTTTCATCTTTATTACCCCATCCTTTATTTTGCATATGACTAGTTAAGATATAGCTCTCATCTGTATTTACGATACACCGATTTTCTTGACGGTATCGGAGTAAAATTTTCAGGTAATAAATTCGTAGCTTATGATAAGCCGCTCAATAATGATAGGCCGCTCTATAATTACACGTCTGTTATCCATAGTTTTTCGCCACTTGTATCCCAACTTTAACAAAACTGTACGCAGAGTCGAAATACTTCCACCATACTTAAGTTTCTCTTCAAATATACTTTTTAACGTTAGCAAGGTAGGTAACTCGTGATGTTCTAAATGGTAATTTTGAATAGTTGAACGTATAACATCAATGATAAAGTTGTCCAATTCCAACTTCTTTGCACGCTTTTTGGCGGTCTTTATAAGGAGATTTAAATTTAAAGTCAGTTGATTTTCCTTCATCCAATATATTATTTATTGTTCTCTATGTTCTCTCTGATACCCCCACTGCCATTGCTGTTCGTACGCTGTTTAAATGTTCACTCAATTTTGATATTAAAATTGGACACTGTACTGCAAACTGCAGCACTTACTAGTTGCAATATATCTGTCGCATCTTTTTTCAGAAATTCGTATACCTTGGCCTTGGTTTCACGAGTCTAAAACAATAATAATACTTTAACGTTTTTTTTTTAGTATAACTACTTCATTTAATCGAAAGAGCACGTTAAAAATTAATGAAAAATAACCTGACTCCTTAAACATTTTCTCCGTGAAGAACGAGACATTTTTAGTAACGACTGTACCTGTGCAAAATAGCGATAAGGACACACGTTGCTCGGACGACGACTGCCGCGTCACTGCCACACCAATTACAGTTGTATAATTACAGCGCACGCACACATGGCGCGGCGCGTACAAATGAGTTGAACTATCTTTAACACACTATAATATTAGCAATGGCTTTATATTTTGACAGTTCAACAACATTCATTGCGTTATTTACGTTGTTGAGCAGACTTTTTCGAACATAATGAAACGATCGATTATCAATATCCTTCAAAATCATTCAGATTGTGATTGAAAGTGGGTTACGCAATTAGGGTGCGAATAGGGAGTCAGTCGCCTCGAGGGAAGCCAATACTCGCCAAGCTGGTCTAAATCAGGGACCATTTTGGTTACCCATTGTAAGGATTGTCGATGGGGTTTTTCGAAGCAGTTAGTTAAAAACCCATACGATGTGGGTAACCCATTTGAACGGCTTAATGTAAGCCATTCAAAAGGGTTATACTTTCAACTCACTTAAAAATAACAGCGTAACATTCCGACTCGGAGCAATGTAATATGATCTCTCGATGATGGGCATAGGTTGCAAAATGAAATAGCACGCGTTAAGCTTCGTGCAGACTAGGGCAACGCGACAGCGCGACGTGACACCGGTTACTGTTATACCGTGAAGTTTTCTTAGAAATTGTATTGTTCGAGTTTCGTCGCGTCATCGCGTTGCGCTAGTCTGCACGAGGCTTAAAGGTTTTGAAGGACACACCACCTTACTATGTACTATGAAGGCATATAAATCTGAAATGTAGGTGGCACGTGTAAACGAAATCTACAAACCTACGATGTCTAGTTAAATAAAGGCAATGTATGCTAGCGATGGTGGATGGTGCGTAAGTGTTCACTGCACCCCACCCATCACCTACTTAGCAAAATTTTATTGAATAACTTTAAAAAAACCCTTATATTACCTATATAGGTTATCATAATGAAGGGGTAACCCTTTCACTGGGTTTCATGAATATCACCCATTGAATGGGTTACCATGTAACCCTTTCACTGGGTTTCAAGTATAGAATCCATTCAATGGGTTATCCATATTGAAGAGATAACCCTTTTACTGGGTTTCAAGCATAGAACCTATTCAAGGGGTTACATCATTTAAAGGTAACCTCATAAACGGCTTACCCCTTCGAAAAGCTTAACTCTTAACCGGGGTTGTACGGTCCCTGGTCTAAATTGCCTATCATTCAGATAGTACCTGGCCCGTAAGGGCGGTAAACCGGTAGGGTGCTAGACAACTAAATTACACAACGCGACGCCCAGCCTAAACCGCTGGGTCTAGACTAGAAGCTTGAAATTTTGTACAAGGGTTCCCAAGAGGTACCGAAAGTGAGTACTAAGAAAGAATTTCTGAAAATTCATCCTCTGAAGAGGATCAATAGGGAATTAGATTATGTATGGAAGTAAATTTTTGAAGTCAGGAACGTGGGAGTTGGTACCTACTGAGACTTCTATTTATAAGTAAAAGTTTGAAAACTGATCCTCAAAGGCTCTTGATAAGTTGCCGTTGGGGACTCCCACCCAACTCATTGTAGGACTACTCGTATAAAGTTAATAACCCACATGTTTTCTGTAAGCTGTTAACAAATAATGCTTAAATTTTTGTTTATTTTTGTCTTTCATTCGGTATCTTTGACTTGACATGAAACGTCTGAATACAAAATGAATCAAAAGTAAACATTAATTCATTAGTGAACGTATCCAACGATGTTGACTATTTGTTAGCTTTTGTGTTGATAGGTATTCGTTAAATAAACCGTTTGTTAGTAAGTAGGAACTTGTTTTAGTTTTACCGTTGAACCTACCTACCTAGAAATATCCTTAAGTAGGTAGGTAAATAACAAAAAAATATTATTGCTTTCAACCGTTATTTTTCCACCTTCTTATTGATCGAAAGCGTCAGCGTAGCCCGCGAAATTTAAATATCCTTATATTTGTTTTTTATTTGCAGGTTAGTACCTATTAGTTTGTATGTTGATCTAAATATGATTCGCGGCGGTGTCAAATATTTATTTGAAGAATTACTGGCTGTTCCTGCGGCTTCACCCGCTTGGATATCGGAAATTCCACGGGAACGTAATACCGGGATAAAAAAAATCCTATGTGTTAATCCAGGTTGTAAACTATCGGTGTGCAAAATTTTATTCTAATCAGTTCAGCCATTTTTGCGTGATTGAGTAGGTAACCAACATCCAATTAACAATAACATTAAAAAACATATTATCTTCCACATTTATAATATTAGTAGTATTATAATCGTCGCAATCTAAGAAGTCGAATTTTACAGATATAAAAATACTTGTGTATTGAGGGGAAAAAAATCTGATGCTTTAAAAACCGCGTCTTGAGACATATCGATTTAAAATAATTAGAGTTTGTAATCGACAGTTTTATTATACGCACTAGTTTGTAATATTTAAAAGTTATTACATAAATTTCAACAAAGTTTAAATTTGGGCGAGATTCAAAGCCAAACCAAGCGTATAGTTAGCATCAGTTAGACGCAAGATTAGGGCAAGCCACTGATCCGGCAGTTGGGACTCGAGGTGGCCTTGCACAAGTCCGAGGCCATGTGTTTTCATGGTCCTCGGAACGCGCCACCGTCGGGTTCCCAAATAACGGTAGGAGGGGTTCACATTAGCGTCGAGTCGACGATGAAGTAGGGTAGACTGGGTACGGTTGTGACAATTTTCATTTGACGACCAATAATTCTGTCAGTGTGGCAATTAGCTGTACAAAATATGTAATTTTTTGTGAAGAGTACATTTGCCTACGTATAAATACTAAAATTGTAGTTCTAAGTGCTATGGTTAACTCACAGGAGCAAGTTAGAAAAAAAAGAGAAAGTGTCACAGCCGACCACACCCCAGGGGCGGTTGTGACAGTACTTGGGGTTGGTAGTGACAGGTTCAAAAATACACCAAAATGGTCATCGATCACTTTTATTGCACAAAATATCCATTATTCTCGAAATAATTAACGTTTACGTAACAAAAGAACATTTAATGTTTATAAGTAATAAGGCACTTTAGCATCTACAGGTAGCTATTATAATAAATCTTCATAAAGCAGTCCGATTGCTTATAACTAGTACTTTAATCAGTCATAAATTACAATCAGTCCAAAAAGCTCACTAAAGAATTCTAATTAAACAATACGGTAACAATGACAAAAAACAAACTAAATCACTAATAAATGTTATATCACAAACATCTTCTTTAAAAAAATCAAACATTTGTGTATTGTATCAACATACAGCATAAAAAAATAGAAGAAATGTTCATTTTAAATTTTAATTCAGAAAAATAATATATTGAAGATCTAGTCAGAGTCATCACAATTATGACATAATTATTATTATACATATTATTGCTATCTTTATTGTGGTCCGCTTCATCGCGTTTTCGAATGTATCGCAACAAAGACACGCGATTACTGCGTGCATTCCCGTGCAGTTCCTCTTTTCACTTCTGTATAAGCTTCTTCATATTTTTCTATTTCACATTTACCTCTTTTCGTCCTTCTTATGCGTTTTCTTAGCATCTAAAAGTGAAAAAAAAAATTGTCACAACCGTACCAAAAATTTGGTCACAACCGTACCCAAAGCATTCCTTCGCAAAAAAACAATCACTATGGCAATATGAAACAACGTACGTACAAAGTAGGCACTGCTATTTAACCACTAATGTTTAACTAAAAATGAAAAAGAACATTCATTACTGTATCTGTACACATATAACAATAATCATTAAAAGAAATCGAATAAAAATACTTACTTTTGACCGATAAAAAGTAATGTGGACCTCTGCTAACGTCAACGTCGCGCGTTGGCTGACGCAATACTGTGAAACATGTTCAGACCCGCATGGCGCTCCTCTCTCCCCTTATACCCTCCCCGGTATTCCTTATAGTTTCGCTAATATTGCGCTTGTCACAACCGTACCCTGTCACAACCGTACCCAGTCTACCCTACCTGGGACTCGTCCTCGACAGTCGGTGGAACTTCGTGGAGCATTTCCGACGTTTGGCTCCCAGACTGGACCGGGCCGGGGCTGCCTTGAAGCGGCACGGTCTCCGGTGAGGCGGCGAGCCTCCTTGCCGGATTGCCGCCATGGGATCTGGAGGAAAAAGTCCTCGCGCATATTTGGGAGTGGTGCGAGGAGGCGAAGCGCCGGGGCTGGACTCCGATGCCGCGAGAACTCGCGGCACAGCGGACAGAGCTCCAACGGATCTAATGGCGTCATGGAGAGTGCCATTGTCGCAACCCAGTGCTGGGCACGCCACTATTGCGGCTATAAGTCCCCTCTTTGAGAAGTGGCTGGAGAGGCGCCACGGCGTCCTCACCTTCCGCCTGACCCAGGTCTTCACCGGACACGGCTGTTTCGGGAGGTACCTGTTTCGGATAAGGAGGGAGGAAACGCCCGGGTGTCATCACTGCGTGGATCGCCCGGAGGACACGGTGGAGCATACGGTGGAGGTATGCCCGGCCTGGGCAGAGCACCGCCGTGTCCTCGTGGAGGCGATCGGTGGCGGGGATCTCTCGCGTCCATGGTACGGAGCGAGAGGGCATGGGAGGCCGTCACCTCCTTCTGCGAAGCAGTAATGCTCGCGAAGGAGGAGGCGGAGCGCGTGAGGGAGAGGCAGATTTCGCGCCCTCACGCCCCTAGCCGCCCTGGGCGTCGGGAATCTATTGCCGATTCCCGACCACCGTAGGCGCGGGCTTGCGGACGGTGAGCAATGGGTAGCTCGCCGTCCGGTAAGGACCAAGCCCGGGTCGACGGCGCGTTGTGTTCCACGCGCGCGTCAAAGAGTGTCAGCAAGTGAAGGGGTCCGATGAGACCATTGCCTGCCGGGGTTGCGGGAAAGTCCGAAAGGGATACCGTGACCCCCTGGCATTGCACAGGCAACAGAAGGAACACGGGTGGGTTATAGTCAGTAAGAGTCTCCCACTCCACCCAGAGCGGGAGGAGTCAGTTGATGATTTCCCACCCAAAAAAAAAAAAAAAAGGGCGAGCCACTGATATCATGTACCCGTATGAAGCCTGGGCGGGTGGGTCGCAAGTCAAGAATAAAATTAGGATAAATAAGTGTGGGGGTCAGGTAAATAAATTAATTCACTAAATTAAAAAAAAAAAAAATCACTTTCGTCACTTGATCCAGAAAACATATCATCACTTGAACTGTCTTCGTCGGTTACTCTTATAATAAATTCATTTTCAATTATACTATCAAAATGTGTCTCTTCTGAAGTCTTCCATTATAATGTTCTTTGTTCTTTCTACTACGTTAATCCAATCGTCTTTTGTGACATGTGCACATGTTTCTCTAAGCAGACCAAGCATTTTTTTTGTGCTGAATGGAGGTTATGTATTTTAACATGCAGCGCCTTTATATGAGGTAAAGTTATAATGACTACATTATTTATTTCATAATACAGTCAAATGGCTACATGGGTTTTTTAAAAATATGCCATTACACTCATCCGCAAAAGTAGTTGAAAAATATCAACGTATATTATTATGTTCCTAATTTTTTTCCTGTTTAAATATCCTGTTTCAAAATATTTAAACAAAAAAAAAATATAACAAATATTTAATTTTATAGTTTACCTTTACCTTGAGCCCAAATCATCTGTATATCATTGTATTGGCAGTGGTATGGCGGGGTCCTTATAATTTTGTGGCCATGTTCCTGTGCCAACTCATCGATGGCGTATCTTGGCCTCACCGGTTTATTTTGTTTTACTAATTGTAACAGTTCCGCTTTCAGTAAACTCATGTAACTCATAAACACCATGACTTTGTAGCCATGCCACTAGATCCGCCTTTTTGTTAGCTTGTGTGGGAGGTTTGTCTGTTTGGATTGAGTAATAGGGAGCATTGTCCATAATTATTGTACATTGTTCTGGAAGATTTTGCATAAGGGTCATAAACACTCTTTAAAATTTTCGGCATTAATTTCTTCGTGGTACTCTTTTGTACTTTTTGATTCAAATGGCAACAAGCAATTTTTAATAAAACCTTCCCCGGCATATCCAGCATGACAAATAGTTAGGCACCCACCCTTTCCTATTGGGACTTTTAAGCTGGATGCTTGCGTTATTGCGTATCATCCGTTCTAGACTGTGGTACAGAATGATTGGCCTTTAACCATGTCTCATCAATAAATATCACTTTGTCCCAGTTGCTTATTTTATTAATTTCACTTAAAAATGATACTCTTTATAATATTATGTCATATCTTTCGATCATAATTTTCCGTTTGTCGGTTTTTTTCTATCTAAACCCAATATTCTTTAAAATTGTTCTTAAAGACGTTGCACTGCCATCGTATAAGTTTTCAGATTTAAGGGACACAAGTAATTTGCTCACGGTTACCCCACCGTGAGTAAATTAGCTCTTGTCTTGTGTAGTAGCCATAAACATGGTTTCTAATAGAATCAGCATCAAAATTATCGATACCTGTCACAGGTTTTACTTTTTTTCGCTTTTTGGGTGTGTGAAGCAATTGTCTTCACAACCAGAAGGCCCGTGCTTTTCTTTTATAATTTTTCCCAATGTTTTTGTGCCAATCCAAGCGCTTGTGCGACTCGTTCTTGAACTTTGGTAACTTCTAAAAGAGGCTATATTTAATGATTCTCGTTCAAAGTCTTCGTGCAGTTTCAAAACCAAGTCACGAGCCTGGCTGTTAAGAGTACGTCCTCTTTTAGACATGATGACGAGTTCACAAAATCACGTAATGCATAATCAATGTCCGAAATTGGCAAGCCAAGGCAAATATAATAGTAACGGTGCAAAAGTAATAGCCAAGTCTAAAAATATAACAATAACACAAGAACTTCAAAGATAGCGTGAGAATACGTGGAACAAAGTAATTAGGTACACATTTATCTCTTTTTTTAAATTAATGTTTGTAAACGATTTTTCAGAAAATCGAATTTATTCGGTCAAAAAACGGCTTTTAACGGTCACAACACTACGGCAACCAACCCAAAGACATGACATTGTAGTAACGTCCTGACGGAATATTAATCAACAATAAATTCGTGTTTTTGAGAGCATTTTTTCAATATAAAGTTAAACTTGATGATTACGAATGATACGCGTTGTGATACTCGTAGTGTATGGGTAACATATTAATTAAATAGGATTATGAATTTGATTTTTCAATTTCCTATATAGACGTTCATACAAAGTTATCGCGGCATGTCAAATGAGAAACGTCAAATCCGACTTCTTAGATTGATAACACTTTAGTAGAACCATGGTATAATAACCTATGTTGTTATACCATGAGTAGGACTAGTAGGATAATCATAAAAACATCAATACAACTCTATAAGTTCTTATAATCCTATTGAATGGCTTTTTCATGAAATCATTACATTTTAGGATTATTCTATGGAGTTGTAGGTATTGCTGATTCCAATAATAAAATTATAATTCTGTAAAACCGTATTTGTTACGGTCGCAAACCATATTTTAATCGTGAAACAATCTAACACTGACCTGCTTATATTGCTAATAAGTAAGAAAAATTTAATTTCACGGGCTACCTTAACGAATTCCCCTTAAGAGGGAACAGGGGCTGCGAGGAATTTGAAAAATAGGTATTTGGAGAAACTATTGCCGTCGCGCTGCGCCCGAAAAACCGAGTTAAACCCCGTAAAGTGCGATAGGGACAACTGCAGCTCAGACCGATTATATCACAAAATTTTTGACGAAAACTACGTTTGGCATTCTCCTTTTTTCTCCTCGAAAACTAAGCCGATTTAATATTTTTTTACATTATAATTTAATAAAGAGTATGTCTAGGTTCCTATTATTTTCTTTTATGCTAAAAACTATTCCGAATTAGTCTGGTAGTCCTCTAATCACGGCGGTAAAAATGGGGCATTTTTGTAATTTTTGGAGGGTCATATTTTCCTTACTTATTAATTGCTGAAAAAAAGGAAATGACAGGGACATGCGTATAGAGACCCTGATTTTATAAAAAAAATGACAGCTCTAGAGGCATTATTCAGGAAGAAAAACGGGGAATACGTTTGTATGGAGAATCGCAGGTTCTGTTCCCTCTTAAGTAAAAGTTGAACCATAAACCGTAATCTTAATTTCGATTTATAAGTTCATGCGCTTTGCAAATCGGGATCCCCCGAGTCCTAAAATTTCCACAGTCCCTGTGGCAACATTACCTACCATCCTTATCGATACAAGCGACCTTTTGTCTTAGTAAATAACTTTTATCAACAATAGGTTACGGACGCTTAGCACAGTGTTGATGTAGATACCTACTAATTTAAACCTGAAAATAAGGATGATGGACACTTTTCTATCGAATTAGGGTGACAGGGGTGGTGGGTGGTAACCCAATATAATAGAAAAAACTGGCGTCAGAAATTACTATGTAAATAATTATCACAATTTTTTAAAACTTTTTTAAGATACCGAGCTGATTGAAATGAAATAGTTACATCATTAAAAAAAACTTGTTTAAAGAACATGATTTTGGGATCCTGTGAAACAACCAGTTTGACAACAGTATACTCGGGGCTGAGAGTTGCATTCGACGAGTACCGTCCATTATGTTTGTTACATGAAATCTTTTTTACTAGCACGATGACATCATCGAGCTTGGACAGACAAAGATTAAGTGAATGTATTATACCTACAAATGCAGTTTATTTTGAAGAAGGTATAAAATTATGCACACCCGTCAATTACCGATCAACGTGAAAGGGCTGTAGGGATTGGTCTATCCATACAAATTTTTATAAATGCGAAAATCTGTCTGTCCGTCTACCTTTTTATGCCTAAACGGCTGAATGGATTTGGATGAAATTTGGCACACGGATAGATCATGGGCTACAAAAAATATACTTTTTATCCCGCTAGTACGTTCCGTGGGATAGTTTACGACCTTCAACACCTTTTGTTATTTAAAACAAATACTTCGTGATTCAACTTTATTAAAAGAAAACATAACAGAACAGAACAATATGTATATAAATATGAACCTAATTAAGGCTATAAAGATAAAAACTTTAAAAAAATATTTTCGTTGGTCTAGTCCCAAGCGCTACTGCTGACCATGAGGTCCTGGGTTCGATTCCCGGGCCGGGCAAAGTGTTATTGGGTTTTTCTATCTGGAATTTCTCAGTAGCAGCCCGGAGTCTGGATTTGTGCCCGGTTGATGGCAATAGGCTCGCCCCCTATTACATGGGACTTAAACATAACTGGTGAAATGTGGGTGTGCCTACTACAGGCACACCTCTGCCCGACCCTTCGAGGAGACAAGGCGTGACGTTATGTTATGTTATATTAATTGACGACTAAGTGAGAAAAATAGGTGTTATAGAAGCTAACTAATAACTAAATAATACAATTTATAGGGAAAAACCATCCAAATAATTTTCAAAATCGGTCCACAATTGACGAAAATATCGATGGACATACATGAAATATAAATAAAAAAGAACATACGGACGAACATAGAACCTGCTCCTTTTTGGAAGTCGGTTAGAAATGTGTAGGCAGCTTGTTTATCTTTCTTCAAGCAAAAGAGGTTAAAAACAACATTAGATACGATTCGGCGAAACCCGATGCGGTCATCGTTAATCTTTGACCTTTTAGCATCTCGTAAGCGCGGTGGTGTTCGAGAGTCGAGAGTCGAGGCTCATTCGCCACATATGCGTCGTGGTGATCAGTCATTTATATATAGTTATTTATTTGCCATGAATATTTTAATCGTTTTAGCCGGTTTTCTGGCTATAGCGGGCGCCGTCGGCCCTTCGGCCAGCAAAGTCCTCTGCTACTACAACAGCAAGAGCTATGTCAGAGAATGTAAGTATATTTATTCTTGCCGAGCGATATATTTTTTGATGTACTTAATTAGCGAATTTTTATTTTGTTCGTTAGACGGTTTCGCAACTCTTCAAAGATTTTTTTATAGAAATTAAGTTATTTATGTATTGGCTGGAGAAGAGAGAAGTACTTTTTAATTTCTCTGTTTTCTTTAATTTAATACTTTTTTAAGTTCTGAACTACCTATCAATAGAATTAATTGTTGTAGACGTTTGTTAGATTTCACTATATCTACCCACCTACTTTTGTACAATTTTGAATTTACCATTCCTTATTTAAGTTGCGTCGAATTTGATGATTTTGAATTATTTTCTACGTATTAATCATATTTGTACCTGTTTAATTGATCATATGAATCATTAAACGTTACCTTAACAATATGTTACATCTATACCAAATCCGACAACCGATTTTTGTCCTTAACTTGAAAATAAATACATACAAGTTAACTAGGGCTTATTTGTTGGTAGTGAAAGGTTATCTACGATCAGCCGTAACAGCACATTAGTCACTGTAGTTAGTTATATAACCTCGATATGAATAACAACATCGTTAACTGAGCTACATTTCACTCTCATATCACGCGATTTGCATAATTATATTATATTAATCCCAATTAGTTGAATCTTTTATCGTCATTCTTTATTTTCTGACTATTCTGAAATTATGGCGTATGCAATTAACTTATTTAAGGCTCGTGCAGACCAGCGCGACGCAACGGCGCGACGCGACTCGAACAATACAATTTCTAAGAAAACTTCACGGTATAACAATAGCCGGTGTCGCGTAGCACTGTCGCGTCGCGCTAGTCTGCACGAAGCTTTAAAGGCACACTTTGCCAGAGCACTGTAAATGTCATCAGTGTGGGTGGAAGGAAAAATAAGATAATATAATCTAGCTGCGCCCGCGACATCAGGGATTCCTTAATAGGAAACAAAGGACAAATACATACAGGAAAAAATATATATTAGATGATTTTTCTTGCATGAAGATCTTGCGTAATGAAACCTTCAAATGTAGATAGTTCTCTAATGTGTTCATAGTGCAATCACTACCAGTTTTTTGTTAGACAATTTACCATTATTTTATGACAGAGAAAAATATTTCTGCTTATGAATTCATTTGGTTATTGGAAGCAATTTTGAGAGGCGCACAAAAACCTTGTTACCTAGAGTTAACTCATAAGCTATTGAGATGACCAATTAGACGCAACGTACAAGTTACAAGGGCCCTGGCCCGGCAGTTTCGACCTCTCGAGATAGCGATCGCTATACGACCAAATTCGGTCGCAAAGTCGTAATTGCGTCCCTAGACGCGCGCGACGTGTATAACAAATACGGGATTTTTTCGTGCTTGTCAAGCACGTCGCGCGCGTCTGTGGTCGCTATTAGGACTTTGCGACCAAATTCGGTCGAACAGCGATCGGTATCTACCGCCCCTGGCCTTGCTCCAGCAGGTTTTAGAAAAAGTAAACAGCGGACTAAAGTTAAGCGGTCTTGTCTCAAAACAATAGGTACTACTTATTCTGTGCGCTATATATATAAAATATATTCCCAGTAAATTGGTTGTGGAAGTCAGATAGGCAGTCGCTCCATGTAAAATACTGGTATTCAGCTGCATTTCGAGCCGACCCCAACATAGTTGGAAAAAGACTAAGTAGATGGTGATGATTATTCTAGCTATCTAATTCCGTAAACATTTTAATTAGGCAGCTGTTTCATTTTGTCAGTTCAACAACATTAATTGCGTTATTTACATTGTTGAGTAGATTTTTTTTCCAACTTATGAAGCAATGGATTAGCAATCTCTTTCAAAATGATTCAGATTGTGATTGATCGTGTATTACGCAATTATGGTGCAGAATAGTATAGAAGGAAGCTAGGACGTTTCAAGTAAATCAGCGAAACTTACAGAAATCCCCATTTAAATGTTTTATTTTATCTATTTCTGGGAAAAATACCTATTGACGTGATTGTGTAAACAAGCCGTTTTGTTATCAACCTTTAACCTCAATGATAAGGGTTAATAAGTATACTTATAGGTACCTAATTACTTATTATAATTTGTTTCATTAGTTAATAATAAGCACTTATTATTATTTATCAACCACCTCCGTACCTACAGCTGCTGTTCTAAGCCTAATTGAGAATAGTTTTAATCAACAAGCTTCCTCTACCAATTGAAAAATATATTGTCAAAATCGGTCCACAATTGACGAAAATTTCGATGATCATAATCGTAAATAAAAAAAAATGCATACAGACGTAGGTACAACATATACCTGCTCCTTTTTTTAATTCGGTTAAAAATGAAACTATAGCAGTTCCAAGATTTTTATTTTTTCAGCAAACAAAATCAATATTGCGGCTTAAAATTTAATTCATTTGTAACAACTTTTTTTACATAATTTACAGCCGGTCCCACTGTGTGATACGAAGATTGTAACAATATTTTGTGAAAAAATTTTCATTGATAAACAGTTTCAGTATTCAAACTCGAGTAGGTAGGATCTATCTTTTTAGCAGTTACCATTATTATTATACCTAAAGATTTATATATTAAAAAAATATATCTTTTAAGTAGGTAGGTGTTACGGTCAGTGACGAAGGTCGATTAATACTTCAGTTTTTAATTTTGATTATTGCGCTAATTAACGTTAAAATCAAAACAAAGTAAAATTAAAAGAGTACTAACTATTACTTATAAGTATGAATATACCGAAAATATTTTTGTCAATTTAGATGAGTCAGTGTAAAAGTTAGCAGCGTTACTCATCTTTTGTCGCTGACCATACCTAAATTTGAACCTTCAACAATGCGACGTATTCATTTAAATTTGAGTAAGTACAATTCCTTGACTTCATCTGTATTCAAGGCATACACACGACCAACCAGTGATGACGAAGCTATTAATATGGATGCTCTTGTTCAGGTGTATAAATAGAACACACATTATGTACAATTATATGCCTACTTACTGCTAAAAGCCATCCATGAATCAGAGCTTTAAGTCTTTGTTATGTTTTATCACTGACAGTTGCAGATGGAACATCCCTCGATAATTTTATCCAAAATATAATAGGTCCATGTAAGTTTTTTAGAAACTAGGTACCTATCTAAATAAATATATAAACAAACATGTAAACGTGGCTAGCGAGAAATACGTAAACAAGGCTTTCTTGCATTAACACAACACCCTTGCTCAAGTGGCTCGTATTGCATCGCTTTTGGGTTTTCCTTATCGTACGAGTGCAGTAGTGTACAATTTAGGACAATGTAAATTGAAAATGCACGTGTACAATGCATTACCGATTGTTACAAAATGTTGGTCAGAAAAGCATACGGATATATTATATCCGTATGCTTTTCTGACCAACATTTTATTAATATTATTAATAAAATTGGTTACATTTCTACCCAGACTTATGTAAAATAAGGATCGCGACAATATAGTCCTCGGCAAAAAAGGGTTAGAAGCATTAGACGTATAAAAAATCAGGGTGAGCCGGAATTACCATTAAATTTTGTACAAAAAAGGAAAAGAAAAATGGAAATAAATGCAATAAATACTGGGTTAAGTGATAGTTTAATGTGTTTTCGTAACTTATCTGCGGGAGTTTTTTGGCAATGAATACACCCGCATGTAGGTACGACATTTTTACTTTTCCCAAATGTTGTAGAAGTCAACGTAATCAATGTTTTTGTGTTAACTTTCGTTTGTTCATTGTTCGTCTGCAAATGATAAGGCTCTCGAATAACGAAGTAGATGTGGGTTGTTTCGAACGTTGCTTAAGGTGCTAAGCAGTTACTGGACAATTTGTCCATCGTCTGCTCAGCGCCTTCGAAACACAGATGGTTTATTTATAATTAAATTTTCCTGGTTAATACTGGAGTAGATTTTTGTCCAATATATTCACGGAAATAGCTTTGCCTTTTGCAAAATATTTTAATGGAATTTCTGAGTACTTACATAAATCTAAGTTATCCTAATTAATTTGACATTTTCACTGCGAGTCTCCATTGGAAAATTGTATACTTCCATGTTTGTAAAGGCTGATGGCAGAAGTTATGATGATCCAAATTACAAAACAAACGGTAAAAATTTTGATGCATTTTGATGTATCGTGATACGCTGTAATTTATATGCCATGCTGAATTCTTAGAATAGTACCTATTATTACGATAAAATGTATTACTAAGGCTCTCTTGCGCATTATAAGCTAACTCGGAGTTAACAGCTATCTCGGGGTTAATTCAATAATTCTCTTTGGATTAACCCTGAGTTAGCTATTAACTCTGAGTTATTTAGCTAACCCATGAACGCGAAAGTGGGCCTTAGTTGTTGCGCATATTGGTTTACATTATATTATAATATCCGGGTCAGATTGCAATTGGTCACACGTTAATAAGTATGTAGGTTTATTCTTAAAATCTAAAAAAAAGTCTTAAATCTTACTTAGCTTCAAAAAGATGTATCTATACATCGACAATAATTCATTTGATGGTCTTCTATTTGTACCTCTATTCTATACAAATCCTTGAATCCAATTGATGTTATTTAGTTTGCACGTAAACAAATATCAAGTTTACACCTCTCAGTACCCGCTACTACTGCCTAGCTGCCTACTACCTATATTGAAAAAGTCATAACAATAACTGTTGCGCAAAAACTGTCTATTTTTAAAGTTATTTTTACATAAACACTTCCCCCTTATTTATAAACGCTGCTTAAAGTTAAGTAATGGTTAGCGCCTGTTTAACCATACATTTTTGACGTTTAAACGTTTCTTAACTTTAAACAGCGTTTAAGAATAAGAGGGTTATTGTTTAAATGTTTGAAAACTAAATTGCGACCGCAGAATACGTTCTTTTGTATAGGTACTTACATTTAAATTTTAATTTCAATTAACTTGCAAATGCTGACAAAGCCATAGGATGACAGGACAGCATTGTTTCCTTCAACGTAATAAATCAGCTTTGTGGTGTCCTAAGAATAACTTGAACGATTGTAGGTAAGTATGTGCCTATAGACGACCATAGAATTACTTTTGCACCCTAAGATTGAAAGTCATTTGCACGTCACAAAACGTCAAGGTAGGTATATTTATGACAGTTAGATACTGTGAAGTTCTTTTTGACAACAATCCCCAGATTGTTATCAAAAATGGTACAGCAATTTCGAGGTCGACTATACCTACACAATAGAGGAAGGCCGAACAAACAAGGCCTTTTCTAAGAAAATTGGTTTTGTATTCACGTTACCTTGATTTCTTTAGGTATAAACCGAAACGGTCATTTATATTCGATTAACCTTTGATTTATTGATGATTTGATCGTAATAATATACTGAGGTGTAATGAAACCTGATTTAGTAGATAACCAGCAGCTTAAAATAAGCAGTAGGTGTAGAACAAAATGTTTTTGACCCTAAAATGGTCGAGACCTTGTATACGAATATCCGTGACTACTAAGATACAAGACATTTGTTTTCGCAATGATAACTTTTGACTTTTTGAGTAACCCAACGTTCGGTGAAACTTTCGATAAGCTTGCGTAGTTAGGTAATAGTTAAGTAATGAGTGACAGAGTAAGATAACAGCCAATAAAGACAATCACTTACACGCAATACAGAGTGCGACCCGAGTATCAGCGTGTCAACAAGAGGACATGATAACGTACTCGACAAACATTGTTATTCTAGAAATACTCGGAATCGATAGACAAACATTTGATTTAGCTCGTGAGATAATGGGCACAATACTGACCAATGTATAGGTAGCTACCTAATGATGCACGCCAGTTTCCTTATTTTTTATGTTGTTTCTGCCTGTCTCGTTACCTTGTGACGTGAGCTGCAAATAAAAATAGTTATAGTAGGCACTGATCAATTTAACATTTTTGTGTCTTGCTTTGTTACCTTGTTGGCTTTTGGGACGGTCTGACTTTTAATCTTTTTGTGACATCATCAAGTAAGCAGCACGACTATAATAGAAACGGGTTTTTTCGACGGAAGAATAGACAAAATGACAGATAAACAATCACAATCTGTCATTTTGTCTATTCCTCCGTCAACAAATGGAGTAGAAAACCCGTTTCTATGGTTGTCATACTATGCGTACTGGTAGCAAATGACTAAATTGCAAACGGGTTCCGTCGTGTGAATGGACCTCTTTTCTTGACTCGTATTGTTGAGTTCGCAGGATGGTATAAGCAGCAGATTCCACCATCAGACTGCATTCACTTTTAGCTTTTGATTTGAATAAGTATTAATTATTTGCATATTAAATTACATATATTGTAAGTTCTAGATTATGGAGGCATTATGAAGACCAGATTCTAGTTAAAGTTTGGTTGTAAATTAACTAATACTCATAACAAAACAAAGTGTGTCTGAGAAAAAGCATTTAACATCATTGAGTTTTAATATAATGAAATATATTTCTTTATTCCTGCACCTTTCAACAATATTTTTTATGGGATTGATTAGTCCTGCCGGTAACTGTAGAATGAATGAATTAATGAAATGCACCGATTCCAGCGTGGTTTAACCAGACTCGATAGATCGAATGAACCTCAAGATTTGCACTAGCCCTTGAAGCCTCATGTTTCATGGGACTACAAAGGCCAGTGCATATCAAGGAGTAGACCGCGGGGCACGGTAATGGTAAGGAAGACGTGCCATTAGGATAAGGAAGGATTCGCGAGCCATACCGGATATGCATCCTAGAGTAGACATTGGAATAATGGAGTGGCGGGTGTTATTTATCTATGGATGGGCATCTTTTTGAGACGTCGCCGTTATGTTATTTCACGTCGATCTTCACCGGTGGATCTTGAGACGGGGTAGCGTTGCTTTCTCGTATCTTTTCTATATCAGCTGCATTTAGCCGTTTCTATGTCTTCGTCAGAAGCCTCGCTGCTGTCCGTTTCTGGTTTCTAGTAGATCTCGCTGGCAGCCTTCATGATCCTGTATAGGTCTGTAGCCGTGTTCATCCAAAAGTTGAATTACTTGTCGAAATAGGTCGAGCCCTATTTAAGGTTGTCGTTCCATGTGTAAATAGGACGGCCTACTTTCTTGGATTTGGCCTTGTACTGCATTGCTGCGTGTAACAGGTGCGCATCCTGTGGTTCTTGATTCGTTTGGTTACTGTTTTTCCGTCTAAGATTTCATGCATCTTCTTTTGTCTTGGTTTATTTCTGGCGTGGTTAATCAAGTCTCTCATGATGACTCTCTCATATCTTCTTGGTCTTGACCAAGCTTTAGTGATTACCGATACTTTCAAACCGTATATCATACAAGGTACCATCACCATTAGATACATGAGTCTGGCTAGTTTCCAGTCCATCTTTGAGTTTATTATGAATGGTAATAGTGACTTTGAGTTTCTAGTGGCCTGTTCGCACCGTTCCCAGAGTCCTGCCGGTAACTGTAGAATAGAAACAAATTGGAACCCAGACATGATTTACTAAATAAACTTACTAATAAATAAACGTAACGTCGGTAAAAACATAAGCATTCCTATGACCCTGTTCAGAATTAGCAGAAGAGACGCAGTCGACGCCGATATAAAATTTTATATTTTTCATTTAATTCCTAGAATTACTGACAGCTAACATTTTTTACGCACGTATTTAAGTTCATGTTGTTGGTTGTATTTTCTTATTAAGCTTTTGTTTATCCGGAAAACGTCATTAATAATTATTATAATCCCTACTATCAAAACTCCGGCACGACTTAAGGGTACCCTTTAGTCGGTCATTCTTCCTTATAAACGTGGTATGGTTTACTCGTCTGTTTGATCAAAACTAAAAATTATATATCAATTTGCCTTGTCATTATCTAGCCCTGTATGGAAGCAGAATTGGAAAAAAAAATTGGTTTGGAAGATATGAGCGTCGAAACTTCCATACTAATTTTAACTAGTCTTTGGGAGTAAATAAATAACTTATGTAGGTAAAAATGGCAAAATAGAAACTGTACATGGATAGATAGTTCAATAGTTCAAATAATTTTATTTTGAGTAAATATTTACAGTAGTTTTTTCGTGATATCCAGACGCCCAAAGGTCTGTTCATGAAATTTTACTCGTCGTTTTCGAATTTCACTAAATAAATTCACAAATATTTATATATAATTAGACTAATTAGCATGCATATTAGTCACGCCCACCAACGAGTTCGAGCCGTCGACTAATGTACCCTTAATGGTCGTAACTTGCCTCTGCTTTATCTGATTTATACTTAAACAACAGACGAAATATCATTGTTTGTTGAGGTCGCCGAGTCGATGTCCTCACGTTTACATAAACATAAATTAGTGATTACCGTATTTGACGTGTCACGAGGCTCAGTTGCTAGCAGACACGATATTGACTTGTTCTCTATGTGCACACGGTTACATATCAAGCTATAGCTTTCCAGTATAAACTGACCTCTCACTGTATATAAATCCTATACAATGCGAGATCAGCTTATACTGGAAATGTAGGCCCATAGGTGGCTTTAAATCTCTGACACCAGGTTAGTCAATAACCGCGCTTCTTCGAAAAGAAGAAGAAAAGACTGAAATGTATAGCTTGATATGTAGCCTTGAGTACATGCACATTTTTCAAATTAACTCTATTAAATTTATAACTCGGGATTACCCGGATAAGCGACACAAAAAAATTATCAATGAGGATCTGTACTGCCATTTTATCACGATAGGTGGCGCATCGTCGACATGGCCATTGAAAACTGTCAATTCCATACATTTTGTAATCTGTCATTCAGTAAATTTAAATTTTCTCGAAATATGCATTAAGTGTGCTGTACCAGGATGTACTAAACTACTAACCCCGGTGTTCATTTATTCCCCAAAGATACTACGCTAAAAAAATGTGGGAAACTAAAAGAGTAAAACTAAAAGTAACTTTGAATTTGGTAATCTTCGGCAGTTAAATTATCAAAAGGTACTGAAAAATCCTATTTTGTCACAGGACAAAGCTGCGAGTGTTGAATAAATAAGTTGAAATTCTAGGAAACTAGCTTTGTTGATCTTCAGCCTTGCTATATTTCTTGGTAACCCTGTAAGATGCTGGCATTACTCATCCAACGCCTACGACTGGTAGGTAATTGAGCGCAATAGGTACGTACAGTCGGCCACAAAAACATGTATCTATACATCGACATAGACTGTGACGTCGACAAGAATTCAGTTTACTGTCTATAATTTTTCCTTCATAGTAATGTATTAATGTTTAGCTACAATTAAGTACCTAAAATCAATCAATCTTTCTAGCCTTTTCCCAACTATGTTGGGTCGGCTTCCAGTCTAACTGGATGCAGCTGAATACCAGTCTCCACAACCCAATAACTGTGTATCATGATACCCGTAAGACTGGTTGCCAGAGTTTTTGGGCTTCTGACGACCCGTAACGACTGTCAAAGATCCACGAATGACAGCCGGGACCAACGGCTTAACGTGCTTTCCGAGGCGCGGAGGGGTCTTGTTTTGTATGTAAAGATGTTTACTGGTCACCCATCCACGCACCAAGCTGCAAGCGTAGCTTTACCTGATCGATCGACCCGAGCCGCTGTTATTACTTAGAATTAAGTACCTAAAGAGTAATATATTTTTAGGTTTTTACAATTAAGGAGCAAATATTGTATACGTCTGAATTCATTCTTTGTCGATGTATTATAATATAAATCTTTTTAAGGCTGACTGTACCTACATGTTTGCCTTCTTGTGAGAGAAACATGAGTCAATGAGGAAAGAGTCATTTTATTTTATTTAATAATTCTGCTTCTGCAGTCAAAGAGGGTTGAGTTACTTAGGTATAAGGTTGCCAGACAGGCATTTGATATTTTGATATTTACACGTTAATCAGCAATTCAATTTGGTATAGAAGTATAGAACAAACTTTTATATGATACACATACACATAACATCAGGCCTGTATTCCGTCAGGCAAGGCTGCACCTAATAGTACACCCACATTCGCCAGTGATGTTTAGGTCCTATGTAATATTGGGCAAACCGATTGCCATCAACCGGGCACAATTCCAGACTTTACTCGCCTGATGTTATTTTATTTGTATATACGTTTTTCTGGGGTAATCGATTCGCCCAAACTTAGTAAACTTCGTGCGAATAGCTACAGAATAATATATATTATTGTCGCCATTTGTCCGTTTCGGGCGTATAAATTTGTGCGAATCGACCGATAAACCCTGGTTGCTACAGACTGAGTTGTTTGTGATCGCGAATTTTATATTAAAAAAGATGATTTTACAGACAAATTGCCTTATAAAAGTTTGAATTTTTTCCTACTAAGATACCATATTTCGTTAGTTTTTTCCTTATAATTGTGTTAACCCTCATGGTTGGTGTGTTGATCACGTCATTCCGCTAGATACGAGTACGTGCCAGACGTTAAGTGGTTAATGTTACGGAAACAATGGAATTGAGTGTTCTTACTTCTTACTAGAGATATGGCCATCACACACTTGACGCCCACCTGCGATTTTGCGTGCCTTTATTCATATTAGTGTAATTTTAAACAATGGTCTGAGGAATGATGTAATCAAGTAGATATTGATTCATGTTTACTTAGTAATATATTGTTATGTAATTTATACATTATTTTATTTTTAGTTTTTCCTCAATGTGGACAGTTTGGTTTTTAAACAAGGCATAATGCGTGACGTGCATCAATATTTATTTCATTGGTGAAAACATTTACTAAATATGAAGTTATTTTAACTTCCTGCAAAATTAATTATAATTTACATTGATTAAAATAAGAATTTTAATCAATGTAAATATACTTACTTTAAACATTTACATGCACAATAAACGAATTTGAAACAAAGAATAATATTTTCCCCAATAAATCAATCTACCTAGCCTTTTCCCAATTATATTTGGGTCGGCTTCCAGTCTAACCGGATGCAGCTGAATACCAGTATTTTACATGGAGTGACTGCCTACCTGACCTCCACAACCCAGTAACTGGGTAATACAATACCCCTTGGTAAGACTGGTTGTCGGACTTCTGACCACCCGTAACGACTGTCAAAGATTGACGAATGACAGCCGGGACCAACGGCTTAACGTGCCTTCCGTACTTTTCTTTTTCCCCAATAACTATTATAATAAAATAGTAACGAAGTCAAAACTGTATATTGAATATTAAAAAACAGAAGTAATTGCTACGAGGTGTGGGAACGAGTCTGATGCCAAAATATAGTTTTTAGAATTTTTATCCGTTTTTCTGTTTGTCTGGATGTATTTTCCGGATTGGCGCATGAACGGCTGAACGGATTTGGATATGGTACAAAGATTCTTTATACATAGGGTACCTACTTTTAATCGCGGTAGTTTGTTTCAGAGGGATATTTTCCGACATCCACTCGGGCAAAAGCGAATCTTCAATAAAATACTGCTGGTTAAATACTTGAAAGTAACGATTATTCAATTTATTGTTGACAGTTCAAAAGTAAAGTCAAAGACCAATTCAGGAGTGACCCCGAGACAATTGAGAGCTCTCGTAATAGCAGACAATAGCCGATACGTACCGCGTTGATAATAGATTAATAGCCGCTTGTTTATAGTATAAAGTTCATAGTGTTGTAAGTTGTAACGGACACGAATAGAGCTTTGTGGAAAAGTTGCGAAACTACTGTCAGAATGTTTGTCACATCGAAAATTATATACTTACCTACTGCACACATACAAAACCATATTTAATCCAAGTCGTCAGACAAGTCAATTTCGTAAGACTACGCCCACGGCAGAACGCAATTATTGTAACAAATGGAAATTGTTTTTGTGCGAACAGATATTTTGTTGAACTTTATACAATGTTGCGAAAGGCTTTACGAAATTGATAGTAAAATCATCACCCTAAAAAAAGGAAACACTCATGAAAAAAAAATGGGGTCTATGTTAGACCCATCTCTTCGTGAGATACATTGTAAACATGTTAATTCAGTCGAAGGATGCATTTATCCAGCTCAAGCGCGTATGCTGCCTTTGGACCTGGACCCGGCCCTGTCCTTCTGCACCCACCTGGTGTACGGATACGCTGGCGTCCAGCCCGATACCTACAAGATGGTGCCGCTGAACGAAAACCTGGATGTAGACCGCTCCCACGCCAACTACCGCACCATCACGAACTTCAAGACCAAATACCCTGGCCTGAAGGTCCTGCTGTCTGTCGGAGGAGACGTCGACATTGAAGATGCAAATAAGTACAACCTCCTGGTAAGTGCAGCTGTTCCTCAAAAAAGTGATTACCATTTGTCACAAAGTAGATCTCGGCCCAGCTAACTTATGTTCATTACGTCCTAATAATAGCATTATAATTCGCTCGAACAATTTTATTATGACCTAACTTTATGGACATAATTCATATAATATGATTGTATCTACGAGTATAACCAGATATTATTTTCAAGGGCGTATCCTCACATTTTTTATATTCAACCTTAGGCGTCCTAAAATTGCCAGTGAATAATATTTTATGACAATTAGCTAAGCCCGGATTCAGTCAAACAAAAGACTTATCAGACTAACGAAACTAATCAGTTTGATTAGTTTCGTGTATTCATAAATACATTTTGATGTCAACGTACACACATGATTGAGTTTTGTAGGAGGCAGCGTCAGGTTATGCAAATGAACATTACAAATTAGATGAGCCGGTATTCTGACATTGTGTTATAATAGCGGAATACGAGTAAGAATAAAGATGAATTAGTATGCAAGCAGAAATCAATTAATCTTAATTAAAAAGGCGTTATATTAGCAAGAACATTATGTTTATATTCGCTTAGCCTACAAATTAAGCATCGAGATTCATCTCAACTCTTTCCTCATCCGTAGGTAAGGACAATGATCAATTTCGTTTAAATGATTATCAACCACTGTAAGAAAGACGTTATTAAGGATCACCGCTCTGAGGCACTGTTTTTGTCTAATAAGCAGGATAAAGTATATTAACTTGTACACTTCTCTGGCATAGTTGGAGTCCCCGCAAGCCCGTACTGCGTTTGTCAACTCTGGAGTGTTGCTGGCCGAGCAGCACGGCTTCGACGGCATTGACCTTTCCTGGCAGTTCGCCAAGTACAAGCCCAAGAAGATTCGCTCCACCTGGGGTAAGAACCTTCAACGAGTAATGCTTAGTACACACACAGACTTCGACATCACTAGCGACAATTAATCGGCTGTCAAAATCTGGAAAGAACTGGAATCAGCAGTGCTATTCTGTTACCATCTCACCGTGAAAACTTAGGTGAAGTGAGTTGTCATTCCAACAGGGTTCAGGGTGAGATGACACTGACAGCTCACTCCACGCTCACTTCACATGTTTTCACGGTGAAGTGGTTACGGGAATCGACATGTTGGAATGAACTGCTATTGTGACAATACACACACTACCATGCGTTTGACACAAGATGGCTATTTTAGAATAATGACATGGTAGCATGGAGTAAGTATGTACAAATAAAAAAATAAAAAATATGGTCGTATTTCGACCACTGGGCGACCACTAGTTACATTAAATAAATATGTTTTTTAATTGGCTTGAAGATACTATTAGTAAAGTTTTGTGCATGCTTCACTGTACAATACGTTACTGCATCTGTATCAACCATAGACATATAAAAACAATGATTAAAATTATTTATGTATTGGACTGTTAACAGGTAATGCTTATAATTATACAATAGTACATTATTATATAACTATTTACACTTGGTACTAAATTGAATAACTAACTATACATATTATATACACAAACAAAATTACACTTAGGCGTCGAAGTACTCCTCCACATCGCTGGCATCCGGGAAAGAGCCCTGAAGACTGGCAGAAGTACCACGTTGAATGGCAATTTGATTTTGTCCAGGACGAATGCCACGCGCGACCGTTTCTGTTAAACGCAAACATTCGTCGCTCTAGTTAGGACTAAACCGACGAATGTTTGCGCGGCAGTCGTCCAATAAAAGCGCGGCAGCCGCGCAAGATTGCCGCTTTATGTCCAAACATTGAGCGGCAACAGCGCCGCAGCAACACGCGGCGTTTGCAGGACTCATATCTGCCGCGTTCTTGTTAGGAATAAACCGAGGAATGTTCGCGCGGCAGTCGTCCAATCACAGCGCGGCAGCCGCGCACGATTGCCGCTCAATGTTTGGACACACCTTTGTACGAATGGGAATGGGATATCTTAATTTTGAAGAGGTCAATGTCTATTTTGAAAATTCAATATCTCCATCTTACGCTTTGTTTAGTAGCTGCTCTACTTAAACCTGACTTAGTTGTGGGTTCTTAGTTAGCGTTAACTAAACCAATGTATTTTCATTCAGGATCTATCTGGCACGGAATCAAGAAGACCTTCGGCACCACCCCCGTCGATGAGAAAGAGGCTGAGCACCGTGAGGGTTTCACCGCCTTGGTCCGTGAAATGAAGCAAGCTTTGAACGTCAAGCCTAACATGCAACTAGCTATCACTGTCCTCCCCAATGTCAACTCCACTGGTAAGTTTTAACCCCCGATGTATAAAGAGGGGTGTTAATATGTTATAAGTTTCACAGCTATGTCATTCTGTGTATCGGTTTGTGGCACCGGCACGGTAAAAAGACCCACTGTTGTCAATTTCTTATCTAATTGTGAGAAAGCTTTGGCTGTTTAATGCGTAAATTCTTTGGTATTTAATGATGAAATACCTACAAGTCATCCTTATTAAGGAAACGGGTATTTGCAGGTTAAAATAGGTATGGATAAAGTAATGTATTTTTATAAGGATATTATCAATACGACCTCGTGGTACAGTAGCGATCATAAGGCCGTTTTATCGTGATTATTCTATTATGTGCATCCACGGCATTATCCGTTTGTGAATCACAAGACCTGACCTTTGTTCATTTTAGTACCGGTCCGTGATTCCGATATATTTACCCACTAAGTTCAGACAATGATACTACAGATTCCTATCTTACGTCTTCTTTTTCCTTCTAGTTTATTACGACGTCCCTGCCATCATCAACCTGGTTGACATCGTGAACCTTGGCGCGTATGACTTTGAGACCCCCGAGCGTAACCCCAAGGAAGCTGACTACACCACCCCCCTTTATACCCCCCAGAACCGTAACCCCCTGCTCAACGCTGACGCTATCGTCGGCTACTGGTCAGTTCCTTTATGAACCTACTTTTTTTTAACTCGTTTCAAACTCAAAGCATTTATTTCAATTAAACCATTTACAGGCACTTTTGAATTGTCAAGGAGTCAGTCAGTCAGAAATATGAAGCTAGTTGCCCATTCCAAAGCGTAGGTTCCTATGGAGAAGAACGGGCAAGAAACTCCACGGACACTCTTTTGAAAAAAATATATTCTTACAAAATATTGTTTACATCGTTCATGTTGAAATTATACATGTGAGAACAATGTAGAATGACGTGTACGTAAAAAGCGTCCGTAATAAAAAATCAAAAATAAAACAATTCAAAAATTAAAATAAGCCGTGGCAGATAAGAGATGACCAGTCCCTACTGATGGCGCCCGTTCACGAACATGACGCATGGATCAGCACCGTTTAGCTCAACCATTTAATAACCACCAAATCGGCAGTGATCAATAAATACCATAATGTTGGCCGCTACAAATTGCCGCCAATATGATCAATGTATTACTTATTTGTGAACAGGCTCCAAGGCGGTGCCCCTGCCCAGAAGCTCATCCTGGCTATCCCGACTGCTGCCCGCACATGGAAGTTGGACGCTGAAAGCGAGATCGCTGGTGTTCCTCCCCTACACGCTGATGGCCCCGGTGAAGCTGGTATGTCGTAATTATTTATACTATCATGCGTACTCGATGAGTACAACGGCACATTGAGTTTTAGAAAATAAGACTGCCACACAGGACTATAAATCTACTATAAAAATCGGGTCTTAAGTGAATGACAAAGGCAACGCTCGAAATGTCAGGTGTATATCGTTGGTAAATGTCTATGGAACTGGGCCCTATATGATCCCAGAATCACCATCATTCAAATCACCAGATATTTTTTGTCTCCTTGTTGCCCAGTCACCTCGGTTTAAAGCTTGTCCACTCTGAAATGACGCGCCCGACTACCGCATTACTGTGTGCGTAAATGCGGTAGTGGAGCGCGTCATTTCAGTGGACAAGCTGACAACAAACTGTAGTATGTCAAGTATTTGTCATAAGTTTATCAAAACTAGGGAGACGTGCGCTTTCGAGCCCAAGAAATTGTGTTGCTTTGGATTTGTGTTACTTTCCGCAATCCATGTTAAGGAGTCTGTTTTTATTTTAACAGCAAATACCTATTGTGTTTTTTTTTTATTAACATCAATTGAATCCTTTCACTTGGTGCATGACACTGGACCGTTCGCATCGTGAACGATACAAATTAGAATTATAAATAGAAGCTTACTACTAAATACTTCTCGGCGAAATCCCCTCATATTTTTCGCAATTGTTAAGCAAACTAGTAAACCATATAAATAATTCACAACTGTTACTATGGAACGCATTTAGCAATACCTACTGTCTCGTTTTTACATTGTCACGACTGCTGAATTTGATATCATACATTTTAGAAAAAATATTCTGACAACAATTTTGTGCTCGCAAATATTATGCAAAGAAATGATACCTCCCCTACGCGTAAAGTAGGGTTTTTTTTTCTGATGATGTGGTGTCGCAGGAATAGTCGGTCGAAAATATTGTGAGTTTGTCAAAACCAGGATATTTGGATTCAGTGATACGTTTGCGAAATATTAAGCTTTAAAGTGAACATTTTTGTTAGAGTCAAGTGTGGATATGAGAAAGGTGCATTTTGAGAATGGTACCTTTTGCGTATGTTCTCCCGTACATTACATATGGGAGAAAACTACAATATAAAGTTTGTTCTTGGGATAATAAATTCATCTCAACTACGGAACCCGTCATTGTGCGTGGTCCAATACGCACTTGGTTATATATGCCTTGCCTTTTGTCTGAAATAATTGACAAAATGATTCCTCGAAAGTTAATAATTGTGTTCTTATTTCTAGGTCCTTACACCAAAACAGAGGGTATCTTGAGCTACCCTGAGGTCTGCGCCAAGCTGATCAACCCCAACCACCAGAAGGGAATGCGTCCCCACCTTAGGAAGGTTACCGACCCCAGCAAGCGCTTCGGTATGTGAACCATCATGAAAGCAAAAGTGCATGTACATAAAAAATTACCTGCCAGTATTTGCAAACGGTCAGAATACTAATGGTGAACCTGACGTGTGTGTAGGTTGGATATCAGGTCTACCTACTGCTCTCACACATCTGCTCAAATTGTCTCTGATGCAAGAGAACTTACTGCGTCATATCATAAGTCATAACAGGTCACGTGTCGATGGGACAAGATTGTGTCGATATTTCTATGAGTGAAATTCGACACAATCCGCGTAAAATGAAATGCATCAAACAAATATTAATATAAAGCGGGGTTTACATTGTGGAACTAGTGTCGTAAAACTTGACTATTCTATTTCGGGCTATAGCTAACTAACACCTTGTTTTTGTTGTGGTAGCTCACTTTGCTGGCAACTGCTGAGATTAGATGGCTGTAATCATTGTTAGTATTTCTCTTAACGACAGCAAATTAGTTGAATTTATCAGCTTTTCAAAACCCGGGTGTTAGTTAGCTATAGCCCGAAATAGAACAGTCAAGTTTCATGACACTAGTTTCATAATGTACACCTCGTTTAACTGTCAGCTTAAAAGTAACGAAAGGTGGTTAGTACTAAATACAATTGATAAATCTTATCCTGATATTGAAAAAAAATATCATGACACTGATGTGGGTAACAAATGTTTGACTTTCACTCGAGATGCTAACACTGAAAAGCAGTGCATCGAATCAATTTGTGACAATTTACATTATATTATGTACCTAGAAAACAGTGTTAGCTTCGTTGCTGATCGTACTGCATACAGGCAGCGTTATTATTTTTACATAGATACTGAACAACTATCGGCATTGGAATATTTGGCTGAGTGATGTATTTTACAACTTTGACCAAAAAGGACAATGATTTAGTTAGTATCCATAGGACATGTATCTATCTATAATTAATTATTATACAGGGTGTTTGGCGCATGGACCGACACAATTTTTTGGGGAGTTGAGAGGGTCATTTGCGAAGTTTCACCCAAAGATCCCATGTCCTAAGTGTCACGGTTAATAAGATATGATTTTTTTAGATTTTTTCCAAAAATTATGAACATAGTTTTATTTAAAAAAGTTCTTTATTTATTTAGAATAAGAATACATTGCAGAATACAATAAAAGTTATTTCGTGCAATTAGAACAATAAAAAAAAAAGTAATGACTATTTAAAGGCGAGATTTCGGGTAATTTTGTGAAAAAAACAAAAAAAAACATCTCAATAACCGTGACACTTAGGACATGGGGTCTTTGGGTGAAACCTCCCAAATGACGCTCCCAATCCCCCAAATAATTGTGTCGGTCCATGCGCCAAACACCCTGTATAGAAAACAATTAGTAAAACCAATGCCGATGGTTACATTGCTGTATAAAATGCTTTGGGTCCTTTAGACCATTCCTTATCGGTGCTATATCGTTTGTTGTTGTGGTGTTTATTTAATATTAATTTTTGCTTTCGTTATCGCACCCATTCAATGAGGAATTTAGTAGCTACAGGCCCGCGGTACACGAGGCGACGCTAAATCTGACATTTACATGTCAAAGGACTTAGTGTATCGGTCATCGCTTGCGTTGCGTTGTGTACGAAGGGGCTTAGAATTAGTTGCCAATTTGACTTTTCAGAAAAGGGCTTAACAAAGGAGCAAGACATAACCCCTCTTTTTGGTTGGTACTCATTCTTAGTAGGCTTATAGCTTCAGATAACACACACTACTAAAAGCTAAATGGCAATGACTGTAAAAATTAAAATGTTAATAACATGCCTCTTGCAATATTTCTTTAAATGCATATATTTTAAGAATTTTATTCATTATTTTTGCTTTTCATTTATTATGATTTTTGGCTTCATCTTCATGTAGACGCACTATAAGCTCGTATGGGTGATACTGAATCTTATACATTTTTTACGCTACTGACCCACGGGTTCGTGCGTTTACGCACAAACCCTTGGGTCAGTAGTTAAAGGCGTGATTACGCGCGTTTGTTTCTTGATGCCCGAAATGTAGCGCAGTTGTCGCTCACAAGCGCGCTACAATGAGCGAATGCAAAAAAGGGGGTTCAAATGCTAGGTCTATAATCGCCCTTAGTTAACGTCATACGGGCACATGAAATTCTGCAACCTATAATTATATCTATGTACACGCATCTATACAGTTTATTACGGTTATATAGGGTAAATATTAATTAAATATATCTTGCAGGAACATACGCATTCCGTCTACCCGACGACAACGGTGACCCAGGTCTGTGGGTGTCATACGAGGACCCTGACACAGCTGGCCAAAGGGCAGGTTACGTCAAGTAAGTTGATATTTTATTAATGCCCGAAGTAAATAAGACTGGGGGATGCTGCGTGTCAAGTGCATGCGTTATAGGCTGCGTACACATCACACCAAACATAAAGTCGGCTGCCAACTGTGAGAATGTAGGTGCAGTAACCAGCAGACATATGTATACACTTAGCAAAACTCAAAAGCGATTTTCACGTGGAATAATTATTGCAACTTCGAAATTAATGATTGGTCACCATTACTAAAAAATGTCCGGCGGTCGAGCTCTGATTTAGATTTGACCACCCTGTGGACCGGCCAGACAGTTACGGATAGCTACCGCGAGATGTGATTATGTTCATTATTAATACACTAGAATAAAATTATAGATTTTAGCTGTCACTAGGCTGTCAATGAACAGAAAGGCCCCGGTATAAAAATAAGTGGTAAATCAATAGGTTAATTGGCAAAATTTTCAATTCTGAATATTTGTCGTTGCCAATTAATTGCCAACCAACGAAAAGTTTATATCCAGTTTTATTCCAATAACGTCATAATATTATGAGATAAATATAGATTCGTTTTTTTTTGTTTTTCCAGGTCCAAGAACCTCGGAGGAGTATCCATCATCGACCTGTCCATGGATGACTTCCGCGGCCTCTGCACGGGAGACAAGTACCCCATCCTCAGGGCTGCTAAATACCGTCTTTAAATACCATACACTTTTTTCTCCAGTAAAGTAACTTACACATTTAATATATTATTTTAAATAGTGGCGCAATATATGATATCTTTCCCATACCGGGAATCTATTGCCGCCCCATAAACCATGTAATCAGTTTTTTTTCATGCACCATTAAAAATAATCTTGGCTAAGTTACTGGTTATAATTGATATAATAATTATGTAAGTCACAGTAAATAAGATAATTTTTGTAATAAAAGAACAATGTTATTTTATGTGCTACGAAAGTGTTTTTTTATTTATTTTTCACACCACTGCTCGCAAATTGAATTATATGTCATGTAATGGATGGTCACCCATCGACAAACCAACCGCGGCAAGCATAGCTTAACCTTCGATCGACTCGTGTGTAACTAAATGTTTGCATGTTTGCAGACAGCACTGTGAAAAAAAACACTCAGTGAAAATTAACTTTAACTTCGGAACTCTTTTGTATAATCGTTTTTGTTACCGACTTCCGGAATTAAATTTTTTTTTTCAGTTTGTAGTGTTTTTTTGGAAGTTGGTTTTATAGCTTTTATTTTGCAATTTTTAGTGTTGTGGTACCTATTCCTACACAGTGTACCATTATTTGGTATGTAATAAATAACAGTGGCAGGAGGTTATTATAACATCATCAACATACACTAACTGGAAAAAATAGGTATTATTGAAGCTAACTCAAAAACTACCCAAGCAAAGTTAGTAAAATTTATATGGGACCACCGCGAAAGTTTTTTCTACTAAATGAACAATAATATTCGAAATCGGTCCACAATTCACGAAAATATCGACGAACCTATCTACATAAAAAATATTTACAGACGAATTGGGAATCTCCTCTTTTTTTAAGAAGTCGGTTAAAAAAGCCGATTTGACATTAAAAAATTTTTAACAGTCAACATTTTTAAGTAATTAAAAAAAATGGTTAAACTAAGTAATTTAAGTTAATATTTTGTTAAAGTATTAATATTTTAAGGAAAATAACCCTCAAAGAACATTTCTAATTGTTTTCTCAAAAACTGTCAACTACCTATTGTCTTTCATTTGTCTCTTTTGTGATCAACATTCTGATCCATACAAGTGATGGAACAATGCATGTTTACTCGAATTAAATAGGTACAGATTGCGTAGAAATATTTAGATTAAATTCGTTCTGCTCGACCGATGAATAACAAACAAGTGAGCTACTCAAAATGAAATAGGTAAACTAGATTTGGTCGCGATTTGCAAAAAGCAATAACATTTAACTTGCCTGGGAATTGAACGCGATATCTACGTGGCACTGATTAAATACGCACTAGATAGGATACACACACTCACTTTTACATCTTGTGCGTGTTTCTAAACATTTAAATACACTATCAGATCTATCAATAAAAGCAAATATTGGGATGGATTTTGAAAATTTTCAAATGTTAACCTTCCTTTTTATCTCTCTTAACGACCTTCCTTTTGATCTCTCTATGCTATACGAGTATAATGTAGGTACTTATTCGATACCGTTCCTCTCCCTTGCTTATTATCCAAACTCGAAAGTTTAGGCTTCAGAGATCTACTACTTCAAGGCTTTCATTCTTATCTCTCAGGCTGCTCACAGAAAGTCAAAATCGACAAATACTTAAGTGATGTGCTGTCTATTGCCTACGGTGTACCGCAAGGCAGTGTCTTTGGTCCCACGTTGTTTGTGGTGTTCATCAATGATCTCTGTAATATGAAATTAAATTCCGGAAACATAGTTTATTTTGCCGATGACACTGCCATCACCTTCTTCGACAACTCGTGGTGTAGTCTCCAAACTACCGCACAGAAAGGATTTGATGTCGTACGTAGCTGGCTTATGTCTCACTCACTTACTGTCCATTGATTACATCTACTGATACAATTAAATACCTTGGTATTACTCTAGACAAGCACCTCAACTTTAAAGCACATACTACTCTCCTGACTGGCCGTGTCCGCAAACTGTTTTTTTTTTTAACTCTCAGACACGTTGCCAACGTAGGTACATGTTATACGGTCCGTATATTTTGCAATGTGCCAGTCTGTAATTTCTTACTGTATTACAAGTTGGGGTGGTGCTACTAAATCAATTCTCAAGCCTCTCGAGGTAGCGCAGCGAGCATTCCTGAAGGTGGCCACTTTTTGACCAATACTTTTTCCTACCTTTGACCTCTACCAGAAATGCAAGGTCCAAATCCACCGTCCGCCAAATGTTTATACTTAGCACGATTTTACAACAACACACTAATATTCCAATTGCACGTCGGCTGCCAATACCCAGAAGAAGAAATAGGATATGTACTGTACCTCATCCATACTTTACATTTACAAAAAAAAAAAATATTTATCAAGGTCCATTTCTATATAATAGACTAGCTGTTGCCCGCGACTTCGTCCGCATGGTTATGAAGATATCAAGTTTAATGATGTTTAACGCTAACTATTTTTATATTTCAGTCAACAGAAAATGCCTATTATAAAAAATAAATTTTGTTATTTTTGTAAAACCTCTTTTTGTTTTATTTTGCACCAAACCACATTTTTGTTTTATTTTCAGGCTGCAGTATAATTATAAACTATCAGGTGAACTTACTCTAGATCCAGCCCTGTCGCAAAATCCGTTCATAGCAAACGTCTACTAACTATTAATTACCTCCCAGCCAAATTTAAAGTTTGTAGTACAAAAAATTAAGGACTTTCATACAAACTTGCGAGAGTCATTAAACCTCCTTAATCTGGGCCTGTCGCAAAATCTGTTCTTAGCGGACGTCCACTAACTATAACCTACCTTCGTGCCAACCTATTTATCACCCCCTTTAGGGTTATTTTTGAGACAAAAATTAACCTATGTCTTACCCTAGGATGCGATTTATCGAAATCTGTTCATTGGTTAAGCCGTGAAAAGGTAACAGACAGACATTCTTGTACTCAACCTCAGTTGGCAAATCTGTGAATGCAGATCAACATGTTTCAAAAAGTTACCCGGCTGGTCCGGGGATACCGCACGGTCTCCGGTGAGGCGGCGAGCCTCCTTGTCAGATTGCCGCCATGGGATCTGGAGGCAAAAGTCCTCGCGCATATTTGGGAGTGGCGCGGGGAGGCGAAACGCCGGGGCTTGACACCGATGCCGCGAGAAATCGCGGCACAGCGGACAGAGCTCCGACGGGATCTCATGGCGTCATGGAGAGTGCGATTGTCGCAACCCAGTGCTGGGCACGCCACTATTGCGGCGATAAGTCCCCTCTTTGAGGAGTGGCTGGAGAGGCGCCACGGCGTCCTCACCTTCCGCCTGACGCAGGTCCTCACCGGACACGGCTGTTTCGGGAGGTACCTGTTTCGGATAAGGCGGGAGGAAACGCCCGGGTGTCATCACTGCGTGAATCGCCCGGAGGACACGGTGGAGCATACGGTGGAGGTATGCCCGGCTTGGGCAGAGCACCGCCGTGTCCTCGTGGAGGCGATCGGTGGCGGGGATCTCTCGCGTCCGGCCCTGGTCCAGGCCATGGTACGGAGCGAGAGGGCATGGGAGGCCATCACCTCCTTCTGCGAAGCATTAATGCTCGCGAAGGAGGAGGCGGAGCGCGTGAGGGAGAGGCAAATTTCGCGCCCTCACGCCCCTAGCCACCGCAGGAGGAGACGCCCCGGGCGTCGGGAATCGATCGCGGATTCCCGGCCACCGTAGGCGCGGGCTTGCGGACGGTGAGCAATGGGTAGCTCGCCGTCCGGTAAGGACCAAGCCCGGGTCGACGGCGCGTTGTGTTCCACGCGCGCCTCAAAGAGTGTCAGCAAGTGAAGGGGTCCGATGAGACCATTGCCTGCCGGGGTTGCGGGAAAGTCCGAAAGGGATACCGTGGCCCCCTGGCATTGCACAGGCAACAGAAGGAACACGGGTGGGTTTTAGTCAGTAAGAGTCTGACACGCCCTCCCGCTCCACCCAGAGCGGGAAACGTCATTTGATGATTTCCCAACCAAAAAAAAAAAAAAAAGGCGTAAAAGGACAGTCTCCTAAGACTGTTTTCTTGTAGCGAAAACGGTTAATGTACGTGCCCTTATTGCCCTATCTCAAAATCCATCCTGGACATGTTATGATTGACTGCTTGGATCCATAAAGCTTTAGCGTGATGATATCTTTTAAAAGGTTAAATCCGTAACTATCTGCAATATTCTAACCTTTTGGCTAACTTTTTTTTACAATTTGTGGTAAACTATAGAAGAATACGAACATAATGCAATATTGCTCATCCCTCATAGCTTATAGCGTAATAATATTTTTTTCATCCCACCATCTCGGAAAGAGTATTTTTAATCTTCAGTATCTGAGTGGAAAAGCCGTTTTTATTCTCTAGAGGATAAAGTAAATTGAATTTAGAACATCGTGTGCACTAAGTTTGTGAATTAAAAAAAACATTAAACCTATTTACTGCTACCTCTATGGTGCCGAATATATCATACAACTTTTTTTTAATTTGTTAAAAACTCAGACTCGGAACCTTCTTGGTGTTCTTTTTTCAATTTGCTTTGTACGCGGTTCTTTACGCGGCATTTTTTCACGTCATTGTTAAACCTTAGGTATATTAAAAACAAGAAACTTGAAAACAAGTGAAAAAACTAAAATGAGTGATTCTAGCGACGAGGAAGTTTGCTTGACGCCAACAGAATTGACTGAAACTGTTAATAATGCGCAAATGAGCTTTCTCCCTCAACAATCACGCGAGAAGTATTTAAAACAGTACGATATGTTCAACACGTGGCGACTAGCAAAAGGAGCCAAAACTTTCTCAGAAAACGTTTTGCTGGCATATTTTATAGAATTATCCGAGAACAAGAAAGCAAGCACTCTATGGAGTACGTATTCGATGCTAAAAGCAACAATAAAGATGAAAAAAGACAAACATATCGATACCTATCCTAAATTAGTGGCATTTTTAAAAAGAGCCTCATCTGGTCATCAACCAAAAAAATCGAAGGTTTTCACAGTATCTGATATTGAAAAGTTTCTTAACGAAGCACCCGATTCCGTATATTTGGCGGCAAAAGTAAGTCAGTTGCACATTCAGTATCTACTTAAGTATATTAATCTCAATTAAATAGTATACTTAGTAGATGTTGATAGGCATAATTATGCGTTCATATCAATTTTATTCATTTATCTACTACAATACTCTTTACGTTACAGGTTGTTCTTATTATTGGAATAAACGGAGCATGTCGAACTAATGAACTAACACAACTTAATGTCAAAAACATTGAGAAACATTCAGATGACTTACTATTAATTAATTTACCTAATACAAAGACAAAAAGAGACCGCAACTTCGTCATTCGCAAGGAATACGTAACGATTGTTGAGAAATATCAAGCCTTACGCCCGCCTAACACTCCAATCAATCGATTTTTTCTACAGTATCGCAATGGAAAGTGTGTTAGACAGCCTATGGGTACTAATAAAATTGGCAGTATCCCACGAGAAATAGCAACATTTCTTGAACTTCCAGAACCCCTGTTGTACACGGGTCATTGTTTCCGACGAACTTCAGCCACACTTTTGGCTGATTCCGGAGCTGATCTGCTGTCCCTTAAGCGCCACGGAGGCTGGAAGTCCAATGCAGTTGTAGAGGGATACATAGAGGATTCCATCCAAAATAAGTCTAAAATATGTGAAGGCATCGTAGGAGCCATTACACTGAAAGAGCCTCAATCGGATCCTTGTACTGCCCTTCTACATCAAAAATAAGCCGTTATGAAACACCTAACCATCTCCCTCTCTCTCCAACATTCACGCCAAGGGAATCCGATGAATCGGTACAACTATTAAGTATGACAGATAGTTTACCGAAAAACAGTACACAAGTGACTAACACCAATATTACAGTACCAAACAAAAATATTACACTCAATTTAAATAACTGTAGCAACGTTACTTTAAAATTTTCTTAATTATACCTTAGTATTATTTTGTTATAATTTAAAGATTATTCTGTAATACTTACCTGTCATAATGTAGTAATTAATACCTAAACTGAAATAAAAGTGTACCTATCTTGTGATTGTAAACGTTTTTTTTTTTGCATTTAGTCATTTCCTCGCTGAGGTGGAATGAAAAGTTACGTGTTGCACTCGAGTGCAAAGATTTTTCACCTCGTGCTCTTTTGATTCCCTCGCTAACGCTCAGGATTCTAATTTTGAATCACTCGCTGCGCTCGTGATTCAATTTTAGAATCCTTCGCTTGCTCGGTCATCAAAATTGAACACGCGGTTAAAAAGCAACTTTGCACTCTTGTATAACAAATAACTATTTAAGTCTATTGTAACGTTTCTATTATTTGACTTATAGATTATTTATACCAATTTTCAAGGTAATCAAGGCGCACAGTAAATCCTCTGCTGTAAAAATGAATACCCCTTTTCACCCCGTTAGGGGTACATTTTCAAAAAACCCTGATGCATGTTTTTATTTAATTTCAGTTTTTAGTATAAATACTGAGTTTCGAACTAATCAGACCGCGCGTTAAAATTCTTCCATACAAACTTTGACACCCCCCAATCCTCCTTTGGGGGTATTGTAGAAAAACTAAATATGGCAAAATTTATAACTTCTATACACAGGTATTCGTGCCAAGTTTCAAGTTAATTAACTCAAGGAATAAGATTTTTCATACAAATAAAATCCCCCCTTTTCTCCCCCTTAAAGATCGAATTTCCAAAAATCCTTAGCGGACGTCTACTAACTATATACTACCTCTCTGCGAAATTTCATCTTTATACGCCTAGTGGTTTTCGATATTTCGTGATGAATGAGTGAGTGAGTGAGTGACCGTTCGCTTTTATATATATAGATTAAACGCAATAATTCCACTGCAAACTTGTTGTAAGCTAACATGCAAACAGCGGCTTACCGAATTTCTTTCTACCAAAAATTATGATGATACCGAATCCCTTCTTACAACAGTGAAGTAACTCATAGCACATATACACACACTCAATCTCACACCCACACACACACGCACACAGACACACCCTCACGCGCTCGCACTCACACATTCTTGTACTGGACTTTTATTTGTTCAAAATTCAGTTAGTAATAATTATGTAACAGTCTAAGAATTACTCTAGTCCTATTTTTGGGAAATGAGGTCTGATTGTCACTTGATACAGTTGACTTAATACAGGCTACTAAGTAACGATCTGATGTCCTAACATCAGATCGTAAAATTGTATTGTTACTTACTTATCTCAGATGTAAACTATTCCTAAGTTGTCATCCTACTTTGTAACAGACTGTACCACTTTTTTAAATGAAATAAAATAAAATTACTGATTTATTCCCGTTTGTATTCCTACAGTTCTCTGCATTTCATCAGCAGTCAAATGGCGTAGCTCCCTTATAAAGAAATACTCACCAATGTTTTCAACAACTGTATACAACACAACAACACAACTGTAAACACATGAAAACGGGAAAAAATTATTGGCTTTCATTTTAATGAAAACAAAACACAATCGAAAAGTTTCTATTTTAAAATCTGCCAGTATATGTTTCCGAGAACAAAAATAGTGTATACCAATCTACTCTGTTAAGTAAAAATAACGTTTCAATTAGAAAAGAAATAAAGAAAGAAAGAATAATTGTTATTTAGGCACAGTTCGTGAAACACAATAACAAAATAAAAAGTGAAAATAATCTTAAAGCAATAAAAACATACAGTTTCTCTAAATGATGCGTGTTGCTTAGACTTTTTAGATGTGTGTTATATTTAAAAAGTTTCAGATAGGAGCCCCGTGGTCAGGAGTCCACTTTCAGATTTCGTAATTAGGCCAAAAATAAAGTGATCTTCAGAGCCTTTGATTTTGGTAGGCTCGTGTGCGGCCTAACCCATGATGACTTAAAGATAGGCAAATCTGATGAAAAAATTGTGGGGAAAGCCCACAATCATCAGATTTATCTAAAACATTGTGGGCTTTCCTTAAATCTGATGAGTTTGAAAACTCAGATTTGGGCAATTTTTGAAAGGATAAGTATTCGGCGAATAAAAGTTATGTTGCGAAGTAGTTTAGCCTATCCTGATAATATACAGGGCGTGCCACGGATATGCCACATGTAGGGAAAGTACCTTGAATATTGTAGATGGAACATTTGACTGAAATAAGACATTATTCGAATTTAGAAAACAATTTAAACTGCATTCATAGATATTTAAATAATTACATGGTTGAACCGGAAATCGAACTCGTTACACGAATAAAAAAATCACCTATAGCTTTATCATACCGATCGAAAGGCTTCATCATAAGGATTCTTTTTGGCTAAATAACATAGTGTCAAAAATAAAAGGAAGACCTTAACATTTTTAATTCAAAATTAATAAATTTATCAAATGCTCAAAATGAGTCCCTTCCTGTTGAATACAAAGTCGCACTCTTTTGATTATTTCGCTCCCTGTCGATTTTTTGATCTTGTTGTGTCGAATAATACGTCTAAGTCCTGCTTGTAGCTCGTGGACACTTTCATACTGGTTATTGTAAATATTTTTTTTTACATAACCAAAAAAAAAAAAAAACTAACGGTGTTAGATCTGGGGATCTTGGCGGCCATCTTATTTGTCCTGATCCAGGAATGAGTGTTCATTGAGATAGTCCCTTGTTCTGTGACTGTTATGAGCCGGAGCCCGATCTTGCTGAAAAGTAAGGTTATTTCGTTCTGCAACCGGAAGATTAATTATCTCATTTCTCAAAATCTCAAGTATTTCTAAATACCTTTCCGTATTCAAATGCCCTTCGTAAAAATGTAGTAAGAGGACCCGGTATTTTTACAACAGTTGAACAAAAAACGCACTTGATTATTAGTCTCGCGGATACGTAAGGGATTCTCCCTGGACCAAATGCGATTATTGTGTCGGTTGTACTTAGGATTATTGCTGAAGTTTGTCTCGTCTGACCAGATAATATTATTTAGAAAATACTGATCCTCTAGGATGAGCCTCTCGATTTCATAGCAGAAAATAAGTCGTCTTTCAGCACCACCGGGCAATAATTTTTGTATGTACTAATCGCCCTTCAATGTAACTTTTGAATTTGTATTTTTTTAGGACAAGGTGTATTTCTGTTCGAAATTCCGATTAATTCTTGACCTTCCCTCACTGAACTTTTACGATTGGCCTCAAAGTATATCAACATTTCGAGTTCATCGTCAGTGCTTATCATTTGGTGCCGCGGTTGTGGTAAGCGATGACCGTAACGTCCCAAATTTTGCAGATTATCCACCAACCGTTTCATAATAAATCGAGATGGTGTATTTCTATCAGGATATCTTTCGCGGTGCCATTGTAAGGCTAATGTTCCACCACAAAAACATAACATTTAAGCAAAAAGTATGCTTCCTTTAAATCAAAATTATTTTAATACGCCATGTTTATGTGAAAAATTCACAATCCTACAATGAAAATCACATAAAAAAAGAATAAAAGTTTGAAAATGGAACACATTTTTGAATTATTTCTTTATAATCAGCCAGCCGCATTTCGACGGACAATATAATTTACGCGTCTTTCGGCTCAGGATACCGCTCGATTTGGTGCATACAACCAGGTACCTATTAATTATGTATCTCTTTATCATTTTATCATGCACTTAAATTATAGTAGGGAAATGATGCGTACTTCTCAAGTGGGTACATTTATTAGTAATAGGTACTTATTATAATGTCAGTTGTATGTCCTTACGGCAATGTCAGCTTTTCATTTTTCTGAACAAAATTTCACATCAAATGTTAAAATCATGAATTGTTATGAAATTTTATCTTCCTTTTATTTGTGACACTATGTTATTTAGCAAAAAATAATCCTTATGATGAAGCCTTGCGATTGGTATGATAAAGCTACAGGTGATTATTTTTCTCATGTAGGTAACGGGTTCGATTTCCGGTTCAACTATGTAATTAGTTAAATATCTATGAATGCTGTTTAAATTGTTTTTAAAATTCAAGAAATGTCTTCTTTCAGTAAAATGTTCCATCACAAAATTCAAGATCATTTGGCATATCCGTGGGACGCCCTGTATATAAAAATCGGATTGATGATTCTTTTGACAAATATATTAAAAAAAAACATTAATTTAGGAAAGTACCAAAAAGTGGTAATTTAAACTCTGCTCAACAGCGTAAATAACGCAATGAATGTTGTTGACCTGTCAAAATTAAACAGATTAGTCGTAATCGTTTGCTAAAATGTGTTGCGTGATTAGATAGCAGGTTGCTGAAGTTTCCCGTACTGAACCACGCGCGATTGGCCTTTCCTCTCTGAATAAAACTACAGGAGTGATAGCGCGCGAAAGATTCAACGCACACAAACATTGATAAAATCAATCACTCACGATTGCGCGTGCAGACTTTCCCCCGTTCAATCGTGCGCACTCCAATCGCGAGTGAAAGCACGTGCCGTGTAAAGGCGGCTTAAAAGAAAACTTCGTGAGGAAACCTGGACTTAGCATATTATAATAAAATCGTAGGGGAGTCAAAACTCACAACTCAGAATTCAAACATTCAATGTACAGTACATTGAATATGTTTGAATATTATATTGCCTGTTTGTCTTAATGTAGGCATGTATCACGCAAATAATACCGGATATATTCTCTTTTGCATATAATATTCCCTATTAGTCTGGTCAGTTTATAAGGCTATAAATTATAAGTGGTCGGGAACCTAAAACAAAAATCGGAGATTATCTCGTGTTGAATTGTCAAAAATCGAGATAACTAAGGTGCCATGTTAGGGTTTGTCAAGAAAACATCAATTTTGACAGAAGGAGTCGACTATTTTGTATGGAAGCGCTGTCAGAAAACGTTAAACATGTTAGGCCTGCTGCAGGCCTAACATGACACACGCGACAATTACTCACTCTCGCGTGAGTAATTTTTGTCTATTTCGGTCACTTTCTCGTTTTCTGACATCGCTTCCATACAAAATAGTCGACTCCTTCTGTCAAAATTGATGTTTTTTCTATCATTTAGTCGTATTAACACTCTAAAATTATGATACAAAAAAAAACTCCAAAATAACATGGCAGTTTCATAATTGTACTTATTTTATCCATCATTTTATTTTACAATATATTAATAATGAAAATACTTAGTTTTAAACTACTATTTATATTGGAACGACGTGTTTTATATGGAATTTTTCGTTTTTTTGTATGGAAAATATGTTAAAAATTTACCTACATGTTGAGTATTAAGGGTTTATGGGGTTCCTACGAAATTTTCATTATTTTTGCGATAGGACACACCATTTTCGAGATATAAGCAAGAGAAAAAAAGACAGTATTGTTTTTGCACCGTCGAGGTGCTGGTGTGAATTTTAGTTCACACCAGCACCTAATATTTTGGGTAAAGAACGTAAAATTCTGAATAGCAAAATTGCCATTTTCACAAAATTAATAGCTCAGTGCCGTCAAACTAAAATATAGTAAGTTGTGTCACTTTAGTCTATTTAAGAATGGAAAATCGTCGGTTGACAGGAATAATCTAAGTTTTGGTGATTTTTAGTCTAGTTTAGAGGCATTTGTGACAAAAGAATCGGCACCATTGAATGAATGAAACGGAATCTCAAGCCGATGTTGCTATCATAAAAATAATTTGTTTTTAATAACTTGCAACATCGGTTTCTCGTCGCGAGATATAGAAGTGTCAAAGTGCCTTTTTCGAGAGTCTCGTTGTTAACGGTCATGTTAGGGATTAGAATGACGTCAGAATCGTAGACAAATTTCGACAAAATGAGAAAAAGAGCTTTCTCGCGCTTGTCATGTTAGCCCTGCTGGCATCGTGTCCGACAGAGATAGTATCAATGATGAGCAGTTAGACGCTGGTCTTTATGCACAACGTCTAGTTTGCACGCACACAAACACCGTTCCGAACTATTTTAGTATAACGAGCACGTAAAAAATTAGGAAAAGTCCTTTGGAAAATCGTGTAAATGCAAAAAAAACACTGCGTAAATCAAACACAAATAAAGTTTATTGAACTCTTCGATAATAAAATTGAGCTTTGTCGGTGCTTTGTTTCGGAGATTTTACACTTCTTTTATTACTTATTTACGCCCAAAGTTGCGTTGAAATTAGCAAGAAAAACGAATCTTTGTTGGCTCCTAACGTAAAACCCCGTTGGAAAAAATATCAACTAGTTCCACCTTAATAATAAATGTCAACCTTTTTTCGCTTTCACACAAAAACATACCTAAATAATTATAGAGGTCCATGTCATAGGTACAGTTGATGTATCTAATAGGTAGTAATAATGAATGTGAATGAAAAATTTCTTTACTTCCAGTTGACCTGAGAAATTTCAACATGAGTTTATATTACAAGTTTCAACCAAGTCACCACGTCTGTGATACCATCGGGACAAGCCGCAGGTGCGAGGAGCATACATTCTAAAAGTTGGCAACGTCACAAATAGCTGTGAAATATTTGCCCGTTTTGATTAATTTGGCAATATACCATACTGTATAGAATTATGAAATATCTATTCTGTTTTTCTTTATGGCTATGGCGCCGATGTCGACAATTCTGCCAATGTCAGATGTGTTAAGAGAAAACGTGCGAAGGAGGGTTACAAGAAAAAAAAAATGGTTTTAAAAATCTACAATTAAAAAAAGGGTAGGTACTAGTTGTATTTAGTGTGAAACTTGTTTACGGGTATACGTAGAACCGTAGACAGAGAATGCTAGTAGAACACTAAGACAAACAGATAAAAAATATAGTTAGTAAAATTATAAGTATGTATTTATAAGATCACAAACCACGCAAAAATCATCATAATTTGATGTCATTGATACGGATAAAAAACATCAAAGCCGCAAAGAGCTTTGGGGAAGAGTGTGTTTAGTAGGGATGGAAAGTTAATTGAGACAGGGATATTTAATTTAAGGAGATGACTATACAAGTCATGTGCTGGAAGATGTGTTCCAAAGTACCTTCATCCAACCCACATTCGCAGAGCGATGTGTCTCTGACCCGGATTTTATGAAGCAAAACCGGAGAACAGGAATGGCCTATACGGAGACGGCAAAGAATAGATATTGCTTTCTTAGAAATCTTCTTAAAGGGATAGAACCAGGGCTTGGGTGTCACATTGTGCTGTATTGCGTGATAAAAAGCACCTTTCCGTTTACTTGAATTTTGCCACTGCACTTGCCATGAGGTTAGCAAACTCTTTTTGCGAAGGCTCAGCAAATCGTAGGCCTGACATTGGAAGCGTTTGAGATCAACGTCTTGGGACGTAACAGCATCTTTAGAAACAGCATCAACATATTCGTTTCCTCTTATGCCACAATGACTTGGAATCCAAACCAAGTGAACGGTTTTGTGATTCTTGGCACAAGAGAAAAGAGACTTTTTTATTTGAAGCAGAATTCGGTATGTAAAGTAAAAATTAACCTATGTTGATTCCAAAACCATTTCGAGCTTTTAGGTTTTTAAGCCTTATTTTTCTATTTTTAGGTCTTAAAATTTTAAGATCGTATTTATTTTCACAAAAATTCGTAAAATCTCTTGACTTTTACTTGACCTCTAAATGACGTCATAAAGTACCCCATAGAGGAAACTTTCAGTGCCTCTTGTAATAAAATGTTGTACGCAGTGATCGAAAATTTTAGTTCACTGGTTGTACGTGTTAAGCGTTGTTTACTTTCGTTGAGCGTACCGTGCCTTGATTTTTTGATAAGTTATCTATTTCTTTTCACTTTATCCCTTGCTTTCCCTTCGGACTTCGATACTTACTGCTTCATTGATCATTTGCTTGTTATAACGAACTGCTTGCCTACCCTTTGGATTTGTTTTAAATATGGACCTCAGTACACAAACAATTTGTTTTGGCTATTTGTTGTGGTGTTTTTACATGACGGTATGAAGCATTTAGCACAAATCGTCTTTTATCGATTTATAATTTAATAAGCTTTATCTTTACAATAAGGTACGGATACTGTAAAAATAAAAATCTTTCTGATACGACAAATTAATATTAACTGTCAAATTTGACAGTTTGACTTTACTGAATTTTCAAGTTTAGTTTTAATTATATGTATTAAACGTGGCAAAGATCATAAGCTATTCAGCCTACTTTTTGACGTCAGCACGAACAAAACTTAAAAAAAATAACTACAGCTTAGAAAAACAAAAACTTGAAATTATATGTTTCAAATACTCATAAATTATCTATAAAATAAAATTATAAAAAAAAACACCTGAAAAATAATTTACATACCGAATTGGGCTATGTAGTAGAAATATGAAATATCGCTAACTAGTGACGTCAAATATTATAAATGTCAGTGATGATAAGGTTATATTAATTGTAATAAATAAAGTTTAAGGCTCCGTGCACGAAAAAAATCCTCTTTTTTCAATTACTTATCTAATTGTGAGAAAGCTTGAAATAATTTTCTTTAAAGAGTCGTTAAGTACTAAGTCTGTTTGACGTTAAAAGTACAGTTTTCGTGGTCCATTCGTGTCAGTCACAGCATATAAATTTTCTAAATCAAAAGGAGTTTCTTGTAATAAAATGATTAAATGTCCGTCTCACGTCATTCGGAAAACTTGTTGCGAATAATAGTGATTTTCCATGGATACTTGAATGTATTTGAAAAATCCCTTTCAGCCACATGCAAAACAAAGAACTCGACTTTTCAAATCACAAAAAGTTTTGTTTAAATTATTTTTCCCTTACTCACAAACAATTAACAAAATTGATCAAAATCAGTCGATTTCGTGCACAACCTCATAAAAGGACTAAAAATCCGTTTTTTCAGGTATAATGAATGATATATCCGTATTTTGTAATGTATGTAGGTATATTTTTTTAATGTATGTAGGCCAGTGAACGAATATAATTTCGTTCACTGGCCTACATACATTATCCTAAAAATTCCAGGTGATGCTGTAGCATCAGTTCAAGGTTAGTATATTCTTCTAATATCATTGAAGTAACAGAATACCAAATTTCAAATCGATCAGACCTGTTGACGATGCTCACATCCATTCATCAACTAGAAAAGAGCCGATAATCTTCTAATGGCTGAACCGATTTTGATAAAATATGTCTAAGAACCATCACTAGAAGGGTTGGAACCGATTTTAATGCGGTTTTTTATTTGAAAGCAGGGTTGCTTTCAAATAAAAAATCACATTCAAATCGGTTCACCCGTTTAAAGCTACGGTGCCACAGACAGACATACACATAGCGGTCAATCTTATAACACCAGCCGATCTATTCTGTAAAAGTCTCACCATGAAAACTTAAGTGAAGTGAGCGTGAAGTGAGCTGTCATTGAAGTGATCCTAGGGATGGATACTGTTGATAGCTCACTTCACCTAAGCTTTTACCGTGAGATTTTTACAGAATAGCACTAACAGCAGTGCTATTCTGTAAAAAAATTGCATCAGGGGTTAAAAAGGGTAGGCAACGCATTTGTACGTAGGTACGCAATTAGAGTACAGGGGTACTCTAATTGCGTAATACATGATAAATTAGAATTTGAATCTTTTTGAATCAGATCGCTAACCCATTGCTTCATTAAAAAAAAAATAGTTAGTTAGTTTTTTTTTTTTTTATAAATAAGTTCGAAAAATAAATCTGTTCAAAAACAACAACAAAGTCGTAATCGTTTACGGAAATGTGTTGCGTTAGTATTGAAAGAAAGAAAATAAATTTATTTGACTCAGGTTAAGGCACACCTGCCGGAGGCTATACGCGGGGATCGTGCGGTGCATGGCCCCGTACGGGGCACCGGTGTGGGCGCGTTCGTTGAGGCGGCGGCCTGCCCGCCGGTTGAACGTGTCCCAGAGGGTCATGGCCACCCGGCTGGTCCGGGGATACCGCACGGTCTCCGGTGAGGCGGCGAGCCTCCTTGCCGGATTGCCGCCATGGGATCTGGAGGCAAAAGCCCTCGCGCATATTTGGGAGTGGCGCGAGGATGCGAAACGCTGGGGCTTGACTCCGATGCCGCGAGATATCACGGCACAGCGGACAGAGCTCCGACGGGATCTCATGGCGTCATGGAGAGTGCGACTGTTGCAACCCAGTGCTGGGCACGCCACTATTGCGGCGATAAGTCCCCTCTTTGAGGAGTGGCTGGAGAGGCGCCACTTCGTCACGTTCCGCCTGACGCAGGTCCTCACCGGACACGGCTGTTTCGGGAGGTACCTGTTTCGGATAAGGCGGGAGGAAACGCCCTGGTATCATCACTGCATGGATCGCCCGGAGGACACGGTGGAGCATACGGTGGAGGTATGCCCGGCTTGGGCAGAGCACCGCCGTATCCTCGTGGAGGCGATCGGTGGCGGGGATCTCTCGCGTCCGGCCCTGGTCCAGGCTATGGTACGGAGCGAGAGGGCATGGGAGGCCGTCACCTCCTTCTGCGAAGCAGTAATGCTCGCAAAGGAGGAGGCGGAACGCGTGAGGGAGAGGCAAATTTCACGCCCTCACGCCCCTAGCCGCCGCAGGAGGAGACGCCCTGGGCGTCGGGAATCAATCGCTGATTCCCGGCCACCGTAGGCGTGGGCTTGCGGACGCACAGTGTTCGGAATTATTATATTACGAGCTACTTTAGGTACAAACATCATGGCAATATAAATTGAAATTTGCAAGTGATTAAGGTACATTATTAGTCGTACAACTCGTTCCCACACCAAATTTTCCGATTCCGGGAAATGTTCACCGCTCAGCACTGCAGTAATCCCACGCGATAACAATACCGGTCAGTCGCTTTTGTTAGCCGCTAATCATAGCATGTGTTTACGCTCTGTTCTTACAACTGTTTTTGAGTTTTTTAATTAAAAAAAAAATTCATTATGGGTTCCACATCCACAGGTAAGATATACACCAATTTGTTAATCATATATAAATTCTTATTCTGAGAAAATAAATAAAATATGAATTGAAAAAAATAACGAAATTTGCAAAAAGTTTAAAAGTTTAATAGATTCCAACTTTTTCCCAGCCAATTCCAGCCATCTATGTTTTTTTGTGAAACTCGAGTATTTATCTAGCTTTCGAATGAATCTAGTCTTAATATTCGACTCGCCGCGACTTTTGAGTAATTTAATTTTTTCGTTTACTAGGTGATACCAGAGGAATAACTCGCCTTCAACTTTTATGTCGTCATAAACTGGTCAATCAAGCGAATAAGGAATCTTCTGTTGCTCGGATGGTGGACTATGTCTCTTCAGATATTCCAGGACATCGAGTAGAAGTTATTAAAAATAAAATAAAGGTGTTTTCTGCTGTGCTAACCAAGAAATGGAGTGCTATCAGGAACAAAAAGAAGTTTGTTTTAAAATGCAACGACTGGCTGCAAGAAGAGCTTTGGTCAGTACAAAATCAAGGTGATGGACAATCTGAATGTACACTTGCTCGATCTGCTGTAGCTTGAAGGATGGATTTTGTTGGCTTAAGTGCATCAGCAAAGAAAAACCGGACGAAGATGTTGGTGGCGGGCCATTCTCCGGAGGAGCTTGCCTATGCCACTCAACAAGTTTCACAAAAATTGATAAGCGGAATACGACCACACTGTTATAAAGGCAGTATCTGTGTCGTCACCTAAATCACTTCGGATGATTAAAAGAAGGAAAATAACGCAGAGATTTATACGTCCATATACTCCCGATGAAGCATTAGCTCTGATAACAAATTAAAAACACTAAACAAAGACAAAACACACACACTAGACACAAACAAAGACTAGTTAAAGTTCAGCTAGATGTAATAGCAGGTGTAGTGATCGAAGATGGAAACAGCAAATTCTACCTTGAATCAAAGTGGGAATTTGACGGAAGCAGCAGCCAGTCAGAATATGAGACAATTCTTTGACAAAACCCGAGATTTTCCTCCACTCGCTTCTGCCGCCGGATACGTTATGATACATCAGACCATTGCCTAAGAGAAAATCGAGTACTTTGGCGCCAGAAGTATTACAATTATTTAAAGCTCCTGAAGCGCCTGAAAGGACGCACTCATCCGATGAAGAGGCAAACAGCGAGTAGACAAAGGCCTTTTTCAGGGCCGCCTATTTAAATGTCTTAAACGTAAAAAAACTTTTTTTTATTTAAAGACTACCTATATTTATATGTACACACACTATAAATACAACATATACTTAGTAATATATGTGTTTTTATCGTATAAGTCCACAAACATGTACCTACCTACATTTAAATTAAAAATTTCATATAAAAATCAAAGTGGCTCGTAATATAATCATTCCGAACACTGTGGGACGGTGAGCAATGGGTAGCTCGCCGTCCGGTAAGGACCAAGCCCGGGTCGACAGCGCGTTGTGTTCCACGCGTGCCTCAAAGAGTGTCAGCGAGTGAAGGGGTCCGATGAGACCATTGCCTGCCGGGGTTGCGGGAAAGTCCGAAAGGGATACCGTGGCCCCCTGGCATTGCACAGGCAACAGAAGGAACACGAGTGGGTTTTAGTCAGTAAGAGTCTGACACGCCCTCCCGCTCCACCCAGAGCAGGAGACGTCATTTGATGATTTCCCACCAACAAAAAAAACAAAAAAAAAAGGTTAAGGCACACAATATTCACACAAAAAACAAAAAAAAAACAGAAAAAAAAAACTAAAAATATTATTGTGTGCCTCACGGCTGCGCCAAATAGGGCCAGTTCAGCATAAATGTCAGACAACTAGTGTCAGACGCTGGTTTTCAACTGGACCATAGGTCACGAGGACGTCTTACGGATGTAAATCAGTTTTATAGTGGTAAGTGTTTTATATTTAAATAAAAATAGATAGATGTGTAGCAAATAATATTAAACACGATTAGATATAGTTTAAAAAAAAAGTATTAATATTGCATTATATTGCATTATATTGTATTATTATATTGCAGATAAAGGCGCGGTGACTACCTACTTTCCGATGGACCACCTGCTTGTTTCATAATAATTATATGGCATAAACAATTTACAAGTTAGACATGCGTCAGATATCTCAAAACGAAAATCCGATTTCAGTCACAAATCGTATCGTATCGATAATCCGAACTAGTAAAACCGATTTCACAAAACCACGGTAAGAGTAGATTTGCGTAAACAAGTATTTGCTTATGTTTGGATAGTTTTGATCGATGCACTATGTACTATCGAAGAACTTCATATCTAAGCATTTTGAAAACAAAATCCTCTAAACACGATGACCACTGCTGTTACCGCCCCGGTTCTATAGCGGTCGAGATCTTCAAACAGAAATAGTCCTTACGGTGTATATGTCGTGGCCAGGTCTTAGAGTTGACCATTTCATGAAATAGCCAGCTAACATTGGCCATATCGTTAAAACGTCAACGTTTAATGATATGTTAGTTGACGTTTGGCCATATCATTAATGTAGGGTATATAGTGTAAAGTGTAGTAAAAATAGCCAAGTAATTGCAACCAACTTGGAAGTAGCGTTCGCCGGCCGCTGCCGCGGCACCGCTCGCTGCATTCACTCGGCTCACGCGCGTTTGGTCACAGTTCTAACCTTTTTTTTTTTTGGTCTCGGGGTGGAAAATCCTCATGGATGTCCTCCGCCCTGGGGCGGGCGGAGGGGTCTGTCAGACTCGTACTGACTAAAAACCACCCCGGTGTTCCATCTCACACCTACGTCGGGGGTCGCGGGAACGCAGATACTTCCGCGACCCTCGGATGGTGCCGGCCCGCCTCTGCGGGCCACCTCGAGTTTGGGGGGAGTGAGGTGTTAAACTCCCCCCTTACATCATAGAGAGGCGCGCGTGGAACACTACGCGGCGCCATCTCGGGTCCTAAGGAGTAGGGGGCGATGGATTTCCCCAGATCCGTCGCCCCTGGACCCATTTAGGGGGGCTGGAAGAGGGCGTTATCCGCCCTCCGCCTACGCCCGGTGCGTCTGCTGCGGATCGGGTTAGTGGAAGCAATCTCCCGCTCCCTTTCCGCAGCCTCCTTCTGCGAAATGACTGTCTCGCAGAAGGAAACCATCGCGTCCCAGGACTCCTCGCTGCCGGCCATGGAATTCACAACGGCCGGCAGCGAAAGGTCACTGCCTACTCCAGAGACGAGGGCACGGCGCGGCTCCTCCCAAGCGGCACACTCTGCCAGCGTATGCCGCGCCGTGTCCTCCCGCCAGTCGACGCAGTGGTGACAGCCGGGCGTCCGGCTTCCTGTTTATGCGACCCAGGTACTTCCCGAAGCAACCATGCCCCGAGAGCACCTGCGTCACCCGAAACGACAGGGAGCCGTGCCTCCTCCCGAGCCAAGTGTCGAGCACCGGCCGGACCGCCTCAATGGTGTTGAGGCCGGCGGTAGGGCGTGAGAGCCTGTCCCGCTATTCCGCCACCAGGACCTCGCGAAGCTGCGACCGACGCAGCTCCAAATGTCGCTGCGTCAGCCGCTCGCCTCACGCCCTCGAGTCCTCGCGCCACCGATACAGTGACGCGAGTACCTTCGCCTCCAGGTCCCAGGGCGGGGATCCGGCCAGTGCGCAAGCCGCCTCGTAGGAGATCGTGCGATACCCCCTGATGACTCTGACGGCCATTGCTCGCTGCGGTCTCCGCAGAACTGCGATGTTACCGGCCGTCAGGTCAGCCGCCCAGATCGGGGCCCCATACAGGGCCATCGATCGCACGATCCCCACGTAGAGTCGCCTACAGGCGACGCTCGGGCCCCCCAGATTGGGAAGCAGCGTTGACAGTGCCCCAACCGCGCCCATCAACTTGGGCGCCAGCCGCCGGAAGTGGGGTCCAAAGTCCCACCGGCTGTCGAGCACCAATCCCAGATACTTCATGGTAGACTCGACAGCGATCCGGATCCCGCCGACCACTATGTGTGATCCAGGCGTTCACAGTTCTAACCTAACCTAACCCATTTGGTCGGGGTGCCACTTAAGCGGCGTATTTTTATTTTATTTTAAAAAAAAATAGTTTTAAGTGCTATGTTGCATTTCACGCCACCCTCACACACTTCCATAATATCATATTTGGAAACCCAATAAAAGTCCATCGACTTTTTTTGCGTGGTCACCCTACTTTGTTTGATTTGTTGCATGCCGCCGCCATGATGCACAACAAAAACAGAGCGTCATCAGCGCCTCTACCGTTGGATAATCAATATAATATTTTACGATATGAACACTAATGTTTGGCCACATCATGAAGTAGCCGTGCGTTTAACTGTTCATATCGTTAAACGTTGAGTATTTAATGATCTGGCCAGGCTACTTCATGATGTGACTAACGGTCGAAGTTCATTTCATGAAATGATCAATTTTAAGATCTGGCCACGAAGATATGAACTTCTTCGATGGTACAATCGAATAATGTTTCTAAAGACGATCAAAACTGTGAGCCGAAGCCGCTCCTGAAATGGATTTCTAAAAACAGACTTTGAAAACGTATTTAAAATCTGATATCTACCAAGTACAAGTAAATTCAACAAAACTAACAATAGCTTAGTTCAAAAACCTAGAACTTTCAGAATCAATACATGCCTACTACCTTCTTCTACTAATTACATTTCATTACAGCCAAGGCGGACGACGAAATTTCAGAAAACATAACAGCAGTCGTTTTCTGCCGCTATCAACCTGACTTCGGAGATTGTAACTCGTATCACCCTTCGTAAGTTATTGTCTGTCAATGTACCTACTTGTATTGTCAATCTTCAGCATTTTTGACAACAAGTACCAGGAAATTGTAACCTCGCTAAGGTAGAAAATATCAAAGTGTTATTTATAAAAAATATTCCTTGTCTTGTGATGGTCAGTGACATTCAACATTACTATTGTTAGGTTTCAATTTATTAATACATAATTTTTGGATATTGTACTGGCGACACCGAAAGATTCGATTTGTCAGAATGGCGGAACAACGGCCTTCTGGGTCGGGCGCTCACGAGAGTAAGACGTGCTTAGTGGCTGTGTGTGTTGGAGATCTACTGTAAATTAAGGTAGCCTATTGGTTCTATGGTAAATATTAGAATAATGATAAAATGGTGATATTACGTGGGGAATAGGAGATGTGATTGTATGGTGTAGAATATCGAATCTGATGTTGGCAAAGAAATATAAATGAATGACAAAATATCTTGGAGTTTCATATTATTTTCCTTATCCCTGAAATATCGTAAATATGTAATTTTATTAAACAGTTTTGGATTATGATATTGGGGTAACGACTTTAAGATTCATTTGGGGATTAGTATCTATTTCGAGGTTAAATAATTATATTCGGAATTAAATTTGATATTTTAGAGCAAGGATAGTTTTTATTTTGCTATTCATTAGGGTGGTTATGCAATGCTGAGGTCGACGTTACCTACGAGTATATGAAAGAAGGTTTCCGTTTCATTCATTGTAGAGGTACATACATAAATTACATTTTTAAATAAGAATAACAAAATGGCTTTCTTACTGGCTTACCTTTTTAACACGACATGAGCCTGCTATAGATAGTGCAATCCACGACGTCGCGCCCCACTCCGCTCCGCTCCGTACTAAAGTACAGCTTACAGTACAGTAGGTAATCGTCGTTACAGTATCGTTGGCGCGTCGTCGTAGATTGCACTATCTATAAGTATAATATCCTCTTGAGTATTGTCTCTCTCGTCGACGACACTAGAGAGGAAGAATAATGAATGTATCTAATTATTCTTTTACAGATGGTACTACGATATTAGGGATAAGTTGTGCAAAGGGTTTTAATACAGTGGTAATCGTAATAGATTCCCTACTGCTATCGAGTGTAGAGATGTTTGTGGAAGTGCTCTTGAATATTAATAAAAATAAATTCTAATTCATATTATATTTTTTGTTTTGCACTTGCATACGGGTATGGTAAGAAAAAATCCCAATGAAAAAAAGCTTAGCGGTTTGTTTAGATAAATAGAATACTCTTTATTGTACACCATAAAAATAACACACATAAATTTAGAAATTTTACATAGGGTGACACAATGGGCGGTCTTATCGCTTAAAGCGATCTTATACAGACAACCTTTGGATGTATTAAAGATAACAGGAGAGACAATACTGCAGGTAGTCAGCGGTGTACCATTTACATATACAATAAATACATAAAGCATAGGATAGGACATACATAAAGCATAAACTTATTTATATAAATAAGACTTTCCCATCTCTATACGCGTTTGAAGTAGCAATGTTCGTTAAAAAAAACTTATATTTATTTGAAACCCTGACTAGTAAACGTCACCGGGACAAAATTCACGCTGTGCCTCATAAAACAGCATTACTTATATGCAAAAAGTTTTCCGGGAATGGCTCCAAAAGTTTATAATATGATACCCACGACTATAAGACTTGAGCATGATGTTAACAAATTCAAAATAATGATAGCAGACCTTATGGTTAAAAAAGCGTACTATTCTATTGGTGAATTCTTATCATACAAGTTAAATAATAATTAGATATATCAAATGTCCGATTTATTTAAGGTTAATTCTATCTAAGTGCGACTATATAATGTAATGAATTATTCATTACATTATATAGTTGCACTTGTAATGAATAATAGTATATATTTTGATTTGAATAATACAATGCATGAAAAATCGTAAATTGGTAAATTCCTTAATTTTTTTGACGTTATACTCTGATTTCGTTGAAAAATTTTTAATTTGAATCTATGACATTATTTATTTATAAACTTGAACTTAAATCATTGTACAAGGCATTATTTTTGAATTTATGACATTATGTAATTGATATCCAATTGATATTAAATAAAATTGTATAACCATAATTATGAATTTTGTATGCCTGAATTAGTACAATACAGTGGACTGCGCATTCACTTGACATCTAGAAATGAATAAAATGTACTGTGTAGGGCAATAGTTATTTGTGCAACAAGAGAGCAAAGTCGTTTTTTGCTGCGAGTGTTGATTTTGAATCCCGAGTAAGCGAAGGATTCTATAATTGAATCACGAGCGTAGCGACTGATTCTAGGTTAGAATCCTGAGCGCTGCGAGGGATTCAAAGTCACGAGATGCAAATAACTTTGCTCTCGTGTAATACATACAACTTTTCACCTCAGCAGCGAGAACATACAACATGTAAAAAAAACCCTGTCCGATCCGTGAGGGTGTTATTAGGTATCGTACTGTGAGCATATTTATGTGGAAATTTTCAGGAAATAAGAAAAAAAAAATCCCTACATTTTTTTCCAATGGTGAATTTGACCGAACTTTACAGTTGGTGCGGGCGGCGGCGGCCGTCGTTTAGCGGGTGTCTAAAAGTCATAAGTTATGAGTTTTGCAATTTTCTTATGGATTTGGGGTAATTTTGGAACTAAAAATGTGAATTTTAAATACCAATAACTTTTTTACTATCAATAATAATCAATAAAATACTGTTTTGTAATGTTACTGCAGTACCATATGCCCATTTTCCTGAGATTTTCGGATCGGACAAAGTTTTTTTTACATAATCTACATCACTTCGTATTTTGCAGCCACCATCTTGGATTTATATTTTGACCTCACTATCGACTTTAGCACCCTCGAAAACTATGAAAACGACACCCATGACGAAAATCTTATTTTGACTTCACTATCGGCTTAAGAAACCTTGAAAACCATAGAAACGATACCCATGAAGAAAAATTTGAAAATTTTCGCAGCGGCCATCTTGGATTTACATTTTGACTTCACTATCGGCTTAAGCAACCTTGAAAACCATAGAAACGATACCCATTATGGAAAATGTGAAAATTTTCGCAACCGCCATCTTGGATTCACACTTACTATCTCTCTCCGTCTTTCTTTCTCTTTGAATTAGAAGAAGACAGTCGCAAGCACCTTTTCGCGTGACGAATTCTGCCACTGCACTCTTACCGCAAGCCGCTTAAAACTTCGTTCCAAAAATTTAATAAAACAGAATTTAAATGAACCCTTATCACATGATTTGCAATTTTAATGTTTTATGTATATCCGAACGTTTTATTGTTTGTTTCTTTTTTGGGCCTAGTAGGTAGGTATGGAATTTTGAAATCGAACTTCGAATCGATTTGTTTCTCTCTCGCTTTTTTCGTATCGAAGTGAAAGTGACAAAACTAATTGAAGTTCAAATCTTTAGAATTTTGTGAGTAGACCCAACACTGATCTCGGCATAAAAAAAATAATTAAAAAGTTACTTTGTCTCACGCTCGCAGCAAAATCGAATTTTGCTCACTGTTTTTTGACAGCAAAACCTGCTTGTTTGAGGTGCTGAGGTGAAAACAATATTTGTATTTGAATTTGAAGATTGGTGCCGCCCGGCTACAGCTATGGGCGCAAGCGACGACAGCCGAAAGGATCCGATCGGATACGACGACAGACTAACAGGGCCGATCGCGCGTTGCAGCATAGTTTCGGCTACGATCGCGTGTCGCGGCAGTCAAGCTGCTGTGCGTGGCTTGATAATATATACTTCAACTTAATGAGACGAAATTCAAATCTTGTATTAAACGCACACTATGTAGGCATTAGAAGTTGGGGGATTACATCACTGATAAAAATGCTTGGCTCATTGCTGGTCCTGCTCCACAACTAATTGACATACACACTGATTAACATTTTGAAAATACTGTTGGAGCTGCTGAAGATTGTAAGACCATCTTTGTATTGTATAAACTCAATTTCCTTTGTATTATATAACTGCATAGCACAGGTGTGAGTACTATGTACTAAAGAGCTACCATTTACCGGGTAATATGTAGTATTTTATTGACTTGAATGTGCCCTGGCGGCTGTGAGTATGTCATGCTCACTCAAACGTCTCGCTGATGGTGGCGCGTGTGTTGGATCATTTAGCTCCCTTCAAAATGGTTGAGCTGGTGAACGGGCGCCGTCAGTTGGGACTGGTCATCTCTTAGCTGCCATGGCTTATTTTGATTTATTTTAGTTTTTGAATGTTTTTTTTTATTTTTTATTACGGACACTTTTACGAACGTGCACGTCTTTCTACATTGTTCTCACATGCATAAATTCAAAATTTATGATGTAACCAATATTTTGTATCAATTTTTTTATTTAAAAGAGTGTCCGTGGAGTTTCTTGCCCGTTCTTCTCCATAGGTACCTACTACGCTTTGGAATGGGCAACTAGCTTCATATTTTTGGCTGACCGACCCCTCGACAATTCAAAAGTGCCTGTAAATGGTTTAATTGAAATGAATGGGTTGAGTTGAATAGACTAAATACTGTGTACATGTATTATTATCGTTTAAAGATTGTAAAATCTGTTCCGATCCGATACGATGCGAGCCCTTTAGTGGAAATCATCCTGTATTTGGAAATTTAATACAATAGAAACTATCTAACTGTCACACAGAAGAATAGACCAGGCCAATTCAAGTGCTCAAATTGAAGTCGCAATTTCATTGCAGCGTCAATGACTTGTCTAAACTATAATAATAAAAGGAGAAAAGTTTTGATTTTTGTATGTTTGTATTTTTGTTTGTAATTAATAAACTCAAACACTACAGGACCAATTTAAAAAATTCTATCACCAGTATAATGCTATATTATCACTGAGCAACATGCTATCTATATGTATAAAAATCAATTGCCATGCATTAGTCTCGCAAAAACTCGAAAATGCCTCAACAGATTTGTTTTTTTTTTGTTCTGTTCGCCTCATTACTGGGGTGGTTTAGGAAAAAAGGAAGTTAGGAAAACCCCAAACTAACAGCCAAAAAATTGAAATTGAAATTTTGACAGGACCAAATCTGACGGGATCGCTTTCATTTATAAAGATATCACGTGGGCGAAGCTGCTGGCGGAAACTAGTTAAAAATATAGGTCAATTAGAGGTATTTTTGACAGAGGAATTTATTCTAATCTATGTTTGTAGTCTCAAAAGACTACAATACGAGAGAGAGAGAGATGAGAATACGATCATTCTCATGTCGTTTTATAACATGCGAGTGATATTGAATTTCAGAAATTCGATAAAGCAGTTGTAGATAGTGCAATCCACGACGACGCGCCCCACTCCGCTCCGCTCCGTACTAAAGTACAGCTTTTAGCACAGTAATCGCGGAGTGTGGCGCGAAGTCGTGGATTGCACTATCTGTACAAGCTCGACTACCTATACCAAGTAATAGGTTTACTATAATTGCTTGTTCATTTCCATTAACTACGGGAAGCATTAAGTTTATTGCATCATCCAAACTAGTGGAAGCCACGAGAGCAATTACTAGCATAGGATAGCTTATACGGACACTTGAACTAATTGTGAATGCTAGCGTAGAGTACCCACTACCCAGTTACGGTGCTCCAAGCCACTCATCTAGAGCTAATATTTTATTACCACTTTGTATACCTAGGAATCAGAATAACACATAAACTCGGCTATATTTTTCTTGAAGCATAAGTTGAGTACTTTAGCTTACGTTTTGAGATAAATAATATGTAGTTACGTAGAGTTCCTGGATTTCAATTTTCAATACGTCATCGATTTGAATTTATGTGCTGTTTCATCTGGTTGTCTGCTCCGGTTTTTTAAATTATGTGGATAATTTTATCAATCTGGATACTGAAACCATAACTTATTGCCTCCCCTTTCAAATTCAGGAACAAATGTACGTTCATTTTCTATGGGATTTTTGTATGCATTGGTCCGTATTTTGTCCGTCGGGGCAGCTAGTAAGTTAAAAATATAATCGTATTTCAGAGTAACTGCATGTTTCTAGCCCAGTGAAAGCCATGTTATGCCCTTGTCCTGTCCACGTGGGATCTTGTAGATAACTAACCTTAATATTGTCAATTGGTCCTTTGAGTTATTCCATAAATTGCAATCGTTCTTGGTTGCAGTTTTATGCAATGACTGGTACGGAGAAAATGGGATATGAATACTTTGTTTCGATGTTTGGTAAGCGGCAGTTAACCCTTCATAATATCTTTTTATAAGGTTGGAAGAGTAGACCGAGACGAGTCAAAATTAAACGAGCCGCAGATTTAAAACCATACGAACATTTTCCCGCGTCCATTTCGGGTTCGAAACTTTCGAGCCTCTCTTCAGCCACTGATCGAACAGACACGGATGCGACTCGAAACGTTCATAATTTAGTTCATCTTGTCTAGCATAAATGTAATCCAATAACAAAAGAGGTGCACTCTTTTGTATAGTGTCGCGCGTCGCGTAGGCAGCCGGTAGCGGGGCGTAGCAGCCTCATAGGTGCGCCGTAGCAGCAGAGTAGGCGCAGCGTAGCAGCCGCCTAGGCACGGCGTAGCAGCCGCCTAGGCACGGCGTAGCAGCCACTTAGGCGCAGCGTAGCAGCCGCCTAGGCACCCCGTAGACAAATTTTTACTCCAAACTAGTGTCTTTATTTTGCGACGTAGATTTTGTAAATAAGGCTAGCCGATTGTTACAGTTACAAAATGCAACATTATTGTATTTTAGTTTCTTAATTCTTAAAGCAATATGTAATCAATTCCGTATACCTGTTTAGTAATTAACAATAGTGAAACTTACAAAGGTCGAGATTGTTAATTCGATAATGAAAGCAATTTATACGCACGTTTCAGGGGATTTGGCACTTTAGAAACCGGTAACCGAATAGTTCTCCTTTGTTTTCATTCATAAACGATAAAGTTAATTTGCAATGAACATACAATGTAAGTGTTTATTACGCGATAAGGTTAAGATTCGCTTGGCGCTTTGAATTAATTTGAGCCAACAGTGTTTTTTCTATTAACCTGCACTACATCTTGCATTTGAAGTTTGAAACAATGCAAGTGAGGTTCTGGATTTGATTCGATATGATTTCAAAGTTATCACGGACGCAAACCCCGCTCGGGATGAGCGGGGTTCGCGTCCGTCTGATTAAATCTTGAAACATCAACATCATCTGCAGCCCATAGCCGTACCATACTTTTTTTGACGTTTTGACAGTAACAGGTGGGGGGTTATGAAACTGGAATTTAACAGTAAAGGAAAAATGGCTTGGATACAGCGTATATTTATTCGCATAAATCTAATAACTATGTACACATTTTTCTCCAGTCTGTGACACGGGTTAAGCCAGTTTACCTCAAAATGTTTCGCCAAACACAATAAATTATATGTAGGGTGATTGCGCCGGTTAGCGACCAGTTAGTTGAGTTCCTAACTTTGGACGAATCAAAATATACGCCATTTACACGCAAAATAGTTGCCGACAATGTAAATTGGTTCTAAATATAGTCTAGTTGTGAAATTAAATATAAAATATCACGCTTCCATTCATAAATTATGAAAAATTATGGAAAAAGTGCAAAAATAGCCGAAATGCTAGTTAACGACCACTTATTTCGGTTGGCGACCACTAGTACGCTAGATTACGACCACTGTTAAAAAACATAAAAATAAAGTAATAAAAACACTTTTATGGATAAAAAATATTATTTATTTTTCACTTTATATCAAACATCTAATAACCATCAACACAAATAGTATTTAATCATCGGATTTAACTTTTTTTTATTAAATTAATAAAATAAAATAAATCTTTTTCGTTGCGCGATTTAACCTGGTACAAATTTCGATAACCCTTTGGAGCTAAAAATTTATCAAGTTTTAGGGCATAGAGAAGTCACTTTGTCCTGTTCCACACCAATTTGTCCTGGATGATCTTCTTTGAAGGGATTCTTTGATACATGGTTAATGACAAAAAAAATTGACAGTATTCAGAAGCTTCTGCTTCTTAATTGGAAATCCGCACTTGGCAACGGGCAAGCGGGCGGAGTTCCAGTCATGAGAGCTAGAGAGTCTCTTTAACTCCGTCATCCATGAGGGTATAACGCCCGAGGCGTGGAGCAGCGGTGCGATGGTTCTGTTCTTCAAAAAAGGTGACAAAACCTTGCTAAAGAACTATAGACCCATCTCACTTCTGACCCACGAATACAAGCTGTTCTCGAGAATCGTCACGAACTCTCTCACCAGGAGACTTGACGACCCAGCCACCAGAACAAGCCGGATTTCGAAAAGACCACATCCATACTGTTCGGAAAATTGTACTGAGAAAGTACTGCAAAGATCGAGGAGTATAATCAGCTACTGTGTTTGGCATTTGTGGACTACGATAAAGCATTCGACACCATCGAAATATGGGCAGTTCTGGCCTCTCTGCAACGATGTTGATTTGACTGGCGCCATATCGAAGTGTTGAGATGCTCGTATGACACTGCCACAATGACTGTTCAGAACCAGGATGAGAAAACGAGCCCCATCCAACTGCTCAGAGGAGCGAGACAGGGGGATGTGATATCCCTGAAACTGTTTACCAATGCTCCAAGTCTTTTTCTTCCTTTTAGGGACTTGCTTCCGAAGGCTTCATCTTGAAAAAAACTACATAAACTAAATCAAATAATCACATGTGCTCGAATACTGAACATACTTAAGCTAAACTTTAGTTTGCGGCCGTCCTTCTTTTCGTACTAAATCTTGGTGGTCGCAAACCAGTATCGTACTTTTCTAACTGTATCACATAGCGACCACCTTTTAGGACCAATATTTGTGGATAGATTAAATAAGTTTTATCAAAAAAACATGGTCGTTTACTCAAGAATTGCAAGTTTAGGCTTTTACAACACCAAAACCCAAAATAGTGTAACCATAAATAAAATATTGAGAACATAATAAGCAAAACAAAATAAAACTGTGTGAGTCAGAATACGACCACCTGGTCGCTTTCTAACGTATTATTAAAATATGCATTTCAGTAACCGACCACTGGGTTTTAGTTTAATATATGGTAAAAATTGACTTAAATGCAATTAAATAATTGAAATCAATACATAATTGAAGAACCCACGTTTCTAATTTGAGTAAAAAACTTAAAATAAGTAGCAAAACTTAGCTTGGAACGCCTCGCGCCTTGCTATTTTTTTGCTCTTGCGCAGCACATTCACACACGACTTAATCAACACGAGAATTTAGCGTAATTTTTCTTTATTTTGGGTCAAGCGGTTCGTATAAAATTTTGTAAATTCTTATTATGTAACTATTCAAATAATATTTAAGACATACTATTTATTGTTATGTCCTAAAGAAAGGTTATTATCGTTAATTAAAGCAACCTAGTCAGACAAGTGGTCGGTTACCGGAGGTGGTCGCTAAACCGGCGCACTGACCCTATTTCGTTGCCACAATTTGTACAAACAGGTACAATATTATACAGGCTGATGTGAGGATTCTACTAATGGTTCTGTTTGTGAATATAATTGGTTTCTTAAATGCATCCACAAATGACGGAAACAACATGGTGCTGGAAGATTAACATACGAAATACGGGTTATGTGCTAAAGGATTTACCGTCATCATTAAAATTTTACTGGCTGCATTAGCGACTAATGAAGTGCTTGGTTTTAATGGGTCGCTAATAATTGAACACCTTATCTGAAACGTTAGATTTAAGAGGTAGCACCGACTTAAAAAGTAACTCTACATGCAGTAAGGCCCATCGAAGAAAGAAAGAAATACATTTATTTGGTACAGACTAAAAAGCACACAAGTAAAAAGAAATAAATAAAATAAAAGGAAATAATACAAAATGAAAAGTGTAAAAGTGCGTTGTATGATACTAGCGGCGCGAACTTTTACCACGAATGCAGCACATGATTTGATTGATGACGAAACATTTTTCGCCCAGGGGTGTAGACCCCCTGGACAAAAAAAAATTTCGTTGGTTATTAAAAAGAAAACACTGTAGGTATCATACAATAGTGCAATATCTACAAGGCCAAAATGTATGTTAGTGCTAGTTTTTTTTTAAATAAGCGTCGTAAATAAGGCCTGTGGGTCTAGAATTACTGTATTCATGGTACAGATAGTGCAATCCACGACGACGCGCCCCACTCCGCGATTACTGTGTAGTAAGCTGTACTTTAGTACGGAGCGGAGCGGAGGGGGCGCGTCGTCGTGGATTGCACTATCTATAACATTTTACGCATCGATGTCATCACACCCTATATTTTTTAGAAGTTTAAGAATGATATGAGAGATAAGGTCCCCTACTATTCTAAGAGTATTAAAGGAGTATCTTGGCCATTCTTTTCCATACGGACCTACCTTTTGGAAGGTGCAACTTGAATCAATTTTGTTTCCTTGTAAGTGTTGACGTTCAAAATACGTCAAGAATGCCGATTTGAATAAAATGATTTGACTTTGATAAACATTATGCCAAATAAAGGTAAGATCAGTGTAAAATATAAATCATGAGACTGTAAGACAACCGCGACATAGATATGAAAAGCCTAGGCAAGCTAATTTCGTCTATCTGAATAAAAGATTAGCAGGCCGCAAGAAGGTACTCATAATATTAATACTCTGCAAGCAAAGGCATATTTCTCGCCTCATTGTTAGGAGCAGAAATTAATTAGTTTAATAGCACGCACGACCTCTCATACCCTCACGGCTAAAATAACCGCACGAGTTCGGTAAATGAGAAATTACCGTTTGCTAATCTGACATAATTTTATTATGTTTTATTCATAGCGCATCATTTTGGTGAAGGCCATAACCAAATTAAATGTTTCTAGTTGTATTCATAACACACGCCTGTGTCCTCGAAGGAAAGAAGAAAAGAAAGAAAAATGCGTTTATTTGCATGACAACCTTAAAACTATAAAAACAGAAAACAATGATTATAATTTCAAAAGGGCCTCAGCTCAGCTTAATGTCAGAGGAGAACACAAGATCGGGGACCTGACGCGGATTTTCAGCTGCAACTCACGAGTGCCAAGCGCTAGGATAATAAACACAGAGAAGTGTGTGTCCGTTTTAATAAATTAAGAGAATAAATTAAAGGTGATAATATAAAATAGACTGCCTCGTTGGTCTAGTGGTTGCAAGCGCTACTGCTGAGCATGAGGTCCTGGGTTCGATTCCCGGGTCGGGTAAAGTGTTATTGGGTTTTTCTATCTAGAATTTCTCAGTAGCAGCCCGGAGTCTGGATTTGTGCCCGGTTGATGGCAATAGGCTCGCCCCCTATTACATGGGACTTAAACATAACTGGCGAAATGTGGGTGTACCTATTACAGGTACACCTCTGCCCAACCCTCCGGGGAAACAAGGCGTGATGTTATGTTAATGTTATATAAAATACCTCATACAAAATCAATTATAATATTGTAACATATATGTGTGTTGTGTTGTGATTAATATGAAACTAAAATACTTTCCCAATATCTGTGTATTACTACGGTTCAAGAAAAATCTTTTTTGACGGCACGGTTGGCGCAGTGGTTAAGCAATTGACTGCTGCACTGCGTGTAGCAGGCTCGATTCCTGCACGGAACAAATATTTGCATGACCTACAAGTAGTTGTTCCGGGTCTGGCTGTTTGTGTATGTGAGTTTAAATGTTTGTAAATGCACCCACGATACAGGAGAAATTCCTAGTGTGGGCCAACGTTATTTTAAAAAAAAAAACTTGTGTAGGGTTAGGAAGAAGTGCCTATTAAGTACACTCACTATTCGCAAGTTATTCCTATCTACTTAATACAAATCTTAAATTGAATCACTGACAGACAACGCACAGTCTGGACTGTAGTGTCTAGCTAGAAGCATGAAATATTGCCCAAAGTAAAGTTATCTATAAAAAGGTGTTAAAGAATTGATTAACTTTAGAAACCGGGCCTTTTTCACGATGTACGAATAGCCACTACTTACCAAATAAATTCAAAAATGGAATCAGAATTTGTAGGACATTAGCTGTCAAGTAAGGTAACGAGAACCTAGTCGCAGGTGGTGAATCAGGCCTTATGAGGTGCTTTAGACCATCGAACTGAATAACTAGAACAGCTGTCCCATAACAGTTTAGAACAGTAGATATTAAACTTTACTATAGAACAGATGTTTTTTTTTTCGCGATTTCAATGTTTGTCCCACAGTAAAAGTTATTCACTTCGATGGTCTAACATTTTTAGAAGTAATTTTTTTAACACCTTACTCGTATATAACGATAGTGAGCAACGTGACCACTAAAAAAAAGATTCCCCAAAGGAGTAAAATAGGGGGATGAAGGTTTGTATGGAAGTTCGACAATTTTGCCGATGGGGCATCCTTCCGGGATAAGTTCCTTCTGCTTAGCTTTTACTTGCTTACCGGTAATTTCCTGCCCCTGTGGTTATGGGATTTTTACTTATCAAGGACGAGAATGCAGCGGGTGTGGACCCGTCAAGGACCATTCGCCTGTTTTCCGAGAAGGATTAGGAAACGTGCTTTCGTTTTGCGAATTATTATTGAACATGCTGTGCTTTATATATAGCTACATTCGATAACATTAGAGTTCGAGTTCAGGATGATTATTTCTGAAATAAAAGTAACTATGACGATTGCAATAGTTGAATGTAGTTTCACGACTGGAGTCCACAACAGCCAGAACTATCGTCGCTTATATTATTTAGCATAACGTTGCATAAACTTAAGCAAACTTCTGTGCAAACTGTGAGCTTCTGTTTGTATGAACACAGGCTTACCTGCTGTTTCAGACGTTTCCTGCTGTCTTGAACAAACGGACGGCGTTATGTTGAAATAGTAAACGAAATAATTGGAAGGTTTAGTTAGGTTTGGATTTGGACTCAAAATGAGTTGGGGACAGACGTGTAGACGTCAGCATTCATTGGGTAAGTTATTTTTTGTCAGTGAGGTCCAGGGCAGGACAATCGATGAAGTAGGACGAACGATTTTCACTTAATTGACATGATCACCACAACCCGTGGTGGATGAAAGGTGGCTGATTGCATAGTCGGGGTAATTTCCATAATCAGGCTATTAATCAATAACTGTGAAAGTGACGTGTCATAAAGATAATTATCTGTCTTGTGTTCTAAAACTGTAAATCTGTGTTTCTAAGGTTACTGCGAGTTATCCGCATGAAAACCAAGCGAGACACGCAGGAGAAGTAGGATGCCATTAAATTCAGTCGAGTTATTAACAACAGTTTCCATGCAGAACTAGCTCTACTGGAAAAAAAAACTGCGAATAAGTTTGGGTATAAAAATCAAGTAGATTGACAATCCGGCACTGGCTGATACATAGATTGTTTCAGGACTGAAGAGTGAATAATACAATAGTAACTGGCTTCCGAAAGCATTCTATCAATGTGAATTCCATTTCAGACGTGCCGGATTTTTTTCATTTAAACAAATATTCTAAATTGCAAAAGAGCAATAAGTGATGTATCTAAGTAACTGGTATTGTTGGGAATAAGAGGTTGATAGCAAGTAAAGAATAGAAGATACATTTCAAAAACTTAAAAACAGTATTGTTGGTTTAGTGGTCGCAAGCGCTCTGCTCAGTGTTGGTTCTGGGCATTTTTCTATAGGCAGTGTGCTCTTCAATATCTTTTATTGTCGATGGTATTGCTTATATATTGGTGCCCACGTTGAGTTGCAGTTCAAAATAGCAGTCTGAGCTCTAAAATCAAAATATTTTGTTCACACACTTTCCTACAAGGACACTTATGAAACGTCAGAAGCTAGGTGCACGGTTCCAATTGGTCGTTTCCTATGGAAAAGAGCCGACAAGAAACTCCACGGTTACTCTTTTAATAATAATTGACTTTTAAAATATTTTCAAATAATAGTGTCAATAGGTATGGGAGGACAGTGTAGGCCTGTCAACAAGTACTTACATTAGTCAACATTCATCAACAGTGGTTTATGGCCCTTATTTAAACGCCAAGCATAACACAGAAACAGCACACATTCATAATAATCTCTTTCGCGCACATATACTAGGTGGCAACTTGTTAGCTCACTGCCCACTTACCTCAGTTTCCTGCTCAACAAATAACAGCAGCGTGAGTCAAAAAGAGGTCAGATTAAATTCCCTCAGCATGAGTCGACGTTTAAGTGCCATCCACAAAATACAGTCCGCTAAACAGTATACAGTTACTCCTCACAGCCTAGATGGTCAACGGCTAATCCATACTTCCATACTAATATTATTATTTCTAAAGTTAATCTGTCTGTCTTTTCACACCTAAACCACTGAACCGGTGTTTATGAAATTTGGCAGAGAGGTAGCTTGGGACCCGGAAAAGCTGAACACAAAACGTAGACAAAGTCGCGGATAACAGCTAAAGGTTTTGTCTTACTTATTGGATAAACAATTATGGCATCCGGATTTACAATAGTACATGTTTCAAGAGTATTTATTTTTTATTTTCGGAATGACGAATTTTTTAACCGGGACCTAATAAATCGGTGTTTTAGTGTGCCGTCTCAGTAACTTATGTACCTGTCATGTGTAAAGGACTCTTTAGGTCGATGTCCGACATAATTTCCGCTTGGACACTGTACTGGAACCTACACTGAATATTATAGGTAGAAGATGGAAATATAATAAGCCGTCTTACTTTATGACGTCATAAAATAAACTAAGGGTTTATGACAAGTTGATTTACTTACATGCAGTTCAGTCGCATAATTATTTCTTATAATAACAATATAATAATATTGCGGCAATATGTCCCAAGAAATATGATTATTTGTATAACCAATCTGTACGTGATTTCTGTACCAATTTGTACGTTATTAGTCATGTTCAGCATTTGCATTTATACTAATGGAATTATTTGTACAATATTTTTGATCTTCTTACGTTTTGGCTAGAGCTCTTAGAAATATTTAGGGATACTTAAAAAATATTACCCAGTTGGTAAATCACTGATGCCTGACCATTTTAACCATCTAATATCTATTGTCGTTAGTGTATACATAATAATATCCTCTTGAGCAAATTCCGTCACGGGTGGCCAGTCTCAACACCGACTAAGCACGTTATTGCACGAGTGTTTGCGCAAACACAAGTGCTTCTCCCTATTCCCTAAGTCTCATAGTCTGAGCGGACGGGAATCCGGCACGTCCAGGGAGTGACCATGCACAGGACCAAACAGCTCAACGAGCTTTGCCAGACACGGGTGTCACAACTCCAGCTTTCAAACTCCAAGCTGCTCCTGAGAAATTCGTAATGGAAAAACTCAATAAAATTTTATCAGACGTGTGAATCGAACCCAGGATCTCACGCTCAGCAATCGCGCCTGCGACAGCTAGACCAACGGCGCTGTTGAAGGTACGAACGAGGAACGTGACGGTCAAAGTCAAATAATTTATTTCAATTAGGCACATAAAAACACGTTTGGACGTTAAAATTTACAAAAAAATAGAATTGCTTCTAGTCGCCCCTTCCACTTTTAGTTTTCGTATGGAGAAGAATGGGCAAACAACTCCACCGTTGTTCTTTTAAAATGTTTTACAATATTTTGTATACATTTATTATATAATTATAATATGTGAAGACGATGCACGTAGAATAAAATTACTATACCACAATAGATAAAAATAAAGCAATTCGAGATAAACTAATTATATGAGAGATGCATGGTGCTCATATTGTGCATTGCACGAACATTGTTAAAATAGACGATTTTCCTAAAGTTTTACAATAGTTCCTAAAGTCAGTGTGTGAGGAAGTAATCTCAGAATGTGCAATCAATGTCATATAATAAAATGCATGTCATGTCAATAAAATGTATGTCATATACAATTAGCTAGCTTGGTACGAGTATACAATCATGGAGAAATAATTCAATTTAATAAATAACATCAGTACCAAACGATCATCCAAAAGGGACATGCAGTTCAAATATTATTTATTGATATGAGTTTTAAATAATAATTTTGGACTCGGTAAACCGGGATCCCGAAATACCATGATCCCGCGTTCATTACGATTACGGAGAAACGAAGTTCATCGTGTTAATCAGCGCGTTTTGATAAAGGAGATGAATTATTTCGAGTCAGGTGAATTGAAAGGCACATACCTACTTTCAATTCATCTTTAATTCATTAATGTCGATTGTTCCTACTAGCGTAGAAGCAGAATGCGCCTTTTCTGCTGTTGGCTACCTAGTCTGTAAGTTTAGGAGCCGTTTAGCCGACGAAACAAATAATACTTTAACTTTTTTGCGCAGTTATTTTCAAAATAATATTTAATCTATCTTGTGTTTTCTTGAGATGTTAATGTTACTATGTCTTAATGTCTAAAAATATTAATATGTAGTTTAATAATATGTAGGTGCCAAAAAGCTTGTTTAATTTAAGTTAAAACCCATAATATGAGGTCTTTATTATGATTATTTTGAGAAGTCTACGTCCACACTACGGGATCCCGAAAATAACCGGATCCCGCGGGATTTAAAAAGGTCCGTCTCGTGAATACCGGGATCGAAATTATTTTGCAGGATTGCATTTCCTACTATCAACATCCAATTTCTAGAATTGTATTATGATAGATTTATGTAATGATAATATGTTTGTACCTACTTACTTACATTTTATTGGTACTCAAAACAAGCAATTATTAATAATTGATTTATGCTGTGAATCTGGATTCTGGGAATGGATACTCAAATAGAGATATTGAATTAAATGCTCATTTGATGATTGTATTATATCAATTAAATTAGCGATAACATAGTATTATTTAGTAGTTTATATTAATTAATAATCTATACCTACCTAAGGTATATTAAAGGTGACAATTGTGACGTATTTAACCTTAGCGAAGTTTAAATCTTGGAATTGTTGCAAAATGTGGTAGGTACTTAAATAAATTATGAAGTCGACTTTTCTTACAATCGTGAATTAAATTCTCCCATGGAAGGCAAATGATTTTCTCCATCTTAATTATTTATTTTCCCTAACTGAGAACGTAATTATAAATGAAAAGACTTTTTTAATTTACAACGCTTCTAATTCATTCAAAAGAAGTCGGAAATATTTTTCGCGAGTTACCATTAATTTTGATATAAAAGATTAATCAAATTTCCGGTACTTTCGGAAAATAATTAGAGGCAGTTATTATAGAATTTAAGAAAACGTTTTAATTATTAAATTGTTTATTTACAAAGTGAAAGTTTACCTAGGTACCTTTATTGATTATTGTAAACTTATTAATTCCTTTGTGTATATATAAATTAGAGGTAATAACTATATACAGTTCTAAGGTTACGTCATATGTACATATATGCTGTTGGTGTATTCTAATAAATAAATAAAATTAAATAATACCTATTTACAGAGCATGGGTCCTGAGTGCTCTATTATGTACCGAAATTCTGTAGTTAACATCCTTCTACCAATTATGGTTATAATTACAGTAATATCAAAGTTCTAAATAGTGGACTATACGAAGGCTTTACGTGCCGAAGACGACATTCATCTAATCTGCGTTCGAAATTTATTTACCAAACACATGAGGTCACGAGTCACGAGTTTTAGGAAAAACAACTGTAATGTTCCACATTCCACATAAGGTTCAGGGGCCGTATTATGACGTATTAATGCCACAATTATTCCAGTGTGAGTGAGAGACGGAGCTATACAAGGCCGCTAGCACCATCCTTTTTTCGCAGTGGAATAATGATGGCACTAATACTTCATAGGCCCCAGTTTGCGTAAAGGCCTCGCGCACATTTGGGAGTGGTGCGAGGAGTTGAAACGCCGGAGCGTAACTCCGCTGCCTCGATAAATCACGGCACAGCGGACAGAGCTCCGGCGGGATCTCATGGCGTCATGGAGAGTGCGATTGTCGCAACCCAGTTCTGGGCACGCCACAGTTGTGGTGATAAGTCCCCTTTTGAGGAGTGGCTAAAGAGGCGCTACGTCCTCACCTTCCACCTGACACATGTCCTCACCGGACATGGTTCTTTCTGGAGGTTCCTGTTCCGGATAAGGCGGGAGGTAACGCTCGGGTGTCATCATTGCGTGGATCGCCCGGAGAACACGGTGGAGCATACGGTAGAGGTCTGCCCGGTTTGAGCCGCCGTGACCTCGTGGAGGCGATCGGTGGTGGTGACCTCTTGGTTCCAGCCCTGATCCAGGCCCAGGTACGGAGCGAGAGCGCATGGGAGGCCTTCACCTCTTTCTGCGAAGCAGTAATGCTCGCGAAGGAGGAGGCGGAACGCTTGAGGGAGAGCCGCAGGAGACGCCCTGGGCGTCTCGCAGGCCGATTCCTGTCCACCGATAGGCGCGGGCTTGCGGACGGCGAGCAATGGTTAGCTCGCCATCCGATACGGAACAGGCCTGGGTCGACGGCGCGTTGAGTTCCACGTGCGCCTCAAAGAGATGTCAGCACAACTGACGGGATCCGATAGGACCGATGCCTGCCGGGGTAGCGGGAAAATCTGAAAGGGATACCGTGGCCTCTGGCAACGTCAGGCAACTGAAGGAACACTGGTGGGTTTTAGTCAGTAAGAGTCTGTCACGCCCTCCCGCTCCGCCCAGAGCGGGAGAAGTGATTTGATAATTTCAGCCATCGAAAAAAAAACAAGTTTCGGTTTGCGTTTTTTTAAGTTTGATTGAGTGGAAATAACATCAATTATTGGAAATAAGGATTTGGATAGACCATAAACATACCACTACACTAATATTAGGGTAATCTCTGGTACTACTTCTTTAACTGGGAGAAAGCTACACCATTGCCGAGTGCCATAGGGTACCTATGTTTTAAAGTATGTCTAATTAAATATTATTAATATTTTGCGAGCGCCTTGTAGTATTATGCGAGTTTTCAGTAGCTGTAGCAACATTGCTGTGATCAAAATAGTTGGTTGAGATATTCACCTGATGGAAGGACCTTATTTATAGCTAAAAAAAAGGTACTCATAGATAATATGAATTCAATTCGTATGTATGTATTCTATTGTATGTATGGTTAATCGTCTGTTGATAGTTTATCAACAGACATCGACAGTGGTAGGACCTACTACGCAGACAATTGCTGGATTTTGATTTTGACCTTAAAATAAAGCGACAAATATACCTAGTGGATGAAAAAGTAGCAGTCGGGTTTTAGTTTTTTTGAAACCTTTTTTGTGATTTGGAATCGTCTTTATTTAAATACACCACAAGCCCTTAGAACACAAAAAAAAGGGTCATTAAAGATAGTGCAATCCACGACGACGCGCCCCACTCCGCTCCACTCCGTACTAAAGTACAGCTTACTACACAGTAATCGCGGAGTGGGGCGCGTCGTCGTGGATTGCACTATCTGTAGGTACTTATTGACGTCTTACCTAAATCGGCTTTTTTAAACCTAACCTATAATCGCGCAACCCTGGATTTGGTCACCTCTCGTGTAATGAAACGCCTTTTCAATATGAATAGTGAATTCTTTAATCTTGTACACGTACAAACTTGGTAATTAACTATATCGATCTTTAACAAACTAGTTTAAACATAATTACACTAAAGAATACCAGTAGGCAACCAATTGGTTCCGAGGCTCGATGTGAACCGACTCCGAAACTAGACGACACTCCAAATATCATGTTTTCATTCTATTCCATTATAAAAACCATTACTTTTTCGGTTACTGTCAAATGAGATACTTTTAAACTTCATGGATTCACAGATACAAAAATCATTCGAGTCAAAGTTCATACTTTCAATTTTATATTTACCTAGTATTTAAAATCAATTAAACTTATTATTATTTGGAATTTAATAATTTTTTTTTAATTTAAATTTATATTTAGTATTTAAAATCAATTAAACTTATTAACATTCGGCCATCCGACACTGTGTTGCCTCCTGGCACACACAACAATCAAATTTGCGCGGTTGTTAGCGCAGTCTAAACATGCCGCAATATACTTTTTAATAAATTTTCTTAGTTTAGGGAACCAGTATAAATGTTGTATTCTCTCTAGGGTTTTCGCGTACCCCAGATGACCGATTTCATCGTGGTTGGCGCGGCATATTTGCCATCGAGCACTTCGCGGAACAATCAGACATAGCCTATCTTCTACCCTTTTATACACGGTATGGTCTTTAATAACATAGTTTTTGCGAATATCCGTACATTCTTGATTATTTTCTGGTTTAAGGATCTGAAATATACGAGATATTTCGGGGTCTGCTAATTGTAACAATAAAAGCCAGTTCTCTTAGCCTATAGTATATACTCCTACAGAGGGGCTATCCTCTGGTTCCGCAGATGTCTGGTGTTTCTGCTTAACGCATCGACGTGTGACATCTGAACACCAGGTCGATATTCAATATCAAACGTGAACTCGCTTATTTGTAGCCACCACCTCGCTATCCGCGGAACGAGATCCCTTTTGGTAAGTGTAGTGCGAAGAGCAGCACAATCGGTATAAACCTTAAAATGAATGCCTAACAGATATACACGGATTTTTTTAAGGAACATACAACAGCTAGTGTTTCTAGTTCGTAGGAATGCAGGTGTTTTTCTTCGGGTGTAGTCTGTCGACTAAAATAAGCGACTGGTTTTAAAACCCTAGCGTCTTTTTGCCATTGCATAAGTATACCTCCTGCTCCCAGAGCACTAGCGTCGGTATGGAGTTCGGTTTCAAGGGTGGGATCATAAAGAGCTAGGACAGGCCGACCGACCAGTCTATCTTTTAAAATCGAAAATGCCTGGTCTTCCGTGTGAGACCATTGCCATAAACAGTCCTTTTTTAATAAAGATGTTAACGGACGAGCGACCTCTCCGTAACCCTAATAAACTTTCGGAAATAACCAGTCAACCCGAGAAATTGTCGGACCTCATGGACATTTTGTGGTTTCGGGAATTCCTTAACAGCAAAAATTTTTGCTTCACTCGGCTGAATGCCTTGTGGAGATATTTCATACCCAAGGTAGCTAATAGTACTATCAAAGAATCGACATTTGGTCAGTTTTAAGGTTAATCCTTAATGTCTAAAAAGTATTAACACTACTTCTAGTCTATGAAACATTTCATCTAAAGTTTTTGCGGGTATTAACACGTCATCTAAATAAGCTAACGCGTATTCAAATCGTCTGTTTCCGAGCACTTTGTTAACCATTCTCTGGAATACGGCTGGGGCATTTGCTAGTCCGAAAGGCATTCTTTTGAACTCGAAGTGTCCATCGGGTGTAACAAAACCAGTAAGATGTTGGCTGTCTTTAGCCATAGGTATCTGATAATATCCTGAAGCGAGGTCCAGAGTCGTAAAGAAACCATTGCCACTGAGGTTTGATATTTGGTCTTCTATAATAGGCAGCGGAAAACGATCTTTTATAGTTTTATTATTGAGGGCTCGAAAGTCCACGCATAATCGTTGCTCGCCAGTTTTCTTTTTGACCATTAAAATCGGGCTGGCATAGTCAGATTTCGATTCCTGAATAATATCGTTTTGAAGCAATTCGTCAATGGTTTCTCGGACTCGTTCGCGTTCATAATGTGACAAACGATATGGACGGTAAACAATTGGCTTATTATCTGATAAATCGATTTTCATTTCTACATCAATAGCGCAGCCTATATCTTAAGGTTTGTAGCAAAACAATCGCGGTAATTTTGCAACAGCAAGTACAATCTATCCAATTGTTCATCATTCAATCCTGGTCCCGTTTTAATTTCGTCTTTGTTGAGAGGTTTTACAGCTGTCAAATCTTTCACTATTTTATTTATTTCGCATACTTTCTGCTCATTAAACGGAATGGCTCTAGCAATTAAAACGTTTGATTGTAAGGTAATAGCAAAGGATGACAAATTAGATATAACAACGGATCCCTTGCCATTAGAAATACTAAATGAAAAGCATCCTGTAACAGACAGAACTCCTTACCAGTTTCAACGGCGTGTAACCTTCTATAAATACATCTCCCGTGAAGTTACCGTTTGAATGAACAGGGACTCTACTGGTTTTCAAGATTTCTATCCTATCAGTAACATATAGCTTTACAATACCCCTTGGATCGTCAAAAAGATCTAGGCATGGGCTATTGTAAAATGTAAGTTTAGAGCTATCTTTTAAAACAGTAATAAATGGCAATTCTGTAAAATTCTGACCAATAATAAGGGATGTCTGCATGTGAACGTCATCTACAACTAATGCTTCAATATCGGATTCAATTTCATCGATCCTAATAAACACAATTGTCTTGTACATAGGTACAACTGATGACTGTCCAAAACCCCTAATAATCGGAACGTTTTCAAAGTTCTTAACTAAATTAAGTAGTTCTGCATCGGTCCTGCGCAAGAGTGTACACTCACTACCAAAGTCAATATATGCTTCGAAAGACTTATTATTTATTACTACGGACTTAAAGTATTTGGCATTGCCCTCATTGTAAGCATCAATTTTCAAAGTCTTTTTTTCCGTAGTTTCTGCTCGTTTAGGTTTATAATTCGAATGGACAAAGGGTTCTAATTCACATCTATCATTATCGTGCCCTATCCGATTGCATCGTTTGCATGTAATAATAGGCTTATTACATCTATATAAGGATGACCTTTCAAATGACAATTGTAACAAGTGATTGAATTGACTAGAGCTTGGTCTTTAGGAGCATGAGGAACAGGGTGTAAAGTTCACTCATCCACCATAGAAAAGGGAGGATCCTCCAACCAGACGGGTGTTGTGTCTGGCGGGCCGACTGCCCGACTGTTGATTTTGGATAGTCTTATCTATGTCGTTCGCGCGGTAAACTCTAATTGCGCGATGCAGGATTTGTGTGACGTCATGTCTTTGATGCGTAGTTCGTATGTGGCGGTGTAACCGCTACATCACTCCCCTCCGGAGACCGGAGGTCGATAGTGGGCTGAGTCTTGTATCTTGCGATGCTTCACAGTGCCAGCTAAGGTTCCAGTGAGTCGGAACCGGGTGCCGCACAGTTCGCGGTGAGTCGGAACTGTCTGCGATGATTGCGGCGGTTGTAGTGATTGAGGTGATTGCGGTGATTGAGGTGATTGAGGTGATTGAGGTGATAGCGGTGATTGCGCTGATTGAGATGATTGCGTTGATTGAGGTGATAGCGGTGATTGCGCTGATTGAGATGATTGCGTTGATTCCCCAGTGAGTCGGGGTGATGAGGCTGAGGGTGATGACCAGGAATGCGCGTTCGCTGCATGCTGGTGGTCAGGATACCCGTTGAAGCCGAGGGTGCTGACTGTCTGCGTGACTCGCCTCACGAACGCTTGCGGGAGTGATGATGATGACGTCACGCTGAAGTAGTTGCACGAAGGCTGCGTTGACGTTCATACTCGGGGTCACCAATTTAGAGGCATGAGGAACAGGGTGTAAAGTTCACTCATCCACCATAGAAAAGGGAGGATCCTCCAACCAGACGGGTGTTGTGTCTGGCGGGCCGACTGCCCGACTGTTGATTTCGGATAGTCTTATCTATGTAGTTCGCGCGGTAAACTCTAATTGCGCGATGCAGGATTTGTGTGACGTCATGTCTTTGATGCGTAGTTTGTATTTTGTATGTGGCGGTGTAACCGCTACATCACTCCCCTCCGGAGACCGGAGGTCGATAGTGGGCTGAGTCTTGTATCTTGCGATGCTTCACAGTGCCAGCTAAGGTTCCAGTGAGTCGGAACCGGGTGCCGCATAGTTCACGGTGAGTCGGAACTGTCTGCGGTGATTCCCCAGTGAGTCGGGGTGGCGCTGCGTCACGATCCAGTGAGTCGGATGTGGTATAGCACCGGGTTGTGGCTGACTGCTAGCGTCGACCAGGTGAGGGTAGAATGGGCTCTGCTTGTAATACCGGCCGAAGGTGCAGGTGCTGTGCCAAGGTTGCTGATGAGGCTGAGGGTTATGACCAGGAATGCGCGTTCGCTGCATGCTGGTGGTCAGGATACCCGTTGAAGCCGAGGGTGCTGACTGTCTGCGTGACTCGCCTCACGAACGCTTGCGGGAGTGATGATGATGACGTCACGCTGAAGTAGTTGCACGAAGGCTGCGTTGACGTTCATACTCGGGGTCACCAATTTAGAGGCATGAAGAACAGGGTGTAAAGTTCACTCATCCACCATAGAAAAGGGAGGATCCTCCAACCAGACGGGTGTTGTGTCTGGCGGGCCGACTGCCCGACTGTTGATTTCGGATAGTCTTATCTATGTCGTTCGCGCGGTAAACTCTAATTGCGCGATGCAGGATTTGTGTGACGTCATGTCTTTGATGCGTAGTTAGTATGTGGCGGTGTAACCGCTACAGGTCTTTGCGTTGTACGGTCACGGAATTTATTATTAAGCTGCGGTTGAGGTTTCTGATAGGTGAGAAAGTTAAGTAAATCTTGGGGTTCCAAACTATTCTGAGCCTGTGCACCATTCCTAATCGAACGGTCACTTATACCGAATATAATACAATCAACAGCCTTTTTACCACTAATTTCACATCTATTTATTAATCCTAATTTATCGTAAAAATATTCACGAAGACTTTCATCATTACGTGGAGTGCGATTTAACATCTCTTCTAAAAGACGTCCATAGTTTTCTTCACTAGGGAAAGCCTTCTTGAGTTTAACCTGCCACTCATCCCAAATGAAGACAACTGTCGGCAAGGCTTCAAACCATCGCTTTGCTAGGCCGGCTAACTTTTGCAATGAGAAGTGGACAATTTGTTTCTCATCCCAACCATAAATAATAGCACATTCATTAACTTTTCGCAACCAGCTTTCGATGGTTTGAGTTTTATTCGACGGATCAAACTCCGGAATGACATTATTAAGATTGTTGTTATTCCAGGAGCTTTTCGGAGCGTCTCTTGTAACATGCTTAACTAACCTTAGTATATCTCTAGTAGAAAGTTTGTTTGCACGCTTACGTATTTTTCTTGGTACAGCCTCTTCGCTTGAACTAGATGACGGGCTTCTATCCATAGCCTTCGTCGTCCTTGAATTACGCCGACCTCTCGGAGGTGTACCAGGTGGGGTAGTACCAGATTCGACATCAGACGTCATCGTCACACCTCTCTGAAACATTAAACATTACATGGGGCGTAATCCATTCCCAATCCTTACACATGGAGTCGAACTTAGAAGTATCTTATTTGTCCTAAAATAAAACAGTATAAAAATCAATCACAAAATCAATAAGTGTCATAATACCTATAATTTAAATCAATTTGAGATAAACACTCATGTAAATAAATCCAAGCAGAAATAAAGTGTTAGCCAAGTTCTTTAACTCAATCAATTAACATAGGTAGGTAATCACAATAAACTAATGTCCAGCTACTAAACTAATGCCATTTCATTATTATCCGACGACTAGTGACTCACTCAACAACCAGTAGGAACCATACCCACTCAAAATTCAGTGAAATCACATAGTACGCCCCCTAACAATCCGACGACTTGCGACTCACTCAACACCCAGCAGGAACCATACCCACTCAAAATTCAGTGAAATCACATAGTACGCCCCCTAACAATCCGACGACTTGTGAATCACTCAACCAGCAGGAACCATACCCACTCAAAATTCAGTGAAATCACATAGTACGCCCCCTAATAATCCGACGACTTGCGACTCACTCAACACCCAGCAGGAGCCATACCCACTCAAAATTCAGTAAAATCACATAGTACGCCTTCTAACAATCCGACGACTTGCGACTCACTCAACACCCAGCAGGAACCATACCCACTCAAAATTCAGTGAAATCACAAAGTACGCCCCCTAATAATCCGACGACTTGCGACTCACTCAACACCCAGCAGGAGCCATACCCACTCAAAATTCAGTAAAATCACATAGTACGCCTTCTAACAATCCGACGACTTGCGACTCACTCAACACCCAGCAGGAACCATACCCACTCAAAATTCAGTGAAATCACATAGTACGCCCCCTAACAATCCAACGACTTGTGAATCACTCAACCAGCAGGAACCATACCCACTCAAAATCCAGTGAAATCACAAAGTACGCCCCCTAACAATCCGACGACTTGCGACTCACTCAACAACCAGCAGGAACCATACCCACTCAAAATCCAGTGAAATCACAAAGTACGCCCCCTAACAATCCCGAGTGAACGACCATAGTTCACTTATTAAGTGTGAACAACCATACTTCACTTATTATCAAGTGTGAACGATCATAGTTCACTTATCGTGGCAATTACTAAGGTAGAAATTATCATAACCAACAATTTATTTATGCTTACGTCGTGTTGCTTGTAAATAATCATAAAATAAAAATTCAATAAAGGGGCATATAAGAACGTAGCCAAAAAAAAAAATTAAGGAAATAATAAGAATTTGAAGATATTGCTTCATTTAAATCACCCAGAAATCATGACTTCAAGGCACCATCCCGGCTAAAACATATCCCGCGCTATCAGAGAGTAGCCCTGATCAAGCACGCGATAAGTCCAGTATCAGTGTACAATATTTCACGCTATAGTACTGCCACAGATTTACCCTGAACGGCACCCACAGTAGTGCCCCGAAATCACGCTCACTGGTTTCATTTAGGCAACCAGAACACATCCCGTGCTATCGGGGAGTCGCCCCGATCAAGCACACGATTTGCCCGGTCAATATGTGCAATAAAGTGCGCTAAGTGTAGTACTGCCAGAGTGTAGCCCTAGCCATGCAACCACGCACAATATTACACACAACCTACACAACACAACACATCATCAGAGAGTTGCCCCGACCTGATGTGCAGCGTCATGCAGCCGACAAAATGATAGCAGTATCAAATATAATAAAATAAAAATAATATAAAGTGTTCTCATATGCCTCCTAGTAAGTTTTTCAAAAATGAACGTTTAATAATTGTTTTTAAATAAAATGGTCTAATTACAAGCAATTCATTAGTTTAAAAAAAAAATGATCTACGCACCTTTTGGGTTATCCCTCTTCTGAAATGTAATGAAACGCCTTTTCAGTATGAATAGTGAATTCTTTAATCTTGTACACGTACAAACTTGGTAATTAACTATATCAATCTTTAACAAACTAGTTTAAACATAATTACACTAAAGAATACTAGTAGGCAACCAATTGGTTCCGAGGCTCGATGTGAACCGACTCCGAAACTAGACGACACTCCAAATATCATGTTTTCATTCTATTCCATTATAAAAACCATTACTTTTTCGGTTACTGTCAAATAAGATACTTTTAAACTTCATGGATTCACAGATACAAAAATCATTTGAGTCAAAGTTCATACTTTCAATTTTATATTTAGTATTCAAAATCAATTAAACTTATTATTATTTGGAAATCATGACACTCGCCATAAGCCTGGGAATTGAACGCGATATCTACGTGTCACTGATTAAATACGCACTAAATAGGATACACGTAATAAGACACTCACTATTATCTCCTGTGCGTATTTCTAAACTTTTAAATATACCTACTATTATATTTATATTAGTTAAACTAATCAAACCGAACGAGTCGATAGACACCGCATTCATTAAAATCCGCGAAGAATCCGCAAAAATGACGCGTGAAGCATACACCTTGTCTCTGCTGACGTGCAGTCGGGTCAAAATAGATAATTAAATTGAAGTAAAACAGACGTAGATAATTGAAAGAAATTATTTCAGAAAAAAAAAACTGAAATAACATTCTAATGCCTGGGTTACACGACACTAGTTATTCAAACTAAAACAGCAAACAAGTAATATCTTGGTTTACTATCCTGGCTTGGCAAATGCTACGAGTAGAACTGTTTACGCTATGCATTGACTTGCAGTAAAATGATCCGATTGCTACTACGAGTCCCTCTGGAGGCTAGTATGAACTAAGATAGTAAAATCAGTAGTGGGAGGGGGGGCGCTACTAGCTCAAAAATAGAACTCCATTCTACAAACTATGACACTAAGATTACTATATTTCTTACTAGCTATAGATAGTGCAATCCACGACGACGCGCCCCACTCCGCTCCACTCCGTACTAAGTACAGCTTACAGTACAGTAATCCAGGGGCCCTATTATGAACTCTTATTTCCAGGCAGTTTACGGCGTAAACAGAACTGCCTTGCAATTTCGTATTATGAACTCGTCAAACAAGCCAGTCAGTGGTCACGTGACACCCTGGCCGGCTTCTGCCCGACTATTGGCTGGAAATACCGTATTATGAACGTTCGTTTGACATTTCTTGACATATTAAAACTGATAATAAGTAACCTCACAATTCAGTCAATTTCCGCTACTTCATAGGAACTTTTATTGAATGGTTTTGGATATTTTTGGTGAAATTATTCAGAGAAAATATCACGTGTGACGAATATGTACCGTTCGAGTTTCTGGAAACTCCGGAAAGTGGCACTTCTGATCAAAATACCAAAATAACGGTAAAATTGAAAAACTCCTACAATGTTTCAAACTAAACATAAGTTAGGCTCCGCCGAGGGCGATAACTCTCATCCATTGAACTATAATAATTTCAACAGCCTAATAAATGGTGCACCATGATAATTACAAAATATTACCATGACAGAAAGAAAGAAAATACATTTATTTGGCACAGACTAAAAGGCACACAAGTAGAAAGAGAAATAAAAATAAGATAAAAGGAAAGAATACAAAATAAAAAGTGTAAAACTGCGTTGCATGATACCAGCAGGAATGTGTGCCTCGCGGCTACGGTTATAGGTAAATATAACATGTTGAAAACTGTATATTTAGTAAAAACACTCAAAAACACCACACCACCATATCCATTCATTATCCATATTTTTGTTTATACTCTGAAACTAGTAGGTACTTACTTGCGAAGGGACATAATATTACATTCTGTGTAAAAAGTACTGGGAATTGTTCAATAAAACCATTAAGTAATTTATTCGTCAAAATTTATTTTGTCGGCTCCAAAGTAGGCCCTTTCGCTTGCAATACAGCTACGCCAGCGCTTGACCCAGTCCTCCATACATTTTTGGTAAGCTGATTGAGGTATGGTCTAAAACTCCTTCAACGAATTTTCTTTTATAGCTTCAATCGACTCGAAACGTCTTCCTCGAAGAGGTAATTTTAGCCTCGGGAACAGGAAAAAGTCAGACGGAGCCATATCATGTGAATACGGCGCTTGGTCGATGACATTTGCTGAATTTTTGGCTAAGAACTCTTGCACAATGATGGCTTTGTGTGATGGTGCATCATCATGGTGCAAAATCTATGAATTGTTGTTCACAAATCTGGGCCGTTTTCAGCGGATATTCTCTCGCAAACGCCTCATAATGCCTAAATAATACTCTATAATCACTGTTTATCCCTCTGGAAAAAAATCGTTGTGCACTACACCGCGGTAATCTAAGAAAACTATCAGCATAACTTTCGTGGTACTATTTATAGAGAGTATTATACAAACAATACGATAGTATCCATTATTTTATTAATTGCAACAATAAACATTGTGCAAAAGAATGAAGTTGTCAAATTCCCCGTTGATCATCAAGTGGAATACGTTCGGAATAGTTATTTGTTATACAAGAGTGCAAAGTTGCTTTTTAACCGCGTGTTCAATTTTGATGACCGAGCAAGCGAAGGATTCTAAAATTAGAATCCTGAGCGTTAGCGAGGGAATCAAAAGAGCACGAGGTGAAAAATCTTTGCACTCGAGTGCAACACGTAACTTTTCATTCCACCTCAGCGAGGAAATGACTAAATGCAAAAAAAAAAACGTTTACAATCACAAGATAGGTACACTTTTATTTCAGTTTAGGTATTAATTACTACATTATGACAGGTAAGTATTACAGAATAATCTTTAAATTATAACAAAATAATACTAAGGTATAATTAAGAAAATTTTAAAGTAACGTTGCTACAGTTATTTAAATTGAGTGTAATATTTTTGTTTGGTACTGTAATATTGGTGTTAGTCACTTGTGTACTGTTTTTCGGTAAACTATCTGTCATACTTAATAGTTGTACCGATTCATCGGATTCCCTTGGCGTGAATGTTGGAGAGAGAGGGAGATGGTTAGGTGTTTCATAACGGCTTATTTTTGATGTAGAAGGGCCAGTACAAGGATCCGATTGAGGCTCTTTCAGTGTAATGGCTCCTACGATGCCTTCACATATTTTAGACTTATTTTGGATGGAATCCTCTATGTATCCCTCTACAACTGCATTGGACTTCCAGCCTCCGTGGCGCTTAAGGGACAGCAGATCAGCTCCGGAATCAGCCAAAAGTGTGGCTGAAGTTCGTCGGAAACAATGACCCGTGTACAACAGGGGTTCTGGAAGTTCAAGAAATGTTGCTATTTCTCGTGGGATACTGCCAATTTTATTAGTACCCATAGGCTGTCTAACACACTTTCCATTGCGATACTGTAGAAAAAATCGATTGATTGGAGTGTTAGGCGGGCGTAAGGCTTGATATTTCTCAACAATCGTTACGTATTCCTTGCGAATGACGAAGTTGCGGTCTCTTTTTGTCTTTGTATTAGGTAAATTAATTAATAGTAAGTCATCTGAATGTTTCTCAATGTTTTTGACATTAAGTTGTGTTAGTTCATTAGTTCGACATGCTCCGTTTATTCCAATAATAAGAACAACCTGTAACGTAAAGAGTATTGTAGTAGATAAATGAATAAAATTGATATGAACGCATAATTATGCCTATCAACATCTACTAAGTATACTATTTAATTGAGATTAATATACTTAAGTAGATACTGAATGTGCAACTGACTTACTTTTGCCGCCAAATATACGGAATCGGGTGCTTCGTTAAGAAACTTTTCAATATCAGATACTGTGAAAACCTTCGATTTTTTTGGTTGATGACCAGATGAGGCTCTTTTTAAAAATGCCACTAATTTAGGATAGGTATCGATATGTTTGTCTTTTTTCATCTTTATTGTTGCTTTTAGCATCGAATACGTACTCCATAGAGTGCTTGCTTTCTTGTTCTCGGATAATTCTATAAAATATGCCAGCAAAACGTTTTCTGAGAAAGTTTTGGCTCCTTTTGCTAGTCGCCACGTGTTGAACATATCGTACTGTTTTAAATACTTCTCGCGTGATTGTTGAGGGAGAAAGCTCATTTGCGCATTATTAACAGTTTCAGTCAATTCTGTTGGCGTCAAGCAAACTTCCTCGTCGCTAGAATCACTCATTTTAGTTTTTTCACTTGTTTTCAAGTTTCTTGTTTTTAATATACCTAAGGTTTAACAATGACGTGAAAAAATGCCGCGTAAAGAACCGCGTACAAAGCAAATTGAAAAAAGAACACCAAGAAGGTTCCGAGTCTGAGTTTTTAACAAATTAAAAAAAAGTTGTATGATATATTCGGCACCATAGAGGTAGCAGTAAATAGGTTTAATGTTTTTTTTAATTCACAAACTTAGTGCACACGATGTTCTAAATTCAATTTACTTTATCCTCTAGAGAATAAAAACGGCTTTTCCACTCAGATACTGAAGATTAAAAATACTCTTTCCGAGATGGTGGGATGAAAAGAGTATTTTTATGGTGCCGAATATATCATACAACTTTTTTTTAATTTGTTAAAAACTCAGACTCGGAACCTTCTTGGTGTTCTTTTTTCAATTTGCTTTGTACGCGGTTCTTTACGCGGCATTTTTTCACGTCATTGTTAAACCTTAGGTATATTAAAAACAAGAAACTTGAAAACAAGTGAAAAAACTAAAATGAGTGATTCTAGCGACGAGGAAGTTTGCTTGACGCCAACAGAATTGACTGAAACTGTTAATAATGCGCAAATGAGCTTTCTCCCTCAACAATCACGCGAGAAGTATTTAAAACAGTACGATATGTTCAACACGTGGCGACTAGCAAAAGGAGCCAAAACTTTCTCAGAAAACGTTTTGCTGGCATATTTTATAGAATTATCCGAGAACAAGAAAGCAAGCACTCTATGGAGTACGTATTCGATGCTAAAAGCAACAATAAAGATGAAAAAAGACAAACATATCGATACCTATCCTAAATTAGTGGCATTTTTAAAAAGAGCCTCATCTGGTCATCAACCAAAAAAATCGAAGGTTTTCACAGTATCTGATATTGAAAAGTTTCTTAACGAAGCACCCGATTCCGTATATTTGGCGGCAAAAGTAAGTCAGTTGCACATTCAGTATCTACTTAAGTATATTAATCTCAATTAAATAGTATACTTAGTAGATGTTGATAGGCATAATTATGCGTTCATATCAATTTTATTCATTTATCTACTACAATACTCTTTACGTTACAGGTTGTTCTTATTATTGGAATAAACGGAGCATGTCGAACTAATGAACTAACACAACTTAATGTCAAAAACATTGAGAAACATTCAGATGACTTACTATTAATTAATTTACCTAATACAAAGACAAAAAGAGACCGCAACTTCGTCATTCGCAAGGAATACGTAACGATTGTTGAGAAATATCAAGCCTTACGCCCGCCTAACACTCCAATCAATCGATTTTTTCTACAGTATCGCAATGGAAAGTGTGTTAGACAGCCTATGGGTACTAATAAAATTGGCAGTATCCCACGAGAAATAGCAACATTTCTTGAACTTCCAGAACCCCTGTTGTACACGGGTCATTGTTTCCGACGAACTTCAGCCACACTTTTGGCTGATTCCGGAGCTGATCTGCTGTCCCTTAAGCGCCACGGAGGCTGGAAGTCCAATGCAGTTGTAGAGGGATACATAGAGGATTCCATCCAAAATAAGTCTAAAATATGTGAAGGCATCGTAGGAGCCATTACACTGAAAGAGCCTCAATCGGATCCTTGTACTGGCCCTTCTACATCAAAAATAAGCCGTTATGAAACACCTAACCATCTCCCTCTCTCTCCAACATTCACGCCAAGGGAATCCGATGAATCGGTACAACTATTAAGTATGACAGATAGTTTACCGAAAAACAGTACACAAGTGACTAACACCAATATTACAGTACCAAACAAAAATATTACACTCAATTTAAATAACTGTAGCAACGTTACTTTAAAATTTTCTTAATTATACCTTAGTATTATTTTGTTATAATTTAAAGATTATTCTGTAATACTTACCTGTCATAATGTAGTAATTAATACCTAAACTGAAATAAAAGTGTACCTATCTTGTGATTGTAAACGTTTTTTTTTTTGCATTTAGTCATTTCCTCGCTGAGGTGGAATGAAAAGTTACGTGTTGCACTCGAGTGCAAAGATTTTTCACCTCGTGCTCTTTTGATTCCCTCGCTAACGCTCAGGATTCTAATTTTGAATCACTCGCTGCGCTCGTGATTCAATTTTAGAATCCTTCGCTTGCTCGGTCATCAAAATTGAACACGCGGTTAAAAAGCAACTTTGCACTCTTGTATAACAAATAACTATTCCGAGATGGTGGGATGAAAAAGTTATTGTTATGAGAATCTCGCGTTACAATTTACAAACACGGAAAAATTAAATAAAAATTAATTGTATAGAACAATAAACATTGCGTTTATATTTTCACCTACTTTTAGTAACTATATTAAGATATATTTATTATTTTTAACATAAAATACGTGATCTAAATAAAACCGTAACTTACCGATAAATATTTATTTGTGTTTCTGAACGTTACGGCAGAGAATTTCAAACCAGCCACAGACAAACTAGCCAGCGTGAAGTCGGTCAGAATTGCCGATGTCCTAATACGAAATATATCCAGCCAGTGAAATGAATTGCCTGGAACTTGCCTGGTTTTTTAAAAGTTCGTAATAGGCCCCCTGGAGTGGGGCGCGTCGTCGTGGATTACACAATCTGTAACTAGCCTAAAATTGAGGATAGTTCTGTATGCATGAGGCCAGAGTGACTATAGCTTGCTAGCTTACTAGCCAATCTTGAATTATCCTAGTTTGAAAACTAGCCTCGTGTAACCCGGGCATTAGGCGGTCCTTAGATACTTACTTCCTTACTTACCTTACCTTTAAAAACGTAAGCAACGACAATACTAACAGCATAGATATCCGATATTGATATCAGTGACTAACACACAATCCTATCAAAATATGAAGTTACGTTTTCCATTTTATTTTACTAACATACATAATTAAAACAAATGATTGATGCCAAAATAACTGTCAACCCTTTAGTTATTAGGTTACTGTTATTAGTAAGGAATTATTAATAGCTCTTTTATTTTATTTTTTGGCCCAGGCATAACTTTCGAAGTTACTTAGAATAACAGTAAAAAAAACAAATGCAAAGCGAAATAAAGTACAACAAGAAATAAGTGTCTTGACGACGAACGATCCCATTTTCACAAAAAGGATAGAACTAGATAAAAGTCAAGAAAATTAGCAATATCAAAAAGCCATTCGTTTTATTGTTTCACCCCTTGTCCTGAGCCGGGACAGGGTGAAACAATAAAAGTTGGGTTAGCGAGGAATCGGTCCACCATTTTGCAATCATTGCTTTACAACATAAGTATTGATAAAACACTTTATGAACTGTATTACGAAATATTTTACGTTTACATAAATCATGCTTTTAAATAGACTTGTGTAAGCAGGTGATTACCATAAGTATTGTAATACTGTTTATTTTATTTCTATTAATAAGTAGGTATACCTAGGTACTGACCGCCACCGCCGCCGTCGAGACGGTCAGACTGACAATGTTGAGAACCTCGTATGTTCCAAAGGATCTTTTTAATGACGTTATTTATTTGTATACCTAGTTAGTAAGTCATTTAGTACCTAGTATAAATAGTTAGTTGTGTTATTTATTGTATATAAGTATTTTAATGTCGTTGTATTTAAATTCAGTGTTATATTTCTGTAAGTATCACTTTGAACCGAAGTGATTTATATTAATTATTAAAAAAAAATGATATACTGACTCTGCCTTCTCTTTATATTTTAGAAAGTAATTTGTATTGTGTGCAAAAACTTAGGACTTTTGAAAATAAGAAGCGATTTCCATAATATTAATACACGTAGTAGACATGAAATTGCGATACCCAAATTTAGATTAACTAAAACAAGCAAGTCATTTGTTATAAACAGTAGGTATCCGCTTTTATAACAGGTTACCTAAGTCGGTTACAGAACTTAGCGATGGAAAGTTCAAAAGCCACATCAAACGTGTCCTTATCAAGAAAGCATATTATAAAATTAAAGACAATGTTGAAGACAAGGAAGTTTGGCAATAATTCCTTCTGTACATGTGGCTTCCCTGGTACCATTAGCGGCATATTACTCGTATGTAAGAGTCTATTAACTGCTCCCAAATAACCATGTTTATATTTTGTACATTCTTCCTTGACATAATCACCTTATTATTTGATATTATATACCTACAATTTAATTTCAACTCTTTATTAGGGGCTTTTGTGGACATAATAATTATTCCGATTCGTTACAGTTGCAATAGCAATCATGTCATTTCGTTCATTTCGTTTAAAATAGGTGTTTTTTTTAAATTATTTTATTTATCTTTATAAAGATTTTTTTCTATTTTGTGAAGGTGAGAACGTTGTAGGCTTAGTGGACTGTAGATTTGTTAATCAATAACCATCATCATTTTGTTAAGTACCTGGTACTTGTTAAAATATCTACTGTCCTCTGTATTTTAAAAAAAGGAACTGTGGAGTTTCTCGCTGGCTCTTCTCCATATGAAACAACCAATTGGAACCGTGTTTCTGACGTTTCATAAGTGCCCATGTAAGTATGAGAGAAATAATATTTGAATTAGAATTAGAATAAACATAATTATTTTGTACTAACATAACCTTTGATTGTCGTTTGTTCTTGTTGTTGTGTTGTGTACCCTTTGCTTGTTCATTTGTCTTGCAATCGGACAAACCCCAGCTTGCTGGTTCTCGTAATAAAGAAGGAGAACTTAGCAAACGAGATTTCGCGTTCCAGCATGCAAGTTCACTCAATGTTTGCAAAGACACTTCAAACGTAACCGCAAGCCAAGGTTACCTTTAATTAGAACAGCTGAGTCCGCTGTTAATTAAAAATGGACGGAAAGAGTTATCTTTAAAGATTTTTAGGGATCAAAATGCTTGGCGAATATTTTTAATCATTCATTTTTGTCGAAGTTGTACCCTTTACGTTTCTATAAATTAGAATCTACCTATCAAATCATTGTTTGACATCTAAAAAAACCAGGCGGAAATGTTGTGACTACTCATTTGCCTAGTTTTTAAGCAGAAACCAGCATTTTATGAACGTTTGGTTTACTGAAGAGGTATTTTCGTAGCAAATCATAGTTTTGAAAGATTTTCTTGCCTTTTCCACGATTCATCAGAACAAGGGACGTTAAAGGTCACAGTACACATATCAACTAGGAAAGCGCCTTTCGCCTCGCCGTCAAACAGGCGTCAACCTAACGTAAGCACGTAACTAAAGCGAATCAGCAGCTCAGATACGTCGACTCGGCTGCAGCTAGGCGACACGCCGCGCTTACGGCTCGGCGCGCCGTCACGTCAGCGCGCGCGGCTGTAGTGTGCTGCAGGCAGGCCGCGGGAGGGGTGAGAGGAGCAAGGGTGGACGAATAGGCGTAAGCTCGGGTACGGAGAGACGTAAGCGCGGGAACGACCAGCAGTAAGCGCGGGAACTGTAAGTAGTCCCTCACCGCACCACGGTTCGAGAGATGGTCCGAAAGCGAGGCGAGGCGATTACGTTACGATTCCGATTAGTGTGCGTTACAGTAGGGAGTTTCATACAAAGAATACTGAATGGGTCGAGCTGATATATGTGCTATGACCTTAAACTGGGAATCCAAATCGTTAGATGTCGTTGGATGACACACAGCAGTCGATCTATTCTGTAAAAACTTAGCTGAAGTGATTTGAAGTGAGCTGTCAATAGTGTCAATCCTTAGCATCGTCGAATGACAGCTCCATTCACGTTCTCACGTTAAGATTTTTATAGAAAAGATGGGCTGCCTATGGTTGCTGATACTGACGACATATCAGCGGGAGAGATTGACGCGAAGAGACGTTGAATAACTTCGCTACAAAACTGCTCGGTAGAAATATAAATGTAAGATTTATAAAAACAGAATTTTGCTACGGTAACCACTTAAGTTATTCGATGGATCATCGTTGTTACGGTATCTATATCGCTTAACTTAGTTGGACACGTGGTGTACCCCCGACCACTTCGAATCTATCGCTGACACGACGGCCGCGATCGACTCACTCACCGACCACGTACAATCTGTAGTTAACAATTGTCCACGGGAGGTTCCAGAGAAGGGTGACCGCCTTTGGAAGCTGCCCGACGATGTGCGTGATCTGTTGACTGAGAAGAACGCGGCCATCCGTGCCTACAGTAACTTTCCCTGTGACGCGAACAAAGCCACACCACATGCGCTACTTACAGAGAACTAACTGTAAGGAAACGTGTGTCGGAGCTGCGTAACACGGGCTGGGACAGGATGCTGAGCGAGTTAGAGCCTACCCACCCGGCCTTCTGGGAACTTCAGAGGAAACTCCAGTCCCAGAAAGCCACTTCCATGCCTCCTCTAATACGCCCCGATAAGTCCATCGCTTTCGGTGACGGCCCTTAGCAACAACATCTTCCCACAATCGTGGAAGGAAGCCATAGTCATAGGCATCCCAAAACCTGGTAAGCCTAAATCCGAGGCCTCCAGCTACCGCCCCATTAATTTGCTCAAAGTTCTCGGCAAGGTCTATGAGAGACTTATTTATAAGCGCCTCAGAGACTACGCTCTACCAACTCGGCGTGCCAGACCATCTCGTGCTCATCTTACGGGACTTTTTGTCAACCGCACATTCCGCTATCGCATCGAGGGGGGCTCCCCCCGCCCCATCCACGCAGGAGTCCCCCAGGGCTCCGTGCTGTCCCCTCTCATTTTCACGCTATTCACTAGCGATATCCCTACTAGTAAAAAGGCGAAGTTGGCTCTGTTCGCAGACGACACGGCCATTTACTACTCAGGCAAAAGCCCCATAGCGATTGCTCACACTCTCCAAACCGAAGTCAACCAGCTCGGCTCCTGGTTCAGGTAGTGGAGAATCGAAGTTAAACCTCAATAAGAGCCAAGCGGTCCTTTTTAAGAGACCGAGACTCAGAAGAAAGATCCCCCTCCCCCGACTAATCACCATGTTTGACAAGCCGATCCCCTGGGAGAAGCAAGCCAAATACCTAGGTGTGGACGAAAAACTGTCACTATCAGAGCACATAAAGCAGGCCCGCTCGCGAGCCGCTTTCGCTCTAGGAAGACTCCACTCCATGCTAAATGCGCGTAGCAAACTGTCACTTAGGTGCAAATTGCGAACGTACTTAGCGTGCATCCGCCCTATTGACCTATGCGTGCGCCGCCTGGGCACAAGCCAAACCCCGACAAGTGCATAGAATGCAAACGCTCCAAAACCGTATCCTACGAATGGCAACGGGAGCCCTCTGGTATGTTAGGAACGAGATGCTCCATCTCGACCTAAAAATCCCCACTATAGCCCAATTTCTAAAACGCAACTCAAAGCGTTTCTTTGATAAAGCCGACCTCCACCGCAACCCTCTGGTTGTCAAAGCGGCCAGATATGTCCCCTCTAAAATCAGTAAGATCCGCCATCCGAAGCATGTTCTCACCGACCCAGATGACCCTATAAACCTCCTCAAAGAAAGCAATAGGGACACCAGCACGTTACAACACAATTAAAAAAGACCCGCATTCCGACCTCGCCGACGAGGTCCATTGCGATCGCGACACTCCCGAGTAAATAATACTCCCCCCCGACCCTTGCTCGCAGAAGCACCAGCCCGCGTTATGCTAAGAAATGTAGCACTAAATTCCCCAATTAATAATAATATTAATATCTGTTTGATCCAGCCTGTCCCATCTTGCTGTCCTCCCGCCAGCGACGCCCTAAGCCGAGGTTCGTACCCCACAGGGGGTGCCCTTAGCGAGCGTTCACTTAGTATAACATAGAATAGTTTATGCCCCTGACTGGAGGCTTTAAGTTAGTAGCTTAAGGCATACACAGGATAGTCCGGTTAAGCAGCTGCGACCTCAATCTAAGAGTCAACTGCGAGATGCCATTATATAAAAAAAAAACTCGTGGTGAAAATAGAAATAAACGTCATATCAAATTAAATTATATCATTTATTTCTTTGCAAACATGGGTATAGTACATAGGTCGTCGCCATCTTGTTTTGAACAACGTCCCCTGTTAATTTTATTCAGGTGCCAAAAAATACTTGTAGCACTCTACACATACGGAGCCCACAATCCGATAGGTATTGAGCCATAGTTTTGCTACAATCTTTGCGTGATTGGCGGATGCTGTGATGTTGATTGAACAAAATTTGGTATATTTCATCAATTCAATCAGCGTTTTTATATTTTTAAGGTATCGTGTTACTAAAAGGTTATCTAAACACACTTTTTTCATGCGAAATTAGTTCGCGAAGTCGTTATCCTCTTGCGTGTTTCTTATTTGAGCAAGTTCATAATATGGGTGCTAGCACTTTGCCCGCGATTCCATCAGCGGATTTCACAGTTTCCCCTATAAACTTCAACACCCTGTTCACTCCTTAAAAGAGTAGTTTCGTAAAATGTATCATTACGATCTTTATTATTTACTTAAAGAAACATATATTTGTGAAAACTGGCGTTGATGTCTGAGAAATTGTGTCGTGTATAATTTTTTAAATTTAAGAATATTTGTACTAATTACCGAGTTTATCAAAGCAGTCGGTAAAATCCTGCTCTATTAACTTGATTGTCCCTTTACATCCAGTTAAGGATTGATTTTCCAAAAATCCAAAAACAGGTTATTTTTATCATGATGCTGACTTTCAAATTCAACGGACCACGCGTTAGGATTTTTCCACAGAGCTTTAAAACACCCCCCTACATGGATGGGGCTATTTTGGAAAAACAGAAATATTGTTAAACTTTTTTATTTACTTAGGTATTTTTGCGAATTTCAAGCATAAAAATCCAAATAATTAAATTATTCATTTATACGATTTCCCCCTTTTCACCCCAGTTGATTTTCGCAAAACTCTTTCTCTATACATCTCTTTGTTTTAACTACAACTTCTGGAAAAACATAGTACCTCAGTAGATTTTCTTATTACAAGCAGCACCGCTGTAACTATTATCAAAATTAGGTATAATACATAGTATCTTTTGGCGCCTGAATTACATTGGCAAACTACTGGATATTATCATAGACATAGAATTGAAAGGACAAGATGGCGGATTTAGTTACAAATTTGACCACACGCTTAAAGATTCCTATACACTGACAGCTTTATGTAATTTATGATTGATGGAATTGATTGTCGATTGACGACTGACAAAGCGTTTAATTTCCCTTTTGCATGATTAGGCCGGTAAAATATAGTCCATTGTCAAATCTTGTTTTTTTATACAAATAAATCCTACGTCAAAGAAAAGTGGAGAACTTAGTAACTGGCGGCCTGCCTTTAAATTCAAATCTTCTTCTGGATTCTGTTGTGCTAAACATCTGACAGCACATCAACCTACTACAATCTGTCAAACTTTAATAGATTTTCAACTTTATTGCTTAAACATAAGGTTCTAAGTTGATTGAGAAAATATGACGTTGACGTGCTGGCGTCTGTACAGTGAAGTCCTTTATATCTTCGTCCGTTTTAAAACTCTTTCCCTTATCAGGCCATTATAGCTTTTCAGGCTACGGCACTGAGCAGACTATTGCGTAGAAAACATTACTTAACATAACATAACATCACGTCTTATTTCCCCAAAGGGTTTGACAGAGGTACAACTTTATTTGATTCTTTGATAACAAAGATCAAATAACATACACTTTTCACCTATGTCGAGTTGACATCAACTTAAAACCTTTGTAATTTATGTTTTTTTTTTTAAATTTAATTATCAGGGTCTGACAGTGTCACACACATTTTTAATTCGATCTGACATGTAAAGAAGATGGCTGAATGTCATTCTGTGGTTTTGACATTACGACACAATTAATGCTGAGTTGGTAAAGCAGATTCTTCTCCCTAACACATCTGACATTGGCAGAATTGTCGACATCGGCACCATTGCCATAAAGAAAAACAGAATAGAAAGCAGATTATATGGTGCAATGAGCAGACAAAAATAGACCTTAAGGTGACGAACACAATTATTTTGGCTATAGCTGTATGAACTTGACGGATGTAATAAGAAACGCGAAAATAATTTTAAAACAAACATATTTATGAATACCATGTTTTACATGAGGTTCTTATGTACAGGAGGCCTATATGCAGCCACAGATTAGTACAGAAGGTGCACTCCGCATTTTAGGTATGAGCAAGTTCACATCTGGCTCGTCTTGTCGGGCCAATTCAGTGAGCGTAACATAATCATTAGATATACAAGTTACGCGATAGAAAGAGAGGCAACTTCTAAGTGTATATAACTGTAGGTAACTTGCACCTATGTGTGACCTGAATTGTACTTTATTGTGTCGATGTAAGAGTCGCTTTTTATTTAAATGATTTTGCGGAGTGAACCATATCTGTATTAATCTTTGGCGTAGCACGCGACGATTGCTGTTGCATTTCCTACTTTACACTGTCTAACTACATTTCCACAGGCTTCCGAACATTGGTGAGAAAGTTCGAAATTATTGCGATTACCTCCACAGCCGCTGTATGAAAAACCTCTGCACGTCATTTCCGTTAGGTCAAAATACCACCTGCAACAAAAGAAAATCATTGTTGAACTAAAGGCGGCTTGGTAATTTGTGCAAGTAAGATTGACCGTGTAGATCAATCAATCTTACTTGCACAAATTAAAAATCCTTAAAATTACGTTATTAAATTATATTACTCGTACTACTACTGAGATCGTATTTCGAACTTTGCTTATAAATCTTATAATTTAAGAACTCACTTTGTATAGAACGCATTAATAAAGAGCCATTTCTTAAGTTTCTTCTTAAATTAGTTTAGTGGCAGCTCTCTGATCTGTTTGGTTAACATATAGTACTTAGTACTTACCTAGGATAATACGAGTTACAGTTACCAAATTCAGGCTGGAGCCGGCAAAAAATGTTTGCCGTTACATTTGTAAATGTTGGGATGCTATTCATATCTGCAACAATTGTACATTGTTTTGACTGTAGGTATATCTTACTCTTTTGTTGTCTGTTTATGTGCACCCACAATACAGGGTGGAAGGGACATCGACGCGAAAACTGATACATGGATTCAGTACATGATTCTGAACGCCCCTGCACTGAAATTTTTCGTTGGTTATTTTTTTTTAAATCAGCTGTTCTGTACATTTTGACCGTGTTGGTATTACACTTTTCTATGAAAAAGCTGTTTTTTTTAAATAGCCGACTGAAAATTTCAACGGAGGGGGGTTCAGAATCATCTACTGAATCCATGGTATCAGTTTTCGCGTCGATGTCCCTTCCACCCTGTGTAAATGAATAGTTACTACATTAATACAGCGGCCGGCAACAGAGACATTGATGGATGAAAGTTAAAATACGAGAATCCATAAATGCTTGATTGTGGTCAAGGTTTGTTTAGTACTTTTCTCAAATAATACACGGAACAAAGTGTCTATGTAAAAGATTTTATTTAAAATTATATTTTTACTTTAAGGCTTCCGAAAACAGGCGCAATGCGACTGTAATAAAACAATTTCTAAGAAAGCTTCACGGTAGAAAATTATTTGAGTGGTACCGCATTTATGATCTATCTATTTTTATTAGAACTATGGAGCCCCCCCCCCCCTCCTTATCTCTTATTTTAATAGAGTTATCAGTAGTAGTTAAAATACATTTATTTTTACATTAAAATTATAGCGGTTTGTGAAACTGTTGTATAAAATGATAACAAAAAAAAAATTGGTGCATACTTACGAAGGCCTTTTGACATAAATGTAGAATAATTTAATCTTTTATCAAATAAAAATTGTTAATTAGCTCACATAGTGCAGAATTTTTTTTTCCTCGAAGTAAATTCTGATTCTGATGTTTCATTCCTGGTATTCATTGGGAAACAAAGTTGCACAACATGTTTTCATGGAAAAATGTTCCTGGAAACACGCTTATGTTCCTGGCAACACGCTAATATTCCGTACTCATGATAAAGAAAAGTCACGCAATATTGCTGCCAGCAACATAAATTTGACGTGTCGGGCAACAAACAATAACATGTTGGAACTGGTTCTAAACTTTAGTTTCCAATAAATACGCGGCTTTTTGACTGATTCTACCTTTACATTCCGATTTGCACGAACTTAAAGAAGAGAACACATTGTAGGGATGAATGCAATTTCCATACAAAAAAGGTTCACAAGTATTTCTTTCCGTGTCGTAGAAATATCTGAAAAAGATGTGACTATAAGTTTCCACCCATAACACGTTCCCCTCCTGGAGGGCTCACCTAGTCTAGCATATGGGATGCCGGGATCCCTCGCGGGGGCCCCGTTTTAAATGTAGGATCTTCTTAGCGAATTATAAAGAATATAATTATAATCATTATAAACTGTGAAAATAAAATTTGTAGTATATTTTAACAATATTTATATGTGTATAATGTTGGTTTTAAAATCCAAGCATTAATATTTAAAAAAAAAGTGTCTGAATGCCAGTCAGTATTTCAGGGGTAGAAAACCATTTTCACTGTAGTTTGAAATTCGAGAAACGGAACATGATGCGAGCCAGTTGAATTGAACTACTTCAGTTTCGCTGCTATGGTTTCGCGGCGGAGATGTGCTACCGGCGTGATACTTGTCTGTATTGTGTTGTCTTGGAGATGAAGTAAAACAGCAACAAAATAAGCGGGTACCTTAAGAGTTGAAGGTAGATATATATATATATATATGTAGATATATATTTACTAAATATATATTTGGCTAAATCTCCGAACCGCTTCCATATAACTATATTACGGTACATAGCTATATAGCTATATACCGTAATATAGTTATATGGAAGCGGTAGGGATATCCCTAGGGATATAATATATCACGGCTATATCTTACTGCGACATACTGCCCAGCCCTTCGGCGAATAGGTACAGTCGTGATGTAATGTAATGTTATGTCTGCAAGGAATCTTTAAGCGTTTACCGCTTTACATGCAAGTGTCCTTGCGTACAACTGGCTTCGCGTACCTTAGTGTCTTTTGCACAAGTGTAGGTACCAGCCGTTCTATGTATTCGGTAAACATCTCTCCGTGAAAACAGATGTGAAGTGGTCTTGAAGTGATCTGTCAATAGTAACAATCCCAAGCATCAGATGGAACGACAGCTTACGCTTCACGTCAAATAAGTTTGCCGCGCTGAAGTAAGCTACAAATGATTGCGCAGTACTCAATGTTACTTAAAAAAAAAAAAACCGACTTCCAATAAAAACACTACAAAGTGAAAAATAACTTTGTTTTCGGAAGTCGGTGTCTTTGGAGTTTTATTTTCGTTTTTTTGCCACCGACTTCCGAAAACAAAGTTATTTTTCACTTTGTAGTGTTTTTATTGGAAGTCGGTTATATTTTTTGTGAAAAAGTTTTTATTTTTCACTTTTTAGTTGTGGTACCTACACAAAACCCCCACAATAATTTGAATACCCATTACCTGCTTTGTAAATTACAGTGACAGGAACTATTAGAATATCGTCCACATATACTAGGTGGGAAAAATACGTATTATTGAAGCTAACTCAAAAACCCCTCATCAGTTCTTGACCAAATTTGTATGGGACCACTTCTGAAGTATGCCCTACCAAACAAAAAAATAATCAACAAAATCATTTCATAATTGGCGGCGTAATCGCGTAACAAACATACAAAAAAAAAAAACATACAGCCGAATTGAGAACCTCCTCCCTTTTGAAGTCGGTTGAAAATAGTAGCGCGCATGCGCAATCTAACTTTAGAGCGGCAGTTATTTGACGCAAACTGTACTTCACATAAGTTTTCACGAAGCGATTTTTACAGAATACATCGGCTGATCCTAAAAAATAAAAAGGTAGGCCGGGTTAACATTAGGTTGGGACAAAGGTGTCGAATGTATACATATAATATGTAACCGTATAATTACGAGTATGACGTTCATCAGTTTATAATCTATTGGTATTTTCGTTAGATTATAAACAGTCCAAAATTTGAGAATTAACAAACTTGCTTTTGACGATAACGCACCTTGTGCTAATACTAAATAGCCTGCATAGCTGCGAGGTGCTGCCGGCAAGCGCTTCTTCCAAGTTGATCATAGTAATTTTTTTGTTATTCTCGATCTTTGTTATTCTCAGGGTTTCAAATAAGTATGTTACACCTGTATTTTGTGCCAATAAATAATTTATTGGTCTGGCTATTTAGTAGCAGCGCAAGGTGCATTTGTCGTATGCAAGTTTAATACCAGCTGGTCGATTCTGTAAAAATCTCACCGTGAAAACTTGGGTGAAGTGAGTTTGTTTTTGCTTGGAATTGACGCTATTGACAGCTCACTTCTGGCTCACTTCACCGAAGTTTGCACGGTGAGATTTTTACAGAATAGAGCCGCAGTTCACAATTTGTGTATAGTGTATCTCGTGTAGGTATATTACCGAAGATGAGAACAGTTTGTCAAAAAAAAAAAAACTTTTGAAAGACCACATTTAATAACAAAATACCCTCATGTACAAAAACGTTACCATCATTCAATGTATTTAAAACTCAATTAGCTGAATATCTAGTCATAAATAGCACCCTTCCTAAAAGCTGAATGCATTGGATGGGTATATCATAATTGCTACCGTGACGCCCGTAATGAACTTTATATTTAATTTATTTTAAGCATTGTTCTCATGTAAGTGACTTAGTCTTTTTGAGAATAAATATCTAAATCTATACTATAAATTTGAATGGAATCATAAAACTCACCTGAATTCTCCACGTTCACCTGCACATGTGTAACGGTTTGCTTGAAATTTGCAATAAGTATTCGGTTTGAAGGTTGTTATATCATCTGAAACCAACGGATATGGATAGCGTGGAGAGGACGGTGGCTAAAAGGGTAATATTGCGTTAAAATCACCCTGTCCATCAACAGTTTGAAGTTTTGATCTTCGTAATTGTCTTCGTAATTTACATAGCAAGTAGTTTATCAACAACCACGGGAAGGTAAGGATTTAGATTTTTACCACACAATAAGACGGATATTAAAACAACGTACCCATATTTTTTTCTGTTTCAGTCTTCGATTCAATAACTTGAACAAAACTGAGAGCAAATATAGAGAAAACAGGATTAAAATAATAACTGTACAACATTTTAGTTTGTATTATTACCTACTTCTACCATGATTGAAATACAGGCGAAGAAATTTTTATGGCGAGTTTCAATTGCCTTATCGCAAAAGTTATAGTTACAGTAATATATTTATGTAGGATATTTGATTTTTCAAGATTGTTGTGCGACATTACTTGACTAGGTATATGAAGGCTTCCAAAAAACCATTTTTGCAGCAAGTAATAATAATAATATCAACCCGATCGAATGGCCACAGCAGCCAATCTCAACGGAGATTCGACAAGTACCTACGCAGGAGTAGTGGTGTCCCAGCGGTAACAGCCACGAGTTACGAGTGGGTTCGAACCCAAGCGGGTGCTTTATCTTGTGTAAATTATTTCATCACCACTGCTCTCAAAACGGTGAAGGAAAACATCGTGAGGAAACCGACATGTCCTAGAACCAAAAATTCGAAGATGTGTGACATCTACCAACCCGCACTGGACCCGCGTGGTGGATTACGGCCCGCTCCCTCTCACAAGGAGGCCTGTTTCCCAGCAGTGGAAACGTTATAGGCTGATTATGCTTATACTTATGCTGCGCAGGAGACACCTATTATAATCAAACCTAAGAGCCCCCAGTCGTGCTTGCGACCACAAGTCCAACGGGCAAGTACGAGCTTTGTGTCTATCTGGGTGCATATAGTGCACGTGTGATAACTATATATTTTAACTAGCTTTTGCTTTATGTCGGAAAATATCCCACGGGTACGAAGGTACTACTGGGATTAGATACCTAATAGCCGAGGAAAAGGTCATTGACTCTTACCGCTGCGCCCGCGTTGTCGTCAACAATAATTATTTTGTTACGCTTTATTTTAATGATATATTATGATGTCAAGTAATACAATAATCTAAATTCAATTTCCAATTTAAATTGAATAAGGATAAATATAAGACCGGTCAAAATAGCTTCGGAAATAACAATGAAATTTTTATCAAATTCTGAAAGATGAAAATGGTTAGGTACTGTAGGTCATCGTTAGAAGATAGACATATGCTATTGATGACTTTTTTGTTGTACTTTTTAAGATTTACAATTCTGTAGAACATAAATTTGATGTATCTCTTACGGCTTACGCCGCCAGTAAAGTTCCCAGTCTGCATAATTTTTCCGAAAACGACCTTTTGGAATGGGCGACTAGAATCAATTATTATATCTTTTTTCTGTAAATGTTGACGTTCATAAGTGCCTTTTTTGTGCCTAAATGAAATAAATTATTTGACTTTGACTTTGACTTTGACCGACATCTTCGCGCAGTATTGTCTCTCTCGTTACCTTTAATCCATCCAAAGGTTATCTGTAAAAGATCGCTTTAAGCGATAAGACCGCCCATTGTGACACCCTATGTATAATTTCTAAATTTATGTGTGTAATTTTTATGGTGTACAATAAAGAGTAGGTATTCTGTCTATCTATCTATCTTCGACAATAATCGTCATATTTCAGCCAATTTACACAAAACCTTAATTAATTATACACAAACCTTCCGCGTGAATCACTCCGTCCATTGGTGAAAACCGCATCAATATCTGTTGCGCAGTTTTAAAGATCTAAGCATACATAGGGATGGACAGCGGGAAGCGACTTTGTTTTATACACTACACTGGCCTGCAAAAATAAGTATCACACTTTTAATTATTTTTTTCTATGGCATACATAGAAGTTAGAGATTTAAAATAAAAAACGTCATAGAAATTTTTATCAGCTTTCTTTGAAACTATAGTAAATTATACATTAGTAATATTTTTAAATCTAAAAAGAGATAAAACAATAAAAATAGGCATTTTTAGCTTAGTTTCATAAAACTCAATTAACATTTACGAGTATGTTTTACGTGTTATTTATTTTTTAATAACTGGTATTTCCTCCTCGGGCTCTGCATACAGCTTCGAGTCGATTTGGCATACTGCTGAGCCGATGTTGAGGAATATTCTCCCATTCTTCTATCAGGGCCTGTTTTATTGCCCTGAGGGTGGTAGGTAGTGGTCTGCGGCTTCTGGCTAGCCTTAGCTCATCCCAGGCGTGCTCAATCGGGTTGAGATCAGGACTTCTTGATGGCCAAGCCATCACGCTGATACCAACCTTCTGAATATACTCTTGCACTACCCGAGCCATGTGTGGCCGAGCATTATCATGCATCAGCATCGATCCATCACCCATATTTACTAAATACGGCCCTGCATACTCATTGAGAATCTTCTGGGCATATCTTTACCCAGTCCAGACTGCCATTTTCTATGGCCACTAACTCTGTGCGACCTTCTGAAGATATGCCAGCCCATACATGTACTGTACACTACCTTCACCGTACTGGATTCTTTCTGCGAAGCAGGCTTGAAGGTATCGCTCACCAGGTAGACACTGGCCTGTAGACACTTCGCCTTCCATCAGAAGTGTAAAGTGAGAATCGAGACTCATCTGTAAATAAAATTCTTGACCATTCTTCTTGATCCCACTGTATGTGTTCACGAGCGTATCGCAGTCTCGGTACTCGATGCTCTCTCTCGTGTCACCACTGTGTGGCCACTCGCTGGTCTTCGGGGTTTCAGGTTTGCTTCAGCCAGTCTTCTTCTCACTGTACTGTCACTAATGTAGTCCCTTCGGGTCTAAAGAGCAGTTGTTGCTGGACTTTGACTGCATTTAGGTGGAGATTTCTGAACACAATGGAAACAATATATCGGTGTTCTCGGGCACTAATACACAGGTGTATTAGTGACCGAGAACACCGATATATTGCCATTACCAGGTCTCTTCAAATGGTTTCCAGTCTCTTCGTACCTTCGCTTCACCTTCTGGACCGTTCGTAACGTCACACCCATCATTCTTGCAGTACAACGCATGCTGATGCTCAGTTCCAGAAAAGTCATGATCCTAGCACATTCTTCAGGTGAAAGAGGCATGATAAATAAGTTTATGTGTCTAACGTAGCTTTTGTAACAAGATCAAGAAAAAATTTGAAAACAAAAAATGAATGGTAAAATTGTAATTCGAAAAGGATTATTTTTGATTTAAAAGTTTTTTTCAGCCATTTCTTTAAAGGATTTTACTGACTATAAAGATTTTATGTACAAAATTAAACTCTTATTTGAGTCCTTTTTGTTTTGAAAGCATATATGGTGTACTTAAAAAGTTATTGCAATTTTAAAAGTGTGATACTTATTTTTGCAGGCTAGTGTATGTAGTGATGCGATTATAGCATACTAGTCATAGGCCCACCTGACGGTACGTGGCCACCGCCAAAAATGTGATAAACATTACTCAAAATTTATGAAGTAGGTAGTGCAACCAAACCGTCAGCCAGTCTCCTTCCAATTTCCGTTGAGAGAGACAGACGGAGATACGTATACCGCGACAAAAACATCGCTCAAACGTTGTGACAAAGAGCACCAGCAAAAGGAAACAATGCAGTAGCACCGCTGTATGTTATGCAAGATCCATTCATATTATATTATTATGCAACATACAAAACAATTACAATATCACGTAATTTTGAATCTAGGTTATACTAAAATTCGGTTATACTAAGTTTCTGGGTAAAACACGGGAGACCTAAGTGAATATTTCTAAATAATAAAAAAAAGCTTTGGATAGAAACAGTAGAGAGTATACTGCGTTCTCTATCAGCACTGGACAATAGCAAATTAAGAGGTTACCGTTGGGACTCAAAAACAAGTCCCAAGTGCTTTCAGCACAGTAATGTCAATAGCTGGATTAACGTTTGACAGTTGTTTCAATAATGCTATGTAGTTCCCTACATGATGTGTAGTTATCAGTGTATACTACATATTATGCGATCTTACTGAGCTATGATTATCGTGGTGATTATGATCACAGCACGGAGACGGCGGTCGCTGTTAGAGACGGCTTTGACAACACTTTCCATACTTACAAAGACTAACCAAACGTGTCATCGTGACATAAATTGGGTGCCCCAAGCACTATCGGTGTCATGAATTTAACTAGTACTGCCGTTTTCTGCGATTCCACAACATCATCACGCCTTGTTTCCCCGAAGGGTTGGGCAGTAATGGGCAGAGGTGTACCTATAGTACACCCACATTTCGTCAGTTATGATGTGAGTCTATTGTCATCAACCGGGCACAAAACCAGACTCCGGGCTTCTACTGAGAAATTCCAGATAGAAAAACCCAATGACACTTTGCCCGACCTGGGAATCGAACCCAGGACCTCATGTTCAGCAGTAGCGCTTGTGACCACTGACCACCACCACCACCAACGTGGCAGTCCATGCAATTTAAGTACGATCATAAGACGCGTAATGAACTTTGATGTCGTCGCATAAAAGCTAGGTTGTGTTTCTTCATAGAGGATTTCCGATTTTAATCACAAAATATTGAATTGTCTGCAACATTTTCAGGTCTCTCTATCAAACGGATTTTATTTGTGCAAACACTGCATTCAAAAACAACACTAGTAATCAAATATAGGTACTCCGTGATTCCTGGATGGAAATCAGCTTTGTTCTAAACCTGTGCACGGCCTACATTTTTAATTGAAATATTTTATACATCCGGATTTTAGCATTTTCGACGTATTCAAACCAGTTACAAAGTGAGTTAGGTTAAGCAAGGGACATACTTTAGGGAAGGTTTGTATTCATGAAAATGAACGGGAAAAAATCAGAAAAGAAAACAAAATCAGCTGCTCCCGATTTTTTGACCGCGTAAGTAGTGACTATTCAGTGAACGGAACCGCAAGCTTAACTACATTACTTACTGATAAGGTAAACGTACCAATACTCGTCGGATTTCGGAAATCACTGACTTTGAAGCGCTACTGTGTGTTAAATATTTAATAGAAAATGACAATTTTTGCATGACGTGATAGAGAATTTATTCGTTATTCTAAGTAACTAAAGTTTTTTTTATCATTTTGATGGGTTTATGTACTTATTAAGGCAAAAGTAAAAAAAGGGCGATTTGTACCAATAGTCGTCTGATTTGTACGGATACTCGTCAAATATTCCCAGTACTCGTCAACTTTTAATGCTAATATAAACTCTCTGTTCTTGAACATAAAGTTCAAGATAATAGGTACATTTTTTTTGTGCTTGAATTTGTTAAGCATACTTGTGCCTTTGAAACATTAGGTAGATAGATAGAAAACCAAATCCCTATTTAGAATAGCAGGTTAGAAGAGCAGGTATTCAATAAAACAGATACATACTTGCATTTTAATTTATATTCCTAATATCAAACGCTTGGAATCACAAAATCAGTCTATAAAATATATGTTATATTTCTTAATCATAATAACCATGCAGTCATGTGCATATGTAGCATCCAGCCTCATTTTGTGTGCCCTAATCCCCAATCATTAGGTGCTGATTACGAAATTTTGTGAGGGATTGACTTAAGCTTAAAAAGAACCATCGGCGGTGCCAATTCACTTGATGCATTAGCTGTTAGTAGAACTGTTACGCACTCTTTTTTTCCACTTGGTATTATATTGTAAACATTTTTAGACCCACGTTTCGCTAAGACTCGGTTGTCAGCGGGGGACAAGAAAAAGGCGCTCTCATCGCAGTTAAAAATTCTCCGCGGGTCTTCAGAAGTTGCCTGTAGCTGAGCAGTACAAAAATAATCCTTAACTTCTTTGAACCAGGTACGAACATCATCTTCCGTGACTAATGCTCGAGATTGTGTCAAATTTTGGGACACCCTCCGACCCACTTCAGGGTGACGCTTTATGAATGACTCGAACCAATGTCGACCTGCTTTCTAATTACGCAACATATTTTCGTAAACCATAAAGACAAATCTGTTTCATTATGACAGTTCAACAACATTCATTGCGTTATTTACGTTGCTCTGCAGTTTTTTTTTTCGAACTTACGAAGCAATGGATTAGCAATCTGTTTCAAAACGATTCAGATTCGGATTGATTTTGCATTACGTAATTAGGGTACAGGTCTATTGTTAGTAAATGGGTTACTACGTTTGAATTTGGTAACTAATAATTTGACGCTATCTAATAACTGATCTGATGTTACAGGAAAACCACTTTCTGCCATGAAAATTAACCAGTTCTTTAAATGTTCTTCTTCTTCCGGAGTTAAAACAGTCGTTGGTCCTTTAGAGCAGCCGACTAAACTACGCCCTTTAATCTTGTCATTTAATGTGGTCCTTGGCACTTTAAAATTTTCTTGCTGCATCTGATGTTGTGGCCCCTTGATTTACAGCTTCTATGGCTTTTAAAAGGTCCTCTTGCTTGTAGTTTCTTTCAGTCATGATCTGTAATTAAAATTACGATCATGCAATCACTAGGTACATACAATCTTAAATAAAAAAATCTTACTTAAGATTACTCTTTACCCATCAATGTCGAATACGACAAGCAAAGAAGTGACAGCGATGGAAGCTATGTCATCTTAGTTTTAAAACTGATTTTAATAATTTTTGCGTCAAAACTAGTTGAATGACATAATTTTTATATAGGCGCTATTAAGGCACGTTAGGGAGACGCGGTACAATACGCGTGACGACATGCAGTTATTTCGAACAATAAGCATAGTGTAAGAACAGTCAATTTTTGCTTGCCACAAATTGTAATCCAAGCGTAGTAGAAACAAAGGCAAGTGGTAGACCTACTTGTACCCAAAGCGGTAGATATGTATCGCGTGTCCTTAATCGAATGGCGGAGGCCTATAGCGGCCAATATATACCTAAAAAAAACACTCGTAGAAAGTGCATACTTATAGAAAACAGGGGGTTTAACCATTAAGAAACAAAATAATTGAATCAAATAACATGCCTGTGTACGTGCATCTAGAACCAGCAGAGTAAAATATACCCCTAAGAAAAAGCTTAAAAGAAACGCAGTTTTATCAACAAATGTAGTCTAAACCTTAAATATGTTTGTTCTAGAGAGTTAACAATTTTGTAAAAGTCCCGATAATAGCTATTTATTCGCATTTTGTACTGTAAAACACAAAATATCCTCATTATGACGAGTGTAGGTGCAACTTTTGAGCTTGTCCCAGTAGTCGTCATAATAATTCTAAAATGACGGGTTTTGGGTCAAATGGGAGTTTTAAAGTGCCAATAGATGTCACATTAAAAAAATATATCTTCTATGTTAAAAGTATTCCAAATTGCATATTACATCGTTAGCAAATAAACTTAACTAACTCATTAAACAAAGAAACTTACCGCAGACCCCACTGGAGTTATGTAAATCAAAACACAAAACCACGTGCTGAGTTTCACTTTTGACAGCTGAACTTCACGAAAAAACGATTTTGTTAGGGCACACACGTTTCGACTAACATATCTCCAACGCCATGACCGTTAAAACTCAGTGTTGTCATTTCAATTGTGCAATATGTTACCAACAATATGTTGCCATATAAACCGGCCCATTTTAAGCTCAGTAGAAAAAAAAAAAAAGTTTTTTAGATTAATTGTCGACTATTGGGGCATGACGACTTCACCCGCGTTTACCTTATACATTTTTAAATCTCTGCGCGAAGTTTCCTACGTGTTATTCGATACTCATTTATTCTTACATGTTAAATGTAAATGTATGCCTCTACCGTTCCCTCATTAAATCTAATGGGTTCTCTTTTCTTATCCATAAGTATTTCTTTTTATAAAGGGTTCGCAGTAACGTCTATTTTATTTAAATCCGATATCCTCACGTTTCTGAATAATTTTGCTCTATATTTGTGACAATGTCTGCTATATTTCCGAGGAATATGAACTAGTATCTAAAAGAATGTTGGTTTGGTTGAAAGTTGGACTTTTATTTCCAGTAAAAAAAGCTTAAAAAATAAGACTAGGTTTTTTGATGTGTAAAATCTTTCCTCTCGTTTTCCAGCAATCTGTGGGAAGGATTTCGTGAAGAGGGACGGAAGTGAGTTACAGGAAGTCGGGGAAGCGCGCGCTATTTGATTTGACCAATGAGCGCGCGCGGTGCTAGAGTTGGCTGTCAGACGGTACCGTAGACCGGGGTTACTTTGATCAATATTAAACTTTGAAGGTTCATATATTTTAAAATTGTGGGTGTAAAAAAATAAAAAATAAATCTAGTGATCGTTTTTTTTATTACTCTCGATTCCTGTAATAATAAGTGAAAAAAATTGGCTAGATTTTGAGAAAAAAAAATTAAACTGCCTGATCAGAGTTATACGTAGGATGGCCAGGATGGGGTTACTTTGATACCCCTTATTTTGTTACGTAATTACAAAGTAATTATTGCGTAATCGCAAAGTAATTACGCAATTAAATAAACCCAATTACAATGCCAATACAATTTAAATATAATTTCCCAATTATAATGCCAATACAATTTAAAAAATAAAAATCTATCAACGAGAAAAATAAATATTGTCGCATGGGGTAACTTTGATCTAACAATTGATTTGATTGTTTGAATGACAATATATTTACCTTTCTCAATTAAAATGATTGGTGGATTCCCAGCGTGTCCTCAGGAAAGGATTACCTAAACAGTTGTTCAGTGTTCATAACTCAGAAAAAAAAAACTACCTAATTGCGTTTCGTTTTACGTAATTCACGATTTTATATGAAATAGAAGTTTCTGTCAAAGTTACCCCGCGAGTCAAAGTAACCCCGGTTTACCGGTACCACGGAATAAATACAAAGCTACCAACCCATTTTCCGAGAGGTTGGTACTGTTGACATGTCAGGTGTTACACACCATACGCGACTAGTCTTTTTTATTTGAGCGTATAGTTTAAGTTTCTACTTTCCAATAAGTATTTAAAAATGCTGCAAATGAGTATTTATAGATTATAGTAAGGTACGTCTAGTAACTATATAATGAACAAAATGCATGATATATTTTATTGTTTTATTATTTATTGTTTTTTTCCATCATATAATTTCCGAGGGTAGGTCTACCTACTATTAAGATATTATAAATCAACGAGGGCAGGGTAGCTGCCATCATTCATTTGTATGCTAATAGACCTCTAGACTTAAAGCCGCTTAGAGCTGAAAGCGCAACTAGGCTATCTCTACTGCCATCACAGAAGCTTTTAATACTTTATTAGTTCAAATTGATTTGACCTTGTCAGATGTAATTACAGCAGAGCGGTTTATAAATATGAAATATTGTTTATGCACCGCACCCCAGTTCAGAATTTAATCTACGAGTGGTAATAATTAAGCTGAAGAGTTTGTATGTTTTTTTGTTTGTTTGAACGCGCTAATCTCAGAAACTACCACTTGGATTTGAAAAAATGTTTTTGCATTTGTTAGCCTAATTCTTAAAGAAGGTTTGACGCTATTTAACATCAAACTACGAACCTAAGAAGCCGAGAAAAAAGAAAAAATGTCTGAAAGAGCGTTAAGCGAAAACGAAGTAATTAGCGTGGGCGGGCGATGTGATGCGACGCAGAGGGTTTAAGGCCAAAATTTGACGCGGAGGAAGTTGCGGGCAGAAAATAGTCTCGTGTTCTATGGCTAAATGCCACTGCCCACGGCATCTCGTTCCGGATTCGACCAGCCTCACCGTGAGTTCATGTATCGGCTCCGTAAGCAGGACGCACGGATTGAAGACCTTAGTCTTAAGGCTATTTGGAATACGCGACGAAAAGACTCGACGAAGCTACCCAACCGCTGCCCAGCTCACCTGAATTCTTCTGTTAGCCTCCCCTCTCCTATTATTTCTAAAGTATAACTACTTAATTCTGGCAATATAGGTAGCTATAGTTACAGTGAAGTGGTAAGGATTGCAAAAGATACTTTGGCATGTGTCTCGTTTTACCTACAAGATAGGGATAGTATCATTATCAATCTGCCTAGCCTTTTCCCAACTATATTGGGGTCGGCTTCCAGTCTAACCGGATGCAGCTGAATACCAGTATTTTACATGGAGCGACTGCCTATCTGACCTCCACAACCCAGTAACTAGGTAATACGATACCCCTTGGTAAGACTGGTTGTCAGACTTTCGGACTTCTGACCCGTAACGACTGTCAAAGATCCACGAATGACAGCCGGGACCAACGGCTTAACGTGCTTTCCGAGGCACGGAGGAGTCTCGGTTTATAAAGATGGTCACCCATCCGCAGACCAACCCTGGCAAGCGTAGCTTAACCTAACGGATCAACCAGTGCGGTAATTACTTAGCCACGAGTACGATAGTATCATTATATCGTTTAAATTTGATTAATTTTCAAAAATTCGAATAATTATTGTCAATCGTGAGCCTTAAATTGTTTTAAGCAAACTACCCAAACAGCAGATAATATCATAAGTACCATACAAATATTAAGGTGAAAGTAGCTCTGTCTGTCATTTTTTCACGCTTAAGCCAGTGAACCAATCGTTATGAAATACAGAGATGAAACCTTGGACCTGGAGAAGGACATTGGCTACTTTATCCAGAATATTTGTATTAAATGTTATGAAATACAAAATACATGCAGACGAAGTCGCGGGCCACAGCTAGTTTGTCCATAATTACATTCGTGGACAGTTAAATAAAATAATTTAAAAAAAAAATGTTCTTGTACGCTACATTCGAGGATAACATAAAATGTTTAAAAGTGTGAGCGAGTGTGTTCCTGACTTGATCGATTATCATTAAAAACTTATTACTTAAACCTTTCATTCTAAAAATCTATGAAATATTCATTCATCCTTCCTCTTAGTTTTTGAACTGTTTTACTTACGGAGCGGGTTTTTTTTCGGGAACATTTTTTTAAGCGACAAGTAGCTAAAATAATCGGCCAAGTACGAGTCGTACTTGCACACGAAGGGTTCTGTACAACCGTCCAATATTTAACACTACATACAGGTTGTCCAGTAAATAGCACGACATACTGCAGGGGGTGATAGCTAGGGTCACTACCTATCAATACAACACAATATATGTTCAGCAAAATCTTACGGATTTACAGTTCGAGTAATCACCAACTTGCACTAACAGTAGTAAGATACCAAACATACAAGTTATAGGCTAATAAGTGACAATCATGAAATTAAAACAAGACAAAACTTAATTTTTAACAAGACAAAATTTCTTTTTGTTTACAGATGAGTCTCGATTCTCACTTTACACTTCTGATGGAAGCAGAAGTGTCTAAAGGTGACCTGGTGAGCGATACTTTCAAGCCTGCTTCGCAGAAAGAGTCCAGTACGGTGGAGGCAGTGTACAGTACATGTATGGGCTGGCATATCTTCAGAAGGTCGCACAGAGTTAGTGGCCATAGAAAATGGCACTCTGACTGGGGAAAGATATGCCCAGGGATTCTCAATGAGTATGCAGGGCCGTATTTAGTAAATATGGGTAATGGATCGATGGTGATGCATGATAATGCCCGGCCACACACGGCTCGGGTCGTGCAAGAGTATATTCAGGAGGTTGGTATGTGATGCCTTGGCCATCAAGAAGTCCTGATCTCAAGCCGATTGAGCACGTCTGGGATGAGCTAGGGAGGCTAGCCAGAAGTCACAGACCACCACCCTCAGGGCACTAAAACAAGCCCTGATAGAAGAATGGGAAAATATTCCCCAACATCGGCTCCGAAACCTCTTGTTCTCTATGCCAACTCGACTCGAAGCTAGAGCAGAGCCCGAGGAGGCCATGTACCAGCTATTAAAAAATAAATAACATGTAAAACATACTTATAAATGTTAATTGAGTTTTATGACACTAAGCTAAAAATGGCTATTTTTATTGTTTTATTTTTTTTTAAATTTAAAAATGTTACTAATGTATAATTTACTATAGTTTCAAAGAAAACTGATAAAAATTGCTATAAAACGTTTTTAGGGTTCCGTACCCAAAGGGTAAAAACGGAACTCTATTACTAAGACTTCGCTGTCCGTCCATCCGTCTGTCACCAGGCTGTATCTCATGATAACCATAATTTACAGATGGTTAGACAGTTGAAATTTTCACAGATTATGCATTTCTATTGCCGCTATAACAAAACATAGTAAAAATTAAATTAAAAAAAAAAAAAAATTGGAGTCGCCATACAATAAACTTTCATCGAGTAGAGAATAAATATATTTTTTGTTTTATTTTATCTTCAAAAATGATGATAAAAAATAGGGGGCCGTAAATTTTGTCAGTTTTAGACCATTTTTGTACGACCTCTATCTAAACAACTAAACATGTTAGAAATTTGAAACTTCTGTATGTCATGTACCATATACTATATAATTATAATCAACAAATACTAAAAGAGCCGATTCATAAGGTATTTATTTAAATATGGGTGATTTCTCTAACTTCAAAAATAACTTTATCTTTGCGATTTTCATTAAGATGAAAATTAATAATATTCTTCGTTTAGTATTTTCATTTATTTGCTTCGTTTGCGAGTCTGACTCGCACTTAGCCGGTTTTGTTATTTTAAATATCTAACAACTAAAGTTCAGAAAAAAAAAGTGTAGTACTTAGTTTTGCAGGCCAGTGTAGATCAAAGCAAGCCTTTTGTTAGTTTTCTTTATAAGTAGCATTTTTTTCCCTTTGTTGCAATGTTATTGCCTCTTTACTTTCCTGTGAACATTTGCAGAATTTATTATAAATGGATGTTTATGAAACTTGTGAATTTACTCTTCTGGAATTAATTTTCTTCTTATGTTGCTTGTAAAAGCATTCTCTCTGAAGTAATGCACAAATAACATGATATAAGTACAAAGACAGTACCTACGCATCAGGTAAGTATGTCTTTTTTGGAGATTATGTTTACCTATACCAACGGATTATACAAATAATAAATTAATACTAGGTACAAAAGTAAACAAACTGGAAACGCTTTCATAATAATTATTCTAAAACGAGATTGGATGCGCATTTAGTTATACAATATAAATCGCAATAGTAGTATAAAATAACAAATTCTTGTCAGGAATTTATTGATGAAGTTTTATACACTGGATCTCAAAAATTCCGGGTCGCAAAAGTTTCTTAAATACATAAGACTAATTTGCGAAACTATAATCAATATATTATGTGTATATTGTAGATGACTGATTAATATACAGGGTGTCCAAGAACCTGGCGTCCAACTGGATTCCCACGATGCCCCAAGTTCTAACAGTACTCAGAAAAATATTTTAAAAAATCCACCCCATGTACTTACAGAATTATACTGATTTCAAAAAAAAAGGGGAAATGAGCACCCTGTGACATACTTTTGAATGCTGTGACTGCTAATGCTGATAATTTCGATATTTCTTGGAGGTTTTGTAATCTAGGGTATTGCTGTGTCTAAATAGAATGTAAAAATAATGTACTTATTGTACCATTTTAAAATAAAATATTATTTTAACTAAAGGTGATATGGAAAACTATTGAATTTCGCAACTTTGACCGACTGTAGTGTAAAAAAAATGTACCAAAATAGTATGGCAAGTGACGTCAAATTTTGACGCGTTTATTCCTCTTTTTAAAAAGGTATAATACTTACACATTAATTTGAAAAAAAAAATTTTTGATAATATTTTTACTCAACAACCCAATTTTTACGATGTCTTACAGAATTCTTAGAAAGAAAAATTTACGACGAATTGAATCTAACCTCTAAAGAATTACTATTGTATGCTCATAAAAATAACAACAGGCCTCTCAAAAAACAGGTTAGACCGTAAGGGACGGTATGTGCATGCATCTCACCATAGTGATTCGTTATTACAACAGGAGGGAGCAAGACAGAAACTATCTTTGCGATTTGCTGGTTCTTCTTTATGGTACCCCATTATTCAGGTAAGAGTGAGGGAGAAAAAGGTTAGAGGTGCGAGTGAGATAGATAGTGACGCTATCTGGGATCGTGCTATTTAGGATAACAGTACGGTCAGTACGCGTCACTGCCTCCTGCCGTTACTACGCACCTCTCTCTTATTGTTACCATTGATCACGTACTACGATTTAAAGCTTTGTTTATTGGACTCGATTACTCTTTGTGCTCTGGACTTTGAAACGAACTCTTTACGACGACCTTTGCCTGTGTTTGGACAGTTTGTGTTTTGTGTGTGCTACCATGGCGACCTACACTCCGCAAGAATACGCAAATATGCACTACATTTATGGAGAATGTAGAGGTAATGGACGAGCTGCAGCGAGACTTTACAGAGAAAGGTATCCGAGGGCTACGCGATATCCCGACCATCGAGTTTTCATTAATGTGCACAGATCACTATGTGACGGGCGGTTCCCCAATCAAGTAGCTGGTGAAGGACGACCCGTAAATGACTTCATACGCGATGAAGTTTTAGAGGCGGTGTCGGCAAATCCAAGCATCTCTGTGCGAGGAATAGAAGCTGATACGGGGATACCGAAGAGCACAGCACACAGTATTCTCCAAAAAGAAGAATATCATCCGTACCACGTACAGCGAGTGCAAAGTCTTTTACCTCGAGACTATCCGAGCCGAGTCGCGTTTTGTGAAACAATCCTGCAAAAACATCGAGAAGACGAAAACTTTATCGACAAAATTTTGTGGTCAGATGAATCAACATTTAAGAAGGATGGCTACATGAACCTACACAACTTGCACGAGTGGCATGTGGAAAATCCGCACTTGATGCGAGAAGATAGATCCCAGTACCGGTTCAAAGTGAACATGTGGACCGGTATTCTCTGTGGGAATATTATTGGTCCATTTGAGATGCCCGAGAATTTGACTGGCGAATCATATTTAAATTTTCTTCAAAATGATTTGCCAAACTTACTAGAAGAGACCCCACCAGATATGTGGTTCCAACACGACGGCTGTCCAGCACATTTTCGCGTATCCGTTAGAGAGTTTTTGGACGAGCAATACCCGAACAGGTGGATTGGGCGATCAGGAACAATCCCGTGGCCAGCCCGCTCACCTGACTTAAATCCGCTGGATTTATTTTTCTGGGGAACTATGAAGGAGCTCGTTTATGCGAAGCCCATTAATGACATCGCTGACCTTCGTGAGAAGATAACACAAGCAGTGCAGGTGATACGTCAAAAAAGTTACTCGCGAAACATAAAGCGGTCCTTTTTAAGGAGAGTGAGAGCTTGTATTGCCGCGGGTGGTCAACATTTTGAACATTTATTGTAATAAAATATCTTTAAACTAACATTCTTTGCTTTTATTCTACTGGGAACTCATCTACCTGTGTGTATTTCCTTCTTGCTCACTCTTGGAACCGAAGTAAATAATAGTAGTAACATAACAGTTTCTAAGATAAGAAAGGGTCCGACAGTTACCGTTAGTAGGTAGGCACTTCGTAAAAATTGGGTTGTTGAGTAAAAATATTATCAAATTTTTTTTTTTCAAATTAATGTGTAAGTATTATACCTTTTTAAAAAGAGGAATAAACGCGTCAAAATTTGACGTCACTTGCCATACTATTTTGGTACATTTTTTTTACACTACAGTCGGTCAAAGTTGCGAAATTCAATAGTTTTCCATATCACCTTTAGTTAAAATAATATTTTATTTTAAAATGGTACAATAAGTACTTTATTTTTACATTCTATTTAGACACAGCAATACCCTAGATTACAAAACCTCCAAGAAATATCGAAATTATCAGCATTAGCAGTCACAGCATTCAAAAGTATGTCACAGGGTGCTCATTTCCCCTTTTTTTTTTAAATCAGTATAATTCTGTAAGTACATGGGGTGGATTTTTTAAAATATTTTTCTGAGTACTGTTAGAACTTGGGGCATCGTGGGAATCCAGTTGGACGCCAGGTTCTTGGACACCCTGTACAATAAAAAATGTGTAACACGTTTTGTACACTATATAACTTTAATTAGATACAAAAAAAATAAGAAAATATCACTTCTAACTTATGACAACAAAAATACACTTTGCAGTAAACCTTAAAACTTTTAAGATTTTTTGACAATTACATATTTTATATTTCCTCCACGAGACCGTATCATATCATTAAGACGATGTGGCATGCTGTAAACCAAATTTTTTATAAGATTTTGGTCTATGTTTGCCCAATCTTCCACTAGCGCATTCCTTAACTCGTGTAAGGTAACGGGAGTAGGAGAACGTTGTCTCACGAATCTCCCGAGCTCGTCCCATGCATGTTCTATGGGATTTAAGTCTGAGCTGGCCACTCCATGCAGGTAATACCGACGTCTTGAATATATATATTGACCAAACGAGCAGTATGTGGTCGCGCATTATCGTGCATAAAAATGAATTTTGCACCCATATTCACTAAGAAAGAACCAGCATGCTCATTTAAAACCTCTTCTGCGTATCTGACAGCAGTCAGAGAACCGTTTTCTATGATCACTAACTCCGTGCGATCCTCTGAAGATATCCAAGCCCAAACCATCATTGATCCTCCACCTAATGGCACCTTTTCTTCAAAACACGCTTGATGATACCATTCTCCTGATTGTCTAAATACTTTTCGTCTCCCGTCGTGCATAAATAAACAAAATCTGGACTCATCGGAAAACATAACCTTGGACCAATCTTCATCTGTCTATCGAATGTGTTCTCGAGCAAACCGTAACCTGGCAACTCGATGTTCTCTGAGCAGCTTGGGGCCGTTTGCTGGTCTATAAGGCTTTATATCAGCTTCACGAAGACGTCGCAGAATCGTATCAGAGCTCCCATTGTTTTGGTGAATTTCTTGAAGACTGTTTCGGACCTGAACAGCAATAGTGCTCACGATGAATCGGTCTTCTCGTGTAGTTGTGCATATTGGCCTGCCGATTCCTGGTCTCCTGATGTTCATGCCGGTCTCTTGACATCGCTGGAGTACTCTTTGGACCGTTGATAAAGATACTCCTACTCTTCTAGCAGTGCTACGCTGACTTCTTCCTTCTTGTACCATGGTAATAATCCGTGTACATTCTTCAGGTGTTAACGACATGAGATTGCACTGAATACTCTGACCAATCCAAGGAATCATTTATAATGACAGCTCGCTTTGAAACCAAAGCAGAAAAAATATTATTTTCTTAATTTTAAATTTTTAAAATTTTCAAGTGGCTGTTTTTTTGTTTAATCTGTTATTTGTAAAAATGAAACCTCTTTAGAGATTTAGAATAAACCGCTTTTTAATCTGCTTACTACATATTATTTATTCTAGCGATCTAGGTATGTAATTTATGTAGATATCACGGTTTTTATTACCGACCCGGAATTTTTGCGATCCAGTGTAGTTATAATAATATATTAATTTTAATAACTATTAATTTTAACTTCATCTGTATAACGAGAATAATGTGAGAAGTAAGTACTTAAATTACTCGACTGGAGGGCGACATAAACATGACATACCTACAGAGGAGTGATCTGCTATCTATCTGCTCCAGTTTCGGGTTGTTGGTATACGGTAGGGATTATAAACTATCGATAACTTAACTAATTAGTCTCTAATTGCGACCAAATTGGAAGTAGCGCCCTCCAGCCGCTACCGCGGCACTGCACGCTACGCTCACTCGGCTCGCACGCTGTGGGTCATACTTCTAACCTAACCTAACCCATTTGGTCGGGGTGCCACATAAGCGGCGTAAATGCTACGTTGCATTTCACGCCGTGGCAGCGGCCGACAAGCGCTACATCCAAGTTGATCGCTTTCCATAATATCATATTTGGAAACCCAATAAAAGTCCATCGACTTTTTTTGCGTGGTGCCTATTTTGTTTAGTTTGTTGCACGGAATAGATGTATGTCGCTGCCATGATGCACGCCATGATGAAACACCTCTACCGGTGGATAATCTAACTATTTTACGATATGATCACAAATGTTTGGCGACATCATGAAGTAGTCGTGGGTTTAACTATTCATCAAACTTAAAACTCAAACTTAGAGTATTCAATAATCTGGACAGACCACATCATGACCAGTGGTCGATGTTCATTTCATGAAATTATCAATTCTAAGATCTGGCCACGACATAATATACAACTAATTATTTAAATATTATGTAAAAGAAAAAAATAAATAAAGGGAAGAGCTCATTGTGCATCAAAAAATTATAACATTTTTATTATTTCGAAATAATAATCTCCGTTATTTCATGATAAAAAGAAAGGGATGTATAAAATCTATTGAACATTTACACCAGCAAATTACTCAAAAATGCAGTCATTTCTATGTCTATTTTACAATAATATTAACAATACATACAATAACACATTATTAATGTTACACAATAACTGTGTTTATTTTGCTGTTATTTGTCTAATGCTTTAATAATAGAGTATAAATACTTAGAATATATTTAGTCGTAGATTTGCAAGTTTTACTTTAAATAAATTTAGGGCCTGTTTCACGGTGGCTGAATGGGCACTAGGTAGTTACCGGATAAGCCACAAAATTTTCTTGACTTATAGGTCATGATCAGGATTGGGAGTTAGACAAAAATTATGACAAATCAACAATATTAATTGCCTTATTACATTGTCGAGTAGATGAATTTATCAAACATTGGAGCAATGGATTAGCAATTTCTTCCGAAATACTTCGGGTTGTGATAGACAGTGTATTACGCAGTTGGGGTGCGGGTCGTGAACCTAAATTTTAATCGACAGACATAGATACCTTGTTACGATAACATCCCTAGTCTGGCAGTATCGCGACTATTGTAGCAAACAGCTTTGTAAGTTGCCTATTGTTCTGACGCGATCTGTGTTGCTTGTGGTTGAAAATATACGATTTTTTAACTATTTTTATTACGAACCGATACTGAAATGTTTTCGGTTTTGTAGGCACTGCAGATAGACTTTGAAAAGCCGACTAGTACCAACCTTTTTACCAACTTGTGGCGAAGTTATGTTGTTATTATTCAATGCGAAAATACCGATTCATACCAACTTTCCATGGAAATCTAGTTTCCATTTTTTTATTATGCCGCTTTAGCCAAGAGTTTACTTGCAAAGTATGTACTTATCAGCTCAAATAGGGTAAAAACATATAAATAAAAAGTTTAAAAAAATCTATTTACAGCCAAGCTGAAAATAAGTTGGCCTGAAAATAGATTTCTATTTCGGTAGTACGGTAATTCGGTACGAGTTTAAAATAAACGCTTACAGGCTTCGCGATTTGAGTACCCATGATGTTTCTGTACTTCAGAAAAGGTACCTACTTAAAAAAAGGAATAGGAACAATTTTCCACTAATTTGCTTACTTGAAATGATTCCTATTTCGGTTAACTTCATTTAAGATTGCCGTCGAGATGAGAGTTTGATTTTTACATCAAATCATAACTTTTATAAAAATAAATCATTTATCAAACTCTATTTTGTTACGATTTTGACATTTGCAAACGTTAAAATTTAACCTTTTTTTATTAAAATTTTATTTTATGTCAGCCACTTTACTGCCTAGTTATGGCCAAGTTTGCTATTAATATAGAACTAGTAAGGTACAGTATTCAATGAATGATATTAACCGCACTTCAGGCTCTATTGATTTTGATAGTAATACGGGTACCAATTACTTAGATTGACCTTGTGGACGTCGTGAGAGATGGTCGTCAAAGACATTGGGGCCTTTCTGTGTGTTGGCTCTAATAGAGGATTTCCTCACAATGTCACTCTGAATTACCTTTAGTTCATATGTAAACAGGACGAAGCCTGGCTTAGTCTTCGTGTAATGAGCTTCAGGATCGAATCTTCACTGTCAGCCTGCTCGTTTAGCAGTCTACTAATGGATAGCTCTCTCCTTTTCCACATTACTCTGCTTCATCTGGCATCGGATGTTTCTCAAACAGTCACGTTACTCGACTTAATCCAACAAGTACCTAAACGATAACAGACTTTTACAATATTGACTTAATCTACATAGGTACAAACCTACCTACAAAAAAGTGATCTTATAAAAGTTCCGTGTCTCCGTGTATCTTATAAAGTGTCCTTTTAAGGTTGGAACCCTACACATGGAGCAATATAGTGGGAATTAAACTGATAAATCTGTATACATCATTATGTGGACCAGATTCCAAGAATTCTTCTATTAGGTCAGCCTAAGACGCAAATATCCACCAGTAAACTCCATGTAAAAAAACTTTAGATTTTAACGTGCTTTCAAGATTTACAAGCAATGAACTAAAAACACATAGGTAGAAAAGTAAACGATCCTGCTAAGCCGGAAGCCATAAAACAAAATTCAACCTGAATCCACTTAACATCGTACCACAAAAGTTGAAGGAACTTTCATGATGGAAAACAGTGGTACCTAATTCTTTATAACGAGCGAATTCCTGGACTCTGGTCGAGTGTAACATCGGTCAGAGGATTTGACAGGTCACTGCACACGAGCTATGCTCCCAGGCCTTAAGGCTCAACCCTTGTCATTCACGCTTATCCCCTGAACGACACAACTGTAGTGTTTATAGGCAGATAGGATTAGCAGAGGCTATGTAGTTGGCAGATCTATTAGATGATTGTGATTTGTTTTAGATGTCAATCTTCAGAGTTAAGCCTGATTTACAGTGTGATTTAATTGCCTTTGGCGAACCATAAGTTGAAGCAGCAATTAAAGTTGCTCCATATAAACAGTGTTTAGACGAATCGGCAAGTCATTTGTTACTTCAATTGTATTCTATGCTACAAGCTAGAAACTTGGATCGTTTAAATGGGGTTTAGGTTAGATTAGCTACAACATAAGTTAGCTGGCCTTAAGAGAGGCCTATGTCCTGCAGTGGACGACTTTCTGCTGAAATGATGATGATGAGTCGGTAACACGAAATAATGTCAAAAAAATTAAAAAGATTTGCTGTATTAGATGGTGGTTAGCGATCAAATCAAAACAGAATATTAATTAAAAAAGAAGTTGTCGAAAGGAATTAAGCAGAAGTGACCGACTGAAAATACACGGAGTGCACTAGATTCAAACTCGGTGATATTTTAGATTTAGGGACAAAAGTTAAAAGTAAAAAAATAGTAGGTGTCGTCATCATTTTTGACCCTTGTCCTTGGGGTCGGCGCAACACGACTCTCTCCTGTCAACTGTCACGCTTTCATTCACTCACTCCCTTCTCTTTCATATTATTCCACACACAATTCATTCATCTTTTCTTTGGCCTTCTTCTCCCGCTCCATCCATCAACATTTATATTCATCACACTTTTACTCACATGCGTTTCCTAACTCCTCATCACATACCCATACCAGGCCAAACAATATCCTTTTCATCCCACCATCTCGGAAAGAGTATTTTTAATCTTCAGTATCTGAGTGGAAAAGCGGTTTTTATTCTCTAGAGGATAAAGTAAATTGAATTTAGAACATCGTGTGCACTAAGTTTGTGAATTAAAAAAAACATTAAACCTATTTACTGCTACCTCTATGGTGCCGAATATATCATACAACTTTTTTTTAATTTGTTAAAAACTCAGACTCGGAACCTTCTTGGTGTTCTTTTTTCAATTTGCTTTGTACGCGGTTCTTTACGCGGCATTTTTTCACGTCATTGTTAAACCTTAGGTATATTAAAAACAAGAAACTTGAAAACAAGTGAAAAAACTAAAATGAGTGATTCTAGCGACGAGGAAGTTTGCTTGACGCCAACAGAATTGACTGAAACTGTTAATAATGCGCAAACGTTTTTTTTTTTGCATTTAGTCATTTCCTCGCTGAGGTGGAATGAAAAGTTACGTGTTGCACTCGAGTGCAAAGATTTTTCACCTCGTGCTCTTTTGATTCCCTCGCTAACGCTCAGGATTCTAATTTTGAATCACTCGCTGCGCTCGTGATTCAATTTTAGAATCCTTCGCTTGCTCGGTCATCAAAATTGAACACGCGGTTAAAAAGCAACTTTGCACTCTTGTATAACAAATAACTATTTTTTTTTTTTGTCACTGGCGCCACTTTTGAAATTCCCCTTTTAAACTCATTTCTTTCTTTATCCAGACGTTTTCACAATTAGAATAATTGATAAAGATAAGTGTAAATTGGTATATTAATGCAGCAATCTGATACATAATGAAATCTCTTCCTAAAGCTGATTTCAAAACAAAGGTTCAAAGTCCTGTATGAATATTCAAAGAAACCTTATTTGTAAACGAATCAACACTCTCTCTTGTTTCTTTGTTCAGCAGATAGCCGATAGAATTACTTATTCTTTTACGTGTTTTTTCCAGCGGGTTCACCCGCGTGGATGTCGTTAAATATCCCACGGAAACGTACGAGTACTAATGGGATTAAAAAGTATGTGTTGATCTAGGTAGAAACTATCGACGTCACAAATTTCAGCCAAATCCGTTCAGCTGTTTTTGCGTCAATCAGACAAACGGACAAAAATTCTTCGTTACTATTTTAATATTTAAGTATGTTTAAGAGATTTGATAAGATTGCTAATCTTTATTTCTGAAAGTTAACAATGTCTGTATTGTTAACTTTCAGAGGAAGAGAAATGTTCTAGCACATTATTTGAAAACTTTAAGCAAATACAAACCAGCATACATACACAAGTTCTTATTATATTAGAAACGTGTAGGTACTGTTGTGTAATTTAACACTTTCAGAGAATAACATGCATTCTTTTTACTACTGAAGCAAAATAATATAAAAAATAGAGTGTACAACAAGTAAAATTAAATTATTTGAAACTTTTTCTAAAATAAAAGTAGTACTATTTTTAAGTTACTCCTTACAGGATACAGGTTCATAGATGGGTGACCATCCATTTTCTTTATAGTGGAATAAAGGAAATAAAAATAATAATTAACTTTATTGCAGACCACATAATCCCTAACATAAACAAATAAAAAATTAAAATTAAAATTAAAAATATTTACGCGGCTATTTGTAGCAACCGTTTGTAGGTCTCGGTAGCATACATCCTATTAGCAAGGTCCTTAACTATACTGTTTCTACACGTACCAGCCTGGACTGAATGAATGATGCAATTCTCCTTCCCTGAATGGCATTGAACGCGTTCACCCTCGCCTCCGCGAAAATTCCAGAGGCACCACGGTATCGCTTCAACTGCATTAGGTGTCTGTAGATGTTATTGTACTGAACACATAATATGCCATTCCAAGACTTCCTTGTATATTCAGTCCAGAGCTGGCACGTATATAAACTTTGACAGTACGTTCTGAATAGGTGCACTTTAGTCTGTACTTTAACCTTAAAAATCTTCTGGCAAGCATGTTTTCCACAACCGATAAGGCACCACATCGTCTCATAGCATCGTCTTTAATGTCCGATGTCAGTGTGACCAAGGTACCTGAACCTCTCCACAACCTTCACTGTCTGCCCCCCAATGCACACTGGCTGAACATTTTGAGGCCCCTTTCCCGACCTGAATATCATCAGTTCTGATTTTCTAGTATTGTAAACTAAGCCATGGTATTTAGCATACTGTTCACAAATAACCAGCAACTTTCTTAAGCCCTTAATTGAGGGGCTGAGCAGAACCATATCATCCGCATAACTCAGGTTGTTCACATAACGATCGCCAAACCCTACCAGTCCCCTGCTCAACTCCTCAATCAAGTCGTTCATGTACAGATTAAGCAGGTCGGGAGAAGTCAAACACCCCTGCCTAACACCACACGACAGCTTATAAGCTGTCGTGTGGTGTTAGGCAGGGGTGTTTAGGGGTGTCAGATAGGGTTGTTCTGAACAACCCTATCTGACATTGTTAAACTGATAACATACCAATATCTGATAAGCCCCGTAACCCCAGCTGGCACATTATTGTTTTCTAGCTTCCCCCACAACAGTTCATGATTTACGGTGTCAAAAGCGCGACTAAGATCAAGGAAACAAGCATACCTACATACAACCAAGCATACCTACATACAACCAGTGTGTAAGCTTTGCCCTGATGGACATAATGTTTGACAACCTGTTTGAGGCTATATTCTCCATAGCCATGTCAGTTGAAACCCCCGTCCGAAAACCAAACTGACCATCGTCAATCTTAAGTGACGGACTCAGACTCAGTATTAGACATTCTAGAATCCTGGCCACTATTATAATTGTCGCGAGAGAGATAGGTCTGTAATTGGCCATGCTAATACACAACAGATATACTGGCCCGCACTCACCAAATGCTCTAAACTTAGGCCGTCATGTCGCGGAGACTTTCAAAGTCAAAATCAAATAATTTATTTCAAATAGGCACAGAAAAAGCACTTAGGAACGTCATATTTTACAAAAAAAAAAAAAATAGTTATTTGTTATACAAGAGTGCAAAGTTGCTTTTTAACCGCGTGTTCAATTTTGATGACCAAGCAAGCGAAGGATTCTAAAATTGAATCACGAGCGCAGCGAGTGATTCAAAATTAGAATCCTGAGCGTTAGCGAGGGAATCAAAAGAGCACGAGGTGAAAAATCTTTGCACTCGAGTGCAACACGTAACTTTTCATTCCACCTCAGCGAGGAAATGACTAAATGCAAAAAAAAAAACGTTTACAATCACAAGATAGGTACACTTTTATTTCAGTTTAGGTATTAATTACTACATTATGACAGGTAAGTATTACAGAATAATCTTTAAATTATAACAAAATAATACTAAGGTATAATTAAGAAAATTTTAAAGTAACGTTGCTACAGTTATTTAAATTGAGTGTAATATTTTTGTTTGGTACTGTAATATTGGTGTTAGTCACTTGTGTACCTACTGTTTTTCGGTAAACTATCTGTCATACTTAATAGTTGTACCGATTCATCGGATTCCCTTGGCGTGAATGTTGGAGAGAGAGGGAGATGGTTAGGTGTTTCATAACGGCTTATTTTTGATGTAGAAGGGCCAGTACAAGGATCCGATTGAGGCTCTTTCAGTGTAATGGCTCCTACGATGCCTTCACATATTTTAGACTTATTTTGGATGGAATCCTCTATGTATCCCTCTACAACTGCATTGGACTTCCAGCCTCCGTGGCGCTTAAGGGACAGCAGATCAGCTCCGGAATCAGCCAAAAGTGTGGCTGAAGTTCGTCGGAAACAATGACCCGTGTACAACAGGGGTTCTGGAAGTTCAAGAAATGTTGCTATTTCTCGTGGGATACTGCCAATTTTATTAGTACCCATAGGCTGTCTAACACACTTTCCATTGCGATACTGTAGAAAAAATCGATTGATTGGAGTGTTAGGCGGGCGTAAGGCTTGATATTTCTCAACAATCGTTACGTATTCCTTGCGAATGACGAAGTTGCGGTCTCTTTTTGTCTTTGTATTAGGTAAATTAATTAATAGTAAGTCATCTGAATGTTTCTCAATGTTTTTGACATTAAGTTGTGTTAGTTCATTAGTTCGACATGCTCCGTTTATTCCAATAATAAGAACAACCTGTAACGTAAAGAGTATTGTAGTAGATAAATGAATAAAATTGATATGAACGCATAATTATGCCTATCAACATCTACTAAGTATACTATTTAATTGAGATTAATATACTTAAGTAGATACTGAATGTGCAACTGACTTACTTTTGCCGCCAAATATACGGAATCGGGTGCTTCGTTAAGAAACTTTTCAATATCAGATACTGTGAAAACCTTCGATTTTTTTGCTTGATGACCAGATGAGGCTCTTTTTAAAAATGCCACTAATTTAGGATAGGTATCGATATGTTTGTCTTTTTTCATCTTTATTGTTGCTTTTAGCATCGAATACGTACTCCATAGAGTGCTTGCTTTCTTGTTCTCGGATAATTCTATAAAATATGCCAGCAAAACGTTTTCTGAGAAAGTTTTGGCTCCTTTTGCTAGTCGCCACGTGTTGAACATATCGTACTGTTTTAAATACTTCTCGCGTGATTGTTGAGGGAGAAAGCTCATTTGCGCATTATTAACAGTTTCAGTCAATTCTGTTGGCGTCAAGCAAACTTCCTCGTCGCTAGAATCACTCATTTTAGTTTTTTCACTTGTTTTCAAGTTTCTTGTTTTTAATATACCTAAGGTTTAACAATGACGTGAAAAAATGCCGCGTAAAGAACCGCGTACAAAGCAAATTGAAAAAAGAACACCAAGAAGGTTCCGAGTCTGAGTTTTTAACAAATTAAAAAAAAGTTGTATGATATATTCGGCACCATAGAGGTAGCAGTAAATAGGTTTAATGTTTTTTTTTAATTCACAAACTTAGTGCACACGATGTTCTAAATTCAATTTACTTTATCCTCTAGAGAATAAAAACGGCTTTTCCACTCAGATACTGAAGATTAAAAATACTCTTTCCGAGATGGTGGGATGAAAAAGATATTTGTCGCCCCTTCCAAAAGGTAGTTTTCGTATGGAGAAGATTGGGCAAGAAACTCCACCGTAACTCTTTTAATTAAAATGTTTTCACAATATCTTTTATACACTTATTATATAATTATATGTGAAGACGATGCACCTAGAATAAGATTAGAATACTCGTACCACGATAGGTAAAAAGAAAGAAAAATAAAGGAATGACAAATTAATTATGTGATATGAATGAATGAATGAATGAATTCTTTATTTGCCAGAATATAGGTACATTGTATATGGTAATTTTTATATGGTTTCACTATATTCGACTTTCTAGTCGTGCAAATTTTTAAAATAGTCATAGTTAAAGCTTTAAAAAAAAAAATATTATATCAAATGTTTTGTCTTCCTACATTATTAACACAAAAAATAATATTAACATTAACAATTATATAAAATAAAAAATAATAAAATAATCACTATGTCAATTACAGTATACAATTAAATATTTTTTTGTCTTCTTACATTATTAACACAAACAAGAAAATTAACATTAACAATAATAAAAAAAAATAATCACTATGTCAAAAGGATTTCAAATTCATAAAGTCATCTATGGAATAAAAACATCTGTCGCACAGCCAATTAAATAAGGCTCTGCTGAATTCTAATTCATTTAGTTTTCTCATTTTTTCCGGTAGCTTGTTGTATAGCTTAACCGCCATACTGTAGCAGTTCGTGTCGCAAAGTTTTAGTCGATTTCGAGGGACTATCAGAGGCTTTTGTGCTACCTTTCTTTTTAAAGGAGCTTTTTCATCCTTTTCAAAAAGCGAAGGGTGATTTCTAACAAACTTACACATTTCTAGAATGTATAAGGATGGGAGTGTAAGCAGTTTTTTGTTAGTAAACACGGGTCGGCAGGAATCGGTCCATTTAAGGTTATAGATCGATCTGAGGCATTTCTTCTGAACTATAAATGCTCTTTGGGAGTCCGTGGAGTTTCCCCAGACGATTATCCCATATCTCAGTACAGAGCACACGTGGCTGTGGTACACAATTAGAGCTGTTTCTACATTCGTTAACTGTTTTATTTTCCGTAGCGCATATATAAATTTATTTAATTTCTTACACACCATGTCTACATGTGATTTCCAGTTGCAGTAATTATCAAAATGTATTCCTAAGAATTTTATAGTATTTACTTGTTCAATTCTATCATTATTATATTTTATTTGTGTGTCAAATGTGTCGGTTATTTTTTTTTTTGTTATTATTATTTGTGCAAAATGTCATAAATTTAGTTTTATTTGTGTTTATTTGTAAATTATTTAGGTTTAACCAGTCATGTACATCCTTTAGAGCTTTACTTGTGACATTTATTGCTTGCTCAACAGTAGCTTCTTTAGTCAGAATAGTGGTATCGTCTGCGAACAGTATAGTGTATTGGTCTGTTGCGTTCGGTAGTTCATTAATGTATGCTAAAAATAGTATCGGCGAAATCGCAGTTCCTTGAGGTACGCCACATTTGTTAACTAGGTACTTAGATCTATATGTTACGTAGGTGTTAGTCTTACGGCACATTTTCACGATCTCCGTGCATTGCTTTCGACCCCTTAGGTAGCTATCAAACCAATTGTAGGCTGGGCCTCTTATACCGTAATTTTCTAGTTTATTTAATAGTTTGTCAAGAGATATCATGTCAAAGGCTTTACTCATGTCCAGAAATACAGCTATTGGAATCTTTTTTGTATCTATTGCACTAAGGATTTCTTTTATTAATTTAAAACTTGCCAAAATAGTAGATTTATTTTTAATAAAACCGTTCTGTTGTTGACATATTACATCATTTTTATCAAAAAACTTTACCAGCCTTGTACTCATTACTTTCTCGAATATCTTGGAGATAATCGGAGTCAATGTGATTGGCCTGTAGTTTCCTGCTTCAGATTTCTGACCATTTTTATGCAGTGGTTTAACTACGGAGAATTTAAGTGCTTCAGGAAAAATACCGTTTTCCATAGACAGATTTATTAAATGAGTCAATGGTTTTAATATAGAAAATATAGTTCGTTTTAATATTTTTGTTGTAATATGATCATACCCAGCTGAATTTGTATTCCGTAATTCCATTGCAATTCTATATATTTCTACCGAATCCACTGGTTCCAGGTAAATAGAGCTGGCTAACGTTCTTCCAGTTATTGTTTGGTCTGCAGGGTGGTCATTAATTACCGGGTTTACAACATTTATGTAGTAATTATTGAAATATGTGGCAATTTCGTCGCCATTTAAAAGCATTTGATTCCCGTTCGAAATTTCTCTGATTTCATTCGTTCGGTTGGTTTCTTTGAGTCTTTCGTTAACTATTCTCCATGTGGCTTTACATTTGTTTTCGGCTTTTTCTATATATTTTTTATTATTACTATTTTGAGTACTTATTACACATTTTCTCAAAATTTTACCATATGTTTCGTATTTTCGTTTGTTTTGACTATTTTTATTTTTATAGTATTCATATTGTAGTTTTCGTTTTGTCACAAAATATTTTTTTAGGCCCTTTGTAATCCATTTTGGGTTATAGGAGTTTTGATTCATTTTGATTTTTATTTGAGGAAAACACAAGTCAAAATAAAGGCAGACCTCGTCATGGAACAGTTTAAACGCCTTATTGTAAAGTTATACGATATTCCTAACATTTTAACAAGTAATACTACATAATAAGTCAGTGTGTGAGTTCAAGTAATCATAGAATACAAAATCAATGATATAAAAAATAATATTATACAATTTAATTATTGGTAACCATTTAGATTTTGTCTAAATTCTAAATTGTCCTATGGAGCAGGACCAGCATGTTTCCAAGCATTTTTATCATTGATATAATCCTCAAATTTCCACGCCTCATACCTCTGAGCCCGGCAAGAACATCATCATGTGACATGGAAGGCCTCAGCACCATTGCCATACTGCAGCTTCTCTGCTGTAACAGTTTGCGTCTGCCTGAGGGGCGGCGTTACATCAAAGTGTTCGGAACTTATTTGCAATAACAGTCTTATCAGTCAACACGCCTTATCAGTCTCCTCTTCCACACTAACAGGGGTACCACTCTTAAGATTTAATTTGTTGGCTTCTTTCCAAATTTTCGCAAAATTTCAGAAGTTTCATGCTGAGCCAGTAAGTATCTCCATTTTGATTTTTTCTTGATTATTCTGTACTCATTTGAGGGCTGCTTTAAAGTTCTTTCGCGCGCCAGACATGCTTATGATAATATCCCGAGCAAGGCCTATCACACTGAAACCACTGTAAAAAAGTTTGTCTAGCCAGAACGTGATACTGTCGCACATGATAATTCCACCCTACAGAGTGCTTTCTCTGGTTTTTACAATAAAATGTACGTTCTGCAGATGCTTGTAACGTTTCAACTACTCGTACGAGTATATCAGAGTAGTAGAGAAAATACATCAATCAGTTTAATTTGTTCCGAGACCTTACACAGTTCACCCTTACAACACAGATTAAAATTATTATTGGCTCGAATTTTACTAAAATTTTCACTACTTGATTTACAATATTTTAAAATAATCTACTTGCTTGTTATTCCAGTTACCCCACATTTTAGGATACGTTCCGGTGTAGCATAATCTGCAATTATTGCTTTACAACTAATGTTATCAAACATTACCTGAATTACAAGCGGAAAGTGGTCAGACAGGTACTCATCATACAGTCTATACAAGATAACGCTTCTTCAGAACAGTTGTTCATCAACTCGGTTCCTAACTTGGCATGGCAACTTGCATTAAAGTCCCCCATTACAAGGACAGCTTCAATATCCACACACTTTCGATTATAGCACTAATATTGGCAAGACACTGCGAAAATACGGGGAAGTTCTTCACTATCGGTAGGCATGTACACTCTAAATATTAGTATTTTCCGGGCCCCGCGCCCAAGTTTTATCCCGACCATATTTTTGGACTGCACAATATCGGCGTTTGTAAACACACGCTTATCCCACAGGAGTGCCACACCACTGTACGGCCTGTCTCGTACCACTCCATGCTCCGTGTCGACTGCAGATACACCATGGCTATCAAATTGCTTGTTAATTGTACTTAGCATGTCTAAATCATGAGGGAACAACCATGTTTCCTGCAGCGCAATTATCTGATGATCATCGCAGAGTTATGATATTTCCTGAATGGACCTTTTAAGTGACCTGCAGTTGTATGATACAAGTTTAAAATAGTGATCTGTTTTCAACTAATACTAATAGATACGAACAAGCTCGTTTAAAACAATAATATTGTATTAATATATCGCTGCCAATTAGCTTAACCGCTTAGTTGATAGCCTAGCCTTTGGAAGTAGCGCTCGCTCGACTCGCGCGCTGTTGGTCACAGTTCTAACCTAACCCATTTAGTCGGCCCCGGCTTAGTTACTGCGATCAATTCGACTCGCGCGTGGTCGGTCATGTTCCTACCTAACCTATAATATAATGGCCGATAGTAAAAAGGCCAGGCTTTTAACTGAAAGGCTAGGAATTAAGCTAGTTGGCATACATATATCCCTAGTTTATATTGCCTAAATAGGCCAAAATAAACTGAAAGATGCAAAAGATGACTCTCATTTGCTGGCCGATTAAGGGAAGATTTTCAGTAAGCCAAACTTTAATCCTTTTTCAAAGAACTTACCAGAACTTCGAATCGTGCCAGAGTATCTACCATTATTTAATGCAAAATTAACTTGCTTTAAACTTTTACCACTTAACTTATCTTCATGTTTTTCAAACTGATTTCAAGTTAAATAAGGTTACTAAAGATGTACAATGTGAAGACAACCATAAAACAATAAATTAAAATCCTAGTAATACTAGTGCATAGGAGTATTTTAAACTATCACATAAATCTTATCATCGAAAGAAAAATAATGATTTTTTCGACTATCGACTGTTTCATCGGCACCTCTAAATATTTTTTTAACTTTTGGACTTCGTTACAGCAGGCCTAACATGACACACGCGACAATTACTCACTCTCGCGTGAGTAATTTTTGTCTATTTCGGTCACTTTCTCGTTTTCTGACAGCGCTTCCATACAAAATAGTCGACTCCTTCTGTCAAAATTGATGTTTTCTCGACAAACCCTAACATGGCACCTTAGTTATCTCGATTTTTGACAATTCAACACGAGATAATCTCCGATTTTTCTATCATTTAGTCGTATTTACTCGTCGTCGATTTTGACGACGAGAAGAATAGACAAATTATGATACAAAAAAAAAACTCGAAAATAACATGGCAGTTTCATAATTTTACTTATTTTAGTCATCATTTTATTTTACAATAGGTATATACTTAGTTTTAAACTACTTTTTATATTGGAACGACGTGTTTTATAGAATTTTTGGTTTTTTGTGGAAAATATGAAAAAATATTACATTTAAATGTTGAGTGTTAGGGGTTTATGGGTTACATAAAGGGGGTCGAAATTTTCATTATTTTTGCAATAGGATACACCATTTTCGAGATATAAGCAAAAGAAAACAAAAAAATACAGTATTGTTTTTGCAGGCAGCGGCGAGGTGTTGGTGTAAATTTTAGTTCATTTTTCAATCAAAGTTTTAGGTGAAGAACGTAAAATTCTGAATAGCAAAATTGCCATTTTAACTGAATTAATAGCTCAGTGCTGTCAAACTAAAATATAGTTAAGTTGTGTCACTTTAGGCTATTTCAGAATGGAAAATCGTCGGTTGACAGGAATAATCTAAATTTTGGTGATTTTTGTACGATTACTGTACTGTAAGCTGTACTTTAGTACGGAGCGGAGTGGAGTGGGGTGCGTCGTCGTGGATTGCACTATCTATAGGTGGCTGATTAAATGTGTCTTCTCTGTAATTTTTCGCTTATTGGCATAGTAAAATTTTGAGATAACTGATGCCAAAGTACGTAGATGATTTTTGAAAATAGTTAAATAACTTTTTCCTTTCACTTTTAACAGTTGTATGTTTTAGAAAATTTAGTTACATCAAAAGGTTAGCTAAAACATAAGGTAGGTAGTGATTAATTATGGCTAATTTTCAAAAATCCATTAAATAAAATCTCGAATCCCATGAATTTTTGCGCTGCGTTTATGGGGTGCTTAGTTATTGCCAATAGGTCTCACTATCACAGTATCACGTCGTGGAAGGAATACTTTAAATTACAAGTCACCCTGTATAAGGTTTGATTCAAATGATCTGACACAATTTCAAAACCTTTTCGAATTCACTCAAAATAACTAGAAACAATGTGCCAAGTCGTTAATACCTACAATTGTCTAACAAATCGCGAAATTTCAAAATATTTGGAACAAGAAATGATTTTGCCGGAGCTTTTATTCTGAGAGTGAAAACGTCGCAAATAGCTGTCAAATATTTCGCTGTTTTTATTAATTTGGCAATATAACGTAACCGAACATTTATTTTTAGACGAAAATAAGTGTTTTGAAAATGCCTTTTTACACCTTAAACGGTTACAGCATCAAATTGCAATTCATTATTAATATTCTAGTTCACTAGTTATCGATATTTCCTATTTCCATACAATAATATGGCCAAATATAATCAAAACAGCGAAATTTATGACAGCTATTTGCGATGTTGCCCGCTTTCAGAATCCCTACACAAAGTGAGTGAGATACAATACATTGATGTGTAATAAGTACGTACCCGCAAGTTAAATGAATGTAAACTGTAACCAATTAAGACTAAACTAATATGATTTGAAGTAATAACTGAGATACTGCCAGTTCGCGGAATTGTGTATCCTGTGCTTACGGTGTATGAGAAATTAATTTTGAAATGGGATTTCATTTCTATCCACTTAGGTTTTAGCACGATAATTTGCACGTGATTTTTGAACTTACATAATTAATTACCTACCAGCTAAAGTTATACGTACTGTCCCATCTGTTCTCTAATTAAGTTCATGAAAGAGTCTCGTAAAATCAGCTGAATATTTATGGAAATTGTAAAATTAATCAAATAGTTATTTGGCTTTAGCCCAGAGAAACGTCTAATGACAGACTACAGTTTCATTAAATCGATCGAGTTGAAATTTCATTACCTCTATGCTATAAATTATACCACATGCATAATTTTACGTGGACAAACTTCGACCGGGCGAGGGTATGTAAAAACTGTAAAAGATCCATCACGTCAGGGTCCGGCATTTTTTTAGTAGCCCTATTAATATATTACTATGATAGCGGTTTCAACTGAAACTATTCTGATCAGCGCAACACATAACTTCCAATAATAAATTTTCGGATGCCCTAAAATCTGTGCAATCTTTTAAAACCTCGTACGTGTCTATACCTATTTGGTATTTTCAGCGCTCGAATGCGGGCGAGACCTATTTTATTCGCGTAACTCTGTGAAATGTGGTTGAATAACAATTTTAAAATGCTTGTTGCATTTTGCAAGCCTCGAACGTAGAATTATTTGTTTATTTTCACACAATGCTCTTACATTGTTTATCGAATTGCTTTACATCTCGAAAAAGCAATAGACTGAAAATATTACAGTTATTTAAAAAAAAAACATTTACCGATACTAACTAATTTAAAATGTTTCCAAATATTACGTGAAGATACCTAATATTGTTGAACTTTTTCATTTTCCTTAATGGGGCATGGTGTAGACATGGCTTCATTTAAATACGAGCTTTTTCTTGACAACTTTCCAGTGATTTCGGCCCTTTACAAAGAGGATCACAAGGAAGATCCGTCGAGAAACATCCGACTTTTGGGCGATTGTAGGTAGGTACTCGTATTATAATGAAGTACGTTCTAAAACTAGTTAATCACGATTCTAGAACAGTGCTCACCAAGACAAGTTTGTGCATAAATTGTGCTCCCCGGCGGATTTGCCTGCCGTAGGTACGGAAAAAATGGAGGGATACCCAACAAAGGAATTTGTGAGGCCCGGGTGCGCTAGGTGCTGACTTCCGATTGTATTCACGGTACCGCATTACTTTTGAATCTCCAACTTTTTAATTAGACATGTCTTTTTATGTTTGAAAAGAAAGGACAAGATGTCCTTCGCATTCAACTTTGTGACACGACGTTTTCTCTGGCGTTATGAAGCTATAAGATATAAATATGTTGTTCCGCGTACATGCGAATTGTTCTAGATATTTTGCTCAAAAATATATCTTGAGAATAGCGCGAACATTTTGTAACAATTCTAGCTTTGCTTTACAAACATTAATAGTCTGGAATAATCATTTGATTTCCAAAAGCAACCTGAATAAATACCATATTCAATTCTCAGGTGCTTCGACAGATAAATATTCATGCTTGAAACTTCTCCAAGTATAAGATGAACTTTTTCAAAGCGTATATTTTGTTCGTAAGCAAGAAGGGTCGAGGGAATAAGAGCGAAAACGTGTACACTTCAGTCGATTTCACTTCAGCTGAAATTAAAGCTCGGTTGGGATCAGCGGTTTTTGAGATTGCGGTCGCGCTTTGTTGCTGGCGTATAATATGAAATAGGTAGGAAAAAAGGACAAAAGTTCAGTGTCATTCTGTGCGACGAATGGCGTATACCGTCTTCACAATACAACCTCATGAGAGTGAGTACGTGATTTGTTCCAACCGTGGAACCGAACGCTGAAAGCCGACCGAGCGCCGACACACAATAAAATTGATTGAATTTTAGTATTCTTCGCCGATTGACCACCGTTTATTCCATATTTTGATGTTTTTTTTTTGATTATTTCTAGGATTCAATTTCAGATAACTATTTTAATAGATATTCTTTGACTGGTTTGTATATTTTAAACTTAAATACAATCAAGTTTTTGTATTTGTAAAATTTCGTACTTATGTGACTTTTTGTAAGCTGTCTTACTTGTTACGCTAAAAAAATATAATGATATCTACTAACTCCAATTTTTACTGCACGTTTTTCTAAGCTGAAAAAGATAACAAACGATGTTGAGAAGTGCTTTGCATGTGTTATTGAAATAGATTTATTTTTAAGAAAAAATATTGATTAATATCAAAATGTTACTGGAGCCGAAGATAAGTAACGCAAGAATTATACAGAATTATATCTAAAAACATAAAAAGTTACTGCGATAAATCAACGGTTTTGAAATATAATTTTGTTAACTGTTCATTTTATTTTCAGGCGTTGTTAAATCAATAATTCGCATAACCTTTTACATGAACTTTTATCAATTGAATCGTCTTCACATACTAGGCTTTTAGATAATGAATGTATACAAAATATTGTAAAACATTTTAAAAATAGTAACGGTTGAGGTTCTTGCCCATTCTTCTCCATACGAAAATATCTTTTGGAAGGAGCAACTAGAATCAATTATATTTTTCTCTGAATTTTGACGTTCAAAAGTGCCTTTTATGTGCCTATTTGAAAGAAATTATTTGACTTTGACTCTCTTCAGAATAGTATGAACATACTGAACAAGTACCAATAGACTAGAGGAAGTTCCTATTTGGATACCTTTATGATATTTCATTTTGCTCTTCCGCCATTCAATACACAATTTGCTAGCATTTGTCATCTCCAGGAATTCTTTTCGATAGCTACCAAGGTACTGTGACGCAGGAAATAATAATATACATTTCCGTGAACCGTTTCACAAAAGCTTTGGATGCTCAATAAAATTATTTGATTTTGAACTTATTTTCCTTAGTTGTGTTAAAATGATTACTGTTTTTCAAATCTGAAACCAATTTTCATTTTTTTTTACTGTGGAACAATAAATTGTTTTATATTTTTCTTTCATTTCGATTAGGTATCGCTCAATTTTGTGCTGTATTCAAGATTTTTGTGGTATTTAGGCGGTGTTTAGTGGCGGCAGTGATTTGACATCTAATAACCCGCACTAGGCATGCCTGGTAGACTCACAGAGAGAAGGGCTGTGTCCAGTACAGTACAGACTATAATGTTCCCAGCAGTGAGAACAATAAAGGTTGAATATGTAGTGGCTGCGGTAGCGTATAATAGGCAAAAAAATCAAATAGAACTGAACAAACACATGAATAGTGAACTGAACTTAGCTATGTAAACTGTTGATCTGAAAATTATACTCAAATGCAATCAATTTGCATCTATTATCTTCTCGATAAAGTCTACCACAGGTAACTAGCCTTTTCCAAACTATGTTTGTGTCGTCTTTTGTCTGACTAGATGCATCTGAATACCAGTATTTTATATGGCGCGACTGCCGATATAACCTCCACAACCCAACCCAGTAACTGGGTAACCCTTGTATAACCTCAAAAAGTATAAAAATAAATAAAATTCCAAGGCTTGGTAATTTAAAATGACATTAAAGCAGCTGTGTGGCCTGCCAGCTAATCAAGCTGGATTAGTCTGAAACATCGACGTCGATGGCAGTAATAAAACTTCGCTCGTATAGCGTATATAAAGCCGCATTTATATGTCTCCAAGGAAAAGATCATGCCATTGATAACTTCAATACAGAAATTGGAACCACGTGAAAGATTATGTTTTGTTCAGTGATTTTTTTCTTATTACTTCTGTAGAGGTCCTAATAAGGGGAAGTTCTTCCTATGTGTCTGTGAAAGTATAAATATGGTTGACAAAATGCAAGGTTCATATGTGTCATTAATTTTTTTGTCATGTCTTTAGGATTGCCTTCGAGATGTGTAACTAGCAACTTATAAGCAAGTTTCTTATGTCGAACCTTCCCACTGTAACTATCACGACTGTAATCTTGAAGGGTCAGGCAGAGATGCAGGTATATGCTATCCTACAGCCACATTCAGTTTTTTAGTCCCATGTAATTAGGGGGTGAGAGTATTGCCATCAACCGGGCACAAATTCGGACTCTGGGCTGTTACTGACAAATTCTAGATGGAAAAACTTTATAACACTGCTCGACCTGGGAATCGAACCCATGAACTAATGTTCAGCAGTAGCGCTTGTTACAACTAGACCAATGAGGCATTCAAACAGACAGTCACGTGTGTTGGTAACAAAAAGGCAAGTGATAAACTACTGTTCTGTTGCCTAAATGGCGGAAATCAGTAGTCCAAAAATAGCCTATCATCCTCAAGTCCTTATTCATTCATTTATTTGGAGTCTGCGCAGCATCTCGTCTTCTCCATAGTATCTCTTTATGACCGCTGACACACTGGGATGCCATGGGGACGTCGCCAGACCGTAGCCAAGTGAGTTAACTGTCATACATTTCAATACGTAGTCGACACGTCGGCATGGCGTCCCAATGTGTTAGAGCTCTTAGCCAACATATTATCAGTACGTAGTCATCCTGTTTCTAAAAATATGTAATATCAAAAGTATTGTTTTGATTAATACTGCCACATAACTTTGAATCTCGGAAGGTGTCGAGGTATATACGCGATGATATATATATATTTTTTTTTTGCATGGATATATGTGACAGCCTTAGGCCCAACTGCAATCTAAATAAAATAGTACGGTGAATATAACAGTTAGACTGTCACTCAAATAAATTCTAAATTAGGAAAGCCTGTGACGTCTGAGACTGAATATACCTACATAGATACGTGGGACACACTAAAAGTTCTTCGAAAATAAAAAGCTGAATGAAGCATTAAGTTGCCTTTATTCTCCATTTCTTTCTAAGCAATGACGCATTCGATGGAACCACTGAGTTATGGACTACACGTGCACGCGTCTTTTGGTAGGTCACTATCTTATCTCTCTATCATGCGCCGCACAGCAATGATGTTATCGTCAGTTGTCGTCAGTTGTCGTTGCAGGACATCCCTCACGCAGGTCATCAGTAAGATTCCTACGACCACGCTTAAACTCATTGGACCAGTTTTAAACAGTGGCACGTGATGGGGCTTCATCATGAAAGGCTAATCGGAGTCTATCATAATTGTGTTGTTGACTAAGACTACAACGAAAATCGTAATTAATTTTCTCGCGTTAAATTAATTTTGACGCGCTCAACGCACTTTTCAAATTGCCGCCAATTTATAGGAATAAATAACAGATGAATTCAATATATATCATCAGGTTACCAAAGAGTACTAAATATGAAATAAAAATTAATTTTTCATTGGATTTATTTATAACCAGTCAGTACTAAAAACTTTCAGAGATATAACCCGAATTTTATAACATTGTGCCTGCCAACGTCAAAACATCACAGTGTATGTGGTTTATTATTTGAATAAAACAATAGAAAATTAACGAATAATAAGACAGAACTGTGGACACGACAGAGTTGTGTAGACCGTATTAAGAGACGTCGGTCGGGCTACTAAGTAGTTAACCGGGCGAATGAATTCAATATAATAACCTACAGACAGCTCCAAGTGGGGTCTACCCTTTATAGCAGAACTTTTTATGTCATGATATTATTTTGCATATCAGCGGATAGCATAAACTTCATTTCTCAGAAAATCGTTAAGCATACACTCATTTATCATAATTCAAAACTCATAAGTCAGAATCATCTTTAGGCATAAATTTAATATTCTTTATAATTCAAAAGCAGAACCATCATATCACACATGCAAGCAAGCATACACAATGCATGCAACAAGCATGCAGCATGCAAGCGAGCATGCAACATGCAGCAGGCATGGTTTCTGTCACGGCTCCGGCGCTACGGGGCGGGGCTCCGGCGGTCCCACGCGAGCTTATCGTCGCAGATGTGTTTAACGCTCACCACCGCAACTTCGGCTTGCCGGTCTCAGCCGCGGCGGCGAGCGTTAAAACCACCTGCTCCTGAGCTCGCGGGCCGCCTCGCCCCTCCGCGCCTACGCGATTTCAAATTACACTTTAGGGGTAGGGCAGACAAGACTACGTGGAGTGGGTTCTACAGCGATTCATTTCTGTCACTAACTTTTGTAGCACAACATATTGACTTTTTAAGACAATGTTTTAGTTTAATTTAAGATTTAAAATCATATTTTATAGAAACGGCAATTTGCCTAATAAAATTATTCTAAATAAAATTCTGCCATCTTAACCTCGTAAGGCCCAATGAGCTAATTTAATGACAAAAATAGATGTGGATTATCGACCTCAGGGCCGAAATCGTCAATCGGATGATTCAGCAGAATCGTCTTTTGATTCTAAAGTGAGCTTTCAGTTTCAAGTCCTGCGATTTCTTATTCTTCTGTTCCACGAGGGAGGAGCTTACAGCGTCGAGGTGGCCGTCGTGGTCGAAGAATTTCTTCGATTTCTCGAGCAAATAGTAGAAGAGGAAGTTCATCTCGTGGGAGATTGTACCAGCAAGTGGAAGCTGTAGATAACGAGGATATTGGCAGTTACGATGGACAAAGTGGAGGTTGGAAAGAAGATGATTTTAATCCTGATAATATAATTCCAGAAATAATACCAACATTTTTTTTTCACTAAGTTTATTTTTATTTCTTAGCAAATCCATGATAAATAACTGAATAGATTTGATTTATTCAAACTAATATTAAATATAATTAAACCAGTGACCTAAAAAAGGACAAGCTATTTCAAGATATTTTTTGCGTGAAATAGTTAACTTTAGGTACAGGAAATACCCCCTAAAAGACTTTAGCCAAAAGCATTTCATTTAAACACTTTTATACTTCACCAAAGTTCTGGGCCGCAACTACTTGCACCTATTTTTAGTACGTTGGGTCGTAATGTAAATCGACCTAAATTTAGGTTGGGCCTTACGAGGTTAAAAGTATGCCATTGTAAATTCAGACATATAAACATTCGGCCAAACAATCATTATATTATCTAAATATTTTTTATGCGTTTAAAATATTATTTTAGAGAAGATTATGCCAAGTGTGTTATGCCAAATAAATTTCGGAGCATCAAGATTCTGCCAGATAGAGGGAACCCCTCCAAGTGCAAAGTTATAAAAATAGAGTTATACCCTTATAAGGCCTACATTTCTGTCGAATAGTAACGCTCTGGCAAGGCCTTGAATAGCGTTTTTCTTTTTATTAGAAAACAATTTATTTAAATATAAGAGGCCGTGAGCACTCGGACCCCACGGCCCGAGGGTTTCAACCCCAAACGGCTCGAAAATATAATTAATTGTAAGGTTATTGTTATTATACTTACGCCGCTTGAGGTTTTCTGCAGCCGCAGCAGCAGCACCAGCACAGCACGCCGAGCCAGGAAGATGGGATGGCGCAAGAGTGTCGACACAGGTTGCATCTCACACTAAAGGCCTACCCACCTTCCATGGAGATAAAGACATGCCGTCCGGTCTCTTGCCATCGTCGCGTGCCAAGCCATTGGGTTCTAATAAAGCTGGAACGCCGGCGGTGACAAGAGCTCGTCGGATGATGTTGTTAATGTTTGCGTGCCGCGCTAAGCGACTTGCACTTCGGCTGCAAGACAGGCCATGATGTCCGAGGCTGTTGACAACTTCGCCACAGTGACAGCGATGAGGAGAACAACAAGAAGCTCCTAGTCGTAGGGAAGCAGTGAGGCGGATGGTAGTGTCGTCGAGCAAAGTGCCTATGTTCGACGACGGTAGTGCATGAAGCCACAAACCCGATTCCCACTTACACACAGCTAGCAGGCGCGGACGCTCCGCAGTGGTAGCAGACGTGTTAAGTAAATTGTTCTGTACTACTCTGCAGAGCGGCTCATCCCACCGTCTTTGGGAAGATGTATAATCGGGTAGATCTGAGTTCGGGCAAGCGAGTCTCCAGGCATCCATAGCTTCGGTAAAGCACGGGACATCAAAATCAATCAGTGTGTAGGTTAGAATTTTCCTGATTAATTTCTCAGTGCCGTGGACCGAGGATATGAAAACCGGTAAACTAATACTAGAAATTTTACGGACGCCGAGGCCTCCCATACGAATGGGAAGAGTAGCTTGCGCCCAAGCTCGGTCGTCCATGGCCACATTTAAAATTGAAGTTAATGTGTGTCTGATAGTTTGGTCCATTTTTTCTAAAAGGTGAGTGTGCTTCCATAAATGGGAAGCGCGAAGAAAATATGTTAATTTAGGGCCGAAACAGCAGTAACGAATTAAGGTGATGGCCGAATGCATATTAATTTGTAACAATCTTTCCGAAATGTCTTTGAAATTTTGTATTTTTTCCTCAATAAAAACGGGAAAGGAATTCTCGAAGATTGGAGACCCAAGGAGACGAAGAGAGATTTTTTCAATAATTTTATTTTCTGGAGCTATGGCGTTAAATTTGGGAAGCGTCAGTTGTCTGTCAGTACTGTCCGCTAAGTATAGTTCACATTTCGAAAGGTTGAGATCAAGGCCAATGGAATGAAGTTCGTTTTTTAGGAATTTTAGGTCATTTAAAACAGTATCTACATCGCCTCCCAAGGTTCCATCATCAAGATACCAAACGTTAAATTTGGAATTTAGCCGTCGAATAATTGGGTGAATGGCTAAACTAAAAATGAGAGGGTCACCTTGTTGACAGCCAACAGCAGATTCCAAAAGGTTGTCCCGATACAGTAATTTAGAAGGGTGTCTGTAACATTGCCAAAAGAAACTATAGATTTGGGGTATTTCTTTTTTAGTTTCTGCCAGCAAGGTTGTATTAACAGAATTGAAGGCATTCTTTATGTCAACCTTCAGGATGACCAGAATTTAGGTAGGTCGACAAGGCGTGTACGGCAGCCTCACAGCCCCCTTTGGAGCCGTAACCTAGCTGCAGGGGCTGAAATTTTTCCGAAACAGCCTCACCATAAAAAAATATTTTTTTACTCGATACCAAATCACAAGACAAACCTAAATCCAAGTTAATAGCATAGGCTGAGATTCCTGAACACTGTAGCTACGCAATATCTGGAGTCCAGTGTCAATTCCAGTACTTTTATTAATAATTTTATTCCAATTATATATATCATTATAACTAATTTTGTATAGTTTTATGTAATTTAACGATTATTGATGATTTAAAACATTTTAAATAATTAGAGATGATTGTGATTTTGTATACCTATGAGTAATGTAGTCTTATATTTTAATTTTAGTAATAATAGTATGATTGTGGTGTGTATTTGAATATCAGGTTACTAACGGAATTATTAAGTATTTGTACTAATTAAAATATAGATCACGTCTGAATTAAATTAAAAAAAAAAACAAAAATTGCCTTGCGTTAGTTTCGCGAAAACTCGAAAATGGCTCGACCGATTAGATTTTTTTTGTTTTGTTCGCCTCAGTAGGTACTAGTGGTTTAGTACACAAAAAAATAGGAAAACCCAAAGTAAGAGCCGAAAAATCGACATTTTGTATGGGAGTTGGTCACGTAGTACAGAGTTCACCGGGCCATCTAGTTTCATACAAAATATGATTTGGAAAATAATTTCACAAAAATTATTTATTTCACTTTGATTCCCTCGGGAGATTTTATGCGTTGTATCGAATAAATACAAAATTACTTCGGTCATAGCCAACGATAAATGAATCGAACTTCTGGCGATCATCATTAGTGGTAATTCTAGAGGAATAGTCACGTACGGGATACAACGTAATGTGCCAATAAAATATTGTACATCCTATCCTATCCTAATATAAATTAGTTAATGGTGCCGATTTTCTTGTACACCGAACTAAACTAACCAAACTATCACTAAAATTCCTTACTTTTGCCTGTAAGAATCTTAAAGCTATTCTGCAATAAAAGTTCTCTTAATTTAAAAATTATTTTGACACAACTAAAATAGAATTTGACAATCGCGACTCCACGTGGTACATACTTGTTTGCCCTACTCCGTGAATTTATTAGAGCCAGCGGAACCTGCAAGAGCGTCCAGGTTGGGCAGCGTCGACGTGTTTTATATGGAATTTTTCACTTTTTGTATGGAAAATATGAAAAAAATGTACCTACGTGTTGAGTATTAGGGGTATAATGATTTTATAAAGAGGGTCGAAATTTTGATTATTTTTGCGAAAGTTCACTCCATTTTCGAGATATAAGCAAAGCAAAAAAAAAAAAAAACAGTACAGTACTGTTTTTGCATCTGAGGTCGAGGTGTTCGTGTTGATTTTAGTTCATGACAACTAATAATATTCCACACCATTTTTAAGCTAAAAATGGTCAGATTTAGTTAGACAGTAAAAATTTTAGGTGAAAAACGTCAAATTCAGAAAAGCAAAATTGTCATTTTCACTCAATTAAAATCTCAGTGCGATCTTAGTGCTATCAAACTAAAATAGTTAAGTTGTGTCAGTATTTCAGAATGGGAAATCATCGTTTGACAGGAATAAACTAAATTTTAGTGATTTTTAGTTTAGTTTAGAGGCATTTGTGAGAAGAGAATCGGCACCACGGTTAGATAAGTGCCTATGTTTTGCCAACTACCTACCTAGACAGCGAATTATTTTTCCTAATAAGGCCGTGAACTTTTACTAATATTTATATTGTTCTTTAGGTTATGTATGGGATCAAGTTAGTTTTTTAGTAACTAAAAAAACCATTATTTGTACCGAAAGCCTTCACTAACTAGATTGCATTTGTCAATTCTTCACCAATTTGCGTCGCATCCAATAAGTTTGAATGGAACAATCCAAATTATCAGCAACTGCTTTCAGTATGCTGTTCATCATGCCTATAATATCCTATATAATATTATAAATGAAAAAGTGAGTTTGTCTGGATGTTACACTTTCACGCAAAAACGGCTGAACAGATTTGGATCAAATTCGACACATGGGTAGACCATGACCTAAGTTAGGACATAGGATACTTTTTATCTCGATATGCCGCAGGGCGTAGCTAGTATGGTATAAATATAAGGTACCGAAACTAAGGTTCACTGTTTAGGGGTTGCGTTGTCTTATGCGAAGTTTTTTAGCTTTAAAAAGCAAAAGCTGCAATAGTCCTGCTACTGAGCATGAGCTCCTGGGTCCGATATCCAGGTCTGTCAAAGTGTTATTGGGTTTTTCTGTAGCAACCTTATTAAATGGAACTTAAATGTAACGGGTGAAGTGTGGGTGCACTCCGAGCTCACTTCACCTAAGTTTTCAGGTGAGATGGTTACAGAATAGCACTGCTGGTGTATTATGACGTATTAATGCCGCCATTATTCCAGTGTGAGTGAGAGACGGAGCTATATGAGGCCGCTAGCACCATCCTTATTTCATAGTGGAATAATAATGGCATTCATACTTCATAATAATGCCCCAGTACTATATGAGTTTATACCTGAAATTAAATTCAAGCTAACGCAACTCAGGCCTCAAGATACGGTGCTTATTTTGGGGACAAATGTTTTAATAACTATGTTATAATTATATTCTTGTCACAGTACAATATTACTATATTTGAAATTTATATTGTTACAAATGGACCAATAAAATTATTCTCTTATTGTACGCCTCTGCCTTACCCTTAAGGGATTACAAGTATAATGTTATGTTTAAAAGCAAAAAGGCCAAACAAGTTAAAGGGGACTCTTACATAAAAAGGTACGACGAAGAAAAACTTCAAAAGATACTTGGGTCTTCGATACAAAGTAATAAGCAGACCATAAGCCAACGCAACGTAACGAGTCCATTTCAAAACTGAATATCGAGATTCGCCGCAAATACTGCTTTTGTTATTTTTTAAGCTGATCTAGCAACAATTTAAATACTCTTATAGATTTTAAATTTTTTTTTTTTTTGTATATTCAGGTCAATTTGCGAAGTTGTAAAGAGAAAATTGAGTTCTTTGGCTTAAATTTTTTTAGGCATGTCAGCACATTTTCGAGGCTGGCAACTATACCAATCACCATTCTGATGGCAAATGTGTTATTTTATAGCAGCTTAGCATATTTTCTCGTACATTTTCTCGTATATTTTCTCTTACATTGTATTATGTTTATCACATATTTAACATATTTTACTTAAAGTTTAATTACTACTAACATGCATAATAAAAAAATGTTTTTTTTTTGGGAATACAATACGTTAAAAATAAACTAGTTTGAACTTAATTAACTAACAAACTAAATATTTTAATAATAAAACATAACAAATAAAATATCCTAACTTTATTCCTAGCCTTTTTCCAACTATGTTAGGGTCGGCTTCCAGTCTAACCGGATGTAGCTGAATACCAGTATTTTACATGGATGAATACCTATCTGACCTCCACAACCCAGTAACTGGCTAGTACGATACCCCTTGGTAAGACTAGTGGTCAGACTTTCGTGCTTTTGACGACCCGTAACGACTGAACTAAATCTATTATCAAACTAAAATATGACGTCGAAAAAATTGTTATAGGTTTCTTGTCTAATTTCGAAAATGAAAAAATATTTTATTAAAAAAATACAAGACAAACACGAACATTGGATATGTATTTTTTATTTTTTTACGTATACAAAAGATTACGGCGGTAAATTGAGTTAAAATGTCGAATGACGTCACGCCTTTGTAGATTTTATACCTACTTAGTTGTGACGTAGCGAGCACCCACTCCTCAACTTTAATGCGTTTCTAAGTCACTTTTTTTAATTAACATGATAAAGCTGCCCATAGATGAGTCTACCGATTCCTTATTTCTCCAATTTGGCATGAGTAGGATCTGAAACAGGCAACAAAAAAACAGGTCAGAAAAGTTACTTTTTGTATTCAAAAAGTAACTTTTCTGACCTGTTTTTTTGTTGTAAAAACTGCTTTATTAATAGACAGATCCACCACAGATTATAAGTAGGTATATAGTATTGTTTTATCCCATGATTTTTAGCAATTGTTTTTTTTTTTTTTTTGAACTAAGTTAAAAAAAAAAAACAAAACAATTGCTAAAAATCTGTGGTGGATCTGTCTATTAATAAAGCAGTTTTTATTTAACCCATTTCCTTTATTTGGGTTACGGTGTTCACACAAATCCATGGAATGTGGGAATAAGGCCTCAGAATAGAACAGAGGTAGTCATTATTAGATTTGTCACCTGCTGACTCGATCTTTTGGCTGACCAACACGCGTGCATTATCTGCGCGTGAGTCACCGGAACTTTAGTGAATGCATTCGTGAATATTATAGTGTACCGTGTTCTGGCTTCCCAGTTTAATGACCAAAGCACTTAACTATCCATTTTACATCTTTTGTTACCGCACCGTGGAGAATATACTGCATCATAGTTTGGACTTACGAGTAATTGCATATTTGGCTGGTTTTACCTCTAAAAAAGTTATTCATGTAAGTTGGAATTTTTATGTACCTACCTAGGTTTATGCTGTAGTTTTTAGGGTAACCCTAACCAACGTCGGAATGAAACAACGGAACCCTTATAGGATCAATCGTGTGTCTGTCTGTTCGTCTGTCACTGCCAATTTGCTCCGAATGTAATGGACCGATTAAGTAAACATTTTGTATAGGTACATAGATTTGAAATTCTGTAACCTCAAGCACTGACGTCTAACGTAAATAAATGAATTTTAATATGAGGTCACTTTTGGGGGAAAAAATATAATGTTTTGCAAACTGACATAGGTATCTAATGGAAGAGCTCACACTGACGTTCTCAAATATGTTTTTTAAATAATTTTAAAATAAATAGTTTAAATGTTATTTCAGAAAATAGATGAAAATTCACCAATCTCTGAAAATAATGAGCTTGATATTTTGAAAAAATACAGAAAATACTTATAAGGGTATATAATTATATGACACGAAAACCTATAATAAGTCTATGGTCTTAAAATAACATAGTAAATCTCTCAATATTATGTGTACAAATTTACATTTGCAGTTGAAATATATGACAGAACCTGTTTTTCAACGAGAATTATAAATAAGGTAGTAAAAAAAACTGTTTAATATTTAAATAATTATTTTTGATTATACATTTTTATTTATTTTAATATTGATCTGAGCTCAAACATTTATTAATATTTATTTCAAAGGGATTACTTTGCATTTTGATTTGTCAAGGGGTCAGTCAGCCAGAAAGGTGAAACTAGTTGCCCATCCCAAAGCGTAGTAGGCTCCTATGGAGAAGAACAGGCAAGAAACTCCACGGACACTCTTTTAAATCAAAGTTGTATCTAAGGGTAAATTCGTCCCAACTGCGAAACCCTTCATTATGCGTGGACCGATACGCACTTGACTTGATGTTTTTATTTAATATTCAAGCCCCAACACTCATTATGATTAAAGTTGGTTTTAAAATGGTTGAAATTAGTCTTCCTATTTGCAAGAATCAAACTGATTTAGGAAGGCACAACTTTTGAAACTTTGCAAGTCGCAGCAAGTTTCGTCGTAAGTCCAGCACCTGTTCGAAATAAGGCGGAGCCTGCTACACAGAAAATTCTTATGCCTTCGGGAGCTGTGAGATAACAAATGATGAAACAATGACGCCATCATGTTAGGTGGGCCATGGATGGAGGCATCAAACCCCCCGCGCGGGGTAGGTCTGCGCGACGTTGCCGCTCCGACCGCCGCGGCTTGCAGCGCTGCCTCGCGCGCGACGGCCTGGCCTGTCATACCGCGTGGTACCTCCGACCGAGCGTCCGTGTCCGAGCCGCGCACGCTCCGCGTCGCCTTCTCAAACAAACTTACAAACTCACTTTCCGCCGCCGGAAACCTGTTTCGTCTACAAAAACCTCTTGTTACAGCATAGCCACAGCACTATATTCACTCCCGACTCCATTAATAAATTCTATCATACTTTTAAGTGAACTTTAACGCATTTACGTGCGGCAACTTTGAAAAACTTTATAAAGTTTGTTTTCAAGCTGGCGAGTGGCTGCGGTGTGCATGTGTAAGCTGTTAAGTCATGGCTGGACGTAGTTCTCACTAAACCGGTAAGTAAAACGAACTTTACTGGAAACATGTATTTGAATTTGAACGCACCGAGCAAAGTATGATATCGAGCGTATGCAATGCGTTTGTACAAAGCGTGTCGTTTGGGTTTGTCTGTTTGGATTGTGTGGTAAATGCTAATCAGTGTCCGGTGCGTGTCGGGGAACTACTAGCTATGATGTGGGCGTCATGCTGTCATGTCAAGCAGCCAAGCTGCATTCCCGATGGCTCCACAAAGACACGGTTGCACGCTATCCATAACACTTTTGTTTACAACGCAGCGTTTCCACGAAGTGTTTTATTGTTTGATTATCAGCACCACTTATTGTCCGCCGCTGTTTTCTCAGTGTCGAGTTGCTCACAATTGTCTTGTAAGAAGAGCCAAATAGAATGGAATTAGAGGTAATAATTTCGTTACTTTCACAATTTATCCTAATATAAAAAATGAGACATCCAGCAAATAACATCAATGAGATTAGTCATCAATTGGGTTCAAGTAACAACAAGTTCCAACTCTCCACCAGTTTAAACAAAGAGTCAACTTTTCTGTCAGTGCTTAGTGCTAGTAAGATATTGAGAGCAAACAATGATTAACTGACTCGGCTTCTGATTGGCTATTTAAATATTTGAATTGTAATGACTGCAGCTATGCTTGAGTTGCTCAATCATTTGGACTCACTACATTTATCCGATACTCAACAAGTCTCTTTATGAACATGGAGATGACATTCAGGAAGTGATGTTTATTGAACAGTAGGAACAAGCATTACGTAGGTATTTGGTTCCACACTAAGCTTTTAGAGATAAACCAATTTATCCATCTTAGTTAAGATAAGCCATCAATAAGATTTTAGTAATCCCCTGGCACTGAGATGCCCTGAGGCAGAAACTACATGAAGGAACCTCTGAGTAACTAAATTAAACATTAAAATGACACCAAAACTTGGAAGGATTATCAATGATTTAAAATTATTCTTTTCTGTTCCATAAAATGTTAATTATTAATTTGATGAAAGCGAGTGGATGAATAAATTTGGCAATTAACGCCACCTGGGCATTTCATCTTTAAAATTCCATTTGTTCAGTAGATTCCGAGGCCAAAATTCAAGAATACGTAATATACGAGTAGGTACCCAAAATTAACGTTGAAAATCCGATTTTCATGACAATGCTCAAAAGCTTTGAGCTTTACGCCTTGTGGTCCGCTAAAAATAGGCTCTGTGACGTTTTAAAAGGCTCTGCTTCAGAACAATGATGAACAACGGTTAAGCTACCATCCACTCGTACGCGTTCGTTATCATTCCACAAAGACTCGATCTCATTGGTCTAAATTGAATTTAAACGCAGCGGTTATGGTTTCTGAAAGGTTTCCAGAAATCAGAATACAGCCACATCGCAGATAATCAAATATTAACTAGAGAAATATTGAGTTCAGCTGGACACACTATTTTTAACTAACCTCACTGTCAACACTAATTGACTTGCCTAAATTCCTAGTATCCTGACTTCGCATTGGATCGACATCGACTGACCGCAATAATCCAAGTTGACTAATTGACACTTCGCCCAACCGCATAAGGTCGAAAATTCCTGCAAACCAACATTAAATAATCCAATATAAAACAGGAACCCAATTAGAGACATGGCTACTGCTTAGATTTGTTAGCATCGACCAGCATTGTACTGGACGGTCACAATTACTCGCACCAGCGTAAGTGGATAACTTGTGAAGTTTGTTTGCCTTCCATCAATATTATGATGGATCTCTATCGACACCATATTACATCCAGTAAGACAATAAATAATATTTTCGCTGTCTTCCTCCACTCACAATCCATGTATAAGCTCACCGATATTTGCCAGTGCGGATATTTTTATATGGAAATCAATATTGGAGATTACTCCGTTATTTTGATCCGTCTCAAGGGTAACCTTCAACAAACTTCGGCAAAATGTTAATTTCTTTTTCACCGATTTATTTTCTCGTAAAAGTTCCCCTGTCTCCGATTTTTACCAGACAAATTGGCAGACGATTAAATAAACTATTATTATGTAAAACCCTGAATGTTCTTCCTTAGAGCCCCTTAGGGAATAGTAAAAAAGTTATCAGAATTCAGAGTGTAACCATATTTTGTATTCTAACAAAAATATTAGTACCTTAGTAGTTTTAGAAATAATTTCGATCGGTTTTCATTTCAATACTGTTTCAACACAATTGTTACTGAAAAGCTATATATTTCAAGTTGTAACCACCTTTATTATTGACTGTTGGGGCCCTACCACCACGTCTTTAGCAGTATTATTTTAAACTTACTTGAGCGTGGGAAAGAGATGGAGCTAGACGTCCTGTACAGGCCCACTTCTTTCTCGCACTGAAGTAACATCAAATTAATACTGTTAAAAGAGGTGGTGGTTGGCCCCCTGGTATTTGAAATAAAAGTATTTGTATTGTACCTTCTATTACTCAATGAAAGAGGCGGGAAACTACAACACATGTATTCCACAAAGATTCCGTGTGTTGTGGTTTGAAAGGCTGCACTCTATGAAATTACAAAAACTTATATTTTCAAAACTTTTTACACGGGCTCCTATTTTTCGTAGCTACGAGTACGCGGTTTCAATTTATTTCCACATTTTACCAAGTCAAAACTACAGCTACGGTTTGATTTAAATGCTAATCAATTATATTGGGTACCTACGAGTACCACCTATGAAATTGGCGTTTTTTTTCTCACAAATAGAGAACCTCGTCACTTCTATGATTTAAAATATTCATCAATTGCTTGATATCATATCGAATAATTACAATCATAGACAACTACCAATAGTAAAAAAACCTTATTACTTATAATTTTCAAAACATATAAAAAATATCTTAAAAATCACTCGTCTTTTTGTTAGGAGAAATGACCACTATTTGTTTTAAAACTTAGCCAAAACTTATTTTTGTCGCTTAATCTAAGTGGCATACGTTATCTTACTTTTTAAACATTAGTGCATAAAAGTTTTAAAACATTAGTGTTCATTGTTGTTAAATAAATTAAGAAAATGTTAGTATGAAAAATGCAACTTCTTTAAAGTTCTCCATACAAAACGCCAATTTCATAGTTGGGGACCCAATATTTAACTGCAATGTTGTTATCTTCAAACAGAGTACAAAACCTTGTTTAAGTCTGTCAGTGGTTCCACCTAAATGCCAAGAAGGACCTTAAAACTGCACCCTATTTCGTGAATACGGAAAAATCCTGTTCCGTCGCTTTGAAATTTTAAAAGGACCTTTTGTCTCAGAGCAGCCTCATTTTGCTGGTTACTTAGCTTGTCTTTCGACACGGAGTTTCCCGTTTGCATGAAGCTGGAAAACAACCTTGCTCTTACCGAATATGAGCAGACTTTAAATGTGTAAGTATATTGGATGAAATACCTGGACAAACGGGTTAAATGACAGCCCCAGCTTGTATTTTGGAAAGTTGCTGTTGCCTGCTGCAAACAACAACAACAACAACAACTTATGACAGGAAACTGAAAAAAAAGATAATCTATCATCATCTGCCTAGCCTTTTCCCAACTATATTGGGGTCGACTTCCAGTCTAACCGGATGCAGCTGAATACCAGTATTTTACATGGAGCGACTGCCTATCTGACCTCCACAACCCAGTAACTGGGTAATACGATACCCCTTGGTAAGACTGGTTGTCAGATTTTCGGGCTTCTGACGACCCGTAACGACTGTCAAAGATCCACGAATGACAGCCGGGGGGTCCGTGCCTCGGAAAGCACGTTAAGCCGTTGGGGCTTAACGTGCTTTCCGAGGCACGGAGGAGTCTCGGTATGTAAAGATGGTCACCCATCCACAGACCAACCCCGGCAAGCGTAGCTTAACCTGATGGATCGACCCGTGCGGCAGTTATTACTTAGCCACGAGCTCCTCAATCTATATCTCATTCTTATTATTTATATATATATCTTATTTTTCCCGTTCAGTAGATTACTGTAACGTCTATTATAATAACTTGTATGAACTTTTCATTTCGTTCTGTTGACCTTAAACTTGCGCCGGAGCACAATGTAATGGAATGCTTTTATTTTCGTTGGCTTTGTTAGAGGTCAGTAACAAGCGCAGTCGAGTTGAAAAACCATGCTTATTTCTTTTGCTTTGATAGCCAGGTAAACTGGCAGCGTCGAAACGGTAGCGTCAACCCCATTGTCACGACATTTTTTACAAGTTCGTTACTAGGCGAAAAGAAATGTTCAATATTTCTGTACTTTGTCAGCATCAGCAGCAGTCCATACTTACCTACATAAAACTTCGTTATTTTTAATCCGAGTTTTAGAATATTAACTTAAATGAAGTTACTTTGATGATTCAGAATTTTCAGTTAGCTGTCATCCCTCGTCACAAGCGGGACCGCAAGTTCATTTTGATATACCATAGCTACTTTTGCTTTAAGATAAGCAATTAACGGGAGTTTAAACTATGGAAGTTATAATAGTTTACTGATTGCTTGCTCAGCCTTTATTCGGTCATGAATATGATGAATAATAATAATATTGCTCTCGTCGATTGACATAAAGGAAAAATGCCAGCCACATCTGTTGGAGACAACTTGAGTAGGGAATGAGAAGATAGTAAGCAGTTTGGTTTATAGAAATAGCAATTTATTTGCTATTTCCAAGAGTTCAGGAGTGGTGATAAGAGCAGTGTTTCTCAAGATAGCGTGGTATCTGGACAGTATTGCACTACGGCAGTTACTTGTTATCCGTAAGATTCATTGTTAATGTGAATATTTATCTCACAACGACTAAAGGTCAATTGACGCAGTCGCAGCTTGCAGATGAAATTTACTGTAAAAATTTAATGTAAATGTGAGAGCCTCGAGAGTGACATTTTTCCATACTTCACCCGCCCGATGAGTGCCCAAGCCTGAAGTTATTTCTCACAGAGCTTTTATTTGCTTGAACAATCAACTCTCGAACTCTTAAAGAAATTGCATACGTAATTGCAAACCAATTACATCTTTACATGTACTAAATATAGCAGAATATATATACGAGTATATATATATATAATTATACCACTTGCGTTAACGGTCCCTTTTAATTCCTCCAGTTGATGTTAGTTCTAAGTTAAATTATGTTCGCGTCTGATTCGTATTACCGTGGGCACGTGTATTTACTACGGCAACTAAATTAATGCTCCACCTCACATACCTCCACGATTTGCTCGCGAAATCTAAATAGTTGCCGTTTACCTGTTCTAATCTAAGTATGGAGAGCTTTCTGAAACTAAACGCATCCTCTGCCTTGTTGGTCGACTAGTCGTGTTATTGGGTTTTTCTATCAATAATTTCTCAGTAGCAGCCCGGGGTTTGGGTTATATGCCCGTTTGATGAAAAAGGCTCGCTCCCTACTACATGGGACTTAAACATAACTTCCGAAATGGTGGGTGTACCTGCTAGAGGTAGTACATCTGCCAAACCCTTCGGGGAAACATAATAATCTAAGTATGGAGAGTTTTTTTCTAACTAAAGATATCGGGTGCATTTGTGGAAATAAATTTTGTATCGGTACAGAAATTAGATAAAGGAATAACCCCAAGAAACGGTTTCCTACCAACGCCTATACACGGTACAAGATAACGGCCTATGGATAGGCCATTATATCGGTTCCACCAGATAGCCAGTATAAATTGCAACTCGTTGATTAGGCTAAGTTTGTATTCGAAACAAAGCGAATAAAACTGCCGCAGTAGCAGTCATATGTAAAGTAAACACACTAATAATTTGGTCGGATATTCTGACACACATTTGCAAGCAAACTTGAATTCTCTTGACAACTTTCTCGACACACTAAATGAATGACCTAAAGACATGTGCATGCTAAATCACACTTTTAGGTACCCGTCTATCGAACTAACACTACCAGAAACAAAGTGAACGAATGAAATAATAGATAGGTACTGACGATAAGTTTTGATCGAATATCTCGAAAAATTGTTCCTGCATCCAGCGCAGCGTGAAATATCTATTTTAGGAGGGATAAAAGAACGAACGGAACTTGGAGGGAAGGAAAGCTAAAAATTTCACATAACACACGCTTCAACCGCAAAAACTCGAATATCAATAACTGTATGGCTTCATATTTCTGTTACGAAAAAAGCTGAAAGAAACGGTTTACTGCATCATCACCATGATTTTAGCCGAAAGATGTCCACTGCTGGACATAGGTCTCCCCCAAGCACTTCGACAAAATCGTTCGAAGTGGCGACTTCGATCGATTATGTCGAATTAGCGCACGGGTCACATTTACTTCCAGAAAACGGCCAAAGGCGCGTGCCTTTTTAAATGTGAAATCTGATACAATTCAGTTTCGTCAGAATGGGCCGTAAGAAATACATGGATGCTGATTCTTGAGCCACAGGAATCAATTCATAGAATTGATTCTACGCTGACCGAACTTATTGGATATATTTTTGTTATTCTTCAGTCTGTATGATTATACATCGAAGTAGAATTAGTTGGACAAAGGAATCCTAAATTAAATTTACTATATAAATCTTACCTACACTTTGTGTATGCGTAAAGTTTTCAATCATTACTTGATTGATTTATATCGTTTTTACTGCACTGTTAATGAATGCCTCTTTGACCTGCAGTTCCGTCGTATGCATTTTTACGTGTGGGTTGTGAATATCTAATGAGCGGATGGTTACCGTTACCACAGGCTACCATGACGAAAAGGCAAATGAACTTTGCTTCCCTTCTTTTTGCCGTTCCTTTTACTTTGACGGATTATATTGAACGCGTTCCTTTACTACGGTACAAAAGCTCAGGGACTGGAGGATATTGACATAATTAATAAGCGTGACAAGCAGATTAGTGATGGAATAGCTCTACTTGTAATATTGGAATTATATTGTGTCCGACAAGTTATTATATTAAGATTTACTCTTAGATAGAATATTCCGGAGTAGAACGACAAAATTCAACTTCGTGTTGATGAAATTACTATGCATTCAACTACTTATCCAGGGGACAATATAGTTCAGGGTCGCTCGGTGCAGTGGTTACTGGGGAAGTTATTCAATAGTGAACTTCCGGGCTGAAGTAAAATCGATTGTCGTCATTATTCATGGTGTTTAGCTATGACTGCGGCCACGGCAGAAATTATGACATCGAACCACACATTATTCACCTCACAAACGTCGATTATTCAAAGGGATTCCTGGAAATAGCTCCGATATAAAATATTAGCGTTTTTTTGTCTGCTTAAAATCTCATAATGTTTTATTTTGATAGACGTATCTACGCTTCAGCGTGTTGTTTTGTTTCTTTAGATCAAATCAAAAGGAATTCGTTTATTAAAAAATGTTTAATTTCATCTGACAAAAACAAACCGGTCCTGATTTTCAAAGAGAGTATTGTTTCTTTGAAGTGGTTTTGTAATTATTGTAAGTAAATGAGCAAATTGTTATGTTTTTGTTTTTCTTCCTTTTTCTTTGGGCTGAAGTTTTGCTGGGAGTTATCAGAATAAAATAAATTATTACGGATATTATAAGATAACACTAGAGTAATGAAGAATGACGAAAGATTAAAAAAAAAACCTGAAATTAAAACCATATAAAGGCTAATTTCATAGCTGTCGGGGAGACCCGTACGGGCTCACGGAACAAAGACACTTGTGAGGCGCTAGAACATTGTCTCACAGCGACGTGGATTGCTCTGTACGCGACCCGCTCCGGGTAGAGCCCGTGCAACGTAGGTATGTTACTACTCCCTCGTTTCAGAGCACTGCGGGCGTAACCCGTACGGGTCTCCCGTGTACAGACGGCCCGTACGGGTCTCCCGGACAGCTGTGAAGCCAGCCTAGCATTTAACATATTATCATAAGCCAACAATGGTCCAAACTCTAAACGGTTATACCTCAGAAAATCACACGGAGTTAAATAACTTTACGCATAGATCTATAAATAAACTTTTTAAAGCTATATTCTTCAAGCTTACGACTAGGCATGGCGTACAGCGTATCGAATAGTATTTTTTTCTGGAACCGGTTTTATCGCGTGAACAATACTTGAGTCAAAAGTGTGTCTTACCTGAACTTTATTCAAATCCTTGTCAAACCAGATATATACTATCTAGCTTATTTAATTACAAAAAAAAAGCTAACATAACATGGTAAGAATCGAAAATAATGCTAATGTGAAATAAAAATATAATTTGATTGTTGATTGAAAAGTTAGATACTTACAGCAGAAAAATAACGTATTTTATAGTTAAAAGTTATGATGGAACAAAGAAACTCACATACATACATAGGATCATGAACCCTGAAAACAAAACACTACTTTTTGGGCAGTCGTGTAATAAATCCCCGGGCACGATGATTTTTTCCTAATACTACAGGGCACAGATCTTCTGAACATACATCATAAATCGAATAAAATACATATATATATTCCCATTGACATAAGATACTTTTTCAGCTGCAGAATTTAAACTGCACCTTCGAAATCGTTGAAATCTAAAGCACAAAGTTCGTTCTAATCAACGTGAAAATAAAAAAATCGATTAACAGTCGTTAACTCCATGAATTTTCCTAACGGTTCTATAAAAATCAATTTCATCGGCTGGAAGCACGATCGAGGATCGAGATCACTTTTTCAACGAGCACTTTAGTTGAAAATAAATTAGGTGCCTTTGCCAATAAACTGGCTAACGCCGCCGACAAGAGATCAGTTTGCCAATATTGTGATTGTCAATCGAACTGTTTGATTAGGTAATCGTTGAGTGGAGCAAAATCTGGTGGATATTCAGTATTCAGAATTTCAATGAACACACGGCTATATATCAAACTATACATTTCCAGTATAAGCTAAGCTCGCATTGTACGGATATCCTAAACAATGCGTGATCAGCTTAAACTGGAAATCTATAGCTTGACGTGTGTACATTCCTATCTAACAAGCCATTTCAAACACTTGATTTGTGACATTTTGAGTGCAACGTTAACCAGAAATTCAATAATAATTGTTATGGTTCCCTATCCATTTGCATAAAATTTTAAGACCTAATATAACTTAGCATAATTTTGTTTGGCATAATTATATTTTCGCATAATATAATTACGCATAACAGCTTACGCATAATTTTTTTAAGCATAATTTCTCTAACCATAATAATGATTAAGCATAATATTCAAAAGCATAACTTTTTTAAGCATAATATCCTAAAGCATAAATTTATTTACGTATAATGATATTATACGTAATAATATTTTTATTGAACAATTTTGTGGGTTTTTTTTTTCGCTGTAGGAAGCATGAAGCAAACAAGCATGCTGTATTCTTGCTTGCATGCTGTATGCAAGCAAGAATACAGCATGCAAGCAAGCATGCAGCATGCAAGCAAGAATACAGCATGCAAGCAAGCATGCAGCAAACAAGCAAGCATGCAGCATGCAAGCAAGCGTGCAGCATGCTGCATTCAAGCGAGCATGCAACATGCAGCAGGCAGGGTTTCTGTCACGGCTCCGGCGCAGCGGGCCTCCGGCGGCCCCTCGCGTGCTAATCGTGGCAGACGGCTTTCGCTCACCACCGCAGCTTCGGCTTGTTGGCCGGCTTCGCCGGGCAGCCTCAGCCGCGGGGGCTCGCTCGCAGCCGCCTGCTCCTCAGCCCGCGGGCCGCCTTGCACCTACGCGCCTACGCGATTTTAAATTACACTCTAGGAGTAGGACAAACAAGATTACGTGGAGTCGGTTTTGCAGCAATTCAGTTCTGTCACTAACTTTTGTTGCACAGCATATTAAATTTTTAACCTACAATATTATTTAATTGTTACAGAAACTATAGCAAATTGGTTTGATCAGAATTATGTATGGGGCACTACAAGTTTACCACCACCATTTCCACCCAAAGTCTGGAGTACGTATCTACTAGAAAAGGAAAATATATATATTATTATTATGCTAATAGTCATTAGGCCTACTAACGTTATGCGAATCAAATTTATGCCAAAACAAACTAGTCTTTAAGCTGATTATGCTAACATAAAATGTATGCCTAAAAAAATTATGCCGAAGTATTATTATGCCAAAACAAATTGTGCCAAAATCGTTATGCCGAAGTATATTAGGACAAAGAACATTATGCGAAAAGAAGGGATCCCAATTGTTATGCTACATGTATCAAACATTTCTATCGAAAAATGCTTTGAGGTATTTTATTGGATCCGTCATGGATCCTATATAATCTTGTACTATACATTCTATGAGGAAACTATGTCGTATCTTCACATTGGAATATTCATTTCATATGGATCCATATGGACCTGATATATTCTTTTACCTACTATCATACCATTATAACTACCTGAAGAAGAACCTAAGATTGAGGACATGTACCCTAATTGCGTAATACATGATCAATCAGAATCTGAATCGTTTTGAAACAGATTGCTAATCCATTGCTTCATAAGTTCGAAAAAAAAAACTGCTCAACAACGTAAATAACGCAATGAATGTTGTTGAACTGTCAAAATGAAACAAATTTGTCGTAATCGTTTAATAAAATATGTTACGTAATTAGATAGCAGATTCAAAATTTTTTTCAGTTAGGCTTTATCAGTCTTTCTTTCTTAGATGGGTTTCTCAATATCATATTTCTAGCTAATCTTGCAAACCGCTTCCAACTGCAGTATAATACCAGCTTATTACTGTCCCACTGCTGGGCAAAATCCTCTTCTGATACAGAGAAGGCACTGACATTGATTTGAACGGGTTGGCGAATTCAAACTTAATGTCTCGCTGGTGGTGGCGTGTATGTTGGATCGTTAAGTTCCCTTCAAAATGGTTGAGCTAAACGGTGCTGATCCATGCGTCATGTTCGTGAACTGGCGCTGTCAGCAGGGACTGGTCATCTCTTATCTGCCACGGCTTATTTTAATTTTTGAATTGTGTTTTTCTTGTTATTACGGACGCTTTTTACGTGCACATCTTTCTAAATTATTCTCACATGTATAATTTCAACAAGAATGATGTAACCTATTTGTAAGAATATTATGATTTAAAAGAGTGTCCGTGGAGTTCATCACGATGTTTTCCTTCAACGACGTTCATAGGTAATGTTCTAGTATAATATTATATGATTTGTATTCATTGGTACTTATTTCTTGGATTTGAACCCACAATCTCATGCATGAAAGTCGAGACAGCCTTGTGCCATCACATTATTCCAACTTATCTAAGTATGCCGAGAGGTGGTTTCCATTTTAGTAAACTTATTGCACATGATTTTGCCTCATAATTCTAATTAATTCCTTAGCAAATACTACTCAGTTCTTTTAACCAAAGTTTTCTTAGCCTACCACTGCGAAGAATGTCGAACGCACTTCTCTGCGATCCTGCATCATAGTGTTCATATAACATTATATCCTACTATCATAGCTGCTATCAAGGTATAGAAAGATGTCAATTTAGGCTATAACCTTAATTTTGCATCTATTAAACCCAGCAACTAAACCATTACTGTTACCAACAAAATAAAAACAGATACTAACCATTTAAATATAAACAAGGAACAATAAAATTAGGAGTCGTAACCGTAAATTGAGGAAATAAACGCAGTCAACCGCTTTGGGTTATTAAACAATAATACACCAATAAGAAACCATTCAGGATAGGAATCCATTCAATTAAGAAACCGGAGGGCAGGGAAGGTTCCTGGAGGCACTAAAAGTAAATTATTGGAATAGAAATGTATCTAAATGTGAACTTATGGTGGATTGGGTGAAAAGGAACGAGTCTTTTGGAACGATACAGAAATGATTAGCGTGGCCCCTACGCAAGTAGGACACGTTTTTTTTTGTATATGTAGGTACTTGTTTCTTTTCTAGTACGACATTACAATAACATAACATCATTTTAGAACGCTGGGTTTACTAAGGGAATAGACATATATACTTAAACCCAAGTTAGATGAATTGTTCTCTTTCTGGGCGTATTAATAGTTTTTGGATGTCACACTTTCCACTTAAAAACTATCTGTAGGGAATACTTTATTTCTGTCAGCAAGGTTACCTACTCCCGATATTAATACCTTTGCGGCTCTGCCCTTGTTCGATTTCACAATGTAGTTTGTTATGCGCAGGCCACACTGGAAACGAAGCTAATTTCATTTAAGGTATGATACCATTCCGTATCCAACCGCAGGCGGCAACTGCAGGCGACGTGTCGCGGCGTCGTGTCCCGGTGACACGTCGCGGCGTCATGTCGCTGCAGTCATGTTTCCGAACCCCACCGCAGGTGGCAGCAGCCCGTATTCCAGTCGGTAGATAAAAGATAGAAAAACGAGTTATCGCTCGAGCGTTGGCGGCACTACTGGTCTGCGGTCGGGCAACACGTGTCGCCTTTTGCTTGCCCGTAGCTGCCAACGACGTGTCGCTAGCTACGGAAGGTAGTCATGTCGCGGCAACACGTCGCCTGCTGTTGCCTCCTGCGGTCGAGTACGGAATGGTACCTTAAGTTTCGCTCATGTAGCTACCGCGTTTTAGGATACTTTGTTTCACACCGCGAACTATATGCACCAAAGTATTAGTAGACGCGGTAGCTAGCCAGCTAAACGAATTTAGCTTTGTTCCCAGTGTGACCTGCGGTTTTTACACCCGTTCCTAATTGCGTGAAGATACACGATCAATCAGAATCTGAATCGTTTTGAAACAGATTGCTAATCCATTGCTTCATAAGTTCGAAAAAATATCTGCTCAACAACGAATTTTGTTGAACTGTCAACAGTAAACAGATTAGTCGTAATCGTTTACAAAAATATGTTATGTTTACGTAAATCTGTTACGTAATTCGATAGCAGTTATTGGTTTCCTCTAGAGGTTTAATACAATGGAACAAATCTAATTTGATTTGAATTAATATCCGATCTTTGGAATCTGTTTTGACGGTCAATGCCAGTACCAAAGCATTGTGCTCAGTATATTATATTTTAGGGTGACAAAAAAAGCTGCTTAATTTTTAAAACTTTTAGTTTTACTTTTAGTAATCTTAAAAGTTGCTCTTCCTAATAGCAACGCTCAAAGAAAACATCATTTACTTAGCTACTTTTCGTATTTTCACCATCTTCACTGTTTTGTTGGATATGCACGGGTGCAGAACTACCCAAAGTGCTTCTGAAACTTTGACGAGGTCACATTCATCCAATAGCTCTGACCTGAATCTTCATCTCAAATAGAACTATTGTCATTTGAACAAACTCATCAAGTTTTGATCGAACTGCGTTGCTGCGAGTGTTGTGACGTTCGAACTCATTAGCTTCTATTTTACACTGTACTCGTATTCGGGTGTAACAATGACATGGAGCTTTAAGCCACATTTACACGATGCAAGTGTCTTGTCCGTGCCATAGCAAAAAATGTAAGCAACAAATGACTTGCATCGTATAAACACTGATTAAACTGTGCAACTTTTATTGTCGCGTCAACTTATGATATGTCACACGCATTTAAATCGCACGGTGTAAATCAGGCTTTAGAAAGAGACTGTCACACAGATCCTATGAGTGACAGAGACGACGCGACGCTTTACAAAACTTTTTCTAAGATTCGATGTGCTTATCTAAGGCGGTACCTAATGCAGGTACCTATGAACGGTTATCGTTCATTCAACGTCACGCCAGCTGATCAGCGTCAACCGCCAACTACGGTGACCTCTCGCGGGGGGCGTGTGTTGTCTTGACTTTAGTATATGCCTGTATGGAATGTTTTTCGTAGTGTTATTTGTTTGCTGTAAGCTCAGTTATATGTTTCACTAGCTTCTGCCCACGGCTTCGCCCGTAGGTAAGAACGTACTTAATACCGAGATATAGATAGTGCAATCCACGACGACGCGTCCCACTCAGCGATTACTGTATTGTAAGCTCTACTTTAGTACAGAGCGGAGCGGAGTGGGGCGCGTCGTCGTGGATTGCACTATCTTTACCAAGTATCTTTGTCCTAAGCATGTGCCAAATGTTATCCACAAAGGTAATGGAAACAGACAGACAAGACTTATAGTACGGATAGTAGATGGTATAGTATGGATTTGGATTTCATTTTCAGTTTCATGTTCCAGTTTTCTTTATTATTACCGCTTTTTATCCTTTCGGATAATGCGAGAACATAAAATCTGTGTAGATTAGTTTGCCAAATTAGTTAGTTGTTGAAGTAGAAACTTTATAAATGTTGTTAGGTTAATTTCTTGGTATGCTCTTGGGTCTTGTTCGCGTGACAGAAGTTTACTTGTATCTAGTTCGCGGTTCTCGGCTTCGAAAACTTTGCAAGGCAACATTTTTTTCTGTCCTAGTAGGTACTCATGGGGTAAACGAGAATTATATTTATTTTGGTTTTTGTAATTTAATAATTACTACCCCAGATACCTCAGACCAGAGACTACCTCAGATAGGCAGTCGCTCCATGTAAAATACTGGTATTTAGCTGCATCTGGTTAGACTGGAAGCTGACCCCAACATAGTTGGGAAAAAGCTAAGCAGATGTTGATGATGATAATATAGTATTAATTAATCAGTAAAAATAATAAATAAAGATATCCTCTAATCAACTATTTGAATGTGGTTTTTTAAGAATCGATAGGTGTCGAAAACAAAAAGGGACCTTGGCCACTGTTAGAGCACTACCTATGTTTATGTTTATATGTATAAAAGATAGGTAATCTGTGGCTGAACTCACATTTCATACTGAAATTAACTTCCTTCATTTATTGAAGGAAGTAGGTAGTGCGATAACATTCATAATACATAGTCAAGTATTATGTTACGGTTATAAAGATTATAACGATCTCAATTATATCAGCTGGCTTCTGATTATAATTGCATCCACGGCTTCGCAGGTAGTTTTCTCAAGGGTCCGGACTTTCGTTTATAAAAAAGTACTCTGTGGTACGGACTAAGCCAAGCAGATTACTTAACGGTATACCAATGAGGTTTTGGCCACCTGTCGTCTTCCTAATTCGAAATATCTTTTACACAATCGTAAAAATCTCAAAATCATCAATCATTTTACGATTGTCATTCTCTGTGGTAAGTGTGATAGGTACAGATGATCCAAAGATTTAAATCGTAGATTTGCCCTCACCGTACTAAGTTGCACGAAAAGTTGTCCATATTGAGAAGAGCAAGCTCGCAACTAACAATGGCGTTTACATGACAATCAAATCGGAAACTGCGGCCATCTTTTGACGCTGCAGGGCAAATCTACGATTCAAATCTTTGCCGATGATTAGAGGAACCATTTCTCAGGCTTGAACATCACAGAACTATAAAATATACTCATATTTAGTTGCTATTCGATAGATAAGAAGATAGATACTAAATGGAGTTCAAAATTTCACTTTTTACTTAAGTAGATACTAGAAAGAACAATACTAATAACTTTAAGGCAGACAGGCGCGACGTGACTCTGGTGGAACCATTTCTGTGAAAACACCACGGAAATTAATCTAGCTGTGTCTCGTCGCGCCTGTCTGCGGGAGCCTTTACGATTAAACACTACGATAGAGTTATCAGTTTTGATTTAGTAGTAGATTCAATCTTAGGTGCATCGATGTTATTCAGTCAAAGTTAGAGAGACGTAAGATTCTATAGAATTGATTAATGATAATTATCACGCTATGATCCGAATTCCGCCGAGCTATTAACTATATAGCTGGTGCCTACTTATATTGATTCACATTGTTCAATTGGATGAGAACTATTCAGAATTTAGGAATTTTACGAACAAATTCCTGTGAGATTTGCAGCCATCATTCGCAGACTTCGCGACAAACAGAAAGGGGCCGCTGTAATCTAATTTATTTCGGGGTTGCCGCTATGTCAGGCTTTTTTCTCGCCCCCAGATTACCACTAACCCGATTACTTAGTACTCCTGACTCGTGAAAACGTATATAATTACGGTCAACTCATCTTTCATTAGCATACAAAGATCTTTGTTCGCTAGCCCAGTTGTAATGACACTTAGATAATTAGATGTAGGGACGGTCTCCGCGATAATAGACTTGACTTGTCAAAACATCTGAATCTGGAATATTTTATTTAATGTAGATTCGGCAGCAAAGTTTAACTTTTAATCTTTTGTAAATGAAACATTGCAGAGAATTTTGGTTCCTATGATTGAGGCGAACTGATTGGTCTGACCGAATTAACTAGAAAGTTAAGTAATATCCATATCGATATTTCTTTAGTATAGTTCATGAAATTCTGCTTTAAAATGGGTAATCTTCTATCTACGAGCAATTCTCAAAGATTTCAAATTAAATTGAAAACCAAATCGTCATTTAAAGTCAGGGAGATTGATTGATCAACAAATTGACTGGCTACTTAAATTGTCCGTAATCCGACTGTCCTTCTTTTTCAATGGCTATCACACTACAAATTGATATAGTGTGTCAATCATCAAGTTCAGTGACTGTAGGTACATTAAATAACTACTACGGATGTTCAAATTGTCACTGTCACTTTTATAGTTACTTACTTTTATTTCACTAGCCTTTGCGTGTTTGCTAAATTGATGGCGCATGCATCGGCCATGCGCACGAGTTTACGTTTGACTGTTTTTTACCTTTTCTTCAATGAAAAATGCTGAGGCTGGGATCTGTGGCTGCATTGAATCGAATATAGCAGCATGCTTAGTCATCAAAAGCAAGTCCACTTACTTATTAGGCCCGGGTTCCTCTTCTCAGGATTCCGACCGGCCCACCCGCCGGACCGGTTTCGTGAGTGCACGTGTACGTATAACACTAGTGTTAAGTGCGAGCGAGCTCAGTTGCTTCGCTGAAACGCTTGGAGCTAGTCATTCGATCGTGAGCGTCTCTAATTGAGGGCGATGGCCCAATGTAATTATTGTAGGAAGCCGGCGAGCAGCCGCAGCTGCGCGACAGTCGCCGCGTCTTGCGCCCGCGCGTCGTCGCGTTCAAACTACTGGCCTGCGTTCTCGCGTTCAGGCCACCCTTCAGTCGTAAGCGTGACCTTAACGGGATTATTTAACGACAGCTCGGAAAGTAAGATGAGGATGATAAGAATTTAATGTAAGTTGTAAGTGTGGCTGAGGCGCGGTGGTTTCTTATACAGGATGTCCGGTAAATAATGGATAACCTTGAAATAACATGTAACTTAGATATTATGGCCATTCTAAAAAAATACAAAAAATAATAAAATCCCTAGTACTTACTACCTAAGATTTAACTAACTTTTTTTTAACCTTATTTTACATTCTACTTCACCACGACCACAAATGAATGAATTCCATCGGTTATTTTGTTGTTGTAATATTGTACTTACGTTGACTATGCAGACAGAGAAGCAGTAAATAATGTGACTAGAAATTAAACAGTATTTTTTTCAAAAAATTCTTATCTTAGGTACAGACGCCAGCAGGTCAACCTTCCTGAAACTGTCAAATTTTCCCAATCAACTTTGAACCTTATGCATTAGTGATAAAGTTGAAAATCTATTACAGAAATTTGACAGATTGTAGAAGGTTGATGTGCTGGCCTCTTTACTACTTGGGATATATTTCTTTTGGTATTTTTTTTAGAACGGCCGTCAGGTGTATTATATGCAATTTCAAGGTTATGCATTATTTAGTGGACACCCTGATCTATTATATGCAATTTCAAGGTTATGCATTATTTAGTGGACACCCTGTATAATGAAGAGGAAATTTTGAACTCAGCCAAGAATTTGTTGATCTTTAGTGTTTCAGTAAGTCATGGCAGAAGCACGACTATGAAAACATTAGTGCCTAGTTGTCTTTGCCTTTAGTGATTCCTAAAGTTCCGTCGCGGTTGCGAAGTAAATCTCATAGTAAAGTTAGTCGGGAGCAAATAACAATGTTTCAACTATCGACTACGGAGATGAAGCCGTGTGGGCTCGAATACTTTCATTGAATCGTGACTCAGTGCTGTGAAGACTGGCCAAACGGCTTGTTGAGGCCAATCATTGTCGACCGCAATTGATAATTCACTCGCTTTTCATAGTACATAGTTGCTTTCCATTTCCTTTGATTTTTTCCTCTAAGCTTCGTGCAGACTAGATGGACGCGACGACGGCGCGATACGACCAGGGACTGAAAGCGGTTACGGTTAAAGGTTAAGATACCTCAAAAATATACCGGTACCGGTTTAAAATACAGGTTGAGCTATACCGATACCTTTAAAAATAAAGGTTGGGCTAAACCGTTATTTAACCTTTACACGATTTCGGTATCAAAAACATGCGAGACGGCGCGGCGTCGAACACTTTAGAACTTGTGTACCTATTTTGTAACAATCGGCAAGTGAACGACAGACAGAGTAGCGAGGCGGTGTGTCAAAGAAAACCCCTATTTATTAAGGTTTAGGTACTGCTACCGAAACATTTATAAAGGTTATAGTACTTCTACCGAAATATACCGGTATGCATATCCAACCTCAAAATTCCGCTACTGAAAAAATGTACGGTATCGAAATATTTCGGTAACCTTTATTTGCCGGTATGACGTCATACTGAAATTTAAAGGTACCTTAATTTTTCGGTAATTCAGTCCCTGGATACGACACTGCATACCGCATACCGTGAAGTTTTCTTAGAAATTATTTTGCTCGAGTCGCGCGTCGCGTCGTGCAAGGTTATATGCCGAACGAAAATTACCGATCGACACGAGCCGAATGAAAACCGAATATGTGTAGTTTAAGGATCGGCTCTCTTGTTCAACAAATATCGAATCGAATGTGCCGACCCGAACAAGAGGCTAGCACCCTTTTTTTTGGGTGGGAAATCATCAAATGACTTCTCCCGCTCTGGGTGGAGCGGGAGGGCGTGTCAGACTCTTGCTGACTAAAACCCACCCGTCTTCCTTCTGTTGCCTTTCCGTTGCCAGGGGCCATGGTATCCCTTTCGGACTTTCCCGCTACAGGCTAGCACCCCTCACGCGACTATCAACACCGGTTAGCACCTCTATACAAATTAATTGACAAAATCGGCGCGAGCAAATTTAGCGAGCGGATCCCTCTCGCGATTCACTTCAGTTTGGCCAGAGCTCTTAGGGTCAGTTCACACAGAGACGTGACGCGACGCCACAATGCTTGAAGGCCAGTGGTTTTGCGCTGCGCAGCGCGGCGCCGGCGGGCGCCGCAAGAAGCAGCGCGACGTCGCGTCGCGAGGCGCATCGTGAAGTCGCTGGCAGCCCCACGCCTCGCTGCTTCGTGATGCAGCGCGCTACGCCGCCGCTACGCAGCGAGATGCAGCGCGGCGCAGCGCGAGGCCGCAAGGCATTACAAATTATCTCAATAAAATCTGTTTCTTTTTGAGTAGTAAATAAAGTTATATTTTGTATCATTATCTTAAAAAGTGCGCACCCTGCGCGCGCTTCACGTCACTTCTCGGTGTGGCTCGTAATTGAATAATTCCAAATGTAGGTTTTATTTCACTGTTAAAAAATTATGTATAATAAATATAAATAAAAAAACCCATAATCTGAAGATTAGTTTTAAACTTTTTATGTTCTTCCTAACTTATATCGTGGAACGGCCATACCGCAGATTTCCATGCATTCATGCATGCTTGCGAATCTGTTGTGGTTGCCGCCGCAGCCGCTGTACGAGAAGCCTTTGCACGAGCGCGTTGAAGTGTCGAAGTAATACCTGTAGATTTATAAATATTTTGCACAATTTATTTAATATGAACACACAGATTAATATACCTACTCATGTTAAAGGTAAAGCTCTCAGGTTCTTGTGTCGGTTCAAGAATTCGGTTTTCGGTTCAAATTTTTTACTTGTACCGGCCAGTCCGGTGTTTGGAATACGTATTTCTACAACTCAATAATTTATCCGAAAATCGGGTTGCCCAAGTACATATCTAAGTTTATCATTCACATTTACAGTAGTTAAGTTCTTAGTAAATAAATCCCTTACCAATCCTAAGTTGAGTTTAGCAATTCAGCGGTCTTTGTTGTGGCACTCATAACAACGACTAACAACAAAAGTGTTATTATTTACAGGTGATAATAGCGCCCACTCATGAATTTTATGAACAATTATTGAACCAACTTTGTAAGTACCTACCTAAAGTCACTAAACGTATTAGTTACTGTTCCCAACGAGATTAGGATTATAGGGCGCAACCAGACTGAGGTCAATCGAGGTTAACCGTGTCGCTACGAAAAAATGTCGTGAGTGAAACACAAAAAAAACAGTAGCTCCTCCGACATCCCCCTCCGGCTAACTATGTTGAGCTTGCAGGAAAGCTCCCAGCGGACGAACTGCCATGGCTCACATGAAATACGTAAACCCGATTGCGAAGCTAGGTGCTGCTGCAGATACGTACAGCTTAGTCAGGTGGTTGTAATCCAATGAGTCGCAAGACGATTGTGGAGCTGCATCTCAAACAATTCCAACCTCCTATCCTGTCAATGCCACATCTCTCTGCAAGCTGCACTATAAAATACCTTTGCGAGGACAAGGCTAAGCCCGAATTCGCACAGGCGTGTTTTTATCCCAAATGTCCTTTCTTTGGTATTGTTCGTCGAGTTGAGCTCCTTAAGTTCTGAGTTGAGCTCCACGATTACTGAAAAATGCTTGCACTGACATGACAGGTCCACTCAAATCTGTGTGGTTCTTTTCTCAAAAGACCATTTCAGACTAATCTACATGGTCCTCATATGGCCTGACCAAGATTATGTCTGGACTTTAAAAGAGACTGTGACCTCGTAAGTTTGTTTCGGCGTTTTTTTATCAGAGTAGTCAGATAGGAAACGCCGAACTCATCTAGCTAATTTTTAATATTTTTTTTAAGATGACGTGTAAAAGTGATTCCAATATCCTATTTACAGAATAAACAATTTCATTTCATAACGCGGTGATTTTTTTCGCGATTTTTATTTGAATTTCGACGCTCCGCTTAGCGCCGAGAGTTGAATATCTAAGTGTGCTCGGCTCAATACAGAGAGTTAAAAATGAAGTGTACGAAATAAATATCGCCGCGATAAGAATACGTCCGTGCGAACCTGGGGTTAACGCTGTTGACGTGGCTGAGCTTTGGTCGAATATTACATATATCATAAATGTAGAACCATTGATACGACAAAGAAGAATAATATGTCACCGATCAACCACCAACCGCATTCTGGTCGCGACCTTATCGATCGCTTTTAAACCTTAATTTATTATATTTAATTACAACTTACATTGGATAATACTTAAAGCACGTTCCAAAGTCGTGTTGAAGACTACATATTACAGCCTTTGATAATTCCTTCATTTTCTCAGCAGTTATTGCGCCACCGCTATTACCTAGTAATCAATGAACTCGGTTTAATTTGTCTTGATCCTATAACAACAAGTCGGTCATGCATAAATCACCTGCTTGACAAAGATACTAATAATACACACACATGATACTATATACTTATTGTATATTTATTACGTTATCTATGTGTGTACAAACATACAAGTTTCAATATAGAAACTTGAATGTGGATTTTATATCTGACAATAAAAAGATTTGATTTCATTTTTTCAATAAAAGTAGGTACTTTTTATTTTACATTTTGAATATCGATCTCTTTTTTACCTTGTTTACGATTATGAATGGCCTTCTATTTCCTATTGCATAAGGACACTGTTTAAGTTAGCTGTAAGTGTCCCGAATAGACTAAAATTAAATAAATTAATAAATAAACTTTTTATTTTTTAATATTTCAGTCACGGCACTTGATCATTGAGCTGATTAACACACTGCCACAGTTTACCGTGGTGTAGTCGTTTCATCAGTAAAACTGACAAATAATGGCAGATGTAATTTTTATTTATTGACACGTTTATTTATTGAATATAATGACAATTTAATTTGATAATCAATTTTCTTATTCAGTCAACTTGTAACGGTTTAAACACAAAGTAGGTAGGTACTTACTAAGACATAATGAATTACAGTCCTCAAGTGAAGTAAAACCATTAAAATTGAAGTCGCAGCCACCGTATTGGTACGTTTTGCAGGTTTCCATCTTAATGTCGTAATAAAATCTATAAAAAAAAACTTGTGTGAAATGCAAATGCTTTACATACTGTGCAGTTAGCAAAACAACTTCGCTTGGCTTGACGACGTAACTGTTACATAATTATCTAAAATTCAAATTCAAATAATTTTTAATTCAGGAATACACCCATATGAAATTAGCAACAGATTACAAAATTCATTCAATTAATTATAAATTATTACAAAACAACCAATATACAACAAAATTAATTACTATTTTAGCTGGAATATTAATTGCCATAAGCGAATATATAATTAACCTCGTTTAAGGCCCTCAATATTCCATTGTTAGATATCTGTATTCGGTTCATAAAGGAGGCCTGCGTATTTTTCATAATCTACCCTGCTTTCGGCAAACATTCTACACCGCCAAGTCAGCCCCACTAAGCATCTGAATGTGTTGTTATATTGAACACGCAACGTGTTGTAGGCACGCTGCGTGTATTTGCACCTTATGGCACAGGTGTAAAGGTTCCGGCAGTATGCGTTAAACAGAGTGATTTTCACTTGATTTGAACACTTCGCAAATCGTCTTGCCAGCATTATTATTCTTAGCAGCGAGCGAACCTCTTTGTCTTTCAATGTCCTCGTCGTAAGCTGTTTAAAAAAAAACTTGTTTAAAGAATCCTTGCTGACTGTACCTACCTACCTGTTGGCTACAAAATTTTCATAAATGCGGACCTATTCTGTAAAAATCTCACCTTGAAAACTTAGGTGAGGGAGTTATCAAAAGTGTCAAGTCATGGCATCAGGTGGAATGACAGCTCACTTAAGTAATTATTTACATAATACCTATTGTATAGATAGTGCAATCTACGACGACGCGCCCCACTCCGCTCCGCTCCGTACAGCTTACAGTATAGTAAACGCGGAGTGGGACGCGTCGTCGTGGATTGCACTACCTGTACCTGTGCAAAACGGTCCGGTTGCGAAAACAATCCCAAGCGTTTGGCTGAACTATACAGCGAACTTCAGAGCCAGTCTGGCGGAAGTCATCTAAAAAAGATATTTAGTAAACTGAAAATTGTGCAAACCGTTATGTACAGCACTTCAACCTACACGAAACTGTCAAATTTTCCCAATCAACATTGAACCTTATACTTTAGTAATAAAGTTGAAAATCCATTAAATAAATTTGACAGATTGTAGTAGGTTGATATGCTGGCGTCTGTACATTCTCATTACCGCCATCAACGATGCGCTTTAACATTTTTCTGCACACCTTTTGTCACCATTTACCATGTTCCTTCATGTCGGTACATGAAGACATGTACTTCTTGACTGTTCAAGGAATGAAAATGTTAAGCACCCTGAAGTAAGTTTTTACTTATACCTTATTATTTTTCCGACTAAGTATCGCCACAAAATAAAAATTGAATGAACATGACAGTTCGAACAGTTCAAAAGGGCCCGCTATGTAGAAAGGAATTGGTTTCAAAATTGTTTAACTCTGGTTAGCAAAAACACCAATGTCTGAAGCCGTATCATATACCCTACAGCCCTACTTATGCAGATTACTGAGGCAGTTCAAATAATAGACGTTTGCTTGTGTGAAATAAACATGCACCTAATTATATTAACACGTACCGACACAGGTATGCACAACTAAACGTTATTTTATATTATTTATTATATTAAACATTCACACTATTGTAGTCATTAACGAGAACGTAAACTTACACAAATCAAATTCTTCATCTTTGTCCATGACCATAGTAGGCAGCTCTAAAATACCCACAAACAATAAGACATAAATCAAATGAAGTATGGAATACATATTTAGACCACCACTGTTATTTCATGTTGCATCTTAACACGATGCTATGCATTATGGCCACAATATCGGAGCTGATACGGTCACCAAAGCGTGAAATTTTAATAATATAGCGTCGTAAAAACTAGTATATTAATTACTATGAGACATAAAACTGTTATATTTTCAGTGTCCAAGCGACAGGGTTAGCTACATTACAGTCAGTTATTTCTTGGCACCAGCTTCATATTTGTCTGCTAAAGCTGTCAAATCTCTAATAGCAATTTGCATCACGTGCTTTTTAAATTCTGGAGTAATTCCTTTATGAACGTTTTGCAAAATCCACTGTACCATGCATTTGTGTTTTATACGTTTTGTTACCCAGTGCTGTTTTACGTGATATTCCAATCGCCGTCGGACACCTCTATACACCACCATCTGTCGCTCCCTGTAAATAGCTTCTAACTGAATCGCAATATTTTCTTTTTTAGCATCCATCAATTCTTTTTGTCCTTCCGCTCTCCAGATTGCGGACTTAGCATCTTTTATTTGTTTAGTCATAGCATCTACCTCCGCCTGTCTTTCAGCTTCCATCTCATTGGCTACTGCATCCACTTCCTTATCTAGAGCAGAGCCAATTGTTGGTCCTAATCTAGTTGTGACAAGATATAGCACTATTAGCACTGATAAGCCCAAATAGTATTCATGTTCCATTACTAAGATTTCTTTGCTCGCTAAATAATTTCCGAGATTTATCATCAATATGTAAGGACCAGTTACGCCAGTCATGGGTCTGAGGAAAAGAAACCATTCTTCTGGAATGAAACCCAAGCGACATTTTCCAGGCGCTGTAGCTCTTTTCAAAACTGTTCCTCCGTCGCCGTCTTTGCTATCTCCACTCGTTACTCTTGGGCATACTGGACCTTGTTTGATGACTGTAGGACTAGCTTCGCTTTTCATCCCTCGCTTAGTTTGACAGATGGAACGCGCTCTGGGATATTGTAACACCATGGGAATAACTCTATTGGGTTTTCGAATTGAATACTTTATAATTTGAAGCATTATTAATTAACTTATCGAGTGACATTATCGTTAGACGTTTTCAATGACACATTGTTTTTATTTCAAAATTTTGTGCCAGTGGTATGTAAGTTCATGCATTACGAAGGTCCGTTGAAAAATATTGAATTTTCTATTACTTAAAGTTGTATTTTATTGGTTTGTCCATAGCATGTTCTTTTTGTTTCACTGAACCTATCTCCAATTATTATCGTTCTTTGTAAACATAATATTTTCATTATTTGCGTTAAAATTTTCTTAGTCAGTATAAAGTAGATACCTAAATAACGCTGTCTGTAAGGGCAGGTTTATACGGTCCCAGTAATGTGACAGTATGACAGTACAGTAAGTCAGTCAAGCGCGGACTTCTTGCAACTGGGCTCGTGTAGATATTAGTTTCAACCCAGTCCAGACTTCGCTGGTGGTGCTGACTTCGCACCCTCAAGTTAGTCCAGTAGACTTACCTATCTCGTCTATTTTCGGGCCCATTAGCTTCCCCCACCTGAGTTACTTACTTACTGCCGATCTCTTCTACAGGAACCCAAGGACTGGGTCCAGTCACAGGCAACGTATGAAAACCTAAAAAAACATATAGATTTAACTTTTTAATGAATGACAGAATTTTTAAAGACGTGTTTTTCACACAAGTTGCTTGATAATCACACTTGATATTACCTTATCGCCGGCATTTTATCGTACACGAGAGAAACGCCTTCGAAAAAAATTTAAACGGACAATGTTTTATTTTATTGTATTTATTGTAGATATTTTAACCATAACCTTATGGTTATTTATTGTATTTTAACCATAACCTTATGGTTATGGTTAAAATACAATAAATACAATAAAATAAAACATTGTCCGTTTAAATTTTTTCAACAAAAAAAAAAGCCAAAGTCAAAGCTCCTGTGTACGGAAAATATACTTATAAGTAAAATAACGTTAATTCGTAAACAGAAAAAGCTGAACTTGAACTTGTTAGGTAATTGGTTTAAATACATTATAATATATAAATATTAGATCATCATATTATTATACTAAATCAGGGCCATCATTAATAGGAACATTCGTTGAAATATTATTAGTAACTTACATGTTAATATTAAGCGGTAATGTATTTAAACCAATTACCTAACAAGTTCAAGTTCAGCTTTTTCTGTTTACAAATTAACGTTATTTTAATTATAAGTATCTTTTCCGTATGTAGCATCGTAGAAGTTCATATCTATACACCGTAAGGACTATTTCTGCTTGCAGCGCTCGGCCGCTATAGAACCGGGGCGGTAACAGATGTGGTCCTCGTGTTCACGGGATTTTGTTTTCAAACTGCTTAGATATGAAGTTAAGTTCATATCTATACACCGTAAGGACTATTTCTGCTTGCAGCACTCGGCCGCTATAGAACCGGGGCGGTAACAGATGTGGTCCTCGTGTTCACGGGATTTTGTTTTCAAACTGCTTAGATATGAAGTTCTTCGATAGTACACAGGAGCTTTGACTGCGGTATCATAATGTATGTATCACTAGCTGCGCCCCGCGATTTCACCAGCATAAGTCTCGATCACGTAGAAATATTGGGATTTAAAGTACCCATGCCCTAACCTAGGTCATGGTCTACCTATGTGCCAAATTTCATCCCAATCCGTTCAGCCGTTTTAGCGTGAAAGCGTAACAAACAAACAAGCTCACTTTTGTATTTACATATAATATTAGTTAGGAATTAGGATTAGAATTCATTAAACAAGGCTTAAGATCTGCTACGGCCGCCTACTTGGACTATCGCTGTAGGTATAAAAATAACGCAATTTAATTCAAAAGCGTTACCTTTTTATCAAGTTTGAAAATTACCTTTTGTAGCTAGAGTTTAGTTAATGGCAGATTGATAGCCTGAAAATAACAAAATAAGAACACTTTAGATAGGTAACTAATAAACTTGTTAAAATTAAGAGTGGAATTAATCTATACATTATTATTAATAGAATTATATTGATTTTGATTTTTTATTTCGTCTATAAAGGGTGGGAGAGGGACATCGACGTGAAAACTTTTACTATTTCTTTCAATATCCATAGAAATAGGTAGGTATAAAACCAGTAATAATGTAAAATTTAATCATGCTAGTTTACAAAGTGCACGCTGCGCGGATTAAAAGGCCGAAATACCGCTTGCTTGTATAGGGCCTTTCAGAGGGCGGATTATATTGAAATAAATTATTTCATTCATGCTAACGATGGCGACGGCTTGTTAAAATGGCATTAGGTACCTACTGATATTCATGTTTGAATCAGTTTTGAAAAGGATCTATGAATTTTTTTGACAGCATTGAATACGTAGGTATTCTGATTTGAAAATTATGCTGGCTTTTAATCAACATTTCTCCGTGAAGCTAGTACATAAATGAATGTATTTTTAATGCTTAAATAAATACATACATGCTTCACAATCTATACGTTTAAGTTACTGATGTGAGCCACATTTAAATGCAGGAATTACGTTTAATTAAATTGCACTGAATTACTGCGCCGCTTACCGCTGATTTAAATCCAGTTCATTTTAAAGCAGAAGTATTTCCAAGTAAGCCCAGAATTATGATATGCGATCTCGTAAATGTTGTCGTGTAACCTTGCCATTCAGGTTCGCAAGAAGAACCGATCATTTATCGCTAGCAGCGCAAATCCGGCACGCTTCGCCATATCGCTGTCTCAAACTCCAGGTTGTACTTTACGTGTGTTGGATCATTTAGCTCCCTTCAAAATGGTTGAGCTGAATGGTGCTGATCCATGCGTCATGTTCGTGAACGGGCGCCGTCAGTTGGGACTGGTCATCTCTTAGCTGCCATGGTTTATTTTAATTTATTTTAAGTTTTTGAATGATTCTTTATTTTTTTCATTTTATTACGGACGCTTTTACGAACGTGCACGTCTTTCTACATTGTTCTCACATGCATAATTTCAAAATGATGATGTAACCAATATTTTGTATAAATTTTTTATTATTTAAAAGAGTGTCCGTGGAGATTCTTGCCCGTTCTTCTCCATAGGTACCTACTACGCTTTGAAATGGGCATCTAGCTTCATATTTTTGACTGACCGACCCCTTGACAATTCAAAAGTGCCTGTAAATGGTTTAATTGAAATAAATGCTTTGAGTTTGACGTGACGTCATATTATATCTAATAAAACTCAATCGCCTTCGATTTTCACTTATATCTTAACTAAGCAATTTACCCTGTCTTCAATTACGATCGAGTCGGTGTGGAGAAGAGCGAATCATTTATTTTAATGCAAGAGTAGTGTTGTAGCCAGTTACTCCTGATTCGTACTATTGAACAATGTCGGAGAATGTTTAAAGCTTGAAATGTCTTTGTTTGCAGTAACGCCACGTATTTACCAGGAAACTGAAGGAATGCGAAACCTTACACCTTGTGCAGGTGTAAAGCAGTAATTTATTAAAGGAAATAATGGTTTAGTTAGAGCGACTGCGGGTGCATAAACTATAGTTATGACCTCTCGAACAATTTTATTGTGTGGGCAATACTTATATATCGATTGGCTGGATGAAACGTGGCAATATTGTTATACAGAAATTGTTAACTGCCTTCTTTTTGTATGCAACAAAGAAAATTAAGTGGTGATTATGTTTTATACAATTGTAGTAAAACTTGCCAATAAAGCTCTGTCTAATTGAAAATATACTTGTATGTATTATATTATTATTTGCGCAAAATATATAAATATTTTATAGGTCCCTTCGACGCTACCCAACAACAAAGCCACGCTGACAACGTCTTTCAGCCTATTTCTCAGACTTTCGGTAAAATCAATCGGGTCTTAAACCACCCCATTCAACACGAGGTTTACTTGATTTACAAAAGATTATTTGAACAGAGTCCACACACACGCTTGTGACAATAAAGTTGCCTTTGAGAGAAGTGAACATGGCCTTATTTCTGGCAGACGAATTGGCAACCCAGGGACAGGCACAGGGGACAGGTAAAATGGGTTTTTATAGCGGGGGTGCCTTTTAGGAGGCAGGATGTCCTCAAACTTTCCTTGAATTACACCAACACAATTATACACAGGGGTAGTTAACATACTTGCTCAGTTTCATGTACGTAATCTGTCTTTGTGAACTGCCTTTCATATTTTATTCAGTCCCACAAAGCATCCTTTCCCGCGCGCATTCCTCGGGGATTAGTAAGATTAGAACCTTGTTAGCGCAATTTTCTCCGTCTACCTATTTCGAGAATGTTCCCACTTTCTGAAAGGAAATACTTCTTAAATAAATGTTTTCTTTATGTGTAATTTTGGTTCGAAACAGAATGAAACAAGTGTTTACTTCAGATTTTGTTAGCGAAGTTGTATTTTGAAAGCGAAATTGGTGGTCTTAGTTTGTTAAGTCCATTACGTGGGTTATCGAAGAACAGATGCTATAATAAGTACCTACTCTTACGGAGAAATAAGCTTTGTTTAAAAACTGTCCAACATGTTTCACGTAAAATGTTTTATTTGTAGAAAACTGCAAAAAATCCGTGTAAAAATAAAGAATATGCGTAAGGGTCTCCATTAAAGTGTAATTGTCAAGCTGTGGCTTACATAATAAGCATTTTTTGTTGAAAAACTGTGTTCTGAACCTTTTGTGGTGAGTGAAGCTAAAAATAGAAGTTATAATATTCTAATTGAAGTACCTTCAAAGAGGCACTAGATGGCTCCCCTTTGTAATTATAATAGGCTTATCAGTAAGCAATGAAGGTGTATAAATGCAACCGAAGCATCTTCCTCTATCCATAAATTATAAATAATTTATTGGGCTTGCGTCCCATCTATAATGAGATTCTAAAATGTTAAGTCATGAGTTATGTAGACTTGCCTATGCGCGGTAATACCGTGAGCTCAATGTCCCAGCTTAACGATATCGTTAAAAAGTTTCCTACATTTGTAAAGACGACTTCGTGCTAATGTAGGCGTACAAAAGACGTGTTTTATATTAAGTCTCGTAAACTGTCTTTAGTTAGTTCACTGTAGGGCCCACAGGCCCACACTGAGCTCCTCTCTGGACCTCCTCTCTAGACAATATCGCAGGCTGGGCACTCTTACCGAAGATTTAGTGGTTCTCCCCAAAGTACCGAAGACAGGGACAAACTAAACAACTAAAATCAAATAAATTTATGAACTCATAGCTATTTAAACACTAACCATAACTGTATTAAAATCAAACTATGTTGGCAACGCATACAAATGTGCTTAAAACAATAATAATTAGTAGGTACTTAAACATAGCTAATAAATAATTGACGGTGTATCGAATAAAAGAAACAGTGTAGCCATTAAATTAAAGTAGAGTCGGTTCAATGGCAGACCATTGTATTGGGGAGTGAGTGCTTGTGCTTATAAAGGTGGGGTCCCACGTGCCGTATCACGTTGGTTGCCAGGCGGCGGCGGCGCGGCGCTTACAGGCGCTTACATAACACGAACAAACGTGCATTCATTCTTGGCATTGAGGAAGTGAACACGCTTTATCATGTGACCGATATTAAGCATGCCTTGACGGACGTATTCGAGTACTACAGAGCGTTGCACTACGTTAGCTTCCACTACGAGTACTGCGACATTTGTACGGAGTTATCTGGTTTGTTCAATAATTAGATACTTCAGTTCCGATTGCACTTGAAAAATCTAATCGACATTTTGAAGTAGTTACGTTAAATGAAAAAGAATATGATATAACAATATTACAGTCGCTCCTACATAAGATTAGTTTGTTTTCGTTGTATTCTATCTCTACAGCACAATTTGTATAGTGTTCAAATGGAAATAAAAGCGTGCGGAACAAATTACAAGGCATTTGATTTGAATAACGTTTACATTTCCTTTTCATGGCAGGTATTCTAAATATTTATCCAGTTTAATATGGCCGAAGATGGCGTTGTTTCAAAAATAATGCGTGCCTTGACAACGATGACTTATTTATTGCCTGTTCTCTTTTGGAACGACAGGCTTAATTGACAAGGGAAGCGAGGGTCGCACCCGAGAAATCTTGAGATATCTCGAAATTTTCTTTAATATACCGGGTTGTAGGCTACCATAGCCTCGTGGGTACTGCCTTCTTCCTTGTATAAGATTTCTGAATTCTTTCGAAAATGGAAAGGTGGTCTCGTGCTTGTGTCAATTAAGGAATTTCTCCAGAGTGACTCATCAGTTTATGGGCATCAGTTTATTGTCTACATCACGCCTTATCTAGCTTCCGTTTCTTGTTTGGCTTGTCTTAGTATGAATATTTTGGATCACTTAAATGTGCTGACGTATGAAAATTTATTTAATCGTCACACCATAATCACTATCTGTTGAATGTGGCACTTTAATAATGTAAAACTTTTTGCGAGGCTGAATTCTAAAATTAATTCAGTGATAAAGTTTATGGGTCATCCATAATCTGCAAAACTAACTTTGCGTAATCTGCACGAAAAGTTGATGGCACGTCCGTTGGTCTATCGATTCATTTCCGGTACAAAGCGGTTCCTCACAGAGCCAAGCGGCTGCCGATTGCCGCTAATCAACATAACTTCCTTCACCACCATCTTCAAATGAGTTATTATTGCTTTTCTCGAGTAAGTATTGTAAACTCCGAGTCAGTGAAAGATTTAGCTCAATATATCTCTAATTTATGCAGCGTACCAGCTGCTTTTAGCTAAGTTGATTCGTCTCTCTGTCTCTTAAGAGGGAACAGGGCCTACGATACTCTATACAAATATATTCCCCTTTTTCCTTTCTAAATAATGCCTCTAGAGAAACCATGTTTTTTTAAAAATAAAATCAAGGTCTGCTGAAGACACGTCCCTGTTATTTCCTTTTTTCAGAAAATTATTGGTAAAGAAAATATGACCCTCCAAAAATGACAAAATTGCCTCATTTTTACCGCCGTGGTTAGAGGACTACCAGATAAATTTTAAAGATTTGAACATAAAAGAAAATGGAACCTGGACATACTCTTTCTTAAAATTTTAATGTAAAAAATAATTAAGCTCAGTTTTCGAGGAGAAAAAAGGAGAATAAGAAACATTGATCTCTGCATCTCGGTCGATGAGCTGCAGCTGTCCCTATTGCACTCTACGGAAGCAGACTTGAGGTAAGACGACGGCAATAGTTTCTTCAAATACCTATTTTTGAAATTTCTCGCAGGCCCTGTTACCTCTTAAGTAATTCCACTCCGTTAATCAAACTTATGAAAAGTTAATGTAATAAAAATAATCGTCATAGACGTATCTAATTAGCGAGAAAGCTCTGTACGATTTCAGACCCATTTCTTAATGTAGTTCTAAGAGATTAGATTTATGATCAAAGGTGACTGAGATAAAACTAGTCAAAACAATATTGGAGCATTATATAGCTTTCGCGAAATAATGTTTGCTCATTTTCTGCTTGGAAGAACGAGTCCGTTTCTCCGATACCTACTAATATAGTATTTAAGATTAGCAGATTTTTTTATCGGAGTAAAGGGCCTAGTGACCTTGTCGGGCAGTAAATTGTGATATGTATTGAACACTAAATAGATAACGCTTGTATTGCTTCATTCGACAAGAAATTGACATGTAATTACTTGGTGAATTGGACTGAAATGTTTATGGTTTCCCCACACGAATAAAATAATGGGATGATTTAGGCACTTCATTGGCAATCATGGCCATTACAATTCGAAAACCGTAACAATTAATCGGGTTTATTTTGTAAAGTAAATCGCCCAATGGAATCCAATGGACCCTTTTATGCAAATCTACATATAATAATTAGTTACTAAAGGGCTTGAGATTTATATGACAATATGAAAATAATGAACATATAACTAAAACAATCATGACATTATTTTATCCTTGGAGAATATTTTTTTCAAAGTTTCGGTTTTTCTTCGTTTGATGTCTTCCCATGGCCTGGTTGCCGTCAGCAATAGCATACCTTCGGGTCGGAATTCCCCACAGTGCCGCATTGCCAAATCGACTTTATCCTATTTGATTAGTTTTATTGAGTTGTTTTTTGCCAATCATTGAGGATGTTCAAGACTGAGATGAATCCGAAGAAGATTTGTAACAGACACTGCTGATAGATTCGTCCCATCACTACACTACCACTTTTGAGTAACGTCATGGATGATCGGCCTCAATCTACATAGTGTACATATTTTTCTCTGACTGACGCGGTCGGTCAGTCGAATGATAAGATATTCCGTTTATTTTTGCGTCTACTTCTTTAGCTGCTTCAACAACATTAGCAAAATTCTGATCGTGGTACACACACACACAGGCTTCGGGCAGTAACTTGGCTCAAGGCTCGACAATCAATCTGCCTAGCCTTTTCCTAACTAAGTGTGCTGTGTTGTGTTGTAGTGTGTTGTATAATTATTTCATCGATATCCGTTCAGCCGTTTAAGCGTAACAAACAAACAAACACACTCACTTTCGCATCCTAACGAATATTATACATGCTTCTTCGGATTTGGATGAAATTGCTCATGGGTAGACCATGTCCCGGGTTAGGACTTAAGATATTTTTTATCCTAATATTCCCACGGGATCGAGATTTATACGGGTGAAACCGCGGAGTGCAGCTAGTTTGAGATATATATAGGTCGTCTGGTTTATTTTTAATCCGTCTAGCCTGCAGCCTGCTTCGCTACAAATAAAACTCTTTATTTTATGTTCAGAACAAAGAATAGTTTGCTTTTCAATTATTCATTGAAATCTATTAAAACTTGATATTCGCTGCCCAGTCAATCGATATAATTAATTATTTTATCAAGTTATAATTTCAAAAATGTCCAAGGACAAGCTTTGTTTTGAAAAATTTATTTACAAGCATTTTTTTTGTAAAGTCTACAGTTTGATTTTTCTAAAATAATATGTTTTATTCACAAAAAAATATTGTAGTTCGAGAGACCATGACCAAATTTTTTGCCTCATCGTTTTACGAGTACAACCAAAACCGTATAAAATCAATAGATTTGATTGTTTGGTTCTTTTCAACTCCGCCTCTAAGACGAGCCACCGACCTTCTTTTCTTTTCTGCACTTAATCCGTCTGATTTTCAGAATGTAGTTGAACAATGGATTTTAGATATCGAAAACACAACTTTTAGAAACGAGTAGCGTCATAGGGGATCATTTGAGAACGTTTTAAATGAGGCAATTGAAAAACCCATAGCAAACCGTCTGAAAATCTTGTTTTGAAGTGAACATTGGTCAGTTGATGCGCAGGTATGTTAAAGCGCAGGCCGTACTGAGAACGAAGCGACAAGAAGCTAAGTTGGTTTAGCTTCGCTTCGCTTTGCTGTCGTATTTTGATAATTTGGTTCACACCACGAACTATGAACCGAAGTATGAAAAGACGCGGCAGCTACATGAGCGAAGCTCATCAAACTCAGGCCCGCATTACTTAAATCTCGTTTAAAGCCTTTTCATTGGTTGAAACTAGTTTAAAGTAATGCTTGAGTATTGAGTGAGGTTCTGTAATACGGACCTTAGTATCGTTTTTCTTCGTTCTCAGTGTGGACATGTTTCAGAAGAAAATGTGAGCATCATAAGTATGTGTTGAACCCATTTTGAACGTGTTGAAATTCTTTACCGATCGGTAACAAAGCTTACTGTCTGAAATTTGTTGGATATGATGAAAAAAGTTGCCCAGATGTATAAAAATTTATAATTATCAGACTTTAGTGTCAGAAATTATAAATAAAATCGTATTGCGGCGTATTTACTTATGTACGATTAATAAAGAGCCTACCCGCGAACGAGCGAACTATATTTGAGGATTATTTCAATAAATTGGACAAAAGTAAGCTGGGATAATGTTTCAAATATATTGTACTGTTTATTGAAAAAAAAACATCGAGGGGTAGGAGCGTTGTTTTTGTAATTATAGGTGACATTTAAAATGTGTGAAAACCGCTATCTAATTAAGCAACACATTTTCGTAAACGATTACGACAAATTTGTTTCATTTTGACAGTTCAATAGCATTCATTGCGTTATTTACGTTGTTGAGCAGATTTATTTTTCGAAGTTATGGAGCAATGGATTAGCAATTTGTTTCAAAACGGTTCAAATTCCGATTGATCGTGTATTAAGTAATTAGGGTACAGTTGTTTCGTAACCCTGACAACCTAAAGAAAAAAAAACTGGTTGCTATGAGACAGGACGGATTATAAATTTTTCTTTTTAATTTTTGGGAATGGGCTCAGGCCACTTGTGACGCGCAAAATGTCTGAAAACAAAACTTTTCATACTAAAATGACGAAACCTATGTACATTTTTATAATATCAGACATATTATTGTGATTTATTTATTTTTATTTATTTATTTATAGTTAATTAATTAAAACGGCTGTGATAAATCCGTCTACCTATTTTTTTACATAGCAGTAATGGTCCCCTATATAGCTGCGACGTTTCTGACCTTTACTTCCCGCTGAGTCGGGTTTCAAATCACCTGAACTAACGATTTTATACGGTTTTGGCCGTAAAACGATGTGACATGGTTTTAGTCGTGGGCTCTCGTATGACAATCAATAGAGTGGCTTATATCTACATCTATAATGGTTTCAGATAACACCAAAATATGTCGTGGCATGTAATGGTTCCAGAAATTTAAATTTTATGCATTATACGAATCACCTAAAGATTCCCATGGTACCTATTGTGTGATAAAGTTATCATTACTTCAATATCTCTTGTCTTAGCCAGATAACTGTACCTTGATTTCCTTATTTCCGTTAATGTGAACTAAGTACTGTCTGATCCAAGCTCTTAAATAAAATTGTCTAAAACCTTATACAGACTGTGTAAACAGCTAAGCACTAAATTAATTGAAATTACTACACTAAAACTAACACAGATACTTAAGCCTTAACTGAGTTAGTCTTTATAAGAAGAGTTTGCAGTGCAAATAAAGACACGCATACTGTGCTACAATATAATATGACCATGTATGTGTGAGTAAAGCGATGTGCTAGTAATAACACTAGGATGTCAATTCTTGAATGGTGCAGCATCGTAGCGCACTTTCATGTTTGACCTTCGATGTCTAAGGTGAATGAACTTACGAACGCAGACACCTGCTATCTTCGCTCTGACTCTTTTTAAACAAAAAAATGTTGAGCTTTTTGACATAGCTGATTACAGAGCAAAATTTTCGGAATGATGGCATAGCAATTTGGTTTTTAACGCTTTTCGACTTGATGGACGAAAGTAAAGTATCATTCTTTTAAAGTATTATTCCACAAAATGATATATAACGATCATATTAACGGAAACTGGAAATAAAATCAATTTTCTGAAAGTCTTATTGTGCAAATGGAAACGTACTTTTCTTGTCTTGTATTAAGTGTATGCAAATGAGTACACATTTAATCAACATTCATACAACTCGTAGCTGAAATAATTGCTCATACGCAATGAAAGCGAGTACTTAGTGTAATTTTGAGGGCGCTTCCTTGCGCGCGCGCCGCCTGTTGGTGGCCGCTGCCTGACTCTTACACAACTCGTTCACTGACGCGGACGTACTGTTCTAACAAAGCCCACATTGTTACTAATTAGAAGTCAAACAAAAGCTGATACGTTATTGTAAGAATATTTAATGAGACTTACTTGAACGCGTCCGCACATTGCTTGAAATGATTAAAGCGAAGCGTAACAAATTAGATTATTTCTCGTATCTGTGTTAGAGCCTTTGTTTTGTAACTGAGCTACCTTTACGTTAGAGCAACAACATGTACTACAACTCGGCTTGATACGTTAACCCAAAACCAAGCTTGTTCAAAAAGTTAATAAAACTTGTTAAAACAAGCAAATCCAATTCGTGGAGCAGGAGCTGTATTTTATTTTTGTTTTGAATTTTGATACTCGTAGGTACAGTCAGGAAAATTAACTGTTAAGGAAATTGACACGTTAATGTTATATAAATCAACTTCGTTGTATACAACTGTCAAAGAATTCAATTTGTGATTGGAATATACGGGGAACTAGTCAAGTTGCTAAACAATAAATTTCGCTGACTTTACATTAATCGACGGTTTATAGAATATGAGATAATTTTGCTTTTTTAGGGTTCCGTACCCAAAGGGTGCTAAATGGAACCCTATTACTGAGCCTGCGCTGTCTGTCCGTCTATCAGCGGGCTGTATCTCGTGTATTTCTATTGTCGAAAATTATCAAATAATAAAAATAAAATAAAAGTGATAAATTAAAGGGGAGACCCCCTTTAATTTTATACAAGGAACCTACCTATCCTTTTTTTTTCTTTTTATATTACAATTCACTTATCAAGACGCATCTCGAATGCCTACATGATAGAAATATGGGGATTGGCTACCAAAACTAATCCAAGACAGCTACAAACCACAAAAAAACGAAATTATTAAAACATTATTCCATTACAATTATCTAACGCCTACAAAGGAGCTATATACTAAAACTAAATTATTTAACATTACGCAATTACATACATTTGACACTTGTAACCTAGTTAAAAAAGTAATCACAAGCAACATCCACTCAAACATTACATTAACTCAAAAAACACAAAAAACATTACTTTAGAAACAGATACAAATTAATGACAACTCGACCACGTACACTGAATTACGGCAAAAAAAACATATTGTTTGAGGGAGTACAACTTTACAACAGCCTGCCTTACGACGGGATAAAAATGTGTGACAATTTAAATACTAACAAAAAAAAATATGCTTATTTACAGTCACTTATATTTCTAATGAGATGCTGCTGAACAGATTGTGAAATAAAATTATTTTGTTTGTAATAGTATAAAAATTGTCGCCCTAAGCTAAAGCTGAATTTTAATTTAATAAGATATTTTGTGAATCTCATTTTAAGTGAACTATGTTCTTATGAGAAAATAAAGTTCTTTAAACCTAAATATTGGACGGTGGTACGGAACCCTTCGTGTGCGAGTCCGACTCGTACTTGGCCGGTTTATCTTCCTTTAAAAGTGTTATTGTCAGTCTGCTTCATCCCACAACTGAGCAAAAATCACCCCAATATATGGATAATTCCTTGTTGTTTTCATCCAGCTAGTCCCACCATCTTCCACACCTTTAAGTTGAGTCAACCGAGAATAAAAAAAAAATAACACGTGAGACTAATTTATATACATAAAAATCTAAAAATAGCAAATTGACACGAACAAGTTATAATATCTAGAGGCTTTTAAGGTCGCCTTTCCGTCCGTTGAATCTAAACTAGCCAAGTTGAAGGTCAGCGCTGGCTACCGAGGCTCAGAAGTCGTTTTATATGTGCATACAAAACGCCTATCGGCCTCTTAAATGACACATTGCCATCTTATTACATAATAGTATATTCATAAGGCTTTAAAAATCCATTGCTAGGCGAGCTGCGTGCCACACTGCATTACCATACAATGTGAAAATGTAATATCGTCACCAATTTAAAGTGACGACAATCATTGGTGCGTATTCGTAAACGTAATCTTCTTTGTGAGTAATCAGATTTTTAATTAAAAGTTTTAGAATTCAGAGAAGTTCTCCTTGAAAACGACAAAGCATTATGTTTTTATGTCCTCAAAGATCTTGTATAATTGTACATTTAAAAATAAATATAATGATTGCCTCAGTAATTATTGTTTTCAGAGACAATTAAACAGTGCAAAACAGACAGCTCTCGTTTAATTTAATTACGGTAGATTTCATGTTATATGACGGTTTTAGATTAATTTTAACGTTCTAGCATTTTAGCTTTCCGAGTTCAAACACTGTTTTAATATCGGCGTTAAAATAAACATCAAAGTGAATCTCAAAGTTGAAAGCTGTTAAGTTTAACAATTTTGTTCCCGAATTATTTTTAAAAAGTACCATAAATCTACGGCACTCTATTTATAAAAAAAGTTGGAATGACTCAAAGGTTACTGAAACGAAAGAAAATAATTTGAATAGAAATTTACGAAAATCATCTCCAAATGCAAATTGACTCGCGAAAATATTTCCAAATCCATTATGGAGTGCACTCATTTCGAACTTGCTCAGAGTTCACGAGACGCTAAGTGCTAAAATGTCTCGACAGTTTTTATATCGGGTATTTGTTTAGTTAATGTAAAAAAGATTGTTCTAGCTTTATATCTTGTTACACAGTTAGTTTCAAAGTGAGACTGTAAAAGTAACGCATGGGTTATGTGATTGGTGTCAGATGTCAGAAGCATATACCTGGGACGCGCTTTGAATATCAAAGGTGAGCAGGCGGCTCAAAGTGTAACCATGAAGAGAAATAATCGATTTAAATTGCTGCTAGCACGTGTAACAGGTATTTTTGCGATAAACTATATGATCGGCAGTCGAGCTGGACGCACACTTAAATATGACATAAATTCTGGTACGTAATCTGAAAATAACTTATTCTAGAAAATGTATAGGTACTGTGTATAATAGAAATGTATTATGATCTGTTTTTTAAGGTTCCGAACCTCTAGAGGAAAAAACAGAACCCTTATAGGACTTCGCTTCACTTCGTTGTCCGTCCGTCCGTCAGTCTGTCTGGAAAGACCCTTTTTTTCAGGATCGCGTGGTTATCAAGTTGAAATTAATATCACATAATTACGTAGGTCCCTTGGAAATCAAGCTTCTAAGTCAACACAATAAAAGAATACGGCCATTTTGATCCTCGCAAGTAAATCAAAACTTATAGGGTAGATATTTCTCGTTGACCTAGAATCATGAAAAGCAAGAAGCAAGGAACACAAGTAAAGAAATAAGGCCGAAAATCGTAGTTTGTAGTTTTTTAATTTTGCGATTACAATCTTATATTTCCAGTTGGAGAATTTACATGTTTTTTTTCTTTATCTCTAGGTCTTTATGGTTCCTACAATGACAATATAAAACAGTTCTAATGTACTTTGTTTTCTGTAATTATCTATCATCATTTCTGTTATCTTTGAAACCCAGTTGCTTGGAAGATGAACTAATGATATTAACTTAAGTGCATCCTGCCTGATAAAGTATATTTTTATCTAATCACTTCCAACGCAGAATAAATGAACCTATTCTTCTATTCTTATTTGTATAGATGTAAGTTTAATATTGATGTATCATAAACAAATCTTCCGGAATACATTCTCTTATGATCGTGAAAACCGCATCAAAATCCTTTGCAAAGTTTAGAATAACCACGCGGTCACAAACAGACACGAAAAGCGAACTTTAGTTTGACGTGTGGGTAGATTCAGTTCAAGTGGATTATGTTGGAAAAAATGTACGACGAGGTTTATCCACACGATTTATGAAAAACAGATTCTGACTATCATTACACAACAAACGTTTATTACGTTCCAAACTATGTAAAATTAATTAATTTGAGCGTGATTTGTGACCGTCCCTTCGTCTGAACTTACATTGATCGTCTTTTCTTCATTATGGGGATGAAGTCGGTCGTTAGTTAGTGCACCGAATTGTCTTATGTGTTCGTAGTCTCGTTAAAAGCTTGTCCAATTCCATAATAATGCGCCATCTCCCCCCTCCCCCCACCCTTTAGCTCGAGGAGTTGAATAACTTTCAGGATAAGTTACGTGTCGCGATGAGATAGTCCGCAATTGTTTATCGTCGCGACGATGTTAATTTATACTTGTTGGCGTGTACCAAGCCTAGCAATCGTGAAATCGTTTTACTTTCAGTAAAAAAGCACAAAAAAGAAAATAAACGTGTTACGTACACGTAAAACATGTCTCAATTACATACAAACTATCAAATGCTCCTCACAATTTACGTCGATGTGAAAACTTTGTTTTACAAACTTAGTTTCGTGGAAAGAATTCGACCAAAAGAAATGAAGCGTCTGACAAACGGGTTCCGGATACATACTCGTATATGCGGGTTCCGTTCAGATTGGTCATTTTCTTTTCAAAGGGGAAAGTTGTAAAAATTATTAGGTAATTGCCGCAGTTCGGTCGCGCATGCAGGCTTTTATCGCGCATAAATCACAAAATTTTTGTAACGAAAAAGCAGTCTAGGGCATGAGAACTGCTGCCACAGTTTGTTGGAAGCCGATTTTAATACGTTGCGTTGTAGAGGTCAAGTGTGCGCACGCATGGAAATATGTAGCGTTATACTGTTGAAGACCGATTTTTTTCTCCTTTACACACCCTGTATTTTAGTGACCTGGAGAACTTTTAGAGGTGATTAATCCTGTTTCCAATCACTATAAAAATGAAGGTTTCTGGAAATAAGAATGAGAAAAGTATTTTGTTGCTGACTCGTTAAAGTGATTCGTAACTTTTTATGAGATGCGGAGAATTTATTTCACTTCCCAAAGTCATTTGCCATAACTCCTTTAAGCATACAGTACCTAGCTGTTATCTTACGGCAAAGTTGCCGTGAATAGGTATATATATTTTTTTTTTAATGCATGGATTTAAAAGGTATCTACGAGTATGTTCGGTTTTTTAAACGATGGTTTTTAGTTATAGTTTATAGATTTACAGCTCAAGTTGAGCTTATCAATTGGACGATCATAGAGGTGATGAGTTTTATTATAATACGAAGTGATTTTCCAACTTAGTTTGTTATTGTTCTAGAATAAAATTATATGCAGTTATCAGCAAATTGTGGCTGAAGTCCGTATCGTGTCAAGTCAGCCAGTAAATATCATTCAACTTTTATATATATGTCTTGTGACTGCCTCGTTGGTCTAGTGGTCGCAAGCGCTACTGCTGAGCATGAGGACCTGGGTTCGATTCCCGGGTCGAGCAAAGTGTTATTGGGTTTTTCTATCCGGAATTTCTCAGTAGCAGCCCGGGGTATGGATTTGTGCCCGGTTAATGGCAATGGGCTTGCCCCCTATTACTTGGGACTTAAACATAACTGGCGAACTACAGGTACACCTCTGCCCAACCCTTCCGGGAAACAAGGCGTGATGTTATGTTATGTTATTTATATATGTGTGTGTTCGTCTCCGATACTGCCTTTTGACATAAACTCGAGATTACCCACTCAATTTAATTGTTGTTTTGCCTGAAGTTACTTCTGTAAATAAATATGAAACCCACGAATAGTTATTTATTTAAACTTTTCACACTAATAAAAAGTACAAAGGCGGACTTAATGCCTTAGGCATTCTCTACCAGTCAACCAAGGGTGGTGAAGAGATTAGATGGCAGGTGCTCTGTTTGAGAGGAAAAAAGCAAAATATTTTTTTTATTAAAATATATCATTATAAATAATTATAATACACACACATACATACATATTTAATAAAATATATACCTGTATTATATTTTATTAATATATATATATATATATAAGTTATCGTGTCTATGAACATTAATGAACACAGTTTGTGATTGGAATATATTTATTGTTTACGTAATTAAACGGGATTGTTGGCTTGTTGAAAATCAAAGCATAGGAATTAATGAGTAATTTTCCAGGCGATTCTGTTGCAAATGTCAATTAATAATTGATTAAAATACCAGGTAGATACGTGCAGGAAGAACACAAGTGTTGTTTTAGGTATATTAAAAATACGTGTAGCCGCAACAAAAAAAAAATACAAAATAATTAGAATGTAGAATTTCATTTAGCAAATGTGAAGAAAATGTGGCTTGTTCGGCAATCACATGCTCAATCTTCACTAAAACAACGTTCTGTTTGCCAAAGTGAGTTTTCCTAGCAAATGTTAGCTTTAGAAATTGAATTATCTTCGGTTATTTCCATGCGCTGTTTTATGAAGTATACTCGTATGATTATTGTTGCTGGCCATATTTGGGACTGAAATAAAATTGTTATTTAGTAAAGCAATAACAAAACTATATATTAAAACATTCGTGATAGGTAATCTAGTTGTACCAATGTGACTTTCTATTTTTTCATATCTACCTATTTAAATAGTTTTTACTTTTGTGGGTGAAGGAAACATTTTTAGAGAAAACCTTATCTTATAATAGGCTGAAATCGTTAAGCAAGCATGGCATAATGCTAGTTCCTTATTTGCACAAAAAATCACTTCGCCTTGCAGAGAAGCAATAGCTGTATTTACGTATAACAAAAGGTTATTGTTTTCTTGTGTAATTATTTTAGAAAGTATTGTCACTACCTCCAAGCTAAAGCTGCAACTGCAATATCCTCTAAGATTCAAATCTCCAGGAAACAATACATTTGTAAGTTTGTTCTTAACCTCGTGACCAAAAGCTACACGCTCAAGCGACACGTCTTGCGGCAGCGACGGCGGAGAAAACAAATGAAAAAGTGTAGTGTGTTTAGAGCATGGCACGCCTCACCGCGGTGCGATTTGCGGAACGACGGACGTGTCGCTTGAAGCCAGTCGTGTCGTAAGTCGCATCGCTCGAGCTCGTGGACTGGGCCTAAGTAATTATGTATCAAGTTGCATCACTTGCAGAGCCTGTGAGTCACCTATCATTGACTCGCGGACTGAGATAATCATCGAATGTAAATGCTCGCATCATCAGTAATTAGCTTTGATCAAGGATGTTCCGTTATAAAGAAAAACAGACTCATTGTTTAACTTTTTTATTACAAAAAAGGTATGAAATGTTTTAACCAAATGTGATCTTTAGCTGATGAAGAGAGTGATACATCGAAAATATAAAAAAAAAAAAACTGTTTAGTCGAAGTTTCATAAGTTCACGGAAACAACACCTACCTATATGTAGGTAAAAGACATCAACGATATGGTCTAAAATTAAGGTACATTTTAGCTGAAAATATCCCAACCAGAAACTCGTAAACCAGTTTCTAAAACACATCGGTTGCAATAACTTTTATTCTCGTGATTATTTTGACAGTATCAAAAAGTTTATTAGTTTTGCTTCGGTAAGGATAAAAACTTTCATAAATGTTCACGAAAACTTACATTCTGTTCTTCCAATCAAATGAGCTTTGCCTTCTCCCTTCTATTGTTCCAGTATTTTACGAAAACCTTTTATTTTGTCTTTAAATTCACATAACTATTCGGAATTCAAAAATGTCTGTTTACTTATTTGTTTTAGTCATAATTTCAGCTCTTACGCATCTCATTCCTTTCCACACAACACTTTTGTAATATGAGTATTTTTATTTTCAGAGTTGGTCCGCTGGCCTCATACATAGTAATATTTGTCCACATGCACGAATGCTTTCATCCCCTGAAATATTGCCAATGTATTCAAAGTCACCCTGTATAGCGTAATAACGCTAAAGCAGTATAATTTATTTAACACAACAACAATTTAAATGGGTAACATTGTTTATGTTGTATGAAATAAAAACTATTGTAGTAGTCGTTAAAATAGTTTCAGTTACGGTCACTACCAGTGTAATGCAAAGCCTCGAGTTGAAACTTTGTGTGCGATAGTGTAAATTTGATTCAAAATATTATAGTTATACGTGCTTCCCTATGTGTGCTGATTCTAGGACAACTAATAGGGTTCCTAGAGGTCTATCTTCCTTGTAAACACCGAAAAATAGTAATCAATCATGTTAACCTACTTATTATCAAGAATTATTGCTGCTAGTGTGAGTTTTTAATGGCGAAAATGGCAAGACAATATTCACTTTAATTATAGAGAGAACACTTAACTTAATTAATTAGTCTTCTTTTAAGTGCGAGGCACGAAGTAGATAATTTTATAGATACTATCAATAAATCTGCCTATATAGACTACCTTTTTCCAACTATGTTGGGGTCGGCTTCCAGTCTAATCGGATGCAGCTGAGTACCTACCAGTATTTTTCATGGAGCGACTGGCTATCTGACCTCCACAACCCAGTAACTGGGTAACACGATACCCCTTGGTAAGACTGGTTGTCAGTCTTTTGAGCTTCTGAATACAGTACCGACTGTCAAAGACTACGAATGACAGCCGGGACCAACTGCTTAACCTGGTTTCTGAGGCACGGAGGGGTAGGTAATATAATTTTATAGTATATTCATTTTATTTTATTACAAGCTTCGCCCCGCGGATTCACCCGCATAAGTCTCGACCCCGTGAGAATATCGGGATAAAAGGTGTTCTATGTCCTTTTCCAGGTCATGGTCTACCCATGTGTGAAATTTTATTTAAAAAAAGCGTAACAAACAAACAAAGTCACTTTCGCATTTATAATATTAGTTAGGTACAGCTCATTCATACGGGATCCGTCATTGTCAATTCGTTAAAAAAAATACATAGGACGTCATGAATAGTCATGATGGATTCACGTTCACATTGCACACGGAAACAAGATTTTTCGCGATTCGCCAAAATATCCGAATAGATGTTCACACTTGATTCGTGATTCAGATTCGTCTTGGACGAGTGCTTCAGCGGATCCGTCACAAAAAATCACGATTAATGTTTTTTGACGAACGTGATTTTTAAAATACTACATTGATTAAGACGTGTCCGTCATTTTTCACGATTCGTGATGCGTGAGAACACGGGCATTTAAAAAGCATTGCCGCTGTTTCAAAAAACAAGCGAATCGTGAAAAAGGACGATTCGTCAAAAAACACGGATCGTCCTCGTGGGAACGAACCTATAGGATTAGGATTTTCCGATAGCGTAGCCTGTACATAAGTAACTTCGAAAACAATACTCACTTCCCATTTTTCAAACGTCGATAAGTTCTTGACTAAAGTGTAGAAATAATCTAGGTAACGAATAATACAGACGCTTGCACTAATTGCTTTCGTGTACCTTATCCAAGTTGGAGAAACCAATGACTGAAAAATGATAAGACAGGGAAATTAATTGATTATCAATATAACTACCAACTTAAATTGTCCGTATTATCAAATCACAATTTTCTCTCTCAGCGCTGCCACCTATTGAACGTTATTTCAGTAAATTCTGATCATGACGTAGTGTGGTGCGTCAATTTGATGAACAATAAATTTGCCTGACTGTTGAGCCACTGTGCTTAAATTGCATGCAGGCGTTAGTAAATACGAAACAAAAGTTAACACAAACAGTATAAATGTGAAACTTACGAAATCCGTATCGTTATCCCACGAAGTTAATACTCCAACTGCATAATGTATGTACGTACTTTAAACTGAGCCTGCATCCTGGTGAACTTCTCGCAATGAGTCGACGTTAAAGAAAGTCCAATTAAAGTTTTATTTGACGTCAAGTAAAGTAAAGTTCTCGGCTCAGTGTAGGGAGACAAATTGCAACTGAAACTTTGGCCTCTTGTGCTAAATTAGTCTTTTTATTGGATTAATAATGTTAATTGTACTTGGTTGGTTGAAATGCCCAAGTAGTCATGTGTGTAGCTGTAGGCACCGTGCCCATACACGTGATTTCGTTTTCATACAAAGGAATTCAAAAGTCATTTATTAAAACTCGGCTGAGAATCAGCACTTTTCGAACGTCAAAATTACATAAGACAGTCCCCTAAAACGCCCACCTTTCACCACTTCCTAGTGCTTTAGCTGGGAAGAAGTGGCGCAAAAAACTCCCCAGCAGCACAGCTGTCTGTTCAGTTAGAAAAAAATGATAAATACTAAAGAATTATACTGAAATAGATGCGTTAAAGATTCGCTGTATGTTATTACTATGTACAAGACTTTATCGGTGGTGTTAGGCCGTGTGTCGCTCTCGCGTACACGTGGGACGACGCTTTTACTTAGGACGCAGGGTAAGCGTGCGCTTAAATGTCGCAGTAAGATGGTTGAAGCCTTGATATAGTTGTATGAAAGCGGTTCATAACTGTCGGAGTACCCTAATTTTGTTACTGCGCCCAATTTCGACTTAGCGCTCGCTCGGTTCGCGCGTAGTGGTCACCGTTCTAGCCCAACCTATTTGGTCGAAGTTCCCTAATAGTTATATTACTAAATCCTGCTTTTATCACAGTTATATTCGTAGTAAGACAGTTGTGAACGGCATTCCTATAACTATATTACGGTATATAGCTATGTCCCTAGGGATATAATTACATCACTGCTATAACCATCTTACTGTGACATACATATGTAGGTACAGATAGTGCAATCCACGACGACGCGCCCCACGCACCGCGACTACTGTACTGTAAGCTGCATGTCGATTCCCGTAACCACTTCACCTTGAAAACAGGTGAAGTGAGCTTGGAGTGAACTGTCAGTGTCATCTCACCCTGTTGGAATGACAACTCACTTCACCTAAGTTTTCACGGTGAGATGGTTACAGAATAGCACTGCTGTACTTTAGTACGGAGCGGAGCGGAGTGGGGCGCGTCGTCGTGGATTGTGTTATTGAAATAACTGAAAACCTAAAAATGGGCCTTTGTACTCATACATTTTGAACATTAGTTTAGCTGTGGATACATTTAAATTTGTAATTCCTATAAAAGTAGGGACAGCTGTTTTTCTTCCACCATGTACTATCAAAATCATTCAGATCTTTAGATAATTATTTACAGGTTATAAAGTCAAAAGGTCGAAAGTCTGACAACCAGTCTTACCAAGGGGTATCGTATTACCCAGTTACTGGGTTGTGGAGGTAAGATAGGCAGTCGCTCCATGTAAAATACTGGTATTCAACTGCGTCCGGTTAGACTGGAAGCTGAACCCATCATAGTTGGGAAACGGCGAGGCAGACTAATACTGCTTTTACTTGCTTGAAAATATTAAAGAGGTCTAAATAAAGGTCTCTTCTTTCTGAAATTGTTGTGGCGTTAAAATTTATATAATATCTGATTTGGTTATCGCTCCGTAACTTGGTAAGTTATTCTATGATAATAACTTAGATCTTATTTCTTTGAGAAATAAGTTACTTGGGTTATCTCAAAACAACATAATATTAGCGGTAATACGTTTACTTTTTTAGGCATAGGCAAAGTTTTAGACAAAAGATTCGTTTATTTGAAAGTCTTGTATTGAGCACAATGATTTTTAATTCACTGTTACTCGTTACTTTTCAGGAGGTGATTATACTCGTGATTATAAAGAACTTTCACTATGACGCCAAATACAAAAACTGTTTAGTACATTTTCATCAGGTAAATATTGCATTTTTGTATGAAACAGAAGATTATTTTTCGATATTTCACAGTTGGTCTCACAGTGAAAGTTGCTCATAATCACGAGTACTTCCACGCTCTGAAAGGTTAACAGTGAATTAAAAATCACCGAATAAGTACTCATTATTATTTTTTTTATTATAAAGGAAACATTATTTATTTTTCCTCGCAAGTGTGTGCATGAACATTGGATATTGAAAAACAACAGACTCAAAAAAAATACTACCCATTTAAAATTATTTTAATTTCGGAAGTCGTTGTCTTTGGTTTTGAATTTTAGTTTGTTGCCACCGACTTCCGAATTTAAGTTATTTTACATTTTGTAGTGTTTTTTTTTGGAAGGCGATTGTTTTTCTTATATAAAGTTGATGTTTATTCACTATTTAGTTGTGGTACCTACCCCACACATATTCGAATACTATCTGCTAATCTGCTATGTAAATAACAGTGACATGAACTTATCATCATATCATCCACATAGACTAAGTGGAAAAAATACGTATTATTGAAGCTAACTCAAAAACTATTCAAGCAAAGTTAATATAATTTATAAGGGACCACCTGGACCGCATTCCATTTAAAAAAAAAAAAAAAAATTGGACTTCGGTAAATATATTTTTTTTATGGTTATTTACGCTACGAACCTAATATGTCAAAGATTTAAAAAAAGTACTATTATTAAATCTTTGACATAGAAAATAGCCACAAAAACACAAACCATAATAAAAAAGAAAATATCGTCAAGAAAAACGCCAATAACAAAGTGTTATGATACAAATAGAAATAAAGTCCAATTGAAGCAATTCCCAGGCTATCTAGCAAAAATAATGGGAAATAATAATATCTTCGATAGAGTTACAGCTATTTTCTATAGGGAACGATTTCGTTCATATTTCTGTAAAATGAACTCTCGGTTGGTCAGTCTAACGATTGGAGTATTGGACTCAACTGATTTACAATGGGTTTAGGTTATCGACAGTATTGATTTGATGATTAATTTTATTTAATATAAATTTTAAGATCGTTTTTTTTGTGTAAGCTCCGAAAACATAAAAAACAAGATTAAACCGTTTCGACTCCCAATTTGTGATAATCAAATTGGGAGTCGAAACTGTTTCTCCTAAATACATATTACTCTGTGATCTAGCTAGGAAAGCCTCGATCCACCCAACAATTCATTGTACCTACACCATATTGTAATTAATAATGCATACTTTGTTAGTCTCTCATGTACTGCAAAACCTTTATTTACCTAAATCAATTATTATTTATTATTATTGTGTTACCCAGCAACTGGGTTGTGGAGGTCAGATAGGCAGTCGCTCCATGAAAAATACTGACTGCATCCAGTTAGGCTGGAAGCTGACCTCAACGAAATGGGAAAAGGTTAGGGAGATTTATTTTGGTTAGATTATCTAATAAAACAGAAAAAAAATGTTGTTGTGCCGATAAATATTGCCACAACATTCATTTAAAAGTGCAAAAAAGAAATAGCTTCAGAGAAAAAAAAAAGAAAAAGCTTGTTTTTGCAATAATTGTGATGTTTTTTTCACTGGGCACTGATTCCTGAAAAACTACTCTTACGTGTTTGGTAAAAAAGTCGATAATATACACGTCAACAGAAAATATGCATGCTGAGGAAGTTTGTTTGTGGTGGGAGTAGCTTTTATAGGTGTATTTAAATCAGTAGTTATACTGAGTTTTCTTACGATGTTTTCCGGCACCGTCAGTCAGTCATGTCTAAGTTTAAAACTTAGAAAGAGTATGACATTCAAAAGTTTTTTATGTTTTCAATGCGAACCAAGCATAGTGACGCAACCCACTATCTAATTCTATTATTTTTCCTGATCTTTTATTCCAAACCTTAATGGCCGGTTTATGGGTTCCTAAGCGACATTCGTAACGATTTTCCTTATCCAAGATTTAATCAAATCACTTAAACTCAAGACGTAAATTCAAAGTTACAAAATCTTGCAAAACATATGAAATACACCCACTGGTAACACCAACGTCTTCAATAAATGTATCTGACTTGTCCTTAATTGTGATAGCAGGGACTCAATTTACAAATAGCAATCCGCAGCTAAAGTAATTAATATTCCCCGCCATGATTAAGACGTTAGCTGAAACTTCTCAATCGTTCCGGTTGTTCAATGTTCGACACTTGACTTGGTAACAACTTCAATTTATTGACGCGCGGATGGCACAATTAAGGACCATCTTTCGCTGTTTTAGGTCGAATTTACCATTATTAGGAACTCTGAGAAAGTTTAGTGTGGTTGGTATTTGGGCATTACTTACGTTAGTTAGACAAGGGATTGGAATTCTTTGTTTGAAATAATGTTTTATAAGTCGCGCAATCACATCTTCTAATTGTTTAACATCAATTACCTACCACAATTCTTGTTAGTTACACAAACATCCCGTGTAATCACTACTAATTAATCCAATTAACTAATGCTAATTAAACTTTAGATTGTGTACAATGGACTAATATTATTCAAACCACCGAACTATAAATATGTTTTCACTGTGTCCACAAGTTAGTCTAAAGCGAATTACAAACTGATCCCAAAAGCTCTCGGCTTGGATTGTCGGACGGAATCTATATAAATATATAAAAATGAATCCCTATTTCCTTTGGTCACGGCATCACGCGTGAACGGCTGTACCGATTTCGCTAATTCATTTTTTGTGGTAGGTAGGGTAGGTAGGGAAGGTAGGGTAGGTAGGGTAGGTAGGGTAGGTAGGGTAGGTAGGGTAGGTAGGGCAGGTAGGGTAGGTAGGGTAGGTAGGGTAGGTAGGGTAGGTAGGGTAGGTAGGGTAGGTAGGGTAGGTAGGGTAGGTAGGGTAGGTAGGGTAGGTAGGGTAGGTAGGGTAAGTAGGGTAGGTAGGGTAGGTAGGGTAGGTAGGGTAGGTAGGGTAGGTGCGCCGTTGATAAGTACTAAGTGCTACCCGTGTGAAGCCGGGCGGGCAGCTAGTATTTAATATTAACCTAGATATTTTAATAACCCCAATAAAAATTGAAATAATTTATAAGTTTTGTTTTTAATATCAATACCTTTGTTTTGGATTAATTAGGTAAACACGGGCAAATATGTTCTAATTGAAAATCAATTCCGAACTTAAACTTCTTAACAAATGAATCATCTTTTGAATTTTTAAGTCATTTGTGTCATAGCCATTGTAGTTTTTGAGAATATTTCTGCACATTGCTGATTTTTTTTGATCCTGCTGTACCTACACAGTTTTTCTTTCTTGCACAATTGTTGAAATTAAAAATAAATTGAAAAGATTATTATTAATATTGTCTATTATCGAAGATAGTTCCCAATAATGCAGTTTCTTCTGCACTACACTGACCACGTACTGGTGACTAAGCAGTGTTTATTGATCAGAGCGAGCCCTAAACAGAACAAGCGAACAATGTCGTCACACTCCGTTAGTCTTTCGATAGTCAGCTAGATATTTCACAAAATAATTGGGTGCTGTTGATTTGTTGGAATTGTTAGCCAGAATGTGAAAACGAATTCCAGGTTGATTTGGTGGTTACATTCCATTCTGTCTACATCAATGTGGTCCTCTATGGATTAGCCGTGCAAATATTGCACATTTGTGTCCATTTAGCCAGACAGGAACGTGTGGAGTGGAGTGACGCCAGTAGAAGTTTGCCGAGGGGCAGAATTGGTGAAGTGTTCCCAGTCGTCAGTTAGCATTGATTGGCTCGCTGGAGTCTCGTCCACATCGTTGACCCTAATAGTGGCCATTAGTAGTAGTAGCAGCTTTGTGAAAAAACACAAAGCGATCAGTACGTGTGTTACTGTGTTATGTCAACGTGATTTCGCAGTGGATTTTGTTTGCGACTTGTCACAAATGGACAACGGTACCTACTTGTGATGGCGTTTCTTGTATCATTATAGTAATTAGCTAGGTTGTGAGAAAACACACTTTTGTAATTTGCATGGAACTTATGTTTTTGACCCAAAATAGTTACCGGATGTTAAGATTTTAATGTTGGATAGTGAGCACTTAGTTCATTATTAATAAATAGTATTTCCTGCTTTAACGTAGTGTTCTTTTGTTTCAGGTGACGTGGCTTCATTCAAGTTCGGGCTCAGTTAATAATGGTGGCAGTGCATTAATCCTCCTAAATGTTTAGGAGAGGCTACAAGACGCGTTACTTTCGAGTGGTGCTCAAGGCCAGGACCTGGAAGCGTGTGCCGATGAAGCTGTTAAAGTGGGGTAGGAAGATGCCGTCCACCAAACAGTATAATCTCGTGCCCAACGATGAGTACGACACCAGGATCCCCTTACATCCCGATGAAGCCTTCACCTATGGCATCACTTTCCAAGCTAAGGTAAGACAAAGTGCACATTTTAAAGACTTGAGCAGATAGTGAAGATGTGAACGAAATGGATCGCTGGATTGACGGCAATGTAACAAATTACTTTTAGGTCAGAGGACCAATGAGAAATAGACGTGAAATGGCGTAGTAGTTGCTGGCGAATTTAATTGGATGTTTTTGTGTAGGCGTACCGATTTCATACACAAAAGCTCAATTTATTTAACCAATTCCATCAAGTCTGCTTTGATTTTTACAAAAGTTGCCAATCTAAATTGAGTTAACACTAAATCTAAACCAATTTAAATACTAAAGGTGCTAATAAGTTCACATGCCGCTGATGTTTCGACTTTTAATGAAACAGAAAAGTAGTTAGGCTTAAGTAAACCTTTGGGCGTGCCAAAGGTATTGCAACGCAACGCTACGATATACGAATCGATTAAAAATTCAATATTACTTGTTTGTAACCACGCAGCCGTTAAAGTTACAGTGTGGCACTGTGGCTACCGACTGGTAAATATACAAACACAAGACCTATAAATATAATAAATTTTAAAAAAACAGTCATATTTTCATACTTTTCTCCAACATTGACACAACCACTACATAAATAATTCACAAGTAATAAAAGCCACCAGGATTTACAAAAAAAGGAAAAAAAAAATCGTTTGCAATAAAATTAAACCACATGTTCTATCAAGGAGTCGGTCGCGGTCATCGTTCGCAGAAAGCTCAAGTGTCTTGTAAGACAGAACAAGGTATCGCTACAATCTGGTCGCACTGTAGCGCATTGCAGCAAATAGATACTGGTGGATAACAAGCTGAATTTGATGTTATGACTACCAATCCCAACACACTGGTTTTGTTTTGCTTTCCAAAGAAAAACAGAAACCAATTTTCTGTTTTTCAGTATCCAACGATACTGAGTGCTGAAGTTCGAAAGACGATGAATACTGAATGAATGTGTTCATATCAACTCTATAAAATATCTTTTGCAATATGTACAATTTGCATATTTTATTCCTACTTATCTTAGCAAGTCTAAATCATACTAAGTGGCCTACACTTAGTATGTTCGTTGGCTAAGATAGGTAGGTAATTCATTTAAGTGATTCTCGAGTTATAAGCGCGAATGGATGATGAACTTGGAGTACTGCATTATAATATCTATAAGAATAAGGATACAAACTCACTTGACACTTAAAGTGAAGAAAACATGAAATGTTGAAGCTTTCAAGAACTTTTAAACCAACGTTGTGTGTTTTAGATCTGTACTTTTTCAGTAAAAAATAAGTTCGTAATATTATTTTCATCTTTCTACACATGTTTTTGTAGTAGGTATCATAATAATATATTTATTTAATTAAAAGTCATCCAACACCCCGAAAAAAATACAATGTGACTATTATTTTAATTACATTTTGATATATTTTTACGCCCATAGTTTCTTTAATCAATATAAATATTGGCTTTCAAATAATATAAAACCAGCATCATATTAATTATCTTAAACGACTATCAATATTTATGTCGGTCGTGACAATTTTTTTTTTGTAGCAACTTTTCCGCTTCTAAGCTATCAAAAGGGATGACGTAGCTTCGGATTGTTGTAAATGATGAATAACAAGCAAGCAAAGCAACCTCTGCCAGTTTTCTTCGTAAGAATGCAATTTAAAGTTCACTGAAAACAAAACTCTTTTTTTTAAGATTTAGGCACGAGTTTTCGAAAATAGCATCAGAGAAAAAATAATTAATGCGCTTGAAAATTCGCTTCGTTTACCGATTGATATCTGTGTTAATGCATTTCCGTCACAATTTCCGCTGACAAAAGGGGATGACGGTAATGGAGAAAACTGAATTGATGGCCGGATCCCAGTTATTGATAGAAAACTATGGACACTCGACCGTCCTCGAAAAATCGTGAAATATTCAGCAGATACTGAAGTTTTAAAATACTGAATATAAAATGTCTCACTAGTCACAATGAAAATAATATGTATCAGGGCTTGAAATACCAGTATTTAGATGTAGTACCTGTACTATTGGTATTTCTAATCAGTACCGGTACTATACCGATACCAAATGAATGTTTCCGTGAGTTAGAGTGAGGGAGTGTGCGTGATATTTATTTATTTATTTAAAAAAATATATATACCTAGTCTTGCCATAAATATTGTCACGAGGATTTTTTTAATTTTTATTACAAATATAATATTTATTACTTTTACAGTGTGTTAGTTTAATACATAAATATAAAACAATTTAAAATATAAAAAGCTTATTCGACGTGGTCTCCATTGGCTGCAATACAGTCCTTTAAACGTTGAGGCCAGTTATCAATAGATGCACGCACTCTTTCCATGGGAAAAATCTTCACTGCCAATCGTATGGATTGTTTTAGGGACTCAAAATTATCTCGGCGTTTAGAGCAAGCCGTCCTCTCTAAAACTGACCATAAATCATAATCCAGCGGATTAAGATCGGGACTAGACGACGGCCAGTCTTCAGCTCAGATGAAGTCCGAAACGTTCACTTCCAACCAAGACTGCGTGGACCGAGCTTTATCTATAATATATAAGGTCCATACTTGGTTATTGAATACGGTGTTGTTAAGGGGCTTAACTACTTTCTCAAGAATGGTATCTTGATATACTTGTGCCGATGTTTTGACACCTTTTTCACAAAAATATGGCTCAGTCACTACTTCATAGCTAACACCCCACCAAACCATCACTGAAGTCGGATAATGCCCACGTTGCACTCTGTCGACTAATTGGGAAGCTTCCTTAGAGCTTTAAGCATAAATACGTACGTATTTTGTTTTGTTAAAATGTTGCTCAATTGTAAAGATTTTCTCATCCGTAAACAAAAATTTTCTGTGACCTCCCTTTGCGTACCTACCGCTTCAGTAGTTGTTTCGATATTACCAACCTATTTAAAAAAAAAATAATACATAGTTAAAAAACTACCAGTGCGTCTCTTCTAGGCTGCAAGTAATAAGTCATCTTTTAAAATACGCGACATGGTTCTGGATGCTATCTTCATCTCCCGAGATAAAATCTTTTGCTTTCGGACAGGATTTCTTCGAATTCTTTCCCTTACTTTTTTGACCACCTTTTTCGTACGAACACTACGTGGACGGCCAGATCTTTTTCTGTCACAAACAGAGGAGGTCTCATTGTACCTATTAATAGCCCGGTACACAAACATTTGACTAATACCAAGCGTATTGAGAGTTTTAAAAATTGCATTTGGCTTCATACCAACTTTGTGTAATGCAATCACAGCGATTCGGTTCTCTTTATCACCCCACTCCATTTTAATATCGCAAAATATTGTACAATGTAGTGGCGCCAAAATTAGAAAATTCAATGAACAATCATATAAAAATGACAGATTCCAAGTTCAAATGTAATATCTTTCTTATTTTTAATTGTAACAGTATTTATGGCCAGACTAAGTAGTAAGTAAAAAGGACAGTTAAAAGGCATTAGAAAATAGCTTCAACGTACAATTGATACGAAATTTGTGGTACGAGGCGAGTACCTGAATTTGGTACCGGTACTTGTTAGGTGGAGTACTGGTTTTCGTCTGGAACCGGTACCCGTTTGGAACCGGTACCCGTCAGGAACTGGTACCCAGGTACCGAAATGGCAAGAACCACTAAGTATCGGTATATAATCTGTACTTTTGGCACCGTTTCCAAGCCCTGCTATGTATCAACGAAATGCCGCTGTCACTGAAAGTATATTTCATTCAATGTTGGTAAACGTCCGGATTTAAAAATATGAAAGTATTGGTATATTTTTCATGTCACACTTTAAAAATGTTAAAAAAATGGATTGGTCTACTAGAGAGATAGCAAATATATTAAGTTGTGCACTTACTCGAATTTACGCACAAATCAATGTTTAAAAAAAATACGCTTCATATGCTTGTGAATCTGTGACGTTGAGCCAAAACACAACAAAATCACATAACTGCAGTGCATGGTTAAGCTGCTCAAGTACAAAATAAGGGTTATTAGTTTGTAATTGGGCACCAAATTCATCAATTGAGTATGCATAACCCTCTTTTAAAAATTTGCAATGCATAAACATATTAAGAATAAAATTTTCACCGTTGCGAGATTCACTAAAATTTGAATGGTAATAGATAGGATGGATCCCTTTAATATTCAAAGAGGGATTTGGACCCAGTTTAAGTTGGAAGCAACGTTATGGGGAACCTAAAATATCACGATATTTGTGGAGTTCAAATTTGAAAAAAAAAAGACATTTTATTTCACATAAACCTACATGGGCACTTATGAAACGTCATAAACTAGGTAGGTGCACGGATCCAATTGGTCGTTTCCTATGGAGAAGAGCCGGCAAAAAACTCCACGGTCACTCCTTTAAAAATAATTGGCTTTTACAATATTTTCAAATAACAGTGTTAATAGGTATGGGAGGACTTTTAGGTCTTTCAACAAGTACCAGGTATTTATCAAAATAGAAGATGGTCAACAAATCTACAGTCCACTAAGCCTACAGCGTTCTCACATTCACAAAATAGAAAATAATCTAAATAAAAGTTAAATAAATGAATAAGAATATAAACATATTCTTCGCACATGAATTAGGTAATCATGTACTCGTATGTATAAAAAGGCTAGGCAGATTGTATGTGTTTGTTTCTTTTTTTATTTTAAGAGCTAGCTAGAAACTCACTGCGCGTGCGCAACAGAGAGTTTTGTCACTGTGACAAAAAAGTTTTTGTCACTAACACGTAATGGAGTGCGCTCTAGAAAGGTTAACAGTCACTAAACTTTTTTGAAATTCAGGCGTCATTGTCGACATGGATTTGGAAAAAACGGTCATTATCGACGAACTCATAAGATGCAAAGGAAACGTTCGTAAAAAAGAATACTTGATTCCATTTATTATCATGGCACCCCCTTTGTAACACGCTTATAAAAAGAAAGTTTTACACTATGTTTAAAAACTTCGACAACAACGTGCGTGCGCGCGTCTTTTGAAATCTTTATGAAGTGCGGTGACAGTTTTGTCACAGGCTTGTTCGTGGCTCGGACGAAAGTGTCACCAGACTGTCACGTCGTAACGTGCGCGCATCACCATACATATGTATGGTTGACTGTTATACGAGTACTCGAATAAGCCTGAGTATAAAAAGAAAATATTTACCCTATAAAATACTATGAAAAATAGCCATAAACTACAGTGCTTCCTCAAAATAATTACCTACCAAAACATAACCTCAAAATCACTGTGACAAAAGTCTCTTGTGCGTGCTAGCCCTAACAGCACTGAATCATTTCACAAAAACCAACATTGGAATGTAAATTCTATCAAAAAACCTACCCCATTCGCTTTCGGGATGCCACCGAATAGGAATTTATTATGTAACACCATTTGGACGTAGGTATTCGGCACTAAATAATAAGTAATTGGAAGTTACCCATAATCTCTTTTGTATCGACATCAAATAGTATCTTAAGGATAATTTGAGAAATTCTTGAGACAGTCCAAATAGTAAAACCGATACCTTTACTATTATGAGTTGTATGAGTGTGTTATGAGTTCAGTAAGATATTGAGAAGGTAAAAATACTATATTTTTAACGCGTATTTCATTTACCAAAACAATACACTATATCGAATGTGTGAGCCATTCCGCGAAAAAAATACCCGTTACTAAGAGGGATAAAATGGTCAATTTTAAAATTCCACTAATATTTAACGACACCTAAAGGGACGTGATGACCTCACGCTTTACTAATATTGACGGCAAAACCAATATTCTTTGTTCTTTTAGAGGGAATCTTTATTTCATTACCGCAGATATATAAAGTATAATTCGAAGATGAAATAATGTTTTAAGAACTTCCCAGTATGGCGTTATAAAATGTGACTATAGTGGACTTCTTATTTGTAGTACGTACGCCTTTCGTCACTGATGACCGCGTCACAGTTGCCCGATGGGTAAGAAGAAATGGCGTACCTTAATAATGTTACCATGAAAATAAAATAACTTGTTTTGGTAGTATTGTAATATTGAAAGCAAATAAAACAGTAGTGACTAAAGTGGAATGTCCACCTTGGTGCTAATTTGATTATCATTATTTGAAGAATTTTATAATACAATAATATTTGTTTATAAAATGATTTTATAAATTAAAAAGTATTCTTTAAAACCTCACAAAAACGCTGCGGTGTGTCTTAAAAAACCATGAACATCGGTTAGTTAAAGTTAGCGACAGGTGGTGTGACACGCTAAAATTGCCTGTTTTGCTTATTTTTAATCAGTTAAATTAGCAACAATTGACTCCGTTGTACATTTTTCTAAAGCATAAGAACTAAACAGTATATTAAAAAAAACTGCATTCAAGAGAGAATGTCTTGTAAATTGTTTGTACATGTTTGTGACCGTACTTTTCCTTAGCGTCAATTTTTCACGGAATGGCTCGTGTATTAAACTGGGCCTCAAGTCTGCTATTACAATGGTGTCAGAATGGTCTATCATTGATTTCATAATTGTTGATTTTGACAAGTTTGGTAATCTCCTAACATATTGGCGTCATTATGACTTTCTAATGGTCAGCCACTGACACTCCATTGAAAGAAATGGCATCTATTGGTAATCTCGTACATAATGAAAAATGAATGACTGACTTAGGCTTAGGCTTAAAATTTTGACAATTCCTTTGATCAGTGACCTACCATGAGAACGTCATTGTGCAGTCATTTATTTTAATTCGTTACGAGTATCGTGTTTGTGGAATACCTATACAATGATCGACCAATGATCGACCATTATGAATTTAGAAGATTACGAAATTTAAGCAAATTGACAATGGGATCGTGCAGGAATGACGAATTTATAAAAATAGCAGACTTGGGCCCCTGGATCGTGAGCCAAGGTCCTTAATATTTCCACGCCACCGAATTGCAAAATTTTGTTTTACTCCTGACAATTCTGAATAGAGAACAATACATTTTCTGCTGGTCCAGTGAACACCTTTGTCATTTGTGACGATCGGGCAATTTTGATCAATTGTAGAGCAAAATTATTGTCGGCATCGATACCCTTTACCTATATTAGCATCCGACAGTCTGACGATTTTATTTAAATACCTTTTTTGCTTGTAGGCGTGGGTCTAATTAATGTATCAAATGTATATACCTACATATAAGTCAAGTTGAACACTATATCAAATACGAAGGAGATGAAATTTCAGAATCCGTGAGTTGAACATTACCTATTTAATTTTGAAGCAATAAGTATATAAAAGAGGTATATAACAAGATTGGGCAAACATTTGAACAATCTCAATAAAAATGAAACGAGATACGTATCGTAACAAATTGTTGAGATATGTAACGTAACAAATTGTTGAAACGAGATATGTAACGTAACAAATTGTTGAAACGAGATATGTAACGTAACACATTATTGAAACGAGATATGTAACGTAACACATTATTGAAACGAGATACGTAACGTAACAAATTATTGAAACGAGATATGTAACGTAACAAATTGTTGAAAAGCGTTATTGAACTGCGCAGGGGCTCTCGACATAGATAGCGATCGCTATACGACCGAATTCGGTCGTAATAGCGTCCCTAGACACGCGCGACGTGCTTCACAAGCTTGCATTGGTAATACAATCTTTAAATGATACCGGTATGACTCGCAATTGCTTCTGGAAATAGTTCCTATTATTTATGTTCACAAAAGTAGAATTAATTGGTAAACAATTACGGGAGCTTCCTACGCTTTTCAGACTTTCAAGCAAGGGGAAAACAATAAACAAAGCCACTACTTTTATTCTGCCAACATTCTTCAGGTAACTATAGTGACTTATAGTTCGTAAGGAGGTAACGTATCCGCACTCGGCCTCCCGGCCGGTCCGCCGGAGCGGCTTCCTAAGCCAGGATTACCCTGGCTTTACCGAGTTGTTCCCTTGCCTCTATATGTCTTCTTCACACGACAAAAGGTTATCACAATAGAATCTCACTTCGGTTACGTGCTATTCCCCTATCAAAATTTTATAATTTAATAAAATGGGGTTATCACGTACTTGTACCTGGTTTTTATGTAGTTGAGTTTATAGATAACAATAGCAGTATGATAAAACGTCAGTTGTATAGCATTTTGGTCTTGTATAAAGATGTTCGCAGCTCTGTGGAGACTCTCCATTCAAGAGAGGGTACACAATAAGGCAGACAAAGAGTCTATTCATCGAATTGTGCTTACAAGAACGTGTCGGACGAATCTGTTGAACTTAGTGCTTCCTACAGTTCAGGGTTGGATACTTACAAAACTTTTACAAAACTCACAAGTTTCTCACGACCACGTTACCAAAACCGTTAGGTGGAAAACCTTTTCTTTTTCCTTATAAAATCACGAACCTCTCAGATTTATCTTTTCAGGCAGCTCTGAAATACTTAGACTAGCCTCTAGATAGATATTTCTAACAGATTTACCTGTCTCATTTTTCAGTGAGATTATAACAAGAGTAGGTTAGACGTTATTCGCTTGTAATCAGAGTTTCTGTTACATTGAAACGTCCAATATAAAAACAATTTCAGAGCTGAAATGAGATATTTTTTTAGTAAATGGATTTTTACGATTGCGATTTTTGTGTAACCATAAACGTAGTCTTTGTGTAGGCGATGTTGATTATTATTTATAGCTGTTTTTGGTAGGCTGACGTTCGCTGTTTCAATTGATTATTGATAGCTCAATTTCACACATGATTTAGTAAATCAGACTTCATCAAACACCAGTCTACGTTGCTGAGACTGATCATAGTACCATAGATTTGTCTTTCTAGACTATTTTATACCGTGGCTTTGAAGGCTTTATGGCTGTTACTGTGCAACTTATTTTAGTACCAGAATCATGGACTATGAAAAGTGTTTTGAGTAATGATTTCTGGTACGGAAGACAGATTTTTGTCATATAAATGTTTAAGTTTCAATCTGGTCATCTATGAGAACTAGTAATAAATAGTGAATTTGATCTCCGAGCCCAATTTTTTTTTAAATGTTCAACAGGGGCATAAACTCATCATTTTGACTTGAAACCAACACAATAGTGGTCTGTAAACACAAAAGTTTGCATTTTCAATTCAGTTCGCACTTTACAGTAATCTGTTTTGTTTTATTTTTTCTGTAAATTTTTGCCTTCGGGCCTCCCAATTGTTGTTTGTAAATATAGACCTTATAAATTGGGTTTTAGAAACAAATTGTTTCTGAGCGAAGTTTACAAATTTCAGTAGGTAACCAACGGAGGTAAGGCTCTCGTAAATTATCTGGTACGCGTTCAGAATCCTCTAGATTATTCCCATGAGAAAAATAAATATTTTTACCTTTTATCCCTGGAGTGTTTTCGGTGAAAGTAGAATATTATTATTTATTTTGAATAGATTTTTTATTTTCCTTATGTAGGTGAGGGAGAAAATATGTAGGTACATAGGTACGTCGATATGTAGGTGCCCATAGTGAAAACCGAGAGACCGTGGAAGTTGACTGATTGGTCAATTTGCCCACATGATAGATAGTTTCATTATTGGAAAACGATTTTGCATCGATACTTAAGTTATTGTCAACTTGTTCCATTTACCTGTAAGCTTTGTATCTGCTGGTAGAATTAAATAACTTTGCAGAATTTTAACATGTTTACTAAATATTTACTTCGGTTTTTACTAGCATCGATAGAATTTTGTATTCATAATAATACGGAATATAATATTTAATATTATAATATATAATATTTCTGTAACGGACTCCTTATTATAAAATTATAATTAACAACAAGGACGTTTCATATAAACTGCCTCGGGGTTGGTAAGGCTCACAAAGTCGTCTCTTTTATTATATTATTTTGCGTGACATTATGTGCGTTTACTCATTGAATAGCTGTACTCGTATAAGTAGCTTTATAATTATTTCAGTGACAAATCCACTTACTATCAACGATTATCATATATAATGAACCCAATAATAACTATAATTACCTACAATTTGAGCAATTAGGGGTTCGTTCGTTTCAGTCTTTTTTTTTTTTTTTTGGCTTTGCCCCTCACTAGGATTTCTCCTGTGTCGTGGGTGTATTTACAAACATTTATACTGACATACACAAACAGCCAGACCCGAAACAACTACTTGTTGGTCATAGATTTTATTTTATTATTATTATTTTTTCTTTTTTTCTTTTGCAACAATAGTTTGTCTAATATCGTAATAACATAAAAATGTAACTTTCGTTAAGATTTTTTTTTTTCCATAATAATGTTTTTCATGGATATTTTCGCCTCTAGGGGGGAGTCCCTGGTGTCCTGAAATACAAGTCACGGCTTAGTTTAGGCACCAGTCTCCCACAAATGAACTGTCCTATGTTATCATTATAATTATTATTAAGTTTAGTTAATAAGTGTTATTTGTGGAAGGAAAAATAAACATTTATTTTTTATTTTTTTATATACAAATATTTGTTCCGTGCGGGAATCGAACCCGCGACATGCAGCGCAGCAGTCAATCGCTTAACCACTGCGCTAACCGTTCCGTCGTGCCGTAATTACGACCGTACCTACGACGTTTTTTTCACATCTCAGTTTCTTTAAAACAGATAGCTCAAGGCAAATAGGGCTGTCAGCCAGTTGTAAATATTCAATCGGCTGCAGCCAAACTCTGCCTCTATTCTTCGAATCTACAGATTAGTTGCTGGAAATTTCAGCCTTGGACTTTGAGTTCTATAATCTCTTTATATTTATTTTGAAGAACTTCCTAGAACCATTTTCATGAGGGTTTTACTTTGTATCAACTTACAATGCAGTGCCGACAATTTTAGCACAATCCTTTGAAATTTTATGTCGTTATTTGCTGTGAAATCTTACTTTATTCAGATATAAAAAAAAACAGTGACGGAGTACTGAATTTTAATTCTGAAATTTTGTATTGGTAGGTTTATGTAGGCTTGAGGAGTGGCTAGAGAGGCGCCACGGCGTCCTCACCTTCTGCCTGACGCAGGTCCTCACCGGACACGGCTGTTTCGGGAGGTACCTGTTTCGGATAAGGCGGGAGCAAACGCCCGGGTGTCATCACTGCGTGGATCGCCCGGAGGACACGGTGGAGCATACGGTGGAGGTATGCCCGGCTTGGGCAGAGCACCGCCGTGTCCTCGTGGAGGCGTTTTGTGGCGGGGATCTCTCGCGTCCGGCCCTGGTCCAGGCCATGGTACGGAGCGAGAGGGCATGGGAGGCCGTCACCTCCTTCTGCGAAGCAGTAATGCTCGCGAAGGAGGAGGCGGAGCGCGTGAGGGAGAGGCAAATTTCGCGCCCTCACGCCCCTAGCCGCCGCAGGAGGAGACGCCCCGGGCGTCGGGAATCGATCGCGGATTCCCGGCCACCGTAGGCGCGGGCTTGCGGACGGTGAGCAATGGGTAGCTCGCCGTCCGGTAAGGACCAAGCCCGGGTCGACGGCGCGTTGTGTTCCATGCGCGCCTCAAAGAGTGTCAGCGAGTGAAGGGGTCCAATGAGACCATGCGGGAAAGTCCGAAAGGGATACCGTGGCCCCCCTGGCATTGCACAGGCAAGAGAAGGAACACGGGTGGGTTTTAGTCAGTAAGAGTCTGACACGAGTCATTTGATGATTTCCCACCCAAAAAAAAAAAAAAAAAAAAAAAGGATTATGTAGGCACTTACTTCCATAGATGCTTTTTGTCCAAATATTTAATTTGGAGAGCTCAAATAAAGCCGTCTTTAGAATATTATTTTAATCGTAATTTAAAATTCCATAACAGACTCTCTCAATTATATTATATATTAAGTAGTTACCAACCTAAGTAAACCAAATCGCGAAAAGACCTCCAAATGACATTATAAAATAGTTGAATATCCTACGAGGGTACGAGTTGCACAAAATGACCGCAAATCACACACCACATAACATCTGTTTTATATGCTAATGTGGTTTCATCGTTCTAACTGTGCCTCGTCGCAATCGGTTCATTAGCTCCGCTTAGTAAGGCAGTGGACGCTCAAATTTTGCATTAAACTCTATAGATATGTTTCTGCATACAATTGAGAATAACAGCTCTACGTTATGTTAGTTTATTTCGGAACAATAACACAAGACTAAGTACAAATAAAACGATGATAGCTGCAAAATTATAAACTGTAGTGCAGGTAACAGCGCCCGAGTGGATGATGTTACGAGTACATGCAAAAGTGCTTAAGGTAATTAAATTAATTTAGATAATTTAGATTTAGCAGGTAAATTATTAATAAAAACAGAAAATAAGACAAGGATAAACAGTTCAGAACAGGACAATGATTTGGAGGATGTATTTTTGACGTTGAATTAATGTGGTGAGTATAGGGTGAATGGGTGTGTGAGTGAGTGTTCATGAGGTGTGTGAGGGATGTTTGTGGTGTTTGTGGCATGTGTGTTGTGTGTGGTTTTGTTGGGGTGTGTGGGGGAGTGATGAGTATGTTGCACTTCTACGAGCTTTACAAAATTGAAGAAACCGCGGATTGCATTGAGACTTAACTATTACATTTCATCATATTATTATCTCAGGGAGGGAAATTCAAGCTCAATATTTGTTGATAATTAAACATAGTTTCCAGCAGTGGTTTATGAATGAGAATTCACTCTTTTTAGCTATTTTATTACAAACTAGTGGATGGAATGTGCAACTTTGTGAAATCTGTAATACTGAGAATTGTAAAGAAAGAAAAAGCCCTCTCTTAATAAATGAGCTTGCAGCAATGTAGTGCAATCGAGCGGATGCAGCGCCCACATTGATATCCACCGCCATGCGTTACGAAAAAGGGAGAAAATCTAGGAGAAAGGATATAGTCATAATCATAAATCTTTATATGATATCTTTGCTCATATCAAGGGATTGCGTTGTCTTTTTGTTTCCTTGACGTAGAAGTAATAGGACACCAAGTGGGATCATATACATAAATGGCAAAGAGATTTGAAGTATTTTAAATATCTTTGTTATAGGGTCTAAGTTTTTCTATTAGTCTACTTATTTAAATTTTATCGACTTACAGTTTTTGTAAGAAGTAATTTTACAGTTGTGGAGTAAGTTAGGTCTCTATTATTTCCTAATGGTATTTTATTTTATTTTATTTGACTGAAGACAAGTGCTGTCTGATTTTAGTAAGCTGTTCAAATGAAAGCAATCATCAAAGTCAAAGCATTTATTTCAAATAGTCCCATAAATGGCACTTAAGAACGTCAAAAAAATATCAATAAAGGCTTCCGATATAGTATAAGGCGCTGAGCAGACGATGGACAATTTGGAATCGTGAAATCCCGGAATTTTGTCCTACGTGCGCGTTAGATTTCCATACGATTCCAAATAGTCCATCGTCTGCTCAGCGCCTGGCGAAATACCAACACATTTTGGAACTCCCTTATACCGCAAAATAAGTACACATACTTGAAACTTTCGGCATAGTTTCTGAACGTAAATGTCGCATGAGATAAAGTGCTCTTAAGTCATCTCCAGTGCGTGGTCTTGAGAAATATAATACTGTGCTAAGAATTTTCGTACCGCATCAGTTTCTCTTGATAGTAGATAATAGCGATACAATTCGCCTATCAAACCGAAGTTATCGATAAATCCCTTTCTATTGTATAAACGTTTCCGTTTACGTCTTCAATATCAATAATACGAGTATTACTGACAAAAAAAGTTCGCAGACACAGGATCAAGTCCGCTGTATTAACCATCCATTGTGCGGGAAATAGAAGAAGATAAATAGACAGAAGTATGACAGTGTTGACACACTGGTAACGGAACCGACTTCGAGTTTTAGGTCGTGGGTTTGAAATCAGGCAGGCACTATCACCACTGCTCTCAAAAACGGTGAAAGATAACATCGTGAGGAATGTCCACCAGAAATGCGAAGACTTCTGACTTCCCCCAACTCGCACTGCATAGACCACTTGGTCCTTTAAGGCCCTTTCCTTGGAGAGAAAGCATGAGCCTAGTGAAGTAAAAATTATGACTAGTGATTAAGATTAAGTGCGTAAAACACTTCAATAACCTTTTGACAATGATTTGAAGGGCTTAGTAAAATTAAAAGTGAACAACCTGCCACTCCTTGCTCATATTTAAAACATGTCAAGCTCGTGATCGCTGTTACGTTACCTGCGTTCTCATCATTGCACAGTATCACTTAGCTTTACAATTATAGCACTTATCTACCCTTCGAGCGAGGTAGTGAGGCACGAACTTACGAGTCGTAATTAGTAATTACTTCAATATCGGAGGGTGAAAGGGAACGCACTTTTCGTGTTGTAGATTTCGTATAGCTTTGACGCAGATAATAACATGCGTCTATCAGCTACTGTTATCTCGAAGTCAAGGTAAAATACCTCTATAGGTATTATTATAGGTAGGTAAACTACTATTTATCAATTTAAATAGTGGTTTTTCAACGATATGGATGGATAAAACCCACGCAATTCTCTCGCTCCAGGTAAGTAGTGCAATGAGTGTTATGAATAAGGAATAAGTGAAGGATAAGCAAACTTCCTGTTTAAGAAAATATGTTATAACTACAAGTTAATTATAACATTTATGTGATGTCATTCTTCCATCTGTAGTATTCTAGAGTCTTTACCGTTTTAGGACGGCCTCAGCTATAATTATCTTGAGACACGTCACTGAATGTTATTAATATATGATAAAGAATTCCCTTTCCCATGTTCTCAAGATAAATCATTTGCTCTTTTGTATGCCTTTCAATACTTGTTTATAATAATCGACATTCAATATCCCTACTTTTTGAGTGAACTACGTCCTAAGTTTTTCACTTCCCAAAAGCTTCGCTCCGAGAAATCCCCTTCGCGGTAGTTTTTCACTTAGCCAGTGCCTCCGAAACTTTTATATTAGATGACGAGAAAACTTTCTAACCACTGTTGTTACGGGCACGGCACTATTTTTTCATCCAGTTTTGATTGTACGTTTATTCAGGGAAACCTGAAATGGAAAAGCGAATTGACGGCTTGACTTTTCAGAGTGCGTATTCACATATTTTTTTTCAGTAAAATTGGAAGGTTGTTCTAAAAAAACTAGATGCGGTGTGTGATATGCTCCGTCTGTTTCACATCCAATTCCGGAAAAGTTAAATCTCGGTCGTTTTGGATCGCGAATTACCTCTACGGTAAAATCCACGTCTGTATATTCACAAAAATCAACTCTTTCTACTAGTGGCAGTTACTGTTCGTTTGTATAAAGTGAATCGTGGGTCACAAAACAAAGTATTAGAGTTCCAACGAAGTAATAAATTGCACCGATAACGAGCTCAATAGAGCGATACATGTACCCGCGTACTTTAATAGTGGAGGGCGACGACGTCGCCTAGTCGCCTCGTGGCGGATAGTCGATACAATCCGGTGGTCACCCACCCGTTAACCAGTCACCCTCGCACGGAAACGCTTCTTTCACTACACCCTTATCTACGTAACACACCCTGTATTTGCTGCACACACATAGACAGTTTTATGAGCGTGAACTAACGTCGAGCATCAGGGTTATCTGTACCGTCAGTTATATAAACCAAGAGTTCATGTCGTTACACTCTTATCCAAGAAGTATTGTAGTTGGCACTCTGTGTCGTTACTATACCTTCCGTAATATTGGATTAAGTTTAAAAAAGGAAAGTAATGTCCATCTAGGTCAACTATTTACTTTGTATGAAGACCATGAGAAATATAATACGCTGCATGAAAATTGGGATGAAACCTACGAAACCTTAGGAAAGAAAAGTAAAAAATAAATCTAATATCAAGTATTAAAAAAATCATTAACCTTTTATAACCGATTTAATATGTTTACAGGTTTTTACCGTATTATTTTTACCTTATAAAGATTTCGTCAATTATTTATTTCATTGAACATGAATAATGTTCAACTAAAGTGTCCCTATACGAAGGTATTATGCCAGTTTCTTATTCCCTTTCACAGATAACAAAGAGGCAGTCAAATAATACCAGATGTTTCTTATTTTGCCGGAAAATTCAGTGTCAACTATTTTCATTTTTCTCCGTCACATTGTTAGCTCGCATTCTCCCGAGGGACGAGGGTTCGCAAACAATTCGCCAATCGTTAGAAGCACTTGTATTTACATAAATTTTACACATATTTGACTGCTCAATCTTTTTCGTGAAGCCAAGCCGGGGACCGAATGGTCGTGTGACTACGGATTTGTCCCAACACACTAGATGATTAGTGATGTTAGTGATGTTGTGTTTTAGTGATGTTAGTTTTATAATATCGTTCTTTTAGTGCGTCTATATAACTCTCGTTTATGATTTAGATTACAATACAAAGGTATTCTGTGTACTTTACTGTCAGGTACAGGAATTTCAGAGACATTTCATCTGGGACAATTTTAAGGTGGAATAGGCACAAGGTAATAAATTTCTATTATAGTCGGGCTTACTCGTAATATTATTCAGGATGCTACGCCCGCATAAATCCTACTTCTTTAGTTTAACATTGGAAGGTTGGTGAAACTAGTTTTCCGTTGGACTAAAGAACTTTGGGAAAGTTTACAGCGTGTTGAACCAGTCACATACAAAATAAGAGATGTTCAATACTGATGCGAAGTCAGTTCATATTGAATATACCTAATGTGTTTGCTCATTTACGAGCAACATAATAACATTTGTGGTGTTTAATTTGTCCATGTATTTGCTTCATAATTTAACTGACATTAATAATGGGCCGTTAATTAAATCAACGTACACGTACAAAATGATGGATGTTGCAATCGTGTACCTAGTTCGTTATACGCACCAGTATAAATTAATTGCTAACTAAGGAGAGAGACGATGTCAGTTGCAATTTTTCTACTATATACAAAAATAAAATGAAACCTTCAATGATTATATAATTCGTTCAAGCAGTGCAAGCCATTGTTTTTTTTGTGGCAGTCCATGCTCACCTTACGAAGCCCTAAAGTCAGGTGACTTGTCTTACTTTAGAATTTGAATAAGGAACACGGGACAACGTTGAGAGTATTGTAATTTCTTCATAAAATTTACAACAACATATTGTGTAGATAGCATTTATTTCTGAAAGTCGCAAATAGATGTCAAATATTTACCTGTTTTGATTAATTTTCCAATATTACTGTATGGAAATAAGAAATGTGGCTAACTAGCGAACTAGAATATTAATAATAAATTGCTATTATAACACGGAATTTGATGTTGTAACCGTTTTAGGTGTAAAAAGGCGTTTGGAATATTTCCAAATTCTTTTTTTACATCTTAAACTAAATATTAGGTGTTACGATATTAATTATAACATTATTGTATTCAGATAATTTGAAATTCACACACAACTCTTAATCATCCATAATTCCGATGTGTTCCATGGATCAATTATACAGCCGTTCTAAATTGGGTACATGAACCCCTGTAGCTCCACATTCAGCGAATACGTAATACATTTTGAATACCATAGCGTTTTTAGTTCCATGTCACCTATTTTTAAATTTTCTACATTGAAAATGCTGCGTAAATAAATCCAACGTTTAATGTTCTTAGTTAAATATTTAATGGAATAAATAGGATTCTACTTTATATGGAGTTTAATCAATGTTACAAAAAAGTTAATCCTCTACCACAGCTTGTTCTTAGTTTTTCAAATAAACATAGACATTCTACTCCACAAATCTAAATCTGTTAGTTAAGTACTTGATCTTTATACGCCACGAATTAAAATTCGGGGTACATAAAGAGCGGACCGTGTCAATATTCTGAAACATTACTTTGTGGGAACATAAAGGTACTTTTGAATATGTGTATTCGAATAGGGATTGAAAAACGTTATAACCATGGAATCAGAGCCCCGGGCCAGTCAAGTTAATTTGACAAAATAAAAAAACACATTTGAAAACTTAAAACTGGTATTAGCGTCATCTATATTCTAAAGTAAGCACTACGGCACGAGCATGTCGGTGACGCGAATCCATAAGTTTATCCCCTATCAAAAATCGCTCAACGTGCCTAAAGAAGTTTTCACTTAAAAAATAATGTAGATTTTGTAAAAGGTCAGTCCGACTGCCCCAGGGGAGAAACGAATCATGTTATATTAAAAAGACACACATTTGTTTGCAAAGGAAAGAAAAACAAACCCTTTGGATTTTCTTTGCTCGCTGTACGGGTGAGCTAGCTACACAAAATACATAGAGAATCGTGCCTCATCCTCGGTTTCTGAAGGCCTTATGAAGTAACCCCGGTGTTGAGTCTGATGTTAACCTTAGTGATTGGTTTAACATAGGTGAGGTATACACAGGGTAATTAATTGTTAAGCAATAGCCGTGATAAAGCCATTTCATACAATTGTCAAATAATGACAGTTGTGATGTGATTATACGGACAATTTAGGTTCGTAGTAATTTTACCTGTTGGATAAAAATATTCTGGCTTCCTAAATTCAATGGAGGTCCGATGAATTATCAGAATAATTCCCCAAATGTCACTGAATACCACTATAGGTATGTGGTTGTATTGGTAGTGGTTAAATTCAATCAAGGCATTCCGGAGTTGAGCCGCTGGGCTTCGGTTAAGGGATCGGTTGACCTTACCGCCACAGTGTGCTACACCCCGCCCACCTTGAAACGAGAACAAAAGTGAACTGTTTTAAGTAAATATTTCACACTAATTGCTCTGTTTTAAAGTACTTAGTTTAGCGGCTTTTGTTAAGCAATGTAATTGCTTAATTTTTACAAATACCTACTGTGTTACTTGAATGTTATTTAAAACTGTTGTTCTATGGGTTTAAAAACTACGTTCAGATCATACACACTAGGCAAAGACATCGAAGTGATGATTAAAGTTTGGTCCATAATAAAGATATTTCTAAAATTCGTAAATCTTACATAGAAAATAAAATTTAGATATTATATCTACATTCACATTCCCAATTATTGATGAACACATTTAGACACGATGGGTACAGTTTTAGCAACAGCTTTATACTTAATCATGTTTTTTCCAGGACAAAAGGTGTGTACCTAATCAAAGGCGATGGATAACGCTCCCATACATGTTTGGCCCAGCATGTACATAAATAAAACAGTATATACTATGATGGAATATTTGTACTTAACATCCTTTTTTATATTTTATTACTCTAGAACACGGTGGTGACTTAAGTCGTTGTCCGTGCTGGGCCAGACTTTGTTCATGTCCTTTTACGGTTGCATCCTAACATTAGATCACACTGAATTGATTTAGGACTATCAGTCGGCGAATCAATAATTGAACCTAATTCGAAGCACGATTGAGCTGTCCAATGTATTATGGAAATCAAATCATTGCCTGGTCCCACATATATAAACTTTTACATGTAAGTGCTTCTGAATATCATTAGGATTACAGTATTGATAGTGTATACAAACAATACAGTGACAAGTAATAGTGTTATCAATTAAAAACTTTCATTGATACATACATATTAAAACTCGTGCCTTTTTCCGATGGGGGCAGGCTGAAACTACATAACGCCTGCTACGATCCTTAAATACTACTTTTGCTTCGTTACTCAGCTATCTAATTACGCAACACATTTTCGTAAACTATTACGACTAATCTGTTTTATTTTGACAGTTCAACAACATTCATTGTGATAATTACGTTGTTGAGCAGTTTTTTTTTCGAACTTATGAATCTATGGATTAGCAATCTGTTTCAAAACGATTCAGATTCTGATTGATTGTGTATTACGCAGTAAGGGTACCACATACTGCATACACACGCCGGTTCCGAGTACTACGTACCTGACCTATCTGAAGATCATCACCAATAAGGTCCCTATTTATGTCTTTCTTGGGAATATAGTTACATGGCATACAAGGCAATACAAATCAAAGGTGTGTAGCGGTTACACCGCCACATACGAACTACGCATCAAAGACATGACGTCACACAAATCCTGCATCGCGCAATTAGAGTTTACCGCGCGAACGACATAGATAAGACTATCCGAAATCAACAGTTGGGCAGTCGGCCCGCCAGACACAACACCCGTCTGGTTGGAGGATCCTCCCTTTTCTATGGTGGATGAGTGAACTTTACACCCTGTTCCTCATGCCCCTAAATTGGTGACCCCGAGTATGAACGTCAACGCAGCCTTCGTGCAACTACTTCAGCGTGACGTCATCATCATCACTCCCGCAAGCTTTCGTGAGGCGAGTCACACAGACAGCCAGCACCCTCGGCTTCAACGGGTATCCTGACCACCAGCATGCAGCGAACGCGCATTCCTGGTCATCACCCTCAGCCTCATCACCCCGACTCACTGGGGAATCAACGCAATCATCTCAATCAGCGCAATCACCGCTATCACCTCAATCACCGCAATCATCTCAATCAGCGCAATCACCGCTATCACCGCAATCACCTCAATCACCACAACCGCCGCAATCATCGCAGACAGTTCCGACTCACCGTGAACTGTGCGGCACCCGGTTCCGACTCACTGGAACCTTAGCTGGCACTGTGAAGCATCGCAAGATACAAGACTCAGCCCACTATCGACCTCCGGTCTCCGGAGGCGAGTGATGTAGCGGTTACACCGCCACATACGAACTACGCATCAAAGACATGACGTCACACAAATCCTGCATCGCGCAATTAGAGTTTACCGCGCGAACGACATAGATAAGACTATCCGAAATCAACAGTTGGGCAGTCGGCCCGCCAGACACAACACCCGTCTGGTTGGAGGATCCTCCCTTTTCTATGGTGGATGAGTGAACTTTACACCCTGTTCCTCATGCCCCTAAAGGTGCTTTGGTAATTTTATTGGCATTACTGAATAGCCTTTGTTGTGGGATGCAACTTGTGTCGACACCCTAGCGCCATCTTATTGTCCTAGCACGGCAAGCTGTGCTGGGGCGGCTGCTGCAGGTGCGGAAGACCTCAAACGGTGCATATACTTCAATCTTATTGGGATTTATATGTTCGATCCGATTGGGGTTGAGAAATGGGGTCCGAGTGCCCACTTAGTTTTTTATCTCCAAGCGGTTGATCGACTCTTGGCGTGCCTATAGGGCTGGCCTATTTTTTGGCCAAAGCATCAGCATCGCCATACAACGTGGCAAAACTGCCAGCCTTTTGGGCGTTTTACCTGTTGACAGCGATGTGGACGAATTTTTTGATGCCCAATGATTATTTACCCTAGTTTTTTATATACTTGTACATATTATTATTATAATGTAGCTTTTAAAATTATTTGTTTTTTTTTCTTGGAAATAGAAATAACTGAATAGTTTCTGATGAGCTCATGATCAAAAGCTTCAAAAACGATTCAATAAACCGACAACACACGACGTGTCGAGGTTGCGGACTGGTTCAGATCGAACAGTCACATCGATATAATTAAAATGATTTTATGAATTTAATCAAGTTAGTTGTTCGCGTTATTACTCCTTGGTTCTAAGTTGGTATGTGAGTTATTTCACAAGAAAACACTATGACCTTATTCGATGTTACGATTGATCAATTCTTAACATAGCATCATGCCCCTATTCCCCGAAGAGATTTAATAAGCAGAGGTGATCGAAGAATTGATTAAAGTATGTAATTCTGATACGATATTAGATAACCTAATCCCATAATAATACAATAAATAAATAAATAATAAATTTATGTAAAGCTGAGAATTTAAACGTTCACAATACAGAATTAAAGATTAATATTATGTTAATATTCGACAACAATTATTGTTCCGATCCTCCTGTTTGTTAAACATTTTAATTGAGTTGCTGAACCTTGTAATTTGTTTATTTTTCATTGAGATATTATGAATCATATCTAGTAAAAAAAGAGTTAAGTAATAAAATAGGTTTTAAATAAAAAGCGATAAAAAGTGTTCCATTTTCCTTATATTATATAAATTCCTAGTGTGGGGCAACGTTAAAAAAAAAAAAAAAAAAAAAAACTTATAATATGGTTTTGGATTAGATAAGACTCCAGCAGATGCCCAGACCATACATCATCTCATACGTCTGCTACGATTAGCAGATGGCGTTCTGCCTACCCCCATGGCACTGGTCTGTCCCATAGACGGCATAGATGGATAGAGTAAGTAGCCTTTTGCTATATAATAACTCTCTGGCTGAATCATGGAGTGTTGACTGAGATTGTTGGTACGAGGCTTATCCTACCCTACCCAATGGGTATGTTGGTTCAGTATGTTGGTCTGTCATAGCTTCAGTGGTTGAAGATTGATAGGTCGTAAGTAGGTAGGACAGAGTAATTTCAGGCATTTAAAGAGTATCTAATACATTTAAACTCACATACACAAACGTCCAAACCCGGAACATCTAATTGTAGGTCATACAAATATTTGTTCCGTGCGGGAATCGAACCCGCGACATGCAGCGCAGCAGTCAATTACTTAACCACTGCGCCAACCGTGCCGTCACATGTCCCTTATACCGTGTTTGCGCCATGTCCCATAAACCGTGTACAGAAATCCATATAAGAGTATAACCAGTAGGCTACTTACAGTTAAAGTTACCAAAGAAACTTAAAAGATAAATGGAAGGAAGGTAAAAAAAAAAACTAGGTACCTTAAATCTATTCCCACCTAGAAACTGAAACTGACAAAACAAAATAATAATTCCAATAAACAAGAGGAAGTCATTCGCGAATTTTAAAACGGACAAAGAATGCGTGCTTTGCATAACAATGTCATTCAAGTTTAATGGCCTTCATATCACGAGAGCTTTTATGGTACGGAATAAATAATCACGATTAACTATGTCATTGGCTGGTTTATGAAAAAGTGTACACACGGCTACATATCAAGCTGTACTTTTCCAATATAAGCTGACCTCTCACTGTGCGGAAATCCTATACAATGCGAGATCAGCATAAACTGCAAATGTATAGCTTGATGTGTAGCCGTGTGGACTTTGTCATCCGTTTAATAGGTATCTAGGTACAGTCACGAACAATACGACCACTTAGTGATTTTCGCGTATAGTAAGTACTGTTCCGGTTTTGTCTAGATGGCTTTGCCAAACGGGGTCCGCGAATTTTTTATAACTTAGGTAATGGTATAATACGAGATGTTTTACTTCATTCTCTATGCATTTTAACACCATACTGCGATCGCCAATCCGCCTGCCAAGCATGAAGATTATGGCCAACCCCTCTCCCTCCCCCCATCCCTCGAGGGTTGGGGGGGGTCTATTTTCATGTCTTTCGGCTGAAATACTGATAATACACTGGCCTGCAAAAATAAGTATCACACTTTAAAAATTTCAATGTTTTCTTAACTATAGAAGTTAGAGATATAAAATAAAAAAACGTTTTATAACAATTTTTATCAGCTTTCTTTGAAACTAAAGTAAATTGTACATTATTTTTTAAATCTAATAAAAGATAAAACAATAAAAATAGCCATTTTTAGCTTAGTGTCATAAAACTCAATTAACATTTACAAGTATGTTTTACGTGTTATTTATTTTTTAATAACTGCTATGAGCAGAGCCCGAGGAGGCATCCTCGGGCTCTGCTTTCAGCTTCGAGTCGATTTGGCATATTGAACATGAGGTTTCGGAGCCGTGTTTGGGAATATTCTCCCATTCTTCTATCAGGGCCTGTTTTAGTGCCCTGAGGATGGTAGGTGGTGGTCTGCGGCTTCTGACTAGCCTCCCTAGCTCATCCCAGGCGTGCTCAATCGGGTTGAGATCAGGACTTCTTGATGGCCAAGCCATCACGCTGATACCAAATTCATGAATATACTCTTGCACGACCCGAGCCGTATGTGGCCGGACATTATCATGAGATAAACACTCTTTCATCTTTAGAATAGGAAAAGGCAGCCCCCATGACTGATTAACGATATATCGTAGTTTCACTCAGCGTAGAGCACCACGATCACAAAAAGAATACTTAAGTATTCTTTACTTAGAACCTACTTGGGATCGATTCACATGTAGATTTCAATTCGATTCAATTTCACTAAGTGTGTATATATTTATGCTCCTGACTGTACCTACTTACCTAGGTACAATGGAAGAAGTTCATATGAAGTTCTTCGATAGTACTTCATAAATTAGTACCTGGTCGACCGAGCTCTGCTCGGGTGAAAGTAGAGAATGCTCATTTAATAGTATAGGATAGTTCATACTAATTGCATGTTCATTACCTACTAATTCTATGCTGCCATGATAGTAGGTACTTACTAATTCCATGCTGCCATGTCATTATTCTATGGTAGCCATCTTGTTCTAAACTTTGGGCGACCGACCTCTGCTCGGGTGAAAATACGGAGAAAACTATTTTTTCCAGATATGAGACCTAGCTACATCAATTTTTTACCCCCGTAAACCCCTATATTGCAAGTTCTATCGAAATCATTATAGCCATTTTCGAGAACGTGATTACAAATATATACTTATTATATATACAAATATTGCTCATTTAATAGTATATAGGATATTCTATCAGACGTAATGACTGCAGTAGAAAATATTATCTGAATGAGTCATCAAGTTGCAATTACGTGTAACTATCGGCATATCAAAACGCCATCTTAGGAACCCCATTATAATTGTCTTGCAGTACGGTGCACCCGCTTCCTTCGCCTTATAATATGTACAACAATAACATAAACCGCCATATCAGTAGTAAATAATTACGTAAATCGTACACCTGGCTTATGTGTCACTAAGAATCTACTTCCGAGATTATTTTTTCTGCTGCTCCGTTAAAGTCGTACGTAATTTATCATAATAAGGATTTCTGAATGAATGTTCCCACGTCGACGTTGCCTTTATCGGTCGAATGTGCAATAAATCAATGTATTAGTCGTTTCCAAACATGAACAATATAATGCTGTCCATGTCATGCATCTATTCAAATAAACATGGCTGCAGTGTAAATAGTTCAACTAAACAGGTACTGCATCCATACTAATGTTATTAACTAGCTGCGTCCCGCGGTTTCACCCACACAAGTCTCGATCCCGTGGGAATATCGGGATAAAAGGTATCCTCTGTCTTTCTCCAAGTCATGGTCTACCCATGAGCCAAATTTCATCCAAATCCGTTCAGCCGTTTAAGAGGGAACAGGGGCTGCGAGGAATTTAAAAAATAGGTATTTGAAGAAACTATTGCCGTCGCGCTGCGCCCGAAAAACCGAGTTAAACCCCGTAAAGTGCGATAGGGACAACTGCAGCTCAGACCGAATATATCACAAATTTTTTGACGAAAACGACGTTTGGCATTCTCCTTTTTTCTCCTCGAAAACTAAGCCGATTTAATATTTTTTTACATTAAAATTTTAAGATTCCAGGTTCTTATTATTTTCTTTTATGCTAAAAACTTTTCCGAATTAGTCTGGTAGTCCTCTAATCACGGCGGTAAAAATGGGGCATTTTTGTAATTTTTGGAGGGTCATAGTTTCCTTACTTATTAATTGCTGAAAAAAAGGAAATGACAGGGACATGCTTAAAGAGACCCTGATTTTATTTAAAAAAAAATGACAGCTCTAGAGGCATTATTCAGGAAGAAAAACGGGGAATACGTTTGTATGGAGAATCACGGGCCCTGTCTTAAGCGTGAAAGCGTAACAAACAAACAAACACACTTTCGCATTTATAATATTAAGTTATGATGCGAAAGAAACTCTTTCTGTCTGTATGGTACCTTTTCACGATATGGCTGTCGGATTTCGATGTTTGGCACATAGGTGAACCGTGATCTGGGGTAGGAAATAGGGTTTTTTATCCCCGCAGAAATTAAGGGGAATAATTACCGACCTTTAAACTTTAGGTATGCCTACATACCTAAAGTTTAAACCGTGCGTCTCTTAGTCTTGACATCCGATATTGCTAATACAATAAAAAGGACGACTTATCCAAGGCCCGGGGTTCGGATTTATGCCCGGTTGATGGCAATAGGCTTGCCCCCTGTTATGTTACAGTACTTTTTTAAGTAATAACATAATTTCACGCCTGTATTTCTCGAAGGGCTAAGTAGAGGTGTACCTGTAGTACATTTCGCCAGTTATTTTTAAGTCTCATGTAACAGGGGGCGAGCCTACTGCCATCAATCGGGCATAAATCCGAACCCCGGGCTGCTACTGAGAAAGCTAAGTGGCAGCTGCTTTAAGCACTCGATTAACTTTTCTGATTTCTTTTATACGGGAGTGGAGCCGGAGGTATTGATGGTTTGTAAAATTATACACGTTTTAAAATAAATCCAAAACGTATAATAGGTGCAATCTTCGATCAACATGCGCAGCAGCGTTGTCAAGTTTATTGTAAACAGTGCTCGAGGTCAGGTCAGAAACCTAATGCACTCCGTGATATTATATCTATTAGGTACATAATATTGTTGCGAACGTGGTCGAGTTGAAAATTTGTCAGTAATGCAAACGTGAACCTCCCAAAATCCGCTGCAGTTTTTTAGGCAGAAAACCCCTTTTATTTCACGTTTTCCTCCTCCTGTCTTTTCCTTCATTTTCATTTGAAAACCTTAAATCTTCAAGTTTTAACTAAATTTGCTGTGGGATCATTTTTGCCATACTACACCAGGTGATACAAAATCATATATTGTTTCAATTAACTTTTATAATCCAATAAGTCGAATAACCATCACATAAGTACCTAGCTAGTTAATTTTAGCGGCGTCAATCCGAAACATCCTTTCGATACAGGATTACGTGTGGGCGAGACGAGACCTGAATACTGAGTGTTCGAGCATGTAGTGTACTAGGGGTTCAGCACAACGATGGACGTTGGAATGCCTCGCGATCTTCACATTAAAATGCCGAACAGTTCGCAGTTCGCGGCGCATGACAAATACTCCTTGGTACACTCAATAGATGTCTATTTCCGATTTCAAGGGAACTCTTTGTTGTATATTTATTTTATGTTACGTTACGAATTCAATAACATTCTGTTTTGCTGATTTAAAAAAACAAAGGATTTCGAAGCTTATTTATTTATTGGCTTACTTTGTTGTAAATATTTTTCGCTGTGATTGTCTTTTGTCTATATCTGTTTACGTTTTTGGAAAACGCTGCGGAACCATTGCTATTTGTTTGGCGTAGGTTATTAAGAATTGAAAAAACAAATGTTCGATGTATTTCAACGTTCAAGTACATAAATATTTAAGCGCAACGTTGTAAAACTGAAAATTTGAATAATTAAAATTGCATACGAGTTGAATCAAGGGCTGTGGTGAGCGGTTAATTTTAGTTTGCATGAAAAACACATTTTTCAATCTGGGTAGAGAGGTGCGGGAATGTTCCAAGGAAAAAATAATTTTCTAGCACACACGGTTTTGTGGAGAACCTGAATATCCTTTCTACCTGATGAGCGTATAGTGTCGCAAAATTAAAAGTAAAAAACTTGGTTATACCTATAATAAACCTTTAAGATTCTTTCCACAAGCTCAAACATGTATTGATGTACTTACAAGATGGTTAAAAAATCGTAGATACCCAGCACGCACTCTAGAATATAAAGCATAGCTGAAGTACCAACAAAAAAATAACAAACAAAATATGGATTTTTACTAACACAAGTGAGTACAAATCTAAAGGCGAGAAAAATAAAATAAAATCTCCTTATTCAAGCCTTCTTAAAAAAAATACACTAATACGAGTACCTACGTCGTCTTCATCAGCTATCTAATTAGCAAATATTAAAAATAAACGATTACGACAAATTTGTTTCATTTGACAGTTCAACAACATTAATTGCGTTATTTACGTGTAGAGCAGTTTTTTTTCGAACTTATGAATCATAGGATTAGCAATATGTTTCAAAACGATTCAAATTCCGATTGATCGTGTATGACGTAATTATGGTACCGGTCAACCCAATGAGTTTTGCTCATCGTTGAAATTTACCATATTCCAAAACCAATATTTTTCTTCAAAAGGGGCCTCGCTGACCAGAGCACACAATTTACAAAGATTACCATAAATTAATATTATCTATACCGTTACTAGGTCAGCTTTGGTTATTGGCAAATGTATTGCTACCTAAAGTATTCATATTTTGCTAAGTTTAATTAGTGTCGATGTCGAATCTGTGTAGCCTCCGTATATCTAATGCTTACAGCGATGAAATATTAACTTTAATTGAGAACCAGAATTTCGTCGTACTATATATAAATAACATAAGTATTGTAGATAAGTCTCTACCTACTTAGTAACAAATAAAAATACCTAAATGAAATGCCTATTGTATAATCCTTAACTTCGTCGAATTGTAGCTTAGGTAAAATAGATTTATAAAAAAGCAACAGATACAGAAGCAAAACATAATAAAAAAATCCGCTGTTCAATTTTGCGGTACCAATACCCAAAAAAAAAGTATCACAGAAACGATCTCTCATTTAGAAATACACAGTGGATTAAAATTTTCCGCCTCTTGTAGCGACATGTCCTAAATTTTCCCGATTCAAATTAAAAAGCTTTCAAGATGTTATCCCGTTCTCTGAGAGACTCTGATACGGCACGTCGCCCCTGAATTATCGAATACTTTTCTCTCTTTTAAGAGCCACTTCGCTTCCTTTCGTCCTTGCCTGATCTCAAGCCCCTAGTTTACCTTTATCTTCCTCCTAACACTTTACAAACAAAATATTCACAATACACTCTCCGTGAGTCATGTATTTTCATTGATATTGTTTTTCGTGTTTCTCATACCTATCAGTTTAAATGTATTTCTGGTAAAGCATTTTCCGTTTTGAGGTTACACGCAAAATGTATCGAGCAATTAATAACATCGAAATTGTTTGCATTGAAACCTTGCCCTCGATTTTAATTAATGTTCGTAATTGATTTACTGTGGCTCTAACTGCGACCTTAAATGAAACGTTACAAAAGTTAATGTTAACGTTATGGTTATATTTATGATAAATAATTTTGCATTTTAGCATTGATGGCAGCGTTTCACCAAAACGGGCATTTAGATCGAATCCTTTAGTAGGCATCAGTTGATATTTTTAAGGTTTTGCCTTTGTACATCAAAATATAATGTTAAAGTTCATTTTAGAAAGGTATCATTTATCTACTTGTTTCAAATTTCCAAACACGACATGAGTTGTCTTAAACAAATACACGAATGAAATGAATAGCAGTCATAATTAAAATTTCTAGGTCGCTCAAAGGTAGCCCTTCAGGCAAATAACAAACATTATTTTGGCTTTTCATTGTATAAGTAAATATTATAGGGCTTTACTTACTATTTGCTACGAAAACAATTAATTTTACGAAACTAACTTACTCTAAATAAATGTTGAAATATTCGCATCGTCAATGCTACAATTTGATATTTCGGTGTTTTAGATGTCTTCTACTACTTAATGACATTAACTTAATCGAATTTCTTAGACAGAATAATTAATTGTAACTGCTTACAATCGTAAATTGTCTTTCGCCTTAATTATACAATCTTTTGAAAATGTTCATTTATTTCAATTAAACTAAGTGTTAATGAAAAAAGCGGGCCCTAGTTTAATTATACTTACGAACGATTACATCGTTTTAGGGTATACTGGGATGTTAATGGACCAGATATTGCTTTTGTTCTGCGTGTTCTATAATATTCATAGATTTTCTGAGTTAGAAATCTTCCCACACATACTCTTTTGTATTAATATCTATCTACACTCCCTTGTATTTATATTTTGGAAGTAGCTATATTCGTAAAGAACAATCCAAGTCGTTTCGAACGTATGGCTGATGGAAATAGGCGTGATAACAGTAGATAGGTTATGTCAATTGAGGTGTCAAACCGCTTTGATGCGCAAGAGTGTTCATATTGCATGGGCCCAATTATTTATAATAAATTACCAAGAGATTAGAAGGATTTAAATGCTTTTCTGTTTAAGAATAGACTACGAACATTTTTGATAAATAAAACGTACTACAGTGTAACTGAGTTCCTATCTGAGAAAAAGATTAGTTGACTTTTCTAGTAATCGTTTAGAGGAACTCTAATTAAATAATGATTAATTTAATGGTACATAATTTAATAATAAATAATTTAATAATAATTGATCCAATGATAGATAATAATTTGATGTGAATAATATACAATGTGGAGCAGGACGATTGACATTCCTCAAAACCACATAAAGAGTGTCATGTTCTTTACCTGTATACAAAAAATCAATCAAATCCAATGAATACTTTAGCCACAGGAAATTATTTTTCATTTTCTTATTTTTCAACATGATGTAGATCTGAGTCCGTAATAATAGGTAAACATTGTAAGGTCAAGAACCTGTGCAAAACGTACGATCCTCTACGTCTCAATATGCTTGAGAGACAGAGAAAGGTGTCATACGCCCCCCCGCCGCGACCCGCATCGGGCCGCGCAACAGGTTAGTGACTTTTCGTAGATAAAGCGTGTTTACTTTTTATGCAGTTGATTCTGCTATTTATTTTGTTTGAAAATTGCAATTTTTCAATTTTCCATTAACTACTAATCTTCGTATTTTAAAATGTTTCTATGGACTAGTACTGTGCTCGTTTTAATTTAATGTCGTAAGTCCAGATCCACATTGTATGATAATAATTAGATGTAAATATTTTCATTCCGAATGGCAAAATATGGCTGATCTTTGTACTGTACTAACACCTATTGATGTATCATCTACCTATTTGCAAAAATAGATTATTCTATTCTGTTCTGCAGTACCTATTTCAACTAAACTTAAATTGAAATAGCCTCTACAAGTAGGAGTAGGTCCTAGCTAACTGGCCTTTTTTTGCCTTTTTCAACATTACTGGCGTGTACTACAGGTACACCTCTGCCCGACCCCTCGAGGAAACAAGGCGTGATATTATGTGTTATGTGAATTACTATTCTCATATACTCGTAGTTTGCGCTATTATGAGAGAAGAACTATATAATCATTTACTATTGTATAAGCTCGTTTTAATAAATAAATAATCGTGTGCCTTTTTTGTGACCTTTTACCTACTTCATACGACACACATGAACTAAAACTAACCTAACAAGCCAAAACGTCCTTTAATTCTAGTCTTTTATGACTTCATGTTATATAACGGTATTTAGCTAACTAAACCGTTAAATAGACGTTCATCTTACGATGTTTCAGTCGCGTGACTGTAGTGTCTTATTATTAGAGATCGGATATTCGGATGCATATCTACCTAAAGTTAATTTTTGGCTAAGAAATTATGGAAGTGGCTTCTTAATTTATTTTTTCTTATCTTAAATCTCGGAATTCAATAAAATCCGGGAATGCAAAACTAATCGGATACATGGTATGGAAACGACTTATCAGCCCTCTTGTGAAGGTTACTTTTGCGGTGTTAACATAAAAAATTATATACCTACTGTAAACATTTTTTAATGAAACTCAAGGCACCAAGTTGTTTTTCATTGTGTGCTGTGCGAATTTTGCAACCTACTTTACAACAGTAGCTAGCATTTTTATAGACAAAAAGTAAAAAAAATATCAATTCCGGAATCGCGTAATTTTTGCGATCGATACAAAAGTGCATTCCATTATAGCCAACACCTGAACGTAAGTAAATATACATTCAATTCTATAATCAGAACTCTAAATCTGTCGATCCCGGAATCCCGGGATTTTTTCGATACAGAATTGCTTTCCATAATAGCCAACACCTCAACTTTAGGTAAATATGCATCCGAATATCCGATCTCTACTTATTATATAAGTAGAGTAGACGTTTTCAGGACTAATTTATACGACGTCGTACCTATGGTGTCAGTGCATATGTTGAGTAAACGTTTTCAGGACTAACTTATACTCGTACGACGTTGTTTAATGGTGCTGTCATGCCGTTTATTGGACAATGTATTGATCATAACATAAACGTTATGGTTAAATAAAAGGTTTTCGTAAGACAATCGTCGTCGTGTGCAAAATCTTAACATTACTTTTATATAATTATAACGTCGCTTAAGCGTTTATGCATGACCTTTTTTTATATAACAAAACTATTTTGGTCGTATGGAAGACTAACTAACTCGCATGTGACAAAAAAATTGTGTTTCAACGGTTTCATAATTTTAAGTAGACTTTTAAATAATTTAAAGGTTAAATCGACACTCTAATTAAACCATTCCCATTTTGTTTTGTCAAATTCAGAAATTAATCCGTTAATTATTATTATTTTATTGATTTATTTTTAGATGACTTTGAAACTGATTACTTACAAAATTTGGAGAATGTGCTTCTGATAATTCAAGCACATCCGATGGTGACAAAGATTTCGAATTTCGGGGAAATGCGCGATGCATTTAACATTTCTTATGAAGCTATTAAGTCTTTGACCACAATCTTAAATAAAAGACTTTCCAACCTTACCATTTCTACGATTATTATTCAGGTGGAAAATTGGTAATACCAATAAATAAAAAAATAAAAAAGATATTTTATTTGAAACCTTAAACGTACAACAAAGAGATTGGAGCCTCCATTTAAGCAAAAGATGCCTGTATTAGGAGACTCCACTCTTTCAAAAACAAGAAGGGTAAAATATACAATACGAGTACATAATCAAAAACAAGGTGATTTGAGTGAATGAGGGGGTGTGTGTAAGTGAGGGTTCGTGTGTGTGTGTGTGTGTGTGTGAGGGCCGACCAATAACGCACTTGTCCTCGGGAAAGTGATATACCTAAACTAAAAACTGAACAAGTTGTACACATAATAATCCTGTATATCTAGCAGAGCTTACCTAATGTGCTTATGTGCCCGCTGTGAGAGCCATACAAAACAAAAAAATGTCTCGATCATATTGATCAAAAACGAATGATCGCTGAGATCGATCTCAGTTTCTTATAACAACCCGAACGATGACTAAGAACACGATAGTAGATAACAATCAAGTCAAACAATCTTCATCAGCTATTCTAGATACGGGCGAGCTGACGTTGGACCACGCAACAATTATGCAAACGTACGGAGAATCGCTAGGTACTTGTTCTGGACCAGATCTGCTCGTAGCTTCGCTTCTTATTGTAGATAATTTACATTTTGATCTTGATTGACAGTTTTTATTAATTAGCAAATATTGTGTAACACTTCACATATTATTAGAAACATAATAAAAGCTCTAAGCTTCAAGCTTTTTTTTTACTGATTATTAGGAATTTCTTAGTAGCCCAGAGGCTGGATTTGTGCCCGGTTGATGGCAATAGGCTCGCACCCATGGGTCGTAAACATAACTGGCGAAATGTGTGTGTACTATAGGTACCTACTTAAACCTCTGCCTAACCTTTCGGGAATCACAGGCGTGATGTTTTGTTATATTATTATTATCTGAAGACATCCATTAAATTAACCATTTTTAACAGGACAAACTACTTAATAACACGAGCTTTTTGTGTTCGTCGATGTCCCAAAATGTAGATGGATAATAACCTACTTGTTTGGGAAAATAAACTACTTTCATACTATAATTTGAATTCAGTGTCTATCACTTAATTCAAATTGTAGTATGACATCCTAACTTAGAATAACAACATTTCCCAGTACTTAATTAGTTTGTGTGTTTGTATGTTTTTGTGGTCAGATGGCAGTCGCTACCTAGTTAGCCTGGACGTCTTTTCCAACTTAGGAGAAGGCTGATAAAATAATGGTGTAGCCATTTATAATCAAAACTTAAAGTAAATGGATTTACTTAAACATTAATTTTATCTTCTTATTATTAGATAAGTTTTAAGCTCACAAAGGATTAGTACGTACTTAGAAGCGTTACATTTTCTCTAGTCTTATACACAAACAGCCTTTGAACGAACAGCATTGCGTTACTCGTGTACAATTTTCGGACTAACTTTTCAAACTGTTTAATAATCCGCACATCATTTAATTTCATTTGTTTTTGTATAAACAAACAATTTATAAAAATCTACATGTTTATTAAATGTGGTACATATTGGTATTGTGGGTACAAAAAGCTTTGGAAAAAAGAGTTTTCACCATTGCTAGTAACACCGTGAATAATATGACGCACCTTTACAATTCTTAATAGTGTTCTTAATAACTACTCGTATAACACTTGTTTGTTTACTCGAATTTGTATATCTTTCAAGCTAAAAACTACATCTAGCTTCGTAGTTCGCCGTTGTATATCTATGTGCTGCGGTGCCCGAATTCGGGTAAAGTCATGCGGATACCCGAATGCGGGCTAGCGACCAAGGGTCATTATTTTTTAACAAGGTTAATTTGAAGGTTGACTTTTAATGTTACAATGTTTTAAACTAAATAATCTATCTAAGAATTACAAATGTGGCTATAAGCAAATCCGCGTTGCATAATTATTTTAGGTAAGAACAAAAATGTTTCTCAACTCAAGTTAAATTAGCATAACAGAGACTTGAAACAGCACAAAGTGAGACGGTGTAATAAGCGAAATAAACAAATTAGGAATTATTCCGAAAAAAAAATGGCTCCCTTGCTGAAAGTAAGTGTTTAGGGTCGTATCTACTTATTATCATTTTAGCGAAGAATTCAACAGATGCCAAACAATAAGCAAAGTAATATTAATTTAATAAATTAAGCCGTAACCGAGCTTAAATGGAGCAAATATTTAAATAACATTAAAAGGTACGTTATATTTTCAAAGATCTCAAAAAGTTTTTTAAAATATTCGACCTTTTGTATTTTCCTTAGTTAAATATTTTTTGAGGTATGAGGAACCGCGTAAAGTTCACTCATCCTCTGTAGAAAAGGGAATCCCTCCGACCAGTCGTGTCTGGCGGGCAACTGCCCAGTCGATTGATATCGGATAATATGTCATTCGCACGGTAAACTCTCATTGCGTGATGCAGTATTTGTGTGACGTCAGGATTTTGTGTGACGTCAGGTCTTTGATACGTAGTTCGCATTCGGTGATGTTGGTGCCGCCATATATTAATAATTCGCGGGTCGCTTAGCGGGCACGCGAATATTAATGACATCATACGACGAGCTCTTGTCACCGTCGGCGTTCCAGCTGTATTAGAACCTAATGGCTTGGCACGCGATGATGGCAAGAGACCAGACGGCATGTCTTTATTTCCATGGATGGTGGGTAGGTCGATACTCTTGCGCCATCCCATCTTCCTTTCTCAGCGTGCTGTGCTGGCGCTGCCGCTGCGGCTGCAGAAAACCCCAAGCGGCGAAAGTATAATAACCTTATAGGTAACTATATTTTCCGTGGCCGGGAGGTCCGACGCTCTATTTTAATTTGTATCTTAGTTAGTTGTATACACATAGTTTAGACAGTCACAGTTGGTCATAGTTCTAACCTAACCTAACCTATTTCACCCAGTTTAACTAAATGACTACACGACATTCAGCCATCTGGTTAAACGTTGTGCTCAATGAAGGTTGTATACCCGCTTTTTCTACGGCGCCGGCGCGGTTATCACAAAGAAACCGTGCCGTGTACAACGGAAATTGTTTCACCAGTAGCGAAATCAATGTCAAATATTCTACTTATAAATAATAAATTAGTATTTAAGTTTGTGGCTAATGAAGACCTCGTGGCTTAGTAATTATAGCCGCACGGGTCGATCCATCAGGTTATGCTACGCTTGCCAGGGTTGGTCCGTGGATGGGTGGCATCTTTACATACCGAGACCCATCCGTATCTCGGAAATCACACTAAGCCGTTGGTCCCGGCTGTCATTCGTGGATCTTTGACAGTCGTTACGGGTCGTCAGAAACCCGAAATTCTGACAACCAGTCTTACCAAGGGGTCTCGTATCACCGAGTTACTAGGTTGTGCAGGTCAGATAGGCAATCGCTCCATGTTAAATACATAAATCTATACTAATATTATAAAGAGTAAAGATTTGATTGTATGTTTGTTTGTTTGTATTGAATAGGCTCCGAAACTGCTGGACCGATTTGAAAAAATATTTTAGCATTAAAAAGCTTAGTTTTCAGGGAGTAACAAAGGCTACTTTTTATCCCGGGAAAAATTACGAAAGCCGCGGGCAAGGTTCTAGTATAATATAATTTGAGATTCAGCTGCATCCGGTTAGACTTGAAGTCGACCCCAAAATATTTGGGAAAAGGCTAGGCATATTTTAAATAAGAAGCTAAGTTATGCTTTAAAGAAAAAAAACTTTATCCCTAAACGATTTTATAACGAAAGCCTTACAATATTTTTAAACAGATTATACAAAGTCTGTCTGAGGATTAATAACTTAGAACGAAATTGAAAAGTTTTAAACTGAGAACTTAGTGTTTTGTATACTTTTTAAATAGGTAATGTTTATTTAACTGTTAGGCACCAGTCTATAGAAATAAATAAAATTTAAGTGTCTGTTTGTAAAGTCAAAATAACAGCTTTTCCCTAAATGCATATGAAATTATATACGGTATTATAAGTTTATTTTATGTCTATCTGTCTGTTCCGGTTAATCTCCGAAACGGCTGGACTTTGACGGAACTTTCACGGGCAGATAGCTGATGCTAGAAGGAGTAACTTAGTTACTTTTATTTTAGAAAAGGAATTAGGGTCAAAAATATATCTAGTTTTTATTATCAGGTACATCAACCTACTACAATCGGTCAAATTTCTTTAATTGATTTTCAACATTATCATTAAAGTGTAAGATTCAAAGTTGATTGGGAAAATTTGACAGTTTCGGGTAGGTTGACATGCGACTGTAGACTCTTGGGAAATTATACCAACATCAAAATAAAGACAGTGAATGTTTAAGTTCAAATGAATATGTCAGTACTTACTCTTTAGTGTTTTTCCTCCATATACTCCAAAAATTTTAATTTTGTCTCAATTTCTGATTGATTTGTCTGAAAAATAACCCTGCGTTTTCGAAACTGTGTCATAGTGATCATAAAAATATATTTTATATAGGTTTAGATATTTACGGTTTATTGCTATGTTAGAACTTCGATAGTATAAACTAACGGTGTCGTCGTAACGGTGGCTGCGGTTTCACGCCGCCGTAACTAAGCCGGACCCCTCCTTCATCATACTGTCTCTCCAATTCAAAATCCAATCCACTGGCGGACTATCCGATGCCAAGCCTCATTTATTACTTCCATATAAGCCGAAGACTCCGAAGTGGCCGGTTTTAGCAGAGACGTCAATCTTGCATAATATATTTAGGTACTACAGGTTTCAAAGGAAAATATTTTCCACGTTTTGATAAAACGTGTAAGTGTAGGCGAAGGACTCGTAACCTCGTTAGATTCGCGGTAACGAGCAGGTTCATATCACTAACACTTTTGAGATTGAAGTGACATATAATCTGGGGAAAAATATAACCAATTGAATTGATTGAGTAAAGAAATTGGTTAAGTTCTGGTTATGATTTTCGGATTAGTAGACCGAAAAATCATTTAGCCAAAGATAGTATAAGACCGCGTTGTCACCCAGACATTCTAAATTCGAGACCCATTTGTGTGATGAGTGAGTGAAGTTCACATTTTCAAAATAAGAAAGCAATTAATAAGACAAAGGATCCAGAAGACAATGAAGTACTTATTAATCTTCATCTAACAAATTAAATCGAGTCAGTTGTTTCCAACACTGAAACAGTCAGCCCGGTTCCATGATCTGATGACAATTACATTACTCCTAACTGAATAGAAAGGTGCTTCTCATAAAATGAAAATTACCACAGCGAGCTAGCCTTGCAGTCGGCGAAGAAAGAATGAATTTGTTAGAAAAAGTTTTCAAGAACTCAATAAGAGGACGAATAAATTCATTTTGAACTTTACCCAGGGCTTCATCTGAAGATCGGCTTAAACCGCAATAAAGAGCCAGAAACCAGAATCTGCGCTTCAAATGCATCAGTCACATTAAGAGCTCTTATCTAGTGTAGTTTAAATTAGAATTAGGACTAGAACGCTGACGCAGACTTTTGGTTTAAGCTCATTCATTAAAAACTATTCAACGGAGACATTGGATTGACATAATCGCAGTTGGCGCTAACTTTGAAATAGACTTCCAAAGGAAAATAAACTAAATCGCACGAAGTGAAAACTGTGAAGCTCTTAGGTAAATATCTATCTGCCTAACTATCTTACTAGGTATATTGGCAAAATCACTAAGTATCAATAACCATTATGAATATTTATTATCGATGTCTCAAAAGTTAATAGCGGTTTTGTGTCTGTATTTAGAGCCGACAAATAAATATACGCTATTAGTCATTCCTTTCCTTGTTCATGTCGCAATAAGGTGGTTAAAGTCGTGATAAAGTTATATCCCTAGGGATATAGCTATATACCGTAAGATAGTTATAAGAAAGTAGCTCATAATCATAGGAGTGCCCTAATAAATAAACTGCGACCAATTTCGACGTAGTTGGTCAACGTTCTAACATAACCTAACCTATTGGTTGGAGTACCCTAGTAGTTATATTACTAGATCGTGCTCCTATATTCCTAAGGATATAACTATATCACGGCTATAACCATCTTACTGCGACATATACATAGATGCGATGGGAACACGTGACCATTAGATTTGCGTAAGTATTGAAAACTTTGCCGGGTGAGTTTAACTTCAATACATATAGGATGTTTATACGAGTACATAGGATGTCATTGTGGTGTGTGTGTTAGTTCTGCTAGTTCTTGGAAGCTGTTAGTGATGTCAGGAAGCACCACGGGTAAGTTCCGAGCGTCGTCGCCGACGTCGCACAGTTCTGACACCCATTAGCCTCGCAGTCAACACTTTGATTTTAACGAGGGGTCCGCGGGACCCTTGTAATCCGTTTACACGTCGCAAGTATTCTCTCAGCCCAAGTGGCGACATTTTGTCAAACGTCTTACGTACTTAGCTTTCTACTTGTCTAAATATTTGTGATCTAAACATTAATGACATTCGATCGAAACCACAAACTCGTTAAGAACTCTTAATTGAATTTAGAACCGCAACCGATCAGAGTGGTATATAATAGGTACAGATGCTGTTGAAGTATATTTTCTTTGTATCCGGATACTTGTCTAGGTTTATTGCAAACACGGTCAAAAAAGCCGCTCGGGCACGAATAAATTCCAGGCTAGTGAGTCAGAGAGTGCTTTGTGTGAGCCCGCGGGCAAATGAGTCTGCGTTGTGGAAGCTCCCTCGCTAACCAGTGCATTAACGCTCGCCCACTTCACTTACAACACATTTCTCACAAATAATTTCACTAAAGTTTCATCGCCTGTAAAAATCTTACCTTTATTTATCAAATATCGATTACTTAACAATATTTTTTTTTGGAAATATCCCACCAAAAAAAGAATGTTTAACATTTTAAAATGTTTAGTTTTATAATTAACTATAAAAATAATGGTTTCCACTATAAACAAATTAATTGTATTAAATATTCATTTAACTCACAAAAAAGGTTTCGTTAGGTTAGGTTAGAACTGTCACAACGACTAAAATATATATTAAAAAAATGTTTTTCGGTTTCCGTGTTGGTTTTCAACACAGTTATAGTGCAAACTATTATTTTTGTGAGTATTTTAATTATGTTGTTTATGAAATTATTACTGTAGTGTATATTTATTTTGTAAATTTGGTTCATGTTTATTAAAGTGATAATATTAAATTATAGATGGATTATTATTTTAAAGTGCTGATATACAATTTTATAGCTGTTTTCATCAATTTTAAAGTGCCATTAAATACATTCCCTTTTTTTTCATTTTCCCAGGTAATACGAGTTTTGATTTAAGCGCTGCAGCCGTTAGTAAGGTAACATAGCATAAGTTTTGCCAAGCGAATGCTGATTTTATTTATTTTGCTCATGGGATGCATTATTTCCAATTCAATGAATACCGTAGGTATTTTTCATTATGCTGAGCACATAAATTCACGTCGATGATCCATTCAAGTATTTTCCATTTAATAAAACCTTGCTGTAGGTTCTTCGGAATAATTAATGTTAAAACGTCGCGCGCTGGATAGGAGTAACTTTGTTGTCTATAAGGTCTATTATTTCGAAAGCACACAAAAGTTGGCAGTTTTTTATAATAAAATAATTCTTGAGAGGTCACTCTTATTGAATTTTCCGCAAAGTCGAAGTCAAGGCGAGGTTTGACAAAATGGCGACCGGCTTTTTGTTAGTTATGGGAGTCCCGAGGGAGATTTAAACCGGGTATAGTTAAAGTTCTAAGCAGTATTTATCTAAGTGAGTTAGTTGTATAGGCGTACGATGCGTGGCTTCCCGAGGGTGTTGTTTGAAACAAGGGTTCGTACAAACTTAATATGTTCGGAAATATGTTAACAAATGTGTTCGGGTGGGAAGCAGTCCTCTAATTATAAATTATATCCCCGCTACAATTAAACTATGTCTTCCTTGCGCGTTGCGATATCTTTACTTTTTGTTTACTATCTACTTTCAGCTTGCTAGCGCATCGCTGTAACACACTTTTATTTCTGTTTATTTATTTAAAATAAAGGTTACCCTTTGAGGCCACTATTTGTAGTTCTAAGCAAAAAGTAGGTACCTAGTTCAAAAATTGCTGAATTAAAAGTTAAATTATTTTGGATGGTATTTAAAAGTACTTCAATTTATTCCCATTTCATTTACCTAATTTTGCCTGTGTTCCACCAAATATACTGAATGTGCACCAAAATATGTTCATTAAAATATGTCATAGCGAGCATCTATTTAACAACTGTTGCAAATTTGTAAAAATAGTAATACTTACACCTAATTTTAAAAACAAGCATTCTATTTTTTTAGTTTTACTTCAGATGCACTGCAAAATGTATTTGAATCAAACACCAATTAATGTCCAATGTAGCTTTATTAATAAAAAATGAACACATTATAAAATGTAATGCTTACTAAAAATGTTTTTTAATACTAATCAGTACGAACCATAATAATTCAAAATGTTAAACAAAGTCTTTACTCCTACAATGTTCACATTATCAGTCCACTCAATCTCTGCAGTACTTCTTTAAATTATTGCACCAATAAAGCGCACTTTGCCTTTGTATGACGCCCACGTTTTAACCGTACCTAAACCAATAACTATAGGACTGATTCGGTTCTGGCACTTCGCCGGCCGCTGCCGCGGCACGCTCGCTTCGCTCGCTCGGCTCGTGCGTTGTGGTCACAGTTCTAACCTAACCTAAACCAATAATTATGAATAAGACCGATTCGTTTCTGGAACTTGACTGAATGACTGGAGCGTGACTCTGGCTTCCAAAAATACACCAATAAAAGTGATTATTTGAAAGCTATAGCCGCTAATATTAAACTAATTTAATTGAAAAGTGTATTATGAAAACATGTGTTTAACTACTTGTACCATGGTACTATTATTCTGATTGTATGTTATGTGACAACAAAGTTACGCAAAATTAGTGTATACAATACTGATTAAAAGAATAAAAAGAAATCTAAACAAAAAGATATGACTTTGAATAATAGTGTAAAAGATGGTTATGTTGAGAAAATATAGGAAAACAAATAAAAGTATAATAGATGTTTATTGCTACTGACATTATGAAGTTGAATGCTTCGGAATTATGAACATTAGAGACAGAGTAGTTAGGAATTGTGATTGTTAGGATGAAAAATGTTAGGAAGAACATTTTCGGATTTCCAATTATCGGAGTTGAAAATTTAGGTGAACTTTGGCGCACCCCGCCCCGCGCGCCGTCCGTCGCACAACAGAGAGCATTATAGGCAGGCATACGCGTCGCAAGCGCGCCAAAACCATTTTCAGTAAAATAAATATAAGTCTTAGAAGTAATGTTTTACGAAATGCATTATTTGTTCTTCAATTATAATTATTTCAATAACATAAAAGTTGTACAAAACCGTTTTAAATGGGTATACGGTACTAGGATGCATACTAAATATTTTGTGTAACATTCAGGAATATTTGGTGCACGATCAGTATTTTTCGGGGAAGAATAAAATAGTTATTGTTACAATAGAATATTTGCAGCGCACTACAAAAAAGTGTTATATCTTGGTGTTAATTTGGAATTTGTTTGATGTAACATATTTTGCTGGCCGAGTAGTTTAATTATAGTAAAACAATTAAACGGGTTTAAGATCAATATTTTAGAAATGCATACATAGATGTACCTTTAGATTTTTGGTGAACACAAAAATATTATCCAATTATTTTTACACTACCTACTTATTCTACATTACATTTCGTACACAGTTAACTTTCTCCATACCTAGAGTAAATTGAGTGTTACTTAAAATGTGCCCTAGCATAATCAATGTAATTTTCAGGGGTGCTAAACCAGTTAAGTACATGGAAATCCCTCTGACGCTCAAAGCTTAATTTGATGATTTTATTAATTCATTTAGCCGAATGACGTCTACGTCTGGACATAGGCCCCAAGCACCGCCATTTTGACCGGTTCTGTGATTCCTGCGGCCTTTGCAAGTTCATCGGTCCATCTTGTGGGTGGCCTTCCAACGCTACGTCTTCTGGTACGCGGTCGCCACTCCAGAACCTTTCTGCCCCATCGGCCATCTGTTCTGCGAGCAATGTGCCCTGCCCATTGCCACTAAAGTTTGGCAGTTCTTCGGGCTATGTCGGTACCTTGGTTCTCCTGCGGATCTCTTCATTTCTGATTCGATCAAGTAGGGAAATTCCAAACATAACCCTTTGAGTGACTTTTAGCCTTCACAGTTTTAATAAAAATGAGTTGTACACTTGCAGTTTATCTCTAGCTATTTCTGTAACTAGTAAACTGATCTAAACACACGTAAGTTACGAGTAGCAGTGGGTTCACCGCAGTATTTGGACTAATGTACGAACAAACTTAAGACCGCGAGTTGATTGAATGCATCGTGTAATTCGGACAGAGTACGAGTACCTACTACATCTACTATTGCAACCACAGCTAAGCTGTCAGATAGATATATTATAGAATATGCTAAATGCTTTATGGTACAGCACAAAAGCAACATGAAATACAACATCAAATGTGGTAAAATCCACAACGAACTTCTTGGAAGTTTTGGCTGAAATTATGATGTGCTGTGCTTTGATGGTACGAGCTAGAGGCAGACAGCCTGATGAAAAACTAGCAAAGTTTAATATCATTTCGAGTGCGATTTCAAGTAGGTGCCAAAAAGTCTAACTCGACACATCCAATCCTGACTGTTAACTGACACTTTCTGTGTCGTATATCATCGTCGTAGTGTCGTGGAGTCGACTACAGTAGCGCATTTTACCGCAACTTGCTGTAAGAGAACATTTGGTAAAATGACTGTAAAAACTACAGACTGCCTGGCTGCCACAGTTCTACATAAGTTCCATTGCAAAAATGCTTGAATAAGCTATTCACTTACTGTAAGTCTAACCTCTAAGTGTAAGTCTTACGTTTTAAGATAGAGGTTGAAAAGAAAAGAAAAACATTCAGTCACATTTGTTGCATCATAAAATTCATGAGAGCATTTAAACTAATCAAAGATTTTGTTTGTAGCAGCATTGTCTTTTACAATGCAACTATATGAATAATAACAATTCTTCAATAAATTTGCACTAAGTGTCAAAAGCTTTGTGACCCGCCTTATTAATTAAAACGCTTTTTTACTATTCTTAGCTTGACCTGTATCTATCTATGTAACGGAATATTTCAACGTAAGTTTCACCAACTTCAAGACGTTCGATTAACTTGAAAATTTGCACACGAATCAAAGACCGATGACAATGTACCCGAAGGTTGACATGAGCATTAAGTCCGCCTCTGTACATTTATGTGCTTGAAGTATTAAATAAATAAATGCAATAATTTAGTATTTGGAGCTGATCTGATGATAGAGCCAGAAGGTGGATAGTGGAACTCTTCAGCAGTTTCTAGTAAACCCCTCGAGTTTGGACTCATTTGATTTGGTTTGACGAGTCCAATATTGGGACTTGGTATCGAGGGTCTGATGATGGAGCTAGCTGGCGGATTGTGGAACTCTGCAGTAAAACACTAGTAAGCTACTAGTAAACCCCTCGAGTTTGGGGTCATATGATTCGTAACGATGAGTCCAGTATATTGCACTTGATGGCGAGGGCCTGATGATGGAGCCAAGAGGCGGATAGTGGAACTTTTCAGTGGCAATTAGTAAACCCTTCGAGTTTCAGGTCATATGATTCGTTTTGATGATCTAGTAGATTGCACTTGGTGTTGAGGGTCTGATGATGGAGCCAGGTGGATAGTGGATTTCTTTAGTGGCTACTTAACAAGTAAACTGGTCAAGTCATAACTTCGTTGACTTTAGACTTATTAACTAAATGAAGAATATACTAGACTAAAAAGTAAAAATAAAAATTATAGTTTAAAAAAACTATACACACTTTTTATACGAACTAAAAATTATAAAATAATTAAATTAACTTGTACTAGTTAATAGTCAAGCTGCATTATATATATAAGTACCAATGCAGCTTGTTACTTCTTTTATATCCAATGATTAAATCAAAAAGCGTGGAGCGCTTTGTTTAAATTAATTAACAGTAGGTGATACACACAGCTAAAACGCGCTCCACGCTTTGTTGCACAAGCTGCATTGGTAAAAATATATCGTAACTAGTACTAGTTACGATACATTAAAATGATAAAATAAATAAACTGATTGTACAATCAGTTTAATTATTTTATAATTTTTAGTTCGTGTAAAAAGCGTGTTTAGTTATATTTTTAAACTTAATTTATTTTTTTAATTGTTACTTACTTTTAACATTTCAAATATTTTACAAAATAATTTCCGTAAATTTTGTAATTTTTGTTTCATGTTTCAATGTTGTTTTGTATACTTTTTTTTTACTTTCAGCTAAAGAATTCCCTTCGTTGGAGCCTTTTAAAGTTTATATATACAAGCTGCATGCAAATATAAAAAAACTCGGCACTGTAGCTAGACCATTTTAAAGCTTTTTCCTCCGAGTTCTTTGTGAATGTATAACATCGTGGAAAAAGTCCGCAATGTTTTCATGTTGATACTATCAACTTTTACTTTGTTTCTGACTAAAGTCGCTAATGAGATACGAAAAAGATAATACCTATGAGCTTTCAAAAACACATCAGCCTTTAAGCCAACGTACTAACTTTTTGTGACCTTCGCAAGTAGCAATATTGAAATAACTTTCTAAAAATAACTCGATAACAGTACATAAACACAAAAATATAAATCTTGGTAAACCGAACCTATTATAACCGGATGGCGCTCTGGCTCTGTCCATTTGCGGGCTATTTGCGTCCACGACGTTTCAATTAAAATTTTAATAATCACACGGATTTGGTGACATCATATTAATGGGAAAAGTGCAATTAATATTTCATTGGATGTCATTATTTATTTGTTTATATGTACAAGTATCGGTAACCAGCAGCTTTACTGTGTTATATTTGATCTCAATTCTTCCTATTTGGATTCGCTATCGCTAATTTACCAAACGCAGTTGGATTTATATTATAATTATAACACTTTTCAGTTTCCGATGTTGTTGAGCTCTCATGAAGTCTCTAGCCAACCTAAGCTATATTCAATTCAATTCAAAATATTTAATTTCACATAAACCTACATGGGCACTTATGAAACGTCAGAAGCTAGGTGCACGGTTCCAATTGGTCGTTTCCTATGGAGAAGAGCCGGCAAGAAACTCCACTTAAAAATAATTGGTTTTTACAATATTTTCAAATAACAGTATTATTAGGTATGGGAGGACAGTGTAGGTCTTTCAGCAAGTACCAGGTACTTAACAAAATAATTATGGTCGGCAAATACACAGTCCACTAAGCCTACAGCGTTCTCACATTCACAAAATAAAAAGTCAAATATTAATATCAAGAACATACAAAAATGTTATGAGGATGTTATCGTAATATCATCAAACTGCTTCACGATGGAATCGAATCTGAAATCTATTATATAGCCAACATTTACATATAATTCACAATTTTTTTTCCTTGGCTGATTTGTGAAACTCTCGGTATTTCGTACGTATTCCTACTTATCTTCATGCACGGTACCACGTGTCGTTCTGGGCCGCTTCATCCACATTCATAGCATCTTGTCGGACACACGTGCCGTTTACCTGTATTGTAGTTCCGAACTTCCTATTACTTTAAAAGACCTATTGTAGCCGCAAAGCCCCTATCGCACAATGGACCTCCTTTTCAAGAAGCAACCTTCGATAAAAATGAAACTCTCTTTTATAGGTTAGTACCATAGTCTCACAAGACAATATTATAAATTCGAGTGCCGTCTGTTTGGCCCAAGCCCCTGGCTGGAGGCTTTGAGTTCGCTTAAGGCAACCACAGGACGACAATTATTTGAAACAAAATATGTCCAAAACCTTAAAACCTCTTTTTGACACGATTTTGTTAGCTTGACCAGTATCTATCTAGGTATGTAACGGAATATTTCAACGTAATATTCACCAACTTCTAGATGTTCGATAAACTTGAAAATTTGCACACGAATCAAAGACCGATGACAAAACAATAATTTAGTATCTTGGAACTGATAAGCGGATAATGGAACTCTTTATCGGCTTCTAGTAAACCCCTCGAGTTTTATATGCAATGATTAAATCAAAAAGCATGGAACGCTTTGTTTATTTAATAATTGGATATTTAAAAGAAATAACAAGCTGCATTGGTACATACTTATATCGTAACTAGTACAATCAATTTAATTATTTTATAATTTTTAGTTTGTGTAAAAGCGTGTTTTTTAGTTTTTTTTTAAACTACAACTTTTATTATGAATAAATAGAATAAACATATAGCTTACAACTGCTATAAAAAAAACAACCCCTAAAGAGCTTTTGTTGTTCGCTATTGAACCGCTTATATAAGAGTTTCGCCGATATACTTACTAGTAATCGCTACTTAACAATAATTTGGTACTACACATTGCAAACGCTTTGATTTGGTACTCATAGATACTAAATGAACTAAATAATGAAATGATTTGAGTGCCTATTGATGAATATGTCCAATTAAAAATAAGTATAAAAAACCGAAAAATTCTTAATTTAAAAAAGTGATTACAGCAAAATTAAACATACCTTTAAGATTCCACGGCCGTCACGAGATATCCCGTCTTTCGGTACCAAAAAGTGTCGGAAATCGATCAGCCTAATCTCATTGAATAATTTAAAGATTTATTTAAGCAATGGGAACCTATCAACTCCGACGTTTGTTGAGTTGACGCGCTGAATGTAAATCGAGCTTAGCACAATAAGGTCCATGTTTTTGAAGGGGCAACGAAATATTCTGGTCTTGGCGTCCTGCATAACAAGAGGCTCGGATTTATTGTGTTACCGATAACATTGTGACTTTGAGTGAACAGTCGTGTCACAAACAGAAGAATAACGTACTGTAAAAAAATATTCCATGCATGTCTAAAATTTGGTCTTCGTGTTATTAAAAATCGGGGGTGGTCGTTACATCTAGATGGTCCTTCCGGTTGGTAAAAAATTTGAAATCAATTTTCAGCATAAAAGCTCAACGCGTCTATTTTCTTCGTTCAGATTTTTTTTTCAAACAGGCAAGCATAATATCCATACAATGAGAATCGTGGAAATATCTTTCGACTAACTATTCAATATAGGTTTACTCCGTGCATTGTGTGGGATCTTGGGAGGTGGAGAAAGTCTATCCTACTAAATATTAAAAAAAAAAAAATTAAAAAAAAAAAAAAATTTGAAAGTTTTCATGTTTGAACGAAAACACGGCTGAATGGATTTGGATTAAATTTGGCACACAGACAGTTTGTAACCTGGATGAACATAGGATACTATACTTTTTATCCCAACAGTACATTCCCGTGTGATAATTTCCGGCAAAAGCTAGTAATGTATAAGTTATTTTAAACTCAAGTATTTTAAGCTCAAAATCTAACTTCCCCATCATGTTGACGTTGTTAAGGAGTTTGTAAGCTTACCTACGCAGATAAGCTAGAAATTGTAAGTAGGTGTTTCTCGAAATTATCTTTAAGTGTTTGACTTTCAGAAAGAGCTTGGATGTAGCCTATTTTTGAATGAGCATTTTAATCACTACACCTCCATACATAAGCTATACGGAAATTCAGAAATGCTCGGGTTGTCAGAATAAAAGTTTTTTTTTTCAAAATGTTTGGTTTTATTATTTGTCGACATCAGTGAACGTTAGCGATAATTCAGTTCCAATAAGTATTTTTCCATTAAAAGCAGTAATAACCGCTTCAAACAGTTAAAACCAAAAGGGATGGTACATTAATTAATTCATAATTACCAATTGGTCAGAAGCAAACCTATATATTATCCGTTTCCACCACTACTTTCATTAAGTTTGACTAGTTAATGTGCTGGCTGGTAATACTCGTAATTATAATTTATTCATATTAATTTATTTTGTTTGCTTACAATTAAGCAGTTCTGTGAGTATCTAACTGGCTGATATTTATACCATGCGACTCGGAATTGAACTGAGAATTTAGAATTCTTACAAAATTTGTGATAAACAAAAGTAATCAAGTGTAGGTAAACATTTTTATGGAAAATCTCCATCCCAGTTTGTCTTAAACTGAACCGACATAAATATTATATTTTACTTTGAAGTGAACTAATTCTTTCTCACCTCCACAATAGCAATTAAATTTCAGCAAATATCTAACCAAAAAAAAAAAATGCATTAGTTTTTCCCCCGAAGTCCGTTTTCTAACTAAAAATACAATCTGCACCCTAATTGCGTAACACACTATTTATAACAATCTGAATGATTTTGAAGGATATTGCTAATTCATTGCTTCACATATTCGAAAAATGTATCTGCTTAGCAACGTAAATAAAGCAATGAATATTGCTGAACTGTCAAAATGAAACCCATTGCTATTGCAAAGCACATTACGCCATTTAAAATCAGAACTATCGAACTCGTGTTTGAATTTGAATTTTTCTTCCATGTCTCTTGCGCGGTTCCAGACTGTAGTAGGTACCTCCTGTAGTTTAATTTCCGCCGAGTCATGCCATGGGTACGTGCCTAGAATTAATATGTGAGCATTTACAACCGCAGTCGTAGTTAGAAATAAATCAAAGAAATATACTATTCCGTGTTGTACATAACTACAAAATATTGGAATTTAGGGTATGTGCAACATCAGGTATATAAAAATAAAACAGCATAAAAAAAAATAGTACCCTATACACAACACATTCAATAAAATAAAATATAAACTCTATTCTTATAAGTATTAAGAAACAAAAGGAGTATGTAAGGATCGCAGCAGGTGGCGTTCTGTAGTGTCTGCCTTCCCCCGTGGCTGAGTTTATGTAATAAGAAACATATAAAAAACTATGGTGTCCAGCGCAGGTGTAGCGATAATGCCGCGTCATAGACGCATCCTAGTCCCATCGTAGATCCATCGTAGACGCATCGTATCCCCATCGTAGACCCATCCTAGACCCATCGTAGACCCATCGTAGACGCATCGTAGACCCCTCGTAGACCCATTGTAGACCCCTCGTAGACCCATCGTAGACCCATCATAGACCCCTCGTAGACCCAGCGTAGACTGTTGATATAGCGCGATATGAGTTAATATAATCACTAAAATATAAACTAATTTCGTCAAACACTAAGTCAAGAAGTCTTTGTGACTAAATAACCTAAAAAACTAGTAAAATAAACTTGAAAGTTAGGTCCACCTCAAAAACAAGGATTTAAAGTTGCAGCATAAAGAGTTAAACTATTACAAGTGTAGCGAGGGAGGGATGAAGCTATAAAAGGTGGATACCACAATCTCTCGCGGGGGACGGAGCAGCGATCCAACACTCTGATTCCTTCAAAGAGGAATCTTGAGTGGAAATGAATCTCGTATATAAAAGATTTGCTTTAACCCCACACAATTTTTATCGAATACTTTAATTTGTAATGTAAAAAATGTTTTTAATTAATTTTGAATCCGATTCCTTTAGTAACATGTAAGTACGTACTTATTTTAAAAGCTATTTCTACCTCTTAAAAGTAATTTAAATAGTGTTAGCCTGGAAATTAACGACAAGTACCGCCTGCATTATCAGAAGCATTCATTAATAATTCCTCTAGCGTGCAGCTCACAGGAATGTGTTTATTAAAAACTCCTTTACTTAGGTCATAAAAAGTAGGTATTTGCTCAATGAATTATTCATAATGAAAATGCACAGTTTAAAAAAAGTGACCGGAAATAAGTTCGGATGAATAATGAATGCAGCCTGTGCTGGGCAAGCGCCGCGTATGAATTTACCATCCGCCGTCCGTCGTTCAAGGTGCCACTTTTCACAGCACTGCATCTGAAAATATGAAAACATTAACCTTTTTTATTTAGCGGAACGCTATTTTGAATTAGTGTCCCATTTTGTCCTACCTTGCATTATTCTCTATTTTACTTGTGCTTAATGCATTTTCAAGTTAACAATTCCTCACGGAGACTAGAAATTTCATACTGGTTCAGTTTCAGGCAAACCTTGTTTAGGGACAAAATTTTGTGAACTCTGTGAACATCAGTGTGTTTATAGAATCTAATCTTGGTGTCTTTATATTCTATGACATTTTTATCTTATCCAGTATCACCCACTCATTCTTTTACAAATACTTGACATTCACGCCGGTAGCGTACCTCCGTCGCGAAACCATAGCAGCGAAACCACAGTAGTTCAATTCAACTGACTCGCGACATGTTCCGCTATTCGAAATCCGAGTAGCGGAACATGACGCGAGCCAGTTGAATTGAACTACTGAAGTTTCGATGCTACGGTTTCGCGGCGGAGATATGCTACTGGCGTCAGATGGGAGTAGCGGAAAATGACGCGAGTCTATTGAATTTAACCACTGCGGTTTCGCTGCTATGGTTTCGCAGCGGAGGTGTGCTACCGGCTTTAACAACGCTCTCTTTTTCATTTTGATTAAACAAGAAAGAAGAAGATATTATCAGCACCATTTTTATGTACGGCCTATTATGATTGGCTGGCTTATATTATTATATGTTCCTTTGATCTGTTAATTAAGTTATATAGATACCCAGATTTTCATAATCCTGCCATCAACCGGCGGAAACGAACTGCAAATCCCTTAAAGTTCGATAGTACAAACAATGCGCAATTCTCACTGCTCAGTTGTTTGATCTACGACTCCAATTTAATTGAGGAAGTGAACAGTTTTGTTGGTATTGTAAATTGTCTGTAACTTAGCTGCTACTTTAGTCACAAAGTCACACATGGTACTAACTAGTTCCCCAAGGCACTGAATTGCGAGCATAGGGTGACAAGTGACAATCGACGTTAGTGATCTATGTGAAGCAAGTTTGTCTCATATTTCATCTTAACTTCGATAATTATTATGTGCCATCATAAAGTTTGTCGCAGACGGCCTACCTGTATGAGAATTTAGCGAAGTCAGCAGTGGAATCCTTTTAATTAACGAGGCACAGAAAATTGCTGCTTACTTTAGACATGTCCCAATAATTACTTACGTGTGATGTCGCTCTTACGAATTTGCCGTACCTACACATAAGACCGTAAAGATGCTTAATTACTGGCAGTTTCACACCTCAGCAACAACGATGAAACGTGTCTGTCACAATTAATTCAGTGTATTATAGGAATATATATTTTGTTCACAGTTGTTTTATGACATGTGTTTAATTGACTGTCATTAAACATGGCGAGACGAAACTCTCAAGTAACTGTCGTTGTTATTTTAGAGGGCGATGTTTGTCGAACTTTTACGCGTAGCTGCGATGTGGAATGTCTAGAGCTTTCATCTGTTCTAGAGCTTTCCGATTATGTTTGTGTAAATCAAAAATGTCTTCAATACCATAAGATCCCCGAAAATCGGCTCGAGTACCATTCAATCAATATTAAAACGCCGATCTCTCGCTCAGCAAATTTCAATAGTTTCCCCACGAGTCATGCAAATGGTATGAATTCAGTTGCATGTCTGTTTAAACTTGAAAACGCAACAGCACTATGAAACTTTAAGTCCCAATTTATCGTTGTTATTAAAATTAATCGTCTTATGTCGGAAAGCTTAGCTAACAGTGTTGTCCTGTGTACCCAGGGTTACAATATTTAGTAGTTGTCTGCTCAAATCCTCTTGAGAAAACGGATTTGTTCTTAGAAGGTCACTTGCCCTAACGTAGTAGATAGTAGGTTGTAGGCTACTAAGTATAGCTTTATTTTAGCTCTTCATGGATCCCTGCTTTGAACTTTAGCCGGTATAGTATGTAAAAATCTCACCGTGAACACTTTTTTCGATTCCATCTGACGCTAGGAATTTTATTGATACTAGACTATTGACGGTTCACTTCAAGCTCACATTCACCAAACAAACAAAAATACGGTTATATTTTGACAGAACAGATCAGGGGGCCAACCACCACCTCTTTATGCAGTATTATTTTGATGTAACTTCAGTGCGAGAAAGAAGTGGAGCTATACAGGACGCCTAGCTCCGTCTCTTTCCCACGCTCAAGTAAGATTAAAATAATACTGCCAAAAGAGGGGTGGTAGGGCCCCAGCAGGTCATAATTATATATTATCTGTATTAATATTATAAATAGTTTGTTGGTTTGTAGGTATGTAGAGGGTAATCTCCGGTACTACCAGTCGGATTTGAAAAATTGAGGAAGGCTATGTACCATCACGCTATGACCCTCAGGAGCCAACCAAAAAGAAAAACAATCAGAAAGAACGCGAAGCGAAAACAAAGTAATAGCGATGGATGTGACGCGGTGGGTCGGGGGCGTCAGTGAGCGATCGAAGTAATAGCGATGGATGTGACGCGGTGGGTCGGGGGCGATAGTGAGCGATCGAAGTAATAGCGATGGATGTGACGCGGTGGGTCGGGGGCGTCAGTGAGCGATCGAAGTAATAGCGATGGATGTGACGCGGTGGGTCGGGGGCGATAGTGAGCGGTTGAAGTAATAGCGATGGATGTGACGCGGTGGGTCGGGGGCGTCAGTGAGCGATCGAAGTAATAGCGATGGATGTGCCGCGGTGGGTCGGGGGCGATAGTAAGCGGTCGAAGTAATAGCGATGGATGTGACGCGGTGGGTCGGGGGCGATAGTGAGCGGTTGAAGTACGAGGCCTCGGCTTGAGGACGACTGCCCTTAATTTGACCATGACATGATCTTTTCTTATACCTTCGTTCAAGACTGCCTGGAATGAAGCATTTTCTTCCTTAGGTATCTTCCACCAAAGGAAGAAAATGTTTTATCAAATCTGTAAGAGAGATTTTATTTAGCAACAAAAAAGAACATTAAAGTAAAATAATTAAGTTAAACGAATAACATGATAATGTTTCTTTAACATAGCTTTTCATCGAGTAATATCTTATATTACGCAAGAGGGGTTATCACAAATAACACTAGTGTTGGTGACACATTTCTTTACTCCCATACATATATTATATTGCACAATTTTCTTAACACTCGTAGCAGCTGTCGGAGTCGAAGAAATTCATTGAAAACTGTCTTATTTGGTATCTCCACAAAAAAATATAGCATAGGTTTTGATAAACACTCATCGTGTTTTTTTTAAGCTTTTAATGTAAGTAGGTAGGTTAATAGTCCGTTTTATTTTTATTATATTTTACAACACAGATGTTCTCTAATCTATATTTATACTAATGATCAAATAAAATTGTTTATTTCATCATAAAAGCATTGTAGCACATGGTAATTTACAGGGTTGACAAAATTAGTGTACTAAAACTACAACTAGAGTGGTGGTGAGGTTCTGCATTCCCATAACAGGATGGTGAAGCTGAAGACTTTGTTTTTTTTTGTTTGAGCGCGCTAATCTCAGGAACTTCCAGTCAGATTTGAAAAATTCTTTCTGAATTTGATAGCCGAATTCTTGAGGAAGGTTATAGGCTATTTAACATCACGCTATGACCCTAAGGAGATGAGCGAAAACGAAGTAACGGCGCGGGCGAGCTATGCGATGTGACGGGGTGGGATGGAGCAAGAAATTTCAGGCGGACGAAATTCACGGGCAAAAGCTAGTGTGTGAGAAATGCAGAAGCTGGTAATTTTCAAACCATGTTTTTCTTAGAATTAATAATTGTATAAAAAAAAAACTTCACAATGCATTAAAAAAAAACATTGTTATACCTCCATCAGTAGGTACCTTTTAACGTTGACTTTCTACATAATTATTATCTGAGGAAACTAAGTTTAGCTTTCTATGTAATTAATCTAGGAGTAAATCTTAGATTTCTAATAATATCAAAAGTTACTTTAGAGTTAGCTAGGAATAAGTTTTCACTTAGCTGATGATTTATCTTTGACGATAAAAATACCAATTAATTTATTAATATGAACAAGAGAAAACTCAATTAATTGCAAAAGGCTAACAAAAACGTCTTGACTCATAATAATACAAAATAATACCTACAATATTTTCTCTTTCCATTGTATCTGTGATACTTCATAAAGCTCTCACATCTGACTTTGGTTGACGCCGCGTAGACGCTGCGCTAGCGTCGCGTTTACGAGGTCTTCGACAAACACCTACGCTTGATGCAAAGGGTACCTAAGTACCTAAAATGTTCGTTTTCACAAAAGGGTATAATCTATATTTGGTCTCGTAAATCGAACTCCTTCTTTTGTGAGTTTTGTTAATTTACGAGACAGCGGTGTTAAATATTAAAATTAAATTAGAACTTGATTCTAAAATATTCGTCTGCTCAGTATTAATTAAGATTATTATTCCTTTAACAAGATTTAGGTACCCTGAATCTAATTAAAGGAATAAGGTAAATAATCTTACTAAGCAAAACCCACACGAAGAGGTCTATACTTAGTCTGGCCATGAATACTGTTACAATTAAAAATAAGAAAGATATTACATTTGAATTTGGAATCTGTCATTTTTATACGATTGTTCATTGAGTTTTCTAATTTTGGCGCCAATACATTGTACAATATTTTGCGATATTAAAATGGAGTGGGGTGATAAAGAGAACCGAACGCTGTGATTGCATTACACAAATTTGGTATGGAGTCTATTAATAGGTACAATGAGACCTCCTCTGTTTGTGACAGAAAAATATCTGGCCGTTCTCGTAGTGTTCGTACGAAAAATGTGGTCAAAGCAGTAAGGGAAAGAATTCGAAGAAATCCTGTCCGAAAGCAAAATATTTTATCTCGGGAGATGAAGATAGCACCCAGAACCATGTCACGTATTTTAAAAGATGACTTAAGACTTGCAGCCTATATGAGACGCACTGGTCACTTTTTAACTGATAATTTAAAAAAGAATAGGGTGGTAAAATCGAAACAACTACTGAAGCGGTACGCAAAGGGAGGTTTTTTGTTTACGGATGGGAAAATCATTACAATAAAATTGAGCAACATTTTAACAAACAAAATGACCGTATTTATACTCAAAGCTCTAAGGAAGCTTCCCAATTAGTCGACAGAGTGCAACGTGGGCATTATCCGACTTCAGTGATGGTTTGGTGGGGTGTTAGTTATGAAGGAGTGACAGAGCCATATTTTTGTGAAAAAGGTATCAAAACATCGGCACAAGTGTATCAAGATACCATTCTTGAGAAGGTAGTTAAGCCCCTTAACAACACCATATTCAATAACCAAGTATAGTCCTTCCAACAAGACTCGGCGCCGGGTCATAAAGCTCGGTCCACGCAGTCTTGGTTGGAAGTGAACGTTTCGGACTTCATCAGAGCTGAAGACTGGCCGTCGTCTAGTCCCGATCTTAATCCGCTGGATTATGATTTATGGTCAGTTTTAGAGAGTACAGCTTGTTCTAAACGTCATGATAATTTGGAGTCCCTAAAACAATCCATACGATTGGCAGTGAAGAATTTTCCCATGGAAAGAGTGCGTGCTTCTTTCTATTGATAACTGGCCTAAACGTTTAAAGGACTGTATTGCAGCCAATGGAGACCACTTCGAATAAGCTTTTTATATTTTAAATTGTTTTATATTTATGTATTAAACTAACACACTGTAAAAGTAATAACTATTATTTGCAATAAAAAAAAAGATGTTTTCTTCGTGACAATATTTATGGCAAGACTAGGTATTTTCAGTCCATTGGTCATTCGAAAGACAAAATCGACTATGCAGTATATACTTATACCTAGTTCAACGTACGTACGTCATTTGCACCAACATCACGTTTACACTGCCGTAAGGCCGTGCCAGCATTTTTGTAACCAGCATTAACCTAGGTACCATTTTATTGCACCGCCAGCACAATGACACGTCACATGTATTATGTATGACGTCATAACACGATATAAGTGTACAAGTTTATGTCACATTAATGTTAAATCAATAGTTGGTTAACGGGCTGAACGTGGATTAAACTCAATCATTTTCTTGATTGTTTAGCGTCTTGATAAACAAGGAACAAGATGAGAAGCAAGATATGAACTAAATCCTAATAATTAAAATGAAACCTGTTAGTTCGAACTTTGTGTGTTTTGATTTGATTGGTTAGGTCTATGACTTGATCGTTCCATCGTAGACCTCATCCATAGGATTCCACCAGGAGAGACCGAGGTCAAGCGCAGGCCCATTTCGCATTAAAAAGACTGTTACAGGCTCCTATGAGTAACCTGTGACTGTGAGTGGCCCTGTTATACATTCTTCAGGGTGTTAGTTAAACGATACATTATTTATGGGGGGTACTATCAGAGGCAGTCCCGTAGTAAATTTGTTTCATCTTCATGAGTACTTCTTACCTACTGCACTCGCTTAAAGTATTTCCCTTGTTAACCTAACACCCTAAATATTGGTTTACACGAAGCCTAACATACAAATCGATATCTTTAATGTTCTTTAGTAAACATTGCTCATTGCCTACCCCACCTTCAGTTAGAGTTATGGAAAAAGGAGTAGGTATTATTGGTCTGGCATTTCAGACATCAATTGGAACCTAGGTAATATCACACTCTGATTACTAAAATCGTACTTTTGTTAAATCTCAGGTACTTCAAATATTCTTTCTTTCCAAATGATGGCTCGAAGGTGACTCGATAAAAGGGGGGGTTGCCAATACTCAGCCGAGAATCACTGAGCAAACTTTCCTCTTCCAAATAGTAAATATCACTTAAACCTATTTTTCACTTAAGTGTGAAGGCACCGCTATTGCCACCTAAAACAAATATTGACTTTTCTCCTTTGTATTGAATTTCGATAGAAGCAATAGGTACCGTAGTGCTATTATGTGGCGTTCGAAACTCACTCAAGTGAGCTCACACAATTCGAAAGATGAGTTCGACTTGTAACTGGTGTAATAGTAGCACATATTCGCACGTCAATCTCGAAAATGTACAGAATAACCGCCGGTGTGGTACAAATAAACCTTATAACCGCATTGATTGAAACGTGATGCTAATCTAATTAAACACGTTCATTACTTGGAATACACGGCTTGGCTTTAGTAATGTAACGCGTAACTCAGCCCCGTCGACACGCCAGAAGTACCTAATCGAAACGCAGAACATTCGCACAATTTACCGTCGAAGACTGGCAACACGCCACCTTGAGTTGCGGGTCACGATCTTCAGCAATGAGGAGTGCGACTAACTACGCTTGTTTAACCACATGTGTTCCCCTGATCATGACTCGTTGTACAATAGTGTCAGCTACATTAAACACAAGTACCTACCGCCTTAACGAGAAAGGGGATCCACTCCGGGCATCATAATGATCAAACAATGCACTTCGTTTGTCAACAAAAACCTTGAAGAATCCGATCACGTACCGATTGTTCATATTTTGAGTTTCGGTGAACTTTGTGCTGTTCTGATTTCAGCTTTATTCGTGTCAATATATTTGTTATTTAAGGCACGCAAAAGGAAATCAGGTCAACCCGGTGGCTACGAACACAGTGTCTTTGCACGTACACTGAGAAACATAGTTGCTGAACGCGTAAGCACTGCAAAGCGTCGAATCAGGAGTCTGTGCTATGTTTTACGTCCTTCCGATAGCGTCACATTTATGATGACCGTGCAAATAAAGCAATCGGCTGCGAAATGGAATCCGCAACATTGTTTCCTCTCGCATTTACCGTTAACGATTAGTTGCGAAGTTGCGCGTAAAACACTGTTGTATTGTTGGCATTTGTTGGAAAGGACTGGTCTAACTGTTCGTAGTTGGCTGCTCGCGTAATCAGCGATGAGTCAGCTAGTTACTGAGCAATTCTGCAATCGTGCTGCTCAGATGTAACGGCGTCGGTTTATCATGAGGCTGCGTCGAAGATTGGTAATAGCTGCGTTGAACATGTAACCTAGAAATAGTTGGTTCGTTTGATACTGTTGTCCAATCATCACCCACATTCTTCGTTTTCTTTGATAATCACTAGTTCCGTGACTGACTGATGAGGCAACGGCCTTAACCACTGACAGTAGAATATGTAAATAACGAAGATCCTTGCCCCAAATGAGACGAAAGAAGTTGAAAGCAACCACTAGTTAATAATATACTTACCAATGCAATGGTGTAAGTAGCAACCTATAATTTAATATAGCTTGCTGCTGCTAGCTGCTAACCAAGGAATTTAGTGTTGCAACTACACACATCAACACGGTCTAGGGATATTTTTTAAAAAGCGAATTACTATCAATGTGTTAATTATTTATATGACATGTATAGGATATTTAAAAGATACGTTATTTAATATTCTACCATTTTTTAATAATGGTTAAGGTACTTAGATTAAAATTTCAGGATTTTATGGAAAAAAATGAAGCATAGACGGAAACCGTATATGAATTAACTTTTAATTTGTGAGTAAAAACTGAAAAAAATAGAAAAATCATTTAATTTGTGTTTATAAACTTGAATTTAGTAGTCTGAGAAAGCGCCCATGATGTTCATAACACATCGGCAACGATTCGGCATGCTCAGAACAAGGTTGTCAATGTCTTGCTGCGGAATATTGTCCCATGTCCTTCTGAGGTGCGCAAAAAGTTGATCTTCTGTAGCCAGATTTTCAGGAACTTCCTTCAGAGCTCTTCTTTGCAGCATATCCCACGCATGCTCAATGGGATTTAGATCTGGCGATTGAGCAGGCCAGTCTAAGGCCCTAACATTATGTGTATGTAACCAAGCTGCTACCGTTCTCGCCGTGTGTGCCCGGGCATTGTCGTGCATGAGCAGGAAATCTTGCCCCATTTGTGTTCTGTGGGGCAAGATTACGGGCCCCAGCACCTGTTGGACGTATCGTTCTGCCGTCATATTGCCCCGCACCCAAACGAGATCCGTCCGTCCTCCAAGACGAATTCCTGCCCAAACCATAATTGTTCCTCCTTGGTATGGGTGAACTTCCTGAGGGTTCTGGAGACGGCTCCATCGTCCAGGAACTCGCCAAACACGCGTTCTTCGTGAATCTGGATGGAAGCCGAACCTGGATTCATCCGTGAACAGCACATTGGACCATTGCTCACGGCCCCAGTCCACGTGGTTCCGAACCCATTCTAATCGTCGTCCACGATTGCCTCTCCGTAAAGGTGGGACCCGGAGTGGTCTACGAGAGCGTAGATTGCTTTCATGCAGTCGCCTTCTTACAGTTTGGTCACTCACAAGCACTTGGTGTTCCACTCGCAGCCTTTGGACCAATTGTGTCGCCGTTGCATTTGGTTGAGCTCGCTCAGTAATTTGCAAAAATCGGTCTTGTCTGGGGGTAATGATGCGACTTGGCCCCCGGTGCCTCTCCGCTACTTCACCTGTGGCACGATAGCGTGTCCACAATCTTGAAATTACATTTTGATGGGTCCCTATGGCCTCAGCAACATTACGCTGAACAGATCCAGCTTCCAGCATTCCCACAGCTCGTAACATCTCCGCCCTCGTCAAATGTCGGCGTTGCATGGCTACAATACCTCAATTTTAACTTTATCTTTCGTTTAAAAATGAAAAAAAACTGTAACTAAACGTAATTCGTATTGTTTTCTAAATTTCGCACAAATGAAAATTCCCTCTCCTATACATCAAGACATTTTTATGCCACCGAAACAAAAGAATTTTCAAAAATTTGAATTTGGAATTAGTCTGAGATAAATTACAAACAAATCGGTGTATAAAAGATTCCAATGCGGCCAGTTCTTTTCGAGTTATTTAATTGAGTATGAAATATCCCTAGACCGTGTTGATGTGTGTTTATGAAACAGCGACATAGTATCTATTCTATGATGATAAATTTCCTTCGTTCGTGTTCTTTTTTTTGTGTAGCGTGATGTAGCGGTTACACCGCCACATTCGAACTACGCATCAAAGACATGACGTCACACAAATCCTGCATCGCGCTATTAGAGTTTACCGCGCGAACGACATATATAAGACTATCCGACATCAACAGTCGGGCACTTGTCCGATGAAGCGCCAGCCCGCGCCGCAGCTGAGCGCGTAGCTTTAAATTCCCCATATAATAATAATGATACATCCTTGATCCAGCCTGTCCCATCTTGCTGTCCTCCCCCCAGCGACGCCCTAAGCCGAGGTTCGTACCCCACAGGGGGTGCCCTTAGCGAGCGTTCGCCTAATTTTAATTTAGAATAGTTTTGCTCCTGGCTGGAGGCTTTGAGTGTAGTGCTTAAGGCAGCCACAGGATTGTTCGGTTGAGCAGTAAATACCTTAGTGGTATACCTGCGAGATGCCATAGTAGAAAAAAAAAAAAAAAAAACAGTCGGGCAGTCGGCCCGCCAGACACAACACCCGTCTGGTTGGAGGATCCTCCCTTTTCTACGGTGGATGAGTGAACTTTACACCCTGTTCCTCATGCCCCTAAATCCCGAATAATAATGAAAAGTTCTTTAGCAAAAGCGAAAGAATTACCTATATCGATGTCAATAAATGAAAATTTTGAAAGGTAATTATTTTCCCCTTTTTATATTTTTAAAGGGATTAATCTCTGCGTACAAGGTTCCGGAATGGAAAACGGAATTTACTCACACAGAATCGGTTTGCATAACAATATTAACTGCAACTCCTCAAGATTGCAGTCTATAGTCTGCCTGAGGAAAATAACAGAACTGCAGTTTTTTCCTTACTAGATGCAGGCGTTAATCAAGGACTGTATGGAGAAGCAATGAACTATCAACCTCTCATGAATTATTACTAGATTGAGGAGATGGCTACGTAGAATGCGGAGTTGTGTATTATATTCAGCCTATAATTTGATATAAAAAACCGGCCAAGTGAGAGTCAAACTCGCAGACGAATGGTTTCGTACCAACGTACAATACTTAACGCCGAAAAAAACACGTCTTTTGTATCTGTATAGCGTCAAAAGAAACACACAATCTGTGAAAATTTGAACTGTCGGCCTTTTACGGTTCATGAGATATAGCCCGCTGACAGACAGACGGACGGTCTGCGGAGGCTTACTAATAGGGTTCCGTTTGGCACCTTTCGGGTACAGAACCCTAAAAAGGCGGGTAGTCTTACCTTTTAAAAATACACATCTGAACATCTTGATTGCCATGAGTCTCTTTAAACTCGTGTGTTCTTGCAGATACCTGGAATTTAGATTTATCTGCATAATCCCAAAAATACTTAACAAAACTCTGAAAATGGTTTGTAAAACCAATGAGACTATTCGTTCGGAGGGCTTTTTATTATGAAAAATAACTTCAATAATCTTAACTAATTCTTGATGTACTATTAAACAAAGATAAGCATGCTCACTTAAGAAAATATTCCTGCGAGAGCGCAGCTAGTGACAAACCACACCCCTTCCTAGTTTCCCCCAATTAGAGACAATATGCATTTGTGTGAGTAATGAACGAGTAACATAAAATTATAAGTATTAAACCAAATACAAGGAACAACTGCAAAACATTTGAGATAATCCTAAGGTAATAAAAAAACGTATGGGCCGTCCTCTCATTCCCACTAAATAACAATGGGACTTAGATAATGAACTTATTTTTATTGCAGTTGCAAGAGTTGTGCGGCTTGCGGCCTTGCGGCAGCTATAAACAAAAAGCTCTGATAGCATTGTATGAACTGCGCAGAGTATTGGTTCAAATATTACTGTAATTTCCAAGTATTCCCAAATTGCCCAAGTATAAACAAACACATAGAAATTTAGATAGTTATTTACTTTTAATAAAGTCGATTATACACAAAAAATTTCAATATAAACATTTGATACCTTCATGCAGTGCCGGTCAACGCACCTATTATACCTACCGTATTCAGGGAGCCGTGAGATAAAAAGTAAACAAATCATAAATGTCCGTTCAATCGATTTTCAATGCTATTGCCTTGGTGGCATGACAAATGGCAGCTGCAGTAAACAGTTGGTATTGTAACCACTTTTTTGCCTTTAATGCCATAAGCCTACGGAATAGAAGTCAAAATCGGTGGAACGGACTGTAGTAAAACGGTTCGTTTCAATGTCTCATCTTATTGTGAATGGAATATGGTGCGGTCGCTGCGGCATGCGGCATCACATAGGATATGGTGAAAATTGGAGAGGCAGTGAAAGTGTTCATAAATAACCTATATCTATAGACCCGATAGAGAGAGGAAAATATTAAAGTGGATTAATACATATAAATTGTAGTTTGACATATTTGTTATTAGTTATTACAAATTATTTTTGTAAATACTGCAATACCAATAATACATTTTCTAAACCAAAAACAGAAGATATGAGTACTAAAATTAATTCTTGTCAATAATAAAATAATATTCAATTCAATAACAAAGAGCTTACGCCGCGCTGGCCGTGCCCATTAAAAACTCGTCTCTTATCAGAAACAAGTGAGCATAGTACGCTCCTAGTGTGAGTGTCACACATTCTATACACGATTATACTAATACGAACACCACTAAAATACGCTTTGTGCATCCTATTGGTCAAAACTCGTTCATTGTGCGATCGAGTCGTGAGTCGTGCTATGCGATTATCGCCTTTAAGGTGAGTATGCGGAAGTTAGGCCGATAGTACATTGTAATGTGTAACATTATCTGAAATAAAGATTAATTTGATAATCCTGTATGTATTCGATTTACCTCACAAGCGTAACACAAAAGTGTTCTGTTCACCCGCTCCGCTAACTGTGAGACCAACGCTTCAACCTATGTAATGTCACAGACGTGCTTCTAAGGATGAATTCATTTCATTTTGCCTTTTGGTTTCCAGCATATCGTACAAAGGAAAATGTAGTACAGTGGTATTATAATTATATCATTTAATTTTGGTACGAGGTTATTAGTCAGATTATTTTCATTTAATTACATTCACAAATTCTAATAAGCCATCATTTGTTTAGTCTAACTAGGCTTCCTAATGGACGATGTTCTCCCCATTAAGGTTTTAATTAAAAAATACTTCCAACTCGGCGATATGTTACTTTCGAAAGAATTTTAATAAATATTTATCATCCAGTCTCGCATAAATAATACGAACTTTTGTTTGTAGATAAGTACCTACCGTAACTTTTATCGTTCTATAAAGTCATTTGATTCTGAAGAATATCTATTTAGTCTGCTAGGAAGTGTTTACTATCCCCTTTTCTATGTTAAAAACCAGAATAGACGAACAACTTCTTGGACTGAAAATTCAGATGATTAAACAAAAATACCTTTTCATCTTGACTACTAATATTCGTTCATGTCCCATTTACCCATTCAGTGGAACTTCCGTAAATTCGCTGATCCGCACAAGTACTTATATCGCCGACAGAATCTAAATTGCTCGGAAAAATGTTTAATCACCCAAAAGACCACCCGACATAAATTATAAAGATAGACAAGTACGTAATTGGATTTCTAAAGTATTCTCCCTTTGAATGAGAACGCTGCGTAGGTGTGTTTCATTTCCCATTCTGAGGGTTAAACAAACATAGTTTCGACTTTTGTAAGGCGTTGGCTTGTGCTACTGTACCTCCCACATAGCCCACTGTATGTACATAAATAGGCTGTGTACCAACGACCCTCTTTTACATCCGTTTTTCACGCAGCAGGTATTCATTGCAATCTGAAAGATGAAACCCTAATGTACTCTGAATTATGCATGCGTCCTTTGAACATCTTCTAAGACATTCTTGGGATAAAAGAGAAACATATTTACTAGAGAGAATAATAGACTCGCGGTGTCTGAATGGAATACATCATCGTTCTTTACATGTCAATGTTAGAGTAAAAATACATTTATACTACATTTTATATCCGAACACCCTTATCTCAATTTAGTCACGATTTGGGAGTGTTAAAGTCTTTTACGCGATTTAACTGAGTGAAACTTTACAGTCCGATTATTTTCCGAAGACATTTACTCGACTTACAGCAGTTAAACTTTGTAAAATGAACATCGGCAGTGAGGCGCTCCACTCACTGAGGGTTACATTTTTACGGATTCCCGACAGATCTTGTAAACCCTTTGTTTAAATGCGGAGAGTGTCAGCAATTACGTCCTTCGTTCGTGTTCTTTTATTGTATTTTGTGCCAAGGTTCCTTATAAACAATTACAAGAAACTCGATAAACACGTTCGGCATTCTCAGATTGTGTTTTGCCACATCAATACTTAAGAAGCACGTTCGTACAATGACAATACATTTGACGGCACAGCGGGGACACCTGTATTTATTGGAAGTCAGGCGTGCCGGGAGTAGAAATAAGTGACATCGAAAGCATTCGATTCATCCGGCGCTGTGGCTTGTACAATTTCACTGTCGATTACGTTGACACGAGTCGAGCCGCGCCGTTCTACGACAGACAATGGGACAATAGTCGAGTGTCCTCAAGAATGTATTCTGCTTGCGCGGGAAAATTGAATAGTCTAAGAGGATTTTTATACAGCAAATGCAAAGCTCTGTTTGCATAGCGATAGTGAGCTACCTACAATGCTTAAATGCGGTTACACAACAGCTCATAAGCAATCTTAGGTTTAGTTGGTTCACCACATAATAACATTATGGAGGTATGCTTTGACCGGGCCAGGTATACCTTCTTACGAGCCTAGGTAATGTTGTAGTTACTATGAATAAAGTAACGTTGATAGATACTGAGAAAATAGTACGGTGTTTTTCGAAAACTCGACAGTATCGTTTTGTCTAGAGCGGGATCTCGGCGCCTTTCGTGACTCGCCTCGTCCTTGACTAAAACCGGTTCACCATCCTACACCGCAGAATGTCGACTTGTAGCTAAGTATACGGCCTAGACATTTATCAAGACCATTCTGTCTTCAAAAAGCCACCCACGCTAAGCTATTTCGGTGGCTTTTTGGAAAAGGATAATAGGTATGTTTATTTAGTCTAGATCTAAGTTTATTATATAAATGAAATGATATTTCGGCTTTTATAAGGTATCGGAGGCTATAAAAGAGCTCAGTTTGATAATGAGTGATTCTTGGCTTGTTTGAAGAAAAATATAGCGTTAAATAAAATAAACATGAATGAAACCTTCACAACAAAGACGTCAGGATAAGGACGCGCTTTTAAAAGCGAGGTCACACTGGACGCCGTCCTATAGATCTAAAGTTACTGCGAAGCTAAATTCTAGACACTCACGAATTCTTGTGGGTGACTAGTTTTTACTAAAAAAACAATATTATTATGAACAAAGTAAATATCACAATTTTAATTTACTCTTTATCAAAATAATTTGTTAAGAGGTTGCAATAGCCCAGCCAGCTTTTAAGGCGTGGTCTAGCAAGCAAGAGGTCGTGAGAACGGACCCCAACCGTTGCAATACATCTACTGCTTTAACAAATCATTTTTTTTTTCTCTATTGATGCCCTATAATTATCTCCCCCCTCCCCCTTTTTATATATACTTGTACTTCTACATATTGTTTTTAAATCATGTAAATACACACTCATGTGATGACACGGTTGGCGCAGTGGTTAAGCGATTGACTGCTGCGCTACGTGTCGCAGGTTCGATTCCCGCACGGAACAAATATTTGTATGACCTACAAGTAGTTGTTCCGGGTCTGGCTGTTTGTGTATGTGAGTTTAAATGTTGGTAATGCACCCACAATACAAGAGAAATTCCTAGAGTGGGGCAGCATTTAAAAAAAAAATATACAAAAAAGCGTTTTTTTTTATTTCGCTTAGTTTAAGGGCTACCAAGAAAACTATTATCTATGGATAATACAATTTAAGAAAAACAAAACAACTTGTAAGCCTGAATATATGCTTTTAAGCTTTTAACCTGATTTCCACGATGATGGCAGAATGCTGTTCCGTCGAGGACTTGGGAGAGTATCTCCTAACGTAATTATACGCTCTACTTAACTGACGATATCCACCCACTGTTTTTATTAAATTTCCAGGGTGTCCACTTTGCTGATAGTCTTTAAGCCTGTGTAAAGTAAATTGTTGACTGGCTCATAATATTTATGCTAAGCTGTTCTTGTGTCTATGATGCGATACGAGAGAAAAGGTTAATATTTTACGTACATACCATCTCATTGTGTGCTTAAGTCTATATGTTTCTGGGTTTGACAATCTCTGAATAAGTTCTTGTTTTCAGTTTGGAGTTAGACTAAAAAACAGGAATGCCCAAAATAATGGTGAATCTAATAGCTCCTATCTCCGTTTACCAATGTAAGTTTTCTTGCCACTAGTTTATCGAATCTACAATAAACTACATTGTATGAAAAACATATAAAATGCAAGGTAAACTTATACTGGAAGTGCATCTTGATATGTCGTCGTGTGTACTATGTTTACCACACGTAAATACAAACTCCACACAACTCATAACATGAGAAATAACACTAACCTAACCTAATACTTCTCTGCCTAACACAGCCAGGTCAAAGCGTGATGGTCATGCCTAGATGTGACCTCTTAATAACTCACTATGCAAGTATGCATGCGCGCGTCCCACTTCATACCGCGAGGAACGATTCACACTACATTAAATTCAGTAAAGTGCAATAACAACGGCGAATATGAGCGCAATTTACTTCATTTATGACGTACGTATATAGTTTTCCGGCTGTAATGCATTATGGGTCGGGGAAAGGTAAAATTATAGTGGGAATTTGAAATACTGCATGAACAGCTCTTGTAAGTATTTAAATCTCTTCGTTATGTACCAACATTATTTCAGGCCATAAACATGCACTGAAAGTGCGTACCATCAGGAGGATGCAACAGCTATAGAATCCATCTGAAAATCTCTTCGGCTACCTTCTAATATACTCCCTCTTAGAGAAGAAACGGAAGTCTTATAGGATCACTTGTGTGTCCGTCTGTCACAGCCAATTTTCTCCGAATCTAATGGACCGATTAAGTTGAAATATTGTACACATATCAATTACTGGTACCCAAACATGGACGTGTAACGAACATAAATGAATTTTGATTACAGCCGGTCACTTTTTGGGGTAAAATAAAAAAAGTTTTGCTAAATGTACCGTGTGACATATCAAATGAAAGAGCTTCTTATGAGGAACTCAATCTTTGTTTTATTTAATAATTTTAAAATGAATACATTTTAAGTTATTTACGAAAATAGACGAATATTGACTATTCCCCCCCCCCCCTCCCTTATTTCCGATACATCTGAGCCAATTTTTTTAAAAAAGTACTGAAAATAGTTCTTTATAATATATAGATTACAGGGAAACCTTTAAGAACATAAGACTTCTTAAAGGTTTTAAAATAACATGGTTAATCTCCGAATATTGTGAGTAAAAAGTTACATTAAGCAGTTGTACGAGTAATGTATGGAAGAACATGTTTTTCAGCTACAATGTTGAGTCTGTCTTGGGATGAATTCATCGCAGCTACGGAACCCTTCATTGTGGGTGGTCCGACATGCTCTTGACCGGATTTCTTATGTTATAAGCTCTCGTTAAGACCCAAAAACAGAAACCATAAGAACAATAGGTTCGTAGGTTTACTAAATGTATTCTAATAATCATGTAGGTATTCTTAATTTTATTATAAATAAAAATAAAACTATGACGATAAAAAAAAGAAAATGTTTTGTCCAAACAAAAAAATATTTAAGACAATATCTTAAACAACGATACTTAATCAAGATTAATCCCAAAAGTTAGATGGCGCACTTTAAAGTTTTAAAATATGATTTAAGAAGTTAAGCAGAGATTGTCAACAACTTGGTGTATATTTAAATTATTTTATCCAGTCATAGAGCCGATATTAAATTACTTTCTTTTGAATAAAATGTTTATGTACATTATTATGATGCCGTTACCAATTGAGAAAACAAAAATGTAATCGGTAGATAGCTACTTTAGGTACTAGGCTAGCTAGTTTCAATCTTTTTGTGCATCACTGTCCATTGTAGGTCAATTGGCCATGTAGGCCACTCATAGGTTGCACATCAATATCACAGATCAGTAGAGTATATATATATGTAGAGTAGTCAATTCGAAACTCAGTCGTATCGACATGAACTAATCAAAATGACGTGATGAAAATAAGTAAGGGCGGATCGAGACATATTATAATATCACACCCACTTTCCCTGAAGGTCTAGGCAGCGATATAGGTAAGTACCTATATATAGTGCGAGCGATTTACATCATAGAAATATGATTGTATTGAAATTCGTCAAACTCAAACTCAAACTGAAATCATTTATTTCAAATAAACCAATTACGGGTACTTTTGAATTCGACTGACCGACCCCTTGACAAGGAGTCGGTCAGTCAAAAAGATGAAGCTAGTTGCCCATTCCAAAGCGTAGTAGGTACCTATGGAGAAGAACGGGCTAGAAACTCCACGGACACTCTTTTAAATCAGAATATTGTTACAAAATATTAGTTACATCATTCATGTTGAAATTATACATGTCATTGTGAGAACAATGACGGACGCTTTTAACGCACGTTAAAAGCGTCCGTAATAAAAATATAAAAACAAAAATAATTCAAATTATTTCAAATAAGCCATGGCAGCTAAGAGATAATTATAGAGACTATAATATAAAAGCGCACTTAATTGAAATAATACCTTAGATAAGAAACGTATTAATTATTGTAGGTACCACTACTTATAATAAGAAAGACTGGCCGAAGCTCTCCAAAGAACCTATTGATGAGCGAAAAGACAACCAGCGTCCTACTTAAATTTGTAGTCAATAAAGTAAGTAGGTACCTACCTAAGTAACTAACTATGATCTTATTCATACCGGAGTTGCCAATTAGTTAATTAGCGGAGACTCTGGGCGGTTCCTTTGACATTCAAAATCAGCATTCATACAGTCACTTTCATTAAAATAAATTGGTTACTGTAAAAAAATTGTAATTAATGCATATCTCTTTACTGCTCTAGTTTTTGAACTACGTAAACAGATTTTCCGGTCAGTAAATCAAAAAATGTCTGAGAGAAAACACGTTATTGTGTACCTACATCAAAATGAATAGCAAAGCTGTCGGGCAGCGAAAAAGGTCCAATACAACATTGTATTCGGCTTCCTCGTGCATTGTGTCGATTTACTTATATTTATTTATTCAGCATCCCTTTCGGGCAGAATTGTAAATGTTAAATAACAGCGTACCGAGAGCTTTGAAATGGTAACAACTTCTGGATTTTCAAAGCGTTTCAACAGCTTTTTAATATAAAGTGCAAAGTGTATTTTCATAAGCTAATGTTCTTGATAAATCATGAGCTTACTTGCGCTCATGATTTCTCAACAACATTAGCAACCCATTATCAATATGATTCCCCAGAATTGTTTAGTCATAAAAAACAATGTTCTATGCATCGTATGGCAGGCAGAAATTGTAATACCTATTACAGTTTCCTCCAGAGCGAGACTCTAACAATAGGGATGATGCCTGGGTCAAAAAAAAGAAATTCTATTTAGCCCGTCAGTCAGATAATAAAAAAATATTAGACACGTATTTTTTTGCTTTATCATATTAATAAAAAATGACTTAGATACAACGCATTAAAGTTGGAGAGTGGGGGTTGATACGTCACAAGTATGTATAAAATCTACATACTCGTGACGTCATGGTAAAAAAAGAAAAAATACGTGTACGTTATTTTTTCATAATCTACATTACGGACAAAAGACATTTTTTTAGTCAGCATCCCTATTATCCCATTTAAATGAATACTGCTTAAGAATGAAAAGGGTGGTAATAAAAACAGACGTATTTGTTCATTGAGTAAAATAACACAGTATTTACCCATATTTTCGCTAAAATAGTTTTGAAATAACACCAAATAAATAATGGGTTTGCGAACAGTAGGTAACATTATTCATGTGTAGAGAGCCGCTCGCGCTTTATTCACACTCAGAGATGACAAATTGTGACGAACTTGGATGCAGTAAAGTAGTGAGCCAAACACAGATTTGCGACAAAAACGTCTTGTAACTTAGAATAATTGGAACAGTGTTGGCAAAAAACGCTTAATTTATAAGATGTCGAGAGTTAGGATAGATTTTCTAGTGTATTCTCTCATGTTTTTTTTTTGTTATTTTGTTTTATTTCCCTTTAATGACAAACCAAACACTATAAAAACCACATCCTAATTACTTAAGACCTACAAGTTACTTCTACAGATTTTTCTGTTTCTTTTTGATTTTAGACTTGACAAAAAATCACTTACGTTTTTTTAAACTTTTAATTGATTATGTAGTTATACAAAAACATGACTCATGAAGTTATTTTTATTTTCTTATACCACTTTCGGGGTTCCATTTGTGCCATCCCTAGCGCCAAAATCCTGCAACTCCGGTACTCTAAAGATGTAATATGTTTTTAAATGGGTATCCTTGATATCCAAGCAACAGCTTAGTCTAGGAATTGTATCCTACTACGTTGTTAAAATGAGTATAAAAAAATATAATCGAAATATCTTTATTATTTGATGGGCCGATTTCAGTTCAGAATAGCGATAGTAGGTAACTGAAGATTTGTTTAGTAGCTAATTTACTAATTTGACTGAACAATAATCGGTTATTATTGAACCTATCTGACCGTGAAAGCAAATACCTTCTATGGATGTTTTATATGTATTATTTGGGTGTGACTAAATAAGTAGCGAAAACGATTTCGTATTCTGAACTGCAGGAGGAAAACTATCAGGGGCTGCATTAAGTAAATACTATCAGACATACCTATACAACAAAAAATGTGACGGCTCAGTGCTTAAGGCCTCGTCTCTCATGCACGAGGTTGTGGGTTCAAATCCAAAGTACCAATGTTACTTTTTCAATTCATATATTTTGTCTGAGTTTATCTTGGACATTACTGACGTCGGTGAAGGAAAACATTCGTGAGGAAACCTGGACTTATAGTTAAAAAGCTTTTGCACGAGACTTCGCGAAATTATCCCACAGAAACGTAATACCGGGATAAAATCTCGTTATCCTGACCCAGGTCATGGTCTACCTAAGTGCTATTTCATCCAAATCCGTTCAGCTGTTTTAGCGTGAAAGCTTAGCAAACAAACAAACAAATTCACTTTCGCATTTATAATATTAGTTAGGAACTTAGGATATGAGTCTGAAATCGCCATCTTGAGCAAGTGTGGTGATCAATGCTTGTGTCTTCTCTGTTTGAATTTAAACTTAACAATAAGTTTAATTACATTTATAATTGGATAATTACGTTTTTTTAAATTTTATATAACGCAATTCCGGCTCCCAAGATACAGGTGCAGCCTAGTTTGGGGACCACAGTTTTAAAATACTATGTTAAACATTCTAGTCACCGTAAGCATACAATATCATTATGTTCTAAAATTAATTATGTAACAATTAATTCAGAGAATTAAAAAACAAATGGAATCCATACACAGTATGACACAATACAGTCCATATTTTTACAAATATTAGTAAGGGTTAGTAAGGGTTGCAGAAAAAATACAAATAAAAGGTGTTAGTAATTAGTTAGTAAACAAAACAATTTACACAATAATTACTAAAGTCTACTTCCTAATTCTGTGCAGGTGTACCTGCCCGGTACACATTAAAAGAATTGTCGATCTTGCACGCTAACGTTCCGAGGACAGTGTTGGTGCTGCCACGGATCCTGCCCAACATCGATGCAGTTCTTTTCCTTAAGGTGGCAAAGAAGACATCGCAGTACGGTCGTTTTCTCAACACTGCCCTCAGAGCGTCGCTGTACTGAACACGCAGGGCGCTGCAAAGTTCCCGAGTAAAGTTGATCCACAGACTGCACGTATAAAAAGACGGACAGAAGGCTCTGAAGTCCTTTCCGACCCCGATGACTCCACCACACTCCTCCAGGAGAGCAGTAGGGCCACCCGACACCTATTGTACCGACCTCGACGCCAAGGTCGCCGAGGAGTAAATAATACTCCCCCCCGACCCTTGTCCGATGAAGCGCCAGCCCGCGCCGCAGCTGAGCGCGTAGCTTTAAAAATTCCCTGTATAATAATAATGATCTATCCTTGATCCAGCCTGACCCATCTTGCTGTCCTCCCCTCAGCGACGCCCTAAGCCGAGGTTCGTACCCTTAGCGAGCGTTCACCTAATATTTTTTAGAATAGTTTATGCCCCTGGCTGCAGGCTTTGAGATTAGCAGCTTAAGGCAGCCATAGGACAGTAAGCAGTAGCTACCTTAGTGGTAAAATTACGAGTTGCCCTAGTTAAAAAAAAAACCCTGAAAAGTAACAGTTTTACATCTGTGGTAGGCCAACATATTGCAGCGGACTGCCAACACCTAGATCTTCATCGTCGTTTTACTTCAGAAAATGGACCAATAAATTATTCTTATTCTTTTAGACGAAGTTTAAAGTCCTATCTGTCTATAAAATTCTCTTTCGACAGTTTGACAATTGAATGTTCAAAATACTAAATCGATCGTCGCGTCGTCGTAAGACCGTTCTAGTTCGTGCCCATAAAGTTTGCTTCATTAATTTGTAAGATATATACATAGATTGGGCGCATAAAGGATGTTGTCAGTGTGCTTTCACACCAATGTTAGTTCGGGCGGAAATTTCGCCTGTTAAGAAGATCATACAAGATTGTACGCATGGCTGATTGAGATTCAGTCTGTTTATTAATTATACAGATGGAGAACTGGTTCTGGGAACAATGTTATTAAGTTTATTGAACTTTGTCCATACCATAAATCACGTGTACTTTTCTTGTTTCAAAATTCCTCTTGTTTTTATTTTATTTACTAAACGTAGCCCCACACTATGAATTTCTCCTGTATTGTGGCTCTTTTTACGTATACAAACATTTAAACTTAGCATTTAAAATAGCCAGACCCGGAACAACTACAAAAAAAATCGTGCGGGAGTCGAACCCACGACACGCAGCGCAGCAGTTAATCACTGCGCCAACCGTGCCGTCTTTCTTTGTCACGAGTCTGTTCTGGTTTACACTTTGTTTTGTAGGTACTCATGTTACAAAGTTATTGCTCTTTCTTTTAGTACGTGAGACCGCATAGCGCGGAACTTCCCCCGAATCGCTTCGTCTTCGGGACGTGTGTTCAACACTTTGTTGCAAAACATATCACAATGTAAACAAGGAGGTCTTAGTTTGAACAGCTTCGTTATTACGTCAGCAAGAGCTTCTGCGAGTGTGAACCTAGCTTAGTTAGTGCTTTAGTGAAGATATTAATTGAATTTAGAATTGACAGATACGAAAGTACATACTTACTGTTAATTTTACGTAAATAAGCATTTTGGGATGTCTATCTATAATTTACGGATATTAGCCCTCCCTTCCTACGCCAAACATTGAATTATGTAGCACGCGTAAGGAATCTATTTCATCTTTGTACATACCTGCTTATCAGCTAAATAATTATACACTTGCAACTAGGCTTGTTTCATCACTTCCGGGTAAGTATCGGTTAGACTCGAAATAAAATCAGTGAACCTATTTTAAGTAGGACAGAAAATACAAAATAGGTACCTACCTAAGTAGTTGTCATTCTATGACGACAAAGTGTGAAATCTTCCTCAACTCAAAGGTAGGTACATTATTGGCGACTGCCTCTGAGCGGAAATCGAGGGGAATTGCTAATATGGCGGTAACTGAAGAAGCGCGAATTCGTTTCCTTTACGAGGGCTCTGACCTACTGCGGAGAATTATTTCGCATTTTCATTTCTACGATACTAAACATAGGTTACGTTTTTGAATAAAAGACGTACAACTAGATCGGTTTTTGCAGATATCGCCTAAAATACATTCAACAAATTGAGAAACAACTGCCTCTCAAAATAAAACATTTAAAAATGGAAAAGTAGAATTATAAAATCTTAATAAAACCTTTTACCTTTTTATGAGCAAAAGAATTACTCGGTGTCAACACAACGCCTAATATTATTCGTTAGCGATTACACTCGACTTTTTGCTGCCGCAAATTATTCAGGCGCTCGTAAAAAACGTCTTAATGTAACCGAAAAATAATTGTTTTCTTTTATCTTGTTCGCAAGGAAGCAAATTAGCAGGCTGAAAAGACAAATTGTCACCTCCGGAATTATGTAGATGAAATGTAGACGAGAAAAGCGCTATGTTAGGAGTTAACGTAATAAGTTATGCAGGTTTTCTGGAGATTTGACTTTAAGCTGAAATTAAGACTGCGGGTCACTTTACATTTATTTAAATTTGTATGGTGCAAGAATGTAAAAATATATTTCAGGTAGTGCACTTGTGTTAACTCATCATTTCGGTCTAAGCTTAAGATTTCAGCCTAAAGATTAAGATTGGATTACGCACCTCTGTGTGTCGAACAATTACCGCGGCCGACGTGGTAGTAGATGGCTTACGTCAAAGACATTTACACGTCTTTACGCTTACCACACACTTATTGAATTTGGCAGCAAAGCTACGACTCCGTTCCTATTGTTTATTTTAACCAAATTCTATATTTCGTTTGGGAACAAATTAATTTATAAACTGAACATTTACACACAAGCTAGATTTCTAAACACTGTTAAGGAAAAAAGTGCTTAGTTATTTTTGCGAAGTTTTAGTTTTTATCGTCCCGACCGTCAATATTTTTGAAATTCAAACTATCGAGTGGTTTCGTCTGTAGCTTTCAGTCGCACATTGGTAAAGTTAGAGAATCCTTTTCTTTATAAATTCCCGCGACTACATCCGCAAGCCCATAACCTGCCTCAAAAATTGAGCTATACAATGCTAAAATTATTAATCAAATCCGATTGGTAGTTCCAGAGATACATACAAACTTACAAACAAACTTTACCTCTTTATTTGTATAGAGGTGGTGTTATCGATCAAAGTGCATCATGAAGGTGAAACTAAGTATGTTTCAAGTTCAGGAACAAAACTTGCCAACTTGAACCAGCAAAGTAACAAATGGGTCTGTCTCGATGGCGAGGTAGTTAGATACTGGAAACATTTAATAGTAGGTTTTCCAGTTACCTAGCCCTATTTTCAAAGTCATTTGGGTTATTCTAAAGCCTCGCCATGTGAAAGGCTTTCCTAACAAAGGTAGCCGACTGCCAAAGAGGTCAAACTTGACGATGCAACCCTGCGGCGGATAGCCGAGTTGGCCAGAATATTTTCAAGCTATGGGCGGCGCTGTGTCAAGGAACACGTGCCTATACTATAGGCCGAATTCAAAAGACATTAATGTAGTTCATTTTTTCGCCAGTTTCCAAGATAAGTATAGATAGTGCAATCCACGACGACGCGCCCCACTCCGCTCCTCTCCGTACTAAAGTACAGCTTACAGAACAGTAATCGCGGACTGGGGCGCGTCGTCGTGGATTGCACTATCTGTATACTGCGGACTTATTGCGTAGCACACTTGCAATGGCAATGCCATTCATTTAAATAGTTCAACAACATTCATTGCGTTATTTTAAATGTTAAAAATAATAAATATAAATAATAATTTATTTGTCAGAATATTGTTTTACAAGGTGTTACAAATTATAATATGATGTCCATAATATTCTGCTGTTTCCAGCGTACAAATATTGAAAATAATTTTAATGGATTAGAAGACAATGTCAAAATTAAACATTAACAAATAAACAAATGTCAAGAAAAAGGGAAAAAATAATTACCGTTACATGCACGCTCAGGAGTTATTAGTAATCATAATGTCACGAATGAAATACAATAATAAAGATAATAAAAAAAGATATACAATGTCAAATAAATAATAAAATTCTATTCAATTCGCACAAATGTCAGTAGTCATCTAATTTAAATTTAGAATCAAATCTTTCATTTAAAAACTCAGTCGTTGAGTTGAGTAGTAACACTTTTGTAATAGGAAGTTAAATAATTTCTTTTTAAATGTCATAAAGTTAAGAATCTTAAATACATTGGGTAATTTATTATATATTTGAATTGCCATGCAGTAAACATTTTTAGAAAATAGTTGAATTCTTTGTTGAGGTGCACAAATTTTATAAGTATTTCTGCTTTTTCTTACAAAAACATCATTATATACTTGAAATAAAGCTATGTTTTTACGTACAAAGATACACAGTTCAAATATATATAAAGATGGGAGTGGTAATATTTTGAGCTTTTTAAAGATTGGGACACAGCTTTGTAATGGTTGTGCTTTAGTCATTGAACGAATACATTTTTTTTGGGCTCGGAACGCTTTAATAGTATCAACAGAATTTCCCCATATAATTATGCCGTATCGAAGAATTGATGCTACGTAACCATGATACGCATTAAGTGCTGCGCTGATACCAGCCACGCGAGTTATTCTATTTAAAGCAAAAACAAATCTTTGTACCTTAGCGCAGAGTTTTTCTATATGCACTTTCCAGTTACAATATTTATCCAATGTTATACCCAAGAAAGTCGCACTTTCAACCTCTTCTACAGCATTATCTGCATATTTTATTTCCAATTGGTGACGTGTGCTATTATAAGCTTGGAATTGTATTAGTTTCGTTTTACTTATATTTACATGTAAATTGTTGTCTTTAAGCCATTCAATCACTTTGTTTAATGTGTCGCTAATTTCTTTTACGTAATTGATGATATTACCATCGGTGAGTTTAATGCTAAGAGTAGTATCGTCAGCGTACAGAATGCAAGGGTGTGGGGTTACGTTGGGCAAATCATTGACATACAATAAGAACAAAAAGGGACCTAAAATACTGCCCTGGGGAACACCACATGAGTTTAGACGATAAGTGGATCTATAAATATTTTTTTCTCTGATAATGTGTGCCTAGATATTTCTACGCATTGTTGGCGATTATTTAAATAAGTTTCTATCCACTGTAGTGCGTTTCCTCTAATCCCATAACGATTTAGTTTTAAAAGAAGCAGTTTATGATTTACGAAGTCAAATGCTTTTGACATATCGAGAAATATCGAAGCTATTGGTTTTTTATCGTTCAGACTAGAGGTAATCAGTTTCATAAGAGAAAAACATGCAAGAGTTGTAGATTTCTTTTTTCTGAAACCGAACTGTTCTTCTTTCAAAATGGAGTGTTTTATTATAAAGGAGTGTAGTTTATCGTACATGACTCTTTCAAAAATCTTGGAAATTACGGGTATTAGAGTAATCGGTCGATAATTATTCATGTCATTTTTATCCCCTTTTTTGTATAATGGTTTGACTACAGAAAATTTTAGTCTGGCGGGGAATAAGCCTTGAAATAACGATAGATTGATAATATGGGTGAGTGGAGGTGATAGATATTTAGAGCAACGTTTAATTATTTTCGTATTAATGTCGTCATAACCGGTTGAGTTAGTTGAATTTAAAGAATTTATTATTTTATGAACCGAGTCTTCATTAGTTGGAGTCAAGTAAATGCTATCTGATATGTCAGTGATGATATGATTGTAGTTGATAGGGGTTTCAGAATCAGGGGTTTTAGGTTTGTTTGTCATGTTTATAAAAAAATCATTAAATTTATTGGCAATTATATCGGCGTGAGTGTAAGTGCACTGATTAATTTTGATACAGTTTATTTCAGCGTTATCATCCATATCTGTACTATTCTTTTTAATAATGTCCCAGGCAGCTTTACATTTGTTGTTCGACCGTAGTATGTAGCGCGTATTATCAATTTTCTGTGCATGTAATATACACCGTCTTAGTATACTTGTGTACTTTTTGTAGTTTTTTAGGTTTTGATTTTTATTGGAGTTAAATAATTTGTATTTTAGGTACATACTTCGTTTCTTGACACAACATCTTTTTATTCCTTTTGTTATCCATTTACTTTTCGGCGGCTTGTTTGTAATTTTTACTTTTAGTATGGGAAAACAGAGATTATAAAAAAGGGACAGTGTATCATGAAAGTGATTGAATGCTATGTCAGTATCATCTGAGTCGTATGTTTCTGAAAACGAAAGAGACGATATGCATGATATAAACTTTGCTATGTTGTTTTGACTTAAATCTCTTTTCTTTTGGAACCAAAATTGTTTCCTGCATCTTGCAGTTTCTACATACGCATTGAAACAAATGGACTGACCGGTCTCATGATCTGATAATCCAAGGGTATGTATTTGAGGCTGAACGTTTGATATGTCGCTTGCGATAAGATCTATGCATGATGATTGTCTAGTGGGTTTAATAATGTGGTTAGATATGTTATAGTTCTGTAAAATATATTCTAATTCTTTAAAATTATTATTACGCTTTAATGCGTCAATGTTCCAATCTCCACACAGTATTATATTATTTTTATTTCGTTTTGTTAATTTCTTTAAAATAGCCTCTAGGTTTTTTAAGAACAAACTAAAATTTGAATTTGGTGTACGGTAGATACAGATGACAAAGACCTTAACAGTGATAATTTCTATTGCACAATATTCAAAATCATATACTAAAGGCGTAACCAAGTTGGGGATAGGTTTACATTCGAGATCCATTTTAACCATTATGCAAGTCCCACCTCGGCGCTGATGAGGTCTTGAGAAAGATGAGACTAGCTTGTAATTATTGAGTATTAAATTACTTTCCGATCCTCGTCTAATGAATGTTTCAGAAAAACATAAAATATCAATAACTGACCCGTTTGTATCTAGTTCTTCTAAAGTTATTTCTAATAAATCTTTTTTATTAAGTATACCGGCAATATTTTGGTGAAATAATATAAATTTACGTTTAACCTCGAAAAAATGTGGATTTACAAGTACTAGTGTTCGGTGTAGTTGTATTGACGTCATTAGCATTTAATGGCGGGTGGGGATTCTTTACTAGTACCTTAAAATAATATGGTATTGTTCCTTTTTTGTTAGTGCAAATACTACTATTTACGTTTGAGCTTCTGCTATGTAACGTGCGGGAGTGTTTTAATGTACAAGCTGTGTCCATACTTTTCTTAAGATTAATATTATCAATTTCTATGTTTAGTTTATAACACAGCGTTTCAATGAATTTGTCGTGAAGATTATTATGACTATATATATTCTCAGTTGTATCAATGAACTTACAGTTAGGAAAATTAAGCAAAAATATTTTTATATTTTGATTCAACAAATTAAAATTTAAATAAGGATTATTAATGATGTTAATTAAGAATACTCGGTTTTTTCTAAGTTTATGAAGGGTTGGGATCAATTCTGATAGAAATTTGTACGGGTTTTTATCGTTGCTTCCCATGCCCAATATAACTATATCAGCATTCTGCAAGGTTTTTATATAATCGTCTATGTTATGCAATATTTGTGTACTTGTTGCGTTTGGCTTTGACACTCCTGATACAGAATACACGTTATTCCACTTATTTGCATCCCTCTGTAATTTTATTTGACTGGCAAAACCTCGTACCATTTGGTCACCTAATATAACAATTTTTGGATCACTAGTCGCTTTATAGTTGTCCGACATTTCTGAAAGTTGGTGATCACTTTTATTCGCTAATGTTAGTGTAGTTTGAGCACATGGGATCTCTATACTGCGTTCGTATGATTGACTGCTTTGTGGGTCAATAACTGATGGTGTAACACATAGCTGTGAACATTCCAGAGCTGATGTAGGCATGTTGCTATGTGTTTTTTCTTGTTGGATCAATGAATGAGTCTGGGCATGAAGATTTTCATCACTAGGTGAACTTTGTGTCACAACCGTAGAATTTATAAATGAGTGAGTAAGACGGCGCTTGACTTTATGTTTCTGCGTGTTGTTGAGCAGTTGTAGTTTTTCAAACAAGTGAGCTAGTTGACGGTAAGAATAATACCTTAGGTAATTTCGTATAGTATGTAGAATGTTTATGAACTAAAAATATCAAAAAACAACTTAATTTTTACTTAAATTATATTTTTGAGAAATAATTGCTTAAAATAAATCCATTGGTCACGTGACCTTGACCGAGAAACAGAGTTTGATACGTCGTGACGTATCAAACTTAAATAATTTTTAATTTAATTAATTTTTATAGGTATATAATAGTCATCTGAAAGTCGTGACTTTCAGATGACTATTATATACTTACCTATAAAAATTAACTGCCGTGCGTCAGTCTCGCAAAAATCAAAAATGGCTCGACCGATTCTGATGAAACTGTTAAAAGTTATTGTGTGCGTAACGGAGAAGGTACCTAACAAAAAAAAAACGCATTGCAAAGCATTATATTGCTAGTTGTAAATATAAAGAAACTTGACGTTGGTATACGTCAGACTTAAAGGAAATCATCTACCTACAGCTGTTAAAAAAGCCATTAATACAAATAATCTTAATATTTTTTTAAATATTCAAACGAATATTATAATTTTCCTACAGAGGCAATAAATCAAATTTGTATGCGAGGAAGACTTAAAAAAACTCGCAGATTTGACAGACTGAAAGTCTTGAAGTCACTTGAGCCGCCATGACAGAATGCCCCGTTATGACCATCATAGATAATACACTTCACTTACGAATGACCATAGATAAATAATACATCTATGGTTATGCCAATGAAAATACGGTAAGAAAATTAAAAATTAGTTCTGTTAATGATAATATTAGGGGTTAAAGTATGAAATTGCCGATTTGTACTGATAAATTGAAATTCGTTTTTTTTTTTAATTTTAATTTAACATATTTATTTAATCCAAAAAAAATACCATTATTATCTATACATTGCTGCCATCTAATAGGAAGGTCATTTATGCCTTTGCGATAGAACTCTCGTGATCTAGATTCGACAAACTGTGTGAAAGCATTTTGTACTGCCTCCTGAGAAGAAAACTTATTATCACGTAGAAAATTGTCCAAATCACGAAAAAAATGGTAGTCCATTGGAGCAAGGTCTGGCGAATACGGAGGGTGACGAATGGTTTCTAATTGCAGTTCCTGTAGAGTTAAAACGGTTTCTCGTGCTGTATGAAGTGTCGCGTTATCATGGAGTAATAATGGTGAAGATAGATTCATGAGTCGGGGCTGTTTCACTGCTAGTTTTGCTATCATTGTTTCGAGTTAGGCACAGTAGACATCTGCCGTTATTGCTTGAACGAATCGGAGAAAGCTATAGTGAATAACACCATGCCGAGACCACCAAACAGTTACCATTACCTTTTTATTGGTAAGCTTTGCTTTAGAACACTGTTGCGGCGTTTGACCTGGGGTCAGCAATTGCATTTACACATGTGATGAAAAGTGGATTCTTTACGATAACCGTAAGCGAAAATACAATGGCTGAGCATTTTTCGCTTACGGTTATCGTAAAGAATCCACTTTTCATCACTTGTCACAATTCAATCCAATATTTCTTCATTTCTGTATCGATTCAACAAGGCAACACAAGTTTCAACACACGTTTCTTTCTGCAGATCAGTCAAATCATGAGGCACCCATTTCTCAAACTTTTTTATTATATTGATTTGACGCAAATGAGTCAATATTGTTGGTAAGGTAACGTTATACCATTAATTCCTGGGTAGTTTGGCTCGGATCGGCTTCCACCATCTCTTTCAATTCATTGTTATTCACCTGTGTGGGCGGTCTTACACGTGGTTCGTTCTTCAAATTAAAGTTTCCATCACGAAAGCGTTTAAACCAAAATGGCACGGTTCGTTCATTAGCGGTCCCCTCTCCAAACGCAACATTGATATTGCGAGCTGTTTCTGCCGCGTTAGTTCCGCGTCGGAACTCGTATTCAAAAATAACTCGAATCTTCGAAGTATCCATCTTTCTTGTCCAAGCTGAATAAAAAAAAAAAACAGAAAGTCGATAATCAAATTTTGCACATTTAAAAAAAAAAAAAAACTTCATAGGTACCATGCGAAAAATGTTTCAAAAATCAAAAATCTCAAACCATGAAGGTCCTATGTCAATTCGAAGTACCTATTACAATAAAACGTAAAACGGCAATTTCATACTAACCCCTGACTTTGAGGTAAAAGAACCACAAGGAACATTACTAATTGGTTTTCCGTAATCCGTCAACTATTGGGATTAAAAGTGTGATAGGTAACGTAACTGGAGTGCTGGTGTCTTCTACGTGCAGCATCTCCTTCATTTAAGTCCGGGAAATACTTTTTTAACAATCTAATCATTATTTTAATTAACCCATTCGTGGCTCGTGGAGATCCTACCAAGTCTAGAGTATTGGATTCTCTGAACGATATATTAGGGTCTTAATTTTTATCTCGATTAAAAGGGAGAAATTTTTATAAAAAGCTGTGTCGTTTAAAAGTGGGTTTTAAACGACGCAGTTTTTTAATAAAATGTATCACTTTAATCACTTAACACGCTTAACACTTTGAACTAGTTTTCTCGGGTGATTTTCTTATTTATCTCTGGTTCGTAAAAACTGTGTGAACACAAACGCCATTTGCCCTCAGACAGATTATTTTATGTTTGAGACTTAATGTAAGTACCGACAACTTTGATCCCTCCTCATTAATCATGAATGTTTTAATGTATACCTACGAATTAAGGCGTTATTTGCGTACATAAGCAAACATTCAAAATGACACAGAACTTCACCGTGAATTTTGAAATGTTAGTTATATTGAACATTTTTGAATAATCCTTTCTAATCTTTCAGTAGTTGGCCATCTTTACTTGTATACCTACCAAGGAAGGATTTCTAAAGGACATCTAACAGATTGTATTAAATAAAACCTAGTCAATGCATAAAATCAGGATTTTTACCACAATATCCAAATTGTTTCATTCTACCTAGTTCCAATAAAATCATATTTTCTAAAGTAAAAAAAATATTATATGCCATCTTGGGCCCTAACTAGGATCAAACTCGGGACAATCACATTTGCCGAAGTACAAAAAATGGAATAAGTATGAACCGTACCCTTTTTTATTTTTATTGCAAATTACATATTCAATCTGAGATATATGAGAAAGAGGATGGAGAAATTTCTGTATGAAATCCATATCATCTCAGTATTCAGTATTAGATTTAAATAAATTAGTTAGGGTCTTTGACGCTGATATAATCTTATTATAATGCTCCTTCCACACGCGACGGCGACGTGAGTACTTACGTGTCGCGAACACACTATGACATAAAAGATTTAAGTGATCTTTCTACGTAACGCTCGCCAGGTGTCTTGTATGTTTTGTTCAAGAAATTCAGTTTGAAACCGTGAACTATTTGTTTTTTAACTTTTGTTTATGTTTTCTGAGGAACCTGCGCTGCTTTGTTATTCTTGTAAAAGCTGCTGTTGATATTAGCTGAGCGAATTTTAAAGCGACGCTGTGCTTTTTCTTTGGCTTCCAATGCTATTTATATTGAACACTGTATGTTTTAAGTGGCGAAAATGTAAATAGCAATATGCTGCAGTTTCTTAATACGACGCTCGTTTAAACCCGGTGTATTATAGATCTTGTCTAAGTATACAAAGGCTCAAATACATTTACAGTATAATTTCGTGCCTGGAGAATACTTTAACATAATAATACCAGTAAGTTATTGAGTTTCTTTCTTTGAATCGAAATATTATAAGTTTTAATTTGTTGCAGTACATCGGGACAATGGACGTGCCGCGCCCAACCAGCCGGGTGGAGATCGTCGCTGCGATGCGCCGCGTTCGTGTGAGTATGCTTTTATTATTATGCATTTAGTAAATATGTATTATTATTTTTATTCGCGGATTCATGGAAATGTTTTAATTTTACTATATCTACATTCACTTACCCGCTGAACGTGATTAAAGGAGGAAGGTATACCTATTTACGCGTAATATACATGGATAAAAATCCCTGTTGTCATACCGCAATGCTCTGACTCTCAACGACTCTCTGACTTTCTTCAAAACCACTAGTAAATAATAATTTATAAGATCTCATTATAAAATTAAATGAGAATTGTTCTCCTACTCTTCTTTTTAAGATCACTCGTGTGTCTGTCCATCTATTACAGCCAATTTGCTCCGAATCTAATGGACCGATTAAGTTGAAATTTGGTGCACATATGTATTTCTATGACCCAAGCACGGACGTGTAACGTAAATAAATGATTTTTTAATATGGGTCACTTTTGGGGGGCAAATAAGAAAATTTAAAAAAAAGTTTAGCAAACTGTACCGTGTGACATATCAAAATATGAAAGGGCTCGGATCGATCGAGGCAAGGATCTCAATTTATTTTTTTAATAATTTTAAAATAAATACTTTTAAAGATATCTAAGAAAATAGATGAAAATTTACCATACCTTATATCCGAAAATACCAACCCTAAAATTAAAAATACAGAGCATGGTTTAAAATAACATGGTAAATATCTCAATATTGTGCGTACGAACTTACATTTGCAGTCAGAATGTATGGGAGAACATGTTTTTCAACTAAAATGTTAAGTTTGTTCTTAGGATAAATGCATCCGAACTACGGAACCCTTCAGTGTGCGTCCGCACTTGGGCGATTTTTTAATTAGTGGTTGGCTAACTTACTTTCGTTGGCAAGTAGTTATAAGTTCCTAGGTATTACTTAAGTCTAAAATACTTATAAAATAGGAACTGCAGTTCCTATTTTCAAATTAATTCTAATTTATAAATTAATTCAAATTTATAAATTAGAATTAATTTCAGCCCCATTTTAACAAAAATTCAATTCTTGTGCGTATCAAAAGACCTCTAAATCTATATCAATAGACCACTAAACCAAAAGATTAGGTTCGTCTAATTTCCAACTACTTAATTGCCCCCGGTGGCACACTTAACAAAGCTGAACAAGACGCTAGTACCCACCGTTTGCCCATAAAATTGATTTAGCTAAGCTTACTCGGTAATTTTACATTGTTTAGGAACAAGAAAATAGAGCTTTTATTGAGCGTGGGGCTTATGCCATGAAATTGGCTTGGCCACAGTTGGTACCTCTATTAGGATAAGATTTTATTTAATGTACTTATAGTAATATTACGTGTCATGTATTCCAATAAGATTTGGTTTTTCCAATTTATAAAAAAAAAACTACGCGGTCTTTGTAAACTAGTCCATAATAAGATCAAATAGATTTTTTTAAATTTTCTATTTCAAATCGAAATAAATACTTTAGTATTTTGACCTCCTTAATGAATTAAGGAAACTTCAGCTAACCTTTGCAAGCGGACAAAAACAAACCGTTTTAAATTCATTGCTCGTAAAATACTTAAGTCAGTACTTACCCTCTAAAGCACTTCTCCCCATATAATTAGCGGATGTTAAGTATTATGACACATTAATTAACATAACATAAATGAAACTTTGATGTCATCGAAACCCAAGAAATAATAGTTTTGACAGTAACAGTAAAAGCTAAATAGAGAAAATCTACATAATGATAGACACATTCTTTATCAATGCATCGATTTTGTAAATAAACATTATCTAGCCAAGGAAATCCAGTCTAATAAATAATTATTTTCAGTAGAGTTTTCGGAGTAAATTTCTTAAAACATAAATTCGTCTTTCTTGGGCAGTCGGGTATAAAACGGAGAGTATATTTTGTGGCCAACACAAAAAATAATTTGTACAAACAAAGTGATTTGTAACATAATCCATGCGGGACGGAATGAATCCTCCTAAGCTTGCCCGTTACATGAAAAAAGCTTATTTTTTCCTCGTAAACAAAATCGGAAACCGTCAACGTTCTACTTGCTGAATATTTAGAGAAAGACTCGTGACCCGTCCCTGCTTCGCACAGTTTTTACGACTTGATAAAACATCGAGATTTCATGATTATAGTTAGTTCACGTTGAGCGCCATGAGTGTATTCTTCCGGAAACACAAAGTGCCACCTTCAGAGGCCGCGTGTTTCCTTCGGGAAACAAAAGAAAACACGCGGTTCTTTATTCGGTTGTTTCGGTCCATGTACGACTGGGGTGGGTTTTTTGATAAAAAGTTATGTTCTGAAAGTAACGGAAAGTTGAAAATGAAAAACACGAGTGTTAAGATTTACGTACACATAAACATTCCGGAATAAATTCTCGAATTTATGGTGATAACCACATTAAAACCCGTTGCGAACTTTAAAAGAACAACGCGGTCACATAGACAAACACAGCGACTCTCATTTATTCGCACGGGTGTAATGGTGACTTGTCAAAACATAACAAATAACAAAATAACCTATAAACTTACATGCTCTAATTAAAACAAGTGTTGATTCTATAAGTGGAGATTTCAAATGAAATTGAACGTTCAGCACATCTAAACGCGTTCAAGAGCTGTCAGTGTACATTATTCCATAACAATTTTGACACTGACAGGTGTTGAACACGTTTTATAAATTCTGATCGCCTTCAGTTTCATTGGCCCTAAGAGCGACCAAACTCAGATTTTCTTCTTTTTCAAATTTGTAACAATAGTGATACCGAAATGATGGCTAGTATGTCGGCTTCAAAACTGCATAAAAACTTTTGCTCTGACTTATCATTGTTTTACATTTAGGCCTATACACATAAAAATAAATGCACGGTGACTCGATTTAGGAGTCACAGTGTTAATACAATTGGTTGTACCCACAAGTTTTTATTTCACAAAAATTTGAGTGCTATTGCATTCGAATATTACGACTACTACATATTATGAATACAGATGGTTCACTCCGAAAAACATTTAAATAAAAAGGTACTCTTGCTAGACACAATAAAGTGCAATTCAGGTCGCTCAGCGCTAATTACCTACAGTTGTATTCATCTAGAAGTTGCCTCTCTTTCTATCGCGTAAGTCAAATATCTTCTGACTACTTTACGCTCGCCGAATTGGCCCGCCGCGTACTTGTACCTTCATACCTAAAATGCGGAGTGAACCATCTGTATTCGTCTGTGCTGTTACTGGATATCCTACCCTAAGTTTGTGAGCGTGTATGTTTGTCTCTTCTTCACGCTAAAACTACTGAACAGATTTGGATAATATTTGGCACACAGATAGTTTATAACCTGGATTAACACATAGGATACCTTTTATTCCGATATTCCCACGAGATCGAAACTTATGCGGGTAAAACCGCGGGGCGCAGCTAGTTTAAAATAATTATCAGTTTAGAAATAGCGTATTCCATTCACGATATGCATGAAAAGCTTGTGCATTATGTCAAACTAGTTCTAAAACATACTCACTTTTACGTTTTGCCTATATTTTACATTGGTTTTGTCAGACCTTGTGCCATAAGTGTGTATGGTGGCACATTTTGGCATTCTTCTCTTGTAGAAAAGGGGCGAGTATAAATACATAGGCAGCAGAATATTCTTCTTACCCTCGCGTAATTTGTCGCCCCTTGTTTCCACAATTGGTTTCCCGTTTCGTTCCACTTAAGTCACATATTTCTTCTCTCTTACTAAGTTACGAATTTAATAACAAAAAAAAAACGTTTTTAATATTGCGTTCTCATTTCTTTTCTTCATAAGTACGCATAATGGTTTGAACAACTTTAATATTACTTCTCAACATCGCGTTGTTTGCGATCTATTTCAAAATGTTGAGTAGGTATTCTTGTTTATTGTGTTTCCTTTGGTATAATCGTTTTACAATTATAATATATTTTGAAATAAAGGTACTTATCTCACAAATCTTCTTTTTTTTAAAGTAATTATACCGACCAAGACTAGGTACCGACGCCAGCACATCAACCTACCTGAAACTGTCAAATTTTCCCAATCAACTTTGAACCTTATGCTTTAGTGATAAAGTTTAAAATCTATTAAAGAAATTTGACAAATTGTAGTAGGTTGACGTACTGGCGTCTGTACTTACACAAAATTTTTAGATTTAAAAAAGTAAATACCTATCCACCACAGTAAAAACAGGCACGAATAAATCCAGTACCATAAGTACAAGGAAAAATAAACCGTTTCGCCAACCAGGCACCTAAAAATGTTACAACCCAAGATTTTTATTTCAAAAGTTCCCTTTACAAGTCAAACCACTGCACTGGTGCAAACGAAAAAAAGAACCGATAACTTGCAAATATCCCAGACGAGCAAACTTGTACTGAGATTCTCCAAACAGTTTTTGCAATTCCGCTTTCATGACCATTCCCTGAACTTAACAAAACGACTGAAAATGTGCTCAAACTTTTAATAGAGAAAATAAACTGTTCAAATAAAACTAGTAAAAATATCTGATTTTTTAAAAATAAATAACGATTTTCATTTGTCATTAATACCATTTTCTCTGATGTGCAAGTGAACATTGCTATCATCAGCATCCTCTTCTTCATCTTTCTTTTTACTGATATTTTATCTCCTACTGCTTAAAAGAAAGAGGTGTTAGAAAATTACTGCAACCGTTGCCATAATTTTCTTTAGTAATTTGTCAGTAATTTTTCGTTGAACTGATTCTATTTCAGTTGAAATATATGAGTGATAATATCAGCGGTCTCTGTTTTATCGTCTGTAAAAACCCCGATTTACCGCGAAATAAACCTGCAAGTAGCTACGAGTGGAAAGGATTTTCATGAAAATATTTCGCAGAAAAATTTTCAGTGGCTTGTGGAAGATGTTAGATTCTATTAAAGCACACCAATATTTCGTTTACAATTCACAAACATTTTGTTTAGATATTGGAAGGTATGGAGACACATTATCCTTGCATAAGCGTGTATGAGTGATCGTGTTACATTTAAACATGGATGTGACAATACGACTCAGAGGAGCATCGCCGCCGGTAACGCACCGCATCTGAATATAAATTAACTTGTTTATAAACCGCTGAAAAAATCGTGACGACACCGTTATGAGCGGCACCTGTACTGGGATGTATACATATTTATTCATAAGTATGCGCAAACTGCTACCCTTCCTCGCCTTCATATTTTGCGGTTAGATAGCCATTCAAGACAATATTTTCTCGTTTCCTGTAACACTTAAGAAATACAATATCTTTCTTGTCTTCGGCTGTATATTTATCTAATTATTTCAGTATCAAGACAAAGATTGTGATATTTCTGCCATAACAACACTTAAAACAGATACAAACACAGTTTTATGAACATAAACAATATTATGCAGCTTGATGTTTAAGTGGTCTTCTTTGTATCAACCACAGACTACATAGGGGTATCAACCATGGTATAATAATATGTTATTTAAACCATGGTATCAACTTACATTTATTTATTTTTCATTATGTCATGTCATCCTTTTTGTCACTGTCATATAATCATTAAAGCAAAATTAAAAATTATACTCATTTTATGTTCAATAGGAACATAAAATGAGTATAATTTTTACTTAAGATAAGTCAGAAGAAGAAATCGAATTGCTAACACATGACGTGGCAGCAGAAATTGAGCAGCGGCGTTCTACAGAAGAGCACATATTATTACAATTGCAGCTATAGCTGCATGGCTTACGCCCTACACCACCGACCGCACCGCCGACTTACGACAGGGCTTCACTTGGAAGCACACCGGAAACTACACCAAGAATTAACTTTCAACCGTTTCAGAAACGAGAAACTTTCAACAACTTTGTTCAGAGATTAAAAATACATGAACCTAAATAATTATCACAATCCACAAATCCAGACCCTCACGCTGCTTAGTTAATTACCACCGGAATTACACCAGAAAGCTTACGACTTGTGCCAAACGATCCTTGTGAACTAGAATTCGGCAGCTTGGTTCAAATATTACAACAATATATAGATCCAAAACTGAGCATTTGGGCTCGTCAACATAAATTTCTTTCACGACTTCGGCTCTGACGAGACAGTCATGTCATACTCATCGGAGTTGAAACATTTAGCTCAAGATTGCGAGTTCACGTGCAATAATTGTAAGAAGTCGATCTGTGATAATTTTCTTATCTTACAATTTATAAAAGGATTAAATGTCACCGATATTCGAACTAAAATACTGCAGGAAACAATGGTGACTGATTTTTCTGACTTAATAAAGCACCCACGATTTAAAAAAAAAAAAACTTTGGAACCCACTCTAGGAATTTCTCCTGTATTGTGGGTGCGTTCACAAACATTTAAACTCACATACACAAACAGCCAGACCCGGAACAACTAATTGTAGGTCATACAAATATTTGTTCCGTGCGGGAATCGAACCCGCGACACGCAGCGCTGCAGTCAATCGTTTAACCACTGCGCCAACCGATCAGTCAAAATTGAACTGATTGAACTGTTTAGCAGGCATTAAACAAAAAGAATGGTTACCTAATAGCTACAACTCGTTGACTTGTGATTGGACTTTGACAATATTAAAAAAGTGTTTTTTTTTATAGTGAATTAATTATTAGATAAATTATTAGAAATAATTTCGTCTAATAAGTGTGTGCTTGCTGTGATAATAATACCTAATTAATTTCATCCTCTCATTCAATCTAAACGTAAACTAAAAACATCGTAAGTTGGAACACTTAGGTAAGAAATCCTCAAATTACAACAGGTTATTGGGGCTGTGCCAGAATGGACATTTAGAAGGGAAGGCAAACTAGACTCAATGGAAATACAAGGTATCCATTATGCTGCGTGGTACAGAAAGTGCTATGCAGGCAGCAGAAGGGAATATCCAGAAACCAACCCAACTGAGTATAGCAGCTGGTGATGCAGAAGTTGGTGCCTATAATTTAGCTATGGCAAAATATAGAAAAGCTGACAGCAGCGCTTTGTCACTTTATGAAGAGAGAATCGAATACTTGGGTCATTTGTTTCTATTTTTGTGCAGTCCATTTTTATCAATGTTATGACTCATTACATTGATAAAAATGGACTGCACAAAAATAGAAACAAGGTAAACGCTATTCTGGATACAAAACGTCCTAGCAAAATCAACGAATTGCGGACATTTCTAGGAATGGCTAATTATAACAATAAGTTCATACCGAATTTAGCTTCAATATCCAACCCTCTTAATAACCTACTCAAGAAGGACATCAAACACGAATGGACGCACAAATGTATTGAGTTTCAAGAAAATTTAACAGGAAATTCTCAGTGAGAGAGTTTTAATGCATTTTGACTACAGATGCTTCACCTTTTGAACTTGGAGCAGTTCTATCGCATCGATAATCGGACTGATCGACCTATTGCTTTTGCATCACGTTCATTGTCAAACAAAGAAGTACTGAAAAAAAATGCAGTCAGATAGACAAAGACGCGACGTCCTTATTCTGGGGATTAAAGATATTTTTTCACTACTGCTACGGAAGAAAATTCATACTTATTACAGATCATAAACCACTAACTACGAACTTCAATCCACACAAAACTTTGCCGGTGATGAGCACAATGAGGCTCTTTCACTATGCACATTTTCTATCTGGTTTTGACCACACTATTGAATACAGAACATAGGATGATCATAGCAATGCAAATTATCTATCAAGATTTCCGGTAGATACAGTAGCAAATAACCTAATTGACGTACATTGCGCATTTCAATTAAATCAGATGAACACAATTGCCGTCGACTGTATGTATACAAATCGCCGAAAAGACCCAACTCGATGATGAATATAAGCAACTATTGGAAGCTTTAAAAAATGGTATCTCTAGATACGGCTACAATGACAACGAATTGACCTTACAAGACGGTTGCATTATATAAGGGACACGAGTGATGATCCCGGCAACACTGAGACAACAGGTTTTAGAAGAACTACACACAGGACATCTTGGGATAGTAAAAATGAAATCATTGGCGCGTGGATTCTGGAGAAATTTGGATCAAGACATAATTAAAAGCTGTTGAGAATGTCGATTAAAGCAAAATCAACCTGCATGCGCAGTACTACATCATTGGGACTTACCATCAGGCCCATGGTAGAGGATCCACGTTGATTTTACTGGGCCGATTAAGCGTTATTCCTTATTTATAATAGTGGATGCATTCTTGTGGTAGAATCCAATAATTTTATACCTACCTCTAGCTAGATTATGCCCTATTTTGTTAATATTTATGTAAATCAATTATTTCAATAAACAAATTATTATTATTTACTATTATTTACAAAATGGGTGGAAATTATAGAAACGAAAACGACCACAAGCTCATAGTGTATCCGCCAACTGACAGAACTTTTCGTGACATTCGGATTCCCGCTTACTTTAGTATCACACAACGGTCGACAATTTGTTGATTTGAATGAATTTGAATCATTCCTCAGAGAAAGCGGAGTTGTTCACAAAAGCACAGCCCCATACCATCCGGCCACGAACGGACCAGCGGAGCGATACGTTCAAATAATTAAAAAGGAAATACATAACATCAGTGCTGAGCCAGGCTCTTTACAGGATAAACTAATGGGTATTAAGGAACGCCTACGGAGGGCGCCGAGTAGCAGCACAAATAAAAGTCCATATGAGCTCATGTTTGGTAGGGAGATAAGAAACACCCTTAGTGTTCTTTTCAAGGCGAGAACGAGGGATGAAACACGACCACCGACTGATGAGGCAACGGTATGCTCATTTACATGGGCAGAGAGTGCAAACATGCAGCTAGTGCAAACGACCAAATTAAATGGGAATTCGGAACCGTTTTGAGGTTATTAGGCCGATTACACTATCAAATAGAAACTGATTCTGATCAGATGTTGGGTACCCTAGTACAAAGAGAGGAAAAGTAAAACCGTCGGAACATCAAGATGATTTGGGACGGAGGTGATGTATATGTGGTCTTTTTTGTATCAACTTACATCCAGCGCGGTTTAGGTTGTGCATTGTCTGTCAGTGAATTGTAGAATTTTATCAAGTAAGTGAATAAGAAAAAAATGGCGAATTTCCATACAAACTTTCATCTTTATTTCTTCAGGATTTTTAGTAAGTTGAATGGGCTACAAATTGTCTTACTGTTTCGCTTATGCTGTGATCAAATTATTTAGTTTTGGATGTTTCCTACCGCTCATGAAGATTCGTAAACATTGACAGCTATATATGAATGAAGTAACAATTGCCGTACTTTATCTTCAAGTGACGTACCTACTGCTGCAGCTATACGAGTACGAGTACGAGGACATCGACATTTTAGAACGACATTTTATCGTATAAAGTAGTGTCGTATACGATATCGTAACCAGTGACGTTTTGTATTCAAAACTGAAAATGGTTCATACTGAGCCAATACGATACAATCACGGATTCAAGAAAAAGAAAGGCTTAGCAATTCGAAAAATATTATTACGATTTTTATCGTGTTCCATACATTTGGTCATGTTAGTATAGCACTTTTGTTTGAAACAGCATTTTTTTTTTCTAATTTTCATTGTTCTTGTCAGAGTGAGTTGTTTTTTTTTTGTGTTTTTAAACGTTGCCCCACACTAGGATTCCTCCTGTATCGTGGGTGCGATTACAAACATTTATACTCACATATACACAAACAGTCAGTTTGTGTTTTTATACAACCGACAACCGGACAAATAGTATATTATATTAGGTTGGGGAAAAAGTCTTTTCGCATTATAGTGTGTATGAACTTGTAATAAAATCTCTTTGGCTATACTATTTGTATCTGGCTGGTTTTGGTATCATTGAAAGTTTAAATTTTAAAGAACATAATTCAAAATTCAAATTAGGAAAATGTGTGAATTTCATTTGATTTTCGTACCGTCAAGATGAGTGAATCTAATGAAGAAATTCGATACATTTTAAAATTATACTACAAAAAAGGTAAAATTGAAACGCAAGCCGCGAAAATTGCGATATTTATGGACCTAGTGCAGTGTCTGTGAGAGTAGCACAAATTTGATTCAAGCGTTTTCAATCCGGAAATTTTTATGTCAAAGATGCACGTCGCTCTGGTCACCCTATTATTAAGATACATATTGTAAATGTGCCCCTTTTTATAAATAAACGATTTATTATATTATTATTATTATATTATATTATTGCGGATAAAATGGATGCCATTTTTGAAAAAGTGGAGCAAGATCGGCATATCAGTAGTTACGACGTAGCTGCAGAACTGGGAATTGACCACAAAACAGTTTTGTCGCTTTTGCAAAAACTGGTTACACAAAAAAGCTCGATATTTGGGTACCTCACGAGCTCACTGAAAGAAACCTAATGAACCGTGTACTCATTTGTGATTCTTTATTATGACGTAATGAAACCGAACCATTTTTGAAGAAGCTGATAACTGCTGATGAAAAGTGGATCACGTGCGATAAGAACGTGCGAGAAAGGTCGTGGTCAAAGGCCGGTCAGGCTTCACAGACTGTGGCGAAACCCAGGTTAACTCGCAACTCGCAACAAGGTGATGCTGTGTGTGTGGTGGGATTGGAAGGGCATTATTCATTATGAGCTGTTACCACCAGGCAGGACCATCGATTCTGAACTCTACTGCGAACAACTGATGAGATTAAAGCAAGAAGTTGAGAGAAAGCGGCCGGAATTAATCAACAGAAGGGGTGTGGTTTTTCATCATGATAACGCTAGACCTCACACATTTTTAGCCACTCAGCAAAAATTAAGAGAGTTTGGCTGGGAGGTGTTAATGCATCCGCCGTATAGTCCTGACCTTGCACCTTCAGATTTCCACCTGTTTCGGTCTCTTCAGAATTCCTTAGGCAGTGTCAGGTTAACATCACGAGAGGACTGCCAAAACCACTTGTCGCGGTATTTTCATCAAAAGTCCCTAAATTTCTATAGCAATGAGATCATGTCCCTACCTACAAGATGGCAAAAAGTTATCGAACAAAATGGTACCTACATACTTTAGTTAAATGTAAATAAACTATATTAAAAAATGTTTTGAATTTTCTTAAAAAATGCGAAGCAAACTTTTCCTCAAACCTACACACATCAACACGGTCTAGGGATATTTCATACTCAATTAAATAACTCGAAAAGTACTGGCCGCATTGGAATCTTTTATACACCGATTTGTTTGTAATTTATCTCAGACTAATTCCAAATTAAAATTTTTGAAAATTCTTTTGTTTCGGTGGCATAAAAATGTCTTGATGTATAGGAGAGGGAATTTTCATTTGTGCGAAATTTAGAAAACAATACGAATTACGTTTAGTTACAGTTTTTTTTCATTTTTAAACGAAAGATAAAGTTAAAATTGAGGTATTGTAGCCATGCAACGCCGACATTTGACGAGGGCGGAGATGTTACGAGCTGTGGGAATGCTGGAAGCTGGATCTGTTCAGCGTAATGTTGCTGAGGCCATAGGGACCCATCAAAATGTAATTTCAAGATTGTGGACACGCTATCGTGCCACAGGTGAAGTAGCGGAGAGGCACCGGGGGCCAAGTCGCATCACTACCCCCAGACAAGACCGATTTTTGCAAATTACTGCGCGAGCTCAACCAAATGCAACGGCGACTCAATTGGTCCAAAGGCTGCGAGTGGAACACCAAGTGCTTGTGAGTGACCAAACTGTAAGAAGGCGACTGCATGAAAGCAATCTACGCTCTCGTAGACCACTCCGGGTCCCACCTTTACGGAGAGGCAATCGTGGACGACGATTAGAATGGGTTCGGAACCACGTGGACTGGGGCCGTGAGCAATGGTCCAATGTGTTGTTCACGGATGAATCCAGGTTCGGCTTCCATCCAGATTCACGAAGGACGCGTGTTTGACGAGTTCCTGGACGATGGAGCCGTCTCCAGAACCCTCAGGAAGTTCACCCATACCAAGGAGGAACAATTATGGTTTGGGCAGGAATTCGTCTTGGAGGACGGACGGATCTCGTTTGGGTGCGGGGCAATATGACGGCAGAACGATACGTCCAACAGGTGCTGGGGCCCGTAATCTTGCCCCACAGAACACAAATGGGGCAAGATTTCCTGCTCATGCACGACAATGCCCGGGCACACACGGCGAGAACGGTAGCAGCTTGGTTACATACACATAATGTTAGGGCCTTAGACTGGCCTGCTCAATCGCCAGATCTAAATCCCATTGAGCATGCGTGGGATATGCTGCAAAGAAGAGCTCTGAAGGAAGTTCCTGAAAATCTGGCTACAGAAGATCAACTTTTTGCGCACCTCAGAAGGACATGGGACAATATTCCGCAGCAAGACATTGACAACCTTGTTCTGAGCATGCCGAATCGTTGCCGATGTGTTATGAACATCATGGGCGCTTTCTCAGACTACTAAATTCAAGTTTATAAACACAAATTAAATGATTTTTCTATTTTTTTCAGTTTTTACTCACAAATTAAAAAAAAATCATATACGGTTTCCGTCTATGCTTCATTTTTTTTCCATAAAATCCTGAAATTTTAATCTAAGTACCTTAACCATTATTAAAAAATGGTAGAATATTAAATAACGTATCTTTTAAATATATACATGTCATATAAATAATTAACACATTGATAGTAATTCGCTTTTTTTAAAATATCCCTAGACCGTGTTGATGTGTGTATTATGTTTATTATTATAGGATATGATATTAGCAAACACAGTTCGGCGGAGAGTAAGTATAGTAACATGTATGGATAAAAAATTATAAGACTCGCATTTGACTATAATTTTATTGATAATAATTTGTAATGTTTCTAACACTATTGTAAGACGACAATTTAACGTCATAATATCGCATAGATATAATCACACTTTCGAAAACAATATTATGAATTAAAACTATATTAAAATCACGAAATATGTTTTTTGAGCTGTCGCAATTTCATATCTAATGTTTTCTTTTTTATTTGATTTTTTTTAACAACTGCAGTGATAGCGTATTTTTTTAAATTTTGACACGGGCCCACCCTCGATGACATCCCCCAGGACTCATGCGTAGTATCTCTAAGTAGTCTGTGCAGGACTCTGAGCGCGAGCCGATTTAGCCCGGTTTACTATATTTGGGTTTATTTTAAAATTCTATTGCTGTTACATTAAAATAAACCCATAATCCCCTAAAGTCTTTAATGGTGAACGTATAGTAGGTAATAGACGAAATTTTATTGAAATTGCTTTAATTACAATCGAATAAAACCGTTTTTCTCATAAAAACACTACATTTAGAGGAAACTTTGCGATGTTTTTGTATCGAACCAAATTATGTCAATCGAGTTTTGGCCCTCATATTTCACAGAAAAAAAAAACAATTTTAGAACCACGAAGGCAAATTTGTAGTTTTTGAGGACAAATATTGATTTTGCGTGCAGCTGAAATTCGTCAAAACTTCTTCTTTGGGACCCATTTCGCCTTAACTATTCCGTAACTGCGGTTTGACCAGCTGAACAGCTAACTCAACAACAATTGCTAATACCCCACAACTAGTTCAACTAGTCTAGATATTTGCAAATCTGTATATTTAGTTTAGCATATTAAGAGACTTGCGAGATATAAATAGATATGAAACGGCGTCTATTGATCAACTCATCAACGCACAAAATAATTATAAGATTCGAATATCTACGGGCCGTAATTTCCTTCCATGACGTCAGTAGCTGTAATCATAAAAAACGGCAGTCAAGTCCTCATAAAACGTTGATTCGATTAAGTCATAGACTTCCTAAGCATTAGTTTACTTTTTAGTGGTGTAATTGTGTCTACCAGTTGATTCTCGGCTATTATTGTTATTTCATGATTTATTAATTTTCGTCGAAAAATTCATCCTAGTATAAACACATCGCTATTTTAAGCGCCATCTGATTAATAGCTTCAAATACTTCGTGACAGTGAGCTAGCTTCAGGAGAATGCCACGAAAACGTTATTCAGAATGAAGACTTTCTGATCTCAACAACCTCTTTGCTAATTGCCTCTCATCTGCCTAATGTTCGCTGTTTCCACCTGTAATAAATTATGATGCATGTCGCTAAGTAATAAGGTGTCTCAATTACATTATTCTCGGTGTACAGGTGCGCTGCGGAGGATTATTATAATTATCGCTATTTTCGAGCATTTCACATCAAACTTCACAGAAACTCTAACGTCGGTGTAAGTGAGGCGGAAATCCGGAGCGTGATTAGTTATTTTTGGTACATACGGCGTCAGATGATGAATTCATGAAAATTCATATTGAAATAGCGGCTTTTAAATAGATACTAACGGAAAAATTTAATATATAAAGACATTCAACGATCTTTAGAATTAATTTAATCATGGATGTCCCTCAAGGTATAATCTGCTTGTAATTCGTTGAAGTATGTTTTGATTTAAGATCCGACCCGAGACCGGTATGATCTCTGGACTTTCTATTATTGTTAACCAGCCTCCGTAAACCCTCGTCAGAAACTTATGGTGACTTGACGACAAACACACGATAAATGCGGAAAAAACAAGAAGAGCATTTAAAAATAATACGTAATTGTCTTGTCTTTGACATTCTAGTATTAGAATATTTTAATGAAACTACGGAAGTGACGGTATTTCAAGTTGATTTTTGAAAACACAATACTTAAAGAAATCCAAAGGATAGTCATGTGATAATGCTTATTCACTGTAACATACATCACAATCTTTATTTACATCAGGAAGACTTTACGCTGTACCAAAGGGCTGGAGGTTTGAGCTCAACCGGAAATCTACTACGGAAATTGACCCCATGACCTATACTTTGTAAAGACGATCATTCCGTGCCTTTTATCCCTATAAATTGTAATCATCTAATTAAACTTTATTTCCGTAGTACGAATTCAAGGCGAGGGGTGTGAAGAAACGCAAGGTGACTGTGGACGTGTCCACTGACGGAGTCCGGGTGACAACTAGGACCAATATCACGACTAGAAAGACCAAGGTGAGTTTAAATCTAATTTTCAATGAGTATTGGCGAATGGACAGACAAAAACTAAAGTGGCAGAAAAAAAATGTTAAGGTGGAGATTTTTTCATATGAACAAATTTCATATAGAACAAAATATCTAATAGAGATATGTATTAATGATTCCAATGATTGTAATTCTGTAAATAAATATCGGTTACAGTCACGAATCATATTTTGATCAAAATACAACCTGATACTGACATGCAAATTGCAAAAAACGTAAGACATTTTGAATTTCGGGGGCTGCAACGGCGCATCCACCTTAATATTTTATTTTTTAAATTCAGTTAACAGTGACATAGATAATTTAATTCATATTAATTTGCTAATGAAGAAGAAAGTTACAACTGAAAAGCTCAGAATGATAGGTAGTAAATAGGCATACACTTGGCAAAAGTTGTAACAGTTTATAGATGCTAGAGCTTAAAGGGTCAGAGTGATCTATAAAAGTTATTGGCAAGAACAGCAATCAACTCAGCTTAAGCGGTGGTGCGGTAGTGCAGCTTGGGAGAGCCCAAGCTGCACTACAACACCCGTAAAAGAGACTCACTCTGAGCATAGTGCGCTCCATAGCGCGCTGAGCGACATTGAATTTGTGGACCAACCCAACCGTAAGTGTCCACGTTTTGGCACCGTATGCCATGACGGGCAGAATGCACTGGTTGAAGATCTTAGACAAACATTGCGGGATAGGTGACGAGAAGATTTGACGAAGTTTTACAAACGCTGACCAACCGTACTGGATCCTTCTGTCGGCTTCTTTCTCAAAGTTGAGTCTACTGATCTGCAGCCCCAGACCTAGTTTTTTTTTTTTGTGGCGGGGCAAATATTGCCGTTTGCCGGCCCCCGCCAATCCTTTACAGAGGGATACCCTAAGGTACGAATTCAAATTTTCTCACAATTTAAATTTTGACAAAAACATATTTACTAAATTCGATCTTACGATTCATTTAATCGATTATGCGCCAATCCAACAGGGGCGGCGGCGTAACTGTTTTAATAAAAAAGAAAGAAATAGAAAGATTATAAGTGCTGCGCGTCTTATTTATTGTAAAGTTGCGGTGTGCTGGGTGGCGCGATGCCCATGCCTGATACGCTTTAAGTTGTCGCCCCCTGAAATTGGCGTCCGGGGCATGGGCCCCGGTTTGCCACCCCCCCTAGATCCGGGGCTGCTGAGCTGGATGACTTGCCCTGCTCAAACTTAAAGCATTTATTTGAATTAAACCATTTACAGGCACTTTTCAATTGACAAAGAGTCGCTCAGTTAGTCAGATAGTTAAAGTTAGTTGCACATTTCAAAACGTAGATCTCTATGGAGAAGAACGGGCAAGGAACTCCAAGGACACTCTTATAAATAAATATATTACAAAATCCTGGGTACATTATTCTTATTGCTTTTATAGGTAAAAAAAAACTAACAAACAATGTAAAAAAAAAAAAATAAGCCCTGGCAGATAAGAGATGACCAGTCTCACCTGAGGTTCACGAACATGACGCGTAGATCAGCACTATCCAGCTCAACCATTTTGTAGGGAACCGAATGATGTTGGATCATTCGGTTCCCTACAAAATACATAAAATCTTAAAGCACTCGCCACCATCAGCGAGACATTTAAGTGAGCATGACATACAACTGCCATGCTCTTTCAATTCAACATACAACATAATAAACGTCTCCATTGTAGTCACATTTACAAAAAAATTCAAATGATCTAAATTTTACAAAACTATAGGTTGCAATGTATTTGTGAGATTAAAAGAATTTTACTACTAAAAAGAAACAAAATCATTATTATCTATTGGAGTATCCGACAGTTAAAACTTGCTTAGATGAAAAAATAAAATACTTAAACATTAAGTTTGTTCAGACAAAATAAAAAAGGGGAAGCAACTCTCCCACATATTTTTTTTTTAACTAGTGAGCCCAAGTGACAGTGGTGCAGGACCAGCATTAAACCAAGAACTTTTACGATATAATCATCCAACTTATAATATGCTTGTCTACATTGTGTGTGTTTAATGCATGTTTTAAATTTCTTTTCATTTAGTTGAAGAATATCGAGTGGTATTTTATTGTAACATTTTACACAGTTACTAATAAGAGAAGTGTACTTTAGACAGTCTGAAACGTGGTTGATCTAACCTATTTCTAGTGTTAAAATTATGCCTGTCACTACGTAGGGTAGACATACTCCTTCACAACTTCGAGAAGCGACCCTTCGATGTGGATTGGATTCGGTAAAACGTGCGGATTGTACATGACATTTATCTCGCCGAGAGGCTCCATTTAGGCTGTGCGGCATCTGATCTAACTGTTTCAGCTAATTTGCAAAATTTGCTAATTTGATCGCTTCGGTGGGGTGAGATGTACTCGCCGTTCACGTTGATACCCTGTCCAGTCATTGGTGAGCCGTTTCAAGGATATCACATCCCCCTCTGAGCAGTTGGATGGGGCTGGTTTTCTGATCCTGGATGTGGATAGGCATCGTGGCAGCGTCAGTCAAACATCTCAACAATTCGACATCGTAGCAGAGAGGCCAGGACTGTCCATATTTCGATGGAGACGCTTCGAGACGACCCTCGACGGAGTTACACTCGTTAGCTCAGGTCTGGAGCCCCGCCCGCTTTATGGAGCTCAGTCGTTATTCCGTCATCACCAGGTGCCTTATTGTTCTTTAGCTGCTCGAGAGCCGCCCTATCGTTTACTGGTCGACATCCGAGATGTTCTCCGTGTAGTGGCGTATTAATTTGGCTCGATGGTCATCTACACTATGTCCCGCTGGTTTCGCGGTTCCAAGATACGATTCTGCCATCTGCAGTTCTTAGTTTCATCACATGGAACCTTGGCGAATGGAACCAGTTGACAAAGATATCACAAGAACCTAATATCATAAAGACAAATGATACGGTACAATAGCAACTGGTGATAATGTATGCAAAGTGGGTCATATTTATTAGATGAACGGGTAGTATTGTTGCTAAATGCGACCCTCAGCTACCCGAGAAATGTTTTAACCCCACTTAAAGTTACATTTACGGTAAGGGTGTTAATATGATTAGACTAACAAATGTAGATAATTGTGAATAGCAAACTAGGTCTGGCTGACCGTGGTCACACAGTGTGTGACAAAATAAATAAATTACAGGAACGTTTGTACAAAAATGTTAAAAGTAAACGAAAAGTTGTTCTCGTTCCAAGAAGGCAAAAAAAACGAAAAATAAAATTGAAAGGCTTTCAAAAATATTATTCAATACTAAACTTGTGCTAATGCATTGGCCTATTTATTCATGAAATGCTGATAGTATACATCCGATCGTTTGAACGCGGTCTCAAGTTAAATTGAAAACTTCGACGACTCAGCAAAAAGTTTGATTCATTTCATGACCAAATCATTTGCGGTGCGGCTATTATATGAGAAAATACTTCGTATGCACTTAAAAATGTAATCGTTTCTATGACGATAATCGTGTTGTGTTACTTTTTTGGTAGTTTATTATTTATCTTCAAAGACCCTTTTTGTGTGATTATATTCTATAAAAATATTTCTACTAAATTCATCTTCACAGGTTCATAAATACTAGGTACAATTGCTTATAGTTAGAGGGATTATCTCAGTACCTACCACTTTTATACATATTCTTCAAAGCGTCCCGAAGAAAAATGTTAGTTCAAATCAGAAATGGAATCGTCCTATAATGCGTGTTTCACATGTTCTTCTTCGAATACTTTTGCTTATTTTGCGGATTTAGAACTGAACGAATTTTCCCAGAAAACCGGGTTTTGTTCCCGTTAATCGAGTCATTTTCTAATTGGGGCACTATTGTTGGAAGTCTCAGCGGGATTTGTTCTAGAGCCATTGGAATAAACAAAGCTTATTATTGCACAGTTGTTTGGACAAAAATACTGGTAGCAATTTTAAATTCAAGTTGTAATAAGTGTATTCTCAGGAGCTTTAAGATTTTATGTAACTTATAACTCGACATTATCGTCCTCCACACATTGGCTGATATTACCACATATTACTAAATTATCTGTTAGGCGTTAGTAACCGGTGACAGTGATTTTTCTCGTGGCTATAAATCATGCCGGGTATAATGGACGGCTGTCAACCTGCTGTCTTGGAGCCGCCTCGTTCAGCGTCTATTGTAGTATCGATCCATTGTTGCCCCTGAAGAATAATCTTGGTCCACTCTTCATTAGAATTACTTATAAAAAAATAAATTTCATTTTGATAGGTAGATACTTTAAAATTAGGTAATTCAAGTTAAAAAAATAGGTTTTTTTTTGTTGGTAATACGTACGTTCCTATGTAACGGTGGGTATGACTTTAGGTTAGGTCACACTTTTTTTCTTTTTAGGATATAGTTTTGTTTCCTTCAGCATTCTAAAATATCAACTGTCTTTGACCTACCCTTCCAGGAATACAGAAGTGATGTTATATGTTAAGTCTTAACATTTGGAGTCATAATCATAACACTAATATATTTTATGAATCTCAGAAGATTCATAAAATATATTAGGAGTAGGTATGGTAGAATGTGAAATAGACCCAATGTTAGAATTTCTAGTATGAACTAAATTCCATATAATTTCTGCACATACTTTTAGACCATGAAGTGTGAGGAAACCTGAAGGCATTCTTTGTTACAGAAGAGTTCAAGTAAGCTGTTTGGTCGCGGCAGCAAGTCGAGTGTAACCACGGAGGCTGCCGAGATCATGCACCATCCCATCTACCGCATCTTCTACGTATCCCATGACAGCTCCGACCTGAAGATCTTCTCCTACATCGCTAGAGATGGCGCCACCAATGTCTTCAAGTGCAACGTTTTTAAGAGCAACCGCAAGGTTAGTACCTATTTTATCATCATATTTTGATGATGTAAGATCATTTGTATCGAGCATTATTATTTCTAATGATCTTTGTGCCTCGGAAAGCACGTTAAACCATTGGTCCAGGATGTCATTTTGTGACAGTCGACACAGGTTGTCAGGCGCCCGAAAATCTGACAACCAGTCTTACCAGAATCTGAAACAGTTCTCGGACATTTGAAACGAACGAATGTCGGAGAACTGTTTCAAAATCGTCTTACTAAGGAATCATCGTGTTACCAAGGGATATCGTGCTACCCAGTAAATGGGTTGTGGAGGTCAGAGGGCAGTCAAACCATGTTAAATGTTGGTATTCAGCTCCATCTGGTTAGACTGGAAGCCGACCCACGCATATTTGGGAAAGGCAGAAGATGACGATGATAAATATTTTCTTTCGAAAGACGTGTACACCTCGTGTGAAACATGTCCACGTCCAGCAATGATGCTGTACACGTATGTATGTATCACACAAAAACCGTTACAACCAGTCCTGTGCTACCAGCAAACAGTAGAGTCCGTGACCTGGGGGCCAACCACCACCTCTTTAAGCAGTATTATTTTGATGTTACTTCAGTGCGAGAAAGAAGTGGAGCTATACAGGACGTCTAGCTCCATCTCTTTCCCACGCTCAAGTAAGATTAAAACAATACTGCTAAAAGAGGTGATGGTAGGGCCCCAGGACGTTGGCCTACCTTGCTTACGGGACCTAACCACGCTGCGCCTCACGGCAGGTACACTAAACCGCACTTCGGTGGTAACTCTTTGATTTTGAGCCTCCGGCTTATACTAGTTTTGTGACCACTGACGTGTGACTGTTAGGGTTCGCCAGTTCAGAACTTGCAGAGCTGTTCAGTAGTCCCGTTAATATACGTCATAAGTAACACTAATAAAATTATGGGTATTCAAATTTGAAATTTTAGCAAAGCATTTTATCAAAAGCAGAAAGCAATGTTTCGTAACAATAATACAAATTAGCTTCCCGCCTAAAGATCAACAGTTACCAAATGGCCTCAACTTCAATTTGAGATGGAAAGGAATCCTAAATTTGCGAAAGATTAATAAATAGGTATCAAAGATTCGTCCGCACCCTCTTCTTGAGAAAACATTTCTCATTAATTCACAATTTCGGATGGTTTACTTGTAATTTACAGGACTTTTAAATCTATTTTGTAGTTAGAAATATGGGGTACAAAATACAAATATCACAATACCAAATGATAAATTATTGAGATGTTATTATTTGAATACTCGTAATACATAAACTATAGACAAGTATCTACCAATTTTCTAGCTAGAATATTATTTCGCAATAATTATGACCGTAATGTTTGATTTAGCCATCAAGAATTATCCCACAAAAACTGTCAACAAATAAACAAAACAGTCTAAGAGGTCTCGAACATAAAAGACTTTTCGATCGGAGACCAAAGCAATTACAAAAACACGGAGCCCTTTACCGCCCTTTTAAGGTAAACCTGGCAACATTTCGTCGCTGTCTTCCAAGATAATCCACTTTAAAACGTACTATATGAAGAGGGAGTAAAGGTGCCTTAACGACCGGAGAGCGGACCGTAGTCATCGGCTCCGAGAGTGGTCTCGAGCCAAGCGTGCTGTTTATTAAGATCGCACAGGCTCGTAAACGAGCCCAGCTATAAACCGCAGCTGCGTATCACTCGTCCGCACAATATGTGGAAATTACCACTCCACTGAGCAAACATAACACTCATACTGATGGACTTTAATCGATGCTGGAGGAAGATGAAAGCTTTTTGCTAAGTGTCCAGTTTAGACAAACTACTTTGACAATATTTTAGTTCAGATCTTCCTAAGAAAGCGGTGCCATCCACTGTCATTTTCAGGACCGTCGTAATTTTTTAGGAAACCCAATTTTTTCCAAAAATAATCGTCAATTGCACAATCTTCACGATTATACCTAACGGCGCGGAAATAGCCTTTACCAGAAGTGGTCATCGTATTACTGGTTCAGCAGCTTCAATATCATCAGGATTGTGATACGAGACTTGGTTTTCCTCGCATCTTGAGACTGTAATGACCCAGAATGTTCTTTTTGCTTCTTGCAGTAAAATTTTCGTCGACCTGTCAAGCCGCACCAATGACAATTGCAGTGTATACGTACTATATCTGCTGTTTGTAATCGATTTGATTTAATATGATTCTCAATTTTAGTTCTTTGTCAGCAATATCCAATCGATGCTTGAGTGAATCATTCTTCAAGCAACTCGGACTTGTTTTGCGGTCTATTCCGTTCCGTAGACGCAGTGCGCAGTTTCCTTTACTCCGATTTGAAATGGTCTCGATCTTATATGGGCTTGGAAAAAGTTGACGATAATGTTTGCATATAGGCACGCTCGGTCTAGTTCAGGTAAATGGCGGCAGGACCTGTTGACGTTTTAGTAAGTGCCATCCAGAGATTATAATCGATGATTCCATCCATAATGCGACGTCCTCAAGATATTATTCCACTATAGCTAATGAATCATCAGGATCGAACTTCATTCCCAATATTTTATTTCATTATGTAAATACCTAAGTACCTACGTATAAGTATTTATTTATATGTTTGCTTTTATTTTATTTTATGTTCTGAATTTTGTAAACTAATAGGTAGTAGCTGTAAGTACTAATTTCAAACTGATAATTACAGATAGTGCAATCCACGACGACGTAGGTACTCGTACCCCACTCCGCGAATACTGTACTTTAGTACGGAGCGGAGCGGAGTGGGGCGCGGCGTCGTGGATAGCACTATCTACTCGTATATTATGTGTCCGTCAATTATTATATCCGATGATATAATTTGCAATTTTCCCCAGTTTTATGATTATCAAAAACAATAATTATATAGGTTACCTTTTAAAATTTTGCTCTTAATTCATTCATTCGTTGTAAGTTATGCTTACTCTTAATTGCAATTTCAGACATTTATTATAATTATAATATTTTGACTCTAACAATTTTATAAATTAAAATATCCCATCTGAGAGAGCTGGGTGATGTGTGAAACTCAGGACCCTCCTACCTCAGCCACCTTTCCTTAACATTGTGCATTTTATAATGTTGAGATAAATAAAGATTTATGATTATGATCATAATGATCATGATTATGATTATTATTAATCTTGGTACACACGACAGTAAGCGTTAATGACATCGCTTATTCTCATAGCAGCAACTCCTGAGCACCTCCATGATGGTCACATTACTTCAATCTTATTGACTGGTGATTGTGAAAACATTAGCCTTCGTTTTGGGCTACGTCGCAGTCGGCTAAAATCAAAACATGGTTTTCGCATTCGATTCCACTTCTGATAACGGCCATTACTAGCAGACGTCATCGTATAAGTAGTTCAGCAGCTTCAATATGCTTAATCTTAACTACTGTTTTCCTTGTTAAATATCCTGGCACAATCCTATAATGATTGTGCCAGGATATAGCAGCTCGTCGGGCTAAATATATAGATTGAGTGATTAAGTTAACAAGGAAACCAGTAGTTAGAATTCTTATTTCGAAGAAACTAGTAAACACTTTATCGAAGGATCCTCTAAACGCTATTTTAAAGCGGAAATTGAAAATTTTTGTCAGTTCAACTCGATGTGAAGACGTCGATGACGACAGAACCGAGACGTTGTGAACCGCTCGATTCGCTATAGGAGACGTTGTGAACCGCTCGATTCGCTATAGGAGACGATTGTTAAGTTTCATTTAGGGGAGAGCGTTACAAAATGTTAACTTTTGTGGTAGCTAATATTTAAACCTATCTAAATCAAAGAACTTATTTCAATTAGGCACATAAAAGGCACTTTTGAACGACAAAATTTACAACAAAGAAAAAATAGATTCTAATCACCCCTTCCAAAAGGTAGTTTACGTATGGAGAAGAATGGGCAAGAAACTCCACCACTCTATTAAAAGGTTTTACAATATTTTTTATACATTCAATAAATAATTAAATTTGAAGACGATGCACCTGGAATAAGATTACTGTACCACAATAGGTAAAAAGAATAAAAAATTTAAGCAATGACAGATAAATTAATCATGTGATAGATACATCCCTCACATATTTACAAACATTGTAAAAGTAAATCTACGATATTAGTAAAATGTGAACTAGCTAATAAGTTAATGTGTGAGTTCAAGTAATCACAGAATGTAATATCAATGATAAAAAAAATATAAATTATACAATTAAATTAACAACCAGTTTGATTTTGACTAGACTCTAACCTACCTAGACCTAAAACCAATCTATGTAGGTGCCTGCGCAAGAGGCTTGGTGTGGTAATTAGCCAGTGTAGTGATACGAGTATAACCCGCTTAATTAGGGGATCAACAAGATTATACAGTAGATATATTTTGATATATTTCATTTTTCTTTTTACTAACAATCATGAATCAATATCCTACACATAAATCAATATAATTATAATGCCTCAGAATATCATTGCGGACAGATCATTGTTACGTCAAATATTAATCTAGGGATAAGCCGTCCTTGAAGGAAGTAAGCTCGATTTGACACAATATGATCGAACATGGTCGGCTCTATGATCATAGATTGTTCTTGGTAAGGCCCCGTTCACATGGCGATGTCCAGTATGACCTAAGATATTGCACTGTATTTTTTTATTATTCAATTCAATTCCAATTCATTAATTTTCTCTGATCATCATCATCATCAACAGTACAAAGTCAATGTTCACTACAAAAAGACTGGTGTCTGTTTTAGGTAAAACCTGTATTACAGATCACCAGACTGACCCTCCGTCGGACATTTATATATAATTAGAAAACCCTATTGTTTTTTTATTAATAAGAAAACTCTATTTTTTTTTTTTTTTTATGGAATGTGAGTTATAATATAGCTACATCAGTACAATGATGACAATTCAACCGGCACTATTTTGAAATAGAACACCGACGAAGACATTTGTCGGCTATTTTCTCCAGCTATACGCTGGGCCGTTTTTTTCAATTGGCACCTTTGGGCTAGTCAGCAAGTGCCTAGTTCAAACTCAAAGCATTTATTTCAATTAAACCATTTACAGGCACTTTTGAATTGTCAAGGGGTCGGTCAGTCAAAAATATGAAGCTAGTTGCCCATTCCAAAGCGTAGTAGGTACCTATGGAGAAGAACGGGCAAGAAACTCCACGGACACTCTTTTAAATAAAATATAAATTTGATACAAAATATTGGTTACATCATTCATTTTGAAATTATGCATGTGAGAACAATGTAATAAGACGTGCACGTTCGTAAAAGCGTCCGTAATAAAAAGAAAAAAAGAATCATTCAAAAACTTACAATAAATTGAAATAAGCCATGGCAGCTAACAGATGACCAGTCCCAACTGACCGCGCCCGTTCACGAACATGACGCATGGATCAGCACCATTCAGCTCAACCATTTTGAAGGGAGCTAAATGATCCAACACACACGCCACCATCAGCGAGACATTTGAGTGAGCATGACATACTCACAGCCGCCAGGGCACATTCAAGTCAATGAAATACTAACGTTCCTGCCAGCGTCATAGTAAGGGACTGTCAAAAGAACACCTAACATAGCCCAGGCCGGGTGCTAGAACTCACGAACTCGCTTCGCTTGCTCTTGCATCCTACATGCTTTTAATTCTCTAACTTTTCTGAATAAGTCGATAAACTTATTTCTATTTCTAAACGAACGGTCCAATGACAACCTAACCCATCCGAGACGGATACTAATAAAATTAGGCGCGTTTCCCTTGCATCCTACGTTCCCCATTATACTAAAGTACCCAGGGCTTCCAATAGGTTAAAGACGTCCCTGGGTATACTATACAATCGTTGTTTCCTAGCATTGTGTGGAGACGAAAAACGTTTCTCCTTTTTTAAAATTTGAAGGTACAAATTACAGTAAGTAAACATGATTATGTACACCGGGTGTAGCAACAAAATTGCTAATATCTCCGTACGTAATAAAACGCTTTACACATTAAGGAAGGAACTAAATTTGTGCCCAGCTGTTGGGGTACTTTCACCGAAATATTTTCAAAGATACAAATCTTACTCTTCGTAAAGGTGAGGTACTCAGAGGTCTCGTATTGAATCAGGAAGAGGGTTAAGAGTTCGCGGGACCGTTCTATTTGAAAGAAATATTATGGTTTCCGAAAATCCGAACCGTGTCCAATAAAATTAATCTCTTTGGATTCGGTCCCTTACCAATGAAAACTCAATATTGCCTTGGTGAAAATACTTTATGACAGACATCCCTTTTGGAAATCAGTGAGAATGAGAAGTGGAGTTGAAATAATAAAAGAAAATAGTTTAGTTTCAAGTTTCTTGCAATGGCAAATCAAAATTATCGGAGGATGTAGTCGGAACCGAGTTGGTTGCTGGTTTCATAACGCGAGATATCGATTGTTTCTAAAAATATTCCGTGAAATATTAATTAAATTTGATTTGTTACGTTTTGAAGATTACTGTATTGTATTTCGTATTACGTCTAGTTAGAACAGTGCCTTGAGCGGGCCAGACGCCGTCTTGACGGTGATCTTGATGTTCGCTTCAAGCGTGCTGTTTGCATTAAGTCCTAAACCTTTGAGGTAAACTAAAACCTCTCAAAACGAAGAGTCCTGTGTGCAGTGGAAAATTATTTGGATAATTATGCTTGCATGCATTTTTAGATCTTACTCAGTCAAAGTCAAAGTCAAATAGTTTATTTCAATTAGGCACAAAAAAGGCACTTTTGAACGTCAAACTTTACAAAAAATAATAATAACTGATTCTAGTCGCCCATTCCAAAAGGTAGTTTTCGTATGGAGAAGAATGGGCAAGAAACTCCACTCCACAGACTCCAGTCGTTACGGGTGGTCACAAGTCTGAAAGTCTGATAACCATTCTTACAAAGGGGAATAGTGTACCAGTTAGGTACTGGGTTTTGGAGGCCAACTAGGCAGTCGCTCCATGTAAAATACTAGTATTCGGATCCGGTTAGACTGGAAGCTAACCCCAACATAGTTGGGAAACGGTTAAACAAATAATGATGATGATGCTTACGCTTACCTACCTATGCTTAACTCAAGCCTTAAGTTATAGACGAAACGTTTTAAAAGCACTCCTTATACCAAATGCATTACGCAAATAATGCAATATCACACGAGTCCCGTCATCTTCACGGTGAAATTCATTTCCCTTTGTGACGTCACATCACTGCACTTAGCCGCGCCACCAGCGTTAGATTACAATGTTTCATGAAGGTAAAACTATGCCTGACTATTCCATGGGTTTAAGGCACATCCACGTAATAAAGCTTAAAGAAAAACTAGCCAAGAGCTACTTAGTCATACCTGAACAAGTGTTCCGTACCGGATTTAGATAAGGATAGTAATATATTACTTCATTATGCTTTCTTCCTTGCTTTCCTTCATTGTTTTGGCTGTATAATCCGTGTCTAGTAGACAGGATGTCATTTGTCCGATATGATACTGCCTCCTTGATTAAATGGCAAATCCTTCAACGGTTCTAACTATTTCTCTCTGCATCTAACAAACTTAAGTGCCTAACATAGGTTTGCCGTACACAATGTGCTCTTTGATGGTAGCTCTGTCAAATTCTCAGTGATAGTCATAAGTTTGGAACCTACACTTGAGCGTATATATACAGAAAGTGGGCAACGTCGCAAATATCTGTCAAATAATACGCTGTTTTGATTAATTTGTCGATATTACTGTATGGAAATAAGAAATATGGTTAATAGTGAACTAATTATTTAGTTTTAGACGTAAATCAAGTATTTGGAAGTTCTCCAAATGCCTTTTTTACACCTAAAACGGTTACAACATCAAATTCAGTGTTATAATTGCAAGTCATTATAAAATTCTAGTTCACTAGTTAGCTATATTTCTTATTTCCATACAGTAATATTGCCAAAATAATCAAAACAGGTAAATATTTGACAGCTATTTGCGACGTTGCCAACTTTTTGGATGAACGCTCTTAAAATCATGTAGGAGCACGACAGTACCTGGGACTTTGTCCACCACTTCATAGAACACTCTGACCATAGAGGAAAGTAACTCTGATATATGACATGTGTAAAATATTCCTTTAATACAATCATCGGTTACTAACAAAATGGTAGGCCGGGCATCACATATCTTTTCTCATCCACACATTAGACGGGAATGTACATGAAACGTAATTCTGCGAAATCCCTGCCAAAGCTGACACTGACATATGGCCCGAATAAAGCTAACCAGAAAAAGATACAAAGGAAATGATTCCAAAAGGTACTTTAGAAGTACCTAGTAATTAGACTTTCCAGGTAATTCATGGAGCTTTTTTCATTCTCTTGAGTATTAAAGTATATTTGCTTTGTGAACCTTTTTCATTGAAGTCTTCTTTATTTGAAAATTAAATGGCCTAGAGCGTAGTATATACAAATGTAAAACAAGATGGAGTTTACGTGTGCTGGGTGTAAGTAGGGCTAAAACTAGATGTTCACTATAGCGAAGAGATGCGCTTCTGAAAAATGGATTGTCGTTCCTTCACCTTAGAGAAAAGGTTGCTTGGAACGAGGAATTTAGCTTTCTCCAGACTGATTGTGAAATTACCTTAATAATAGGTACGAGATTGTCGTTAAATACAAAAATACTAAACATATTTATTGCTTACGTCATATTCTTGTCAAATTCGTAGTTCAAATCAAATCGTTAATTTCACATATTGTAAAATCAATGTTCTAAAAAATAATCCTCAGTAATAACTAATATAATTAATTAATGCGAAAGTGAGTTTATTCGTTTGTTACGCTTTCATGTCTTATGTACTCAACTGATTAGAGTACCTTTCATCCAGAAAAACAGTGCCGTTCTCGAGGCGATAACTTTTAGACGCGTGCGAAGCCGCGAGCAAAATCTATTAATATATACAATTCAATTAGCAACCACTTGATTTTGTCTACACTCTACAATCTAGAGTCTAGATTGTTGTATGGAGCAGGACCAGCATGTTTCCAAGCATTCTTATCTAGGATATAAACCTCTAATTTGTAATATGTTTGTTTACAAAGTGTACTTTTAATATGAGTTTTTTTTTTATTTATTTTTTATTGTAACGTTTTATATACATAGTACCCCAAGATGTAGGTATGTACTTTAGATAATCTTAATAATGATTATGTATAGTGATTCCTACATATTTGGACAGACGTTGAACACAATTGAACCACTAACCATCGAATCGAATCGTTTATCAAAGTTCCTTAAAACAGTAGGATGGAAGTAAATCCCATAATTTAAATTGTATGCTCCCCTACAATGACGTCAGCTCAATAATTCTTTTTGATTAACTACCCACAACATTAATAAGGGATATACAATTTCAAAGATTAATCTTGCTTGAAATTCGTTCGATCATTGATTAAAAAAGAACCAGTGATTATATTAAAATCGGTTGAAAATAAAATGATTCATTGTTTGCCAAGAATTAATTATGTTATGGAAGATAAGGTTTTATTGTTTTACTTTTGTAACATTTCAAACTGGCCGTAAACATACTTATCAACATTGGTTTTTATTTATTTTTTTATAATAATTAATTCGTAATAAATTAAACGTACCTATACTATTATATATTTACGATTCTCTAAAAGTCCAATATGTACATATATGCAAACTTACAAAAAAAAAAAATTTAACTTACTCAAAATTATCTACGATCTTCCGTAATATTTAATAGTGTAATGACGTAAAATTCTCTACATCAAAAGTCTGGCTCACGCGTGTGAACAAACAATACACATCGGCTCGATCTATCGCGGTTCAGTTTATTTTCTTTATTTAAATCAATCAATTATCCGAACGCCTCTGCGTCCAACACTTTACCAAGAATATTAGAGAAGCTTGTAGTTAACTATTAACCAACCTATCCATTCGTACATGCCCTATTAATAGTACTACACCTTACCTATCTATTGGACATCATCGAAAGGCGAATCTGTCTTATAATTACATCGCACTTTGCAACGATGACGGCATATCCAATGCTAATAGGTTATTGATAGTATTACCTATCTAATTCGGGATTTTGTACGCAAACCTTCGTTTTATAGTCAGTATAAATCTTCGCATCCACCAGCTATTCGACTTTTATAATCAATTACCCTCGCCGATCACTCGTTCCCGGAGCCCATAAATATTCACGAAGTAACTAAGTTGTTTGCGCTGAATCGTTTGTGGCCGCTTTTTAATTACACCAATTGATTGAGAGTATTTTATTATAGCCCACATTACGATTATGGCTCAGTTTTACGTTCGTAACCGAATAGTACGCATAAACCCGCACCTGCACCTACTCCTAGTGCTGTGTAAAATCAAACAAACATGTTTAATAATGTTACGCTCAACGTTTGATCCCCGGAACAGCAACCCAAAGCAAAATTTGACGTCTTCTTGTCTAAATTTTCCCCTGAGACCCTGAAAAGGGGATTACAATCACATTTCTTATCTATAAATCTATTTTAAATCGAAACGAAATCATGTCAATATTACACTTTGTGCTTGGGCCATTGATCTTACAGAACTCGTATTGTAAGAGTACCGTACCCCTGAGTTCCAAGAAATAGCCTTTACCTCTTGGTTCCACTAAATCTGTTTGATAAATGATAGAAGAATGTTGAGGGACGGAAACTTTTTTTAATGTAGCATGTAAAAGAATCACAAACTTTCCTAAGATCACAGACGGATACGAATATATTCATAAAATGAAAATCCTCGACGCGTTCATCGATTTTCAATACACCATTTGTCATACATTACATTAACACTCAGTCGAATAACATTTGCCAACGATAAAGTAGCTCGAGAGTAATAAAATAATATGGTGCTGCTATTAATAACAAGTTGTGCCGAACTAAAGTCTTTATAAATTTTATCAGGTCCATTCCTTACGTCGTAACCTGCCACTTCAAAATTTAGGGCTGTGATTTATAATTTTCCTTCTAATTTAAATACGAATGTATGAAATGAAAAGAAGTAAAACTTCTTGGAAATGTCAAGTGTTATCAACATTAGGAGTTTTCCCGATCACTCTCGTACTGAGAAGTTTAGCGCTTAGAAACACGCGAATATGTTTATTTGTGGTACTTGGAGCGACGCGCGACGCACGCGCAAGCCATGCCTTCGCCACTTCAGTTGTTTCGTACCAAGGCGCACGGACGCGCGCATTATGATAAAAAAGTGTGTGTCGTGATTAAAAGAAATACAACTGTGCCTGATTAACAGTGGTTCAGTTACAATGTCCAACCATAAGGACAGGGACCATAGTAAACAAAGGAAAAACGAGCATCTATTGAAAAACTTGCCGAGTGAAGTGTTACTGAAAGCGCGAAGCACTCTCTTCTCATTAGGAGGTGCACTCAAAAAACATGAGCCGCAGCAGCAGCAACGACCTAAGTTGCCCAAGGGACAAGACAAACAAGAGCCCAAAGACAAAAAGAGTCACGATAGACTCAAACCCAGCAGATCTGAACCGGAATTTAGTGAAGTTCGGAGAAACAAACACAGAAGTAGAATTGAGGATGGTCATTCTCGCGATATATACTCGGGTGGTTTGAGACCACGACCGTTATCAGTGGGAGCTAATAAACGATATGAGAAAGAACTAGAGGATTACCACAGCGGGGGTTTTCCGAAAGAGCGGTCGCCATTGCATCGGCAATTTGAGTCCGCGGAAGAAGTTTGTGTACAGTCACGTCTCGTGATACCCTTTACTGAAAGACTGAATCCAGATGTCCAAATGCAGGATGTTGCTGAAAGACCTAGGAAGAAACTATCGTTTCGTGAACCCGAGATCGTCAGTAGTGGCAGCGCGACATTGGGCCGGTCTCATAAGTTGATGGGTGTGAATAGTCTCTCCAGAAGACCTAACAGATTATCACTTAGATCTGAACCACATTCTTCGAGTTTAGAAGGATTAGACTCGGATTTAGAGGTATGTGAACTTTACGTTGATAAGTTAATTTAAAAAACATGTTTGTTTGTAGAAGCCAAGAATGACATACGTCCATCTATTTGAAATATGGCTCAGTTTCGATTACTATCTAGAACCACCTTCTGAGAAAATTAATTCGGTTTATTTATACCATCAACTGTCAATTACATGAAATATGAAAACTTTCCGTTGCATTCGATCTTTGGTAAAAACTGAGTAAAGACGTCTGCTTGTCAAGTCGGTTGTTAACTCGGAATTAGGAATGTCCGATGACTTCACGGTGTTACAACAGTGGGTCTGTTGTGTCGATGATAGTTAAATAGGAATAGTTATAGGAACAAACAGTACAATTACGTCAACGCAAACTAATTGGTACACTTATGATGATAGCCAAGAAACACAGGCGATGGTGTAACATACGAAGCTGTAACAATAGCGGAGCGGGCAGCGGCGGCGATAACTGTGGTGTGTCGGCACAACTGTTTGATGTTTATTTTGATAGCGTCCGCCCGCCGTGGCCAAGGACCGCGCCGCTCACGGAAGCGCCGATTTCTTATAAATCGAAGTCTCCAGTGACATTTATCTGCGTCTTATTTTGCTGTAGCGTGGACTTACGTCAAGGGCGATACTTCCGTCGTCGATTCCATTTATTATTTAGAAAACTTTAGTAAACTGGTAATGTTTGCAAGAGAGATATTTTGGAACCGCCGCCAACGTGTGAATTACGCACTGGAATAGTTAGTAAAACATAGTCTCGTTATCATTAATTCTCTCAGTGCGTTTAGTTTACGTTTCTACATCAACATACAAGTGCTAATGGAGTGAAATGAAGCATACAATGTGGGTACCCAGATTTGCTAATTGTAATATAATTATACCAAAATATACCTACCTACATTGTGTTGTAATATGAAGCAGCTATCTAGTTTTGTAGGTAAAGACTTCAAAATCTATCGGCCAAGCCATTCCCAACTATATTGTGGTCAGCTCCCAGTCTAACCGGATGCAGCTGGATACCAGTATTTTACATGAAGCGACTGCCTATCTGACCTCCACAACCCAGTAACTGGGTAATACGATACCCCTTGGTTAGATTGGTTGTCAGACTTCGCGCTTCTGTCGACCCTTAACGACTGTCAAAGATCCACGAATGACAGCCGGGACCAACGGTCACCCATCCTCGGACCAACCCCGGCAACCGTAGCTTAACCTGATGGATCGCCCCATGCGTCTGTTATTACTTAGCCAATGAGCTCCTCCTAAAGAGTCCTCTCTATTGAAAATAAACTAAAGTGGTCTAAGTCATTTTCGTGAAAAAAATACAGTCGGCAAGAATGTCACGTCTATCAGTCTTCCTTATTGTATCTATTGGTAATCTATTTAATCAGCCCTCTAGCCTTCAACCTCTAACCACATTGTAGGGCTCATAGCTCTTACGTCATCGTTTTTGGTCCTGAGTCAGTCTCTTCTCGGCCTACTATATCAATCGGTCTACTGAGCGCATATAGCCTTCAGTCGGTCACAGTTCACTTTATAATTTAGGTACCTAGTTAGGTATAGATAGTTCAAGTTATCTGTGCGCACAGATGAGTTGAACTATCTATACCTACCTACTCATTACAACTACATAGATGCTCTCTGGTGTAAGCTCGGTAATAAACGGTAAATATTACATTATAATAATGATGTTTACCAAACAATTCATGCGAAATTATTGTTAGAAACGGCCAATTTTCGTGTTTACATCGAAGTTACTTTATTAGCTCTTGTTAATGTTGAGCCAATTTTAAATGGACTCATTTATTAATATGCATGAAATAAAATTTATAATCTATGGACTATATACTGAAAATTTTAATAAAAACATGTTTAATAAAAATACGACTTTACTAAATTCAGCCTTTAAATCAAAGAAAAAACATCTAAGCGAAATGAGATCAGTCATTTTTTGGCTCGGAGCAAAATACATTATTCGCGTAGAATATGACATGTATAAAAATATTGTTAAACGACATATTAATAAATTTTATTGGGTCGACTATCGTTAGAAAAGCAAAAGCAAATGCAAAATTGTGCCTAGTACGTAGGTACCCTTTGATTTCAGATTTAGGGGAATGGAACTGGTAACGTATCAATATTCGTTACCTTGCCAACATCACCTGGCGGACTTTTACCTAGTGTCTACTACTATTACATACATATTATACAAACACTATTTGTCTGTTCCAAATATATCAAATTAAAGTGTAAACAAACCATAAAGGGAATTAAGCAACCCATTTTCAAGGTTTCAACTATAAAACTCACCACTTTTTCCAACAATTATTATTTGAATTACATTATTAAATTGAAATTCAAAAATAATTGACGTTGTGAATTGTTTATAAAATAATTCTCAATAGTCAATTGAAAAACATCTATAAGGTAAGTTAAAATTAAAATTAGAATTCCGGGTTTAATTATTCAAATAAAACCAAACAATTTGTAAGTACAAATTGGCATCACCAGGTACGTTTTCCGATCTACTTGTTTACATTTTCATAAAATATTTTTAGAACAGACCATAGATTTTTTTTCTTATGAAAATCGTTGTAATTTATTAGGAGTGTGATGCAGGAGTCGTAAACACAGGGCTGCGCTTTTATTGAGAGCGAACGCCGTCCGAGGCGGCACGAGCACGTACAAATGCTTTTATCCTAAACCAACCACATTTCTTTGACCTCACTCCAGCTGTAGTGACGATGCCAGTGAAAATAGACCGCTGACGTATACATGGCAATGAGGTAGCCAAAAATTATGATCGGCATAAAGGTCATTGTCTTGGCCTCACCAATTTTTGTCCCAATTTTTCTAAAAATAGGTATTTTACGGCACAGCTGCCTAACTAAACGTAGAGGCGGAGTCGTCTCCAATATCTGTTATACTTTATTAAATCCATGTCTCATGTTTGATTAGTAATTTAAATTTTAATTAAAACTATGAATTACCTTCATTTTGGAGCTGGTACTCGCTCCTTTTTTACACCCTACCTGCTCCATCACGACCCGGTCACGGTTTTATGATATTCGGCACACAAAAGTTATAATTTTTAAATGATCAGTCGAAGAAAGTTTTATGACACAGCCGATGTCCTTAAAACCATAAATAGATAAAGAATAATCTTATAAATATTTGATAAAACCTGTCGTGTCTCCACTTTGGTGGCACTTTGGTGTCTCCACTTCAACCAAAACGTAATTACTTAATATAAAATCCTCGCTTGACAATGACCAAATACAGATTAATAAAAATTCTACTTTTAAAATTATACTATTAAAAATTATTATAATCTTAGAAATAATGTAGGTAGTAGATACTGCATGTAGGAACGAAGTACGATGCCTATACTAGGATAATCCTGTATCATCTTATCAGGCGGCATGAGTTCTCACAACTAATTTCTTTAACTATATTTAACCTAAGTTTCTTTAATAATATTTTCAAAGACTTATCTTGGGAGTGAGTAGCTGAATGTTTCAGAACAGGTAGCTAATACCCGTTTTAGTGATCCATCAGTAATCCGCGTACAAATATTGGGCGTTTCAATCATCGATCAGTGTCAAACTTTGCCATTATTCACACAAACGGGCCTTGAACGGCTATTTATTTTATTATGGATATTAAGGAACTTGAATTATTAGTTTCTATCGGCCTCCCAAGCCCTGCGGAGTTTTCACAGCCAGTCCGTGCGTGCGTAATGAAGGCAACATGAAAAACTTCTCGCGAAACGGATTTATTTTTCTTTCCAGAGGTTTTATATTTTTCGCTCACAAAGGTGTATGTATTACGAAGGTTTATAATATAAAAGGACAACGTGCCGAAATTCGGTCGCAGAATCAAGATCGCTCGTAAAAAAAGCTTTACGATAGCTAGACGTTCAAAGTAGGTAAATTAATTATTTTCTGTGTACAAACGAGCATGTTTTTTGTTTCCCTGTACATTCTGTCGTATTAGCGTCAATTTATGTTGAATCGCGAGGCGTGACAAATAGTGGTGTCGTATCTCTTTCTTGAAATGCACGAGAACCGTAATATCGTGTCGATCCCTGGCTGCGGGCCAAGCACTGTCGCTGAACTCTGTCTAGTGTCCACTCTATTACACTTATTATAAAGATTCCACTTCATTAGCACATTCAGATCAGATATTCCAAAATTTCAGGCACAATTTAATATTATTATACGAGATAGAATTATCTACGTGTGATGAACAGCATTAGATAGCTAATGCCGAATGCCGAAACGCGATAAACGTTTCAAAATATGACTTCATGTGTCGGGTACTGAATATAAATAGTGGTTCAACGCTATGAAATTTCTAAGCAATATTTTCTGGATAATTAATGTTAGCAACTCTCATCAGACGTGTCGTGATAGTCATGTCCCTCAGCCGTGGTGAGAGCGGATGGTATTTAGTCGCAAACTTCTGATTGCTTTTTACCAACAGCTGCACTCAAACTAATGTCAAAACACGTTGAGAGAAAATGAAAATTCGTAATTGAACTTCCTAATTTCCATATTGCATAGAATATTGCATTAAAGTTACATATCAAAGTCCTGCACGCAATTAACAAGTGGTTTACTGTAATGTGCGGTCCACATTTTAATTGAATTGAAATAAATATATAGGAAGCCATAATGTGGTTTTGTTTTGTAGAGCTTGATCATTTAACATTCTGGATACCACAATCAAACGAGGACTATTAATCATCGCCTCATTCAAATATTTATTCCGACTCAATTACTGTCCCCTATGCTTTCATGACAGCTGTAAAAATTGTTTACTCATGAATATGAATTGGAGATAAGCAGATATGGTTTTTTCTCCCTACCTGTGGTTTAATTTACCTCGGATGATTGCGTTATGAATAATATCTCTGTCGGGTGGTTTGATACATCGCTTACATCGATTTTTGCTGAGTAACAATTTTGTTTCAATTTTACGGCGATTCTTTGGTTTCATACATACCTAAGCGTTGAACCTGAATAATCTGTTCCATCCGTTATGTCGTCGGCTGAACGAGAGAAGCATTAATTAAACATATGTCATCTCCCACGCTGGCTCCACGCCCGGACCTTTTATCTCCCTTTTGTAAAATATCATTCGCAGTTGTACCCTTTTACTTCCATTGTGTAGTTATACCGACGATTTCATTTTGGGTTCAACGCTCTAAAACGCAGAATTACATACTTTCAGTCTTCCAAACTACTTACTGCTCATTGTTATATTTATTGATTAAGACTTTACAAATGTTTAATATATATAAAAAATTAAAACTAATATATTATTATGCAAACTAAAATATAGCGTCGAAAAATTCATCCGCATCGCTGTCGACTGGTAGTGTGCCCAAGAGACTGGCCGCATTGCCACGTTGTATGGCAATGCTTAGCCTCTGGCCAAGGTAAAAACCAGCCCTTGGGTCACGGGAAGTGTCAACCAGTCGTTTAGAGATTTCAGTGAATAGACCATGAGCACTCGGACCCCACGGCCCTAGGGTTTCAACCCCAAACGGCTCGAAAATATAGTTACCTATGAGGTTATTATACTTTCGCCGCTTGAGGTTTTCTGCAGCCGCAGCGGCAGCGCCAGCACAGCACGCTGAGCCAGGAAGATGGGATGGCGCAAGAGTATCAACACACGTTGCGTCCCACACTAAAGGCCTACCCACCTTCCATGGAAATAAAGACATGCCGTCCGGTCTCTTGCCATCATCGCGTGCCAAACCATTAGGTTCTAGCACAGCTGGAACGCCGACGGTGACAAGAGCTCGTCGGATGATGTCATTAATGTTCGCGTGCCGCGCTAAGCGACCAGCACTTCGGCTGCAAGATAAGCCGTGGTGTCCGAGGCTGTTGACAACTTCGCCACAGTGACAGCGATGAGGAGAACAACAAGGGGCTCCTAGTCGCAGGGAAGCAGCGATGCGGAAGGTAGTGTCGTCGAACAAAGTGCCTAAGTTCGATGACGGTAGTGCATGAAGCCACAGGCCCGACTCCCATTTACCCACAGCCAAAAGGCGCGCACGCTCCGCAGCAGTAGCAGACGTGTCAAGTAAATTGTTCTGTACTACTCTGCAGAGCGGCTCATCCCACCGTCTCTGGGAAAATGGGTTGTCAGGTGGATCTGAATTCGGGCAAGCGAGTCTCCAGGCATTCATAGCCTCGGTGAGGCACGGCACATCAAAATTAATCAGTATGGGGGCTAGGATTTTCCTGATTAATTTCTCAGTACCGTGGACCGAGGATATGAAAGCCGGTAAACTAATACTGGAAATTTTGCGAACGCCGAGGCCTCCCATACGGAGAGTAGCTTGTGCCCAAGCTCGGTCGTCCATGGCCACATTTAAGATTGAGGTTAATGTATGCCGGATAATTTGGTCCATTTTGTCTAAAAGATGAGTGTGTTTCCATAAATGTGAAGCGCGAAGGAAATATATTAATTTAGGGCCGAAACAGCAGTATCGAATTAAGGTTATGGCCGAATGCATGTTAATTTGGAGCAATCTTTCCGAAACGTCATTGAAATTTTTAATTTTTTCTCAATAAAAACGGGAAAGGAATCCTCGAAGATAGGTGACCCAAGCAGTCGGAGAGAGCTTTTTTCAATGATTTTAATTTAAACTACTTACTTGTTTTCCTTCACGTTTTCACCCGACAAAAAATTAAACTAAAAGTCGCCCTGTCCTACTTATTTTGTAACCAAGCGTTAATAAAGTTATACAAACTTGCCGGCACAGTTACTGTTCTGTCTGCGCTACAGTATTAGTTAATAGGTTTGGACATACAAGTTGTAATATGCCAGACAAACTTGAACTACACTAAATTTGTAACAGCGGAACCCTCTATTATTAATACCTTGACATTGATTTAATTGTTTGTCGTCGGCTCCGACCGCTGTATAACATAGCCAGCGACAATGTTGCCTTCTCGTGAACACCAGAATATCACGTCCGCTTCTAACGAGCAGTTTCCGTTAATATAATAATTTTGTGTCCACTGCGGCGGAAAGAAAGAAAACTTGTAAATAAATACATGTTCTGTAGCAAAATATTTGACCCGGTCAAAGTTGAAATGTTCCTAATAAAAAGAGCGACGAACCTTGTATTGCTGTGTTACTTCCAGGAAAGCAATAACCACAAACAGATAACTTTATTGGCAATGGAAGGGCTTCATACTTCGCTACAGAAATCGCTGATGATAATTTAGGGAAACACAAAGCCAATAATAATTGTGTTGTTATGCTAAAAACTGTTGACTTCTATTCACGTTATAGTTCTGAAACAGATTCATGGAGAAGAGTGATTATCTAGGCACCGCGGTGACGCAAAATTGAAGCAAAGAGAAGCCCTTTACGATGAAAAACAACTGTGCAAACTACAATAGAGCTGATAGCTAGACGTAATGATCATAAAAACGAAAAATAAACAGCTCCTTGAAGCAGTTCATATTCGTTTATTAGAAAAATAGCACTATTGTGTTGTATCTTACTCAACGTGTTGTTATGACGAAAGTGCCCTTCCTCGTAGCTATTATTTTCCTTTCTCTCAGTAACACGAAATTTTTCCTATTCTTCATTCTGTTGAGCCATCTGTTCGGCTCTTCGTTACAATCTAATTAAGTGATGAGACAATGTGTATTGTGTACATTAGTACGAGAATACACAATATTAATCTCGAGATCACAGTCGTATCATGCCCGTAATGTGTAAACGTATCTAAGGGGAATACTTATTCAATAAACACGCACATTCGTCACTTGATTACCGTTCGATTGGAAACCATCCACACTGCTTAATAGTACTTAAACAAGTCGATTCCAATAGTACTTTATATTCAAAATTACGCTTGTTGATGGCATATTTTGAAATATAAAGCGAGGACTTAAAATAATAAATAAAAGCCTAGGTGGATAGGAGCGGTCGTTTGTCTTCGACCGTATTAGTCCCAAGGTGATAGCAGGCGAGCCTAACTCAATTTTCGAGATGGTTATTACATCTTAGACTAAATATAATACACTCTAAAAACGCCTGCCTGGTCTGGATACCACTTGAGTCTAAAATGCGCTACTTTATTCACAAGACTTAGGATAAGATCAATGAAAAATCTGCCTGCCAAGCCTTTTCCCAACTATATTGGGGTCGGCTTCCAGTCTAACCGGATGCAGCTGAATACCAGTATTTTACATGGAGCGACTGCCTATCTGACCTCCACAACCCAGTAACTGGGTAATACGATACCCCTTGGTAAGACTGGTTGTCAGATTTTCGGGCTTCTGACGACCCGTAACGACTGTCAAAGATCCATGAATGACAGCCGGGACCAACGGCTTAACGTGCTTTCAGAGGCACGGAGGAGTCTCGGTATGTAACGATGTTCACCCATCCACAGACCAACCCCGGCAAGCGTAGCTTAACCTGATTGGTCGACCCGTGCGTCAGTTATTACTTAGCCACGGCCAATAAATTTATCAATGAAAAATACAAAAAGGAAAATAATCCTTTTCTTTTCGCAGAGTCAAGCGATGAGGATCGTGCGCACCGTGGGTCAAGCGTTCGAGGTGTGCCATAAGATGCAGATCAACTCCCCCGAGCAACCAGCACCCTCCACCTCAACCGCCCCAGATGAGCCTGTCGCCAGCGGCAGCGACATCGCCGCCTCCAAAGGTTTGATATACCAACGACAACGAACGGCCTTATCTTGACATACCTAACAAATTACCCAATAATTTTGCACTGAATTGTTGAACGGTACACGAAAACGTATGACACGATGACCCCTTTACACTGGAGTGCAATTCATTTAATTTGATTTACTTGACATCGCTGCTCACAATTTAATTATATCCCCTAGGTACATCTCTTGGTTGATCTTCTGACGTTTTCGCCGCTCGCGACAGATTGTCTTCCCATTTCTAATCTTTCTGCCTTTGCCTCGCGATTTTAATCTTGGCGAGTTAATTTTTCTTAGCCAGATAGCGACTTCATCAATGTATACACATGTTTTTTGCAAAGCGAATAAAATATAATATGTGTCACTTAGATAAATTACGCGTCCAGAATGTTTATTTATGTGAGTGTACATATTTTATAAGAATTATAAAGACGTCAGGCGGAATTATATACTAAGCCATTTATTTTAAGAAAAATAACTAAATTATAAAATACTTACTGGATGGTAAATTACTGTGTTTATAAGTATTTTTTTTTTTTAATAGTGACATAACCATAACATTAAACATCATTAAACACGATAGACATGATAAATTGATGATGTTTCATCTACTTGCAGAAATTATCCTTTCAAAAATAAGCCTTTTATTTTATGTTATTCGATTAAGGCAATATGATATTGATTTCCAAAAGCATCCATATTTTCTTTCGATTGTCGGAGGTAACAAATAAAATATGGTGAGATAGGGTAGAGTACAGTTAGCTTTCGGCCCCGCAGCGCTGCAACGTTGCTCATAAGCGGGAAGTCATAAAGGCGAGAGGTTTGTGCCAACAAGGTTCACGTTATTATATTATTTCCCAGTGGGCGGTCTTAAATATAATTTTATTTACAATATTTGTCATCTCATCACTCATGTGACGCAACTATTCATTCATTTATAATATGCTATTTAAGGAAGTTTTACTAGATACAGAGACAAAGGAAAGAGTTGTAATTTCATAGAACGACGCATCACTTACGCCTCTTTTTCATGATCTTAAAGTACACAATAATAATGTTCGTGCTCTCGTCACGCAAGTGTGAGCACATCGTAATTTGACAGCTCAACTTGTACTCGTATCACAGTAGATGACGTCACATATTCTTTTTTCGCTGTTTCTGCGGGTTGCTTATAATTAGCTTTTATGTATCGTTTTATGACATCCGACGTAACGGGTAGGTAACAGTTGGTTTAACGAGCAACGTCATAACTTTACTGCCTTTACCTTAATCTACATAAAGTCGTAATTATCCTGACTGGACATCGGCGGTTTATAGACATTTAGACAATTTGTCCCATCTCAAATACGCTTACAAAGTTAATTCTTCTTTTAATTATCTTTGGCTATTTTGAGTTTTACGCTATTATCTCTAACATCTTCATCTTCTTTTCTTCTTCACCTTCTACATGACAACCGTGACGTTTCATTGGCACGTAATTTGTGGTTTCATGCAAGTATCGTAAACATTCGTCTTGTATTTTTTTTCTACCTCACATTGTCACTTCTTGCATGCAAACAGGTGGCACAAGCAGACACCGCGAGTAGGTAGCGTGTCGCACCACAGTGCCAATAAAAGAATGTTGACTCAGAACTATGCAGAAAATTTATCTTCCAGTAAACACAGTATTTCATAAATCATTTCATTATGGTCCAATAAACGTTACCACTAACGAAATAATATTTCATATAACCCGTCTGCCGTTTGCTTAGTCAATTAAAATGACGTGGATATGCACGACTGGCTTCGTAAAATTGGATCCATAAATTGTTATTAGAAGTTAGTGATGTCTGATCAACAGAAGCGGGTTCTGAGTGCGGTGCCTCTGAGGGGGCGGCTTCGTCTACAACGAAGGCGATAGTGGAGGAGGTAGCAATGGGAAGTCGTGAGGAGAGACCCAAACATCTGGAACTGCTGCCGCCTCCACCAAGGAAGGAGAGCAAACGAACGCCACAGGTAACTATCAACTTATTTTTAGTAAGAAAATCTCAATGTAATCAAAAATACTCGTCATTCCGATATACCTACGATTCACAATCGCAAAAGTACAGTGGAATTTTGTGACCTTTCACAAAATTTCACTGTATGTTTGCGATTGCTATTCACGAAACTTCGTTGTTCGAGATTTTAACACCAATTTTACCACCGATTTTTTTGGTGGTACCTTTAAACATGCCTATAAATTCAAGATTTTAAGAAACATAATCGAAAATAACTTTTATTTAATTCTAGCCTTTTCCCAAGGAGGTACGCAGAAATTTACGGATACCACGTAATACGGTCTTTAAATACTGTTTTACTTTGTTTTGTTATGCCTTCGAGTGTGACCACTATGCACCTGACCTTTTTGGTGATCACCACCATGTTTATGCTTACAAATCCAAACCTCTTTTGCCAAAACCTTTTATTCTTCCCGACTACCTACATCTAATCCTACTTCTTCATTATGGTCATACCTACCTTAATCGATGAACAACGCACATAATATACATCCTCTAAATATCTAAACTGGCAAAAAATGTAACAATAGATTCACCAAACATTTGAAGCCTCAGTTGAGTCGACTGCACAAGTTGCAAGCCTAGCTGGTACCTACTTATGTGGAACTAACTCGAGTCTGGTGCAAACGGTACTTGATCAACTAGTTTAGCACAAGTTTTAACTTCAATTAAATTACGAACATTAACCCATGATATTGGAAACTAGAAGGGCTAAAATTATTATGCTCTTTTTTTATCATGTACGAGGAAACTATTTCTGCTCTTATACATATTTCTGCTTGAGGCTACGCAGATGATGGTACATAGTTCTGTATGCGGCTATGCAGATGATGGTACATAGTTCTACTTGAGGCTACGCAGATGATGGTACATAGTTCTGTATGCGGCTACGCAGATGATGGTACATATAGTTCTGCTTGAGGCTACGCAGATGATGGTACATAGTTCTGTATGCGGCTACGCAGATGATGGTACATAGTTCTGCTTGAGGCTACGCAGATGATGGTACATAGTTCTGTATGCGGCTACGCAGATGATGGTACATAGTTCTGTATGCGGCTACGCAGATGATGGTAGATAGTTCTGCTTGAGGCTACGCAGATGATGGTACATAGTTCTGTATTCTTTGTTTCTCCATAATATAATCCACCTAATAAAGTCGGATTCAAAATGTAAATCAGGGAATTTAAATTCGAATCGAGAAACTTCTACTCACATATATTGAAGCTTATGGTGTTTAATAAAAGCGGCAAAAATATTGCAAAGTTGGCGTTCTACAACATTTTTTATGCATGAGAAAAATTATCATATTCAATGCTCCATATTGTACTGTAATGTCTTAAAACAACGAGGGTTCTACATGCTATAGCTACATATGGAGAACCTTCTTGATAAAAAAGTTTCCTGTCTTGTCACACATAGATTTAATACTTATTACAATACTCCTATTCGTACAATTATTTTTTCGAGGTATGCCTTCCAGTTTAATTTGCAACGAAAACAACAGTAGTAGCAGTTACATTAAAGCAATAGTCGTAGTGGGGTGCATTTGCGCACGTTAGTGACACACGCAGCGTTACGTCTGATTTGCGCATACGCATATAAACAAGTCACGACCATCATTTCAATGTTTATAAGCCACAGACCCTACATTAAGGCGACGATAGCCGATTTTTAATGATTTAGTACTGAAGATGATGATGAGATCACGTCTAAACGAGTAGTGTTAATGATTTGGAAAAATTATATTAAATTAGAGCATTTTCCTACTATAAACATATAATAAAACAGTAGATCCGGTGTCTTTCTGTCTGTTTATTTGTTCGCACACATCTCTGGACAGTGCTCTTGGTTGGACGAGTCCTAGTACGGGCTTGACGCACAACGCGTTGCGTAAACTCAGTACAGAACACGCAAGCTAACCACTCAAGGTCACTGACATATATCTGCGTCTTAAAACGATAGGCTGTCCTTCTTCTTCATGTCGCTGGCACGACTGTATTTCAGATCTTGTCGGCGCAAAACTTTGTGGTGGCATCTACATTGCCACAAGCGAACTACGCATCACACTGACGCCACGCAAAATCCTGCATCGCGCAAGCAAAGTTTCCCGCGCCAGTGGGTCGCCGTCGGGTCGTCGCCGATGGGTGTTGTGTCTGATGCCCACCCATCAGACTCAACACCCGTCGTAGGATCCTCCCTTTTCTATAGAGGATGAGTGAACTTTACACCCTGTTCCTCATACCTCTATAACTTCGCCATTTCCACGGCGCGGACGTCGGCGTTGGCTGCGTAGAGATCACTAATAGGCTATTAAAAAATGTCTATCTAATCTAATAACTTCACTATTTTGGATATTATGATATTGAACCGATGTTTTCTGGGACGAAACGTCTCAGGAAAACCACATGATTACAATCAGGATTGACCTTGCATATCCATCATCGTTTTAGTGAGATATGAGCAAGAAATTTATATCTGAGCTCCCGCATTATTATACTTTGGATTTAAATAAGATCAAATTAGACTTTCACAGCATAAAATCGTAAATGGCGTATTAAGTTCGAGATACAATAAAAACGTCTGCCTTACAACCTGAAAAATGTTGATTATTTTATAAGCTCGACATTTATATTAAAGTACGTAAATGTTGCGAATTACTAAATAGTTTAGTTTTTATAGTGATTCTTTGGAGTTCAAGACAAGATGTAGTCTGAAGGGCTTCCAAACTGGCATTGTTACATAATTAACATTTCAAGTGGAGCACTTAACGTTTCAAATCTTGCACGTCACCTGGGACCTCTGTGATTCGTCCATTCGTATTCCTCCACCCCCCACAATCTACAGTTTTAAGTTTCGAACACTTTGGAATCGTTTGTGACTTTCCAGACTTATCAACTCTGTGGTAGCGAAGTTTCCAAATCCATTCAATGTTGCCAGCATTGAAGTATTTTGCATTTGATAACTTTTAAACTACTTGCGTAAAACGTTTCTTCCGAGTGGATATTAAAGGGTTTAAATCTTCTTAAACCCTTTTAACCCGTCGCACGCGCAATTAGCAGACACAATAGAATTTTATTGTCATTTGCACACATGGGGTGCAATCGACATTTTAAGAGTTAAAGTGAGTAATTCATATGCTATGCTTTGTAATACAAAATGAAATTATGAATGCAACCGAAAGCAAACATTTAAACATATTTTCGCGATAGACCACATGAGACACGAAAAGCTTTCCCTTCACAAAACATTTTTCTCTGGATCCACAAACTTTCCTTTGTATCAGAAAATACAGCCGATATTCGGTAAAAACAAGCCTACGTAACTCGGTTAATGAACATGTCATGTTCTGTATTATATTTACGTAATATAGGATACTGCTTCTTTTCTTACATAAATCATAAAGGTCGTGGCATAATGCTGTTCCACGAACTGGATAACAGGAACATGCTTGTAACAGTACTCACTTGATTTAACCTAACCCTTCTTGTGTAGTATGTATGTCCCGCGTTCATTTGGAAACAAAGATGCACAACATTAGTTCAACAACATGCTTTTGTGATACAGCGGACCCTTTAGTTACAACTTACAATGAATATGGTGCGTATTACACACGCAACACACACATTGTTCACTCACCAGACTCAAAACAGTTTTGCAAACAGTCTGTTGTGGACAGAACAGTTTTGTTATGAGCAAAAACAGATTTTCAGTAGATTTTCTGATAACTTTTACTATGATTCCACTTTAATGAATGAGCATGCCATAATTGTTTTTATAGAACGATAGTCAGACTAAAAACATTATATACATCAAGACCCTGCTTTTTGCTTTTGGCTGGTCTTGGCGGGGGCACTACCGTGCATCTAGATCCATCTTAACAAAAGTAAGTATGTATTGGGTATTTCTCGAACAAAGTATGTTTTGCATATTTCGCACTTTTTTAATCATATTATAAAAGAAAAGCCGCTTTTGATCTTTTTCCTTCCGTAACTTTAATACACAAGTATTTCTTTTAAGGCGATTCCCTCGAGGAAATCATCTAATCTCAGGATGTTACTCTCCATATTGGAATTTAAAAAAATAACGTTTCTTTTGTTTTTGTTTTGATTATCAAGTCGTTGCTAAAGTGATTGGTGTTTTTTGACAGATTTTTTATGTGTCATTAGAATATAATATAATATCACGCCTGTTCTCACAGAAGGGTAGGGCAGAGGACGTATTCAGGACACCCACATTTCGCTTATTTATGTGGTTAATTATGTAGCGGGCAAGCCTCTAAGTTTTTGTATTATAAACCTGTAAATATAAAAAAACAAACCCGACTACGTTGTCTTTTTAAAGCGCTTTGTAGCTATTTCTCTTTTCTGTTATTTTCACAACGTTCTCGTGAGTATTTACAAAGCATTGTTTTGAAGCGGTCAGTTAATGAAGCCTAACAAAACTCATAGCGTTTTAACCGCAAACATAAATATTACCATCAGAAACAAAGCTTTTCATTCTTCTATTTTAGTTTTAAAACAAATTAATACTGAATTATTAAATACCTGTAAAAAAGATACAAAGGTACGTAAAGGAATCATTCCGTAGCCGACCGCAGGAGGCCACTGCAGGCGACGACGTGTCGCCGCGGCACGACTCGTTTCTATGAATTTCTGTTAAATACCTTCTGTAGCTATGTATACTTTAGTGAAAATAGGAATAGAAATACCTTATGGAAAGCAATACAATACATACATTTCGGATTACAATAACAATAAGGACTTCCCATTACATAAAATATGATTTTCATTCAAACATAAATACAACGGCACCTACGATATTTGAGTGTTGGAACTTGTATTGTTCGCTGATAACGTGAAACCATTGTTTTGTGAGAGGGTTCCTATTTCATGACGTCATCGCTTTCATCTTGGCCATTATTTTTAGTATCATTGTCGTTAATTAATCTCCTCTAAGGAGTTACGTGTGACTGATATTTATGACGCTCGAATACAAGAGTATTCAATATCAAATTTACTCACTAACTACGAACCGTCGAAGATTGGAGGAAATGCCTTGTGATATGAATTTAATGTATTAGATAAAGAAATTGGAAATTAAGCACTGGCGCCAGCTATAAATATTTTTCATTTATTTATTTAGAAACTCCAACCAAAGATATACACAATACATAACATGTTAATAATGGGCAACATTAGATATTAGGTAGTTACTCCTTTACATATAGAAAACCACAACATGTGATAAATGATTATTATGATAAATGAAATGAAATTGTTTATTCTGTAAATAGGATATTGCAATCACTTCTACACGTCATATTAAAAAAATATTAAAAAGATACTACATGAGTTTGGCGTTTCCTATCTGACTACTCTGAGAAGAAAGGCCGAAACAAACTCAGAGGTCACAGGCTCTTTTAAAGTCCAGACATAATCTTGGTCAGGCCATATGTGGACCTTCTAGATTAGCATATTATGATAGTACAAGACTAAACAAATTCAGGAAATCCCGAAAACTTACCTAACATTAAGTCAATATTCAGAACGAGGCTTCATAAACAAATAGGTATTCTGAAAAATCTAAGAATGTACAATACAGCCGATGAACATCCCTATGTTGACTGGGGAAAAAAAACTATTTAGTCTGTCAGTCAGATATTTTATTTTATTAATAAAGTGTTTTTTGCTTTATCATATTAATTAAAAATGGTTTAGATAAAACGTATTAAAGTTGAGGAGTGGGGGCTCGCTACGTCACAAGTCATTATAAAATCTACCGAGGAGTGATGTCATAGGTGTTAGAGGAATGGTGTCACCACATTTTAACGTATTGCCCACTCTATGTTTTACCGTAATCTTTTGATTACATAATAAAAGAAAAAATACGTGTCCAATATTTTTTACATAACATAACATCACGCCTTGTTTCCCCAAAGGGTTGGGCAGAGGTGTACCTATTGTACACCCACATTTCGCCAGTTATGTTTAAGTTCCATGTAGGTAATAGGCGCTCCCTATTACATGGGACATCCACGCCGCGCGCGCAAAAAGTACCTGAATTTCATAAATTATTTAAACAACTTTATTCTTTGTCAAATGATCTAAAAATTTGGAAATTTGTATTTCAACTCCTCTTTAATGCACAAAATTATTACATTTTTCGAAAATTAAAATAACCTCCCAGTCGGTTTAAAAAAAGGTCCCGTTTTGCAAAAAGCTTGCAACATTTGGATCTGAAAATTTAATTTTAGTTAGAAAGCTACAAAACTGACATCATATCAAAATTTCAGCTCTCTATCACTCCCGAAACGCGAGTTATTAAATTTACAAGATTTGCAAAAAAAAACTGTTTTTTTTTTGCGAATTACGGACGATTTTTCTCTGGACCGATTTTGCTCTACCGGGGCTCATTCTCTTTGTTTTTTATTGCGCACATTTGTTACATTAACCTTTTTTTCCGAGCTGTAGTTATTGTTCTAGATGCGAAAAACTGGTTTTTACTATTTTTACAACTTTTTGGCACCCTTCCTCCCTCTATTCGCCTATAATTTTTATGGGAATCAATTCCTGACCCTTGAATCTTCACAAAAATAAAACCGGTTCAATAGGGATTTCATGGGCCAAAAAGCTAATTCTATCTAATTTGGTTCCTAAAAAATGTTATTGCGCAGACTTCTGCGCAAAGTTCCGACCGGTCATGATTCATCGGCCGTATTGTAACTAATCATGTCAACTTGACCAGACGTACGGAAATGTGGTGGATATATCCCGTTACTTCCTAAAATGTTTTGACGACACCTTTATTGTGGGTTAATCACCAAGGAGTGGACCTCCTAGTTTTGCTTTGCTCCTTGAAATCCTCCAGTCACTACTTCATTAGTGAATAGGATGCTTCTAGACATGCGTACACCATCGTCGACGATTGCACCACAGCTTTAGCGCCAGATGCAGTTCTTAAACGTGAGGGTCTAATAGTCGGTCCAAAAATGGATAGTCTGTTTCATCGAGTTATTAGTTTTTGCAACAGATACCGATATATCCATGATTCGATTGCACACTTGCATGCTTCGAATAAAAATGGTTATCGGCTCTCCTATTTCGTTTCCGGGAAAACGAATAGATTCTGATTGAGCTTGAATAAATTACCTATGGTATTGTCAGCAGGATATATGATTACGTCTTAGTCAAAGTAGGAAAGAGGTATTCTACATAGATTTGGGCCATTGACACAGTTTTAAGGAACTATTAAGCCTCGCTTATAGGCTGATTTAATGTCTGAAGGGAATACTTTCATTGGCATAGTCATGAATATGAACTGCGAGATAAGCGCCACTTCCTATTTATCAGCTAGAATTGGGTACACTGGTGGTTAAAAGGCTTTCCCAACATGATACCATACCATCGTCTTCCTGTCTCATTTTGGAACGGGATTTATGAGAACATATCATCCACGAAGGCGCGCCCTACTCTCCTTCCTAATCGCTTACAGTACAAGTGTGCAACATACCGCTAGTGTTTTAGTTTTGTCGTGTTTACCCACTCATAGGTAATTAGTGTGTACTGACAATACTAAAAGACAAGCGTAATTTTGCACACTTGTACTGCAAGCGTTTAGGAAGAAGTATCTTCGTGGATAGCACTGTTTGTAGTATCGTTGACTGCCCACTGTATGTCATTATTTTTATCATTACGGAGGCTATTCTAAAGCACGCAGACTTATTTGGGTGAAGCCTAAAGACTAAAGTTGTTACCTAGTACGTACTTGCAAAATTACCAACAACAATGTTTGGCAAAACTAAATTAAACATATTTTGGTATATAAACTAAAAACTTTTAAATGTATAGGTCAGCTCTCGAGCATATTCCCGTAACCCAGTAACTATAACACAAAAGCATATATTTCGCAAAGTACACACCATTAAGAACGTCTACGCCGCACTTATGAATGAAATATTTGACCTTTGTATATCAGCATTATTCTAACAAACCTGGTAAAAATAGATAAATTATTATCCGTACTGAAAATAGTAGCAACTACTCCCGATAATCGCCCTCCCACATTGAATCCGAGAGCTTTACTTACTATAAATCAAACCTATAATAATATCATCGGAACGCGAATGACTTCAATTCAATTTCAACTGTTTCGGCTTTTGCCACACTAGTAAATAATTCGGTGTTATAAACTATAAGTTTCAATACGTCATTTTATAAATAATTCGGTGTTATTCTTACCAATTTTCAATACGTAATTTTTTTTTATCGTATGTATGAGGAAAATGTCGTGAGAACAGTTGTCGTGCTGGCAAAATGTGGGTTCGGGGAATACAAGCGTAATATTATGTTATTACCCGACTGCGGCGATGCAAAAAAGGAGGGAGTTATGTGTTTGATCTGTATGTAGGTACACATCAAAAGTGTCAAGAGATCAAGTACATTTAAAAAAAAAAAAAAAAACAATAAATATTTACAATTAATGCCAAAAAAAGGGGAAAAATTAGCATTATTTTTAAATTTCATTATAAATTTAAAAAATATATATCTGTGTTTCCACCATTGACACGAATCACACATCACAGCGTTTTGGCATGCTTAAAATCAGTTCATCAAAATCACTTTAAGGAATGACCGCCCGCGTTATATCTAACAAGTAATAAAAAAGGTGTTGTGGGATATGCACGGCATCCATACTCGGCAGAGCTCTTCTTTGGAGCATATCCCATGCGTGCTCAATTGGGTTGAGGTCTGGCGATTGAGCAGGCCACGGCAGAACGTTGATGCAAGCATCGGCAAGAGTGCGTGTTACGACTCCAGCCGTGTGTCGACGTGCATTGTCGTGCATTAGTCGAAACGAAACACCCAACTTCGCAAAAGGATGATCACCTCTGAAATAATCCTCTCCACTTAAATCTGAGCATTGAGGTTGAGAGAGAAATGAGATCGGTTCTTTCACCGATCCAAATACCGGCCCAAATCATTATTGTTCCCCCTCCATATGAATGAACTTCCTGACAAAATTTCAAACGTTTTTGACGTCCAGAGATCCTCCAAACTCGAGTACGTCTCGTATCCGGCCTCATACCGAAACGAGATTCATCGGAAAAGCAAACACAACGCCAGTCTTCTTCTCAATTTCTGTGTTCGCGAGCCCGTTGTAAACGGGCCTTACGATTGCAGGGTGCTATAGGTGGAACTCTCAGGGGCCTTCGGGAACGCAGACCTACTTCACGTAAACGACTTCGAATGGTTTGGTCGCTTACAAGCAAGCCTGAAGAGCTGTGGAGCCTCGTAGCCAACATCATGGCGGTCATGGTACGACTTCTTCGATCAGTATTTTGGATGTACCGGTCCTTTCTGCGAGTGGTGATGGGAGATCGTCCTCCATTTCGCTCGGCCACGCCGGCCACGCCGGCCGTGATATGATAGCGGCTTATGACGTTCTGTGTAGTGCCAAGTTCGACAGCCAGAGTACGTTGCCTGGAACCAGCTTGCAACATTCCGACGGCATCTCTTCTCGTGTCAACAGATGTCGCCGCTACATATCGATGCATTTTTTTTTCAGTTCCGATGCCGAAATTGTAATGGTTTTGTAAAAACCCTAGCAGGTAGGGAGACCGAGGGGAGTAGAAACAATTTTGACATTTTAATTCATTCACAAAATTCTACAAACACTAATCGTATGAGTTTAGTGCCGATCGATAGTTTATTTCTTACACTTTCAAATACTTGTCACAAAGAACGTGTAAGTATGAATATTATGGTGAAAAATGAATTCGAATGTAACAAGTCATTTTGTTTCAACTCCCCTCATACCGAGGTATGTTGAAACAGGGGTCGAGGTGAGTTGAAACAATTGATATTTGAGTAGAATTAAGGGTTGTAAAGTAAAAACGACGATACAATTTGAAGGTATTTATTCAAATAAAACATTCTAACATATTTTACAATATTTTGTACTGAATTTGTTAGCAGCAGCGCAGCTTAAGAGATAGTCACGAAGTATTCTCCTCTGAAGATGAAAATACAGTCTTTTCGGGATATCCAACTGACGGAGCAGTCGCTGTTGCGCAGTGTCGCGGAGTTTCATTAGCTTCATAAGCCGTCTTTTTTTAAATATACCTGTAGAGTGAAGTGTGGTTTAGGTTGTAGCTCGAAACCGTAGGTATCACGCAGAATTTTCTGACGCAATGTAACTTCTCTACGGCGAGATCGTAAATTTCGCGACCCCCCATACCTCTATCAGTCTTCCTTTTTTATAATCAGTAGGCACACTGAAAAAAAATTTGCAAAAAAAAAAAAAACATAAACCACACCGTATCAATCACCCATACAAAACTTAAGCGAGGTGAGTTGAAACAGTCTGTTTCAAATCCCCTCAGTGAGAAAAATCCTCCCAATCTTTATACAAACAAAAATCCAGAAGCTAAACACAAAGAAATTAGTTTTACCAGCGCCATGGTTTCAATCGTTAGTTAATGAGCTTTCGAAACATATAAAACCCAAGCTAAAATACAAACGAATTATCAAAATACAGGTATCATAAAAAAACGTTTAAAACTTACTTTTCACGATTTTTGCGACGTGGCAGCTACAACGACACAACCGCGGGTCGGAGGCACGGACGCGACCTGCGGGGCCCGGCGGGTGTTGGGGAGCGGCTGATTATTGTCAGTGCCAGCTCGCTAACGGTTTTAAATCCCGCGAAATCAGTGCTGTTTTAAATCACCTCTGTGTCAAAACCCCTCGGTCTCCCTACACAGTTTTATAGGAATCCTGCTTGACAGTTGATTTTCTATTCTTAATATCAAAATTTGAAGAAAATTATTTATTGAAATAGTGAAACTCACTGAAAACAATCAATACCTAACATTAAAAAAAAAAAAAAAACTAATCCTCAATTGCGGCGATAGGTACTCTCAAACGTACACACGTCAACACTGTCTAGGGATATTTTGGATTTACTCAATTAACTCAAAATTTATTAAAAATAACATTTAACCTGTGTATATTTTTATAAAGCCCATTTATCAGACTACACTCCAGAATAAAAAAAAACTATTTTTTTTTGCGTAAACAAATATTTATTAAAATAAAGAAAAAACGTGAAATAATGGTAAAACTAACAATGAATGTGTTTCTCAAGAAAAAGTGAAAAGTATGGAAAAATTAATCTGTTTTTAACAGTTATGTGAAAAATCAGTAGTCAGTAAAACCACCCATAACGTTAAGAGGGAAACATGGCCTGTCATTCTCCATACAAACGTATTCCCCGTTTTTCTTCCTGAATAATGCCTCTAGAGCTGTCATTTTTTATTTTATAAAATCAGGGTCTCTATAGGCATGTCCCTGTCATTTCCTTTTTTTCAGCAATTAATAAGTAAGGAAACTATGACCCTCCAAAAATTACAAAAATGACCTATTTTTACCGCCGTGATTAGAGGACTACCAGACTAATTCGGAAAAGTTTTTAGCATAAAAGAAAATAATAGGAACCTAGACATACTCTTTCTTAAATTTTTTATGTAAAAAAAATATTAAATCGGCTTAGTTTTCGAGGACAAAAAAGGAGAATGCCAAACGTCGTTTTCGTAAAAAATTTTGTGATATGATCGGTCTGAGCTGCAGTTGTCCCTATCGCACTTTACGGGGTTTAACTCGGTTTTTCGGGCGCAGCGCGACGGCAATAGTTTCTTCAAATACCTATTTTTCAAATTCCTCGCAGCCCCTGTTCCCTCTTAATAACGGTCCTGCAACGGTTTTTCATGCTTTGGATTAAGTTATCCAAGTCTTGCTGCGGTATATTGTCCCAGGTCCGGCTAAGATGCAAAAAAAGTTGCTCTTCCGTCGCAATTATTGCAGGGAAATTCCTCAAAGCCTTTCTTTGGAGCATGTCCCACGAGAGTTCTATGGGGTTTAGGTCAGGCGATTGAGCGGGCCAGCCTAAGACCAATACGTCGTGCTCCTACAACCAGCCCGTCACCACTCTCACTGTGTGCGGACGGGCGTTATCGTGCATGAGCGTGAATTCTTGGCCCATTTGTAGTCGATGTGGGTAGATTATTGGTACTAGCACCTCATTACGATATTTTTCAGCCTTCGTGGTGTTTCTGATCCAAACGAGGTCTGTTCTTCCTCCAACAAGAATTCCCGCCCAAACCATAATTGTCCCGCCGTGGTATGAATGGACTTCCTGAGGATGTTGCAGACGGCTCTCACGACCTGGAACTCGCGAAACACGTACTCTATGTGTATCGGGATGGAAACCGAACCGGGACTCATCGGTAAACAGCACTGCAGACCACTGGTTATCTTCCCAGAGCAAATGTTCACAAGCCCACTCTAGTCGTCGTCCACGATTTCCTCGGCGTAATGCTGGAGTACGAAGCGGTCTGCGAGCATGAAGGTTAGCTTCATGCAGCCTTCTCCTCACAGTTTGGTCACTCACAAGCAACTGGTGCTCTGACTGGAGCCTCTGAACCAACTGCATGGCCGTAACATTTGGTTGTCTTCTCGCGGCAACTTGCAAAAATCGGCCTTGTCGTTGTGGTTATGCGCTTCCCGCCTGAGTATCTTTCAGCCACTTCACCAGTAGCACGATAACGTGACCATAACCTTGATATCACGTTTTGTCTTGTTCCAATCTCCTCAGCAATACTCCGTTGAGTAGCCCCAGCTTGGAGCATGCCTACTGCCCTTAACATTTCCTTTCTCGTTAAATGGCGCCGCTGCATGATGCAAAAATAACATTAATTCGAAATTAGCCGATAACTTGTTATAAAACTTAAATGTGACACAAAAAAATCGCCAAAAACTACTTTAAGTAAATGAAACCTTCGGACTTCGCTACCATTATGCCGCGTAAATCTTTTGTTTTTAATTTATTTTTTCAAATTCAATTTTAGAATCGTTCAAAAAGGTTTACAAAATAAGCTTTCTTCAAAAGAATATAAAACTGGCCACAAAATATCCCTAGACGGTGTTGAGGTGTGTACTTGATCCCTAGATACTTTTGATGTTTGTATTAACAAACTAAAATGTGACGTCGGAAATTCGTCCGATATTTTATTGTGTAAAGATTTCTACAGAACTAGTTGGTTTCAATTTAGTTAGAATATTGTGCATAACCTAACCTATGAATGAACCTTTAAATAGCTTTCTTCAATTGGAACCTTTCAATAATGTTACGATTTAGAAAGACGTGATCTTTGAATGTATTTACAGCCTTCGCTAAAACCCTTATTTGTCCACCATTGTGTTAATTTGGACAAACATTACCTACTAAACACTACCAGCCAGCCCACGTCTTAAATAAACGATATCATTTAGGTACATTACACTAAAGGGGCACTTTACCACAGAAATGTGTCTACTTATGCCTACAAGGCCACATGAGGTTACCACGTAAGAGCTTACAACAAAACTAACACTAACTTTTGGAGGAGCTCAGAATTTTGCTAGAAGTCATTATGCAAAAGTCTCGCGTAACGACGGTAAGTTTAAAATCGCGACATATTGCGCCACAAGTCACGAGGACACTGGATCCAAGAAGGAATTTGAAATGTCTGCAGTGTTTCTCTACTAGATATTTCGGAGCTGTGAGCTAGTATTACACACCCTTAGCACCCTGGTCACGCCCCTTGTTTGCAACAGAACGCTTTCTGCGATACAAGACCGCGACTGCACTGATGTTGACCTCTCTTTTGGCACTCGCTTTGCTCGCTAACCATATGTATGTAGCGGTTACACCGCCACATACGAACTACGCATCAAAAGACCACAAATCCTGCACATCAATCCTGCAATCATGTCTTTTGATGCGTAGTTCGTATGTGGCGGTGTAACCGCTACATACATATGGTTAGCGAGCAAAGCGAGTGCCAAAAGAGAGGTCAACATCAGTGCAGTCGCGCAGTCGTCACACAAATCCTGCATCGCGCAATTAGAGTTTACCGCGCGAACGACATTTATAAGACTATCCGAAATCAACAGTCGGGCAGTCGGCCCGCCAGACACAACACCCGTCTGGTTGGAGGATCCTCCCTTTTCTATGGTGGATGAGTGAACTTTACACCCTGTTCCTCATGCCCCTACATGTATATAGCTTACCAATGAAAGGCTAGGCAAAGAGGCGCTCAACTGAAATATAAATTCATTAATACAGGTATGTTCGTTTATATGTAAAACATTTTCTAATTTGAACAAAGCTATAGGTACATTTACTGAAATAACGGTAGGTACTAAAATTTTCAAAGCATTTCTCGTGTCCTGCATAGTTTCAGATGAAAATGATATGTCAGATCTTCGTCTATATGATGACTTTTTACTACTGTTGTGTAGGCATTGTGCCGTTATTTGTAGAATTGGAATCGTGCCAATTAGGTATCTACAATAATTCGTACAAAAGATTTTATTCCCCATTTCCGCGGTTTTGTATGAAAATGTCAATATAGAAAATGATTTTTATGAATTCCATACAAAGTAATGATAATGCTCGTTCAAAATGCAATATTTCTGTGTGCTTCGCTATGATGTATAAGAGATCTGATATGAGGATATATATAGGTGGTCTGCTCTGGCTAGTCCGCCTGTCCATGTCCAACTGTCATGGCGTCTAAGCTCTAGTCACTTAAAGTACCTACGTCGAAACCAGTGCTGGCACTTGAGAACCCATATCGCATTCCACTTCATATCTCTAGTGCATTCAAGTACTATGGTAATTAGAGCTTAATGCAATTAGGTCATATCTTAATTAATTTTGAGTAGGTGTCCAGTATTGTCTTCATTTTATTATGATTGCAGCAGATAAAAAGGACATAACAATGGTGCCATCTTGGTTTATCATCGCAGTTTTAATTATAAAATTTTCGTTTGTCTTTAAAATGAAAATGAAACCCTTTTTGAGTGAAACTTTTAATTTCGCGCTGTGTTTTCTTTTCATTTCCATCCAGAGGTCAGGGGCTTTGATTATTCCAATCGTCAATTAAATGTTTTTGTCCTTCGTCGAGGAAAATGAAATATCTTATTCTATAACTTTTTGGGGAAAACCATCTAAAAATTAAAGATTCAATTGTCCATGAATATGACTTATTTTTCTTGCCTTTTCAACATGCGATTCGTATCAAAAGCTAAACCCTATTACATATAAATAAAGTATTATTATTACTATGCTTTTCCGCGATCAACCCTGACCGTGCTCCGTTCAAGATCGTACAAATATCTACAAATTGTTCTGCACGTAAACAATAGCTGCAATCATTTGTGTTACGCTACACGTAAACCAAATAGTTGTATTATCAACATCTTTATCCCTAAATTCTTGGTTGGAATATTTATTTTTATAGATAGAATTTTATTTGCTCACAGCTAGAATGTACAGTATGTACAGTAATTCGTTAGTTTCTTAATCAGCCTCGGAGATTGCCGTAATCACTACCCAGTAGTCAGACAGATTAATGATCTTAGTAGCTACATACTTACCATGTCAAATTACCCAACCTGCTACCTTGGGTTTACCCAATAAGTCACAATGAACCACGCTAGAATGGAAGTGATCTCACACAATAAAACTCACCAGGGGGTAAATCCTGAGCGAGGAGGCCGATGGTCTGGTAGAATTTAATGAAGTCACAAATCAAATGTTTCATTCAGTCCCCTGGGACGGTTAGGTTTTGGCCCAAGGGGGACATTTGGACGCTTGTTACATCGGTCTAAGTTAACTATTTTATGAAAATCTCTTACTCTCTCACCGAAACCATTTAAAAGTGGCGGAATAGTATTGGAGTTTCTGCACTTTGGCGCACATAACAACAGTGCGCTTAAAACCAAACGTCATTCATGTCGTCGTCTTCATTAGGACCGTAGACTATAGTACTCGTATAATTCAAATTCAAAATATTTTATTTCACATAAACCTACAAGGGCATTTATGAAACGTCAGAAGCTAGGTGCACGGTTTCAATTGGTCGTTTCCTATGGAGAAGAGCCGGCATTCATTTTTCCTTCATTATGATGGTGTCTTGACTCATAACCAAACACCATACTGGCATTTCTATCAATGTTTGAAGAAAATATTTCTTTATTGTTTCAGCAGCGCACAACTCCAGCGCCAACCATCAACCTACCAGATCTCCCGGAGTGTGTGACCAAAGTGGACCTGATCACGGGTGGTGAGGAGACCGGCGAGTCTGCAACACCACTCAGTGCGCAACACCAGTTGCAACTGTTGCGCGAACGGCTGGAGCAACAAGCGCAACAGACCCGCGCCGCAGTCGCGCAGCTGTTGCTGTTGCGGGATCAACTTGCGGCAGAACAAGCCGCGCGCTGCGAAGCCCAGGTTTGTAACATTGATTTAAGACTTTATAGGCATTTAACCAGATGTAAATAAAGAAGAATGTAAGTACATTTCATTGAAATAATTTTTATGCATAAATAAAAACAAACAAAGCAGACAAACACAAAAAAAAAACAATAAATGAAAGAAGATGATAATGAGAACTAGGTAGATGTAATAGCAGATGGTGGTACTATGGTCATTATTTACGGATCGGCTGCAAGTTGTATAAAGTAAAATTACTGAAACCGGCGTTGAAAGGGTTACAGGAGGGATTTAAATCGTTAACACGAGCATTACTAACTTCATCTGATAAGTAGCATAAAAGAGGTTATATTATTTCCCTACACATGAATACCTATATTATATTCTTGCTGATAGAAAAAGAAGGAAATCTTGTATAGATGAAGATGAAGTAGGTATGTCTTTTTTTTCCACACCAACATTGAAAAAACCATTTTAATTCAGTGATTGGTAACAATCTGCGTAGGATGATAATGATCTGATACCCTCGTTGTTATTCTTACATTAGTGGGATCAACAAGTCGATGTAATTGTGAACATTTCATAAACGCAAATTGTTTTTTTATTAACTTTGCGATAATGTGGATACATTTCAACACTCAAACTAATGGAACTCCTGGATTATCTTACAGAGTTTTATTTACAATGCTAAAGCCTACGACTAGTTTTCTGACAAACACTGACAATTCGGACTTAGTGCACCTCGACGCCCTCTAAGGAACTTCCTAACCATGTTTTGTATCTTCAGTGATTTACCCTATACTCGTATCTATACCTTATTTCTCTATCAATCATCTGACACCCGAATCGCAGTGGTGGCCCAGTGGAAGCTGTTGGTTCGACCCCGTACAGGCACTTATCACATCACAACAGCTCTTAAAACGGTTAAAAAAAATCGTTGCCAATGCGAACCAAAAATTCGAAGACATGTGACATCCACCAATTCGCACTGGGCCCGTGTAGTGGATTATAGCCCACAGGAAGCTTATGGCCCAGCATTGGGAATATTAAGGGCTAATAATGTTTATGCTTATGGTGTCGATCAACCATCAACCATTCATGGAACTGTTTCACAATTCAATCTAAAATACTTCAGAAATCTCAAACATGAAGAAAAACAAAAAACCCATTTCACTTGGACTTAGTCAACAATCTCTTAAAAAATTGTCAGTGCCGAGATTTTCTGATTTTTATAATAAAATTGTGCTGTCTGAAATAGCAATTTCGAGCTAGCAATCAAAACTAAAAAACGTAAGGCCATTTCTAACTGTAAAAAAAGAAGGAGTGCTATGATCAGAATGCAAAGTTAATAACTTTTTTAACTCTGTCATCGGCGACTGGATTACTTTTTAGATCGGCGTTTGACTGAAGTTCTGATTGAAAATCGGAAGGCTTAAAAATTAATTAGCGATACTGATGCGCTGAATCAAAGGATTTGTAACAATTTTATTGATACTGAAAACAAAAAGGATGGAGGCCGGGCAATTATCACGATTAATTTTTAGAATCAAGTTTCAGAATCAAGCCTCGGACATCGCTTTTTTAGAAATTATTACTCTCGCAAAACTTACATATAATATTATGGTTCTAAGATGTTTGTTTGATATAATATATCAAATTAGATACATTATGTAAGTGAAACATATTATGTTTCACTTACATAATGTATCTAATAGAGGATACAGGTTTTAATATAAGAAGGTTTACATCCATTAAGTAAATAAAATAATTAGTTAATGATCTGTATTGTCTATCTTTCAGGCTCGCACTCACCAACTGTTGGTCCATAACAAAGAGCTGCTCGAACACATTGCAGCTCTAGTGGCACACTTGCAAGAGCGAGAGCGAGGATCGTCTCGACCAATCAACGCTCAGCAATTGACACTCTTGCCCCAGGTATGAATATAACGACTTTTTTAAATTTCGAATAAGTAGTGTTTGTGAAGCGTGAGTACACGTTTGCTGACACTTCCAGCGTTATTTCGAAATTATTCATTCAGTAATTTCGAGCTAATTTCGAAAACTTTTACATAATAATTATATATTTGGATTGATGCTGCTGGTGATATGCAAGCGTGCGTTAACCTTTAGCGTTTAAAGTCTTAGTGTGGATTTCACCAATGAAATTGAACGCGTTCAGCACATCTAAACGCGTTCAAACTCTTTCAGTGTACAATATTTCAAAACATTTTTGACAATCAGCATTTCTAAAATGCGTTCAAGAGTTGTTCTTGAACGCATTTTAGAAATGCTGATTGCGTTCAACCTCATTGTTGAAATCAGACCTTATGGTGCACGCACATTTAAACTAGATCAGTACAGTACTTAATATGCATGTACCATAAGGATTGTTTGTGCTCTGATCGTATTTTAGTAACCCGATTTTAATTTGCTAATTTTTTATTTGTTTTGCATTGTAAAAAGGCATGTGCGTTTCGTATTTCGTTTTGAGTTCCTCCACAAAGTTCTGAGTGAGTAACTGTCTAAGGAATGAGCGAACTTTTGCAGAAAGCGTCTGTGATATTACCGTATGAAAAGCTACTTGTATGAATATCATAGACTTTCCTTCTGCGTTTCGAAAAGTTTTAAAACGATATTGACTCTTCATCATAATTCTTTTCTACCCGGGCGGGTGTGACACATCGAGTTTCAGAAAAAGACACAAGTACGATTGACAGAATCGACTCTCTAAAAAGCCAAAACTTTGTCTAAAACCCGGGATGATAAATCAACGACCGGTTACTATGAATATTTCTGTCCTATTATTAACAAAATATATATTTAAACTGAACCGTAGACAAAATTGCCTCTAGGTCCTGAAAGCCTATTAAGTCGAATCCTTTGTCAAATCTCATTTATTCGAATGATTTGATTGTCTCTTGTTATCTCTGCCAACCAATCACAACTCCTTGAGATTCTACATGAGATTTACTTATCTTTATTAGGCTGTCTAGCTGCTAGCTCTGACGTTTCTAAACTCGTGCTTTGACGTAGACATAACATCGACATCGTTTATAGATCTAAGCCCCCAGGTATAAGTTTTAAAATTCTCACCTATAGGTATTTAGTAACTGTTGTCAGTTTATTTCAATTAAGCTTATTTATTTTCATAATTAAACCCACATTAAGTTTATGTTGTTCCTGTTTTTCCGTAAAATTACCTGCTCTTTTTAAAATAAAAACTGCAAAACATACAGAGTGGCTTTATGCCGAGAGTGGAATATGAACATTATTTCACGATTACTGCTTAAATTCAGTGAATATTATTGCAAAATTATTACTTAAATTGAGCGAAAAAAAAATTACCAACGCATTTTCACGTTCAAAACTTGCTGAAATACAACAACGTGTTTAGTGGCTAAACCTAGTGTAAATACGAGCACATTGGTGTGTTGTTACATCGCCAGTGAGAGCATCCGTTTCTCACCGCTAATCTCCATAGATTGACACGCCATTTGTCAATGTCCATCCTATCCCACCCGACGTTACCATTTTATTTCGTTGTGTTACCGCAGATTTGCAAATTCGTTTTAATTTATTATCATCCATTTAACCAAACAATAATTTGAACATTAACAGAGGATTTGCATTTCGTATCGTACATGAAAAGCCCTTCACTTTTAGCTTTGCTGTGACCCCATATGAAAGTGTCGCATGGTTTGTAGCTTGTTGATGTTATTTTTTGTGATTATTTTAGTCAATTCCTATGTTAACTCTATGAGAAGCTTTTATTTAATGGCTATTTAATTTCTGATCTTTATTTTACTTTTGCTGTTTTACTTCGTGGTTTTTACTTACTATTGTTTTCTGTTAACACAACTAGATTATTCAGAGAAAAGCCGAACTCTCATACAGCGAAGCTTTCAAGCCCGACTCCGTGCCGATGTGCAATGGCAACCGTTCTCCGACCAACACCGAAGCTCTGATCAACCTGATCACACAGAACACAAGAGTTAATCAAAATATGGAGAACAATAATATGAATTTTTCTCCATTTTGTGCGTCACCAGTCCAGGAGACAGCAAATGGCGCGAGTTCAGCCCCCAGCTTCGGTGGAATGAACAACGATCAGATTCAAAACTACTTGATATCAAAATTCCAAAACATGGGAGGCTTCCCTAACGGCAATGAAGCGAGCAAGCCGCCACCCACCATAAACTACAACCAACAGTTCTTTCAGAACAGCAACGCTTTCCCAACCATCCCGCCACTGACCAACCACTACAGCAACTCTGATCTAGCGAGTTTACTCAACCACCAAATCTACAAAGATATGTGCAGTTCGAGCGATGAGCTCGGGAACTTAGCGCAGGCCATGAGCGTGGGCCAATCGGAGAACTCTTTGTACAGCAACAACAGTCAACCGACGACGTCGAAGGATTCCAGCCCGGAGGGCTCCAGTTCGGATGAAGGAGCTCCATTCATAATGCCGCTGTCTCACAACTGCACACTGACGGCGACGGGTCAGGACGGGCGCGTACGTCTCATTGTGCCGGTGAGCCCTTCGGAGAGTGCGTCTGACGTCGTTGAGTCACAAGCTGAGCCGCAAGGTGCGTCGGGGCACACTCTTAGGGTGCCTGGACAGGACCTACCGGGGACCCTCCTGGCCCCCGCGGCCCCTATCACCCGTACGACCAGCGAGAAGGTTCCCAACCGCAGCGAAATGATGACGGCCTTGCGCTCCCAGTGGACACGCCACACCACCAAGTGAACTCGCACTGAATCTACGTTGACTGATCTGAGTCAAGTTACCTAAAACCTTATTTATATTTAGACGTATCTTCTATAAAAATAATATCTAATTTTCGTCATTTTTGTACAAAGAGTGTAGGTATATTTTGTATATATAATTTTGTTTTATATTTGTTTTAGGGTAGATAGTATTCTCGTTTGAAGATTGAGACTTACGATGGTGCCAAAATTGTGCCACATGATGTGAATGGCGATAAACGGAAGAGAGTCAAAGATAGAGATTTATTTACATATCATGTTCTCTTAAACTAGTCCAACGTTATTATTTTAATAATAAAACTCGTATGTATCAGAACATATCCTTTATCATATCGCCATAAAGTATAGGTTTTAGGTTTATGATCCATATTGTTATAGAATAAAGTGCAAGTTATACGCCGATATTTATGCTCTCGATGATCCATAAAAATATAATAGTCTATTATCACAAGGATTGTATGCTTTTCTACGATTTATGTAGTCCTTGTCATAATCGTATTTTAGGAGACATTCCTCATTTAAGAATATTGTTTCCTAATGTAGGTAATGTACCGCGCTTGATAGTTGTTCAATTAACGAAGAATATTCATTAGTCGCAGAATGGTTTATGGCTGGATATCTACTTGTCTACAAGTATTCTCTGTCGCTTTTTATATTTCATTACATTACATTACAATGTTACAATCGATGTCAATAGCGTTCTAACGAGATTTGTCCTCGCATAGATAATTTGTAGATTGTTTATACCTATGCATGTTTAGTTTCAATATATTCAACTGATTCAGTGTTTATCCGTGTCTAACATTAGTTTAAATTAGGTATTCAACATAATATTTAATTATACGTATTTTATCAAATAGATGGATATTATTATAGTCAGTTAATGTAATAGGAACATTTTCAAGCTTACCTCTAAAAGACAGCCCGACATTCGCTATTATACTCGTTTTGATTTAAATATTTTCATATTTCATGTTAAATGCCAAAATTAAGGTGTTCGTAGATTAGGAAGCGCACGAGCCATAAAATGCCAAATAAATTATAATTCGAAAATAAGGAGGAGAGAAAATAAAGCTATTTTATATCTGCCAAAGTTATAGAAATATTATGGACCAAAGAAAAAAAAAAACATTTTGTGTCATGTCACAGTATTGTGTATTAAATCAGTTTTTGAATTTATCGTAAAAGACGCTTTGTTGGCATTCTGACGTTGGTACATCGTTATAAGAGAATTCAAAGTTAAACTCATGACCCCGTTAGTGGGGAGCTCCATCAACGATGTGGAGATGGATGCAATTCCACGAGGTGTTGGCGCCGATGCCTTCACTAGGATAAGAATCTTATTGATGAGATATCTTCTAGTCAATAACCAGATTATTTTTAATAATAACTCGACGGTCTAGTCAATATATCAATGTTATATTTGGGCATGGTGCGTGGAACATAAACAACGGTGTGGACTCACAATCGTACCTACCATGTTCCACAAAATGTAAAACCACACCGTTTATACAATATGTTAAAAAAAAATGTCCGATCCGAAAGGGGCACATAGGAACTGCAAAGACATTACCAAAAAGAAGCAAAAAATCTTATTGTTATAGAAAATAAAAAAGTTATTGCTATATAAAATTCACATTTTTAGTAACCAACATTACTCCAAATCCATTAAAAATTTGCAAATTTTCAACAGGGGTCATTAGTTATGACTTGTAGACACCCGCTAAATGGCCGGCCGCACCCCATGTACTAACCCGACAATTTAACCCATTGAAAAAAAATGTTACGATTTTTTTCCCCTAAAAATTACCACATAAATAGACTCTCAGTCCGATACCTAACAACCTCACGGATCGGACAGGCCTTTTTTTACATGTTGTATAAAATTAAGTTTATAAATAGTTTAGGTAAGAACTAAAAAGCAGAATGTTAAGAAAAAAAATCCTTATCATTGCCATGAAAGGAACATTGACATTGATACATTTTGTTTATATGATATCTAAGTTAAGGGTGTAAATGATTATACAAATATGTTCGTGCCAAGTTGGCGGCCCTTGGCAGAGTGCCCCCCGCAGGCTAGACTGCTCTGCTCCTCACCTAATCCGCCTCTGTTAACTCAACTGCCACCCTTGGCTTTACACTTTGTGAATCTATTATTACATCCAACTACACTTATTATAATAATCATTAAAGAAAACTCTGAGTGTGAGCTTACTCTGGTATAATTATGAATGTTAATCAACTTATCCATGTTTCTAGACATTATAACATATAATCTATAATTTTAAGTAACATAAATAGTCATTCTCCGTATAGAAAGTAAAAAGAAGAAAAATTCAAAAAAAAAGGGATGGTTAAAAATTAGTTAGCAGCGATGTCAATGTTTCAAAAAAACAATATAAATGTTCAATGTTTAAGTCTAATGTACACTGAGTAGTTAATAGCCGAAATGTTTATGCATACTCGTATGTTTAGAAACGGTTTTAAACTTATTGTTACCGTGTCTACAGCAGCAACAGAAGCCACACTTAAACAAAACATAGTAATGTGATCCGTATCGTCGTATCATTCCATATCATTACATAGCACCTGCTTATACGAAACTAAATTGTTGTTTTATTGTCCTTGAATTCCATAAAAAACTGATAAAACATTTGATTGCATGTAAAGAGGTATGAGCAACAGGGTGTAAAGTTCACTTATCCTCCATAGAAAAGGGAGGATCGTCCGACCAGACGGGTGTGGGGTCTAGTGGGCAACAGCCAAACGATTGATGTCGGGAGGTCGTATATATACACGTCGCACGGTAAACTCTGCTTGCGCGATGCAGGATCTGTATAACGACAGGTCTTTAAGGCGTAGTTCGCATGTGGGGCGCTGTAGATACCGCCACACACCACCACCATTGAAAAAGTGGTTGGTAATAAAATACCCCAAAAGGTTATTCGTATAGCTACCATTCCGTACCCGACCGCAGGCGGCAACTGCAGGCAAAGTGACGCCGCGTCATGTCGCGGCGTCACGTCGCAGTGTCATGTAGCTACAGTCACGATTCTGAACCCGACCGCAGGCGGCAGCAGCCCTTATTCCAGTCGATAGATAGAAGATAGAAAAATATGTTATCGCTCGAGCGTTGGCGGCACTACTGGTCTGCGGTCGGGCTACACGTGTCGTCTGTCGCTCGCCCGTAACTGCAAATGACGTGTCGCTAGCTACGGAAGGTATTTCATAGAAATTCATAGAAACGAGTCGGCTACTGAATGGTACCTTAACTTGTCAAATAAACCAAAGAATAAAAGAGTGCGATTAGTTTCAAACTCAAGCTGGCTTACGCAAGTGGTGCAATCATTACTTAGTAATACGGACTAATTAGTATTTTCAGCTGAAATCTGACCAGTTTTCGCCGTCATACTAGTTGCGAGTGCATGCAGATTGGCGAAACGCTAATCAATCAACGTCTGACTTAGTCTGGCGCGACGTCTGACGAATTAACTGCTGTACTATGAGACAGTACGAGTTACTCTTAATACTCACCGCCAACGAGGTTCTGACTTATAACTGAATAACTTATGGGCAATTATGCAACGGCGTTAGCATCGTTGTATGCAAGCTGAGCAGCCAAGATCTGATTACATATTACTATTCTAGAGATCCAGGTATTTGTCCAGTAATAAAAAAGTAAGTTCAAAAACTAAAACTTTCAAAAAAGTAAAAACAGAAATCAAGACATACGTACAAAAATGGTCGAGGTAAAGCCATGGTCGCATGCCATTATAATTTTATAGGTGAACAGGAATGCGACCCTTGACCATCATTGTACCTATGTCTTGATTTCTGTTTTGCTTCGCCGTAATCGGGGTAAAAACTGACAGAATCGTTTACTCTTAAACCTTTAATCGGCTTGGCCTAATTAGTACGGACTGGTACCTAGTCAATAAGTATAATTAAAGCAGACACCATTGTGGAGATCCTGCTGTATGGGCAACAGAGACAAGGTAGACTGGCACATAATACCAGCGGGGTAATTGCGTAACACACTTACTCCGGCAGTGCCTTTCATTTTGACAGTTCAATAACATTAAGATCGTTTATCCTAAATGTTGGCAAGGTCGCAAATAGCTGTCAAAAACTTACCTATTTTGATTATACAGGATAAGTTTTTATTCAGTACGCAAATTTTCACAGGGTGTTCTACCCATGAATATGAATAACTTTCACTGTGGGACCATCTCTGAAATCACGAAAAAAAAATCAGCTGTTTCTTACTAAAGTTAAATACCTACTCGACCAAAATGTAAAAATCTGCTGTTTTTTTTCCCGTGATTTCAGAGATGGTCCCATAGTAAAAGTTGTTCATATTCATGGGTAGAACACTCTGTAAAAATTTGCACACTGAATAAAATCGTATCCTGTATATAAGAAATGTGGCTTACTAGCGAACTAGAATATTAATAATGAATTGTAATTATAACATTGAATTTGATGTTGTACCCGTTTTAGGTGTAAAAAAGGCATTTGGAAAGTTTCCAAATACTTTTTTTATATCTAAAACTAAATATTCGGTGTCAAGATATTGACTATTGTATTTCATATCATAATCAATATTCTTTAGTTAGCCTCATTTCTTATTTCCATACTGTAATATTGCCAAATTAATCAAAACATCGAAATATTTGACATTTATTTGCGACGTTGTCCACTTTCAGAATATACCTACTTTCTTAATTGCGTCATTCGTTGTCGAGCAGTCGAATTTTTTAGACATACCAATAGGTATAAGAAAAAGAAGAAGAAGGATTAAAGGAAGGAAGGAGGAGAAGAAGGATTTTGAAGGAATTTGCAATAGCAAATTCCTTCAAAATCCTTCGGGTTGGTCCAAAATAACTTGTTTGGGCATAAAGAATATGAAATAATGAATGCTAAAAACTTCGCGTTTTCCCTGGCCCCGGGATCTCTCCGCTCCGTTTCTCTGTTTATACACAATAGGAATAATGTGTTTACGATTGCCGCTCCCCACGTCCATCGTCTCACTCTGTGTACACTCACCAGTCTGGCGAAAACAAAATTCAGAATTAGAACTATTCGTCGTAAAATTGTGTTGGGTGTTGCTTAACGGTTCAAGAGAGAAAATGAATGGAATACTTTGGGGCTTACTGGAGATAATCATTTACTTTTGCTACAGAGGGGTGAAAATTGACATGGGGTAAGGGAAGCAGCATGAAGTTTCTATTGTAGAACCACCGTTTAAAAAAATCATGCAAATCTTATGAAAAAGGTGCGCGATTTGTGAATTTTCTAGAGGTGCTCTAACTTCAGCAGTTGAAGAGCCTTTTGAGTAGGTAGGTACGACTACAAGCTTGATTGGTGATTTCTTAATACGATATAATAATAATGATAATATATGATGATAGCTTACTCGATTTGAGAAATCACTCATCTTTACTATTCTAATAAAAAAAACCTTTTTAATCAAAACATAACAATATATGCACATTCGTGAATAATACTTCATTTCGTCGTCTGAATGGTTGACGGAGCTCTCATTTCCTGCTCTCAACGTGTTTCGAAGCTTGATGGATGGTCCTAGTGTACAATTGCAAGCAAAACTTCTATCGCTTTAATATTAATTATTTTCTAATACCTAATATTATTGACGAAAAAGACATACTGTGTCAACCCCAAATACGGATAGGGGCAGGTGCAGGATGCTTCAGATCACCATTACCACCATTACCATTTTCATCTGTAGATAAAAATGGAAGGATCTGCAGTAAAGATGAAAACGCCACGTTTTCGCAATTACAGAATTAGCAGCTTAAGCGCAAAACTTACTAGTCAAAAATACTTAAAGAAATCAGACACTTACTTGTCCCCAAGTTCAAAACACGTTTATAGCTTCACTTTAAAAAGTATTTCAGTGTTTTCTATTCTGTTACAAAATCCATTAACTTTACCGAGAGGTAAGTATAAGTAACTAACCCGGTGATAATGGAACAGCTGCTACTCTGAGACCTATTCAGTATCCTCGTGCCGAGTTACCACGCTTCAACTTTTTCTACTAATCTTTTTCTAAGATAAAGTGAGAAAAATAAAGAGAAATAATACTATGACAGAATTTATCGTGTGATCCTTAACCCTTCACAAATATTTGAGCCAATATTTTTAGCTACATAATATGCCTAGAGACTACGTTGGTCCTATGTTAGACAAAAAGAGATACTTAAGAGGTACTAGGAACCCAGAAAATACAAAATAAGCATTGTTGCGCAGACTTGGTAATTTTTCTTTTAAAACGAATTCTTTGTAATGAGTAGGAGGTACACGAAAGGATACTCTACATATAAAGATGTTCTCACTTTTTTTTGTTTATTTCAAGGGCTTTGTCGACCACATCGCTAAAATAAATCAGACTCTGTCACAGTCTGTGCTGAAAAACACAAAAGTGTTCATGACGATCTGCCTTTTAACGTCTCTGACATTTCATAAGTGCCCATGTAGGTTTATGTGAAATAAAATATTTTGAATTTGAATAACTACTTATGTTGTACAGTAATAATTACTACAATGGCCGATATGGCTAAACAATTATTGTTTAGCCATATCGGCCATTGGAAAAGCAATGATGGTATTACAAAAGCCTATATCATACCTTTTATATGGTCCGACAACATTAATTCTAGTTCTTTTTTTATTCCGGTCACACTCTATCAGAATATGGAAGACATAATCAACCACTCCACAGTCTCACAATTTGGAGACAAAGCTTTCCTCATTATGTAATAAAACTTATTTGATGGAATATATCTGGATAGTTTTGATTGAGGTCACAATCAGTCCACGGAACTCGTGAAATCTCTGACTGGGTAGTTCGATACCATATCCAATAGGGATAGGTATCGAACTACCCAGATTCTTTTGATCTTTCACGAAAATACTCCTGCCAAAGATCTTTTAGCCTTTCCAAAATATAGTCCGAATACAGTGAAGTATTCATGGAAACTCCACGAACACACGCTTGTTTGGCGAGCATCTTATCATTTTCTTTTACCTGACAATATGACGGAATCCATTGAAGAAATATACCGTTTTAGAATTAGACTTAAATTTTAAGAGCAATTCATCATACCTCGCATGTGAGAAGTGTGCCAAGCACAGTGTTGCAGTGAACTTTTGGAGTCTGTCAGAATCCCAAATTGATCGCTCACAAAATATGTTTCACATGTTTGTACGAGTACGTCAATGGAGTTTAACAAATAATTTTAAAAAAACAAAAAAACTTGTCTGCAAAAACACATAACTGAAAAGAGAAAAACAAGCATTATCTATAGAATTTTGGAATTTTATATATATGTTTATAACCTGAACTGATGGTGTAACTTTTGTGTTTGCCTGCAATACCAAAATTCTCTTGTTTTTCTCATTTCAATTATGTGTTTTTGCAGTCGGGATTTAAGTTTTTTTTTAAAATAATTTGCTTTATTTCAGTCTTTTTAGTTGTATATGGGTATATATATGGAATTGAAACATTACTAGCTTTTATTTCATACCAATATTGTGGTAATTTATTATTTTAAAAACCTACCCCTCCCTTTTTTTGCAAATGCAATATATAAATATTATATAGCCTATGTCACTCCCACAAATAAGACGAATCTAACGACACCTCATATGCCATTGCCACATACACCAATCAGAAGTGGTTATGGCACATGGCATGCAAGCTTCTTGCATACTTTTGTGCCAGTTACGCCGTGTATTCCTGGCTTATAACAAAAACGATTAAAAATAAACCCTGGCAGATAAGAGATGACCAAGATAGTGCAATCCACGGCGACGCGCCCCACTCCGCTCCGCTCCGTACTAAAGTACAGCTTACAGTACAGTCATCGCGGAGTGGGGCGCGTTGACGTGGATTGCACTATCTGTACATTCTCTGGAAAAACACTCCCTCCTCCTCAACACCTCTCAAACCTCCCTTCTTCTGGGGCAGTCGGGAAAAAAATATTAAATCCAAGTTTTCGCATCAGTAGTCTCGGCAACAAAAATAACAGTTTTTAAGAGGACAAACTTTTCACTGCAACGAAAACGTAATCTTATTGTTACGCTGACGACACGTTGGTCCTGGCGCAGGGGCGGTCGCAGCAGGCGGCGGCCGAACTAGCGACACACGGGGTTGCGACAATCGTGGTCAGAATCCGGCAGTCGGGACTCGAGGTGGCCCTGCACAAGTCCGAGGCCATGTGTTTTCATGGTCCTCGGAACCCGCCACCGACGGGTTCCCAAATAACGGTAGGAGGGGTTCACATCGGCGTCGAGTTTGACGATGAAGTACCTAGGACTCGTTCTCGATAGTCGGTGGAACTTCGTGGAGCACTTCAGAAGTTTGGCGGGCTGTGGCTGCCTTGAAGCGGCTCCTGCGCAATCTAGGGGGTCCAAACGCCTTCTACCCGAGGCTATACGCGGGGGTCGTGCGGTCCATGGCCCTTTACGGGGCAACGGTGTGGGCGCGTTCGTTGAGGCGGCGGCCAGTCTGCCGGTTGAACGCGTCCCATATAGGGTCATGGGTCCTCCTTGCCGGACTGCCGCCATGGGATCTGGAGGCTAAATGTAATGTCCTTGCGCACATTTGGCAGTGGCGCGAGGACCTTTTGTCACTGTTATTTACATACCAAGTAGTCGTATATGAATTTGTGTAGGGTAGGTAGCTACTACAACTAAAAGTGAAAATTAAAAACTCTATAACAAACAAAAAATCGACAAAACAAATGAAAAATAAAACTTTTTTTGGAAGGCGGTTTTTAGGGTTCTGTACCCGAAAGGTGCCAAACGGAACCCTATTACTAAGCTTCCGCTGCAGCGGAATATTTAATATTTATACAAGAAAAGTGCTTTTTAATGCGTTTTTTTTCTCGACTTTAATTCGGTACGGAACCCATCGTGTGCGAGTCCGACTCTCACTTGGCCGGTTTCTATTAATATAAAAATGGTCACAAAAGACCATTTCATTTTGCGTTTTCAGGATGAACATGAACATAGTTTCAAATTATCGACTGAGACTACTATTTAAAAATACAGCGTACATGCCTTTGTGTAAAAAAAATATGACGTAAGATTACTAATACAAACTCAATGGCGGAACACTGCGATCGTGCCTAGCGAATTTTCAGCAGCGTGTTAAAAATACAAACGACAACAGCAATGTTTAATGTGAACATGTTAAATTGTAATGATAACACACGTAATTTTAATTTTATTTGTTATACAACAGTTGTCTTCGTCTGCAAAGATAGACCGATGGTTCTCGCTTCTGCCCGGCAACACTCCTGCGCTGTCGCGGCCTGAGAGCGGCTTCATCTCCGGTGTGGAAGACGGCGCCGACGCAGCCACCCTCGCAGAAGCCAAGAATCTGCTCCTACAATTGGGTGCTAAGAAGAAACGGCGGTTCATCCCTATACGCTTCACTAGAAGAAAGACCTTAGTTAATAAACACACGCTGCTATAATGTTTAGCACAAACTGTGTACGCTGTTTAAAAAGTAGACTTTGTAAGCCTAATTTGGATTTGGAGTAATTTTACAGGATTAAAGGTTTAGGTGCGTATAAATGCGGAGACGTGTGCTCTGAAAATCCTCTAATCCGACACGTTTGACATTGTCGTGTGCCAACGATCCTACGTCGTGGCTTCTCTCGAATACCATTCGAGTTCATGTTAACTCTTTGGAAATACACGACAATTTACTCTAGATTATGGTACATATTAATATTATTGTTAATTTTAGTAGGTAGGTAATTAAGGAAAGTAACCGGAGAATCGATTTCTCCGGAGAAAATAAGGCTTCTGTACGAGAACAAATTGGATGCAAGTACTTATAACTAATTTAGACACGTGATATTTTATTCATACTCGCTCACTACGGCTAATTTTATATTGATTGTAATGTTAATGCAAATTATATATAATCTTAAACTAAATCCACGAAAAGATGGATCTTTGAAGCTTTTTGAGCAGCGTACACATCGAGTATAGAGCAATTTACATTATTACAATTCACATGAAAGCGACAGAAGAAGTATTATTTTATGACAATGAAACATCAGCCTTATGTGCTGACAATTTATAGGGCTGACTTACTTACGTTATAGTATATATCGTTGGTGCTTTCCAGGTGGTTTAGACATATTTGTGTTATAAGTTTGTGATTTAGTTTCAGTGATCTCAACTTGAATACGTTCATGATTACTTAAATGCACTTTGGAGTCGGATTGGTTTTGAGTTTTCGATACCATCCAAGATACATTGGTACTTAGGAATGCAAAGTCTTTATTTTTGGAGACGAATCTTACGGTATGTTTTTATTTTCTTGTCCGTGCTATTATTATTTGTGACGTTTCGTGCAGGCAGTTAGGGTGGGATCAGCCTCTACGATAACGTTTATACCTATATTATATATATATTATATAGAGCAACAATAGTGACACAGCACAAAGCCCACAAGGGACTAAGGGACTTATGGGACTTAAAATCAAGAAAGACAGTGAAATAAAAAGAAATTGACTGAAAATAAAATGCCAGAGTACGAGCAACTAACAACCCTAGTTCCACCGTCATTTCAAACACCCCATATTCACTTATTATGTATAGGTAATATTAACAACAATTTTATGGTAATAAAGCCATTAACTGAATGTCCCAGTAAACGTCCAGTAATATTAACTTTAATGTAGAAATAACTTTTCACGTTTCTATGGAACAAATACTGCCTGAAAACTTCGAAGACTTGTTTTTGTTAAAATTCGTTATAGATTTAAACTTTACTGTTAAATATATTTTATAGCAGTATTAATTATTATACCTAGAAATAAGTTTAATACACATGACCTCGAGGTAACTTACGAACAAAGTGAACGACTATTTTTAATGATCAAAGTATTTGCAACGTGACGATATTGAAATTTTGCATTTTCTAGTATAAATTGAGTTTTTAAGAGATAGGGTACTTAGAATAAGTGAGGAAGTAGTTCGTACTGCATACAGCGACCAAATATTTTGTGTTACAAAGTATTGAGCCCGAGGTGTAGCGGGTTACTTAGCGAACACCGACTAACACCGTAAAGCTCCTTGCACCTAATTTTCTCTGGGCAGGCGGCACATTATAAGTCTTTAGGGATCCAAAAGCTTTTACGATGAGCCTTCTTGAGAAATTCAGGCAGGCACGAACGCCATCTGCCTAAAAAAAAAACAGTGCCATATTATCAATTTCGTTTTAATTCTCGAATGCACCAACCCTCTGGTGTTATTTAAATGTTTGATGTATGATTTAAAAGCTGTTTGAAAATAATTAGTATTCACTGTGGACGACCACATAGATTTGTTTTAATTAACAAGGCTATTTGATAAAATAATAGAGTGTACCATTCGAAATTGTGTAGAGGGCCAACTATATACAGTCTGCGCCACCACTCTAGTCTGATAGACGCGGCGCTAGTGTCTTAGGCATTGCATCAAATTGCATTTAAAAAAATGTAGTTCCACAACTTTTCCGCCGGACTTCAGTGGTGCCACGTATTCTTCAACACGCTGACATACGTATAAATTTCTTTTTTACATTTATCTCGAATATACTGCCTTAGTATTTCTTACTCAATAACTTAAACTGTATTTTTATCTATGTCATCAATTCCAATGTTGTATTACTATGAATAATACTAATTAATATATAGTTTAAATAGTTTAAATGTTGAGTGATCGAATGACTGATTATAATTGATAATGTGTTCTTTAGTTACATCTATTTTATATTTTAGGTAAACTAGAATGTTTTATGATAACATTGGAATATATTTGATTGAAATATAGAAACTGTGTGTTCTTCCTACGAATTATTTCTTTCTTTCCCTAACATAGCTTCTGTATGTATAAATTTTTCATTTTTATAATAGGTATGTTTATATTTTTTTTAGCAATCAGATAGATTATTAAAAAAAAAATACACGTTTATTTTTATTTTTTTACGTAATGAAAATATTACGGCAATACATTGAGTAGGCAATACGTTAAAATGTGGCATGATGTCACTCCCCGGTAGATTTTATACTGACTTGTGACGTAGCGAGCCCCCACTCCTCAAACCGTTTTATCTAAACCATTTTTATTTATATGATAAAAAGCAAAAAATATGTGCCTAATATTTTTTTATTATCTGACTGACGGACTAAATAGTTTTTTTCCCCAGTCAACATCCCTATTGGCATCTCGCAAGTCAATCTAGGAGGTTGTCGGCAGCTTAGCCGGGCTTGCCTGAGGGTGCCACAATAAATTAAAGCCTCCAGAAAAACTAAGCAACTACACGCTAAGGGCTTAGGGCGTAACACTAATAGAAAGCGGCTGACTTCAAAATAATGCTAAGGAAGGTAAGTTTAACAAAATCGTGCTTACCTTTACGTATAAAACGAAATGAACCCTACGAAGGAGGTATGAATAATACTATCTACGAGTAAATAATTACATAGTGGCACAAACTTACCTGATCCAGTGACCGAAACTGAAACGTATGAAACCACTAGGAAAATTTAAAAGATAACGTGACATTGTCATTCATTCGCGATAACGATGATGAAAATGTCGAAAACGTATTGGATTGACATAAAGCTACTGAAAATCATTAAATATGTCAATCCCGTTGCAATGTTTCGCTGCCACCGGGCCAGATAGGCTAGTGGAAGTGTAAAATCCTGTAGTATTAGTTAATAGAATAGGTATCCAGACGAATAATATAACCATAGGTACTCGTACGCTTACAACCTGTATTTATTTACCGTCTCCAAACATACAAGTTTTCTTAATAATTTCTTGCAGTTAATATGCAATGGTAATTACCGTGACTTACAAGTTGTAGGTCGTGGGTTCAAACCCAAGCGGGCCCCTTACTTTGTGTAAATTACTTCATCAACACTGCTCTCGAAACGGTGAAGGAAAATATCGTGAGGAAACCGGGATGTACTGGAACCAAAAATTCGAAGACATGTGATATCCACCAATCCGTATCTACTGGATCAGCGTGGTGGATTTCGGCTCACTTACTCTCACAGAGAGGAGGCCTGTGTCATGTCCTGGACAAATCTTAGAATTGATCATTTCATGAAATGGCCAGTTAACATTGGCCATAACGTGTAAACGTGATCGTTTAATGATATTATTATGTCAGTCAGCGTTTGGCCATATCATTAATGTAGGTTATCCATGGTGTAAGGTGTAGTAAAAATAGCCAAGTAACTGCGACCAACTTGGAAGTAGCGCTCGCTCGGCTCGCGCGCGGTTTGTCACAGTTATAATCTTTATTTTTATTTTTTCGGGGGTATATCCTCATGGATGTCCTCCGCCCTGGGGAGGGCGGAGGGGTCTGTCAGACTCTTACTGACTAAAACCACCCCGGTGTTCCGTCTCACACTTGCACCGGGATCTAATGCGACTTCAGCGTTCCCCGGCGAGTGGCGCCCGCCTCTGCGGCCCACCTCGAGTTAGGGGGGAGTGAGGTGTTGTCACAGTTCTAACCTAACCTAACCCATTTGGTCGGGGTGCCACATAAGCGGTGTAAATTTAAATTTTTTTTAAACTAGTTTTAAGTGCTCTGTTGCATTTCACGCCGTAGCAGCCGCGGCCGGCGACCGCTACTTTGCTTTCCATAATATCATATTTGGAACCCCAATAAAAGCCCATCGACTTTCTTTTGCGTGGTCACCCTACTTTGTTTGATGTTTTGTATTCCGCCGCCATGATGCACAACAAAACAAAGCGACGTCAACGCCTCTACCGGTGGATAATCTAACTATTATTCAATATGATCACTAATGTTTGGCCACATCATGAAGTAGTCGTGCGTTTAACTGTTCATATCGTTAATCGTTGAGTACGAGTATTCAATGATCTGGCCAGGCCACATCATGGTGTGACCAGTGGTCGATGTTCATTTCATGAAATGATCCATTTTTAAGATCTGGCCGAAGAGAAGAGTCCTTTTTTGAAATTGTTTAAAAAACTGAAAAACGGCTGAATAAAATTATGTGGGTAAACTTCATACTTTTTTTTGTATTTTAAGACACTAAAACACATCTAACTGAGTTGAGTACCTACAGTACATAAATTACTATTTAGACATAAATTGATGATCTATATTCCATTGTTTCCCTGCTCTAAACGCAGACTACTCAAAATGAAGGTTCTCGTGATAACTCACGATCATGAGTAGCTTATTGACTCGGTTGTGTGTCGCAAACGGTTGACGAACTCATCAGCTTCTCACTAAAACCTGATAGGACCGGTCTGACGGGTTGTTTAACGAATATCTTTAGCAGCATCCAAAAAAATGGGTCGCTGCCATTGCTCTTCAGAAGTGCATAAAGTCTTATATTGTACCAGTACCTACGTAAACGCAATTACTAACAACAAACAAATCAACGGGACTTATGTAGACAAAATATTGTACTTGCCCCTTCTTGTCCATGCGAAAACTACCTTTTGGAAGGGGCGACTAGAATCAATTCAATGTTATTGGAAATTTTGACGTTCAAACGTGACTATGTAGGGCCTATTTGAAATAAATAATTTGACTTTGACTTTCTTTGAAAAATATAGAACTCACAACTGGGGTATAAGTAGGTACTGTGAAAGTATAAAAACATGATAACAACTAAGTTGTAGAATGAAAGCCTCCTCTCTCCTCTTTGCTGTTTCCGACAGGGTCCACAATGATCATGTATTTATAACCACCCAAGTTGTGTGTTCCACCTATATTATGGAATGCAGTTAAAATGAGTAATATGATTTTTAATCAGATTCAAGCACGCAAAAAATTACACCCAGTAACTAAGGAATATGGAGTTCATGATAATGTTTAGGTTCTTACTGAGTAGGTCACATAATAAGGATTCCATACGTAACCTAACGCATTGAGAAACTATTAACGCGAGGCTTTAATGAGAAATTTCCTGCTTTGCTGAACAGAAAAGGAAACTTGTTATTACTTTTTTTGTTCTAATTACCTGCATACTTTAATTATTAACCTAATCATCAGTATACATTGTAAATAGTGTGACTGAGATTTTTATTGAATGTTTTTATGATAATGTAACTGAACCCCGTTGCCCATGAACAACTGCAGAGGCATCACCGGTGCTTACCATCCTAGGCAAACTGAAATCTCATGTACCTGCATAATTACAACGGCGCTCGTACCCTACAAATCTGTATCTGCACAGAATAGCTGTTTGATGGCAGAAATAGGTACCAGAAGGAGCATTGCTTTTGAACCTTACGCAATATTCAAAAGCAATTTTCTTTCCGTAAGTATTTGCAGACATTTTTGAAGGTGTTACGAACATAGTATTCTCAAAACGATACAACTATGAAGTCTATTCTCAAAGATCCAATTTTTATTTAACGAGAAAATCGTTTTTCTATTTTGTGTGTGCCATTTAAATTTTAATTAGGCGTATATTGACAGAGTGTTTCAATTAACTTTATGTTTATTCAAGTGTCTTTGATGGTTTAGTTGGTTAGCTAAATGAGTTTATTAACAGAGAAGGTCTACAAGACATCTTATGAATTACTATACGGAACTACATCGACATATTTTGATCCCACTGCTGGACTGCGACTGCAAGCAAATTGATAATTACGCTTGCTCAAAGCGTGTTTGCGATTTCAGACAATGTTAAATTCAGAATTTGGCCGATTGGCTGGACACCGGGCCACATGTGACTCTGCAGCTGAAGTAGATTCCTGGAACGCCGACATTAGGCACAAAGACAGCCAATAAACAGCCGTTAGCAGTGCAATACTGGACATAGTCCTCTCTCAAGCTGCGCCACAACACCCTGTCTGCCGTATTCCGTATCCAGTCTGTCCCAGCCAGCTTTTAAAGGTCCATCTAGCAAAAACACCAACACATCTACAAAGACAGTAGGAAGACCAATGGCACGATGGGTATACTGCCATAATAAGCTTGTCAGAACGATCTGGAGAAGATTATCACAAAAAAAAATAATGGCGTAGGCTTCAGCTCTCCAAGGGACGTAGCTAAACATGATGATGACATGACTCCTATAAAACAGATGTTATCTTACTAAAGTATAGCCCCACGAGACATACCTATAGACAATCAAGTCGTTTACAATATATTAAAGACCAAGGCAATGGGTCAAGCGACTGGTTCTCAAATGACGTAATCTACGAATCCTGCAGTGTTATCAATAACAACTTTATGAATATATGGCATCGAACGAGTTACCAAAGAGGTAAGTACCTATTACTTATTATTATATTCAATAGTTTTTCAAATAATGAATTCAGAAATAGCCATAACGTTATTCTGGTATATCAAAAATGTTGCAAGAATTTTATATTGCGAATTTTAAGACAAAATATGTCCAATCTGAAATATTTAGTTTTAAACTCATGGAGCTACCGCGTCACTTCACACAAATAGTACATTATCCACCTAATATTAATATCATGTTTTCGTTTCACTTTTGTTAAATTCGGAGAACTTACGTCCGTAAAAAAGGATGAATATAAATGGACGGTAATTATTGGTTAAACAACTACGCTAAACTGTGATCGGAATGTTAAAGCAGCGCACCGAATGTGTGTCGGTAGGTATTAGGACAACAGTTACCGAGATAATTGTAAACTGTAGGTACTTAGGAAGGCTACCAGTTTAACCAGATGTTGATGAGTATCAATATTTTACATGAAAACGCTGCCATGTGACCTCCGCGACACAATTACTGGAAAATTCCAAAATTTTGTGGTAAAGCCAGTAGGCAGACTTTTTGGGATTCTGATTACCCGTTACGACTAACATTGATTTTCGTTTGACAACGGACCGAAAGTTTATCGAGCTCTCTGAGCACAGAGGGGCCTCGATTTGTTGAAACCATGGAGGATTGACCGCAGCAAACGCATTCCGCACAAAATTATGTTCTATTCTGTTCTATTTTTATATATGGCAAGCTAATCCGATGTCGACCATTCTGCCAATGTCTAAAACCTTTGTATCTAGTCATCATTGATAACAGGCACTTCCGCCAAACAGACTCGATAGATTCCACGTTACTGAAGGGCAATTGTGTTCACGGAATGGCTTCCTAATTATCAGTTACTACTCCGTTTATTGTACACTGACGGTAACAGCCGTCCACGGCCACATTCGTGATCGTTTAATAAATGACAATTGCCATTAATAATCCATTTAGTCAGATGTTAAATGGTGGAGTTCATGTCCACAAACTAATTTAGAATATACACAAGGTTAGTGGAATATTGTACCTACAGTATGTGGCTTAAAGTAGGTAATACCTACTTACCTATGTACCTTTCCCAATGAATTAGTACCTATAGATACTAACATATTCATATGTACGTTCGTTTATAAAAATATTATGGCTCTTCATGCTGACTACTTAGGAATCAAACGAAAAACATGTTTACGAGTCCATAATATATCAAAACAACTGTAGCGGTTACACCGCCACATACGAACTACGCATCAAACACATAACGTCACACAAATCCTGCATCGTGCAATTAGAGTTTACCGCGCGGATGACATATGTAAGACTATCCGAAATCAACAGTCGGGGAGTTGGCCCGCCAGACACAACACCCGTCTGGTCGGAGGATCCTCCCTTTTCTATGGTGGATGAGTGAACTTTAAACCCTGTTCCTCATGCTCCTAAACAAGTACTGAAAGGACAGTCCATATTTAAATGGTTATCCTGTAAGTTAGGCTTTCGTAGTTCATCCAGACCTTATGGCACTTAGGTGGACGAGGATGAGCGTGACAACAGATCCATTGTGATTACCTACTTAAAAAGTAAGCAGTCAATAATTTTAAACACTCCAATTTTTACGGGATAATTGTATCAAACCTGCGCATAGGTATCCGGAAAGTTCCAAAGCCCAACCACGTCAGGTTACCTATATCTAAAAATCATAAAGTTAAGTTGCTAATTATTCGCTAACAGAATTACCTGTACAGCCTCGCTGACAATGAAGTTTACTACAAACTTTGCTTCGGAAATTCATCAGAGAGCAGAGATCCTTGGCTCTGGTATCTCTAGTATGATTATATTGATGTGATATTATGTTTTTTTTTTTTTGATTTTTTAATATAATTCTAGGCAATACTCTGCCGCCCGGAGGACATGGTGGAGGTCTGCCAGGCTTGGGCAGAGCACCGCCGTGTCCTAATGGAGGCGATCTCTCGCATCCGGCCCTGGTCCAGGCACGGTCTGGTCTGGCTCCATGGTACGGAGCGAGAGGGCATGGGAGGCCGTCACCTCCTTTTGCGAAGCAGTAATGCTCGCGAAGGAGGAGGCAGAACGCGTGAGGGAGCTCACGCCCCTAGCCGCCGCAGGAGGCGACGCTTGGCGTCGGGAATCTATAGCCGATTCCCGGCCACCGTAGGCGCGGGCTTGCGGACGGTGAGCAATGGGTAGCTCGCCGTCCGGTAAGGCACGAGTGAAGGGGTCCGATGGGACCATTGCCTGCCGGGGTTGCGGGAAAGTCCGAAAGGGATACCGTGGCCCCCTGGCATTGCACAGGCAACAGAAGGAACACGGGTGGGTTTTAGTCAGTAAGAATCTGACACGCCCTCCCGCTCCACCCAGAGCGGAAGAAGTCATTTCAAAAAAATCTCTCTCTCAAAGTCTGACTTTCCGTCCGTCCGTCTGTCTGTGGCTTAACTCAGAGACACTTAGTAGGTACTAGAAAGCTGTAATTTGACCTGGGTATAGGTACATAGACATACTAATAACGCCGACATTTTTTGCATTTTCGAATATCAACTGCAACAATACCATGGAAATACCTACGTTAAAATAAGCAAAATAGTAGGTCTTCTTCGTCGTCTTGTGTCGAGACTTATATTTTGTCCCACCAGTACGTAGCGACACAGACTCTGACGTTTGCCTCATATAAGTACAATAGAATTCAAATTATACAGAGCAGCTGCAGGCAGTCCAACCATAATTCAATAACAGAAATAAATTGATAGAAGTCTCGCGTAGGTGCAAAGATCAACTCTGACGGTCTGATTGAGTTCGCTTGCGTATTCGCCCGACACAGTCACCTACACAACAACATAATGCCACTATATGCCTATTAAGGGAAAGGAAGCATCGTGAGTCAAGAACCGAATCCTGACCCGGTATGCCAACACGGTCATTGCGACGCGTGACGTAAGCACTGCATCTTATTTATTGCGAAACTCGCCGTCGATATGCTTATGCAGCTGTTATATGGCTTCTAGTGATACAAGTAAGTAGGACTTGAATTTACAATTTTTGCGTTTATGACCACGTTTCCAGTGCGTACTGTAATAACAACATTGATATAGATACTATTACTACTACTATACTGATTCTGCATGCGTAATGCAGAAAAATTACTTGAGTTTTGATACTTAAGAGGTTTACAACAGCTAAACCGCGGTCACTGTCAGACTGCATAGAAAAGAAAGAGAAGAGCGATGACACAACGCTGGTAATTTATTGCAAAATATGAAGCAATTATCTAATTACAAAATATCTATTGATTGGACTAAACAATTAAAACACTATTACGGTAAGGTTATGTTGATTGTAAAATAATCTGACAAAAAATCAGAATGATTGCTTTTGTATAATATACTAGCTGCCCGCCCCGGCTTCACACGGGTAGCACTAACTTATCTACGGCACATCTACCTACCCTACCTTCCCTACCTACCCTACCTACCCTACCTACCCTACCTACCCTACCTACCCTACCTACCCTACCTACCCTACCTACCCTACCTACCCTACCTACCCTACCTACCCTACCTACCCTACCTACCCTACCTACCCTACCTACCCTACCTACCCTACCTACCCTACCTACCCTACCTACCCTACCTACCCTACCTACCCTACCTACCCTACCTACCCTACCTACCCTACCTACCCTACCTACCCTACCTACCCTACCTACCCTACCTACCCTACCTACCCTACCTACCCTACCTACCCTACCTACCCTACCTACCGTACCTACCCTACCTACCCTACCTACCCTACCTACCCTACCTACCCTACCTACCCTACCTACCCTACCTGCCCTACCTACCCTACCAACCCTACCTACCCTACCTACCCTACCTACCCTACCTATAACCTTCTCCTGACAATAACAAACACAACAAAAAAAGAATTTGCGTAAGAGGTCCAGCCGTTCTTGAGTTATAAAATATTAATAGTGTAACTAACACGACTTTCTTTTTTTTTTTTTTTTTGGATAGATAATAAATATAATTTTTAATCGTTAAAAGAAATTTAGAGGTAACTTCGTGTTTTTTTTCTATCGTATCAGATTAGTTGTACCTATTATGTTTTCAACACACTATCTTAATAGCATAGTAGCATATATATCTTGAAGAATATCATATATTTTTCTAATTTTGTTTACTGCAGTGGATCATATACTTTTAGGCATTGTAAAACTTGCGTTTAGGCACGTTTAGGTCTTGTTGTCCCGTTAATAGAAATTACCTGTCAGATACAGTGGAGTTCTGTAACTAAGGCGATGTGAGGACCCTGGGAACATGAAAATAGCTGAAAAGTTAAGTCGACGCTGCTCTTAGCCAAACCAACTACACCATTTGAAATATGATTAGACATTTAAATAAACCATTTTACAGTCCGTTCAACCGATTTTGACTTCTATACCGTAGGCATAAGAATGGAATTTAAAACTAAAAGTGGTTACAATACCAAGTGTTTACTGCAGCTGCCATTTGTCATGCTACCAACGCAATACCTCCAAATCGGTTGAACGGACTGTAAAAAGGTTTATTTAAAAAGCTAATCTTATTTCTAATGGAGTATAGTACCTATACACCCACAATTATGAATTCAAGACCATGTAAGAGCTTCAGCCTCTCTCTCTATTCTAAAACGGGCTGTTCTCCTGAATAATTAAGACAATCATAATGTACGTTACAAACCCCACTGCACCCTAATTAGACATAAGCGTGGCATAAACCCGTGGAGGATTATATTTATTTAATCCTAATCCTTTTATGCCGACGGTAATTTCCAACACAATTTAAACAGATACCTATTCACACAAAGAAAAGTTACGTGTTTAAACATTCAAATAACGCTGGCTTAGTTGAGAATATGATTTAGGTAAATTAAGAAACAGACGAGTTGATGAGTTATACCTACATAAGTCTTTGATATTATTTTGTAATGTTTTTCCAGCTAAAAATAATAATGTAACAAGAATATTGATAACAGTTTCGTGTGCGATTAGCTGTCCGAGTGATATTTCTTTCACTCAATAATCATATTACATACACGTCACGTCACATCATGTTTATTTATGTACATAATATAATGATTAGCACAAACATTAATAGGAAAAAACACAAACATTATTATAATTATGTACACTCGGCTACACATCAATGTATACTGTTCCAGTATAAGCTGACCTCTCATTGTACGGAAATCCTATACAATGGGACATCAGCATAAACTGGAAATGTATAGCTTGATGTGTAGCCGTGTGTACCTTATTGCTTTTGCCTGTATCTTGATAGAGGTACCTAATCAAAAACTAAGATGTTGGTCACAGGACATCAATTTAGCGCTCAATTTTCGATACAAGTAGGGGTGGCTATAGGCCAATCGTCGTGATTTGCCTGGCAGTCTTGCCAACACCGCGCCGACAGTCTGTGAGCGACCAAACGATTGTGCGGACACACGAGTACCAAACGTGCCACATACGAATCAAATACCTCGCTTCTATACGGTTTACCGTTACCCATGAACCAATGTGATTTATCATACATGTGATTTTGGATTTTCTTAACAGATTAAAACAGTAAGTATCGGTTTCGCTTATTTTTGTTTATTTTTACTGCTATCCGTATCGTTGGGAAACTAATGTTATGCACGTAAAAGTCATGTTGCGGTAAGTTAAAGTACTTAACATATTCAACTTTCCTTTCAATGTGTTACAATATTTTGTTCCTCGTTTATGTGCTGCTCAAAATATTTCAAAAGCGAATTTGGTTTATTAATTAAAGACTGTAGACTGATATATATTATACCGCAATAATTATACCGCTTTGCGTATCAATCATCTTGGCTTATCGCATTCCGCTGCTGAACATAGTCCTCTCCGCTCTTCGATCAACGTCGATCGAAGCCACGGCTCTACCACGTATGCTGTATAAAAGATACATAAAAATAAGAATAGTTCAACCATTTTTTGTACCTACTAGCACAACAGATTGCTATCGTAAGGGCAATAATATTATAATTTTAATAAAAAATCAGCCGTCTAATCTAATCTTTTATATTTTAATTGTATCACGCAAATTGGTGTCATATAATATATACGCATTTATACGTCTATTGATTTCTTATGAGTTCTCCTTGTGGTTTACCTACACAGGCCATATTCTTTTATACATAACCGTTTATGTTTATTTTGACCTCTAAGATAACTACAGACAGTATAATAATATAGTCCTACTGATTCAATCAATCAAGATTATTTATAAGAGAAATTGATACAATATAAGCAGTAGCTAGGCATACCTACATATCAACAAAATATTACGACGAAACAGCCTGAGTCATCTGGTAAATTTGTAAAGTGATTCTGACAATTCTGGAGCAAGGTTATGCTTGATTTTGAATAGGTTAAGAGTAGAGGAAGACAAATGAAACCATGAAAGAACTTTGTGATAGATGAAATTGCTAGAAAAGGAGGGACTGAGTGAAGTATGTAAGAAGATGAGCCCAAATAAATTGATATAAGTTCAAGCTATTGATGATCATAACGTAACGCCTGTAGTCCCCGAACGGGTTAGGCAGAGGTGTGACTATAGTACACCCACATTTCGCCAGTTATGTTTAAGTCCCATGTAATAGAGGGTGAGCCTATTGCCATCAATTGGGCACAAATCCTGACTCCAGGCTGCTACTGAGAAATTCTAGATGGAAAACCAGGGACATCATGCTCAGCAATAGCACTCGCGATTACTAGACCAACGAGGCAGTTTTTTTGCCGGTTTTCTGTATATCAATGATTCTGCTGCCTAATGTTTTAGACACAGAGGAATGAGCATTGAATCACGAACTGGTCACCCCAGGTTGCGCATTTATTTCCTTATTTAGTTGTTTTTCCTTGCCATAATTAATATGAAATATTGTGACTACATAATATTTCACATTATTTTGTTTTTCAACCGACTTCAAAAAGGAGGAGGTTCTCAATTCGGTTGTGTTTTTTTTTTGTATGTTTGTTACGCGATTACTCCGCCAATTATGAATTGATTTAGATGATTCTTTTTTTGTTTGGTAGGGCATACTTCAGAAATGGTCCCATATAAATTTGGTCAAGATCTGATGAGGGGTTTTTGAGTTAGCTTCAATAATACGTATTTTTCCCATCTAGTATATGTGGACGATATTCTAATAGTTCCTGTCACTGTAATTTACATAGCAGGTAATGGGTATTCAAATTTTTGTGGGGGTTTTGTGTAGGTACCACAAGTAAAAAGTGAAAAATAAAAACTTTTTCACAAAAAATAAAACCGACTTCCAAAAAAAACACTAGGTACAAAGTGAAAAATAACTTTGATTTCGGAAGTCGGTGGCAAAAAAACGAAAATAAAACCCCAAAGACACCGACTTCCGAAATCAAAGTTATTTTTCACTTTGTAGTGTTTTTTTTGGAAGTCGGTTTTATTTTTTGTGAAAAAGTTTTTTATAAGGCAAGTACCTACCTACGAGTATATACTTGCCAGTTTATTTGATATTAATATAACATGTCCTGTTTACTGGATTACATCAACCTACTTGCCTATTATGTAAAAATCGCAACATTTCAAGCATTTGTGCGGAGTTTTTATGTCTAAACTTAATGACAGTCGTAGAAACCAGTAATGTGTGTTTTGCGACGTATTTTTTATTATCAATCACGTCAGCTGATAATGAAACTTAATACCTACTTATTCGCAATCTAGCTAACACATAACGACATTTATGGGGTATATCAATGCTGATGATATATAATTCCTCAAGGATAAATCACTTGAGAAGAACTGCTAGGGTACACATTACTCGTAGCACTTGTAATTTTATCTTTGTGCCATTCAAGATGCTGGTAGCAGTATAAATATTTTATCATAAAGGAATATCAAATGTTCAAGTATTTCTGTCTTATGTATGTTTCTATCTTTCATCTTATATTACGCATAGTTAGCATAGTTTCTTGTGCATTGATTAGTTTTCTGTTTGTCCACGTTAGAGTAAACAAAATCAATTATTTTTATTTTATTTTATATTATTGTACACCCACCCTACTGTTAGAGTTACACAGGATGGTTTTATTTTTCACAACTTTTTCAATGTTGACCATCATTCATTTTGTAATTCTACCTGTAAACAATAAATAATCTGTAAAAATACTTTATATTCTAAATAAAGGAACTCGAAAAAACATAAAAGTGATTCAATCTTACCTGAATCATTTCTGAGCTTTCAATGTTGACTAAGCGTTGCAGGGTCAGATCGAATAATAATATAGAGCTGTTGAAGTTTAGTTTTATAATAATATGTTTATAGACTTCCCTTCACCTCGTCCTAGCTTAGGTGAGGTTTACATTGTAACATTCAACTATTTCTTTATAGAAATAGCTAAATGTTGAGTAAATCTAAGTTCAAAATTCCATCTAGGTGTTGTTATGTGCTGAGCACCTAAATACCTAGTAATACTGTTACTGATGAAACGGCAGTAATTGTGGCTTGTCAAGCATGCATAATAACAGCTCTGTGCTGGCATGTTGTAGGTAGCTAGTGTAGCTATAGTGCTCACCAATAACATATTATTGTGGTTCAACCAAAATGTGGCATAAACCTACCTAAAAAAAACCCAAGTACAATATCAATCTGCCTATCCTTTTCCCAACTATATTGGGGTCGGCTTCCAGTCTACCCGGATGCAGCTGAATACCAGTATTTTACATGGAGCGACTGCCTATCTGACCTCCACAACCCAGTAACTGGGTATATCGATACCCCTTGGCAAGACTGGTTGTCAGATTTTCGGGCATCTGTCGACCCGTAACGACTGTCAAAGATCCATGAATGACAGCCGGGACCAACGGCTTAACGTGCTTGCCGAGGCACTGAGGAGTCTCGCTATGTGAAGATGGTCACCCATCGACAGACCAACCCCGGCAAGCATAACTTAACCTGATGGATCGACCCGTGCGGCAGTTATTACTTAGTCACGAGCTCCTCACCAAAAAAAAACCTTAGTAGGTACCTATGCCTAAAATACCATGGATCGATTAAAGTCACATTCCTATCAAATGCTTTTTGCTTATTTTACCTACAACAGAGCCCTCTTTCTCAGCATATGCTTTAGTAGGTAATGTATCAAATGTATGGTAGATACTACTGCTCTAACTAATGGTACCAAAGTTATTTGCAGACTAGCTCTTTCCTGCGGCCTAGCTCGCGTGGAAGTCGGAAATTATCCCATAGAAACGATAGTGAACGATATGTGTTAATCCAGGCTATTGACGATCTGTCTGCTATTGAATACTATCGTTTTAAGTTTAGGTACCTATTAACTCAAGGAATAAGATTTTTCATACAAACGAAATTTGATACATTACCTACTAAAGCATCCCCCCTTTTCGCCCCCTTAAAGGTGGAATTTTCAAAAACCCCTTCTTACTGCTCACCTACATTATAAAAGGAAGCTGTGTGCAAAATTTCACGTTCCTACAGTGCTATTCTGTAAAAATATCACGGTGAAAACTTAGGTGAAGTGAGCAACAACACACCAGTGCTATTCTGTAACCATCTCACCGTGAAAATTTAGGTGAAGTGAGTTGTCATTCCAACAGGGTGAGATGACAATGACAGCTCACTCCACGCTCACTTCACATGTTTTTACGGTGAAGTGGTTACGGGAATCGACATGCACAAATTGTGCCTAACATCGGTGGAATGACAGCTCACTTCACCCAAGTTTTCACGATGAGATTTTTACAGAATAGATCGGCAGGTCCCAATAGTTTCTGCTCTGCGTTGAGTATGTCAGCCAGTCAGCCAGTTTCTTATATTATACAAAAAAAATAGTAAGACTTCGTCTAAGATAACCATGGCTTAAATGGTTCTAAATTGTCTGTACTACCTTCGCCTTAAAGCTTTGCACCCAGCTTCCAATCACCCTGTATATACAATAGAAAATAAATGAGTCTTGTTTTAAAAATAACGATCAAGGTGATGTTCACTTTACGCTGTTCTAACTGTTCTGTTCTGTACTGAGTGTTCTTCAGTCGAGACGAAACAAATCTAAAAATTCATTGGCATCACAATGTTTACTCAGCGACATGTGATCATGTACCTACATCTAGAAAGTAGGGCATGGCCAAATATTATGCCTTAACATACCTTAAACCCTTTGCTTATCTACTAAGAGCGTTATTATGCGCAAACACAAGGTTGTCGGATCGTGTATGTATCTAATAGTAGTTCAATCTCACTGCATTCGATTGTACCTACTTGTTACAAACTCTTTTACCATTTTTATGTTCGCACAAAACGATTGTTTATGCATTCTTAACATTTAGGGCGATTTTCACCAATTAAACTGAACGCAATCAGCACATAGGTAAACCACGTTTAAGGGCTTGCAGTCAGTGTCATTATTTTCATTGAAATATTGACATTGACAGCTCTTGAACGTGGTTTATGTGCCGATAGCGTTCAGTTTAATTGGTGAAATTCGCACTTAGTAAGTACCTAAAAACTACCTAGGTAGGTACTTAGGTACATAGCAAGTAGAGGTATACGAATTGGATAAATATTATGCCAGGACAGACTCGTGCAGATGCGACACCGGTAATTGTTCTACCGTGAAGTTTGCTTAGAAATTGTTTTGTTAGAGTCGCGTCGCGCTGTCGCGTGGCGCCGCGCGCTTGTCTGCACGACGCTTTATGCTCTCCGGCCGAAACCGTCCAAGACACAGTCATGCGCATTCCATCTCAGCAGCATCTCGCAGTCACACTGCCACAAAACAAAGCCTTCTTTTGTACCGTACGTACGTCGCGTCGAAACCCGTAATAATTTTCTACGTTGATGTCCACCAACTGGGGAGCAGTTCCTGATATTATTATACTTCGCACAACCGGCATGTCTCTATATGCTTTTCTGCTGGCTGACTGGATCCTGTTTCGTGTAGGGATCAAAAATTTATTTGGTACCAACTGAGATTCGAGTAGCTGTAGGTACTAGAAAAGTCAAAAAACCCCAAAAAACTTTTCCCATACATCTCGTTCTTAGTAATAATAAGACTATGTCCGCTACTATAACAACAAATAAAAAACAAATAAAGTTAAAAACTAGGGTATCCGTGTATTGTAACCTCGTACCCAGAATTGATTATTTCATGAAATGTTCGACGATTTCATGGCTGGCCGTTTCATGATTTTTTTAAAACTATTTTTATGTCTTATGTTGCATTTCACGCCGCCGGGCGGCCACTATCCTTAGCCCGGGATCGCGGAAGTCGCATTAGATCCCGTGATCCCCGGTGCAAGTGTGAGACGGAACACCGGGGTGGTTTTAGTCAGTAAGAGTCTGACAGACCCCTCCGCCCTCCCCAGGGCGGAGGACATCCATAAGGATAACCCCGTAAAGAAAAAAAAAAGTTAGAACCAGGGATGAGGGAGCTTCGGTTCCGATTCCGAAAGGTCGGAACTTCCGAATAAATTTTACACCTCCGATTCCGACTTCGGTTCCGATAATATTGACAGAGTTATACCGAAGTTCGCTGCCTTTCGAACTAGAACTAACTAGAGCGCATACAAACAAGTACCTATTAACTCGTCGCACACAAAACCGGATTTACAATTATGATGCCAAAAATATAATTTTGCGATTACTAGAAACTTAACAAAACTACTTTATTTGGCTTTTTCAATAAACGAACCATAGGTTCATAAAACAAAAAACTAACTAAAGTAACACTAAATTTAAGGACCTTTTTAATAGTAGGTACCTAGGTAGTTACTACAAAATAAAGCTTGTTTTCTTTTTTTACTGTTCGTCGTAGGTACCGTCCCAAATTTTTATTTTTACCTTGTAACACTTATACTACATAATCACAAGTCGAAAAGTAAATAAAATCCTACACTTTATTTTTGTCATCGTAATAAATGGTAAAACCGGCCTTGTGTGCGTCGCCAGGGTAATATTTTGTTTATTTTATGTAGGTACATACCTACACGCTCGCGCTCGAAGTCTCATTTTATTGTTTTTTTTTTGTGGATGTCATCGCTAATAATTATTAAGGTATGAAATTGCCGATTTGTTCTGAAATATTGAAATTCGTTTTTTTTTTAATTTAACATATTTAATCAACTTAATTACCATTATTATCTATTACATTGCTGCCATCTAATAGGAAGGTCATTTATGCCTTTGCGATAGAACTCTCGTGATCTAGATTCGACAAATTGTGTGAAAGCATTTTGTACTGCCTCCTGAGAAGAAAACTTTTATAACGTAGAATATTGTCCAAATCACGAAAAAAATGGTACCTAGTCCGTTGGAGCAAAGTCTGGCGAATACGGAGGGTGACGAATGGTTTCTAATTGCAGTTCCTGTAGAGTTAAAACGATTTCTCGTGCTGTATGAGGTCTCGCGCTATCATGGAGCAATAATGGTGAAGATCGATTCATAAGTCGGGGCTGTTTCACTGCTAGTTTTGCTATCATTGTTCGGAGTTCGGCACAATAGACATCTGCCGTTATTGCTTGACCAGACCGGAGAAAGCTATAGTGAATAACACCATGCTGAGGCCACCAAACAGTTACCATTACCTTTTTATTGGTAAGCTTTGCTTTAGGACACCGTTGCGGCGTTTGACCTGGGGTCAGCCATTGCATTTTTCGTAAAGAATCCACTTTTCATCACATGTCACAATTCGATCCAATATTCCTTCATTTCTATAGATATCGATTCAACAAGGCAACACAAGTTTCAACACGCGTTTCTATCTGCAGATCAGTCAAATTCTCTTTCCTTTTTTATTGATTTGACGCCAATTCGACGCCAAACCATACCGCTAATTGCTAGTTTGGGTCGGATCGGCTTCCAACATCTCTTTCAATTCATTGTTTGTCACCTGTGTTGGCGGTCTTCCACGTGGTTCGTTCTTCAAATCAAAGTTTCCATAACGAAAGCGTTTAAACCAAAATCGCACGGTGCGTTCATTAGCAGTCCCCTCTCCAAACGCAACAATTGATAATATTGCGAGCTGTTTCTGCCGCGTTAGTTCCGCGTCGGAACTCGTATTCAAAAATAACTCGAATTTTCGAAGTATCCATCTTTCTTGTCTAAGCTGAATAAAATAAACAAGGGAAAGTCGATAATCAAGTGTTGCACATTTTTTTAATGAAGAACTTTACAGGTAGGTACGAGTACCATGTGAAAAATGTTTCACTCAAAAATCTCAATTACAATAAAACGGCAATTTCATACTTTAACCCCTATTATTTGAATGATTAAAGAGACTTATAAAAACTACATACTTAATTTTAAAAAAACAATTTAACTTCTTAGTAGCAAATATTCAATGTATAGTTTTGACTTCACGACGATTTTAATATAAGTTACAACAAGGTTTTTATGTAACTTAAAGGACGTAAAAGAAAATAAAACATTTAGAGATACTAATTGATTTTACTGCAAAAATGGGAAAAAAGAATGAAATAATGGAAACAAACCTCTGTTGGGATGAAAAAGGGGAATCAGTTCAACATTAAACTTGGCACAAAAATGTACCTACTTTAGCTGTTTAGCTAGGTAAAATAACGATCGTAATCATTACTTTTCAAAACTACACACATCAACACGGTCTAGGGATATTTAAAAAAAAGCGAATAACTATCAATGTGTTAATTATTTATATGACATGTATATATTTAAAAGATACGTTATTTAATATTCTACCATTTTTTAATAATGGTTAAGGTACTTAGATTAAAATTTCAGGATTTTATGGAAAAAAAATGAAGCATAGACGGAAACCGTATATGAATTAACTTTTAATTTGTGAGTAAAAACTGAAAAAAATAGAAAAATCATTTAATTTGTGTTTATAAACTTGAATTTAGTAGTCTGAGAAAGCGCCCATGATGTTCATAACACATCGGCAACGATTCGGCATGCTCAGAACAAGGTTGTCAATGTCTTGCTGCGGAATATTGTCCCATGTCCTTCTGAGGTGCGCAAAAAGTTGATCTTCTGTAGCCAGATTTTCAGGAACTTCCTTCAGAGCTCTTCTTTGCAGCATATCCCACGCATGCTCAATGGGATTTAGATCTGGCGATTGAGCAGGCCAGTCTAAGGCCCTAACATTATGTGTATGTAACCAAGCTGCTACCGTTCTCGCCGTGTGTGCCCGGGCATTGTCGTGCATGAGCAGGAAATCTTGCCCCATTTGTGTTCTGTGGGGCAAGATTACGGGCCCCAGCACCTGTTGGACGTATCGTTCTGCCGTCATATTGCCCCGCACCCAAACGAGATCCGTCCGTCCTCCAAGACGAATTCCTGCCCAAACCATAATTGTTCCTCCTTGGTATGGGTGAACTTCCTGAGGGTTCTGGAGACGGCTCCATCGTCCAGGAACTCGCCAAACACGCGTCCTTCGTGAATCTGGATGGAAGCCGAACCTGGATTCATCCGTGAACAGCACATTGGACCATTGCTCACGGCCCCAGTCCACGTGGTTCCGAACCCATTCTAATCATCGTCCACGATTGCCTCTCCGTAAAGGTGGGACCCGGAGTGGTCTACGAGAGCGTAGATTGCTTTCATGCAGTCGCCTTCTTACAGTTTGGTCACTCACAAGCACTTGGTGTTCCACTCGCAGCCTTTGGACCAATTGAGTCGCCGTTGCATTTGGTTGAGCTCGCGCAGTAATTTGCAAAAATCGGTCTTGTCTGGGGGTAGTGATGCGACTTGGCCCCCGGTGCCTCTCCGCTACTTCACCTGTGGCACGATAGCGTGTCCACAATCTTGAAATTACATTTTGATGGGTCCCTATGGCCTCAGCAACATTACGCTGAACAGATCCAGCTTCCAGCATTCCCACAGCTCGTAACATCTCCGCCCTCGTCAAATGTCGGCGTTGCATGGCTACAATACCTCAATTTTAACTTTATCTTTCGTTTAAAAATGAAAAAAAACTGTAACTAAACGTAATTCGTATTGTTTTCTAAATTTCGCACAAATGAAAATTCCCTCTCCTATACATCAAGACATTTTTATGCCACCGAAACAAAAGAATTTTCAAAATTTTTAATTTGGAATTAGTCTGAGATAAATTACAAACAAATCGGTGTATAAAAGATTCCAATGCGGCCAGTACTTTTCGAGTTATTTAATTGAGTATGAAATATCCCTAGACCGTGTTGATGTGTGTACCATAATATATAGGAGGCGTTGAAGTTCCAAAGGGAAAGTACCTACTAAATCCACGGGGACAAGTCGAGGTCGGAGAGCTAGTTGACCGTCTCATGTCTTAGTGCGTTATTTGCACTTCGTACTATTTTAACTAGGGATTCCATTTGTTGTTGAAAGCCGAGACTTCCATCATCTTGGCTTAATAATAGAATATCTATGATTATGCCACGATAATTTAATGGAATCAGGACAAGAACAATGACTGATGAAATTAGGTACAGGAGTAGTCTTTCATGTTGAAGTTTAGTTGATCCTGTGGTCTTAGGGTTTCTGTACTTACTTGCTTAATTTTCTTCCTATAGGTCAGCAACCTGGCACCAATTAGTAAGAAGTTCGGAGCCGGCCCTACAGGCAAAAGTGGGGCCGGTTCCCTTGGCAAAAGTGGAGCTGGAGGTCTTGGGAAGAGTGGGACCAGTGCATTTGGCAAGTCTTCTAGTGGAAAATCTTCCAGTTCGGCGCCTAAGCTCCCTAGTGGATTAGGCTCCAGTTCCGGTGGAAAGTCATCTGGATTTGGTGCCAGCTCATCCAAAAACTATGGTTTATCATCGATAAGCACGCCCAAAAACAAAACCAGTAAAGCTGGCTTCGGCATAATATGGCTTCCTACAAGAAAAAATAAGAAGAAGGAAGTCGTGTACAGTGGCATCAATGACAAATACCCTAAAGGGAAATATGAAAGATCACCGTCAATGTACAGGGTGTAAGTACCTATACCTACATTATGTATTGTCACAACTTTACTTTTTTTTTATAGAAAAAAAAAATCAAGAATCTTTTTCTTTTTCGTTTTTGGAGTTTTAGTTTTTTTTAATTCTTTTTTTTATTACACATATCTTTAAGGGTACGCTAGTCGGTTATTCTTCCATACAAACGTAATATGGTGATTATTCGTCTGTTTGCCGGTGTAAAAACTCGTTCAAAACTAAAATGTAAGTAGGTATATCAATTTGTCTTGTCATTATCTAGCCCTTTAAGGAAGCAGAATAGGGATGATGCCTGGGTCAAAAAAAAGAAATTCTATTTAGTCAGTCAGTCAGATAATAAAAAAATATTAGACACGTATTTTTTGCTTTAACATATTAATCAAAAATGACTTATATACAACGCATTAAAGTTGGGGAGTGAGGCTTGATACGTCACAAGTATGTATAAAATCTACATACAAGTGACGTCATGGCACATTATAACTCAATGTATTGCCGTAATCTTTTGATTACGTAAAAAAAGAAAAAAAATTGTACGTTATTTTTTCATAATCTACATTACAGACAAAATACATTTTTTTAGTCATCATCCCTATTGGAAAAAATATTGGTTTGGAAGTTATGAGCCTCGAAACTTCCATATTTTAACACAAATTTTTGCTAAGTAACGCATAAATAACTTATTTATTTTAAAAAAAAATGGCAAAATAGAAACCGTAGAGGGTTAGGTAGATAATTTATTCAAGAGTTCAAATTATTTTGAGTAAATACATCCAGTAGTTTTTCCATACGCCCAAAGGTCTGCTTATGAAATTTTACGCGCTCCTTTGCAGTATAAATCATCGTTTATTTCACTAAATAAATAATTAAGTATAATAAATAAATAAAAACTAGACGCCCACCAAGGAGTTCGAGCCGTCGACTAGTGGACCCTAAGGGTTCGGATTTGGTTCTTTAAGGCTGACTGTCCACTATAGCGAATGTGGACAGTGATTTGCAAACTAGTTTAAAAATACATACATAACCGGGAAGCAGAGCGGGGAAGCGGAAAAAACCGGCCATGAGCTATTGCATCCCGCCCAAATTACTCGACCTAGCTCCGCACAGTCCGCAATTCCGCTCCGCACTACCTCGTTCCGCATCAATGGACCGACACAGTCCGCAACTCCAGTCCGCATTAGGCTGCCTGTCCACAGGAGCGGAGCGGAGAAATGTGCCAATATTAACCAATATAATCTAAACTCCGCTTCAGAGCTCCGCTCCTGTTGGTTAATATTGGCACATTTCTCCACTCCGCGTCAATGGACAGGCAGCCTTAGGGTTCGGATTTGGTTTCGATTACCTACTAATCAATTATCTTATCGAATCAACCAGACTTTGATAATATAAATAAAGAAGGGACAGTAACTCTGATGTTCTAGGCTTTAAGCACTCGAAATTATAATAATGCCAAAAAAAAAAAAATGACGAATTGCAGCATTTATTTAATATAAAAAAAAACGCTATAGCTATAATTTCCAAAAAAACGGTGGCTGCACTTGACGGCAGCAGTAATGGCTGTCATGAGAATGATGACAGTGGCAAAGATTTAAAATCGTTAGATTCGCCCTACCGCATCAAAAGACAGTCGGGTTTCTGTTTCGTTTTGACACCTCTGACACACAATCATGCAATGACTACACTTGTTTGTCTTGGAAACGCTATTTAATCATTGTGAGCACACTTTTCAGAATGGATACTTTTTCTTGTGACTGAGTACAGTGAGGGCAAATCTAGCGATTTTACATCTATGGGGAGCGGGGTTTGCTTTACGGTGTCAACAACGCTTTCTAGGCAACCACACCAAGTTACTTTCATAATCAACGTTTCAGTGACGACATTCGTCCGTAAATTGCGGACGCAACGTTAGCGGTCACGCCCTTCTGTGAAATCGTATAGCTTTATGTAGCCCGGTTCTTACGTTTTTTGCAACTTGCAGGTCAGTAGTGTCAAGTTGTATTTTGATCAAAATATGATTACCTACTACCACTATGATCCTCCGTATTTATTTAAGTAATTCTATCATAATTGCCGCGTAATGAATTTTGATTAATTAACTTATAATGTGAAATAGTGCCATATTTTGCAAAACAAAACGTAGAAATATTGAATTTCACAGGCATCAATCACAAGAGCCACTTACTGAGTTACTGTTACCTTTAATATTTGCAAATATACGATGCGCATAAAAAAACGATTAAGTTTAGGTACAGACCATTGATTTTTATGTCAATGGTACAGACAAACAGTACAAAAAACACGTCAACCTACCCGAAACTGTCAAATTTTCCCAATCATCTTTGAACCTTATGCTTTAGTTATAAAGTTAAAAATCTATTAAAGAAATTTGTCAGATTGTAGTAGGTTGATGTGCTGGCGTCTGTACTTATTGTATTTTTATTTACCGTGCAATACCTAACATTTCGTAGAAAATTGTCGTAATAGCAAAAAAAAATACTATCAATAACGCAAGCAATGGATTTGTAACTGAAAGTAGTCGATTACTTCATTTTGTATCCCTGAAGCCCGATTGGTTTCGCTGCTCATCAGTCATCACTAGAGTAGAGACGGACTACGGAATTAGTAAGTACTACAAGTCTCTCTCTAGTGACTGACTGACATACCCTGCATTCCGAGTTACGATGTAATCGATTTGAGCGTGCTAACAGTCGTACCGTATTAACGTGGACGCGATAACGTTGCGTCTTGAATCGTCATAGATGACGTCATGACGTGCGCCATCTTGCGATAACGCCGACCATGCCTTTTACTAATATCACCGTGGGCGCTGTCAAAAATGACAGTTGTGCTGTTTTGTTTTGACTCGCATCATATCTATAAACTAACGTGGCATTTTGGAAATTGTGCTTCTGGCTACCTAAACAAAGAAGAAGAAGAAATTTGTGGTATAAACACAAAGAAATATGATATGCAAGTTTTGACGTTGAGCGAGTACTGTGAGTGCGATTACGAGCGTTCCGAATTGTTGACAGCCCTCAGCTGTCATTATCGTGATATCTTACTCGGAACGCCAGTTATCGATGTCAGCGCTGTGAGCGATTATGTTCTAATACGGAATGCGCCCATAGTGACATGACATCACATCACAAAATCACAATCACAAAGGTCAAGCCTTGTTACAATACTTCTTTTTTGGAACTTACAAATTATTACTGAAAGAAATAATAAAAATCCTTAGTTAATAGAATAAAGACAAAGCTTTAAAAAATCTAGCCAAACGGTAGGCCGACAATATCGCAAAACTATTAATACAGTCGATATTTTGGTGATTGTTTGTGAACAACAGTAAAACTTTTTGTTGGCTTATATTTATGACACGCCGAGATGCAAGAAAACAACAATTTTGAAACTATCATTAGCACATGGCGACGTTTGTCTGGGGAACAAATAGAAACTGCTGTAGTAAGGTAAACCATGTAATTGGATGTCGTTTACACGTAGGTAACTGCAGTCATCTTTTTATCGAGTGTTGTTTACATTAATAATAATGAAGCTATACACAGATGGATGACAATGTGTGCGAGTGTTTGTGAAATGTAATTTAATCTTCCGTCTCCCGGTCGCGTCAGTAGTGCAGCCACGGTAACACTGCAAATCAGTTTCATTACTTGCTTACATTAATCGCAAAAATTCTTCTTTTAAGCATGTCTGGAGATTCACCTGATTTCCAACCGCACAAGAAGAAAGAAGAGGAGACAGATTTGTTGATGCCAGAGAGGACAAAAGCACCTGCTGCGAGTATAGCTACTGCTGGTACAGCATTAGGTGCTTCTGAAGTGCCATCAGATAGCACTGCTACAGGAAATGCTGAAGAAAAACAGGAGTTCATTAGACATGACAAGAAAGAAGATAATAAAGTAAGTGTACACATTCATAGCATACTCTTGTATTAAAAGCTGTACCTACATAAAAAATATAACTTCTAATGTGTCTCATCCATCATGTATCAGCAAAGGGTTGACATTATTATTGTTGTTACATTACAGGAAGCAGCTGGAGACACAAACAATAAGGAGTTCATAAGTGAAAAAATAGGAGACTTCCTTGAGAACGACAAGGTCACAAATAAATCTGAAAAAGAAGATAAAGATACTGAGAAATTTGTAGACAAGGTTGACAGTGTGTACCTCAGGCCTCCTCCCCCACACAAGACCAGGTCCGCTGTGTCTGCAGAGGAGGAAGAAGACTGTGGTATGAAGTGCCTGTACTACACCATCCAGTGTTGTGACTGCGTTCTCATGTAATATACACATAGGTTTGTAACTTAAATATGCTCATCTAGTTATTAAATCTTTTTGTATAAACCCATATCTCATGATCTTATATTAATTATTTTTCCACATAGGTTGTGAAATTTGTGTTTTTCTGTTCACCTGCCATGTGGTGTAGTCTCGATAAATTTTGAACATCTATTTTTGCAAATAAATTGTATTCAAGCTGGCCTCTAAATTTTTAATTATGAATATAAGTAATATTTAGTCACCATGACTAAAATCGCTTTGCTGCTGTTGATGATAAAATTTTAAAATTCTGTTGATCGAGTGTAGATTTCTTAAACCATTTACTAATCTGCCATGTCATTGTATTAACTTAGCAACTATTTATAATTGTGCAAAATGTTGCATTCCAATATGTTCCAAGTATGTGATAAGTAACAAATATATTTTTGTACTATTAATATACATTAATTATAATAATTTTATATACCTAGGTACTAAACTGAGTGATACTTTTAGAAATATGAATAAAAAATCTCTAGACAAGATTTTTTATTCAAGCACAAAGACTGCATTTTTAAATCACTCTAAATACATTATATTTTTTACTTACTTATTAGTAAGAGTGTATAAGACTACGGGTTGTATAACAATGCGGTAAATTAAAATAAAAAATGAATTTAGATATTACATTTCCAAATTAGTTATTTTGAATTCAAGTAAGACCAATATAAATTGAAAATAGATTTTTAGAAAATCATTTTGTTAAATTACTTCTTTTGAGACTCATAAATATTTAATATGTATGTACAAACATTTGATTCTCCATCCCTCTAGATGTAGGCAGTTAATGGTGTTGTCTCGAGCCAATCAAGACTGCTCACGTTTGAGCGACTGTAATGCAGCTTTTTTACTTTTTCATAGTTTATGTAACATTAAAGTATTAGTGTTAGTTACTTTTTATATCTCATAAAAAGCCTTGTGCCAATTTCGTACATGTAATATTTATTTAAATAGGTCCATACATAAAAACTTTATTATTACCTGTCATATCAGTCAAAAGAAAAAATCCTCTTGATATTCTTTAGGAAACAATGAAGATTGTTAGTATTATCTTCTTCTATAATAATATCAATGTAACACATATTATGACTCCTTATAAACAGTATTGAATGTTTTTAGAATATGTTATCTTGTAGATATTGATTATTTCAGTCTACAGAATTTTTGTGTATTCCTGTGAATCAAATGAACATATAATTTTTGTAGGTCTTGCCTTAGTTGTACTATTTCCTCTTCTGATGAAATATTATGTACCACTCATTGTAAGACACCATAATGCCACTATTTCCTTTCTTATTATGAATTTACCAAGTGTAATGAAAACCTTTATAGCTTTATTTTTGACTTTATACTTTGTCAACTAGTACTAGAGACTGTCCAGAATTGGAGCCTGTACTTGGTGTGGTACATTGACTGTAGATTTAGAAAATATGTATTTATAAAAAGTGTACACATTTGTACAACCAATAAAATATGAAATTGAGACCTGAGTTTTATTTTATTTTGGCACAATTCATCTGCGAGATATCTCTAGAGCATACAGCACCAAAGGTATTCAAAGCTTGTAAAATAAAAATAAAAGACAAGTCAAAACAAATATTTTTGAGATTTGGCTTTCGCACTGCCGATGATTCGAGTCTGATTCAAGAATAGATTTCAAGACTAGAGTAGGTACCCTGGTAGGCTACCAGTGTCCCAAAAATAATAATTGTGTAGTGTTGAAAGAATACAATAATCATTGAGTTTCCGTTAACACAGCTCATTAGTCTACATGAGGATTAGTTATGGAATACGCTTCTGATTAATTGAAATGCCTATAAGATAAATAAAAAAATTGGCCAGCCCTCTGGTCAAGTGAAGAATCTACCAACCAGTTGGTGATGTCTTGAAAAACCAAGTGGGCTCACGGACCCCATGATCTTGATTCAAACCCAAACGGCTCGAACATATTACTCTTGAATATTTTCGCCAAACCAGATGAATGACCATATTATGGCCTTGGAATATTGTGATCGGACTTCTATCTCGTTTATACGTTTGGAACCCCAGTTAGGTAACCTACACAATAACATAACATAACATCACTCCTGTATTCCTGAAGGGTTAGGCTGAGGTGTACCTACGGTACACCCACATTTCGCCAGTTGTTTGAGTACCATGTAATAAGGGGCGAGCCTATTGCCATCAACCGGGCACAAATACAGACTCCGGGCTGCTACTGAGAAGTTCCAGATGGAATTACCAAATAACACTGCCCAACCTGGGAATTGAACCCAGGACCTCATGCCTCGCTAAATCATCGAGCCAGACGTTGGTCTAGTGGTCGCATACGCTCTGCTGATACATCAAATTTATTGTGTATGCTTTGTACATAAACTCACACCTTCCCACGTGGGTAGGTAAGCAGAAACTAAAGAACGCCACCAGCTACGATAGATAGGTATTGCCTGATTTACGTTCACACGTCAAACACGCGGTGGCCAGTACTACGCACCGGACCATTCTGAAGAACATCGCAGATGACTTCCAGCTCTACCGACATTTGACTGTAGCTGACGCTTGTTCTACAATTGCTGCTATGAACCATGACCTGGCTTGCATCAGCGTTTGGGCCAAGTCATTTGGTTTGCAAATTAATCCTATAAACTAAATTCCAGGCTATGATCATAGGCAGCAGATTCGTTCGCAATGCGGTTGATGTTGCATCTCTGATGCCTCTATATCTCGATGGTGTTCACATTGTCTATACCGAAACCCCCAAAGATTTGGGGGTCATTATTGACTCCAATCTTTCATGGCGTGCTCAGGTCAATGAGGTCATGACATTTCTCATTGCATTCGTTGAAAGGCCTTCAAAGTCTCCTGCCCCTGAAGACTAAAATTTCTTTGGCACAAACACTTATTCAGCCAATCATAGATTATGCACACTCCTGCTACCTGGATGTTACTGAGGAGCTATTAAACAAGCTTGAGCACTTGCAAAACTTGTGCATTCGCTTGGTTTTCGGACTTAGAAAGTCTGACCATGTTTCCCATCTTCGCAAAGAACTCAAGTGGCTCCCAATCCGCCTTCGCAGGAACACTCGGATCTTATGTCTCCTCTTCAACGTCTTACAAAACCCGTCTTATCCTTCCTACCTGCGTGAGCGTTTTTCTTATGCTCGCCCTAGTCACGCACCGTGTAGATCACACCTCAGATCCCTCCTTAAATCTCATCCTCATAAAAGAATCTACTATTCCTATTCCTTCTCTGTCCATGCAGTAAGGTTATGGAACTCACTTCCGCCTAGCATTCGTGATTTAAAAACTGTGTCACAATTCAAACATCGAGTAAAAGAGCATTACCTTTCCTCTCAACTGTGAGTATTTAAGTACTATATAAATATAGTATATGTATGTTTATATATTTAAGCTCTATGTATTTATTTATGTTATTGTATTACGTTATACGTGTAGGTTTATTTCAATATTTTAGTTTAAATCTTCGCATATTTATAATTTTTTTCTCTTCGTGTTCTCACACACTATTGTATACATTTCTTTCTCATTTCTCCTGTCGCAGGTCTGCTGGAAAAAAAATCTTGAAATAAGCAGTACCTTTGTACTCATCATTATGATTGTCTTATCTGTATCTATTTTTCTGTGTGTACATAAATAATAAAATAAATAAATAAACATCGCCATAAGGTATTATCGCCACTATATTGTCCTCCTAGGGCGTCCCCACGTTTCCACTTGATTTGTGCAGTCACCGCCAAAATATGTTTGTTACCTTAGTTAGGGCTTACGCTAAAAACTCGAGCGGGTGTTCATTCCTGACGTTCGACGTGGGCCTGGAACCCGCGGTGGACATTTGCCGCGTGCGGCGCCCATGCAGCGCCGCTAATACAATTTTGGCGTCGAGCGTGTAAAGTTATTTCGGGTAGTAGACTGCCTTACCTAATAGATTATTTGGCAAAAAAAACGCCGAATCGACAGATGTGCCAGTTCATGACAAGTAGGTAAGTGGTAAATTCGTAACATTTGTGCATAGGTACTATACATTCTGACGCGTGTGACTCGCAGCACGTAGCAGCGCTCAATTGATTTGGAGAAACAAATCCAAAAATTGTACGAGAGCGCACGCGCCGCCCGCCAAATGTGCAAACCCGTCCCACGCGTCCGCGCCAGTTAGCGCTGCTCGTATTATTTTTCAACACAGACACGCTGTGCTTTAGCGTAAGCCTAGGGCTAGTTTTGTTTGGCCACTAGTCAGGTCTGTCTGGTCATTGCACAATAGAATCTGCTTCACTGACTCAGCATTATACAGGGTGTTTTGAAACGGTGCAGTAAGGGCAAGCAGGTACCTTAATAAAACAAAACATTATTTATTGTACATTTATTACAACCAATATGTAGTAGCACAACTTTAAGATTCCAGTACCTACGCTGACATTATAATATTACCTGGATTATAAGGAGGTCTAAATGAGAAAAATGTTTACCCAGCGTCGAACATTTCTATTTTCCTAGTTTTAATAATAGACTCTAAGTACGTCAAGTATTTGTGTTCTTTGTAACAAAATAATACTTAAACAAAAAAATGCATATTTTACGTAGAAAGAGAGACAGGGAGATCCACAAATAATTTTACACAGTATTGAGTGAAGAATGGTCATACACCATCATTTATTAAATCCATACAATGTACACATTGTATGGAAATCCTATACAATGCGAGATCAGTATAAACTGGAAATGTATAGCTTGATGTGTAGCCGTGTGTACCAGTACCTATCCTATGCAACATACATAATATCTAAGTTTTTTTTTTACGAACTGAATTATGCTCATCACATTTTAACAAAGCAGTTTTACCTTAAGCACAACTTTAGGAAGATCCGAAATATTTGGTAACTAATTACTAATTTAAATTGGTAACTGAACATTAATTTACAATGAATTGAACTTATAGCCGATTAAACACATTATAAAGACGGTATAATTCCGAAGGCGACGGTCGACCGCAGACGGCAGTGGCGCTGCAGTTTTGGTTCCGAACTTGAAAAACTGAAGACAGCTCTACGACGACGTCAGCAGCACTTTTTTTTGCTTTTTCGAGAAGCTCATTTGGCAAACATAATACCTCTTATTCATATACGTTGTTTAAAGTTAAGAAGCGTTTAAAGGTCAAAAATTTATGGATAAACAGGCACCAATCATTACTTAACTTTAAGCAGCGTTTATAAATAAGGGGTTTTAATTCTTCATGTCGCTCTGTTAGAGACACTAAGCAACGCCCGACGGCACTATTATGCTGTCTGTAATTGCTGGTCGACCGCAGCAGCAGGCGGTAATGTTGCCATCTACGGAAGCGTTTTAATAGAAGTACATAAAAACCAGTAGTGCAGCTGCGGTCGGTTATTAGGGTTGGGCGGTACTGTTGTTGTAGTCTGTGGTCTTCCGTCGCCTTCGGAATTGTAGGTACCTAATTTGTATGTACCTATACAATGAGTACATCTTGAAACATAGTTTTTTTGGTATAATTTACTTATGTACAGACGCCAGCACATCAACCTACCCGAAACAGTAAAATTTTCCCAATCAACTTTGAACCTTATGCTTTAGTGATAAAGTTGAAAATCTATAAAAGAAATTTGACAGATTGTAGTAGGTTGACGTGCTGGCGTCTGTACTTTCAGTGCTTAGTGCAGAGCAGTGATAGCCTAGTGGTGTGACCGTCAGACTGCAAAGTTATAGGTCTCTGTCTTTTCGAATTCATGTATTTATTGTATAATTATCACATGCTTCAATAAGTAACGGTAAAGGAAAACATCGTGAGGAAACCAATGTTAGAACCAAAATTCGACATCGACCAACCCGCACTGGGCCCGCGTGGTGGATTACGGCCCACTCCCAGTCACACAGAGGAGGCCCGTGTGCCAGCAGTGGAACTTTACAGGCTGATTTGAATTATTTTATCAGTTTTTTATAGTCACTTATGAGCGTGAATACTAAAAGTGGGCAACGTCGCAACTAGCTGTCAAATATTACGCTGTTTTGATTAATTTGACAATATTACTGGCATGTTTAATTAATAGTTAAACATATGTAAATGATTTTGATTAATAAAAAATTTAAAAAAACATCTAAAACTAAATATTGGTGTTACGTTAGCAATTATTGTATTTCCAATATTTTACTTCTACTTGACAGCTACTTGCGCCGTTGCCAACTTTTAGGCACTAAATTACCAACTAAAATTGTATAGAATTATTTGTGACGAAGCATTATCGTCCGAGGCGCCGCGCCGTTCTTGTTAGCGTTCGATACGCTGCGCCCGGAGTACGCACCTCGGGTGCTTGCTATGTTTAGTGCCTCAGAATGAACGATCTTAAAGATAGGTACAAATCTATAATTTATCTTTGTTAGGTTGGTCGATTTAATCATTGGAATTTAACAATATTTCAAATTAAGTTATTCAAATATATCTAAATCAATCGGATTTGTGTTTACAATCAGTTTATTAATATCAACATGATCACAATGTGACTTAAAAAAATATTAGAAATAATTTATAATTGAAGGCGTGGCTAAGTTATAACCTAATAACAGCCACACGGGTCGATCGATCGATAAGGTTAAGATACGTTTCCCGAGGTCTGTCCGAGGATGGGTGTCAATCTTTACATACCGAGACCCCTCCGTGCCTCAGAAAGCACGTTAAGTTGTTGGTCCCGGCTGTCATTCTTGGATCTTTGACGGTCATACGAGGTCGGCAGACACCCAAGTCTAACAACCAGTCTCAACAACCTCGTATTACCCAGAAACTGGGTTGTGGAGGTCAGATAGGCAGTCACTCCATGTAAAATAATGGTATTAAGCTGCATCTGGTTAGACTGGAAGCCGACCCCAACATAGTTGGGAGAAGGGTAGGTAGTTGATGAACTTATAAATTGAAATGAATAGTGTACAATCATTTAAAGTGAGAGTAAAGAATAGGTACTATTGAGATACAGCATTCATATAATAGTTATTTATGCAACTGTTGTATAATAGGGGGTATTAGGTTTTAATACCTAATTATGTACAGTTGCATACAAGACTTTATCTACACCCATGTTATGAATCCTCTATAAAACGTTCTGAAACCATAGGGTGTTGTACAGTGTAAATTCATGGAATTATGGCGCTATGGTAGTGAAACGCGCGGGCATGACAATGTTCTTTTTTTGAAAAGGCGATGCATAATGAAATTCAGTACAACATTATAACTCCCGTTTGGATGCTATTATGGTTACCATGACACTGGGTGTTTTAATGTTGGCATTAAGCTAACTGTTTCAGAAACTTTTATAGAGGATTTATAGCATGGGCGTAGTTAAAATTAATTATTTGTCAAACAGGTTGGTTTAATTCTTATAAGCAGTTGTAACTAGTTGATAACTGAAGACATGACATATCACTAAAATAACATTAATAATTTGAAAGTCGAAACATTTTAAATTTTCTTAGTACATAAATAAAACGAAATTGAAAGAGTTTAGGATGTCGTCTGATATCTCATAGATCGTAAAAGGCATGAGCATAGCAACTAAACCCTAGTAAAGTACATAACTTTTGTTTAGTAGGTACTTAGAACTCTAGTGGCTATAAGTATGTTTCTTGTGCGTTCGTGCTTTTAATACTATCGAGATGTGATACGTAGTATAAAGCCTTAAGCTATACCCTTTTGATGCTTACGGAGCTAAAACAATGCATGACTTAATCGTTTAGTGAGGTCGTGTCGATATTCTGATTCTACCTAGCTCAGTGTTATTCCAACTTTGTCGTCTAGCATGTTGTTGGTTGCCTATCAAACCTTGGCTCGGCATTATATTTCTACGTGAAGCTAACTGTCACGTAGCAACAAACATTCTAGCTGGGGAGGCAGATTCGACATAGATAGCGTTCGCTATACGACCGAATTCGGTCGCAGTCCTAATAGACAGCATTGCATTGCATTGACAGCACGAAAAAATCCCGTACTTGTGAAGCACTTCCCGCGCGTCTAGGGACGCCATTACGACTTTGCGGCCGAATTCGGAAATATAGCGATCACCATATGTCCAGACTGCCCGGCCTGAATAGACTATGTTTCGGCCGCCGAGAGAACACCTGTCAGTTGAGTACTGTTATGTAGTATACTGTTTTGCGAATTTATACTTTATTTATTAATAATTATCATGTCCAACTGACTGAGAAGGGTCGACGTGGGACGCATTCTCTCAACGACCCGGAGTTTAATGGCATATACATGATATGCATTTCATTTCTAATATAATTTGGCATGCGTCGTAAAAAAAGTTCTAACACGAACCATGTGGATTTATCTAATAAAAAACTATATCAAATTACGGTTATTTCAATGACATCACTTGACCTATATTACATAAAAGATAGCTTAATCTCTGCGACATTATGTCAAACTGACATTCCTAGGGTAGGAATTCAATCATTAGGTCGGCATGCCCATAAAGTATGACATTGACAGTTACTGTCTGTACTATTATGAAATTCAGGACTTCATAGGCGGTGATTTTACTGACAACTGTCACAGAGATCTAGCTATCTTTTATGAAGTATAACAACACGTACGAACTATAAACTCGCGTCCTATTAAGCCGGCCAATACATGTTGGCCAAGCCTCAGCCATCGCCGGCGTAGGCAAATTGATACAAGGCCAGTGCTACGGTCTACATGTTGGTCAAGTTCGAAAGAGACCAATGCCAACTGCCAATGTTCACGAGTTTTTGTAAAGCTACCACGTGTTGGCCGTAATTGCTGACTGCAGGCGAGCGCCTTTGATTTGTGCAGAAAAACCAACACTGTTCCGAAGTGAGAAGAGTCGTAGCGAGCGATCCCGAGTGGTGGCAAGGAACGCCAAACGAACCGTCTATACGAGCAATGGCGAGGCTAGAGAAATGGGATGTCTATACGTTGGCAGTCACTTTCGTTCGGCGAACTATGACCAACATGTATTGCCGGCTTGAAAGTGATCGTCGCGTTCATGTCACTTTTTGTATATATAACCGGGAGGCACCCTCCATCAGTGTGCCCGCGCGTTCAACTAAAACTGACATATTAACGCGACGACCACTTTCTATTAGGACGCGGCCTAAGAATACCTCATGCCGTAGTAGTGTTTTAGTGCTCCTATTTTTTTTATTAGTATACTTAGTGTGTATTTTACGTTTGCATTTTACATCTCACTATCTCTGAATGCCCCTAATATTTTACCCAAAACAATAAAATTACTAACTAGAGTATAAACCACAATATCCTCACTTTTGTTTACAATCTATAAATATTCGGCGTTAAGAGTACTTAATTTACTTAATCGAAAAAGTATTTTTTCCACTAAACGAGTTTTTCATTGATTGCTTATTGAATTAAAAAATGCTTATTGCATGTTGATGTTTTATTTTGTATTCTATTTTTAATTAAATATACAACATTAATCACAATCGTAAACATGGATACAAATAAAGAACTGGCATAGAAACGCAGCCTGTGACACGTATGGCGACAGCGTACGACCTGCCTCTATAAACTACATCCAAGTTAAGTTTTATATTGGCCGGCCGGGTCGTGGTCGTGGCCTTATTCTCATCAGTGAGCGTCAAGCTAAAATATTGATATATCAACTACTTCATGTACGTGTACACACGGCTACACATCAAGCTACAGATAGTGCAATCCACGACGACGCGCCCCACTCCGCGATGACTGTACTGTAAGCTGTACTTTAGTACGGAGCGGAGCGGAGTGGGGCGCGTCGTCGTGGATTGCACTATCTATATACCTTTCCAGTTTATGCTGATCTCGTATTGTATACGATTAGCGTGCAATGCGAGGTCAGCTTATGATGTGTAGACTTAGTACGTGACTTGCATAAAAATGCGTGAAACACATTATGGCTTGGCCACAGTCGGGTAGAAATCAGGACGTGTTTCATCAAAAGAAGACAATATTCTAGGGTGGCCTGTACCCCAATTTTTTTTCCTACTTCTTCGGGTGACTACTTTGAGAAGAGTTTTACCAATCCGATAAATAATCTAAGTACATTATTACGGTAAGATCTTAAAATTTACGCAAGGCGATCTGCTTTATCCTTAGATATTATTGCAAAAGCTGATGCAGCAATGGTAGCCTAATAAATACTATTCTCAATAGGAGCTTGTTTTAATTTCGACTAATACACTTAACGCACATTCGCTATCAGTGTTTTCACCTCATATTTTTACACACCTCTCTTATGTAAGTATACATATAAAATTTAAACTTGTTATAAATATTTTACTTAACAAAAATATGATATAATGACTTGAGTGAAATATATTCTAAGTAAAACAAAAATATTTTTTACGTTTTGTAATTTTAGTACCTAAGGACCCTAAACAAACTAAATTTCATAAATAAGTAGAAGTATAATTGTTGGGACCGCAAAAGCTATGCGAGATTCATTTAATTTCTTTTAGTTGACTAATTTACAGCGAGATTATAGTTCCGCGCAGTTCGCTGTTCTGCGCATTAGTAATGGCCGCGGCAAGCAACGGTACGGCGTGAGCGTTAACGAATGAGCGCCGCGCACATACCTAAGGAACTAGCGGTCTCGGCCAAATTTAATAGACATTTAAACAAAAACATAATTAAAATATAACAATAATGATCGACTATAATTAAATAATATGAACATGACTAACATTAAACTATATTAAAATGAAAGTAAATACAGCCAAATAAATATAATATCCTTCGTTAAATTACTAATATCATTAGTCACTCCAAAATTTGGTCCCGTCAAAATATAGTCTACCCAAAGTAATGAATTAACTGTGGAAGCATGAAAAAAAGCATTAATTCAGTCATTTAAGATTGTGATTGTGAATAAATATTAATTAGTGGATAAGTAAACTTTCTTAACTTTGCGTATATAAAAACATTTATAAAATTCGTTACAATTTAAGTACTTACAACGTAAGATTAGGAATTAAATATCTATTTTTATTATTAATCTCCAAAGAGTGGAGAAGATGAATTATTATTTAAATCGGTTTATTTTTAAGTAACTTGGAAAATGCAGCTGATAAAGAAATCTTTTTTAATGACAAAATGTTAAATGCTTTAAACAGTTTGCTCTAAATAGTTAAATGTCGATCTGTATCAATAATTTGAGCGCTTAGAAAAAAAAAATAGGTATCTACAGACTAAATTAATAAATCTTTTTAGCTTGAAAATTTAGTACTTCAATACACTGTTCAGCGTAAATTAACCGATACAGTATTTTTTTAAATATTATTGTGTAAATATGGCATAACATATAATACCTACAGCTTCATACTGGACTTTGGGAATAAACACTTAATAATCGTGACACATTTAGATATTGTGGAAATTGCACTACTATTGCTATTTTCTGAGGGAAAATCCCATGGATCTAAAATACGGTCTCGTCCAGAGTTTCTGGTATTGGAAGGGTTCGAGAAAAACGCTCAGGATTTTCAAACTTGGAATCCAAAATGGGTGTCTTTCACATACGTACATCGTTACAACGGTACGGTTAGGACAGACTTAACAAGGTAAGTACTTCTAGTTCTTATGTATGGGTAGTGGATGAGCTTCTGAGTTGATGACGTATTTGTTCAAGTCTATGGTGAATCTGTCATCGCTGAACAGTAAGTACAGGTATTTAAGTGTCTCCGATAAGAAGAAAGACTCCATCATGTCACGTTGAACTGGTTTCTCCACTTTCACGTTGGCTAGCGACGTGTAGCCATTTGGGACTTTGGCATACTTTTCGAAACCCTGTAAAGTTCATACAATATTATGTTATAACAAAATTCAGAATTATCATATACGTTTTATTAGTATACTGTATAGATAGTGCAATCCACGACAACGCGCCCCACTCCGCTCCTCTCCGTACTAAAGTACAGCTTACAGTACAGTCATCGCGGAGTGGGGCGCGTCGTCGTATCAACATTATTAAGACTACTAGAGTACTGGTTTGTTGTGTATAACAAAATCACTGTGACCACTTAGTTCTTCTTAACTACACAATGGATACTGACGCAATATACACCATTATTTGGAGGATTTGTTCCAGAAGATGAATTAATTCATCGCCGCGACTTCAACACCCCTTCCACCCTTTACCCTTTAAAAGGTAGTTTTGGAAAATGTATCATTACAATCTTTGTTATTTACCTAGTTAAGAATTAGTACCTAGTTTTAAATTTCGAAAACGCCCCTTTCCACCCCTTTAAAGTTTGATTTTCGCAAAATCCGAATTAAAGAATCCGAGTTTGATTTGCGAAAATCAAATTTTATTACCTGGGTTTATAAAATCGGAAAAAAACATCCTAATTGCGAATCTCAAAACAGTCCGCTTCCCTACCTAAACTTCCGATAGCGAGTAGACTGGTCCAATGTGAGTTGTATTTGCGCACTAAGGGTTCAGTACCAACAAATACATTTATTGTATAAAGACCATTGTAACACGTATTCTGTGAGAATTTACGGTTGACGATGAAACCTAATAATTAATCGTAATTTTTCATACCCATCCTTTTTTATTTAAATCTAAGCTCAATAATAATAAAACTGGGTCTTACCTGATATATTTGCCAGCCCCAATCCTGATAGGTGGTGTTGCCAGTTATCTGATACATGTACCAGAGACTCTCGACAAATTCTGGGCGCAGGAGTGTGTGAGCATCCGCCGTTTTAGTGTACATGTCTTCAGCCACGCTTGCCTGCGGAATATTTTTCGGTGTTGGAACATTTTCCTAGGTAAAATGAAAAAAAAAGTAAAAATATATAACATAAAAAAATAATAAAATAAAATTAAGATGCCTGCTGAAGTACGAGTTTGTAACCCTGGCAAGTTCTAATGTGACTTTTTGGTCATAAAATATTCTCGTATCACAGTGAAGGAAAATATAGTGAAGAAACCTGTAAGAATGAAATCGTCAACCTAAAATGAGCAAGTATGGTGATCAAAGTTCATACCAAGTACCTTCTTCAGACAAAAAGATGGAAAACTTTTTCCTTGCGGTGGCACAATCACACCACAGGCCCGGCATTTATTAAATCGATGATTCAGTTAGTTGCGATATTATGTAGATAAAATGCACTATGCGGTAGTTTTCACGTTTCACTGTCCGCACTGAATAGAACAGGTGAAAGTGTTCCCACATTTTCTATAAGTCACGCAATCTGCTTGCGCCACATAAAACGCACTTTTAAAAGTAACATTATGAGTGCGATAAGTATTTTGTTTAAAAACTCAATAGAAACAGAATCAAATAAAAAAAAAACAAAGTAATATACGATAAGTATATACAACAAAACATACTATCATGGCTGGGTTCTTCGCATTCGTAAGTAGAGGTGTGTACCTACATTTCATTGTTAGCCTGTAATAGGGGACCCTTGTCATTTAAAAAACCGGGAAGCGAACCCAGGGTCACTGAAGTCTCGCAGACCTTCAGTCATCACATCACCCAATGCTGAATGTAGGTATCTTCCATTATTACTGAACTTGGGCATTCCCTTATCCAGTTCATGTTAAAAACTTTACAGCGTGATTGAGGTTGTTTTGTCTTGTCGCTGATTGGTCGCTTTTCATTCAAGATAACTTTGACAAGTGACAAACGTTCAGCTCTCTCTGGCGGCAAAGTTCCAAGCAAACAACCCCATTATGTAAGTTGTTATAATGTTTATAGGTACTCACCAGGTAAAAATGAGTAATTTCAGGAGCCAGGAACGTTGGGTGAGCAGCATAGGTCAGGTAGCAGGTATACAGGAGTTCTTCAGCCATGGTCATGTGCCAGTCAGGGAGACCGTTGGCGTGACCCAGCGCCAGAGTGCCTGGCAGGAAACAGGTCAAATGGTCCATCTTCGGGTTGAATGCCTGGAATTTTAAACATGATTTAGAACACGCTGTATTTATTGGTTGTATAATTTGGGCTTACGTTGTGCACTGCAGTATTTATATCACTATTATTCAGAGATTATGATTTATGTAAGAACAATGTAATAGCAGAGAATGGTCTTATGAGGAAGAGGTATTTACATGGTATGTTGCAAAAATATCTGGTGTAAACTTAAACAGGAAAACGACGGATGATTGGCAAAAGAACCGATACTGTTCTACTAGGTTCACTGAACTCCAAGACGGTGTGTCTAGTTTTTTCTTTTCCTTATTATTTACTAACATTAGTTATAAGCAAAATTTTTGTCACTAACAACCGTGCCTTGCATAATATATGGACTCTTTTGTCTGATTTTTTTTTTTTTTCACAGTTGGATCAGAAAAGGTACATGTGGAAGCAAATTTGTAGTGCCACTTACAATAAAAATAATGTTATTCGAACAATTATTTTATGCATAAGTTGACGGTCAACCTGTTCCGACTGTTGACTTGCGTAAGTCAGCCATAATTTAAGAGCGCAACGACAAACAGAACTTATTACATATTCACGCAGACATATTATTGTCAATAGTACTTGAAACTAATCTAAACAACTCTAAGAGGTTGCCATATTATGTCATTATTTTAAAACTTTTCCCCACACTAGGATTTTGTGAGCTCACAAACATTTAAACTCACATACACAAACAGCCAGACCCGGAACAACTACTTGTAGGCCATACAAATATTTATTCTGTGCGGGAATCGAACCCGCGAGACGCAGCGCAGCAGTCAATAGCTTAAACACTGCGCCAAACGTGCCGTCGACAATGACGGTGATAAAAAATTAAATTCAACTAGCTTGATAGCTGGTGTATACGCTATTTATTGAGCATTATTTTGGTTTGTATTATAACATTTATTGTAGAGGAACATTTCATTATTACTATTGATTCCATTATTTTATTTTATGAAAAGATAGCGATGTTTCTAATATTAGGTGACCATGGCAGGACCACCAGTGAGGCACAGCCAATAATTATCACGTAATAATGTTAGACAATTACATAATGAATACTTTGCCAAGATAGTATGTGGCCTAATAAGAGCTTAATGGATGTACAGCTCCTCTAATTTTAAACAATAGCTGGTAATTTAGAGCTCTGTACTAGTAAACCATTCTTGTATGATAACCGCTTATTAGGTAAGGCTAGATTTCTAGTTATACATAATATGATTATGTAGTTACGTCAGAATTGCTGAAGTTTGTATATCAACTACCTTATTATCATCATGCAGCCGAAAGATTTCGACTGCTGGAAATAGGCATGCCAAGCATCGCACACAATACACTACAACGTTTGGTTGTGTGCCTCACACATCCAGATAATTCCGGAGATATTCAGCGGGTCGTTGGTCTACCTTACAGGTGTCACTGATCGACCAACATCACGGTGCATCAACCGGGCACAAATCCAGACTCCGGGCTGCTATTGAGAAATTCCTCATGGAGAAACCCAATAACACTTTGTCCGACCTGGGAATTGAACCCGCAGGACCTCATACTCAACAGTAGCGCTTGCGAACACTAAACCAACGCGGCAGTTCTTCACATTTCCCGCTAAGCCGTGACACCGTCGTTACCGAATCTTGTAAATATGACCTGGCAACTACAGCGTATAGTGCGGTACGAGATCAAAAATAAAAAAAGAAGAAAATTCACGACCACAGCTTATCCACCAATGAACGGCGATATTTAGATTTCGCGTATTAACGCGAAATCTAAATTTCGCCGTTCGCGGCACTTAAAAAGACAACAACCCAAGCCACTCAATTTATTTCTCAACGCAATTTAGATTAACATTGATATTGGTGGCGATTCTCTTGTACACCAAACTAAACTAACTAAACTATCACTAAAATTTACTTTTGGCTATTAGAATCTTAAAGCTATTCTGCAATAAAAAATCTCAAAATTTAAAAATTATTTTGACACAACTAAAATCGATTTTGACAATTGCGACTCACTCACGTGGTACATAATTGTTTGCCCCGTACCCCCTGATTTTTTTTAGAGCCGAGAGGCGTTTTGCACAGGAAATATAAAAAAATAACCTACGTGTTGAGTATTAGGGGTATAAAGGGTTTATAAAGGGGGTCGACATTTTCATTATATTTGCGATAGGACTCCCCACTTTCGATATAAGCAACAGAAAAGAAAAAAATCCAGTACATTACTGTTTTTGCATCCGAAGTGTTTGTGTGAACTTTAGTTCATGACAACTAATATTATTCCACACCATTTTTAATCGCGATAAAAAATGGTCAGATTTACTTACACAATTAAAATTTTAGGTGAAAAATGTCAAATTCACAATAGCAAAATTGTCATTTTCACTAAATTCAAATCTAGGTACCATCTTAGTGCTGTCAAACTAAAATATGGTTAAGTTGTGCCACTTTAGTCTATTTCAGAATGGGAAATCATCGTCTGACAGGAGTAAACCATATTTTGGTGATTTTCAGTCTAGTTTAGAGGCATCTGTGACAAGAGAATCGACACCAATGTTAATCTAATAGCAAATATTAGTCCATAATAATAATATGAAAGGTAATCGACCGATATTATGGTACCCTCTGTAGGCAGACTACTTTTTTGCGTGTGCGTAGTCGCAAAATGTCGAATTTAAAATTAAATTTTATTTTAAATTAATTTAAAACTAAATTCCAGTGTAAATCTGAGTTACGACAATATCTGCAAAAGCTTACTTACCGTATGACCGAGGATCTTCTGATTGGAAACTATTCCAACCTCAACAGAATTTTATAGCTAAAAATTAAATACATCCGTTGAATTTTAAATACTTACATACATCTCGCTCACACCCACTTTTACAAACACATACACACATACACTTACTCACATATACTCTCACTCACACAATTTCAAACACACACTTCACCAATTAGTTATAAAAATCAGTTTTATTTTTGTCTCTTTTATTAAGTTCCTGCTTTTTATTATATTTCCCTTTAACAGCATAATTTTGCATTGTATCATTGTACCTAGTTTAGAGGTCAGGGTCTTTTTTACTGTGTTCACTTAGATTAAGCCATTTTTTTTTTGTTTCTTGTTCAATGTAATGTTCGTGCATTTCTGGGATCAATAAAGATTAATAATTAATAAATAATAATAATAAATAATATTGTCAATATTGTCAATTTCTTCATTTCAGTTTAGCAGATACTTAGTGTATGACGTCGTATAGTTATGTATGGTAAGTATAAATTTGTGCATCCAACCATTGGGGAGCTATTCAACAAAAACTGTTTCCGCTGGAACTACGTCATCCCAGCGGCACTTTTTTTTTCTATGGAGCTACAAAAAAAAAAAAAAAACCATAATTAGTGTGTAACGAAAGAGAGGTAAATGTGTATGTTTACTAGCTGTCCCCGCTACTTCGTTCGCGTGCATGTCGAAAAACAATAATGTGTCGCTTAGAGAAGGTGTAGGTACCACTCCTCCATTGATAAGGAAGAATTTTCCGATCTTGCCTGGTGGGAATAGTGATCTGAGGTTCTCTACTACAGCCCTTTCGAATGGGAAGTTTGATTATTGAGAATAAAGAGAAATCAAGGCACCTGGTCGATGCTCATTATCTGTGCACCTGCCGTACTCAATAACTCGACTGCCCGTCTGGCGGAGTGTGCTGATAACGATAATATCATGCTGAAGAAGGAAAGAGGCAAAAAAAACTATGAAATGATCAATAATAATTATGATATTATTGTGTTTTCTATTGTATCTGTGTATCCTTTGTTGGAGATCCCAAATTAATAAAAATATATCTTAGAAACTTGTTTAAATAAAAAAATAAAAAAAAGTAGAAAAAGTAAAAATTTGGAAAGGATATCCATCCACAGCTGATATTCGGTAAACCATAAGTTCCATGGAAGGATTTGCGTCAGATTCGTAGTAATCAGTTAATTTTGCTTTTATCTTTGGTATTATTTCTAGTCTCAGCATTTGTCGATGTTGAAGAAGACTCAACACTTTGAGGAACTTGACTATCAGCTGTGTTCAAGCTTATCTGATGTACATTTTACACCACCGGTCCCTCCTGCACCACGCAGCTACCTCAGAAACGGTGTCAGTTAAGCCTGCAATACACATGCTACTAATAAGCATGCTCATTAGTACTCAAAGTACCGAAAAAAGCGAGATTTGTTTTTTGAAAATCCCGGTTCCTAAAAGAAGAAAATTTCCGGTATTTCGCGGTACTTTCGGTTACGGGATTTCTCGGGACTATTATCAAATCAAATCAAAATCAAATCAAAAGTCATTTATTCAAATTAGGCTGAGAATCAGCACTTTTCGAACGTCAAAATTACATAAGACAGTCCCCCAAAACGCCCACCCTTCACCACTTCCTAGTGCTTTTGCTGGGAAGAAGAAGTGGCGCAACTATTCACTAATACAACACTGGAAAGTTTAGAACGTTAGTTCTATACAACTAAAAGGCCGCTTTTTTGTAGCCATTCAAACTTGGTCGATTTATCCATGTATTGCGGATGTCCTGGTATTTTTATTATATCTCTCTAATTATTTAATGTGATGAGCTGAAATATTACATGTGAATAGTTTCATTAATACACCAAATATCGGAATATGTTTTATTTTGCTTTTCCATTAAAAAGTCCTGTAATCGGATATAATTTACTATAGTGGTCCAGTTCGTATTAAGTTATGCCACTGCTCTTTAATTACCAAGAGCACAAATGAAACTTGGCAGGACATTGTAGACCCTTAAAAGATACAAATAAACGTTGATAAGTTAGGCTCTACAGTTCCTATTTTAAGTACTTGAACCTTATTTTACTTTTACGTATCCGCTTAACCGTTATTTTTTTTTCACATTCTGTTTTAGCAAACATTACACACAAATTCAAAGCAACGTGCGTAAAAAAATACAACTCTGCACAAACCGTTTTATATGATTTTCATCAGATACCCAAACGTCAGCGTAGCGGAAACTTGATTATCTTCGCAGTTGGATGACACAAATTTCATTTAAACACGACATTTCACTTATCCTCCATTCCAAACCTCTCGTTACCAAACACACTAATTATTGAACGATTTTTTTTCTTGTACGTCCAGTTTTTGCTGAATAGCTCCGCAGTGGTTGGATGCACAAATTTGTACTTACCATACACAATTACATGACGTCATACACAAAATATCTGCAGAACTGTTTTTTTTTAGAAATTCGTTTTTTTTCCGCATGACCTACCTAATACCTTACAGTAACCTGAACCACAGTACACATAAATTAGTCGTAACATACAGTATTTCAACTAGGAACAAATTAATTGTATCGAGTCACTCAGCCATGCCAACGCGTTTACACGAAATCTTAGCATGCGGCTCTCGCTTCAAGCACGTTCATACGTGCGGTTACGTTTTATACGTGTTTTAATTTAAAAGTTTGTTCGAAAACCCTAACGACCGTTGGAGCGTAGCTTTTGTTTTCACAAAAAGGGCCCAGTTGAGGTATTGATGACGAATGTTGATCATCACAAGTGAACTTGAAGTTAACAAAGCGACCTTATGTCTCTAATCAACAATTAGCCGATGATATTACTGTTTAACTTCATAAAGTACAAACGCCTTCAGACTCACTTATCTTATTTACCTTATTAATCTGAGATGCCTATAAAATTACTAATAGGAGTTTGAGAGTAAGATAACACTATCTGATTAGAAAGAGCTGGAGAACGAAAGATAAGGAATACCTTATCTTATCATTAGCCATCGTTAAAATAAATTCCACCTTATGAAGATCAAGCTACATATACCACATGGAATAAAATTAAAAAAAAAACGTTATATAGGTAATGCAAAGTTATTTATACTTGCCCCGAGAATGTCAAAAATTGTCGTGCAACCAGTTTCTGAAAACTTTGATGACGGCCGCTGTATCATACTCTGTTTGTCGTTCTCAAAACAATAGGGTGTTTTACTCAAAATTAGAAAAACTTGAAAAATATATTATTGAGATAGCTTAGGCAAAAAGCAGTTGGAAAACGTTAGTTTTAATTCATAAAATACTAAACTAAATTTAAAAAAAAAATCAAAGATTTCAGCTTTTTTAATCTGTTTCATAACACCATTAGATAGTAGTCGCCATGTTATTACGTTATACGGCAATGTAAACTTAGAAAGTGTTAACTGTCAACTATCAGCGTACCTTTAATTTATATAGGCTTTTTATTATTTTCGTAACCAACGTAATTTTTATTGAAATAATACCATGGATGACGGTTTTCTAAAAGGAGACAACACAAGTTTATAACTTCAAAAATATCACTGCATTTGTTTACACAGCCAACTGACGTCATGACCACAGAGCAATATGACGTCCACTGCGTCGACGACGTGCGAGGGTGTTTTACTCAAAATTAGAAAAACTTGAAAAATATATTATTGAGATAGCTTAGGCAAAAAGCAGTTGGAAAACGTTAGTTTTAATTCATAAAATACTAAACTAAATTTAAAAAAAAAATCAAAGATTTCAACTTTTTTAATCTGTTTCATAACACCATTAGATAGTAGTCGCCATGTTATTACGTTATACGGCAATGTAAACTTAGAAAGTGTTAACTGTCAACTATCAGCGTACCTTTAATTTATATAGGCTTTTTATTATTTTCGTAACCAACGTATTTTTTATTGAAATAATACCATCATTTTTAAGTGGTTCATTAGCACTATAGAATCCAATTGAAATACTTTTCAAAAATGGGTGTAATACCCTATTGTACGGCTTGTCAACTTGTGAAAAATCTAATGATTACGAGTAGAATTGAACGTAGGAATGACAAATTATTTTACTGGTATAATTGAGTATTTTACCACAACAATTTGTTTTTGAAATCCATTTGGCTTGTTGTTGAAAAAGGTCTGAACCATGGGCCGATTAACGTGTGGGGTGCCTACTGTCGTATGTTTTCCAAACGTTCATGATATCTTACCTCTGATCCAGCCATCAGCTCTCCGATAAATAAATGCTTGTTTGGGGACGATCGTTTCGCCAGGAAGTTACGGACACCTTCCATAGCAGTCAGATAGTCGTCGAGTAAACTGAAAGTAAAATGTAAAAAAAGCGCCTGAAATAACATATAATATATATACAACAACAAAATGTCGCAAGCGGAGAAACTAGAGTATCCTCAGGTAATCAGCTAACGAAAGATGTCAACAGATTTGAGCGATTTTTGACGACCTTGAGGTGTGATCATACAAGATCCAGTATATTATGCAACAGACGATGCACATAAATGCAACACACGTATTTTTGTCGATGGCCACTGTGGAACAAAAACGATCAATATACTTAGTCTGGCCATAAATACTGTTACAATTAAAAATAAGAAAGATATTACATTTGAATTTGGAATCTGTCATTTTTATACGATTGTTCATTGAGTTTTATTCTTTTGGCGCCAATACATTGTAAACTATTTTGCGATATTAAAATGGAGTGGGGTGATAAAGAGAACAGAATCGCTGTGATTGCATTACACAAAGTTGGTATGGCAACTGCAATTTTTAAAACTCTCCATACGCTTGGTATTAGTCAAATGTTTGTGTACCGGGCTATTAATAGGTATAATGAGACCTCCTCTGTTTGTGACAGAAAAAGATCTGGCCGTCCACGTAGTGTTCGTACGAAAATGGTGGTCAAAGCAGTAAGGGAAAGAATTCGAAGAAATACTGTCCGAAAGCAAAAGATTTTATCTCGGGAGATGAAGATAGCACCCAGAACCAAGTCGCGTATTTTAAAAGATGACTTAGGACTTGCAGCCTATAAGAGACGCACTGGTCATTATTTAACTGATAATTTAAAAAATAATAGGGTGGTAAAATCGAAACATCTATTGAAGCGGTAAGCAAAGGGAGGTCACAGAATTTTTTGTTTACGGATGAGAAAATCTTTACAATTGAGCAACATTTTAATAAACCAAATGACCGTATTTATGCTCAAAGCTCTAAGGAAGCTTCCCAATTAGTCGACAGAGTGCAACGTGGGCATGGCGTTAGCTATGATATAGCTATACGTTAGCCATATTTTGTGAAAAAGGTATCAAAACATCGGCACAAGTGTATCAAGATACCATTCTTGAGAAGGTAGTTAAGCCCCTTAACAACACCATATTCAATAACCAAGTATGGTCCTTCTAACAAGACTTGGCGCCGGGTCATAAAGCTCGGTCCACGCAGTCTTGGTTGGAAGTGAACGTTTCGGACTTCATCAGAGCTGAAGACTGGCCGTCGTCTAGTCCCGATCTTAATCCACTGGATTATGATTTATGGTCAGTTTTAGAGAGTACGGCTTGCTCTAAACGCCATGATAATTTGGAGTCCCTAAAACAATCCATACGATTGGCAGAATTTTCCCATGGAAAGAGTGCGTGCTTCTATTGATAACTGGCCTCAACGTTTGACTGTATTGCGGCCAATGGAGACCACTTCGAATAAGCATTTTATATTTAAATTTAAAATTGTTTTATATTTATGTATTAAACTAACACACCGTAAAAGTAATAAATATTATTTACAATAAAATAAAATAAATCTTCGTGACAATATTTATGGCAAGACTAGGTAAAGGGTAGAGCAAAGTAGGGGTAGCCTACTTTGCTCTACCCTTTACCCTTGATATTGATTGATTATTAACAGGTGATGGTAACGATTGATAAAATCGAGAAAATCTATAAGAAGCTGACGGATGTTATTGATCGTACACAGCATACAAATCGAGTGAAAACAATAATCGTCAAAAAACGAGGAAATCCTTAGTCACTTTTAGGCTCATGATTATATGATAGACCATGGAAATTCGGATTACAAACGTATACAAACTTTCGTGTCTTGATCAATTAGTAAATAAGGGTAACGACCTATATTTGCAAATTGACCAAGTAAAACAAGTAATTTCGCAAGGCTCGCTTCGCAACTAGCGTAGCTTAAACGTATACGCGACGCTAACGCCTTATCACAGGACAACGTAAGTTTCGATAATTATATAACTTGATATAAATCAACGCCAGAGGCGAAGGCACCCTTAAACGAAACTGTCGTATGAGAACAAAAAAAAAATTCTTAATTAATTTTTAACTGCTGGACAGATATTGCTAATAAATTCTAAATGCTTGCCACATAACCATGGTCCAGTTATTTGACCTTTTAAATGGCTAATTAAGTTAATTGTCGCACAGACGGGATATTAAGACCAGCATTCGCGTTGATTGGGTGTTTTTACTTGCTTACGCCGCTAAAATATGTGATATTTTTACATGATTTATCTTGCACAGCAGTTGGGTCATTGAAATGTCACAACTAGTTTTAAATAAACCGAATTGTAAAAAAGACAAAAATGTAAATAAACCAAATTGTAAAAAAGTTGAGTGTTGCACAAATATTAGTATTTCCGCGATCGTCTAGTCTAAACCAAATAAATGTCTATTTCGCACACTATTTTAAATTGAAGTTGAAGAACAAACAGAAATTCGCGAAGTCAGAGGAGCTCAGAAGCATGTCGTATGGCACATAACAAGTAATCGCCTTGAACGATAATAGCACCCATTGTATGTGCATTTTTTTTTCCTTGTGCAATACAGTATTGTAATAATGTCGAACTGTTGTTAGCATATATTTTGCCAGTTTGTTTGAAAAGTAATACTTCTAGTCTATTATCAAAGGTTCAAGTAAAGCTTATTCGACAGATTGCCCTTCTTGGACCGTATCCAGTAAGGCAATAACCCGCTATAGTAATGTCAATAGATAATAAATACGAGCACAACTTTAAAATTGTTATCACCAATTGTCTTTGTCTTTCTATATATATATTTATATAATTGTCCATGTCTTTGGTTTGTTTTGATCATCACATTACATCAATTCCTTAGGCAGCATCACTACTTCATTACATTGACCCGAAAGAAGATGCATGTTTTCATTATATTATGAGTATGACACATGCAAAATGCTTATTTTAGACCTTGGCAGTTAGTCAATTTCTAGTAGTAATAAGGATCAAATTCGCAAAACACATATACGTTAGTATGAAACGCATTCTTTCGACGGTCGCACTGTAGTAGAACATACCTCTATATCAAACGAAAACGATACTATCTTTCATTCTGTTGAAACAATACAACTTTAGTGACAACGCAAGACTTACACCAGATTTTTGTTTCAGAATTTGAAGTTGAGGACTTAATTTATGTTACATTTTTAATGTAAGGAATTTTGAATCTCAACGGTTACCTTAATTACTCGTAATGCTAAAGTAGAGTTTGACTAGTTCTCAACTTGAAATTCCAAAATCAGAAACTGGGTGTTATTAGCGACTTAAAATTAAGTTGCGGTTGGGAATGCAGTCTACAGATACGTTATGTATAGATCTTTCGTTGTAATACTTACTAGTTAATAGTCTTTCCAGTTTGCAGCCATTGTTTCAGTAAGTACTCGTAGTAGCTGTCCCCTCTGGCTCCAAGCGTGATGGTCGCGTGCGGCAGAAAATGGCCAGTGTTCGGGTTTATAAATATTGGCACCAGACCGTGCTTCTTCGGCAAGTGATGGATCTTCTCCGACACAGCTGCGGCGGCGTCCTAAAATAAAAAAAAAACACGGGTTTTTTAACTAATATTTCACAAGTAGGTACCGTCAACGTCAAAAAGTTGTATGCATCGACAAGAATTAATTTGATTGTCTACAATCTGCGTTACATAATATTGTATCAATGAGTACCCAATGTGTAATATGTTTTGTGGTAACACATTGCTAAAATATTACGAAACACAGAGGGTAGACGATTAAATGAATTCTTGTAAATTATACATCTTTTTGAGGCTGCGTGTACTCAAAGGCAAAAGTTAGAAGGCCATTCCCATGATTACAGAGTAATTAGGCATCGCAGTTATTAATATGTAAAACCCAAACTTTATCGTTGTCATTAAGTGAATAGGCATGGATAGAAACAATTATCTACAGCTAATGGTGTAATGTATTGTCTCGAACCGAAAATGGTTGTTACCATTGGTTTTAATATATTATTTTCTACTCTTTTTGGTTGATATAGGGCTTGTTCTAAATCCGCCTGGCTAGCTACCACGATCTTATCTAAGTCTGCCGCCATAACAACAATGTTAACAGCGTTGTTATGTTTCGGAATTAAGATAGCAAGTTCCGCTAAGGTTGAGGATTCCGGGTGAAGCGTGAAGCTTGCCTCCAACTTCGGCCTGATACTTATCATCAGGTGAGATGGAAGCCAAGAGACACAAGTTGCGGTTTAAAAAAAAACCGTTTAGTTAAAGTCGAAATTTTATGACAGCTCTTCCCTTATCACATTACCTGACTTTTGGGGTAATAATAGAAAGAAAAAAAGAAAGAAAATATGTTTATTCTGCACAAACAAAACGCACATTATAAAAAAAAAAAACAAAAGTAGCCACAAGCCTCGTATTCAACCAAAAAAAAAAAAAACGATTGGAATGTTGTTCATTGGTAATAGGACATCATCTATATACATTATTATAAAATTAAGTCACTTTTCGTGTGTCTGTGTAGCCGAGTTGTTCTCATAAACCACGCAACGGATTTTGTTGCGGCTTTCTCCATTAATTACCATACCACCATTACCATTACCATATTACCATACCACCATTACCATTACCATATTACCATTTTTTTGTTTTTTTTTTACCGCATGTAAACGTACTTTCTTTCTTTTTTTTATTTTCTAATTAGAGGATTTATTCCGGAAGGTTTATGTGTATACATAAATCTTTTATTTAAAATCGTTTAAATGGGGATGGCAACCCTAATCCACACTAATATTATAAAGAGAAAAGATTTGAATTTTGTTTGTCTTTAACTCAAAAACTACTGGACCGATTTTAAAAATTCTTTCCGCAGTAGAATGCTATATTATCTCTGAGTAATGGCTATAGGCTATAATTTATAAAGATATCACGCGGGCGAAACCGCTGGCGGAAGCTAGTACTTTATATACTTATGTTAGTTTGTGCCATGGGCGATTGTAGTCTGAAATAAACGAATTTTATGAATACATACAGCGGCAGCGGTTCTTGAAATAACGAATGACGTCTATAGTTCATTTTACTGACGTGTTTTTGGTACGTTTGTTTATTATGAAGATTAGAATGTATGACGCGTTTCATTCTTGAATGTTATGCCGCCATGCCTTGCCTTGTATTAAAACAGCTAACTTGCAACATTTTTTAAACATTGTTGTGAGTGCACTCTGTTGTCAAGTCTAAGTACTCCATGCTTAAACAGTTATTATGCACACAATTAAAAATAATATTGGCAGTGTAATGGAAAGATAAATATTGTTACTGTGCAATCCACGACGACGCGCCCCACTCCGCTCCACTCCGTACTAAAGTACAGCTTACAGTAGAGTCATCGCGGAGTGGGTCGCGTCGTCGTGGATTGCACTATCTGTAACATTGGCGATTTAGTATACATATAGAAAAGTTTGGTCTTCTTTCTTACGTGTCGATTAGACTAAATTAATTACGTGTTGATTTGTCCAACCAAGAACGTACCCACCTGCTATCTAATTACGCAACACATTTTCGTAAACGATTACGACTAATTTGTTTAATTTTTACAGGTCAACAACTTTAATTGCGTTTTACGTTGTTGAGCAGATTTTTTTTTTCGAACTTATGAAGCAATGGATTAGCAATCTGTTTAAAAAAGATTCGGGTTCTGATTGATCGTGTATTACGCAATTAGGGTACTGGACAGTTATGATATAATAGTAATACGCATTATCTTTTATAACATTCGAGTTTGGTTGAACTACGTACTAGGTATGAAAGTAGCTGCTTATACAAAGTATAATTGTTACAGAGATGGCCCAGTTTCACCAATGTGTTCGAAAATACATTGAATCTGATTGGTTTGTATAAACCTGGCTCTGAAAGCTGGCCATAAATTTGTGGTGGCAATAAAAGAACTAGAAATTTGTGATCTTTGAATGAAAAGCGTGAATATTCTTTTAGACAAACATTCTATCCAGTTATTCGTGTGAATAAACTGTCTAGTGGCTATAAGTGGCTACCAGTCTTTTTACAAGTTTTTTGTAGGGGCCATCTTATTTGATGGCTCTTAATACTTTATGTAATAAGTGTAAAGAACATATTTTTTTGACTGGGTTATTCTATCGTACAAAGTTTGTGAGAATTGTTGCGATTTCAGAATTTTCTAGTACTCAAACCATAGATATCCAGAGATATGCCTTCATTGCGGAATAGTAAGGAATCCTAGTGCGACCGCATATCTCCCACCAAAATAATTACAACATTAACAAATAGTGTACTTACGACACACACTTAAAATTTGAACTCGCACACTAAGAAGAAAGCAGCTACACAAAATCAATTTCTAATAGCACACATACATAGAATGGGCGGGGCATTCACTTGTAAACACTCGCAATTTGCGAACATTCAATGCACACGCATGCAATTAGGGAGTCGAAAGCGATGGTCGATAATTTTTATCGATATTTATTTTAGCACATTCTTGTAATATTATAACTTCGTATAATTTTCTATATAATTTATTTTGTTTTTATATACCTATCCGAAAATATGGGTTATTTTTACTAAAAATAAAACGAGTTTTTTTTATTAATATTGTATTACCGGGTAAAGGGAACCCTCTCCGTTAAATATTATGCTATGCACGAGTAACTGTATTGAAATAACAATGTCTTTATTTGCTTCAAACAAAATTAAATTAATAACAAATTTAACTCTTATACTATACATGTAATACGAGAATATCCATTGAGTTCTGTAAAAAAAGATTCGACTGCAATAATACGCATGTCGATAAAATCAGCCGCACGCACTCGATTGCACCTCTCTAAACCCAAAACGTTCGTTCCGTTCGGAAAGATTCGGTTTAGTTCGGGCTAGTTCGTATCGCTCCGGACGTAAGTTAGTAAATGATTTAAAAATTGATTTAAAATATTAAACAGTGACTTAAATGTTTACTTACCGGTGGTAGGACACGCCATTTGTCTTCAGGTTGATGGTACTAGACCTATTTTTACAAATTATTACTGCACAGCTCGGCATTTTGGTTTTTTACGCATCAATAGTACACTGTACGCAGTTGCAAAGCGATTGAATGAAGCGTACAGCTGCCGTTCGAACATAAGCCCAATTTAGCAATGTCGAGGCGCCACGTGCTACGCCTCCAAGGCATATCCCTCGATATCCGTGACTCAAACCTTAGTTGATCCAATAGTTTTTAGATCCTTATAAGAAATAGGATCGACCGACACCAAAAAATGTTTTAGTGAAAATTGCCCATTTGCTTGTTGACTGTATTTTTTTTCCAAAATCTGTGAATGGGGATCATAATTTCTCAACAAAACAAGGACAGTCTCCTAAGACTGTTTTTCAGTCAATACAATGGTTAATGTTCGAGGAGCTCGTGGCTAAGTAGTAACTGCCGCACGGGTCGATCCGTCAGGTTAAGCTACGCTTGCCGGGGTTGGTCTGTGGATGGGTGACCATCTTTACATACCGAGACTCCTCCGTGCCTCGGAAAGCACGTTAAGCCGTTGGTCCCGATTGTCATTCGTGGATCTTTGACAGTCGTTACGGGTCGTCAGAAGCCCGAAAGTCTGTCAATGTCAGTCTGTCTTACCAAGGGATATCGTATTACCCAGTTACTGGGTTGTGGAGGTCAGATAGGTAGTCGCTCCATGTAAAATACTAGTATTCAGCTGCATCCGGTTAGACTGGAAGCCGACCCCAATATAGTTGGGAAAAGGCTAGGCAGATATACAATGGTTAATGTTACTGCCCCGGGTCAAAAATCCACAAGATAGGTATATTGCGCCAGTAATTGCTTAAAACCTCCTGCTGAGTAAGAACGGACGCGTGTTGATGCGTCCTACCTCAGCCACGCTTGAGGCCACAACGACCTCGTACGTACCGCTACTGCATTACTTGACAAAAATTATGGTCGCATCACGGTGTTGTCTCGAGTAAAAAACAGCCGATCTATTCTGTAAATATCTCACAGTGAAAACTAAGGGAAGTGAGTTAGCTGTCAAACAGCGAAAATCCGTACATACTCGTAATAGGTAATACGGGCTGGTATAATTATGCATCTACACGTCAAAGCAAGTATTTTGCTTACGATAACAATTATCGTGCAATCTAACATCAGGTGGAAAGTCGAAAGCTCACTTTTCCTACGTCTTCACGTTGAGTATTTTACAGAATAGGTAGTGCAGTATGACCAGGCACCGGTGAAGATAGACTCGAAACAACATAACGTCGACGTCTCAAAAAGATGCCCATCCATAGATAAATAACACCCGTCTCTCCACTGACTGGTCCATTGCCTACTCAAGGATGCATATCCGGTACGGCTCGTAAATCCTTTCCTATCCTGAGGGCACGTCTTCCTTACCATTACCGCGCCCCCCGGTCTACTCCTTGATATGCAATGGCCTTTGTAGTCCCATGAAACATAAGACTTCATGGGCTACTGCATATCTTGGGGTAAACCACGCTGGGATCGGTGCCTTTAATTCATTCATTCAATAGGTAGCGCAGAATGACCAGACGTTAATATGCCACATGGTTTTAGATAAAAACTCACAGCAAACAAAAACTTTTTCTAACTTGGTTGTTAGGCAGATTAGGACACTACGTCAATTTGCCGTGTTACGGCCATTGCACACTGACAAAGAATGACCGTTGTGATTTAAAACGGGCAATTGAGTTCATACAATATTAGTAAATTTGCTTTGGAATCAAGTTATAATGGACACAAACAGAAAGCAATTAAGTTTTAAATTGTCAAAGGAGTTGGCCAGTCAGAAAGATGAAGCTAGTTGCCCATTCCAAAGCGCAGTAGGTTCCTATGGACTAGGTTCGTAGGACTTTGCATTGACACTCACCTCAAACCCAGGATTACCGCTAGCTCTGGATAGTTCTCTGAACTCCAACTGCACTGTAGTCACCTCAGCAGTGGTACTGTAGTGGGACCATTCTGGTGCATGCGCGGTTCTCTCTCCAAGGTTCACATCAGAGTATGGTATACCAGAGGGTGAAGAGAAAGCAGCCATTAATCGGTCTCCAAGATCGATCTAAAAATGGAGATAGGATATTTTATTTTGAATTTCATTTACTTTCTATTTAGGTATCGGTTGCAGTTGTATGTGGACCCACATTGCAGTTAAAAGTTAAACAAATTAGTTCACTCGACTCATTGGATTCTTCATTCGACTCATTAGAAACAGCTAGGAAGGAGGCGTCCAACGACAATGGCGTGCCATGACACGGTAGAAACGGTACCTATGTTTAGGAGCAGGCCTGAACTTTGTAAACTAAAAGATGTGGTTTCCAAATCGATTTTTAAGAACTGTTCCTTAATATTCTATTTGGAAACCACATCGTACTCTGAGTACATGTTGTAGGTTAGGTTTTAACAAATATAAATAAGGAAAGACTATCTTTGCTCATCCTGACGAGAATAAATGGGTTAAAAATTGTACACTTACAGCTTTATTAAGGAACATACGATCTTGAGTGAAATGATAACAAGACAACAAACTTCCCATAACTCTGATAGTGACTTCAAAGAAATTAACATCTTTGTTCTTTGTAAAAACTAGCTCATTTGTAATCCATTGCTTGCCTTCCTCGAATTCTGGGAACAAAGAATAACATAACAAGTAAGAGAACCGATATTAAAACTAAGTGTGTCAATATCCAATTATTTGATTGAACATCGATTCATCCTGAAAAAGATTAATAATGTGTACCACCATACACTTAAAATCTCACATATGTATGATATATCGTTTTAGAGAAAAAACTGTGACAGATCAACATGCATTGAAGTGATTCCATAAGTTTAATTTTTGTTGGTTGCCTCTGTAATCGTTTGTAATTGGTACTTCTAAAATAGGACGTGTGATAAGACGTGTCGCAGTTTTCATCTTATTTTAGAGAATGCCTTTTGGATGGTTAAGGGGAGGTTTTACGAATTTGCCTGTTTTTAAATCAATTTTAAATGGTCAAATTAGTGTATTTAGGTACTGAAAAAGATATATGTCATAGATACATCCTTGTTTGAGGGAAATTAAAGGTTCAAAACACGATAAATTGTAATTTGCTCGATCAAAAAAAAATTCGATACAGGGTCGATTTCAAAACCATTTTTCGTTTCATTTCCTAATTACAGCACAAAATAATATGAAAATTGCATATATGATGAGGTAATCGTATTTTAGAGGTTATTTAAAGATTGGATTTTTAAGTTTAGTAGATTTTTTAAAAATAAACCCAAATATAGTAAATCGGGCTAAATCGGCTCGCGCTCAGAGTCCTGCGGGACGTCATCGGAGGTGGACCTGTGTCAAAAAATTTAAAAATACGCTCTCTCTGCAGTTGTTAAAAAAATCTTATAAAAGAAGAACACATTAGATATGAAATTGCGACAGCTCAGAAAAAATATTAGGTAATTTTAATATAGTTTTAATTCATAATATTGTTTTCGAAAGTGAGATTATTTCTATGCGATATGATGACGTTTAATTGTCATCTTAAAATAGTGTTAGACACATTATAAATTATTATCGATAAAATTATAGTCAAGTGCGAGTTTTATATAATTTTTTATCGTCGTTTATGAAGAAGTTTTTTTTTTATTTTTTTATCAGATTCATCCATGTTACTATATTCACTCTCCATGGAATTGGTTTTTAATGGTAAAAAACAATTTTTAGAGGTGTCGTTGTGTTTTTTTCCTACAGTATCAAATTAGTTGTATTATGTTTTCAACAAACTATCTAACTAGCATATACGAGTATCCTGAAGAATATCATATGTTTTTATAATTTTGTTTAATGCAGTAGATCATATAATTTAAGGCATCATAAAACTAGTTAGTTATAAGTTATAAACATTTTATTTCTCTTCCACAAAGGCACCTTAAAAATATAAATATCAATATCTGATAAATCCTTTGTGGGAGACTGGTATCTGCACTAGGAAAACCTGTCACACAGATTACCAGCCCCCCCCCCAAAAACAGTGTTGCAAGTGTTGCAACCCACAGTACAGACAGACAGACAGTATTTACATACAATTTTTCCATTTTCTACCTTTGGTAGGAGAACACAACTAAACAAAAACAAATAAAAGAAGATAAAAAAAAAAAAAAACATTAATACAAAAATTAAATTAAATTAAAAGTTATTTTTGAAGAGTGTGGAACAGTGATGTGGTGTGGTATGGTATGGAGTAGTGTAGTGTCATGTCGTGTGATGTAGTGTGGTGTAGTATAGGTGTGGTGTGGTATGTTGTAGTGTAGTGTCGTGTCGTGTGATGTGATGTAGTGTGGTGAGTGTGGTAAGGTGTGGTGTGGTGGAGAGCGGTGTGGTGTGATGGACAGGCTGAAAACACATTTATCTTAAAACAATAAGGAGGCTTTCAGTGCTATCGTAATCAAGGTTCAGTAAATACGTGGTGAGAACTTGCTTGCACTTTGCTTTAGTAAGAGGGTATATTTTTAAAATAGAGTTTATTTTATTGTATAAATAACTGCCAAGGAAATCAAAGTTGCGGCGCGAAAGACTACTTTTACATAGTTGAGTAGAACATACATTTGTTTTAATGCGTTTATGAGCGTTTAAGGATGGGTTGTAATTCAGAGTAGAATGTTTACGCAAGATTGTTTGAAGGATAAACAGTTGCCGAACAGTAAGAACCTTGCACTTATCGTAGAGTTCCGAGGTAGGGTGAAAAAACGGTAAAGCATTGGCCACCTTTAGGACTGCTCTTTGTGCTCGCTCGATTTTAATCATAAACGATTTAGGGGCCCCACCCCAAACAGAGATACAATAGTTTAGTACAGATTGACAAAGAGCAAAGTATACTGTCTTAAGAACTTTCGCATCTGCAACACGTCGTAGTCCTTTAAAAATGAAGATAAGCTTCCTAACTCTCTTGGACAAGAGGTCGATATGGGAATTAAAGTTTAGGTTTTTATCTATAGTCACACCGAGGTACTTGAGAGAGTCCACTTTTTCGAGCTTTGGACATGAGCACGACTGGGAAGAGCTGTTGTTACATGAGTGGGCCGTGATATCTAATAAGGGATTTTGAGTGAGTTGAGAGTTTGTAAGTGTAAATGTTATGTATTTAGTCTTATCTGTGTTAAGTGAGAGCAAGTTGTTGTTTAGCCAGGTCATGACTAGCGAGAAACCCATCTGAGCAAAGTGGTACACTTCCTCCCAAGTATCACCATAGAAAAGAAGAGCCGTGTCGTCCGCGAATGTAATAATCTTACAATTAGTAAGGTTTAACTGGCAAAGGTCATTTATGAAAATTAAAAAAAGGGTAGGCCCTAAAATACTCCCCTGAGGAATACCGATATTGACCTCACAGTCATCACTCAACCATTCATCGACTACAACACGTTGAGCTCTGCCGCTCAGGTAACTTTCGAACAATTTTAGCTGATCGCCACGAATTCCGAGGTGCTCAAGCTTCTTCAGTAAAAGTGACGCAGAGACTGTATCAAAAGCCTTCGCCAAGTCGAGGAAAATCGTAAGGACCTTTTTCCTCTTATCCAACCCAGAAACTATGGTATCAGTAAGTTGATGTACAGCATCGCTTGTTGATCTGCCTTTACGAAAACCATATTGATTATCCGATAACAGTTTGTTTGTCTCTAGATAATTGGTTAATTGCTTGTTAATAACTTTCTCAAGAATTTTGGATAGTGTAGGCAAAATGGATATTGGACGGTAGTTATTGACACAGGCCCTGCTACCAGACTTTTGAATTGGGTGAACTAGGGATTTCTTGAGATCCGAGGGAAATTCACCAGTGGAAAGACAGATGTTGCAGATAAACGCGATAGGATCAGATAATAGGTTACAGTATCTTTTAAGTAATTCACTGGGAACGTCGTCACACTTTACGGCACAAGTGGTTTTCAGAGATGCTAAGATGATTTTGATCTCATCCACATCAGTGGGCAGAAGGACAAAAGAGAAGAGACAAGGTGGTAGAGAAGAAGTCTGGTATGAGGCAGGGTCAAACCTTGCGATAGACCCCGCTAAAGACCTACCAATCCCTACAAAGAAATCATTAATCTTATTGACAGAGTTCCTGGGCTGATTTGGATCAATTAGATCCATGGGTGGACTTTTCTGCTTAGTGGTGTAAGTGATTGTTTTGATGGTGTCCCACAACTTCTTAGTGTTCCTCTGACATTTTGAGAGTTCAGCCTTATCATACTCTTGTTTAACTTTTTTTAGAATGTCATTACAGAAATTGCGATAACGTGTGTAGGTAATTTTCGTTACTTCGTCATTTAGATGCTTTTTAGACTTAAGATGAAGATTGTCTCGATTTCGCATGCAACGTAGCAGTCCAGGAGTAATCCATGGCTTAATTAATCGCTTACGTCTCGGAACAGTTATCTTTTTAGTACAAGTAATCATCAAAGTGGTTAGGGTCTTAAGGAAGAAAGATACAGCTTCATTGGCCCTATCTAAAGAATAAATACTGTCAAAAACAACAGTTTTAATTTTCTCGTCGAGGGATGGATAATGAATACGTCTTATTGTTTTTGAAAGACGGTGTGAGGAACTTATATGAGAAAGGCTTATAATGACGCTGTAGTGGTCGGTTAGAGTTGTATGGGCAACAAAACATTTCACCGAAAGTTTTGCCTTGACAATTACGTGGTCAAGGCATGTTTGAGAATGGGTGGGGATATGGTACGCAGGCAACATTCCATGAGAGGCCAACAGATTAAGGTAAATTTCCGCTCTTGCATCCGCAGAAGAAGGCGCTATGTCTATATTAATATCGCCAGTAAGGAAAATATTATTGTATGACGATAAAGTTAGTAAAATATCAATTAGTGATTCAAGAAATTTAGAGACATTTCTTTCTCCCGGGGGACGATAAATACACAGAACCACCGTTTGCGAATTGATAATGATAATCAGACAATTGCCATCTACAAGCGATGGTTCCAATATCTTATAGGTAAGGGTAGATTTGTAATAAACAATAACGCCCTCGTTTTGCGTCCTGTTAGCATGTGTGTTTGCGAACTGATAACCACTTATGAGTGGAATAACCGGTGTCCGAGATATCCAACATTCCGTTAGAACGATCACATCCCAGTCAATTTCTGATCGCTTGATGAGGGTTTGCAATCCTGAAAAGTTTCGGTTAACACTTCTAATATTTTGTACAATAATATTCAAATTTTTTAATATAAAAAATTGTCTTTGCTAATATCATGTCCTACATTAATAAACACATCATATACAATTTGTCCGGTTGTCGGTTGTATATTGAATATTTCAAACAACTATCACTCAAGAAATGGTGTTTCAAACAAAAGTGCTATACTAACATGAACAAATGTATGGAACACGATAAAAATCGTAATTATATTGTTATAAATTCAGAAGTAAGGATATTAAATAATTTTCTTATTTTTCTTATTACGTCGTTGTATTTTCTCAACAAATATACTTGCACTTGTTATTATTACTAAATAATGTTTAATTTGCAACGGCGCCATTTCCATTGTATTTATTAAAATGCGTAACTTCCAGAATCACTCATTTTACCAACACTTTAAATCAATTGATCAATTGATATGAAACTGACACAGATAAAACATAACACTCTTAATCAATTGAGAAACTGATACTAAACGTAAGACAAATAAAATACTCGTATAACAATATTTTTCGAATAGCGGAGCCAGCAACACAATTTTTATCGTATTGGCTCAGTATGAACAACTTTCAGTTTTGAATACAAAGTCACTGTTTACGATATCGTATACGACACTACTGTATACGATAAAATGTCGTTCTAAAATTTCGATGTCCTAAAATAATAGATTCGATAAATTATAGCTTGCTACAGCTATAATTTACCGAATCTATTATTTTAGGACATCGAAATTGTAAAACGACAAATAAAATATAATAATATTTTTCGAATAGCGGAGGCAGCAACACAATTTTTTTCTTGAATCCGTGATTTTATCGTATTGGCTCAGTATGAACAACTCAGTTTTGAATACAAAAAGTCACTGTTTACGATATCGTATACGAAACTACTGTATACGATAAAATGTCGTTTTAAAATTTCGATGTCCTAAAATAATAGATTCGATAAATTATAGCTTGCTACAGCTTTAACTTATCGAATCTATTATTTTAGGACATCGAAATTAGGTACGTCACTTGACAATAAAGTACGTCAACTGTTACTTCATAAATATCTGTCATTTTTTATGAATCTTCATGAGCGGTGGGAAATATCCAAAACAAAAAATATGGTCACAGTATAAGCGAAACAGTAAGACCATTTTTAGCCCATCCAATTTAACAAAAATCCTGACGAAATAAAAATGAAAGTTTGTATGGAAATTCGCCATTTTTTTTTCTTAAATTCACTTGATAAAATTCTTAAATTCACTGACAGACAATGCACAACCTAAACCGCTGGGTCTAGAAGCATGCAATTTTGCACAATAGTTCTTTTTATAACCAACGAAATTACGACTTTGATATTTTCTATCAAAATTATATTTTGCGTGACCGTTGAGATACCCAGTAGCACTATTGCAATTTTAAACTTTCACCTTACTACCGCAAAGTCATGTTTATCTGAAACTAGTTTCTGTCCGTGTCTTCATTCGCGTGAAAGTCATAAGACATCACAATTATACTAAAATAACAGCCACATTTTATCAATCTTCACTGTACACTGTTTGTAGTTTTGGTCTCGGCGACCAAAATATTAGATTTAGGACTGGTGACGCGACTGGCTGGCTAGCTGGACTAGCGAGCAAGTGACAGAGTTATCCGTGTGAGAAGCAGCTCCTCCTGAGGTCGAAACGCGCAAGTAACACTCCTCAGTAGCAATTTCCCATTGCTTGCGAATTTGTTCGTTTCAAGTGAATTATTAAACGTCTGCGTTCCTTTTTATACTAACCTAATGGCACAGCACTGATACACGAACTGCTTCTTACAGATTATTCATGACTACCACAGCTATCACTAAAAAAATCAGCAGTTTGTACCAGGGTGGCTATGGTTAGGTGACTGTTAATGAGATTTTTTTTATTGATTTTTATTAAAACCAGAGATGACAGAAGAGGCCTAAACTTCATGTTTGTCGTTGTACGTTCTACGAACTCTCCCATAACAGTAGGTATATGAAAAGTTAAAAATGTTGTTTATTTTATAAATCAAATGAATTGATTGTCACAAAACAAACACACGCACGCACACACACAATACATTAACTGATAACGACACTGACCCGACATCGACACGATATTGGCGATCAGATGATCGGATACGTTTAGTGCCTTATCTTGTTATCGTAACCTATATCGTCGCAGACAGCGACCGACACCGATATAGGCACGATATCTACCGGCGAAGGCACAGTGCGGGGAGAGTAGCGGCATTCTTTCACTTGAACACACTTTTTCTCACTGCAGACTTCAAGACGTTGATACTTAGTAGGCACTGTGGTTGTTTGGTGCGTCGCGATGGTCATCGATATTCACCAATAGCATTGGGCCGATAATAATTGTATCGGTATCGAATCGATGTCGGTATAATAGCTGCCGACGTATCGGTAGGTATCGGGTTGGTGTCTTATCTGTTAACGTGAAAACGCCCATTAGGTACACAGGACATTTTAAGTAATCATTTTAGTTCATTACACCGTAGGTCCCATAAAATGTAAACTTATTGAAAAAACCGAATCTAAGAAAAACTAGTTCAGTTGATCAACTGCAAATATTTCATGCTGTGGCATGGATTTTCCGCGAAATGGTGAGCGGTGCATCGTAAATAAATACGTCACTCTGCATTTGGGGGAGGCGGAGGTAGCGTTTCAAAGGCCTACAAACACGGAAAACCTCGCCTTAAGATTTTAAATATATTTAAAAATGTAAACGATATGTTTAAAAACGAAATAAAGGAATATAATAAAAGCCAATTATTCAGACCATTTAAAACTTTTGCTATTAAAATATTATTATTAACAAGCTGTAAAAAAAAGTTATAAATAAAATTAAAATAATTCTATTGTTGATACATTGGCAAAGGCCTCCTACATTTCTTTCCATTTTTCTCTATCTATTGCTAATTGAGGCCGCAGAATCGAAATTATGGTTAAGGATAATAATCCGTTAATATTGAATCACAATGAGCTAAACGGAGGTGGGTGGCCGTACACATGGTACGAGTACACCGAGTTTTAGTAAAAGATCTTCTTTGTAGAGCCGAGCGTCTCTGTTCCTCACTATCACCTGTGTGATAACACAAAATAAGGACCTTACTTAATTTCGACAGACAGACTATAAATAATGTATTACCTTCAGTCAGTCCCATAATGTAGGCTGTGTCCAGTGAGTCCACGATGGTGAGGCCAAGAGAGAACCAGTCGAACGCCATGCCGGACACTGGCTTCAAATTGTCGTGGCCCCACGCGTGTTCCTTGTAGCCACGCCACGCGTGCCTGAAGCTTTCCACTACGGCGTATTGACGAGCATTTATCGGTCCTAAAAACACAATTATTGTTTTAATATTGTGAGGTGTGTTAGTATGATATGTTCCTTCTTTTTTATTTAGTTATTTAAAGCCCCAATACGTAAACCCAAATTAGGCAATTCATTTTCGTCAATACTTTTTCAATTTGTATCTAATATTATGTATACACAGTGTGTCTGGTTACCGGTGCAATATGATCAATTTTATCGACAAATCCACCATATTATTTTTTCCTCTTTTTATGTTGTTTGCAAAATTGCGAATGAATTTGAACAACGATTGAAGGTAATAATTTTTTAACCTTTTAAAATTAAACGCCATTAAATTGTTATTTTATTTGTTCTTTTCCTTCTACATGTCAGGATCTTTAAAGTAAAGGGTCATATTCAAATAGACAGCACAAATCCTAAACTATTTATTTAACTAGAGCTTAGGTCTCAGACATCAGTTTTTAGGTAATATCTTAGTGTATCTAAAAAGTAAAAAGTAACAGTCTAGTTTTTTTTTTACATTTAAGAAGTAAAAAAAACAACCAAATTTTTTCACACTTAACGTTTCAAGAAATAGGGGTTAAAGTATGAAATTGCCGTTTTATTGTAATAGGTACTTCAAATTGACATATAACCTTCATGGTTTGAGATTTTTGAGTGATTTTTTTTTCACATGGTACCTATGTAGTTCTTCTTTTAAAAAATGTGCATCATTCGATTATCGACTTTCAGTTGTTTTTTTTTATCCAGCTTAGACAAGAAAGATGGATACTTCAAAAATTCGAGTTATTTTGAATAAGAGTTGCGACGCGGAACTAACGCGGCAGAAAAAGCTCGCAATATCAATGTTGCGTTTGGAGAGGGGAGTGCTAATGAACGCACCTTGCGATTTTGGTTTAAACGCTTTCGTGATGGAAACTTTGCTTTGAAGAACGAACCACGTGGAAGACCGCCCACACAGGTGAATAACAATGAATTGAAAGAGATGGTGGAAGCCGATCCGAGCCAAACTACCCAGGAATTAGCTGCATGGTATAACGTTACCTTACTAACAATAAATACTCATTTGCGTCAAATCAATAATTTAAAAAAAATAAGAGAAATTGGTGCCTAATGGTTTGACTGATCTGCAGAAAGAAACGCGTGTTGAAACTTGTGTTGCCTTGTTGAATCGATACAGAAATGAAGGAATATCGGATCGAATTGAGACATTTGATGAAAAGTGGATTCTTTACGATAGCCGTAAGCGAAAAATGCAATGGCTGACCCCAGGTCAAACGCCGCAACAGTGTCCTAAAGCAAAGCTTACCAATAAAAAGGTAATGGTAACTGTTTGGTGGTCTCAGCATGGTGTTATTCACTGTATCCTTCTCCGATCTGTCTGGTCAAGCAATAATGGCAGATGTCTACTGTGGCGAACTCCGAACAATGATAGCAAAACTAGCACTGAAACAGCCCCGACTCATGAATCGATCTTCACCATTATTGCTCCATGATAACGCGACACCTCATACAGCACGAGAAACCGTTTTAACTCTACAGGAACTGCAATTAGAAACCATTCGTCACCCTCCGTATTCGCCAGACCTTGCTCTAACGGACTACCATTTTTTTCGTGATTTGGACAATTTTCTACGAGATAAAAAGTTTTCTTCTCAGGAGGCAGTACAAAATGCTTTCACACAGTTTGTGGAATCTAGATCATGAGAGTTCTATCGCAAAGGCATAAATTACCTTCCTAATGGCCGCAAAGTATAGATAATAATGGTAATTATTTTGATTAAATAAATATACTTATTAAATTTAAAAAAAACGAATATCATTTTTTTAGTACAAATCGGCAATTTCATACTTTAAGGGCAGAAACACATAACGCGTTGCGGCGCCGCACCGCGAGAATCGGCAGTAGCGGTGGCAGTAGCGGCACTGCCGATTGTAACGGCGCGGCACCGCAGCGTGGCGCTAGTTCCAGTTTTATGATGTCATACTTGTTGACAATGATTTAGTTTGTTTCACAGACTACAAAGAGATACTAAGTAGCTCTTCAAATGATGATATACTCATTCTAAAGTAGGCGAAAAAATTATTTTCGTCTATCTTTAATGCTTTGTATTTTCTAGAAAAGTACTCGCCATCGGGATTCATAGCCTTATTAAATTGATGTATCCAGTATCTTCTTTGTCATTTATTTAAAACAGAGTATGTATTTTTAATAATAAATAAGCAACAAGTTTCTCTCGATTGTCCATGGCAGAGACACGTCTATCCACAATCAAAAATCACGAGAAACTGGATACCCTACCATACGACAATAAAATGCTCTTTTTCGCGACGCCGCGCCGCAACGCCGCAACGCGGTTATGTGTTTCGGCCCTTACCCCTCATATTTTTTTAAGGTTTTAACAGGATTTTTTGATAAACCTTTTAGTGTCTGTTTTAGTTTTAGTGTACTTTTGTAGCTGTCGAATGAAACAACTTTTAGACCTCTACATCGGTAGATATTGCAAAATAAATTAACCCACCCGTAATCAGTAAAAAAAAAATAGCCGCCACTTCAAAACAGTAGGGGCAAAATGCCTTATTATGGTGGATTTAACGATAAAATTGATCATATTGCTTTGACACCGGTGACCAGACAACATAAAATAATTGTACATTGAATATTTTTGTAAAAAAAACAAATTGCTACGAGGTACGGTAGGAACGAGTCTGATGCCGAAAATATAGTTTTTAGAATATTTGCCCATTTGTCTGGATGTATGTTCCGGATTGGCAAACTGCTGAACGGATTTAGAAGTATTTTGGCACACAGATAGTTTATAATCTGAAAATTAATACATAGGGTTCTTTTAATCCTAGTAGTGCGTTCCCGTGGGATATTTTCCGACATCAACGCAGGTGAAGCCGCGAGCAAAAGCAAGTACTTACACACAAGAATAGTCGTAAAAAATATAGTGACGAGATATAAAACTGAAACCTTTAAAATAGAGATACATGTGATAAGTGAACAATCATTTTGTGTTGTTTGTTTATACTGCAGCGGTTAATCCGCCACATACGAACTACGCATCAAAGACATGACGTCACACAAATCCTGCATCGAGCAATTAGTTTAACCGCGCGAACGACATATATAAGACTATCCGACATCAACAGTCGGGCAGTCGGCCCGCCAGACACAACACCCGTCTGGTCGGAGGATCCTCCCTTTTCTATGGTGGATGAGTGAACTTTACACCCTGTTCCTCATACCCCTAAATTGGTGACCCCGAGTATGAACGTCAACGCAGCTTTCGTGCAACTACTTCAGCGTGACGTCATCATCATCACTCCCGCAAGCTTCCGTGAGGCGAGTCACACAGACAGCCAGCACCCACGGCTTCAACGGGTATCCAGACCACCAGCATGCAGCGAACGCGCATTCCTGGTCATCACCCTCAGCCTCATCACCCCGACTCACTGGGGAATCACCGCAATCATCTCAATCAGCGCAATCACCTTATTCACCGCAATCACCTCAATCACCACAACCGCCGCAATCACCGCAGACAGTTCCGACTCACCGCGAACTGTACTGCACCCGGTTCCGACTCACTGGAACCTTAGCTGGCACTGTGAAGCATCGCAAGATACAAGACTCAGCCCACTATCGACCTCCGGTCTCCGGAGGGGAGTGATGCAGCGGTTAAACCGCCACATACGAACTACGCATCAAAGACATGACGTCACACAAATCCTGCATCGAGCAATTAGTTTAACCGCGCGAACGACATATATAAGACTATCCGACATCAACAGTCGGGCAGTCGGCCCGCCAGACACAACACCCGTCTGGTCGGAGGATCCTCCCTTTTCTATGGTGGATGAGTGAACTTTACACCCTGTTCCTCATGCCCCTAAAATACTATCATCAGATACTTTTAGAACACACTATTGTCACACTTGTGTCATGGTTGTTAGTACTGCGGGTGGGCACTGAATGCTTTTATGCCTTTAAAACTACTAAAAAGTCAAGTGTAACTCTATGCATACGAGTTTATGACATAGTGCAGTATTTTATTGAAGAAAAGACCTTGTAATGGTTGTTGAAACAGCAATCCATTTCAATCACCCAGCTGTTAATACATGTTTATCAGTTTTCAACAGAACAATATCAATTTTATCATAACAATACCTGTAAAGATGGGCCTTTCATGTTTTTCAACTTCTACAACAGTCTTCTTGGGGGCAACTGCTTGAGCTGCTTTCTCATTGACTAGAGACACATTCTTAAGAGTTTGCTAAAAAAATAACAAGACATCTTTAATACATATAGTAAAATAAAGTCGCTTTTCATGTCTGTCTGTAACCGCTAATATTTAAGCGGTACATCTACGCAATGGATTTTGATACGGTTTTTAGGGTTTCGTACCCAAAGAGAGCCAAACGGAATTCTATTACGAAGCCTCCGCTATCCGTCTGTCTGTCAGCGGGCTGTATCTTTAGGTCATGAACCGCAATAGGTAGATAGTTGAAATCACAGGTCACGTATTTCTATTGCCGCTATAACAACAAATAATAAAAATAAAATAAAGTTAAAAATGAAAGGTCCCCACAAAAGAAACGTGTCCTTCGGTGTTCTTCGCTAAATATTGTACGGTGGTACGGAACCCTTCGTATACTAGTCTAACTCGCATTTGGCCGGTGTTTACCATAATTTAGACTTTAGGACATTTATTCCAGGTGGTTTATGTAATTAATACATAAATATGTAAATCTCGAAGTTTTAAGATTTCGCCATTGCACCGGTGTGAAACAGGGGCAGGTTAGTAGCCTAGGGTCACTAATTATTAATTAACTATCCCTTTTTTTGACATTTTAAATGCATAAAAATCATCATACTATCGCATTGGTACACCAATTATTAGACACCCTATCGCTGTGTAAATTATCTCAACTTGAAAAACACGGCAACATTTATTTTTAGATAACCGTTATCTGGTAACTCTATACAATGCTACCAGCAAGTGTTCACACTGTAAACTGTACAATGTTATCGGCAAAATAGATTGCTATAGTAGCGGGGAATTAACAGTGAACATTTACATTCTTTGTAGGTATTTTGTTACACTTTCAATTTAACTTTCCGCTAAAATTATTAGAAAAGTTTCAACTTTTCGGCGATCAGAGCGTTTATTCTGAAAGTTTAAATACAAATTAATCAAAACAGCGAAATATTTGACATCTAGTTTGCTAGATAACTAGGTACATTTCTTATTTTCATACAGTAATATTGCCAAATTAATCAAAACTGGTAAATTTTGACAGCTATTTGCGACGTTGCCAAATTTTAGGATAAACGATCTTAAAGTTATTATAGGATTGCATGCAAACACGGTAAAAAATGTGGCGCAGAATCACAAGATATTATGGAATAAATAGCGGATTGTCCCATGACGACAGAATATCCTTGTAGTGGCAGTAGATAAAAATTGATAGATAACAATAACATTATCATAATAGGGACATAATAATATTATCTACAGTTATAAATCATTTTTATTACGGTAATCTTAGATAACGTGATTTGTAAATAAAGAATTACAAGGCAATCAATAAGTTATTAAACAACTGATAACAAGTATTACTATTTACTAAATGATAAGCTTTTTAATGGAACATAGTCCATAAGATTCACTATTTTCGCATTACTATGCACTCTTTTCATTGATTTTCTTTACAAAAAAGAAATTATTAATAAAAAAAAATTGTATGGGCTTTAACGCTAAAACGGCTGAGCGGATTTAGATAGAATTTGGCACATGGGTGGACCATGACCCGGGTTAGGGCATAGGATACTTTTTTTCCTGATATTTCCACTGGATCGAGACTTATGCGGGTCCGTGGGGCGCAGCTAGTTAAATTATATAACTAACTAAGCTTACTAAATGCCATCCATGTTGTTTTTTTTTAAAATCATAATTGTCTTTATTCAGCCTAAAACCAATTATTTGATAAACTTTTTGTTTCATCAAGTAGATATAGTAACGGTATGAGGTATATTAGTTACTTACTTGTGCTAAATCACTATTATTAATATTATTTATATTTGCAGCAGAAACTTTCGAGATATAATACATTGCTAGTATAGTTGCTGCTATAACAAATACTGCATAAACTATGGATCTTTGCAGTCTTGATAGACGATTCCATCTCTGAAAAAAAAAAAAAACATTTAGCTTAGTTAGCCAAAATCTTTAATCTTTACATTTTTTTAAGGAAATTCATGATTTTTGACTCTGTCATTATCAACGGCAGTACGATATTTTAATTATTTAATTATAATAACAATGGTGCAATTTTCTTTCTTGTAAGTTGGAGTTACATATTCTCTTTGTATAATTTGCTGAATTGAAACGGAATATACAGGGTGTTTGGCAGAACGTTGAACATACGAAAATGGTGGATAGATTGGGTCATCTGCTACTTACTCAGCCCTAATTTAATTGGCCCTGGACCCCAGGATATTAAAAAAATTTTTTTTTTGCTTTCTTCTAGTTTCACCACTTTCTTAACTTTATAGTGTATTTTTTATCACAAATGGATAAAACAGGTTTTTTTTTTTATCGTTAATGTTGGTAGATTCTTATAAAACTATTGCTTTATTCAGATGTTAGCTAGAAAAAAAGTTATAAGTCCTCAAACTTACAGAAATATGTAAAAAAATACTTGAAACTAAATTTCAACTTGCATTAAAAAAAAAAAAAAATGGGTTGAGTAAGTAGCAGATGACCCCACCTATCCACCATTTTCGTATGTTCAACGTTCTGCCAAACACCCTGTATAGTACTTTAATTTTATTAATTGTAATTTTGTCTTATTTTACTGAGAAACGAAAACGAATTAAACGTATTCATTGTAAATGTAAGGTTTATAATATCATATTTTTTTGATTTGATAAAATTGTGTTTATTTGGAATATAATGGACGCTGAATCAAGACATTTATTGTTTTTTATGTGAAAACTCAAGGAATTTAAAGAAATTCTAGAACTCCAATAAACAAGTAAGCCATTCAAATTATCTTTTCGTTATTTTAGTTTTTATTAGAATTGAATGCAATAATGTTAATTTGAGAGTCAAAGTTCCATCTCCGGTTTTTCTTGTAAACTAAAAAGAAAAATTCAAATGTGTAACTCCAACTTACAAGAAAGAGAATGGCACTATAGTATTCATAATCAAATAATTAAAATATCTTACTGCTGCTGAAAACGACGTCAAAAATCATGAATTAGCGTAACAAATGTAATAGGACTCTTAATAAATAAGTTCACAGAAAATAAGAAAGAGCATTCTTATTTTCGTGTTTACATGCCCCATGATTCACTACCATGTAAAACTATATTTTTTTAGAGAACCTATTTAATGCAATAGTATCAAAGTAACATAAGTACAAGCAGTAATTACATGAAATTGTTGTTGAAAAAAAAACTATTAAAAGTCGCACCTCACATACAATACATTCTCTATCTAAATTTTACACTTTTATTTTTATGACTTTTATGACCACAAATGTTAGTTGAATTTACTGCAGCAATTCAATGCATGAGTGAATTATATTTAATAAGGCTTTCCCATTTTAATGCACTCAAAAATAAATATAGTACTTGCAATAATGCATGGAATACATACTGTAAATGCTTGTGTTGGCATATTGTGGAAACCGTTAGCAATAACACTCACAAACTAAGTAAAAAAAAAGGTGTTTCACTTGAAAACTGTACAGAGCTTGTTGCTTCTATAATTTTTTCTGTTGTTGAAAAGTCTGTACAAAACACTATTGAGTAATTACAGTCTGTTTACATGAATATTAAATAACTTATTAAATTAACAGTTGAACACACAAAGATCTACTTAATAACAGGAAAATTCTTAAAAAAATAAAAATGATGATTAAACACGTCAGCTCCGTTGGAACATTTTTATGTAAATGAATGCAAGATAATGGTCACAGTGGCAGTAGAAAAATGATTCACAACAATTACATACATCAAACTGCTATAATCAAAATATTATTAAGTTCATATTTTGCAATACCTACCACATTCTGGAATAACCCGATACAATTAAGATTAACAGGAGCATGTGCGGCTTGATTATTTTATATACGTTGATTATTGAGTCATCATGGCGCGAGTCTTGTGTCTAAGTAATAACAGCCGCATGGGTCGATCGGTCAGGTTAAGCTACGCTAGACGCGGTTGGTCCGTGGATGGGTGACCATCTTTACATACCAAGAGCCCCCTGTGCCTCGGAAAGTACGTTAAGCCATTGGTACCGCCTGTCATTCGTGGATCTTTGAGTCGTTTCAGGTCTTCCAGAAGCCCGAAAGTCTGACCACCAGTCATACCAAAGGCTATTGTATCACCCAGTACCTGGGTTGTGGAGGTTAGATAGGTAGTCCCTCCATGTAAAATATTGGTATCCAGCTGCATCCGGTTGGACGGGAAGCAACCCCAATGCAGTTGGGAAAAGGCTAGGCTGATAGTGAATCATCATGTTGTATGTTTGTTATAATTTTGGTGTTCAATAAAGCATGTTCTATTTTTATAATTTAACTGAATTGTTTTAGGAACAGTTTTTAGAATAAAAGTGCGAGTCTGAGTGTTCCAAAATAAATAAAAATCGATAAAAAAGGTGAGTTTATAATAGATTTCAGGGCCTATGGCGATTTTTGTATCATATCAGAATTAAACAATTTCAAAGAGACTTTTTTTTAGGAGTAGCAGTGGTCAGCGATAGCATTTATTCATTCTTTGATTAGGTAATATAAGTGATCAGCAAGAGAGTGTGGTAGCCCAGTTGTAGGTCGTAGGTTTAAACCAAGACATGTGTTTCATTTTTTGTAAATAATTTCATCTCCACTGCAAAGAAAATTGTGAAGGAAAACATCATGAGGAAACCGGCATGTCTTCGAACGAAAAATTCTTAGACATCTGCCAGCCAGCACTGGGACCGTGTGGTAGACTATGGCCTACTCCCTCTCACCGAGAAGAGGCTTTTGTCCCTACAGTGAAATCATTACAGGCTGATTAAGCAAATATAATTGTTAAGACTTACCCTAATAATTTTCCTATGAGATCCACTCTGTTGTAGATCTGTGATCAGGACCGAGGTGTCACTCTTAAGACTCCATTTGCCTATACTGTTTTGAGGAACTATTGGTAGTTGGTCAGTGTCACTGAACTCTATCTTCATATCCATGTTGGATTTTAACATATCTTTGTTTCAAGCTTTTGCATTATTATTATATTTTTTTCTGTAATAACAAAAACTAATGATGAAATCATAACAAATGTATTTGGAGCAAATATTGCCTTTTAGCAAGTGAGCTCAATTAAAATCAGACATCTAAATATAGGGAGTTTACCTCAGTTATCAGTAAGTTCATTAGGAGCCGGAAGTGTACATATTAAAAGGTATTTCAAAACAAGTAACATTTTAATTGAATTGAAACTATATCATCTAATTTTGTCACCCTAATAAGTTTTGTTTATTATATTGCTCTCAAAACATGGTGAACAATAGAGCCTAATAATTCAAAAACTGTCCGCAAACTGTCCACGTCCGCAAAGTAAAAAGGGCAATGCCATTTTCAAATGCCTCAAATATTTTTAATTATTCTTACATAAATGTTTGCCAAATTGAATGGCATTCAACAAATCCGAAGAAATCACGTTCACATCACTCAAATAACAAAGTTTCAATAACATTATGTTTTAAGTACATACATAAAAATATTGGAAAATAAATTCCAAGAAAAATCGCGAGAAAATAACGAAGTACAACATGCAACAAGAGCACTGAAGAGCACAGAGAACAATAAACGCCAGACGACAGATCGGAGTATGCCACAGATAACAAATAAATTCACATCACGTTTCAATTCACTTCTCGTTTCAAGGTGGGACCGACGACATCGACATCACGACAACCGGCGACCGACTAATGTGTGAACCGCGCGAACCTGTCAAACCTGTGAGCTGTGGCGCGATCTGCTCCCAACTCTACGTTTTTTGGCGTGGAAAAAATTGTGACTTCATGGTTGCTAGCACAGGTAAATCGTAAGTTAATTAAAGAGAAAGATTTATATAATAGGGATAAATAGGCTGTACTTTAGTACGGAGCGGAGCGGAGTGGGGCGCGTCATCGTGGATTGTACTATCTGTACATACGTACAGACGCCAGCACATCAACCTACTACAATCTGTCGAATTTATTTAAATAGATTTTCAACTTTAATACTTGAGGTTCAAAGTTGATTGGGAAAATTTGATAGTTTCGGGTAGGTTGACCTGCTGCGCTGGCAAACTCAAACTCAAAGCATTTATTTCAATTAAACCATTTACAGGCACTTGAATTGTCAAGGGGTCAGTCAGTCAGAAATATGAAGCTAGTTGCCCATTCCAAAGCGTAGGTTCCTATGAAGAAGAACGGGCAAGAAACTCCAAGGTCACTCTGTTAAATCATAATTATTGTAACAAAATATTGGTTACATCATGGAGCTGGACCAGCGTTGAGCCAAACTTTTTTGTCAGCGATATAATCCCCCAGCTCATAGAGTCTGGCTAACGAAAGTTGGCCCCAGAATATTGGCGGCAAATTTAAAAAATACATGCATGACAACACTAAAATTATACTATGAAAATTGGAATAACCTACTTTGATACTTGGTAATTCATTATTAAAAATATCATATATATAGTTTTTCAATAAGGACGCTCGAACTTTAGCAGCGCATAGCGGCCATTTCGGTAATGCGATTGCTACCAAATTTGGCATGAATATATATTTTGTCGTGACATTTCACCATGGAACGCTACACGCTTCAACAACGCGTAGAAATTGTGTAAAATTTATTATCAAAACCAGTTGTAATAGACAACTGGTTTTGATAATAAATTTTACGCCTACGTTCTGTGCGTTGTGTTCAATTTATGGCGTTCATCGTGTGAGTTAACACCGCTCGATTACTTTCTGTGGGGTTACATGAAATCTTTAGTGTACGCAGATAAACCACAGTCAATTGTTGCCCTAAAGGCCAACATAACTCGCGTTCTTCGTGAAATTGACCATTTATGCGAAGACGTCCTCCAAGATTAGTCCACCAGAATACGCCATCTACAGTGGAGTCGCAGTGGCCATTTGGCTGATATTATTTTCCACACATAATGTAATTGAATATTCTTTAAAATGTTATAAAAATTGTAGTAATATCACTTAAACAGGTTGTTTTATTTCATTTCAAAGTTCGAGCGCTCTTAATGAAAAACCCTTTATATAGACAGTATAAGAACATTATGTTAGGGAAATAGAGAAACAGAATTTATCTACACATGTATTAATTTTTGATATGTATCAGGTTTGTAACGGGATTTTAAGGATTTATTGATCTGGTATAGGTGTTAGTATATGAGGTAAATATGAGCGGAATCCGAAAATAAATAGACAAATAAAATACGATAATATTCCATACATAATAACTTAGTTTTATTCATCGTAATCAAAATCAGATTCTAACACTTCAATGCCAAAAGATTCATCACCGTCACTAGTATCGCTGTCTCCAACATTTATAATAAAACTTTCTAAATTTTCTTCTGTTATTTTATCACGTTCTTTATATTTATTTTCAACATGTATTACATGATCAGTAATTTTCTTCCAATCCTGTGAACTTACGTTTTCAAATGAATCTTTAATTATTTCTTCTAATGCAGCTGTAGTAACTGCAATATTTTTGCTAGCCACTTTACGTTTTGCCAAACTCCACACAAGCTCGATCGCATTTAAATCACAATGATAGGGTGGAAGTCTCAACACCTCATGACCACATTGATTTAAAATTTCATCAGCTTCATATATTGGATTAGGCGTATTTCGTTTTACAATACACAACAGCTCTGCTTTCGTGTGGTAGTCCTCATATTGAATTCCATTATCACGAAGCCACTCTCTTCTATTACTTTTACGTGTTTGTGTGTTCGGAACCTCATTTATAATTACCGAATGGTAACTAGCATTATCCATTATGATTACACTTGGTTCTTCCAAATTTGGTATAAGTTTTTCTTTAAGCCATTTATTAAAATTTTCAGCATTCATGTCATGGTGATAATCAGCATTTTTTGATTAAGTACTAAGCACTAACAAAGAGTTTGGTACGGGGCCTTTCTCTGATCCAGCATGAACTATAATGTACCTTTTCCCGGTCGAAACATTTTCAATTGCACCACTAGTTGAAGGACCTTGCCATGACTTCTTAGGCTTGTAGTTTCTATGGACATAAGTCTCATCTAAATAAATGATTGACTTGCCTTCTGCACGTTTTCCTGCTATAGTTCTTAAAAAACTATGTCTCCAAGCAGATATGTCATAGCGTTCTATTAATACAGAACGCTCATTTTTATTATTTTTAAATTCATAGCCATTGGCTAATAACAAGCGGCGCAGAGTTTCTCTGCATCCGTTAAAATCAATACTTCCTTTTAACTCCACCAACAGTGTCCTCAGTGTAGGAACTTGTTTTTTAACAATATAAAATTCGTTTATCTTGTTACGCATAGCATCTATGTCAAAGTTATCTAGGTTAGACACAGTAGGTTTCCGTGGGCGTTTCTTCCCCGGGGTACTCCAGACACCTTCATTTACTGCACCTTCCCTTTTTACTCTCTTTAGTGTTCTGACACTCACTTCTGCAAAGAAGATATACAAAATATGTAATTAATTCTTGGTTTACGTAAATGCAAAGGTTTTTTTCGGCATAATTTCAAAACACCAGTGTATAGTAAAAACTTACCAGTCATTGAAGTTATTTCTTCTAAGTACTGATTCTGGGTTATTATCCTATCTTTCTGCTCTAATTCAGTGAGATTTTCAATAGTTCTTACTATTTCATCAACTCCTTCGACATCTTGCAGATTCTCTGTTAAAGAAAGTTAATCGTTTTAAAATTACCATTGTATGTATTTTAATTGTTTTTTTTCCTCTGTTATATATCGTTTTGTATGTACAATAAAGCATATAATAAATAATAAATTGCCAACAAAAATACAGCAAAAATTCATTATGAGTATATACGTAAAACATAGGTGATGTTATTAAAATGAATACGTTGACTGATGCGATGTACGAATGAATATAATTAGTTTTATTCAATACGAAAAAGCGAAAGTAACTTATTTGTAAGGATACGTAAATTATAAATCAACATTTTATTAGGACGACTGGATAGGTAGGTGTTCAAAGTATCAAAATAATATTGTCTACTAACCTATGAAATTCAACACCACACGTAGACAATCTTGTTTTTGTTTAAACGCGGCATCACGCTGTTGTTGTTTTTCGTTGAACTTGCCAATCATGCAAAACAACATCTTTCGTACACCACTTTTGATAGATTTGTTCATTTTAAACCGTAATTATTATTAGAATCACAATTTACACAAACGCATACAATTTGACACCAGAGATACCGAACGACAACCTTGTCAAATTGACGTTGACGTTCTTACAGAGTTGCTATATAAAAAGTTCGCAAATAATTCCAAGGCCTACTTTCGCTAGCCAGACTCTAATATGCTTGGCAGCATATTGTGTGTTTTAAACAAGATTTAAATTTCGTTTCATTTAGTTGTACTATGTGGGGAGGTATTTTATTGTAACATTTTAAACAGTACCCCATGAAGAATAAGTCTACTTTAGCCAGTCTGAAACCCGGTTGAACTAATTGGTACTATAATTGTGTCTTTCACCTCTTTTACTGAAAAGATTAAGATTTTTCCTTACGTACAGACGCCAGCAGTCAACCTACCCGAAACTGTAAAATTTTCTGAATCAACTTTGAACCTTTTTATTTGGTGATAAAGTTGAAAATCTATTAAAGAAATTTGACAGATTGTAGTAAGTTGATGTGCTGGCGTCTGTACATGATGTTTTCATAGATATATTGACAAGGTACCGTCATCATATTAATATTTTTAAACAACTCCCTTAGAGAATCACGCCTGCGGAGGCAATATTGCTCTAATGGCTCTTTTAATAATAAAAACAGAGTCCATCCGAGCCCGTCCCCATACTAAAATACCGTAGGACATCTATACTCACTTAATATTATAAATTCGAAAGTAACTGTCTGTCTGTCTGTCTGTATGTTACCTTTTCACGGCTAAACCACTAAACGGATTTTGATAAAATTTGGCAAGGAGATAGATGGCGTCCTGGAGAAGGACATACGGTACTTTTTGTCTCAAAAATAACCCTGAAGGGGGAATATCATAAGGGATGAAAGTTTGTATGAGAAACCAAGCATTTCTTAAGTTAGATAAGAAAATTCAAATTTAGGTATGCTTTGGGTAATAATTAAAGAATTATGCGTTTTTGTAAAGTCATCCCCCCAAAGGGGGTAAAATAGGGGATGATTTTAAAATACACATTTAATATTGTTTTTTTTGTGTCTTCTTTTCAAGAGATTTAAGGGATTGGAAATATAGTTAAAGTCGGTATCTTGAATGAATATTTAGTCTTTATTTAAATAAAATCGGCCCACTTTCAAAAGTTATTACAAATTTAAAGTCATAAACCAACCTTTCTAATGTGTAGGTTAATATGTACCTATTACGTGGTCAATGACGGTACTGAGTAGGTATTACAAATGAATGGTGATAATAATAGTAAAATGAATAATTAGTATTTAAGGAATTTAAAATCATTTAAACCTGTTTTATTTATTTGAAAAACCGGTTAAGGTGTGAGTAGGACTTGCGCCCTCAGGGTTCCGTCTCAAACCTGTGCTTGCTCGGCTGCCCGAATTCCTAAATCTGTACCCTAATTACGTAATGCAAAATCAATCTGAATCTGAATCGTTTTGAAACAGATTGCTAATCCATTGCTCTGTAAGTTCGAAAAAAAAACTGCAGTTCAACGTAAATGACGCAATGAATGTTGTTGAACTGTCAAAATGAAACAGATTTGTCTTTATCGTTTATGAAAATATGTTGCGTAATTAGAAAGCTGGACTAAAGGACAAACAACTTTTCAATTAAAAAATAACTTTTAATAGATTGGAGAGTACCGATTTGAATGAAATACAGACTAAATGTTACTTCAAGACACGGCTGAATGTTTGATCCCAGATTGAAGAGCAAACTTCACTTTGCAGTTCATAATAATAACTATAGATTACCAATTTTCGGATTTTTCTCTTTACTTTACCTTGCTTCTCGACAAACTTCATGCTGCTGGGCCAACGGGAAGTAATATAAGTAAAATAGGCTTTGGTTTATTTGCAAATGTCAAAATATGCGGCATAAATGACCTTTTTTTTATTGACTTGTAAGTTTGATTTTCGTTACAAAATTAAAGGGACTGTAGATCTCAAGTCTTTTATATCTATACTTGGCCTCCACGCGTTCCTGAGAAAAAAGGTCTTGACAGACAACGAAGTCATCCTTTACGGGTACAAATTTTTCTTTTTGAGGTAACCCTAAAATCTGACTGTTACCTTTTCATGCCGCAACGGCAGAACGGATTTAGTTGAATGGCATACGGATAGGCCATGACCTAGTAGGTTAGGACATAAGATATCTACTCTGAATTCCGGCAATACGCCCCTTTTTTTTTTTTTTTTTTTTGGGTGGGAAATCATCAAATGACGTCTCCCGCTCTGGGTGGAGCGGGAGGGCGTGTCAGACTCTTACTGACTAAAACCCACCCGTGTTCCTTCTCTTGCCTGTGCAATGCCAGGGGGCCACGGTATCCCTTTCGGACTTTCCCGCAACCCCGGCAGGCAATGGTCTCATCGGACCCCTTCATTCGCTGACATCTCTTTGAGGCGCGCGTGGAACACAACGCGCCGTCGACCCGGGCTTGGTCCTTACCGGACGGCGAGCTATCCATTGCTCACCGTCCGCAAGCCCGCGCCTACGGTGGCTGGGAATCCGCGATCGATTCCCGACGCCCGGGGCGTCTCCTCCTGCGGCGGCTAGGGGCGTGAGGGCGCGAAATTTGCCTCTCCCTCACGCGCTCCGCCTAACGACGAGGTAAAGGCCTCCCATGCCCTCTCGCTCCGTACCATGGCCTGGACCAGGGCCGGACGCGAGAGATCCCCGCCACCGACCTCCTCCACGAGGACACGGTGGTGCTCTGCCCAAGCCGGGCATACCTCCACCGTATGCTCCACCGTGTCCTCCGGGCGATCCACGCAGTGATGACACCCGTGCGTTTCCTCCCTCCTTATTCGAAACAGGTACCTCCCGAAACAGCCGTGTCCGGTGAGGACCTGCGTCAGGCAGAAGGTGAGGACGCCGTGGCGCCTCTCCAGCTACTCCTCAAAGAGGGCCGCCGAGGGCGGGCGGCTTATCGCCGCAATAGTGGCGTGCCCAGCACTGGGTTGCGACAATCGTACTCTCCATGCCGCCATGAGATCCCGTCGGAGCTCTGTCCGCTGTGCCGCGATTTCTCGCGGCATCGGAGTCAAGCTCCGGCGTTTCGCCTCCTCGCGCCACTCCCAAATATGCGCGAGGACTTTTGCCTCCAGATCCCATGGCGGCAATCCGGCAAGGAGGCTCGCCGCCTCACCGGAGACCGTGCGCTATCCCCGGACCAGCCGGGTGGCCATGACCCTCTGGGATGCGTTCAACCGGCGGGCAGGCCGGCGCCGTAACAAACGCGCACACCGGTGCCCCGTACAGAGCCATGGACCGCACGATCCCCGCGTATAGCCTCCGGCAGGAGGCGTTTGGACCCCCTAGATTGGGCAGGAGCCGCTTCAAGGCAGCCCCGGCCCGCTCCAGTCTGGGAGCCAAACGTCGGAAATGCTCCACGAAGTTCCACCGACTGTCGAGGACGAGTCCCAGGTACTCGACTCGACGCCGATGTGAACCCCTCCTACCGTTATTTGGGAACCCGACGGTGGCGCGTTCCGAGGACCATGAAAACACATGGCCTCGAACTTGTGCAAGGCCACCTCGAGTCCCAACTGCCGGATTCTGGCCACGATTGTCGCAACCCCGTGTGTCGCTAGTTCGGCCGCCGCCTGGTGCGACCTCCCCTGCGCCAGGACCAACGTGTCGTCAGCGTAACAAACGACGCTGACACCATTGGGGAGGTCTGCGCGCAACACCCAGTCGTATCCGATGTCCCACAGATGCGGCCCCAGGACCGATCCCTGTGGGACACCGCACGACATCTCTCGCCGGTTCCACTCTCCCTGGTGACCGGGGTAGATGATGGCCCTGTCCGTCAAATAGGCCTCGACCACACGACAGAGGTAGGTCGGCATCCGGTGATACCGGAGTGCCTCCCTGATGCAACTCCAGGGCAGGGTATTGAAGGCGTTGGCGATGTCTAGAGACACCGCCAAGACGACCCCACCCCGAGCCACCGCATCCCCCGTCGTGAGGGCTCGCACGCGCATGATGGCGCCCACCGTGGAGCGCCCCCTGCGGAAACCAAACTGACTCTCCGCCAAATCCGGCCCCACCCGCACCAGCCGCCCGACAAGGCGGGCTGCAATTACTCTTTCAAAGAGCTTGCCCACCTCGTCGAGCAGCACGATGGGCCGGTAAGCGGACGGAGAGTCCGCAGGGCGCCCCGGCTTCTTGATTAGGACCAGTTTCCCCGTCTTCCAACGAAGTGGAAACTGGCCCCTCTCCATACATGCTCTTAAGAGCCCCCTTAGTCGAGGCCCGAGAGCCTCTGAGGCCAGGACCCAGGCTTTCCCAGGTAAGCCGTCGGGTCCTGGGGCGGTATTTCTGGCATTCAGCCTACGTACCGCCACCCTCATCTCTACCTCGGTCACCTCCGGAGCATCGTCGTCGTCGTCGGCGGTGTGGTCCGCATCAGGCACCGCAGTAGGCGGAGCCATGGGCGGGGAGGCGTGTTCCCCTCTCGAAGGGAACAGAGTGGTGAATGGCTTCCGTATCCGGAGGTCGAATACGAAGCCTGCGGTGCCTGGTGGACCGGCGCGCTCGAGGTCTGGGCGGAGACGTCAAACTGGATGTACCGGTGATCGGAATACGTCTCCACCCCCTCCATGACGCGCCAGTCAATGACACGTGGCGACAGAGCGGGGCTGGCGAACGAGATATCCACCACCGATTCACCCCGCATCCGCACACACGTGGGGACAGAACCCCGGTTAAGGACGACCAGGCCTGTCTCCAGCGCCCAGTCCTCTACCATCCTGCCCCGCGTGTCCGTATACCGTGAACCCCAAGCCACATTCTTGGCATTGAAGTCGCCGAGGACGAGCACGGGGAGGGAACAGAACCCGACGACGACGACTCTCAACTCCGCAAGGGAGTTGTGGAACTCGGCGAGAGTTCGGTTCGGGGAGAAGTATGCTCCTACCACGAGAATCTCCCCGAACCGTGCTGCAACGCAACCCCGTCCTCTCTTAACAGCCTCGAGGGACGGTGTACCGGCGGCGGCCGACGAAATTAGGGCCACTTAGCCGCTCAGGTCCTCCACCCAGTCATCCCTGGGCGGGACAAAGTACGGCTCAGCGACCACGGCGATGTTAATCGACCACTGCGCCATGCTCTGGAGCAACAGATGCTGAGCTGCGGCGCAGTGGTTGATGTTCGCCTGGAGGAGGCGAAATGGGGCCATTATTGGCACTCCATGTCAGCCCCCTCCTTAGCCCCCTGTGAGGGCCCTGCCGCGGCGGCTGCGGCGGCGACGACGGCTGTGGAGGCGGCAACGGTGGCGGTGGCGGAGGTTGCGTCTGTGATGGCGGTGGCTGGTGGCTTGCCTCTAGCTTTGGCGGGTGGAGCGCAGGCCTTACTCCCAACCCGGTGATTGGGAGTAAGGCCTGCGCTCCACCAATACGCCCCTGTGGGATATTTTCCGAAATTTACGCGGGCGAAGCCGCGGGCAAAAGCTACTGATACTATGAAAGTAACTGAAATAGACTAGCCTTGCGGTATCTAAATCAGTAAATTCATGGATTTTTCTTACAGCATATGTTGCTGAACTTAGCCGTCCTGCGAGAGTTGCTAAATGAGGATCCCATTGCAGCCTTGAGTCGAGCGTGATCCCCAGGAAAACAGTTTTATCTACGAATTCTAGTTTCTCCTTATTCAATGCTATATCACAATCACTACTTTTAACATTCGGTAAAGCAAATCTTATGCATTTAGTTTTTTCCCTTTTAATACTAAATTATTAGCCGTAAACCAATTTTGGACCTGCAGTAGCGCGTTATATACATCGTCAAGATTTGATGCAAGTCTATTTATCTTAAAAATTAGGGAAGCAAATACTACCATTTGTGGTTTGTTTTATTAAATAAATTATTAAATAAATGGGGTAGATCATTAAATATATACTAAAAAGAGGAAAGGACCCAATATCGAGCCTTGTGGAACACCCATTTTTACTTTTAGAGCGAGTGAATTGACACCATTAATTGCGTCCATATATGACTGCTACAAGGATCATTTGGCTCTTGAAGAATGACAATAACAAAGGGCGCTGTTGATAGAGATTTGTGCTACGTAAATTTTTGTAAGTACGTTTTGTATAATTTTATTGAAAAAACAAGCTAGCGGCTTAGTAGGCTAGTAGTTAGGCTTCGGCCACAAGCCAAAAGATCCTTGTAAAACTATAGATTGAAAGCTGTGCGTAGTGATGTTCTTGACAGCAATTCTTTTGCGATATCGATAAATTTGTTTTCTCCGTCATATTTAATTAATGTTTGTAAACGGACAAATTAATAATACTGGCCCACAGAAAACCGGGATACTATAGCGTGAGACGTTTCGTCCTACCTACAATAGATCTTCGAGTAACATGGAAAGGAGTAGGCATACGCACCATTTAACCTTTGTCAAAGTACAAGCCCTAGCGGGCATGTGCATCTAATAAAACTAAAGTCAAGCTATTTTAATAGGTAACACTTGACGTCTATCAGGTTAGTGAAAGCAAATCGTAAAATTACTCGTATCGGTCATTACTACAATAAATATGTAAGTAATCGTAATTGAAAAAAGTTAAGCAATTGTGCAGTTCTAACAAAACGAAAAAATATATTATTTTATGCCCGCCGTTACAAGGTTAAGTTGTTGAATTTTGATGAATTTGTCAAATGTGACTTTTAAAATGGCCTTACTTTAGTCGCTCGGATTTCCAAATAGGCAGCGTCCAGTCACGCGAGTGAACGTTACCTACACTTAAAATTCTGAATTGCTCTGTTTTCTGCTGTAAAAAGAGGTCTGGGGCATCAATCTTACAAAAAGATGATGTTACATTTCACATATTATATCGTTATTGTAATATTACTGTTTAATTGCATTAAGACACCAAATTCGTATATTTTATTGTAATATACCTAATTGTCGAATTTGTTTACCAAAATTGAGTCCGCTCGCCCGTACAAAATTCGGATCTGTTGAGCAACAATCCAACTTTTCGCCGATGAATAATTTAGAGATGTTACAGACCTACATAATTGTATCGATAAATTTGGGCGATGGCAACAATCATGCAGAAATACACTGACACCAGAATTTATTTTTTAATGAAAAAATCTAACCCAGTGAAATGTATTCGCCAAATATATACAAAATTAATTCATTTAAAAAACCAATAAATTTTGTAAAAGCTGTCGGCACAAGGAGGCGACGGCCCGCGGCGGTGCGCATTATTCTATTCTATTCTAATAAAAACACATGTTTCAGCTAATTTTATTTCATAATCCTTTCTCCATAATACGAATTTTTTTGAAATCTATTTATATTGCTGTATCGCCAGTTGCGTCCAGCCCTATCGTGTCAATGTGTGAGTTGTCGTTCGTACACAAAATAATTATGATCGAGGTGTGCAAGTTTTGTCGGTGTATTGTTTCATTTTTTATGTGTTAGTGTCATCATTACAGTTTAGTTTTTGTATGTAGGTGTGCAGAGCTGCATTTGACTGCAAATTACCCCCCGCAAGAAATGGCAGAACTATTTGACTGTAATATTCATAGCTAAGGCGACTCCCTTCCGCTAGGAAGGCCGTGTTGCTCGAAGCAATAGATATACCAACTCGTCCCGACGACCAACCCTTACAAGATGGCTGGGCACCGATCCTGACAGAGAGCGGCAGGCGATAAAGCGATAATACCGATAATCTTTTATACGGGCTCTACATTATTCCGTGAAGTCACGGTATGAACTTGCTCCAAGAATTCATGAAACGAACCTGAAAAACGAGCCTCACTTATCATTGTTAAATGACAATAAGTATAATACAGTTAAATAATACAATAATATATTGTGTTTGTTGACGAGCGTTGGTGGGGCATGGGGCACCGTGATTAAGTAGACGGGATTATAATGGAAGGTCTGCTCATAGAATGGGACAGTGGGTAGGCGTAGGTTTCGGCCACTCGGGACATACTTAATTATAGCCACCCCCTTATTTTAGAATGAAATCAGTGTTGTGAAAATAGTTGTATGGATATCCAGATTATGAAAAAAGTTGTTTGATTTCATAAAGAGAAAATAGTCGGTTCGTACACTTCGTACTTCGCACCTATAGAACCATTATTATTTATACACAGACACATTAATTAATAGTATAATTACTGGACTGGACTGGACTTACGAGTATTTTTGCAGTTCAGCACAGAACACTTGCTCGTGTTCATGTTTATACAACACAAATAAAACAATGCTTTTCACAAACAAATAAGTAATACTTAGTCCAGATTTTCGTGCAAGGGTCAATCAGATAAAGCGATGCGAAGCGGTATCCAATACTTTTCGAGGTCAATGTTTAGAAGCAAAAACGTCAATGTCCATACAAGCCAAGTCGTCAAGAAAAATCCACAAAATAATCGAAGCTCATCCTTCACGCGGAAACAAAAAAATATATTTGTTTTTAAGTTTTTATCAGCCATTTTGAAGTTTACGTGAGTTCCTTTTTAACCGACTTCTAATTTCCACGTAAATAAAAACAGTAAAAAAACATTAGCGTTGTGTTATTGGATGATTGTACCTATCCATTTAAACAAACGTTTTATGGTAACACAATGAATTAAGAAGGTGCCTCAACCCCTTACCTAAATAGGTAATTATATTAGAAAAAAAAAAAATAGAAAATTGTTGAGACTAACCGTGAACATTTTGAGATCAACGCCATCTATCAATAAGTAAATTATTTTTTTGTTATTACTATACGAGTAAATTAAAAATGTTCAATACATTTTTAATTTACTCGTATAGTAATAACAAAAAAAATAATTTGGTAGTGTATCTCCAAAAGCAGAAGCCTACCTAAACTGGTCAGTTATGATTCCCTTACTTTGGTTCTAAGCTCTTATCACCGTGGTCTGCAGTGCAAAGGGAAACTGATGGAAATCCGATGACTGACGACTGACGAAACACAAAGTTTACTGAGGGACATAAAGAAAATAGTTGTACTGTACCTACCTACTTGTTACTTTTTGCAATATACAATTTAAGCTGGCCATTAACAAAATTAGATTAAAATGATTGACATTTCCTAAGATTCTTGTAGTTGTGATTATTTTGTATAGTTTATCCTAATTTCGTAATATTTTACTTCATAATCATAATCTTCTTTTGAAATCAAGTGACCAATCTACCAAGTCTTTGTTTTATAAATTGTTATTGGATATTTTTTCGACTCCTTTTATACAAATACAGTGTTAATGCCGCAAACAGAGTTCTGGCCGTTTCTCAGAGAAAAGATAGGAGAAAATGTTGAACAGTGTGACAATGCGAAAGTTTTAGTAAGTTGGTCTTTCTTTCTTTGTTGTGTGGTTAGTGATTAACCTGGTTTCACAGTTTTTATGCTGCCCATGGGCCTCTGACTTGGCTTCACACGCCGAGAAATATCTCTCGGGATGCCGGTTTCCTCACGATGTTTTCCATCACCGTTTTTGAAGCAAGTGCTCTAATTACACAATACGCACATTAATCCGAAAAGTCAGAGGTGGGGTTTGGATGCGAACTGATGTTTTCCATCACCGTTTTTGAAGCAAGTGATCTAATTACACAATACGCACATTAATCCGAAAAGTCAGAGGTGGGGTTTGGATGCGAACTCGAGACCTATGACTTAGCAGTCCGACAGTTACACCACTAGGCTAATATCACTATTATTACGTTGGTTATTATTAATTTATAAATTGTAGAGGAAGCAGTGTCAAAATAAAAATGCATTAGTTATAAAGATAGTGCAATCCACGACGACCGACGTGCCCCATTCCGCTCCGCTCCGTACTGAAGTACTTACAGCTTACAGTACAGTAATCGCGGAGTGGGGCGCGTCGTCGTGGATTGCACTATTTTTAATATATGATGATAAATATACCCAACTTATATTTCGCTGAATCTCTTGCTGCCATTTGTTTTATTCACCCCTATTCACATTTATTACATTATTATTATCGTCTTTGACATTTCTCGGGACCCTAGGGTCCCGGACCTTTGGAAGGCGTACGAGGGGCCGAAGTCAACTCGCAGAGGCCCGTTAAACGTGTCTAATTATTATTATTTATTTATTAAATCAAGCAACAAGACTCAAAGTGTTAGTAGGTAACAGATAAACTTACAAAATGTGTTAGTAAAACAATACACAGAAACAATTAGTGACATCACTGCTGCAAGGTGACAGGCACAGCCGATACCTTGCAGCAGTGACTCACAAACGCACAATCTAGCCTGCTTGCTACCAAAGACAGGATGCTGCTGGTGCTGCCCCACACCCTATTTACCAGGGATGCGCACCGCTTCCGCATCACAGTATCGAAGCAGTCCACGTGAGCTTCAGCAAACATCCCTAATACGCTGCAGTATCGAGGCAACCCCATCAGCACCCTGAATGCGTTATTATATTGAGAGCGAAGGGCTCCGTATGATTTCTCGAGTATAATGAGCCCACAGACTGCAAGAGTAAAAAGACGTGCAGTAGGCACTAAATAAAGTGCGCCTGACCTCCTTAGAGGCACGCCTGAATCTGCGGGCAATCATGTTAGCTCTCACACACAGCGCCCTCCGCTCCCTGTCAATATCCTCATCATCTTTGAGGCCAGTGGTAAATAAGTGACCCAGATATTTAAATTTCTCCACCCTCACAAGGGGCATACCACTTAACTTCACTGAAGGTACAGCTTCTTGGCACCTGCCCCTGGCCCCTAAGACCATGACCACACTCTTCTTAACATTAGATGCCAGACCATGCAGTCTGGCACAGTGCTCGCAAGTGGCCACGAGTGTCCTAAGCCCGCAGACTGACGCGCTCAGCAGCACCATATCGTCGGCGTAGGTAGCTTAGGCTTACGTTATTAACACACACGCCATTAAGATGACACCCGACACGCATGCTGCTAAGCGCTCCAATTAGATCAGTCACGTATAGGTAGAATAGCGTAGGCGAGCATAACCCCCCTGCCTCACCCCGCACTCCAACACTCACGCATCTCCATCAACACACTATTGACTTGGTTTCCATACCAGTATTTTAGAGTATTTGTCACCTCTGGTGGCAATGGCCATCTTCCTCCATAAAATGTCATAAAAAACCAAGTCGAAAGCCTTGCTCAGATCAAGAAAACAGGCGTAAACTGGAGTGCGGCGAGTCGTGTTATTCACCCCTGTTCACATTTATTCAGCAAAAACAGTTGGGCGATATGGAGGGAGAAGTCAAGGAGATCCAGATGGAGTTGGCGGCAATCAAAAAAGATAGATTGGATTTTTGCAACCGCAAGCAATCAATAGTTGTTGTTTCGGTAAGTAAGAAACGTGTCGAAAGTGTGTCGGTTGGTGACTGTTTTTGAGATTTCGTTTTTTTTTTTTATAATAATTAACCACACAACGGAAACCATAACATACCTATACCTATTTATGGAAAATGGCGCGCTGGATTTGTTTTTTGATTAACAAACTAATGTTTTAAATACGCAAATTAAGTTTACGTTGGAACCAATTTTCGTAGCACTTTTTTCATTCGGATCGAGGTATCTCCAAAACGTGCAATTTGAATGCATCAACGGCCTCTTCACGGCTCGAAAAACGTTGACCACGTAATTTACCTATTCTTCACGATTGGGAATAAATAGAAGTCGTTGGGGGACAAGTCGGGGTTGTACGGCGGATGACATTGCTAGCATATATCATTGGCTAGAATTGTCATGATGAAGAACGATTCTGCGTTGTCGGTTGTTCTTTCTTATTTCTTTAAAGACTTCTGGCAAACAAATGCTCGTGTACCATTCAGAGTTAACCGTTTTACGATCCTCTAGTGGTACTGTAGCCTCTCAGTCTATTTGTATAAAAAAAAACAAGTGACCATTTTGCTTTTGTTGGGTTCGGCTCATCTTGGAACACCCAAACAGTTGATTGTTGTTTAGTTTCAGGATCAAACGCATACCTATATCCAAGATTACTGTATAGATATTTTAGGGGCATGAGGAACAGGCACTCATCCACCATAGAAAAGGGAGGATCCTCTGACCAGACGGGTGTTGTGTCTGGCGGGCCGACTGCCCGACTGTTGATGTCGGATAGTCTTATATAATTATGTCGTTCGCGCGCTAAACTCTAATTGCGCGATGCAGGGTTTGTGTGACGAAGTGGTGGTGGGAGCGACCGTGAGGAACCGAAAGTTCCTCCGGAAGCGCTCCAAACCGGGGGATGGCCAGGGGTCGTCCGACGAGGTGGTCTCGGGCAGGAGGAAGATCCACTCCAGTCGGCGGGGTGCGGCCCGGGGAAAAGGTGTGGGTAGAGGTCTCACCACCAAGGAGGCAGGCGAGCCGAGTCCGGCCAGCCCAGCCGAGGTGGAGAGGCCCTCTACAGATGAGGAACACCACCCTGTAGGGACGAACACTGTGGCGGCCCATACAGAGTCGGCAGGTGGTGAGCCGGACGCCGCTCGCGGCTCCAATTCGGAGCGAGCGGCCAGGTTTGCTGAGGCCGTGGCTGCCGCAATCAAGGCATTGGTTTTGAAGAGGACTCAGTCCTCTAAAGACAAGGCCACGCCTGCGGCCATAGCCTCTATTTTGGCGGCAGCGGAGGCGTATCACCTCAGGCCTCCGTCGGACGGCATGTCCGAGATGCGGGCGGAGGTCGCCCGCTTAACAGCCGCCATGGAGCTTCTCCGAAAGGAGAATGAGGAGCTCCGAGCGGACCTGGCCGGGCTCCGGGGAGCCGGCCCCCGCGAGGTGCCACAGGGGAGGGAGCAGCATGGGCAGGGACGGCCCGTGCCTGCGGAGGACCGGGTTTTGACCCTGGTGAGGCAGGAGATGGCTTCATTGCGGTCTCGTTTCTCCGCACTAGAAGCCATCGTCCTGCGCCCTCCTCTGGCGGCGAGCACGCCACCGGTCTCTGGCCAGCGAAAGGCGGCATCATATGCTGTCACAGCAGCTGCCTCGGCCAACCCAGGTTCGTTGGGGCAGACCAAGAGCGGGGCGGCTACTCAGGCGGCGAGAGCCCCAGCCCTGACGGCGAAGGCCCCAGCCCTAGCGGCGAGGGCCTCGGCCCTAGCGGCGAAAGAGCCGCCCCCGCCTCCTCATAAAGCTACACCGGCTGACGCCGAATGGCAAGTAGCCGGGGAGAAGAGGAAGGCGGGGAAGAAGAACCGGACGGCCCAAAGAAAGGCGAGGCGGCAGCGGCGCAAGGAGCAAAGCGTCGCGGCTAGGCTCCGCGCCCCGAAGTCCGCAGCTGTAGTGATTACGCTACAGCCAGAGGCGGAGAAGAAGGGCGTGTCCTACCGTGACGTGCTCGCCAAGGTGGGGGCGGCGGTGGACCTCAACGAGATCGGTGCCACTGAGGGCATCCGGGTGAGGGTCACTGCGACTAGGGCCCGGATGCTGGAGGTCCCCGGTGCGGCAAGCGGCCCGGCCGCTGACGCTCTGGCCGAACGGCTTAGGGCGTCTCTAAATGCGGACGAGGCACGAGTGTCCAGGCCCACCAAATGCGCTGAAATGCGTATTCTGGGCTTGGACGACTCAGTGACGGAGGGACAGGTGGTGGCCGCTGTCGTTAGGACTGGGGGGTGCTCTGCCGAGCAGGTTAGGGCAGGCGCCATCCGTCCTGACTTCACGGGGATGCGAGCCGTTACGGTGAGCTGCCCCGTGTCGGCGGCCAAAAAAATTGCCGGTGAGGGCCAAAGGCTATTGGTGGGCTGGGTTTCGGCGCAGGTAAAACTGCTGGAACCCAGACCTCTGAGGTGTTTCCGCTGCCATGTGGGTAACCACGTGGGAGCTAAATGCACCTCGGAGGTGGACCGCAGCAGTCATTGTTACCGCTGTGGTCAGCCCGGTCACAAGGCCGGCTCGTGCGAAGCCACGCCGCATTGTGTCGTATGTGCGGCGGCTGGCAAACCAGCCGGCCACCGGATTGGCAGCAAGGCCTGCGCTCCACCCGCCAAGGCTAGAGGCAAACCATCTGCCACCGCCGTCACAGCCGCAACCGCCGCCACCGTCGCCGTTGCCGCCTCAACAGCCGTCGTCGTCGCCGCCGCAGCCGCCGCGGCAAGGCCCTCACAGGGGGCTAAGGAGGGGGCTGACATGGAGTGCCAATAATGGCCCCATTTCGCCTCCTCCAGGCGAACATCAATCACTGCGCCGCAGCTCAGCATCTGTTGCTCCAGAGCATGGCGCAGTGGTCGATTAACGTCGCCGTGGTCGCTGAGCCGTACTTTGTCCCACCCAGGGATGACTGGGTGGAGGACCTGAGCGGCTCAGTGGCCCTAATTTCGTCGGCCGCCGCCGGTACCCCGTCCCTCGAGGCTGTTAAGAGAGGACGGGGTTGCGTTGCAGCACGGTTCGGGGAGATTGTCGTGGTAGGCGCATACTTCTCCCCGAACCGAACTCTCGCCGAGTTCCACAACTCCCTTGCGGAGTTGAGAGTCGTCGTCGTCGGATTCTGTTCCCTCCCCGTGCTCGTCCTCGGGGACTTCAATGCCAAGAATGTGGCTTGGGGTTCCCGGTATACGGACACACGGGGCAGGATGGTGGAAGACTGGGCGCTGGAGACAGGCCTGGTCGTCCTCAATCGGGGTTCTATCCCCACGTGTGTGCGGATGCGGGGTGAATCAGTGGTGGACATCTCGTTCGCTAGCCCCGCTCTGTCGCCGCGTGTCATTGACTGGCGCGTCATGGAGGGGGTGGAGACGTATTCCGATCACCGGTACATCCGGTTTGACGTCTCCGCCCAGACCTCGAGCGCGCCGGTCCGACAGGCCCCGAGTGGTCCGCGGTGGGCGCTGAAGCAGCTGGACCGGGAGCTCCTCCTGGAAGCCTCGATCGTGCAGGCCTGGGTTTCATCACCGGACAGGCCTGCCGACATCAATGACGAGGCGGAGTGGTTCCGGGAGGTCATGTCCGAGATATGCGACATGGCAATGCCCCGGGTCCAGCCCGGACGTGCTTCGCGCCAGGTGTACTGGTGGTCGCGTCAGCTGACGACACTGCGCAATGCGTGCGTTACTACGCGACGCCGGTACACTAGGCACCGCAGGCTCCGTATTCGACCTCCGGATACGGAGGCCATTCAGGCGGAGCTGTACGAGGGGTACAGAGCGGCGAAGACCGCCCTCCAAGCGGAGATCCTGTGGGCCAGGGCACTGGCCCGCGAGGAGTCGCTGGAGACTCTGAACAGAGACCCGTGGGGACGCCCATACAAGATGGTGCGGGAGAAACTCCGCCCATGGGCTCCCCCGCTGACGCAGAGTCTCCGGCCACAGCTTGTGGGGGACGTGGTGAGCGCACTGTTCCCTTCGAGAGGGGAACACGCCTCCCCGCCCATGGCTCCGCCTACTGCGGTGCCTGATGCGGACCACACCGCCGACGACGACGACGATGTTCCGGAGGTGACCGAGGTAGAGATGAGGGTGGCGGTACGTAGGCTGAATGCCAGAAATACCGCCCCAGGACCCGACGGCTTACCTGGGAAAGCCTGGGTCCTGGCCTCAGAGGCTCTCGGGCCTCGACTAAAGGGGCTCTTAAGCGCATGTATGGAGAGGGGCCAGTTTCCACTTCGTTGGAAGACGGGGAAACTGGTCCTAATCAAGAAGCCGGGGCGCCCTGCGGACTCTCCGTCCGCTTACCGGCCCATCGTGCTGCTCGACGAGGTGGGCAAGCTCTTTGAAAGAGTAATTGCGGACCGCCTTGTCGGGCGGCTGGTGCGGGTGGGGCCGGATTTGGCGGAGAGCCAGTTTGGTTTCCGCAGGGGGCGCTCCACGGTGGGCGCCATCATGCGCGTGCGAGCCCTCACGACGGGGGATGCGGTGGCTCGGGGTGGGGTCGTCTTGGCGGTGTCTCTAGACATCGCCAACGCCTTCAATACCCTGCCCTGGAGTTGCATCAGGGAGGCACTCCGGTATCACCGGATGCCGACCTACCTCTGTCGTGTGGTCGAGGCCTATTTGGCGGACAGGGCCATCATCTACCCTGGTCACCAGGGAGAGTGGAACCGGCGAGAGATGTCGTGCGGTGTCCCACAGGGATCGGTCCTGGGGCCGCATCTGTGGGACATCGGATACGACTGGGTGCTGCGCGCAGACCTCCCCAATGGCGTCAGCGTCGTTTGTTACGCTGACGACACGTTGGTCCTGGCGCAGGGGAGGTCGCACCAGGCGGCGGCCGAACTAGCGACACACGGGGTTGCGACAATCGTGGCCAGAATCCGGCAGTTGGGACTCGAGGTGGCCTTGCACAAGTCCGAGGCCATGTGTTTTCATGGTCCTCGGAACGCGCCACCGTCGGGGTCCCAAATAACGGTAGGAGGGGTTCACATCGGCGTCGAGTCGACGATGAAGTACCTGGGACTCGTCCTCGACAGTCGGTGGAACTTCGTGGAGCATTTCCGACGTTTGGCTCCCAGACTGGAGCGGGCCGGGGCTGCCTTGAAGCGGCTCCTGCCCAATCTAGGGGGTCCAAACGCCTCCTGCCGGAGGCTATACGCGGGGATCGTGCGGTCCATGGCCCTGTACGGGGCACCGGTGTGGGCGCGTTCGTTGAGGCGGCGGCCTGCCCGCAGGTTGAACGCGTCCCAGAGGGTCATGGCCACCCGGCTGGTCCGGGGATACCGCACGGTCTCCGGTGAGGCGGCGAGCCTCCTTGCCGGATTGCCGCCATGGGATCTGGAGGCAAAAGTCCTCGCGCATATTTGGGAGTGGCGCGAGGAGGCGAAACGCCGGGGCTTGACTCCGATGCCGCGAGAAATCGCGGCACAGCGGACAGAGCTCCGACGGGATCTCATGGCGGCATGGAGAGTGCGATTGTCGCAACCCAGTGCTGGGCACGCCACTATTGCGGCGATAAGTCCCCTCTTTGAGGAGTGGCTGGAGAGGCGCCACGGCGTCCTCACCTTCCGCCTGACGCAGGTTCTCACCGGACACGGCTGTTTCGGGAGGTACCTGTTTCGGATAAGGCGGGAGGAAACGCCCGGGTGTCATCACTGCGTGGATCGCCCGGAGGACACGGTGGAGCATACGGTGGAGGTATGCCCGGCTTGGGCAGAGCACCGCCGTGTCCTCGTGGAGGCGATCGGTGGCGGGGATCTCTCGCGTCCGGCCCTGGTCCAGGCCATGGTACGGAGCGAGAGGGCATGGGAGGCCGTCACCTCCTTCTGCGAAGCAGTAATGCTCGCGAAGGAGGAGGCGGAGCGCGTGAGGGAGAGGCAAATTTCGCGCCCTCACGCCCCTAGCCGCCGCAGGAGGAGACGCCCCGGGCGTCGGGAATCGATCGCGGATTCCCGGCCACCGTAGGCGCGGGCTTGCGGACGGTGAGCAATGGGTAGCTCGCCGTCCGGTAAGGACCAAGCCCGGGTCGACGGCGCGTTGTGTTCCACGCGCGCCTCAAAGAGTGTCAGCGAGTGAAGGGGTCCTATGAGACCATTGCCTGCCGGGGTTGCGGGAAAGTCCGAAAGGGATACCGTGGCCCCCTGGCATTGCACAGGCAAGAGAAGGAACACGGGTGGGTTTTAGTCAGTAAGAGTCTGACACGCCCTCCCGCTCCACCCAGAGCGGGAGACGTCATTTGATGATTTCCCACCCAAAAAAAAAAAAAAAAAAAAAAAAGGGTTTGTGTGACGTCATGTCTTTGATGCGTAGTTCGTATGTGGCGGTGTAACCACTACAGATATTATAGACAGGTTTTGTTTTGACGCACCCTGATTGTACTTTTGTAACATTTTTTTACAACAATCGACACGAGCCCGTATTTGGTCAATTCTCAAGTTGTGCGGAATCCAATGAGAAACAATTTTTTTACAGAGTAACGTTCGTGTAATATTTTATTAATAAACTCGTCATAGGTACGTGTACTTATGCCCAGAGACGCCTCTACGAGTATCTCGCGATATGTAACATGACGATCTTGCATTATTAGTTCCCGCACAGCATAAATATTTTGAGGTAGGTACCTAGAACAACCGATTTAGGGCGACCTTCTTTAAATTCGTCCGTGAGCACAGACCGCCCACGATTAAACTCACTAAACCCAGTGAAAATAAACATGTTTATTTTCGTTCACTGCTCTAAACCAGTGATACACAGTAGTTTTCGATGGTGCTTCGTCCCCAAAAGTCGAAGTGAGTTGATAGATGCACTGTTTCTGAGTTAGCCCTCGCTGAAAATCGTAATAAATCATAGCACGAAAATTTCCACGATTTAATCCATGGTGATAAGGCGCAATTTTCAAAATGACGCCACAAAAGAAAAACAAATTAGAGCTACATGAAACAAATTGTGTTCTTCAGCCAAAGAGTTCCATTTTTAAATGTTATAATTACTTTTTTAAGGCGACATTTTCCTGGCCTGTGGGCCTTTGAAACGCTACCTCCGCCTGCTCCGCAAATGCAGAAAGACGTATTTATTTACGATTCACTGCCGATCATTTCGCGAAAAATCCATGCCACAGCATAAAATATTTGCAGTTGACCAACTGAACTAGTTTTTCTTAGGTTCGATTTTTTTCAATAAGTTTACATTTTATGGGACTTAGGTACGGTGTAGTGAACTAAAATGATTACTTAAAATGTCCTGTGTACCTAATGGGCGTTTTAACATTAACAGATAACGACACCAGCCCGATACCGATAATATGTCGGCAGCTATTACACCGACATCGATGATTATAATTATTGTCGGCCCAATGATATTGGTAACCATCGCGACGCACCAAACAATGTGGTTGTTTGGTGCATCGCGATGGTTACCTACTAAGTATCGCCGTCTTGGAAGTCGGCAGTGCGAAAAAATGTGTTCAAGTGATAAAATGCCGCTACTCTCACCGCACTGTGTCTTCGCCGATAGATATCGTACCTATATCGGTGTCGGTCGCTGTCTGCGACGATATAGGTGACAATAGCAAGACAATGTAAAAGCGTTTGGTAGGCACTAAACGTATCCGATCACCAGACCTCCGATATCGTGTCGATGTCGGGTCGGTGTCGTTATCGGCTAATGTGCTGTGTTGTGACAGTCAATTCATTTTATTAATTAAAGAAACAACATTTTTACCTTTTGATATAGTGTTATGGGATAGTTCGTAGAACGTACACAGAAAAACATGAAGTTTAGGCCTCTTCTGTCATCTATGGTTTTAATATAAATCAATATTTATGGTTAGGTGACTGTTAATGAGAAATCCCGTGTACAAACTGCACACGGGATTTTTTTAGTGATAGTTAGGTAGTCATGAATAATCTGTAAGAATCCATTAGTGTATCAGTGTTGTGCCATTAGGTATTATATGAAGGAACGCAGGCGTTTAATAATTCACTTAAAATGAAAAACTTCGCAAGGAATGGGAAATTTCTACTGAAGGCTGCGCGTTTAGACCTCAGGAGGAGCTGCTTCTCACACGGACAACTCTGTCGCTTTCTCGCTAGTCCAGCCAGCCAGCCAGTCGCGTCACCAGTCCTAACTCTCTGTATATTTTGGTAGGCGAGACCAAAACTACAACCCTATTGTACTTACAGTGAAGATTTATAAAATATGCCTGTTATTTTAATATATTGTGGTATCTTACGACTGCCACGTGAATGAAGACGACGCGGACAGAAACTAGTTTCAGATAAACATGGTTTTGCGGTAGTAAGGTGAAAGTTTAAAATTGCAATGGTTCTACTGCGTATCTCAACGGTCCCGCAAAATGTAATTTTGATAGAAAATATCAAAGTCGTAATTTCGTTCGTTATAAAAGGAAATCATCTGCAAAATTGCATGCTTCTATACCCAGCGTGGTTTAGGTTGTGCATTGTATGTCAGTGAATTTAAGAATTTTATCAAGTAAGTGAATTTAAGAAAAAAAACCATACAAACTTTCATCTTTATTTATACGGGCTAAAAATGGTCGTACTGTTTCGCTTATAATGTGACCATATTTTTTTGTTTTGGATGTTTTCCACCACTCATGAAGATTCGTAAATATTGACAGCTCTATATGAAGTAATAATTGCCGTACTTTATTGCCAAGTGACGTACCTACTGCTACAGCTATAATTTATCGAATCTATTATTTTAGGACATCGACATTTTAGAACGACATTTTATCGTATACAGAAGTGTCGTATACGATATCGTAACCAGTGACTTGTATTCAAAACTGAAAATGGTTCATACTGAGCCAATACGATACAATCATTCAAGAAAAAATTGTGTTGCTGGCTCAGCTATTCGAAAAATATAATTATGATTTTTATCGTGTTCTATACATTTGATCATGTTAGTATAGCACTTTTGTTCGAAACAGCATTTTTTTTCTAATTTTAATTGTTCTTGACAGAGTGAAAGTTGTTTTAAATATTTTTTATACAACCTACAACCGGACCAATTGTATATTATATGTTTATTAATATAGAATATGATATTAGCAAAGACAGTTCGGTGGAGAGTAAATATAGTAACATGGATGAATCTGATAAAAAAATCTTTAAAAAAACTTCTTCATATACGACGATAAAAAATTATATAAGACTCGCACTTGACTATAATTTTATCGATAATAATTTGTAATGTGTCTAACACTATTGTAAGATGACAATTAAACGTCATCTTATCGCATAGAAATAATCACACTTTCGAAAACAATATTATGAATTAAAACTATATTAAAATTACGAAATATTTTTTCTGAGTTGTCGCAATTTCATATCTAATGTGTTCTTCTTTTATTTGATTTTTTTTTAACAACTGCAGAGAGAGCGTATTTTTAAAAATTTTGACACAGGTCCACCCTCGATGGCGTCCCGCAGGACTGAGCGCGAGCCGATTTAGCCCGATTTACTATATTTGGGTTTATTTTAAGATTCTATTTGCAGTTACATTAAAATAAATCCATAATCCCCTAAAGTCTTTTATGGTGAACGTATAGACGAAATTTTATTGAAATTGCTTTAATTACAATCGAATAAAACCATTTTTTCTCATAAAAACTCTACATTTTGAGGAAACTTTGCGATTTTTTTGTATCGAGCCAAATTATGTCAATCGTGTTTTGGCCCTCATAATTCACTAAAAAATATCTTCAATTTTAATAATCATGAAAAAAAATAAGGCAACTTTGCAGTTTTTGAGGACAAAAATTGATTTTGCGTGCAGCCGAAATGCGTCAAAACCTCTTCTTTGGGACCCATTTCGCCTTAATATTGTTCTGTAACTGGCCAGTTCCGGATACATAAATCCTCGTATTAGTTACGTACTTAAATCATCTATTACGATGTTCATTGTACTACGATGTACAGAGTATGTTAAGATAAATAGTAATAAAACTGTAATTATGGCCACACTAATGAATTAGGAAATTCCTGTTATGATAGTGATGATGAGTTAATAATAATGTTGAAATTATACATGTGAGAACGACGTAGAACGTTAAAAGCGTCCGCAACAAAATAAGCCGTGGCAGCTAAGAGATAACCAGTCCCTACTGACGGCGCCCGTTCACGAACCTGACAAATGGATTAGCACAGATTAGCACCATTCACCTCAACCATCTTGAAGGGAGCTAGCTAAATGATCCAATGATCCAACACACACGCCACCATCAGCGAGACATTAGAGTGAGCATGACATACCTACCTACTCTCAGCCGCCAGGGCACATTTAAGTTAGTGAAAGACGTTGGGTACGTCTTTCACTAACTTAAATGGACCTACTAAAAGAGATAGATACTAAAACTCATACATGTGCTAACCAATTATACATAGGTACCTACAATACGAAGCGATTTAATGCAAAGATAGCTTTAAAATGTTCAGCAGCTATAACAGTATTTTCAAATGCTAATCAATTAGTGTATGCTTATGTTTATGCCATGGTCTCATCGGACCCCTTCACTCGCTGACACTCTTTGAGGCGCGCGTGGATCGCATCGCCCGCCTGCGCTGTTAATTCGTTTCGCTTAGCGTTCTTTCTATTTTCTCGGCTCCTTAGGGACGACCCTAAGGAGCCGAGAAAATCCGAGGAAAGTTATAGCCTATTTAACATCAGGCTACGAAGCCTGATGTTAAATAGGCTATAACTTTCCTCAGTTAGATATAGAGATATCAATCTCAAAAATATTTTTTAAATTCGACTGGTAGGTAGTTCCTGATATTAGCGCGTTCAAACATAAAAACAAACACTCTAAACAAACTTTACCTCTTTACAATAGGTACCTTTAAGTACTTATGGATAAAAAATAAAATATAAAAGATAGAATTATGATGTCGCGAATTTTTTTGTGCGCTTTAGCAACGTTGACCAATACTTACGCTGCGGCAGTTTGTTCAGAAGACCAAAGAAAGAACCTGGCCCTCTTCTTAGCTTTTGTGGACTATGAGAAAGCCTTCGATTCGATCGAGACTTGGCTGTACTGCAGTCTCTCCAACGGCTCCAGATTGACTATCGGTACATCGAGGTGCTGAAGTGTTTGTATGGAAACGCTACTATATCAGTCCGATTCCAGGACCGGACCTGTTAACCTTCCTTCTACAGTTAGGGGTGATACTGGGAGAAGTTATTCTCCGAAACTGTTCACCGCTGCATTGGAAAACTGATTCACTGGTTCTGGACTGGAAAAGGGTTGGCATAAGTATCAATGGCGAGGACATCACTCACCTTCAGTTTGCCGACGATATTGTAGTCATGGCTAAGACTGGAGGACCTCGGTACAATCACGATGAGCTCAGTACAGCAAATTAACATAAAAAATTATGGCCATGTCGAATGCTCATGTAACACTCTCCCTCATGGAGATCGGAGACTCTACACTCGAATTTGTAGACAAAAATGTTTACCTAGGACAAACTGTCCAGTGAGGTAGGTCCAACTTCGAGAAGGAGTTCAATCGTTGAACCCGACTCGGCTGGGAATGTTTGGGGAGCTCCGCACTGACTTCTCGTCTCATATGCCACAGTTTCTCAAGTTTTTGACCAGTGCGTGTTGCCAGTGATGAAATATGGCACTGAAACGTGGTCGCTCATAGGCCTCATTATAAGGCTGAAAGTCATCGAAAGTCAGTCAATGGACAGGGCTATGCTTGGAGTTTCCTTATGTGATGGGATCAGTAGGAGAACCAAGGTAACCGACATAGCCCGAAGAATTGTCAAACTTAAGTGGCAGTGGGTAGGGCACATTGCTCGCAGAACAGATGGCCGATGGGGCCGAAAGGTTCTGGAGTGACGACCAGAGGTTCAGGTGCTTTTGGGTCTGAGTGTGTATGAAGTGTGGGGTGTGTGGGGGTGTATGTGGTGAAAGTGGGTGGATTGGCGCACAAATGTTGCTTTTTCTATTTTTTATTTTTTTGGTCAGATTAATATCTGAAATAACAAAAAAAAAAAAAAACATCATTCGTGCGATTGAATTTGCGAATGGTCTTCCGTTTGGTCATAATTTATGTGATGTAGCCATTTAAATATAGGATTTTGACAGCTGGTGTAGTTAAGATGAGTAATGTTTTATTGTGGGAGTAGAATTTTGAGTAGAGATAAAAAAAGAAGATGATGCAAAAGATCAGCGTGCAAAAAATAATGTACTCTTGGCCGATCCCACTTTAACGTTTCGGATAACGGTCACTTCATGCCTGCAGGGACAGTTTTTTCGCATGCCTATGGAAGAGTAACTGGGTCGAAACAATAAGCAATAGGGAATAAATGTTTTTATTTTCACTAAATCTTCAACAATTTTTTATTACAGTTCAAACGTCCGTTTCTGTCGCGGTCAGGATGTGACGTCATTTGGCACGTTACTGCTTTGTTTACATCTAATTTTTAAGGTTTTTTAAGCCCCAAATCAAACATAAAATAATGAATTGTAAATTATGTATCTAATGCATAAAAAAGTTACAAAAAATCTGGAATTTGTTTCTTGACTCCAATATTTGAATGAGTTTTGAATTACGTGCATATTCCCTGAGGCTACATTCTGAATACAGGGCATCAGTAGAATATCGCCAGGGTTTTTGTAGGCTATTAATAGAATCGCTCGTTGAGCTCGTTCCAGCTCAAGCGGAATGGTTTTGTTTGCTGCTCCCCAGGCCTCCCAGACTGATACACTGTAACTTAGTCTTGACTAGTACAAGGTACAGTAAACAATACGGATTAGTGTTGGTTTGGCGACGGACTTAATTTTTTTGAATTTGTGCAAGAGTTTTCTAATACGTTTCACGAATGCATCAACTTGCGCTTTCCATGTTAGATGTTTATCGATTAATATCCCTAGGTATTTTAAACATATTTATATATATTTTATACGAAAGCTGTTGAATTTACTAGCAGAAACAGCTGTCATTAGGTACTGACACTGCCACATCTGTATTTTCAGTTCTTCATCAGGTGCAGAGTCAGACCGATCAGTAATGCTAAAACACACCGACTTTGCCGACGGTTAAGGTCAGCATATTGTTTGCAGCTAGATAGCAACCTTTCCATGTCCCAAGAGTTACACAAACGACATCACTCCAGGTTTTTTCATGAAAGACTGGCGGTATCATCCGCGAAGGTATAGCCGCTGGCATTACGGAGTTCAAGAGAGCATCGGTCGTTTATCTTTCACTACGCCGGTAGTCAACATCAGCGAAATTACTGGCGTGCTCACGAATATTATCGCATTGTTTTCGTTCTCCTAGATAGGACCTAAACCAATCTAGAGCTAAGCCCCTGATCCCAAGAGCCTCTGGTTTTTTTAGCTGGATCGGCCAGGAAACTGTGTCAATAGCTTTTTCTAGATCCAGGAAGACGCTGACGTATCTTTATCCTTTATCTACTTTGCTAATGACAGAATCAACAAGATGCGTGAAGGCATCCTCCGTGGACCTGCCTGTCCTAAATCCGAATTGATTCTCGGCCTATTGAATTTAACTACTGTGGTTTTGCTGCTATGGTTTCGCAGCAGAGGTGTGCCGGGGTAAATGCTCCCGCAACAGGCGAGACGCGACACCGGTAGAACAATTTCCGTAAAGTTTTCATAGAAATTGTTCCACCAGAGACGTGGCCTTCACACTTCGGGCCACCTCCCGTACCAGCGGTTACTTGGAATTGCTGAGCGAACATCTCTGCAATTTCACGAGTGTCCTGTCTTGTTCACTGACCTATCGAATGGATATTATAAATTTTTAACATTCCTAAGCATGCCATTGTTTGTTGAATTACATTATCTATGCCTTTCACGTTTCCAGTTACCTACGTAGGTACATAGGTAACTGGAAACGTGTAAAGTAATAGGTAAGGTAGGTAGGTAACTTTCTGAACGAGGCCTTATTTATTTATTAGATGTATTTTAGGAAGCTGAACCTGAAGAAATGCCTAACATAGAACAAACCAACGCGTTAGCAGGAAAGCACTACACAAATTTACCAGAAGTAAGTCCTTGTATTTTTAACATTGCGTATCAGTGTAGCCCAGCCCATATAACGATTTTATGGTACTTACTAATTACTCAATCGCTGTAACAGTTGAAAAATAATTAAGAAACCAAAAAACAGAATATTTAGGTATCGGTTAGTTAAGAGGGATGCATTAGGTAACCGACATTGGTGCCGCTCCTCTTGTCACAAATGCCTCTAAACTAGATTAAATATCACCAAAATGTTGTTTATTCCTGTCAAACGACGATTTCCCATTCTGAAATAAACTAAAGTGACAAAACTAAACTTGTATTTTAGTTTGACAGCACTAAGGTGCACTGAGTGGTTAATTTTGTGAAAATGACAATTTTGCTATTCTGAATCTGACATTTTTCACCAAAAATTTTGACTGTCTAAAACTAAATCTGACTATTTTTAATCGCGATTAAAAATGGTGTGGTATACAAGTAGTTGTCATGAACTAAAATTCACACCAACACCTCAACTTCATGTGCAAAAACAGTAAAAATGCAATCGCAATAATAATGAAAATTTCGACCCCCTTTAAAAAACTCATAAACCCCTAAAACTCAACATGTAGGGTAATCAGAAGCCCGAAAGTCTGACAGCCAGTCTTCTTCAGTCCAAGGGGTATCGTATTATCCAGTAACTGGGTTATGGAGGTCAGATAGGCAGTCGCTCTATGTAAAATACTGGTATTCTGCTGCATCTGGTAAGACTGGAAGCCGACCCTAAAATAGTTGGGAAAAGGCTAGGCAGATCGATTGTAATTGATGATTATACATATTAATTAATGAATACAATACAATTTAGATTGCAAAGCTTCACGAGGAATTAATTAAAGCACAAAACGCAGCTGACGAAGAAAGATTTCAGCGGGAGAAATATGAAGCCAAACTGAAAGATTTGGAATTAAAGCTAAATAACATTTGTGGTGCTGGAATTATTGCCGAGATAAAGGCACGATCTTAGTATGACTTAGTTTATTTTCCAGTAGGGTCTTTTCTTATTAGTGTTTAATGTTATTTTCGCCCTTTTTAAATATCCTGTTGAAGTTAGCCGTAGCTTAGCGCTAGGTAGTCTCATTATGTAACTTTAAAAACTTACCTGATTACTAAGAACGTCATCACTAGCTGCTTTTATACTTATTCGACTAGCTAATGCCTTTTTTGCGTTGCAATGCCTTTTTATTTTGTTTGAAACCTCCGGGGCGCACACAACTACTTACCAAATTTCATCACAATCGGTCGGTCAGTTCACACCTAGACGAGACGCGAAGCTACGCTGCGCGCACTTTTTAAGATAGTGATACTAAATATAACTTTATTAACTACTAAAAAAGATACACATTTAATTCAAAATGCCTTGCGACGTCGCGCTGCGCCGCGCGCCGCCTCGAGAAGCTTCGCGGCGTAGCGCGACGCATCACGAAGTAGCGTTGCTTCGCCGCTAGGCGCGGCGTTCAAGATACGAGGAATCAGACAGTTTTTTATCTAGACTTACCTAAACTACACCCAAATTGTGTAGCACCCTTTCAATCACAATCCGAGAGTGTTGAAGGATTTGTTTATCCATTGCTTCATAGGTTAAAAAAAATCGTCTGCTCAGCAACGTAAATAATGCATTGAACGTGGTGAACAGATTACCTACTGTCAAAATGAAATCGAATGCGATTAGTTGTCATTTTACGTGAGTTTCGCAACTAACCCGCTGATCATCATTCTAGAACAGGCACTAAGAAGGTATCCTAGGTACCTATGTAGGTACTTAAATCCATCATCGTTATTGTTTTGTAATTATGTAAGTAAATTGGTACAGAAATTTTCCATGTGAAATAATGAGTTAGGAAGATTCCTACGTAATTGTTGTGTAAATAATTGGCTTTGTATTTTTACTGTAACAATAGGAGACGAACAGATATTCCGATGAGGAAATGACAGTTTTGAAAACGCAATTCAGAGATATCAGGGAGGAGGCAGAGGAATTAAAACTTACCTTAGTGGAGAAATCTGAACAATTACAGGAGTATCGCATGAAGGTCAGATATTTAAATTTTCTGTTAGTAGGTATAATGTATTTCTTTCTTTTGTTGTTTGTAACCAGACTAAGAATAAGTAGCCTTCTTCTGTGGATGTTGACAAAGGCTTCGAAATTCTGACTGGCAGCCACGATCACGACTAATTTCAGAATCATCTTTAGGTTTAGGCATTCATATTCAAAATAATTTTATTATAAAGCAGAACCTATATCGCAGAAAGTTCACTTAAACATGCAAACAAGCATACACCATGCATGCAAGCGAGCATGCAACATGCAGCAGGCATGGTTTCTGTCACGGCTCCTGGCGGTCCCACGCGAGCTTATCGTCGTAGCTCGCAGGCCGCCTCGTCCCTTTGCGCCTACGCGGACTTAAATTACACTCTCTCACTTAATTAATACTGTATTTAATTACTCTTGACTTAAACCTAGGAGTAAAGTTATTCTTGCTCTAGTCTATGTTTATTAATATGACTGTAGGGGTAGGGCAGATAAGACAACGTGGAGTCGGTTTTGCAGAAATTCGTTTCCGTGACTAACTTTTGTAGCACAACAACATAAGTTATTTTATAGAAATGGCAATATGCCTAGTAAAATTATATCTACCAAATAAAATTCTGCCATCTTAAAAGTATGCCATTGTAAATTCGGACATATAAACATTCGGCCAAACAATAACTATGGTAAATAATTTGTATGCCTTTAAAATATTCGTATATAGAAGATTATGCCAAGTGTGTTACGCCAAATAAATTTCGGAGCATCAAGATTCTGCCAGATAGTGGGAACCCGTTCAGCAGAGCTCCTGATTATTATACCATATCAATTTCCGTTCTATCATAGATTCTAGATACCAAAAACGAGCAAATAAGTAATTATTAGCTTGTTTTTGTTATATAATTACTTATTAAAATTAATTTTCAGTATCTTCAAGCTCAGCAACAAGTAGAAGAGCTGAAACGGCAGTTGGACGTTATAGAATTTGATAACAAGCAAGTGTCCGATCAAATACAGGTAGAAATACAGAAGATGAAAGTAAGTACATTTTTTTTAATAAATATAGTAGTGTGAGAAACTTTCCTCCCACTTATTGAACAGCGAGTATTGAGAGCAACACTACCTAACGTAGTGCTTGTCGTAGTTCTGTAGTCAAGTAATAGATGGCGTGGTTACCAAATTAAAAAGGTTGCCTAGTTTTATTTATTTAAAAATAAATAAACTGTAATTGTACTTTGAGATATGAAAAATTAAAAGAACATTGATCAAAAAGAAATTTGAGTACTGTACGATTTATTTTTAGTGAAATCATTGTTAGGTAAGTCGAAAAAAGAGAAAGATGAAAGAGCTGCACCATCGATGAAGCCATTAGTGTTAAATATTACTCTATCAAAATAATGATGGTTTGTGACCATTGATCTGCTATATCAACAGACTGCACTTACAGTTCGAGACCCCCTGGCTGGAGGCTTTGAGTTAGTAGCTTAAGGCAGCCGCAGGATTGACCGGTTAAGTAGTCATCACCTCAGAGGTGAGCTACGAGATGCCCTAGACAAAAAAAAAAAAAAAAAAAAACAGCTTGAGACGCGATAATACATTTTTACGACATGATGTTAATTAGCTCTCAGTCGTAGCCATAGCTTACCAGCCATTCTAGTCGTCACATAAGTACACCCACGAAGACTGCCTTATTGATACTCTACCGGTCGCAAGTGCAACGGCTCATCTTTGGATTCAAGTCCCGGTTCGGGCAAATAAGTTGTGTTGTAGTGGGGTTGAAACCATTAGGCATCAAATTCATGGGAAGCTCGAGAAAGTATTCAAAGACTTCAATTATTTTAAAACTCATATTACGGATGTCACTCCTTGTAAAATAGGCCATCACGTTTTTACAAAATCGGAGACCGTTTTTTAGGAAAAAGCTGCGTTCCTTAAATTAGAAGTAAGTAGAAAGTAGGTTAGGTAGGTACCATCGCAGACACTGCCGCCTTTCAACCTTTATTTCTAAGAGCACAAGGGTGAAAACTGGTCGACCGCCATTATCATTGTACATTACGTTACTTAAAACTTTTCTAAAACTTTCCTATCAGTCATCATTTTGATGAACGTCCTATTATTATTAACTTAACGCCAAGTTAATTTATTACAGATGCAATTTCAGGAGAAGTTGCAAGAGTTGGCTCCTTTGCCAGATTTGCTAAAAGGAGCTCAGATACAACTTCAGGAGGCCAAGCAACTGCAACGATTAGCTGAAGAGAGCTCGCAGCAGGTTTCCAACGAGTTACATCGAGTCAAGGAGAAGGTTTGTTAATGCTCCTTTCAAACCATTCAATGATTGAAATAACCCTATAGGACTAGTTATACAAACTGACCATCTGAAACTGTGCCACGGAATCTATGTCAATGACCTTTGAAACCGTATATTATTAGTAAGTACAATCTGTTTGATAATATTAAAGCCTTGCTTTCGTACGGATACTCTTTAGAATCCTACATTTTCGAAATATTTTGACTCGTGCCGTCAATAATTTGGCTTTGATTCAAAGATCGAGGAACCGGGTGAACTCATAAATTTACTCCGTCATTGGTCAGTTATGATTTACAAGAAAATCAATGTCCAAACCTATTCTGTATCTGTTGCCTCACCGAAATCCAGGTAAAACCTATTGCGCCTAGAGATTTGTTAACAAAATTTGACGCTTGCAGTTGATCATTGCTGTGAACAATTTGAACCAAGCGAAGGTCGAAAAATCCAAACTTTTTGACGAGAATAAATTGTTGAAAGCGGTCACGGATGATAAAACAAAAGAAATAGAGGAGATCTTGAACAATTTAGACGAATATAAGTGAGTGATTTTCTTTTTCCATATTTAAAAAAAAAAATGTTTTGGGCTCGCGATAATTTTTTATTTGACTACTACTTAACTCACCTGATTGTAAGCGATGACGATGCAATAAGGTAAACGGTGGAGTTCGCTTTCCTAGAAGTTACTTATTCACTCTCTACTCGAAGACGAGACGCCTCGGTAGCCCCGCGCCACCCGTTTCGTGCGCGTCTTTTGAGCACGCTTAGCATGACCATAATAGAAACGGGTTTTGTCGACGGAAGAATAGACAAAATGACAGATAAACAAACACAATCTGTCTTTAATTTATTCATATAATCAATAATTTATTTATTTTATTTTTATTGACATATAATTGAATCAAATAACTAATGTTTTTTTTAGATAGGTAAGTATTTATTCCTTTTGAATTATTATAATTTAGTTTTATTTATTATTTCAATGTTTTTGTTGAATTTATTACTAATTAATTTGTAATTATAATTAGAATATTTGTGCGCTGTTAACGGCAAGACATAGCGTTCTTGTTATTAATATTAACACCTATACATTTTTTGTTTACCTATTTTCTACATATAAACTTATTTGAATTTGAATTCTGTCATTTTGTCTATTTTTCCGTCGACAAAACCCGTAGAAAACCCGTTTCTATGGTTGTCATACTACCGATATTGCAATCCACGACAACGCGCCCCACTCCGCGATTACTGTACTGTAAGCTATACTTTAGTACGGAGCGGAGCGGAGTGGGGCGCGGCGTCGTGGTTATACATAGGTACTTAGTTATCAGGAAACAGCTTCGGGCAAGGACTTCCACTCTTCAGTTGTACGCAAAATAAAAACCAACTTATTAATTGTAGCAACATAGGGGTAGGTAGGTACTTGATTTTTGATAGTATATCTGGTAATGAAACAGATAACTGATGACTGCCTCGTTGGTCAAGTGGTCGCAAGAGTTACTGCTGAGCATGAGGTCCTGGGTTCGATTCCCAGGTTGAGCAAAGTGTTTATTGTGTTTTTACACCAAGAATTTCTCAGTAGCAGCCCAGAGTCTGGATTTGAGCCCGGTTAATGGCAATAGGCTATTACGTGAGACTGAAACATAGCTGGCAAAATGTTGGTGTACTATAGGTACTATCGAAGAACTTCATATCTAAGCAGTTGGAAAACAATATCCCATGAACACGATAACCACATCTGTTACCGCCCCGGTTCTATAGCGGCCGAGCGCTGCAAGCAGAAATAGTTCTTACGGTGTATAGATATGAACTTCTTCGATGGTACACCTCAACCGTTGCGAAACAAATCGTGATGTTATGTATTTCCTTTTTAAAAGTCCAGTTCCGATGCCTCGCCCAGGTCATCGGTCTGCAAGCCCTGTGGCGATTCCCAAACTTGCAGATATAAATATACAAGAGATAGCTTATGATTTATTGTACACCAAAATTTAGAAAAACTTTTTAACAAAACTAAGATAAGCAGGGTCTCATCGCTTATAGCGATATCTACCAGACAACCTCCAAGTCCAGATAGTTATTCTAAATATACTAGTTGTACACCCAGAGTTCTTTACCAGATTTCTTACTAAGTCCTTTATGCTGTTAGGTAGTAAAGTATCAATTCCCGCTCTTAACCTTCACTTCTCAAATTAAATCTTTGAACACTTCTCAAGAATACGCGTTAACCTAATAATAATATTCGTGAGGTTTATTAATGTGTTTCCTTTTCAGTACCCTAATTACGTAATACACGATAAATCGGAATTTTACAAGTTCGAAAAAAAAAATCGGCTCAACCACGTTAATAACGCAATTAATGTTGTTGAACTGTCAAAATGAAACAAATTTGTCTCGTAATTAGATAGCAGATTAACTTGTTGTATGACATGTTTCATAATTTTCTAAGTAGTTAGTTAATTACTCAGAAAAGTAGTTAGTTAACTACTTAGAAAATTACTACTTACTTACAAGTAAGCTAATTAGCTTACTAGTTGCAACGTACAGATAGTGCAATCCACGACGACGCGCCCCACTTCGCGATGACTGTCCTGTAAGCTGTACTTTATTACGGAGTGGAGCGGAGTGGGGCGCGTCGTCGTGGATTGCACTATCTATACAGGAGTCGAAATCTGCGACATGTTGTAGATATAGGCAAATTAGGCTATCAATAAAGATCTTTACTGCATCCAAGGACACCGTCACGTCTTAATTCATTATAGTTATCTCGGGTGATTCATTTCATGCGGCATCATTTTCACATAGGTATTCCAGCTCGATCTAAAGCCGGTGGCCGGGAACACCCCGCGCTGGGTTTGTACCCGACCCTTGCATGACAGCTTTTAGTATCTGCTTATAAGGAAATAGTTTACCGTCGTTTAAACGTCTCGAGGATAATGCAGTATTTGAACTCACTATTTTCAATTTTTACTAGAATCAAATCTATGAGAGCCGAAGAGAAGTTGTCACAACAAGAGACACGATTCAAGGAGAAAGCTGCCGAGTGCGCTCAGTTACTGAAGGATTTAGAAGAACTGAAAGTTGAAAATAATAGATCACTAGTCCGAAGTAAAGAAAGAGCTGATTCCATGCGCAGATACTTACAGACCCAGATATCAGAACTAGAAAGACAGTTGGTCCAAAGTCGAGCGCATTGCAGAGCTTGCCAGAAGGAGAGGGACGAGGTATACAACTATCAGGCCGCGCACACTTTGGGCACGAATTTGTATCGTACGTAAACGTATGGTCGTGGGCGTACGAACTGAGTGCGCGTAATGGATACGTTTATCTCCGTCAAATAGGTAGTTTTCTGATATAGCATTGAACGCAAGAAAAATCCCAACAAGTTTGTATTGTTTTCGGACGTCGCAACTATACGTGTACCTACGTATACGTAGGACTAACTCGCACTCAGTTTGCGCGCTTCCTTGCTACTTAGAAGGTCGAGATCGTTCGTGCGTGTTCGTATGTGTTCGCACGAGTGATATTCGTACGAAAATGTGTCCAAAGCTGCGCACGGCCTCAGACTATCATTTACAATTTCGAATTACACTAAATTATAGTAAATATTTATAATATTAGTAGGACTAGCGACTCACCTCTGCTTGGCACGGTTTTTACAACTAGACAAAACATCGTCATTTATTTTTTGTTATACATGTAAAATAAGTATTAATGCAATGATATTATATAATATCATTGTATTAATGTAATAATATAGTGAATAATGCATTAGCGAATGGCCTTAGGCTTTTGCTTTTGCAACTACATACTTATTATTACGAGCTAAGGTTATTTTTCACTATCCTAATGTCCTTTGATGTCTCCTTCTTTTATCGCCATTCTTCTAAGTGACACTAAATTTGCGATAGGTAATAATGGTTTTGAAATTAATATCGTACAAGCTTGAAAGACTTTTATTAAACTCGCGACAATCTAAGAATTCCGATTTGACAGTTATAAAAATAGTTTGTGTAGTGATAGGAAAAAATATCGATTGCTTAAAAAGCTCGAGAAATTTATCGATTTATCATAGAGTTTGCAATCGACAATTAATCTACATTACTCATTTAAAACTGATCCTCGAAGAATGCCGTTTTTATTACACGTACGAGTTTGTACCTAGAGGCAAGCCCTAGGCATGCCACTGATATTATGTACCTGAGCGAAGCCGGAGTGGGTCGCTAGACAAAAATAAAATAAGGGGTAATAATAAAAGAAAAATAAAAAAATATAAAGGTAAAAATATAGATTTTTCAGAACATCGATTTTATTCGGTCAAGAAACGGCTTGTATCGGTCACAACACTACGACATCGAATACAGAGACATGACATGATTAACGTCTTGTCGGAATATTAATCAACGATTCATTAGTGTTTTTGAGTGCATTTTTCCAATACAAAGTGAAACTAGCTGAACTAGCTTACGAATGATACCTCATTATTATTTATGGATAACATAGTATAGATAGTGCAATCCACGACAACGCGCCCCACTCCGCTCCACTCCGTACTAAAGTACAGCTTACAGTACAGTAATCGCGGAGTGGGGCGCGTCGTCGTGGATTGCACTATGTGTAATTAAATAGGGTTATGAATTTGATTTTTTGATTTCTTACGCAGACGTTCATACAAAGTAATCGCAGCATGTATACTTAAAATGAGAAACGAGATTATTCTTAGATTGTCACGAGTGTAATCCTAATTAATAATTACTAGATGGCATTTCCCTAATAATAAATACTTCATGCATCATTATAGTCATAGTATTATGTAAATAAGGTCAAATCTTATCTTAATGGTATGCAAGCTTACCTACGTAAAACCACAGGTAAAACTAATCTAAATATTGGATAAATATGAGGAAGTATACCATGGTTATAGTTCAGACCTTCATGATATAAATACATGTAAGTATTTTTTTTAAATCACGTCATGGATTTGCTTACTTATCAGGAGAATTATAACCCCTAGATAGGGCCCCATTCCTATCATTTTTAGGGTTCCGTATGTCCGAATGAAAAAACAGAACGCTTATAGGATAACTCGTGTGTCTGTCTGGCTGGCTGTCTGTCTGTCCGTCCCTCTGTCCCTCTGTCACAGACAATTTGTTCAGAATCGAATGGACCGATTAGGTTGAAATTCATACAAACACATATCAATTTCTGTGACCCAAACACGGACGTGATACGTAAATAAATGAATTTTGAATATAGGGATATCATTTTTGGGAGACAGAAAAAAGTTTTGCACACTGTACCCTGTGACATATTATCAAATGAAGGGGCTTACTTACTGTGAGGGTCTCAAGTATATTTTTTTATAATTTTATTTTATGTCGTTTTAAAGTTATTTAGGAAAATAGATTAAAATTGACCATTTATTTAATTATTTATTTGGATCTCCAACAAAGATTACACCTTACATGCTAAAAATAAAACATAAAAAAATACAAATCCTTGTGCATCTTCAATTATAGGAGACCATAGCTTGCATTAAGATATCAAACAATCAATTATTAATATGGAAATAAAGTATACAATTTAAAGTAAAAATAACAAGAATTAAAATTATTAAAAAAAAAAAAACCCCGCTTATCTCCGAGATAAAAGTTCTATACTTATAGATTACAGGAAAACCTATGAGAAGTTTATGGTCTTAAAATAACATGGTAAATCTCCCAATATTGTGCGTACAAACTTACATTTGCAGTTGGAATGTATGGGAGAACATGTTTTTCAACTACGTTGTTAAGTTTGTTCTTGGGATAAATTCATCCCAACAACGGAACCCTTCATTTGACTCGCACTTGACCGGTTCTTTGTATACAAAAAATTAATCGCACAGTAATTTTTTTGCGATTTGCCACGTGCAAAGTTTAGCTTAACTCTAAATTGAGTTGCTATCGAGAGCAGAGTGAAAATGTGAAGCCTTAAATTTTACGAGCACGTGTTCAATGCTATGTATGATCTGTTTAATTTCTGCCAGTAACCAAAAATGTATTCATTCATACACATTCCTATAGACACAGGTCCGTGAAGTGCGGTCGGTGACAATGATTATAATTTCGGAGCGAGCGCATTCAACCGGTACCTAATACCGATTTAATTGAGTACTTTGGGCAAAATCAGGTTTAAAGGATTCAAATAATAGGAACAACGAATAATAATGATCTAATTTAACTAATCACGATGCTATATTATATTTCAGATAGTAAATATATTCTAAAATCACGTTTACCCTCAGTTATTTTAGCAAACGTACGTCACAGACGATCTTCAATAACGGCGCGCATTTATAAAGATATAAATATATTGTAAATCTACATACACGTAGCATTAAATTGATAAGCTTAGAATACCTGTACAACATAATAAGTCTAATTTGATGATGGTAGTATGGTGTACTGGAGTAATTCTGACGGAATTTTTTACGCGTTGACTAGAGATCTACATTTCGATTAGATAATACATAACTAATCCAAATGCAAAGTAGATTCGTATTTATTGCCAAGAGTATGCGACTTCTGTTAACTTAATGAAAAGATTTAACCTATGGACGTATTAGATTCATAAATATGTAGTTGGATTCGCTAAATACAACATTTTGAATTATTGAGTTCTATTTTATGGTATACTTAGTGGAGATCTTGGTTCAAAGTTTTTAGTATTTTTTATTACACTTTGACCGAAACCTTACATTTTTTTTTCAATCGTATTTACCCGTTAAAAAAATATGAGTTTTAGTAATAGTTTCAAGAAGCAATTGTGGTTCTTTCTCAACATGATGCATCGGAATAAAATCGAAAAAAATTAATAAAAACACAGCTAGGATGTTGTTTTGGTCGGTGGGTCGTTTTCGCGTCGCTAAAAAAATACAACGTAACGTAAAAACTAGCACTTATTCAAATAACTTAACAGAATTTCGAGATAAATATGTTGGAGTTATTGCGAATCAACTTAAATGACGCGCTCTTTTGACAAAACTTGAAGGTACGAACGTAAATGTTGACACTAGCTTCTCACGATGCGACCTCTGATGCGGCGAAGACAATCAAGATGACGTCTAAACCAATGTTGCCAATAGGAAAATATCACTCACTATCTCACACAATATGAGTAGTATTATTTTTCAATTTTCGGAGGTACCCTTTTCAGAATGACACCAGTGCACTCTATGTCTATTTGATTTTTAACTATGACTTGGCCTATGAAAATTACTTTAATTTAAACTTTACTAGCAATTTCCGTAATTACAATTAAAGCGTCCAAAATCTACTGGCAATCTCATCTGAGCCACAATGACGACAATTCTAATCAAAATTTTTACAAAAACTTATTTAAATTAAAAGTATTTTTGAACGATTGAGACTGAGATTATATGCGAATGTTCTTAATAGCACGAGAATTGCCATTCTGGTGTGGTGACATGACAATGATTTCTGTGCTTTAACTACATAAGTTATTAATAATGTAGGTATTATACACATAAACCTTCCGGAATTAGTTCTTTAGACGTTTTATTCATACTGGGCGATGGTGAAAACCGCATTAAAAATCCATTGTGTAGTCACACATTTAGACACAAAGGAGACTGAAACGATTACATACAATCTTGGGCCTGGTTGTAAAAAGATGAAAGTGGTGTCAATTAATAACTTATATATTATCAGCCTTTCACTGAAAATTCTGCAGATTTTGTCAATCTGAGAACAGAGATAAAAGAGATTATGTAAAAGTGAGGTTATGTTACAATCTTTAACTAACAGCTGATTCCTGAAGTGCAAAATATGTGCTTTTGCACTAATAGTTATTATATTTAATAGGACATATTTGATAAATCATATGAATGAACATCAATGACTTCAGTCCTACCTACCTATGTAGGTAACAGGTATGGAGTTACGGAAAGGATGTCTAAAATAAAATAAAAAAATTAAGTATTATAGTGTTTTATTCGTCTTCAATTATAATTGAAATGTCGTCTAGGAATTGTGCATGTGGTGCTATATGATCGTGGTACCTAGCCCAGCTAAGATACCATATAATGCAGATTATATGAGCGCAGTAGCCTACAGTTCATCTCCCTACAATACAATTTACAGTAATGCATTACTATAGACTCCCTTCCTGTACGAGAGCCATTGCCGAATCACTGACAGAATTGTTTCATTGGGTAAGGGTCGTCGACCCAGTGTATTGCAGTGATCAGTTGTTGTCCCACAATTCTCACAGCGATCCATAGTTTCACTGTTTTTTCTATTCCGTGGTTTCAACAATACCCAATACACAATCCGGCGGTAAAATCCAAAATAACAATTCCAAGTCAAACGTGTGAGCCATCTTCGGTGTCCAGTGTGAAAGCAAGGGTCGTACGAGGTAGACAGGGTCGGAATCCGTAAAATACAAAGCAAAGGTCGTGAAAAATGAAGAACAATTGGGAAAGCACTCAAAACGCATCGGAAAACACGAAACGAGTAAGCAAACGAGATTAATAGAGCAGTTGGCAACCACAGACTACATAGGGATACTACGTTGGCAACTGTCTAGTGTCCGTGTCAGTCAGCTGTCATGCCAGTGACATAGACTAAAAATAGAAAACTAATTTTAATCGATATGAAATCGATAATCATTAATATTGTTTTTTCAGTAATTAATTGATATTTTATTTATTAATATGACTGTAATTATATGCACTATATTGCACATAAGTGTATAAAGTGCATTTAATTACTTTAAGTTAATTATTTAGTGCAAAGGTTTTATTTTCGTAACTGTGTAATCGATTACTCAATCGGTAATCTCACGAAAACTATCTTTTCCATATTTCTCCGCTTCCAGATTGAGAATTAAGGTGATTTTTCATATTCTAAGATAGAAAAATATGACTAATTTTTTAGATCATATCTTAACTTATTACATTTAGGCCCACCGTTTTCCATCTCCTTTTGTTTTATACAAGGTGGGGCAAAAGTAATGTCATAATGTGAAGAAGCCTGCATTTGTCAGTTCTGGCGATCAGGCCGACCAGTTGAAATCGTCAAAATGGGAGATTCACTCGCCCGAAAATTGGTGTAATCAAATCTCCATCGTTGCCTGTGGGTATCGTTCCATTGCACACACAACCTTCAAGAATGGGGCTATCCAATGCAAAAAAAATATTCAAATCCGACTGATATTTCCGAAGATTACCCCCTACACACAAACAAACAAACAAATTTTACCTGTATAAATTATTAGTATAGATATTAAATAGGTATTATTAATTAAAGATCGTCGTCTCCAGTCTGTATAAAACTATATTAGCTCGATAGACTTCACTTATCAATAAGCTGGTTACGATTCCTTTGAGCGAGTGCAAAGTACGAACAATATTAATATGAATCTTTTTTATATTTTAGATATCAGGTAGCTAAGAAAGTAAAAAGCTATACTTAGAAAGAATCTACATTAATTAGTTCTCGTAATTAATTAGATTTCGTTTTTAGATTCGCCAGCGCATGCATATACAAATAAACAATCTTCATGAAAACTTTGAACTATCGGAGATCAGACTCCGGGCTCTACAAAATCAAGTGATTTCTTTGAAAAACAGCTACACTGTTGTCCTGGCTGAAAATGAAGGTATCACTGATTTAAGCAAGCTTGTTGCCACACAAATGTAGACTCCCAAAGCTGTTTTAGATCATTTATCCATAACAATAATGTTATAAACGCAGCACATAGGAAACCATGTTAAAAAAAATAGTAAAAACGAATGTTTTTGAATTCGATTAGGTACTTTATCATGTAGTTACCTACTGTTTTCATGTAAGTAGAGAAAATTATATGCGTACTCATTTTTAGATTGACAAAAAAATTCGATGTTTATGCATAAATAATAATATAACCAATAAACTATGTTTGTGTTTGATTTTTTGCATAATGGTGGTTTTATTTGATTGATAATATTTTTTGAAAGTTTCCTCAGTAGGGATTACGAATATATTTATTTAGTTTTGGTTCACGATATTAAGTTTTGATAAGTCTATTTAAAAATTACAATAGTAATCTTAATACCTACTACCTATATTACTACATAACGAGCAGTGATAGCCTTGTGGTGTGACCGTCGGACTGACAAGTCATAGCTCCCGTGTTTGAACCCAAAGCACGCACCTCTGACTTTTCGGATTCATGTGCTGCATATTGTATAATTAAAATTATCACTTGCTTCAAAAATGGTGAAGGAAAACATCGTGAGGAAACGGCATGCCTCAGAGATATTTCTCGGTGGCATGCGAAGCTAAGTCAGAGGCCACCATTGAGGAAACAAACCGTTCACAGTTCTGTCAGAGCCATTGCGGCGTGGCTATGTTTTCAACCACTTTGGTAAAAAATGTATCTAGATTTTCGATGGATACCCACAAGATGCAGCTATGAGGAGCACAAAATCATAATATATTGAAAAAAAATCACTTTTTGGAAAAAAATGGCCTTCTGTGACTAGCTGTATTGACTAGCTGTATCTTCGCAAAAAATGGGCCTAGAGTGCTTGGGTTGGGCTCAAACTGTACTAAATTTAGCTTGCTTCACAAAAATATCAAACAAAGACTCCTAAAAATGCGTCCTTAAGGAATATTTTTCAAAAAATCTGAAACATTTGCAGAGTTTCCGATTTTTTCGAGCACCATGGGACGCCATGTACAAGGTTTTGGGCTAAAATACGATTATGCGATTGTTATAAATGAAGTTATTTATTCAACATAACGGTATCCTGTGAAAATCCAAATGCAACTTCTGCATTTTACGCAAGCGGTTTTCACTTGCCATTCGGAAAAACACAGTCGTACGCACGTACGTTTACGCGTTCAGCACATTTAAAAGCGTTCAAGAGCTGTCAGTGGAAAATATTCCATAAAAGTTTTGACACTGACAGCTCTTGAACGCGTTTTAGAAATGCTGATCGCGTTCAGTTTCTTTGGTGAAATCAGCGCTAAATCAATTTAAAGCATGGTTCTATTTCTCTAAATCGTTTTTAGATGACAGAGACAGAACGATGTTTTAAATACGTTGAGCGTAAAATTCATTTAGTGATTTGTGGTGCCCGTGGGCCTAAAATTCTTATATTCTTTTCGCATATGATCTGGTTCGCATACGTTCAACGAGTACTTGAATATTACGTGCATATTGCATACGCGATGGCCGTACGCTCGGCCGCGATACTGACGGCTTTGTTCGAGTAGCCACGCGGCCTGCGCCTGCGCCCTTGTTCGACTTGAGGCCGTGCCTCTCCACTTGCTCGCTTAATGTCAACGCACCGCTAACTACACTACACTTAACTTTTATTATTACGATTTTTTACATCTCAAAAGTTTCCCCATGCTCTAGTTGACTCCTACGTTACCAGTTTGCTCTACGACCTATTTGCTTTAATTTGTAAATGATTGGGTTTATTGTTATCGTAGTTAGCTGTGAGAATATTATGTAAAACAGACTAGTTTAACTAGGTTTGTTGTGAGGTAAAAATGGTCGTGACTGATAAAAAAACAAAAAAAAATGGTATTCCTAATCTATTACTGCAAGTTCTCAAACCACTAATTTAAGTAATCAATTGCCAGCTAAAACAAATTGTGTTCCAATACCTGCATTGATAGAGTTATCACTCGGAACAACATAATCAATTATACCAATTATGTCAAAAGTTAATTCCTGCAAAGTAATCAAAACATGTCTACATCTGGGGTAATTTAAATTCTACAAGTACTAAAAACTATCTCGAAGGCATTTAACAGAAAATATAAAATATAAAACTATAACAGGTTAGCTCGTCGTTAACTAGTTACTAAATAACCTTCATGCCTTCAAGTTAAAATTAAATAAGGCAGATCTAGGCCTTAAATGCGTATATTAAATTCCTACAGTCACGTCTTGCAATAAGCTTTAAACAATGTGTGACCGAAACAATAACGAGGTGCGAACTATTAGCATTACCTCCAAAAGTTATAATTAAAGCAGTGCTAATTTTATAGGAAGGAAGTAGTATAAAGATTGTATTACGTTTCAATGTCTTCCTTTTAAAGAACTTCCTTTTTTAGTGTCTTAAAAGTCAATTAATTTTCTTTTTTTCACAATCCGATTAGGTTCGAAGACTTGGTTCGATCGTATTCCTCAGAGGACTACAAATCTTATTACAGGTGTGCTCGGAGGCTCCGAGGCCCGTTGCCATACTGATCGCTTCGTGCCTTCACTTCCATTTATTTAATTTTGCTTTTAAATCTGATTGAGAAAAAGCTCTCATATTAAGCTTGCGGCTTCAAATTGATTAGGTGAATTAAGTACCACAGAAAGGTGCATTTCAAATGAGTTTTACTGAATGTTTGATTTATAAGAAGATGGATCACGAATGAATCCATTTTGCTAGAGTGACAGACATACTGCACATAGTTAAATAATAAATTGTATGTAAGTAGGTAGCTGCAAGAAAGCTTTTTGGCAAAGTTCAACTAAACTCTAGCTGTAAATAAGTGGTGGTAAGTCTCATGGAGACATTCGTGAAGTTTCTAAATAAAACATCGTATTCCACGCAAACGCATATTTATTTTTATGATTCATTTTTATATATTTTTGGTGCTCCATTTTTTATTTATTTGTGTTTCATTAAATTATAAATTAATACTAATAATAGTAAAGGTCTCGGTAAACGCACACAGGCTCCGTAAATGGGCAATCGGGAGTTCCGTGCAGTTTCCAAGACCCGGGCAATGAGCTGGCATAATAAATAATACAATAAGGTACAAAAAAGAATTCAACGAAGTACCATCGGATGGTTTTCACAATCGCTCACACATACGCTCCACACACGCCAACAACAGTCTTACGTCTATTATATCACTAGCTATACAGAATGCGGCGAGGCCGCGTGCAATGAACCATGGAAGTGTACTACGGGCAGGCTGATTATTCGAAGTGCGAGTCCTTGAGCTTCTTCACGGCGTTGGTGAGGTGCAGCATCTCGGTGTTGAGCTGCCAGATGAGCGACTCCAGCTTGTCCACGGAGTCCAGCACCTCCACGCGCTCCGTGTGCGGGTTGAAGCGCACCTCGAAGGGTCGCGACATGGTCGACACCCAGCGTCTGTGCCAAGTAAAACATAGGGTTAACTTTACTGTGCAAAAACTTATAAATATTATCCTACACATTTTCTTGAGATTCAATTGCTACAATTACCTGAATTTATCTTTGGCATCTTCGAAACTTTCGGCTACGTAATAGATGGGTTGGTATTCCTGGTCCTGGTAGGGCTGCACGGAGGTGGACGCGGGCTCAAATGGTCTCAGTTCCGGCTTGTCGCTGAGCGCATGCAGCAACTCGCCGATGGAGGACAAGAGAGCGGCGCCGTACGCCTTCAGCTGTTGGTTCTCCTTGCACAGGCCGAATTCAACGGTGAACCAGTACACCTGAGACAAGACAACATCGTTTATAATGCACCGCCATCGGGCGTATTAATGCAGCAACACTGTTAAGGTAAATTTCGCAACAGCTGGGCCCATTCACAAAATTTACATATTCGCATTGGCACAAATAAAATGTTATAATGATAAGTTATTCAACTAGTGCTTCTAAACTCGAAACTTACAGTAGAGAGTTTTTCAATTTCAGGGTCCGAAGCGCCAAGAGACGCGAGTCCGATCTCTTGCGAGAACTGGGCGAAGCTGAGGTCGGCCAAGAGAGGGATGTGTCCAAGTAGCTCGTGAATACAATCGCTGCAAAAAATACATTGTTACATTTTGGCTAATTCTATCGTCAATGGGAAGGGAGAGTTTTTAAATTAAATTAAATGCCATTTAATTTAATTTAAAAACTACCTTATGGGTAGTAATCCATAACACAGAACAAAGTACGATGCAATTGATAGAAAGTGGCGATTCAGTTATAACAATTCACCTTTGACAGCAAAGTCCTGGCTCCTATAGCCGTAACGTGTAACTTAGTTATACAATGAGCGAGCAATTCAATTTAACAAAGTTACAGTTCCATCACGATACTGCGCCGTCCTCTCTTCGGACTCGCAAATTGTTTTATGTTCAAGGATGGCTAATATGCGCGCGCCTAGACAAAATGAATTACTTACTTGTAAAAATGACATTGAAGCAGAATACTTGTAGTTGTAATTAATTAAGTGGTTTGTTCCACATTCTACATAGGTTTATGTATATTTTTGTTCAATTAACATAACATTAACGAGGACTTGTTGCGTAACATTTCCGTAAAGAGACGTGTCAACTTAATTTAAGTATCGTTAATGAATATTTCGGTCATGTCCATACCCGTATTTCCGCATTGGTAATTAACTAATAATGGAAATGTACTGATTAACAATAATATATACGGTCGGTAAATCGTAAAAAATCTGGATGATTGACAAGTTATAAAATCAAAGTGCATGGATACTTACGGCTCAGGAGTGTGGAAAGGCGAGTTGGCGTGGCGAACGTATTGGGTAGATTGGAAGACTCGGAAGGCCAGGGAGGCGAGGAAGTCGCGGGCGGTGAGCAGACCAGCGGCGGGACGTAGCGTGAAGCCGGTGTGCTTGCGGAGGAAGTTGCTCACATCCTCCAGCTGAGGAATGTGGTTCGGCACGAAGATGTCGGCCGCTTGAAGCTTGCCGAACGCTACTTTGTACTCCTTGCAGGCGTGCTTAGGCATGAGGTCCACCACGGTGTTGAACACTCGCTGCCAGGTAGCGTTCTCAGATTCCTTGTAACTGATGAATGGGATTGGGTCTCCGTATTTGTAACCGAACGCAATCTCAGCGATTTGCTTCCTGCGTTCCCTGTAATCCTTGTCGGCGAAACCGGGATGGTTCATATCCAATTCAGGTTCATATTTGGTCATTAGATGATTGCAGTTATCGAGATCCGAAGCGTGTCGAGGGAACCACGGGGTTTTGCTCGACATGTTCTCGGATACGAGGTTAACTCCAGCGAAGGAGGTTGACTGACGAAGAGATCTGATAAGTTGCAATAGGTTGATGCGAGACATGCTCACTTTCACGAGAGCATCAAACTGGACACCGGTGAGTTGGGACGGACGAGTCTCGAGATGCTGGACGCATCCCTTGTAGTTGTCGATGGTCTTGAGGATGCGTGCCAGGGAGCCCATTCCATCTCGCATGCGCAGCAGTAGCGCGGCTTGTTGGATAGCCTGCTCTGCCTCGGGAGATTCACTTGCAGCGTTCTGCAGGATCACTTCTTCCTCGGTCAGAGTATAGTCTGCAAAAACATTACACATTGAACACGATGCCATGATTAAATACAAATAGGTACTTATCGTTAAATAAAAGACAGTATGAAAACTGACCGTCATCCGGTTTTCCTGCATCATCACCGATATCAGCATCAGCTAAAGAAACGAAAATAAAATAAAAGTAAGAAAAAATAAACAAAATAATAAAAGTAACGAATAATATTCAAATCAGCATAAAAGACAGTTACCTAGGTGACCGTTCTTAGTTTCATCTTGTTGGGTTCCATCTTCGACAGTCGGGGAGTTATCACCATTGCCAATATGAATCCCGTCTTGGATAAAATCGGAATCCAAGCCAGAGTCTAAATTAAAAAGGAAAAAATAACAAAAATAAATAAAAATAAAACTAACGGAATTAAAAAATAAAGATAGTGATAACAAACGTAAAGAAAAATGACGGTTTCGTTTCGGGCGTTAAAAGTCGCTCGGGGCGTCCCTGATACGACATTATTCTTATCACGGTGAATTTATTACGGTTTCAAAACCAAGTTTGCTTTCAATAAGCTACATAAAATCATATGCTTTATACGAAAGGTCATTAAATCTTGGATTTGTGAAATTGGGTTCATTCGCGGTCGTTCGAGTTTTCAAGGATCGATGGTAGTTTCCCGCGTTTCTCGATCACTTTTGAATTGTCAAGGAGTCGGTCAGTTAGTCAGAAAGTTGAAGGCAGTTGCCCATTCCGAAACTTAGATTCCGTATGTAGATGGATACTCTTTTAAATAAAGTGGTTTTTGTCTTTTAAATCGTTTACATTATCACTAGTTTCTTTCGATTGTTGTGTTCATCTGCATCCTTGATCGACTCACCATTGGCGCGGGCGCGAGCCTCTTCAAGAACGCTTTGTTTGGTCTGTTTCACAACAAGTGTCTCGAACCTAGCGTCGTCGACAAGCGAACGGCGACGAGACGGGTAACCGTTCTGAAACAATACAATAAACCTTCGTTTAGTACAGAAATATTTTATTTAAAATGTTTTCTAAGTAAATGCCCTGACTTTGACAATGGAATGAAATCTTTAAGAGTAATGTTTGAATGAAGTATGAGTTTATGCAAGATGTCCAAGTAATTAATGATCTGACTGACAACTATAGAGATATAACTCTATTAACGCAGTATGCAATTATGTCTATTTCAGACAATAGACATAATATCATCGGTAGTTAATAACCAATCTTCTATGTGTTTTTCAAATTGAAATTGTTGTTGATGTTATTTCATAGCGTAAATCGTTATTTTTTATGCCACAGTGCCATAGGACCTAATAGTTCTGAAAGAAATACTATAAAATGAAAGGCTGAACCGTGGGCGAGAAACGTCTTTACTCCAGCGAGCGAGCACAAAGGAGTCCTCTCTAAAACAGTTTGATCTTCTAAATCCTTATAAATATAAAGCGGTCACATCGCATTATATTTCATGTGAGAGTAGGAATTGCTTTTACGAAGTTCGTAAGCTTATTTCCTGAGTGTGGCCGGGTGTAAAGTGCTCCCATTATACCCGCCTTGCGCCTCGCTCCGGATGCGAAGTCGTGCGACTGAAATCTTTCAAAGGAACGCGACTTTCTGGTCCGCTGCGCTCAAATGGAGCCAATTATACAGCTCGAGAGTTATGACTACACGACTTGATTCTTGTAACAATGCGATGTTCGCTCGCTCATGTCTTTACTTAACTCTGTCGTGAAACAAAGACGGTCTAATAACAATACTCCCATACTTTCAAAGCAAGTTGCGAATTTACATTAATATTATGAAACGTTTACTGATGATGTCAGAGTAGTCATACTATTTTACCGTCCCGAGGATAAACAAATACTAGTTTCTTAGCCAAAAAGCTATAGTATCAAAAAAACCCGGTGACTGTTATCAGTATACAACGCCTGTTTTCCTCAACTAGCCAGTAGTTTGATATGTTGTGTCGGCGACAGCGTAATTTCCGTCACTAGCGCTAAAGAGCGGTGCTGAACGCCGCTGGCTGGCAGTGCGCGGGCGTTGAGACCTAGCATTTTCCACTAGAGTGGCCGTGCGGGCCTAACTATGTATGTCAAGGGTTGTGCTAATCACTCACTATTGTTACCGAGCCCCTGAAATGCAATGAAGTTGGTAATTACGCGACCTAAAAGCTTTTTCCGGAGGTTCAATACATTTTCTTGAAGCAGTAAACAGAGCCTAGAACGCGTAGTAAGTGTAACAAGATTGCGGAAACAGTGTCGCGCGCTGTATTGTAAATTTAAAGGTCCGCCTAACTGGAGCGGACAGGACTCGGAATCCGGTTGATATAGCCTTGGTGTGCCCGAGTGGCCACTTCACCATTCCAATCGGTCGGCGGGTAATTAAGCCAAGCCAGAGTGCGGCCCGTCGACCTGTACCCACCCTCCGATGTACTCCATGTAGCTACGAGCACTCAATCAATTTAACGTTGCAGAACATCCAATCTGGGGATTTTATTTTTTCGGCATGCACGAGTGTTGAGATGAATTGTATCGACCACTAATTTGATCACCAAATCACGATATTGTTAAACAAACGCGATAATTAAGGAGAATAAATATTCTTTACGCGTGTTCATTCACGAAAAGGAAGTTTATTTTTGACCACTTCATGTGAAAAATGTTTTATTGATTGTGAGTTTCTTTAAACGAACATCTAAGTGCATCAAATAACTTGTGTTGGTCAAGGGCGTACCTGAGTGACCTCGATATGATTGTAGACCGCGTTCTCAGGTTCTGCGCTTTGCGTGACGGCGTCTAATTAATTGTGAATCGAGTGCAATAAAAAATCGAGCCGGTAATATTTTCGTATGTGGATCAGCTTCGATTTTGGTGCGTTAGTGCAGGTGTGACAAGCTAATTGTGTCCATCGTGTCCGTTGATAGGATTTTAACGATGTCTGCTGATTGCAGTGCACTCGGTGAGCGTCGCACCGCCTTGCATTCCGACCTTCGACGGTCAAGGAAATACAATCATTCAGCCACCAATCATAAAATAAACGATAATCACAGCATGATATGCACAGGCCTATATCGCACAGCGCATTTAAATAACTGAAAAGAAGCAAAACAATTTTGGAAATGATCGCAATGCAGTTCAGAACATGTAGGCACAAAACTTTTAAAATTAATTTTTCTTGTGACCAAGGCAAAACTTTGCAAACTCTACTCGATGCGTACACGCTCTGAGATAATTCGCAACTAAATTTCGCATAAGCTTTATGTTGTACTACCACCATAAAAGCACGAAGGTAATATTCTACCATAGTAAACAATCAACACGTGATTATTCAATACAAAGTTGCCTACGTGAGTGAGGTAACGATTACGACTCGACGACGCGTTGAATATTCACAATGCTAATTAATCTGTTCATAAACAATGAAGAGATTGATAAGAGTTGTTTCTTGTTGTAATAGGTAAGTGTTGAGGCTACAGACTCGTTTAATGTGGAACAATGACTTATTTAGAACATATTGTTGTGTATATTGCGTAATTTGTCACACGAAGATACGATTTCGCCGAGAAAGTGTCTTTGTCAGATTAACAGTGAATTAATTACAGTCCACAATAATAACGTTGCACAGACCCCGTCTGCATCGCGTAATGAGACCCGAACAACTCTCGAGCTGTATTGTAATTAAACGACGAGATGAAAAGTGAAAATATATGATTAAACGACCGAATTTATTATGTTGTTCTTCACTTTCTCACGTTTGTTTTGTGTAAGTAAATAGTTAATATTTTTCAAAAATCTCTCAATTATTGCAGTGTACCACTATAAAAGCGCCCAGTTATACATAAAGATTTCTAAGTTTATGTAAATGATTGGGAAATTGCTTCGTTCAGTTAAAGATTGTTGATGTTCATTGTTCCAGAGTAGTACAAGGGCGAATATGACAAGTTAAAGTAAGTAACAGCGATTACCTGATGACGAACTGATTAACATCTAATTTGCTACTATTGCACAAAACGTGATTTATCTTATTATTTGTTTATTTTTTCTTATTTGTGCGCTCTATCATATTAATGTCACTAAAAATATTGTGGCGATTAAAAACTTTATAAAACACTGAAGTTATTTTATCATTTTATTAAGCACATTTAAAGCCCACTACAAAAAGTAAGTCAGTTGGTTTCTTTGTTTAAGTCAGTCAAATTTCTGATAATACAGGAATAGCTATACCATGCGTTTTTTATTGTAATTATCTCTCTAGACTGTCAGTAGGTAAAGCTAATTGTTGGTTTTTAGGAAATCTCAATTATTACTAATTACGATTTATGCTATTAATGAATTACTGTAACTTAAATTAATTACTACTTTAACATTGCATAATTATTAGATTTTTAAAACTATAAATCAATTATTATTATTATTGATACTCAAGATTATTAAGTATTCACAGATATTTGGCCGAAAACAATAACTTGTTAAGATGTTTTGAAGGCTGTTTTGTTTACAAACAATTTAAAAAACATGCTGAAGTTTGATGATGGGGGAAAAATATTTTGTATGATTGTAATTTAAGATGGGGGGCGATTAAATGTGTGTGTGATGAGTAAGAGTATAAAACGAGCTGGCAACGCGTTGCGAGCGCGTGCAGGCCGCTGCTGCAGCTCCTCACCTCAATGCTGTAGGATTTCTTGATGGCGAACATCTCACGGTTCTTCTGGGCAGCTGCGACGGCCATGGCTTCTTTCTTATCTTCTCACGACACACCACTGGTATTTGAAGGGCCTGAACGAGGGGTTCACTGCGCGGTTAGCTAGCGTATTGTCTGCGAGAGCTTTTTGTCTCGACCACGGGCTTCTGTGCCTGTCTGTCTGCGACTCGAGCTGTCGTATTACTATAGCTAACTAAACTTTGGATTGCAAACAGACCAATGCATGATGACCGTTCGTAAGAACAGTTTAAATAGTGTTAGGCGCACGCCTCCCACCCCGCAGCGCCTTTCGTCGCGCATGCGTCATGATCCGCGCCCCGCGCGCCGCGCGCGCCCTCCTCTCGCCCGACGCCGCGCCGCCGGCATCCCCCGGCCCTAAGCCAGCATCATCAGGTCCATCCACCCAGCCATCAACGAATGACAACCTGATCCTCCAGAATTTAAAAAAATCAACTGCTTCCAAATTATTTTCTTATCTCCAAACCTTAGATCCTTGTTCGGAAATGGCCTTATTAATACTCGGAAGTAAGCTGTTGTAACTATTAAATAAATGACTGTGACGTCATAGTTATGTTAAGTAAAGAATAATGTCCGATAAAATCTTGATTATTAATAATATTATTAACTTTTCGGCAGTTGTGTAGTGGCATTTACTAGTAAAAATTGGAGCGATTAGTCTTTTGAATACACTGATATTCACTAAATAATATTAAAACTGTGAAGTTAGGGAAAATAGTTTTTTTTTTGTATTAAAATGTTTAAGGAATTGAAGGCGATGATTACCTTAACTTAATTTTCAAAATAATTTTTAGTCAATGTCTAATATTTCATTAGTCAATAGAATTTCCAGGAAACATTCTCTAATGTGTGATAGATTGGTTTTACCTGTGACGCGTAGTGTTTCGTAGACCCCAATTTGCTACGGCCTACGGGCTGCTACGCTAATCCCTACGGGAATCATAACATAATCGCTACGCGTGCTACGCGAGGATATTGCAGATTATTTTTTATTTTCAAACTTCAATTCATGGGTAATCAAATATTCTAAGGGTAGTGTGCAGTGTTTCGTCACTGATAAGATGTTACGTTGAAGATACATCTAAAATCTACATATTTTTAAGCAAGATAAGTGACAGGCATAATTTTAACACAAGAAATATGAACAAATTAGATCAACCACTTTTCAAATTGTCTAAAGTACACACTTCTTTTATGAGGTGCTGTGTAAAATGTTATAATAAAATACCACTCAATATTATTCAACTAAATGAGCAGAAATTTAAAACTTGCATTAAACGCACACTATGTAGACAAGCATACTAGTTGGATGATTATATGCTTGGCTTAATGCTGGTCCTCCTCCACAGCAACTTGGGCTCACTAGTTTAAAAAAATAAAATGGAAGAGTTGCTTCACCTTTTTTATTTTGTGTGGCATTACGAAGTTAATGTTTATTTTTATTTAAACAAGTTTTAATTGTTGAATACTCCAATAGATAATAATGATTTTCTTTCTTTATGGTAGTACAATTCTTTTAATCTTACAAATACATTGCAAACTATAGTTTTGTATGATGAATGTACCCAGGATTTTGTAATTTCTATATCAAATCCTTGGAGTTTCTTGCCCGTTCTTCTCCATAGAGATCTACGTTTTGGAATGGGCAACTTTCTGACTAACTGACCGACTCTTTAACAATTTAAAAGTGCCTGTAAATGATTTAATTGAAATAAATGCTTTGAGTTTGATAACATTGTGGTTGCCTTATCGTACGAGATGAATTTATATAATTACCATTTAATAGACGAATAAGTTACCGCCACATGGTTTAACGATAATTTTCAACTGGTCTAGAAATGTTTGATAAACAATAGTAAGCAATCTTTTGTTATTGTCAGCTACTACGAAAGCAAATGTTTATGATATTTTTATATTAGGTAAGTTTTGTAATTTACTTTCTTTATAGGTTATCCTAAACTTCTTTATTTCACTGAATTAATATATTTATTTACGGGAATTTAGTTAAACGCTCTTTTTTGTGTAATAAAAAAATAAACCCAAAGATTTTTGGGCCATCGATATAATTATATCTGTCATTTGATTTTCAAAGACGAAACAAAATATCCACTCCAGTACCATTAGGCTAATTAAAAAAAACGATGGTTCATAAAAATAAACGAGTAAATTTATTTTTAGTGTTAATTTATTTACATTACATTAAATACAAGGTCACATGTTAGGTATCTACTGGGTAAGTACCGAAGTAAATATAAATATTACCTTTCTTTTTTTGAATTAATGGCAATGAGGCATAACACGCCAATTAATCACAATAAAACCTACTTTATGAACAAAGATACCTGCAGTTTCCTTAAATTGATCAGTTACTTAAAGACGTCAAACAATAAAATGAAACGTAGGTACTATATAATATTTAAAGCAATCAAAAATGTAAAAGGTACGTACTGCAGGTAGATAATATTCTTGTTAGAACTGCTTTTAAAGACATAGTGGAGTATCTTTAAAGGTCCAATTTATTTAGCTATTAGTGAAAACCTTTAATTGGCTTTGTATTAGTTATCTTAGTTACTTATACAAATTGATGTTGCCATTGGTTTTCCTTTATTAACAAATATTATGTATAAATCATCATGACATCAATGAATGACGAATCATGACGATAGTCGAGATTCTTATACTTTTTATCAATAGTATTGTTAAAAACAGCCCAATTATTGTTGTTACGAAGAAAAATCGGTCTCCTTGCCCTGCTTTAGTTAACATCACGGCGTTTCATTACATCATTGTTAACTTTTATCAATCTGCTATAAAAGCCAAGAATTGAACAATCATACATTCAACAACGAAACTGCTTAGCGGTTTGAAGATAAAAGTCTTCTAGTTACAGCGTTATATTACTATGCAAAGTAAATGCATTTTTATAAAAGTTTAAGACATTTTTACTAGACGGTACATAAAAATATTTTATAACACACCTGCACTCTTTTTTCAGTATAATTTTTCCTAACATTTTGTGTTTAGTCATTACCGCACATTAGTTCAATAAATTGTCGCAGCATTATGTTAATTACTGAACATAAATCATATAGTGGGAAGAAGCTGTAGGTAAAAAAGCATCCAATCCGAGTGTACAATGGGAGAATCATCGGATGTGACCGCACACTCGAAGAGTCAACTGAATTAATGACATTCCGGCGCAAGGTAAATCACAAAAACCACGTTATTCGATAAATACCACCATTATGTGAGTGACACACGTTGTGCGACATCGACCAATGCCAAACATGCCTTTACGTCACATTAGATCGACTATTATAATTAGAAGGCCGCACCAGATACCGGTCATACTAATGAGGTGCTACGATTTTTTTCGAAAATCGATTCGGTTATTTCAATCGGAGAGTTGTGACTTGTGACGCTAAAATCGATCGATTAGTGTGAACGAGTGAGCAGATCTCAATCATGATGGGCTGTCTAAATATTTGCAATATGTTTGTGCTAAATCATGTACTTGATCATCATTTCATGTGCAAGTGTATCGGATGTTATGGTAAGATGAAATGCTACAAGAAGATATATGATAAATAAATAAAATAAAAATACATTTTAGGGTAGGTCTCATCTGCATTCAGGCTGCATTTACTTTCAAAAAGAAAACAATAAGATGTAGTCTCTAGTATACATAAAGGTTCTATATACATATTCACGAAATCGGACCACTTAATCATCAAAATTATACAATCCGCAGGCTACATATACATGGCTTTATATGGTGTCGGTTCAATGTCCTTATTTTGGTGCATCAGTGTGCACATGCCCGGTTATATCACAACCCACCGTTTCTTCAACAATGCCTACGTGATCGTTCGCTTTATTCAACTTTACCAACTTAACAGGCTTGCTTAAGTAACGGAAGTACATAATTATGATTGCATTCGTTTTTTTTTTTTATTATGTGCGTAACCTTTGTCTTAAATGTGTCTCTTTGTTAGGTGTGAAAATCGAAGTAACTTTTTCAATCTTTACTGTCCCACTGCTGCTTGAGTCTCCCCAATTATAGCTTTCCATTGTTCTTTGTGTATTGCCTTCTCCAGCCAGTCTCCCGTAAACGCTTCTAACTATTACAAACTCAAAAAGTAAATATAATTTATGTTCCCATCTTCTTCTGGTTTTCCCACGCTTGCAGGTACTGCGTGCATGGGGCTAAAAAAACTAACAGAAAGTGATGGTTAAGAGAACGTTTGGGGAATCCCTCCGCGCCCGCTTAACTGAACCGTACGGTATACTGAGGTAAAATTGTGATAAACGCGTCATTAGTGCGTCATTGGCAAATGGCATGGTTTTGCTGTGAAAGTACCACTTACGACATATGATTATTTTTATGCGTTTTGTATGTCTGGGTATTATCATATCATCAAAGACGTTAGCTTACAGAGACAGTCGGGTCACTCAACTGGAACAAGTCTTGTACTAAAGTTTTAATACCAATATCTATTAAGATGATGCGTTGGTGAGATCCGCTCAAATGCCCAGTAGCACGTCAAAACACTTCACAACAATGTGCTAATTGTCGTTGCCTCAAACTACCAGAAATCTTAGGTTTTTTTAGATCATTTATAAACTAAAACATTGCAATGCGATTTGACAAATTGTTTTTGCGCTTAAGTGTTGTTTTCAGTGCCTCATAATGTATGCTAGTAAAAAAGGATAATAAAAAGTAGGTATACAATATTCAAGGATTTTAATTACGCCAAGCCAATGAACGTTTATCGTTGGCTAAAGGACGGCAGGCGTAACGTACGTTTTCTACAATGTTATTGATATTCGTACAGTCACGAGCATTTATACCGTGCTCTTACGCAGGATTTTTAAGCAATTTCCTCCTAAAGTATTGATGAAAATAATATAGTGTTACGAAAATGGTATTCTAGAAACCATACTATTATGAAATAGGTCTTTTCTCGCAGTTGAAATCGTTATATCACGAAAAATCGTTTTTGAATTTTGCTTAAGTGTAAGTATTTATGGTCTTGACTGTAGAGTCAATCACAAGTCTATGGTAACTGATTTTGACTCCATATTGATCTCCTACTATTTATGATTGACATATTTTTTTAAACAAATTTAACGTAGTTGGAAGCCTACATCTGTGAAGTCATAGGAAGTAAGTTATATTCAATAGCTTCCGGTTTTTTATATCATATACCTATATCAGTCACTTAATTATTGTGTAGAAATAGATATTGATTGATTGTAGATAACCTCTTCAGTATTTTTCCTGGTAACTATTATTTTTAGTACCTATCCAACGGCTTCTGCAAGGTTTCCATGACAATGAAATATGCAGAAAATGGAACTAATTAATTATGATGAATGCTATTGAATCCATATCGATTGTTATAATTCTACGATTTGTAAGGAAAGTGGTCGGCCTGGAAAAAAGCAGTGATTGTTTATGATTAGAAAATGGAAATCAGGTAAACTAGCGTGGCTAATGCATATTGTTACGTCCATAGAAATCCTTGTGATTTTCCTTTACGGAATAGTGACTGAGTACTCGTCGTGGAGATCGGTAAGTTTTTGACGTTAACCGCGTTTTGAAACTGTTTATCTACCTAGGTAAACCTACCTACCTCCACCTAGCTATCTAGGTATAAATGATATCTTAAGCGGGCAACACATTAGTTCGGGTCGACATGATTCGGCACAGCCGAATATAAGTAGGTAGATATAATGTTCGGGTAAAGTCGCTCGGTTTAGCCCAAGTTGTGCCGAGTCGACACATGATTAAGCGTTTATTTGTAGATGATGAAAGCCCAATGAGTGGTAATTGCTTCGGGTCAGCTTTGTTGTTCATCAAATACTACCGAGTCAAATGTGCCAATCCGAGCAATTGTGTAGCACCGCTGTCCATGTTTACTGGTTAGGAAACTGGAGTATAATTTGAAAGTGTTATGAAGACCTGTACGGGCTGTTACTATTCAACTGCTCCTTAATTCCCGCTAGTCTTGTTGTATGACATATACTAAGGGGTGATTTCACCAATGAAACTGAACGCGATCAGCATTTCTAAAACGCGTTCATGAGCTGTCAGTGTCAAATTGTTATGGAATATTGTACACCATTTACAGGCACTTTTGAAATGTCATATAGTTAGTCAGTTAGAAAGTTGAAGCTAGTTGCCCATTCCAAAACGAAGATCTCTATAGAGAAGAACGGGCAAGAAACTCCAAGGACACTCTTTTAAATATAGAAATTACAAAATCCTGGGTACATTACTCTTGTTGCTTCTATATGTGAGAACAATGTAAGAAATAAATAAACAAAAACGATTAAAAATATAAGATTAATAATTTTATCGATGAAATCCGCACTAAGAACAAATACATTTGTTATAGGCGTATGTACCTATATGTCCTGAAAATCCACGTATGTTACCTACGTATCTCAGGCAGGCCTGCTTCAAAACATCATAATGATAAAATGCAAGACCCTAAAGATTGCAGAATTCAAAATAAACACTTGAGGAACCTTTTAACAAATGCAAAAGGACAAAAAAATAAGTGAGAATGAAGACGTACTATTATGAATGAATAATATCGTACGGAAGGTATATTATATTTTTTTAGCTCATATAGCGTGATCCAACTTGAAATTGTTTTTATATCTTGTTAGCCGGCAAGTAATGACCTTCTGGTCCAGCGTGTAGCTTTTAATATGGTTTGTCATCTGGTGCTTGGGGAAAATGCAGCCTGTAATTGATCGAGTTATGGCCCATTGACACCGGACACAACTGAGGCTCTAGTACGAACGCGCAACGTTAACGTAACGTGAATTCGAACGATTTTTGAATCGGAATTACAGCTATTTAACAGCATTTTCGTTTATTTTTTGACAACAAGCACAATTAGAATCTAAATGAATAAAGTCTTAAAACGAAGTAAATTATTATGTGCGAAACGGAATTTTTAATTTTGAAATCATTCGAATTTAAGATACATAGGTACGTTTATTCCTTGCGGTCGTGCTATTAGGACCACAGGGTTGCAAAGAGAAAAAAAACCGACCTTTGTATACACTCCGGTTCCAATAAACGATGAAACATTACAGATTTTAGGAGGAAATGTCATACGTAGGTCTTTTTAGTAGATTTGCAATCCAGTTTTATCAGCAAAAAAAATTATTTTACAATCAGTAGACGATCCTAACGGATTAAAACGTGTTTTTGCAAAGTTATTGAGTCAAATTTTTTCATACATAATAATATATGCATTTCAGGTGTATCACTATCAAATTTAAAAAACCGTTATTTTCCAACAACTTGCTTTACTCTTAATATCTGTTAGGTATGTTTAATGTTCACTCTTGGGGGAGGCCTATGTCAAGAAGTGGACGTCTTTTGGCTGAAATTATGATGATGCGACAGTGACCTTATGGATGTCAAGTGAGATAAAGAAATAGGTACCTATTGCTTGAGTAAAACAATTCCGAGGAAGTAGCGATATTTCTTGTACCTACAGTTGTGCAGTCGACGCACACTGGAAAAGATAGAGCACTGCCATGTGCTGACATGGCAGTGCTCTTGTCGCATAAATGAGCTTGGACGCCCTATTTAGTATAAATGACAATGCTAAAAGGTTTAAAAAAACAGTATTTTTTGTACATATTATATTTTCAGATTGTTTTCTGTCACCATTCGCCTGTTGATTAGATTAAATAAACATGTTCTATCTGGGAAAAGAAGTTGTTGCTCGGGTTTGTAAAATTAACAAAAAAGAAGAAGCCTCTTTTGGAGAAAGAGAAAAGAAAAGTATTGTGTGAACTACAATTTTGATCTGGTGAAACTTTTGATGAATGTCCTCCATTAAAAAAAAAATATCGGTCTTAAGATCTCCTACCAGCAGCTCAGCAACAGACTACAGCAGGGATTCCCAAACTTTTATAGTTCGCGGCGCACTAGCAAATTTAGTATTTTGTCCCGGCGCCTTTTCTAGTCGAAATAGGGTATGATATTAAGCTACAAAAATATAGACAGGATCTACATTTTATCCTGTAATTTTTACAAAGTCTAGTCAAAGTGGTTCTGCTGCGGTGCATGACACTAGATAGGATCAAAAATTGAGACATTCACGATATGAAGCTGAGTTTTTATATTTATATTGACACAAGTATAGATTTATTATTTAAGAAAAATAGGAAATAAAATACAATCTTTGAGCTATATTTGCTCTTTATTATAGCTACAGCTCAAAATCCGGCTTCACACAAATAAGATGCTTCAGAGGGAATCAGAATTACGAATACCTAAGTTTTCTTTTTGGAGAACGGTAAACAGTATTGCCTCCCGTCGCACCTCTTTACTCTCTACGGCGCACCAGTGTGCTGCGGCGCACAATTCGTGAACCCCTGGACTACAGGGTAATTTATATTCTATAACGTATAATGCTGAAAAGTTGGTATGGTTACATATATTACGTAGAATGCTTTCTGTCATTAAAAATAAGCAAAAAATAATACAAAAATTCGCAGGGCCAAGGCTGAACAAGCTTAGATAAGATTTGATAAAGTAGAGCGATTAATATCTTTGTCTTAACTTGTATAGTTTGCAACAGGTTAGTAGGTAGCAAGGCGGTGACATACAATATGACTAATGATTCTAGGTCGTGTCTTTTTTCTCATATCAATGCTGTGGGTATTTCATATAACTAGTAATATGTATATGTTCAATTCGTTACGGAAGTCGGAGCTCAAAAGTCCGGTTCGCGATCGATCTGGGCTGATACCTTAAGTACGTAAACTGTGTCCGTTTAAATAACCACTGACCATATCATTAGCACTTCTTGTTGACCTTCTGTCCAAAATTAAACTTTTATTTTGAACGTGTTTAATAAAACTGTTTTCATACAAAAAAAGGACACATAAACATCATTTTTGGTATAAAATAAACATGATAATATCTTTCGTCATAGCATAACATAATATGAATATAATGGGTAGTAAATAGTAAACCATATGTTTATTTCTTAGGCCAAAACCGATCCTACAATATATTCTAATAGTTTGGAGAGTGGTCATGTAAACATACCAAGTCAATAAGTTCTTGTTATTTCGAATTAGTTCTTCGAACTATTGTGTTTAGGGAAAATGGGTTGTCAATATTTTGTTTCAGAATGATTTTCCCGCGAAAGGGGAAATAACACGACAACTTGGATGACTATTTCTTTAAATGGACCGGTCGAAGTGATGACGCTTTGCCTACGTCCAGACTAAGTCACCGTCTTTCGGCTGAAATGATGACGATGTATTAATTTGGGAATTCCCAAGCTATTCAATGGATGGATATCCGTAAAACTTTCACGACGATTTCGTTCCAAAGAGGTCAACATAGTGTAAGTAGTAGTTCTTCCTGATTCATGTATTCCCGTTTGACAATTAAATAGACGTGGTGTAACTTACCAAGGTCAGATATAAATCATCAATAATTCATGTTACTATAACTAAGGAACACAAATGTTATTATAGTACTTCATGATTGTTTGCAATTATATTTTATTTATGATTTGTATTGCCGGTTACCGGTATCTACAGAAATTATGCCCATGGAAAACATGCATAATGTTAATATTTTTTAGTGTTCCGTGCAAAACATGTTGTTGAGACAAAACACTAATTATTATTACTTAGTTCTGTTTGTGTGCTACCTAGTACAGAGGTATCATAACTTTATACAAGTACGAAATCAACTATAATGTATTTAGATAATTATGAAAATACATGTAAACCAAACTTGCAGTAGCGGTAGTCCAACAGGATAGTATCTAAATGATGATGTCTGGATCATCATCAGAATCATCAAAGGAATGAATTTCTTGTAAGGATTTCTCAGAAGGATTTCTTGGAAGGATTTACTGAAAGGATATCTTGGAAGGATTTCTTGTAATGATTTCCTGGAAGGATTTCTCGGAAGAACTGCAGATCAAGAGGTCATCATCATTTGCCTAGCCTTTTCCTAACTATGTTGCGGTTGGCTTCCATTCTTACCGAATGCACATCTGAACACTAGTATTGGAGTGAGCAGTCACTCCATGTAAAATACTAGGCAGCTATCAGACCTCGACCAGCCAGTTACCGGATAACACGATACCACTTGGGAAGACTGGTTACTGTTTGTCAGACTCTCGGGCTTCTGACGACCCGTAAGTACTGTCACAGATGACAGTTAGGACCAACGACTTGCTTTCCGAGGCACGGAGGGATCTCGGTATCTAAAAATCACCCATCTACAGATCGGCTTTGGCAAGCGTAACTTAACTTGATCGATCGACCCGTGCGACTGTTATCTTAGTGATAAGAAGAAAAAGAAGTCTCAAGTAGAAATCCAAGAATCACACAAAAATACCCCCGACCATTACATAACGTTATTAAGTTGAAGTTTACCATATGACCTTAAGTTCAGTCCCAGTCCAAGTTTGATCTCATAGTAAATCTTACGCTGCGTCGAAAACACGGATTAACACAAATACATTATTTTATGTTTTTATTTGACAGAATCTCAAGTGACCTGGAGAATCAACAATTTATTGGAAATTCCCAAAGATAAATTGTCAGTTGAGGCTGAATGTCGAATGGGGATTTGCCAACGCAATTTAAATCAGTTGAAAACATTTACTTATTTTTTGAGAAATACCAAAAAATGTTAAGATACATCATCATAATCAAGCAAACTTAAGTGGCAGTGGGTTTGCCATGTCTATCGAAAGACTGATGGCCGGTGGAGCAGATGAGCCCTGGAGTTAGACCACATATTGGAAAACGTAGTGTGGGACGCCCCTCCAACTAGATGGACCGACGAAATTAAGAACGTGGCTGGGACAGACTGGATGCGGGCGGAGGACAGGGTGTGGTGGCGCAGCCTGGGAGTGGCCTACGTCGAGCAGTGGACTGTAATAGGCTGAGTAGACATTTTAACATCACGCCTGTATTCTTTCAAAGGTTAGACAGAGGTGTTCCTACAGTTCACCCACTTTTTGCCAGTTATGTTTTAAGTCCCATGTAATAGGAGGCGATCCTATTGCCATCAACCTGAGAAGAAAAAAATCCTGATGGAAAAACCCAAAAATATTTTGCCTGACCTGGGAATGAAACCCAGGACCTCATGGTCCGTTCCAATACGAAACTTTCAATTTATGGTTTTTTAAATGTCACGGGGTTTAGAAGCATTATTAGTTCTTACTAATAATGCTTCTAAACCCCGTGACATTTAAAAGACCATAAATTAAACAGGTTTATTTTGTTTTACAACAAACAGTTTTAGTTTCTTATAACAATGTTTATTTATAAGGGTTAACATAATACGATTACAAAACCCAGCATTTTAAACCAGCACGTGTGATAGCACCCGATATAATGACCATGTGAATCGTATGTGGCCAGTGAAGTGGGTCAATAACCCATTGCTATGAGAGCTCGATCTACGCCCGCGCCGAGTAGGAAGTGCATTCAATGGCTGAAAGCGTGAGTAATTCCCAAATAACAGACAATTTGCACGATTACTTTCGAACAATGACCACCAGCTGAGCGACCCAAACTATTTAGCAATGCTATTTTTATATGATTTGTCCAGCTAGTTCAATGCATGGAAGACAAAAGGCTACTCACAGTACGTGGTCCTTCATAAGTCATAAGGAGTTTTTGACACCGTGTACAGTCAAGAGGCGAAAATGTTAAGCAATTTTGAAAATACACTCCTTTGGAAAAATAAACACGGGCATCTTACAGTCATTGGATTTTCTATGGATAAAATTAATATGTTTAGTATGTCATTAGCATAATCAATGAGAATATAGTTTTTAACACTTGAATCCTGGAATCCTGGAGTCGTGTTAAAATGGTCTTTTTTATTGGTATAATGAAATTAAGTCGAGTATTTTAAGGTAATTAAATAAAAAAGGACATAAAAAATAATAACGAGTATGACCTCCTCCCCTTGCAGCGATTATGGCATGTAATCGTCTTGGCATGCTTTCCACCAGGTTTTTGATTGTATCCTGTGGAATGTGTTCCAACTCAGTCGAGATCACACATTTAAGCTCCCTGATGTTTTGTGGAAGTGGTTGGATAGATCGTTCTCGCCTTTTTAGGAGGTCCCAGACGTGCTCAATGGGGTTAAGGTCGGGGCTCCGGGCTGGCCAAACCAAACGACGAATACTGACCTCTTGCATATAATTTCGCCAGAAAGGTGGGCCCGAGCATTATCGTCCATGTAAATGGCATCTTCACCAATTACAGTCAGTGCGGGTTGTGCATGTAGACAAAAGATTTCTGTTATGTACCTTTGCCCATTTAAAGAGCCATTTTAAATGAATACTATCTCGGTACGGTAGCTCGAAGTTACGTCCCCCCAAAACATAACGGATCCTCCACCATAACGGGTGATTTCTTCAAAACACACGTCGGCATAGCGTTCCTCTTGTCTTCGTAACACGCCGACGTCGCTCCTCACCATTCAGACAAATTCAAGTCTCGACGGAGCACGCTACTCCAGTTACCTAGTCTCCAAGATAGGCAATTTCTAGCAAACCTCAATTGAGCAATCTAAACGGAGTAACTTGGGGGCCTGCGCTGGTCGCCGACTGCGTATATTAGCCGCTAAAAGCCTCCTCCTCACTGTCCATAGGCTAACTTGTGCTTTTCGTACCTCTACAAGGTTTCTTTTGAGGTCTATACTGCACTTACGGTTTCTCAGCGCCTGAGTCACTAAAAAGCGATCGTCTCGTGGTTGTGTGGAACGTTTTCTCCCAGAACCTTGCTTTCTCTGAACGGAACCTGTCTCGTGGTATCGAGTCCAGGTTCTTTGGACGGTCGAACGACTTACGTTTAACCGCTGTGAGACGTAACATGGGCTACACCCCTCTTCCAGCAGCGCTTTAATTTTACTGCCATTACAACGGACACAAAGTAGTAGTTACAATAAGGCAGGATTATGTGAAAAACATAAATTATTCTACTAACAATAACGAGAAGTTAGTTTTAGTTGCCTGGTAACCTTTTAACCGCAAACCCGCGAAAAGTAAGTAACTAAAAAGTCACAAACTGTAAAAGGGTATTTTTTTTAAACAAAAGTTTCGAATTTTAAATTAACTTTTTTTCATGCCCAGAGTCCCAGACTCTTTATTAAGTCCAGTAACATAGTTTGGCTATTAAAACATCTTTAGAAGTAAATCAAAACCACCTGTTTTTTTTGCAAACGAATGTATATCCTTCAGCACATGGCGGGCGCATGTCACCTTCTCAAACTGTCATTTTAAAATGTTGGCAATGATTTTGTCAAAGAATAGTAAGGTGCATGCATATGTCGTGGCTAGATCTTAGAATTGACAATTTCATGAAATGGCCAGTTAACATTGGCCATATCGTTAAAACGTCAACATTTAATGATATGTCAGTCAACGTTTGGCCATATCATTAATGTAGGGTATCCATGGAGTAAGGTATAGTAAAAATACCCAAGTAACTGCAACCAACTTGGAAGTAGCGTTCGCCGGCCGCTGCCGCGGCACCGCTCGCTACGCTCGCTCGGCTCACGCGGGTTTGGTCACAGTTTTAACCTAACCTAACCCATTTGATCGGGGTGCTACTTAAGCAGCGTAATAATTTTTATTTTGAAAAACTTATTTTAAGAGCTATGTTGCATTTCACGCCGCGGCGGCGGCCGGCGAGCGCTACTTCCAAGTTGATGGCTTTCCATAATATCATATTTTGGAAACCCAATAAAAGTCCATCGACTTTTTTTGCGTGGTCACCCTACTTTGTTTGATTTGTTGTATGCCGCCGCCATGATGCACAACAAAACTCATAACTTTTCCCTTGAGCCATCTTTGAGCACACAACAATAGCTCATGTCGTGCTAAAAAGATTACCGAGTCTGATATGTTTCTAACTTTCTAGCAGGACTAACCGGGCAGGCTGACCTACTTGCCAACCTTTCTAGCAAGACTAACTGGGCAGGCTGACCTAATTGCCAACCTTTCTAGCAGGACTAATCGGGCTGGCTGGCCTAATTGCCAACCTTTCTAGCAGGACTAACCGGGCAGGCTGACCTAATTGCCAACCTTTCTAACAGGACTAACCGGGCAGGCTGACCTAATTGCCAACCTTTCTAACAGGACTAACCGGGCAGGCTGACCTAATTGCCAACCTTTCTAACAGGACTAACCGGGCAGGCTGACCTAATTGCCAACCTTTCTAACAGGACTAACCGGGCAGGCTGACCTAACTCCCAACCTTTGCCAGACTCTTTTAATGCACCCCTGTTTTGTTAGACTGTACTGTACTGCGGGACGAGCTTGAGGCATTCATAAGTGGAATTGGTCCATGTTGGTGCAGGATCGAGTTGAGTGGAAAAAGGAAAGGGAGCTGAATTATTATCAATTTATTTATTTATAGGAATGCCCCACTGCTATGTAAAAGCATTCCTCATGTGCTTTCCACGTATATTTTCCTGCACCTTTTGGTTGCCCTTGTGGTACGCTACTTCAAAACATTAAAAGGATGCATTAGAAATGCGCCGCTTTTCTAATGCATCCTTTTAATATTTTTGGAGTTTAGCATAACTTTTGCTTTTACTATGTATTTAAAACGACCTGACTGCGACAACATAGTTTCATTTCTTATGTGAACTTTTAAACAATGTGCTATTTTAAATCGTACACAAAACTTGCAACATTTTATTACATAGGTACTTAGCTATTTAAAAAAAACAAAAGTAACAATAATAATTTTCACCTCAGCACCTCAAACAAGCAGGTTTTGCTGTCAAAAAACAGTGTGCAAAATTCAATTTTGCTGCGAGCGTGAGACAAAGTAATTTTTTAATTTTTTTTTTAAATGTCAGCTGTGGTCACTCACAAAATTCTAAAGATTTGAATTTCACTTAGTTTTGTCACTTTCACTTCGATACGAAAAAAGCGAGAGATAGAATCAAGTCGATTCGAAGCTCGATTTCAAAATTCCATAACTAGTAGGCCCAAAAAAGAAACAAACAATAAAACGTCCGGATACATATAAAACCTTTAAATTGCAAATCATCTGATGGTTTTATTTAAAATCTGTTTTATTAAATTTTTTAGAACGAAGTTCTTAAACTGGCTTGCGGTAAGAGTGCACTGGCAGAGATCGTCACGCGAAAAGGTGCTGCGACTGTCTTTTTCTAATTCAAAGAGAAAGAAAGACGGAGAGAGATAGAAAGTGTGAATTTGGTCAAAATGATTATCCAAGATGGCGGTTGCAAAAATTTTCACATTTTTCGTCATGGGTAGGTATCGTTTCTATGGTTTTCAAGGCTGCTAAAGCCGATGGTGAAGTCAAAATAAAAATTCAAGATGGCGGCTGCGAAAATTTTCACATTTTTCGTCATGGGTATCGTTTCTATGGTTTTCAAGGTTGCTAAAGCCGATGGTGAAGTCAAAATAATAATCCAAGATGGCGGCTGCGAAATTTTTTTTTTTTTTTTCATGGGTGTCGTTTCTATGGTTTTCAAGGTTGCTAAAGCCGATAGTGAAGTCAAAACAAAAATCCAAGATGGCGGCTGCGATTTTTTTATCATTTTTCGTCATGGGTGTCGTTTTCATAGTTTTCGAGGGGGCTAAAGCCGATAATCAGATCAAAATATAAATTCAAGATGGTGGCTGCGAAAATATTCAAACTTTTCGTCATGGGTATCGTTTTCATAGTTTTTGAGGGTGCTTAAGTCGATAGTGAGGTCAAAATGTAAATCCAAGATGGTGGCTGTAACAATTTTGTTTATGTTTTAAATTAAATCATACGTGAGAAGGAACTTCGTGCCTGACAGGGGTACCCCGATCACACTTTTTTTTTTTTTTACTTATTTGCTATTGAAAAAAAACTGGGGATTCGGATTTCATTTTTCCTGAAAATTTCCACATAAATATGCTCACAGTACGATACCTAACAACACCCTCACGGATCGGAAATGTTATTTTTACTTGTTGTATGTTCTCGCTGCTGAGGTGAAAAGTTGTATGTGTTACACGAGAGCAAAGTTATTTGCATCTCGTGTCTTTGAATCCCTCGCCGCGCTCAGGATTCTAACCTAGAATCACTCGCTACTCTCGTGATTCAATTATAGAATCCTTCGCTTACTCGGGATTCAAAATCAACACTCGCAGCAAAAAACAACTTTGCTCTCTTGTTGCACAAATAACTATTTATTCAGAAAAACAGTTTACTACAATAAAACAGTTTCGTTTCATTTCATTTACATACCTACCTATATATTATTATGTTTCACTTGTACATTTACTTGCATAGAGCAAAAAAAAAAAAACTGTCACATAAATCGAGTTTTTGCATTAACATAATGTTTATTAATCATGTATTTAAATTATAACGTAGTAGTGCATTTTGACAACCAATATTATTTGCAAAATCCTGTACCAGATTATTTTTATTGTAAATGGTAATTCGCATAAAAACAAGATATAATAAAGTCGTGAGTGTCGTAATGGCCTGTCACTAATATTTCAAGAACCTAAAAAAGGGGTCGTTGATATTTGTAAATAGTTTTGTTTTTGTTCAAATTGTTGTAGTCTTCATTGACGAGAGCAGCGGTGAGCTTGAAGATGACCTCTATCGGGAATGACCTGTATCGGTTTAAGGCTGGAGAACTACTGGATTTGGTGGAGTGCAATGCTGAGAGCTATGAGTCTTTAACTAATAATATCTCAAGCAACTGTGCCTATAAACTACCACCTCCTCAGCCTCAGCCTCCGCCGCCGGTGTTGGCTCTTCCAGCAGAGACCTGTGTTAATACAAAGAATTATAATAAGCCTATATTTTTGTGTGAGGAATTAGGTTCGGGCTATGGAAAAATGTTACTCAATTACCTTAGCCATAATTTTACCAATAATTTATTTTTTTAAACTAATCACACTCAAAAAAGTACAAAGGTGGACTTAATGCTTAAGGCATTCTCTACCAGTCAACCAAGGGTGGTGAAGAGATTAGATGGCAGGTGCTCTGCTTGAGAGGAACAAAGAAAAAACATTTTTTATTAAAATATATCATTAGAATTAATTATAATACACATACATACATATTTAATAAAATCTATACCATGTATATGATTATTATATTATATTTACAAATTCAAGGGAGAAAGGTGTTGAGATGACTCTACTCTATTTTTTTTTTTTTTTTTTTAAACTCTGCAATTTCCGCTTAAATGCATACCGACTGGTGGCCGTCCTGATATCAAGAGGAAGCGCATTCCATAGAAGAATGGACTGAATATGAAAGAAAGAATGAACAAAGTCAGAAGTATGAGAAGGACAAAGTAGGAGAAGATTGTTAAAAGAACGCAGATTCTTAGTTTGTGAAGAACATAGATATTGGAAGTGAGCCATAAGAAAATACACAATCATTATCATAGTCATCATAACATAACTTTCAAACAAATGATTAAAAGAATTGCTAACACAAACTTATATAATTATTCCACAATGGTAATACCAGTACTATTAGGCAATAGTACTGGTATTACCAGAAAGGACATAGTGGATGGTGTGGACACCTTAATAAGTTAAAAATAGGAAAGCTAATGTTTTGTGCTTTACCTTACTCTGATACTTTATCAGTTTATGAAAATAATTATATTTATAAGTTGGATAGTACTATTCACAGGCTGACATGATGTCATAGTGACAAATTATTGTTTTTTGACACTAATAAGTTTGTTAGTGGTTTTAGGTTAACTCAGAGAACTTTATCTCTGTCTTGGGAATGTAGACATATGATTGCTATGTTGATAGCATAAAATATATTATTAATGAGGTTATAGCTAATATAACAAATTGTAGTATTAATGACGAGTCTGTGTTGCCTAATTATACTAACAAAACAGTGATTAATTAAGAGTCATCATGGTGTACGAAGGAGAACCCACCTATAATACCAACATATTTGGAGGCCACTACCAGTAAGATAGGGTAGTCTCTTTCTGCTGGAATTCATACAGACATTCTAGACTTCCGTTGTAGTTGTGGAGGTCACTCCGGATAACTTTTTAAACTAGTTAGTAAGACAACAGAAGTTACCCTTTCAAATAACCAATTTTATTATTAGCCTTTTTATTATTAAAGAATAATAAAAAGGTATCTTCTGGCAATATTACACATAATAAAAATAATAAAAAACCAAAGGGGGGCAACATACTTTAAAATTATTCAATCAAAATATCCAAGGTTGCTCTGCCAAATTACTGGAACAAGAATTGTTTTTAGAAAAAACTAAGTTTGATTTTGTTTGTATAACAGAACATTCGTTAAAAGATCATCAAGTAATGTTAATTAACTATGAAATTATTGTGTAGTTAGCCATTTCTGCCGAAAACGTATGGATACATGGCGAATAATTAATATTAGTAAAAAAATCTATTCAATCGAAATAACGAAAATACATAATCGGGCTGTCTGTTGAACACACCATTGAATTGTCCTGTGTTGAGCTAGATAATCATGTTATAGTATGTGTATACAGACCTCCAAGTTACCAGAATCTATCTATGTTTGATTCTGTAATGAGTGTAATGGAAGATGTGCTAAAGAAACTAAATGCTAGTAGTAAGTCAATAGTCATAATGTTGATTTTAATATTAGTCTAATAACTCTAATACTGTCACACTATTAAGTCTTTTCAGGTCATTTGACTTGTTAAATGTTTTTATGGAACCAACACACACACACAGCCACACACATAGCACAGACAGCTTCTTCTGCCACTGGGTTAGATATTTTTTTCTGTAAATGTGATTAGGTACTTAATGTGATTAGGCCATCTGATCACAGTACAAAAAAATCTAATAAGATTTAGCCAATTGCAAGTAAAAATCTAGAAAAATTTAATAATGCTTTGGCAAGTAAATTATGTATTCAGAGTTTTAATAATATATGTGACCCAAATGAGTTCTACGCTGAGATCTTTTCACTATTAAACATACAATTTGTTGACACCTTTCCACTAAAGACTAAAACTATTTACACAAAGTTCCTATTTAGTGATTGGGCGACACCAGGTATCCGTAAAAGCAGGGAAAAACTTTTTGGACTTTATGGCCTAAAGCAACATATGAATAATACAAGCTTTCATCAGTATGTTAAACTTTTGAAAATGTGTGCAAAATGGCTAAACCTCTTCACATTAGCATTAAAATCATATCAGCTGCTGATAAAATAAAAACTACCTGGCAAATAATAAATAATTAAATGGTAGGAAAAAACAGCGTAATACTGAATTTCATTTAGAGACTACACATAGCCTCATCAACTCAAATGTAAAGCTGAAGATGCATAGCTCAGGAATTTGAAAACTTTTTTGCTAATATCTGACGCTTTAAATTTCTCACCTGCGCTTTCTGCTGCCTTACTTATAAATAATGTAAAGGCACAAACTTTGGAGTTTAGGTTTCAGCATACAAACCCCCAGGCAAATTTCTCACCCGCGCTTTCTGCTGCCTTACTTATAAATAATGTAAAGGCACAAACTTTGGAGTTTAGGTTTCAGCATACAAACCCCCAGGCAAATTTCTCACCCGCGCTTTCTGCTGCCATACTTAGAAATAATGTAGGCTGGCTAGCCCAGCTAAAAAAAAAAAAAAAAAACTAAAAGCTTTTAAAGATCTTAAAATTAAATCAACAGTAGATCTATGGGGAATGTCTGTAAAAGTCTGTAGATCTGTCATCGAAACCATTATGCCTTAATTAGCTTTCATATTTAACACCAGTGTAGAGCAAGGAGTCTTTCCGGATCTCATGAAACACAGTAAAGTAGTTCCTTTGTTCAAATCCGGTGATAGTAAGGAACCCAACAATATTATAGGCCTGTGTCAATTCTACCATTTCTCAGTAAGGTGTTTATAAAGTTGATACTCAATCAAATGTTACGTCACTTTAATAAAAAATCCATATTTCATGAACAACAGTACGGTTTCACCAAAGGGCGTTGTACCACTGACGCCGGTGTCACCCTAATAAAGAACATTTTTAACGTCTGAAAAGAAGCACAAGATGCCATTAGAATCTTTTGCGACCTCTCGAAGGCGTTCGATTGCGTAGACCATGAGACACTTCTGCTGAAACTGGAGCACTGTGGGATTAGGAATACAGCTCTTGATTTGCTAAGATCATACCTGAATGATTGAAGAGTTTAGTTCAAGTCAACGACACAAACTAATTAGGGTTTGAAATTGTAATGGGCGTTCCTCAAGGTTCGATATTGGGTCCGACGAACCAACCGAAGATGGTGTGTGTGCAGATGACACATCATTGATCTTTAAAACCAAATGCATTAGATTTAAATTATCAAATGTTAGAAGTAGCGAATGCGACATCATATTGAATGGAGAAAAACTAGAATTTATTAATCAAACAGTTTTTCTAGGAATCACGCTAGACGAGAAATTACAATGAGTACCCCATATAACAAACATCTCTCGCGGGGCGGCTAAGCTCGGCCGCTTATGCTGTTAGAAAGATAAGACAGTTAACAAATGTAGAAACCGCGCGTTTGGTCCATTTTAGCTACTTCCACAGTTTTATGACGTATGGAATTTTACTGTGGGTTCGGGCTGCTAACCTTGGATCCATCTTTATTTTACAAAAGAGAGCTGTCAGAGCCATTTGAATCCATCTTTATTTTACAAAAGAGATCTGTTACAGCCGCGTTGCGAATCTCTCAGGGAACTATTTAAAAAGATTAATATTATGACGGTATCTTGCCAATTCATTTATGAAAATATTATGTATGTGAGAAAAAATCTACATATTTTAAATAAAATAAGTGATAGACATAAACTCTTTAGGGGCATGAGGAACAGGGTGTAAAGTTCACTCATCCACCATAGAAAAGGGAGGATCCTCCAACCAGACGGGTGTTGTGTCTGGCGGGCCGACTGCCCTACTGTTGATTTCGGATAGTCTTATCTATGTCGTTCGCGCGGTAAACTCTAATTGCGCGATGCAGGATTTGTGTGACGTCATGTCTTTGATGCGTAGTTCGTATGTGGCGGTGTAACCGCTACATCACTCCCCTCCGGAGACCGGAGGTCGATAGTGGGCTGAGTCATGTATCTTGCGATGCTTCACAGTGCCAGTGGAGGTTCCAGTGAGTCGGAACCGGGTGCCGCATAGTTCGCGGTGAGTCGGAACTGTCTGCGGTGATTCCCCAATGAGTCGGGGTGGCGCTGCGTCACGATCCAGTGAGTCGGATGTGGTATAGCACCGGGTTGTGGCTGACTGCTAGCGTCGACCAGGAGAGGGTAGAATGGGCTCTGCTTGTGAGACCGGCCGAAGATGCAGGTGCTGTGCCAAGGTTGCTGATGAGGCTGAGGGTGATGACCAGGAATGCGCGTTCGCTGCATGCTGGTGGTCAGGATACCCGTTGAAGCCGTGGGTGCTGGCTGTCTGTGTGAGTCGCCTCACGAAAGCTTGCGGGAGTGATGATGATGATGACGTCACGCTGAAGTAGTTGCACGAAGGCTGCGTTGACGTTCATACTCGGGGTCACCAATTTAGGGGCATGAGGAACAGGGTTTAAAGTTCACTCATCCACCATAGAAAAGGCAGGATCCTCCAACCAGACGGGTGTTGTGTCTGGCGGACCGACTGCCCGACTGTTGATGTCGGATAGTCTTTTTTATATGTCGTTCGCGCGGTAAACTCTAATTGCGCGATGCAGGATTTGTGTGACGTCATGTCTTTGATGCGTAGTTCGTATGTGGTGGTGTAACCGCTACAACTCAAAATCAAACACAAAGCATTTATTTCAGTTAAACCATTTACTTTTGAATTGTCAAAGAGTCAGTCAGTTAGTCAGAAAGTTTGCTAGTTGCCCATTCCAAAATGTAGATCTCTATGAAGAAAAACGGGCAAGTAACTCCAAGGACACTCTTTTATATATAGAAATTAAAAAATCCTGGGTACATTACTCTTGTTGATTATGTATGTGAGAACAATGTAAAAAAAAATATAAAAATAAGAACGATTAAAGATAAGCCAGATAAGAGATGACCAGTCTCAACTGACGGCGCCCATTCACGAACATGACGCGTGGATCAGCACCATCCAGCTCATCCATTTTGTAGGGAACTGAATGATCCAACTCGCTCGCCACCATCAGCGAGACATTAATTGAGCATGACATACTCTCAACTAACCTGCTCTTTCAAGTCAAAATACAACATAATAACATAGTAAACGACTCCATGGTACTCACATTATGTTATAAAAATTGAAAAAAAAATGCGTCTAAGCTATATAAAACTATAGTTTGCAATGTACAGGGTTTTTCAACAAGAACTTTGTTTCCTAAAACAAAATCAAACAAAGAATTTAGAGGATAATGAATAATTTTTTTAATTGTATTACAAAGAGAAAAGTTTGGCAATTATGAATGAAACATGATATCTGGTAAATGTCCACCACGACCACGCTGACAGATATTGATTCTTTCATCAACATTTTTAATCACTTTTTGGCAAAATTGAGGGTCTATTTCGTTAATGACATCACGGATTTAGAGTTTTAAGGCTGCAATCGATTTGATTGGCTCCGTATAGACTTTGTCTTTAACATAGCTCCACAAAAAATAATCCAGTGGTGTTAAATCACACGATCTGGCTGGCCACTTAACAGCTGAATTTCGCGAAATTATGCAATCGGAAAATTTGGTTTGCAATAAATTGATCGTTTCATTGGCTGTGTGACATGTGGCACCGTCCTGTTTAAACTACATTTCAGTGATATCCATGTCATCAATAATAGGCCAAAATTTTGTGGTTAACATATCGCGATAGCGTGATCCATTGACTGAAACCGCATTTCCAGCCTCATCTTCGAAAAAAAACGGCCCAATCACGCCTCAAGACCACATGGCGCACCACACAGTGACAGGTTGAGCATGCAAAGGCTTCTCAATAATTGCTTTAGGATTTTCAGAAGCCCAAATGCGGCAATTTTGCTTGTTGACGTAGCCTGACAAATGAAAATGGGCTTTGTCTGAAAAAAATGATTTGTTCAGAAAAACCAGCAGGTTGTTCCTGAATGAACTGAGCGAATCTACGGCAATTTGAACGGTCGGTCAGCTTCAATTCCTGCACCAGTTGAATCTTGTAAGGCTTTAAAGCTAAATTCTTTCGCAAAATTCGCCATGTTGTGCTTTTGGATAGCCCCAATTATTGAGAACGTCGTGAAATTGACAAATTATGATCTTCTTCGACACTGTGGCTCACGGCAGCGATGTTTTCTGTTGAACGACCCGGTCGAACACGGGTTAGTGTTGGCACATTTTGTACCGAGCCTGTCGACTCTTATTTCGCGACCAAATTCTTAATAGCGGTCTCAGAAGGACGAATATGTTGTCCGAAAATATCACGAATTTTACGAAATATAACTTTTACAGAACGGCCATTTTCATAGTGGATTTGAATTATTTAAATACGATTTTCGAGGGAAATTGAATTCAGTGTAACAATTGCCAAAGCACCTACTATGAATACCGCCAAAAACTAAATGTCAAAATTATCACCTTCTTGGTGATGCCCCAATTGAAAAACAAAGTTCTTGTTGAAATACCCTTTATTTGTAACATTAAAATAATTTTACCACCAAAAAGAAAGAAAATCAATATTATCTATTGGAGTATTCAACAATTAAAACTTGGTTAAATAAAATATAAAAATTAACATTATGTTCGTAGTCAGAAAAAATAAAAAAGGGGAACCAAATTTACTATTTTTATTTTTTGACTAGTGAGCCCAATTGTCTGTGGAGCAGGACCAGCATTGCATAAAGATAAAATAGATCAACAGCTTTTCAGATTATCCAAAGTAAATACATATTTTAAGGGGTACTGTGTTAAATGTTACAACAAAATACCTTGTGATATATTAGAATTAAATGAAAGAAAATTTAAAACTCATATAAAAAGTACACTTTGTAAACAAGCATATTACAAAATTTATAGGACTATATCCAAAATTTAAATGATTGGAAACATGCTGGTACTGCTCCATAGGACAATTTAGAATCTAGACAAAATCTAACTCGTTGCCAATTTAATTTTATAATATTATTTTTTATAACATTGATTTTATATTCTGTGATTACTTGAACTCACACACTGACTTATTATAATATACTTGTTAAAATGTTAGGAATTTCGTATAATTTTACAATATTTGTAAATATGTGAGCGCCATGCATCTACACAATTAATTTATCTGTTTTTCCTTCATTTTTCATTCTTGCTACCTATCGTGGTATAGTAATCTTATTCTAGGTGCATCATCCTCACTTATAATTAAACATATAAAATTTTTTCACAAAATATTGTGAAATATTTAAAAAGAGTAACGGTGGAGTTTCTTGCCCATTCTTCTTCATACGAAAACTATCTTTTGGAAGCGGCGACTAGAATCAATTAACATTATTCTTTTTGTAAATTTTGACGTTCAAAAGTGCCTTTTTTGTGCCTAATTGAAATAAATTATTTGACTTTGATACAATGGCAGAAATATCTTCTTCCGAGTAGTAATGAGAGAGAAACGTAGTGGATTATGGCCCTCCCCTTTACAGAGAAGTCTGAGTCCCAGCATCAATTAAGGCTATTTAACACTGAGCGCAATTCACTCTAGCCTTAGCTACGCACAAATATTTAGCTTCGCTTTGCATGAAAATGTAGGCGGGGTCGACCGCTACGACTCACAGCCACGGTACGCACGAATGCGTGGCTGAAAACAAATGAAACGCGCAGAAATGTGGCAAACCTCTCCGTGCACATCCTACGTAGCAGTCGACAGCCGACTTTATAAACCGAATAATATTTTTTTTCTTAAATTTTTAAAATCTCAAATATTTATTTGTGCTTATTTCATAATGATAGGTACTGTGAATTACAAAGTATTTTTTTGATGATCATGATATACAGAAGTTTCAAATTCCTAACTGCAACAACCAAACCAGGTTGTTGCTATAGAACTCGTACAAAAATGGTCTAAAACTGACAACTTTTACGACCCCTTAATTATTTATTTTTAAAAATAACAAAAATATTTTTCTCTTTTACTCGATGAGTTCTACACAATGACAGCCCACATGCCAGAATAAGATTTTGATTTTTAGATCAAAAGTTTTTGTTTTGTGGACCCCCATTCAATAAACTTTCGATTGTATATATTTTTTTCATTATTTGTTATTATAGCGACCATAGAAATACATAATCTGTGAAAATTTCAACTGTTTACTTATTACGGTTCATGACCCGCTGACAGGCAGACGGACGGTCAGCGGAGGCTTACTAATAGGGTTCCGTTTGGCACTCTTCGGGTACGCAGCCCTGAAAAGCGAATCTTGTTACGACACAATAAAGTGCAATTCAGGTCGCACAACGCTAATTACCTACAATAATATTCACCTAGAAGTTCCTTATCTTTCCATCGCGTAACTCTTAGATCTTCTGACTACGTTACACTCACTGAATTGGCCCGACAAGACGGGCCCGCCACGTACTTGTAGCTGCATACCTAAAATGCGAAGTGAACAATCTGTATTGATCTGTGCCCCAATGAATATGTAGCAGCCATCTGGTTAAATTGGCCAGCTAATTGGATGCCTAGGCAGTTCATTAAACGCCAAATGAATGTCTAGGCCGATATTTAATTTTAATAAAATCATTCAACGTTTAACAACTTGGCGTGTTGAAAGTCAGCCCTTTGAAGATGACTGACCAAGACTCAGCCAAGTGATTCAAGTGGTGAAAAAATCGCGAGCAACTTGGAAATAGCGCTCGCCGGCCGCTGCCGCTGCACCGCTCGCTCCGCTCGCTCGGCTTGCGCGCGGTTGGTCACAGTTCTAACCTTACCGAACCAATTTCACCCAGTTTAACTAAATGTCTACACGACATTTAGCCATCTGGTTAAACGTTGTGCTCAACGACTTGACGAGTTGTCCTTTAGTCATTCAATTAAATATCGTCATTCAATGAACGCACTAGTCATTCAATCAAATAGCAGATTTAACAACTTTACAAAATATTGATTCGGTACAACTTTACAAAATATTGTGCGGGTTTACCCTTATTGTTTTTTTTTTACCCATATTGAGTAAATGTTCGAAAGATTTGTTCAAAACTGTCAAGAGTTTTGGGCCCAAACAAACCTGACCTTTCACAATCATTTTGATGTTGGTTTCTGAACGCAGCAGTGTATGTTTAGGGCCTTACGTAGCATTGTTTACAGGGGACACATGAATTCGGCTCAGACAGTCTTCTATATTGATCACTATAGTGACTACTGTCATCGTAGTACGTAAAGTTGATTATAAGATAGCACTTATAAGATTACAAGTATCATTAGTCTATGTATTGAGGATAAACTGTAGCTTATTTTCTGTACTCTTGACAGAATTCATCTGGTCATCACTTAGCTGAATCTATTTTAGCATTTTTCCAGCTATTATGTAGGCTTCATTTTGTAAGTTATTCAGAAATCTAAAAAGCCTGATACTCTAAACTAGCCTGAGAGTATTGCCCAGCAACAGCTGTATTGTTTAAAATCGCTCAGTTGGAAGTCGTAAAAAACATCGCGCGTCGCGTCGCATCTGTTTACACTTGATGATAACCTGATTATTGGGAAAACGAGGAAAACTGGTTGCATGATAACCAGTTGGCTGCATTTGTTTTTTTCACCTACCTGAGTAAATTAGCAATGAGTCAGACCAGTCTTTTTGGAGGAAATAACAATGAACTAAATAAGCAAAAGATATTAAGGAAAGTGTATCTGAGTGTGGACGTCTGTAATGCTTTTTGTAGGTTAATTCTAGATATCATCTCGCAAATTATTATCTTATCTTATGACATTAGCAAACGAAAATATTTGATATATAATAATTTTACTTTGCTGTCGTCATCTTGTGAGAATAGCAAAGAATAAATCTGTAAAAGGTTCTGATTTATTACCCGTCATAAAAATGACTAAAATTGAGTAAAACTAGAAGCATAAATTATTTTATAAGCTCGTTAATCTCTCAATTAAAATCAAAATCAGAAAGTCATGAGGGGTTATCGTGGGTATCGTCACATTTACAAGGTTGGAGGGTCTGTCACGAACACGCCACAACAATGGCCCACAACACGCTCCATTACAACGATACGCCCTGATTTTCACACGATATAAAAACAAAAAAAAAACTAATTGCAGAATTAACGCTCGCTCCTTTAAAATCAACGCGAAGCTCCATTTTTTTATTTGTCGGCGCAAAAAAAGGTCTCCAGCCTGTTAACTTATTTTTGCAGTGTTTTGTGATCGTCATGCAAAGTGTCATTGTTCACAAATTGTTCTAGAAGCTTTTTGCTTTAGTTAATGTTGATTTAATGTACTTTACTGAGCCGCTGCGTCTGAGCAAAGTAATCCGAGGTGATATCATAGTACTTCATAAAAAGTTTATGATGGTAGCAGTATTATTAATAAAACATAATTGCAGTTATACAGGCTGTATATTGAAGATTGAACTGAAACTGCGTTTTAAGTTTGACCAAGATATTATTAGCTCCATTACTCATTGTTTCCTTTTGCGTCCTGCAGTTCCATTTCAAAATATCGATATCATAGTGTTGAAAGGCACTTGCCACAAACTCAATGGAGCTTGTAAGTCAAAATATACAGCTGCCAAGTATCAACAGCGTGTAAACTTGACTGCTAAGCTTGGCACACCATTTGAACCAACCAATTGCTTAGAAAATGCTTTATTCTTGAAATTGAACTTCACAAAGGCACTTGTAAGAATTTTACGACTTATTAAGATTATCTATCTAGAAAAAACTCCTCTAAATAATGGGCTGCAGACCGTCCCATCAGTACTTATTCTTAATAGACACACCACTGCTGTCTGTCAGTCCACAAGAAAACTTACGCAAGCGGTACCCTGATCCCGTTACCATGTATAGATCTGTTCAAAAGTAGGTATCCGTTGTAAGTATAAAAAACGCTGTACAGGTTAATTCTTACATAAAATACTCATCTGTATTTAGAAAGTTTCAACGTTGTATCTTGCTTTTTTGTCCAACAATTATTGTTTCAATAACATGATTAAACTATAATTGAAGAATCATCGACGAAAACGAGGTTATAAAATTGGCCTTCAATTGCCAAATTAAAAAAAGGAAGTTATCGTATTGAAATAAACCAAAACTCTCATTTGTAAGTGGCACTATAGGTCTACCGAAATCTCATGGCAAAAAAAAAAAGGTGATTTTCACTCGGAACAATAACTGATTTTCATATGTCAATTGTCACCTGTCAAATCAATTACGAGATCTGTCAACCGCTGCTGAGATTTTGTGATATCTTCTTGACAATTTGTTGTTTTTGTGAAAATGTCGAAAAAGCCACTTCGATCTCAAGCGAGACATATTGTTTTCAATGTGTATCGTAAAATAAGGGAAGAAGAAGGCGTAAATCAAACTAATTTTTGATTTTAAAGCGCGTCGTTGAGTTGACCAGTAAGTTGGACTGAGTTGTTTTGATACTTTTAGTTTATTTTATATTTCTATTTTTTTGTTTTTTATTTCTTACTTAATTGTAGCTTTTTATAGGGGTTTCCAGTACTACTATACGACGAATCGTAGGTGAGGGCACATCGAATGATGGCGTATTTTCCTGCAGTGGGACGTATATAGACTGATGATGATAATGATGAATGACTAAGCTATTATTTTTTACACACTTATACTTAAGGAGATTGGTTTTGAATATGTTAAATGCCAATCAAAAAGGACCATTTTGATGGAGAGAGATGACATAAAACTACAAAGATACAAGTTTTTGAAGCGTATAAAGCGTATAAAAAAGAAAACCACGAAGCTGAAGAGCATAATAAACTGGATGTGATTTTATTAAATGTAATTTTGATGAGACTTACATTCACGGTTCATGTACTATGAACACGTGCTGGCAAAGCAAAGATATTGCAGGTCCATCTAAAAGTGTTTCACTTGGAGCGAGGTGGATCATTGTAAACTCTGGTGGAGAAGATGGCTTTGTACCAAATTGTTGTCTGGTGTCCAGGTCAACAAGTGTATGTGCTGACTATCACCACGACACGAATAAGGACAATTTTACAAAATGGGTGACAGAGAAGCTAATTCCAAATCTGACAAGTCCTTCACTAATTGTTATGGATAATGCTAGTTATCATTCCGTACGGATGAACAAAACCGCCCATACAAGTATCGCTGATATAAAAGAATGGCTTTGTGCAAATGATTTACATTATGATGATCTTTGGCGTAAATGTCAATTACTTGAAGTAGTGAAACAAAACATGTCTGCACCCTTATATGAAATAGATGAATAGTGTTAAAATCGCACGATCACGAAGTTTTAAGGCTCCCACCTTATCATTGCACATTGAAACCCATAGAAATGATTTAGGGTATAATGAAACAAAAAGTTGCTGATAAAAATGTAAATAGGCCTGCAAGTGATATTAAATTATTAACAGAAGAAGCTTTTTCACAAATTGGTGCAGAGGAACGGCGAAAATGTTGTGAACATGTAAAGAAAATTGAAAACGATTTCATCAAGCAAGATAATTGAAATGCTGGAAGAGCGATTTATAATAATCTTCATCATCTGATGAAGAACACGAAATGATGCAAGTGGAGTTCGTGGAATAGTTTTCTAGTTCTGAATGAGGTGTTAAGTTTTAGTTTGATTTAAATGATATATAATAAATTTGTACATAAAGTAATGTACGATTGATTTATTTTTCATGACATATTGTCCTATGTTAAGAACCCGATGTATAACAACATTCTTCATGAACATACCTTATATACTTCATGTTCATTAATACTAAAGACATAAATAAAAATTAAAGAGTATCAAGATCGTTTAATCTGATTTCCCCAGTATTGCACGCAACATATTTTTATTTCTCCGTTTGCCATGAGATTCCGGTAGACCTATACTAACTGGCATCCACAGGTACCTACGTTTTCTGATCTTGTTTGCATTTTACCAGATCTTTTGGGACTATAATTTCTGGCAATTATTTTTGACATAGCTTGCAGTTGTGATGCGTTAAGGTGCGATAGAGCGATTACGTGTTAAAGCTGCATAACACGTAATCGCTCTATCGCAGTTAGGTGCTGGCAATCTAAATTTATCAATTTTTGAACACACATATAAACAGACAAGAAGAAAGGAATGGAAAAATAAGTACAAAGGTGATGGTTTTTCAATCTTCAAAAGCAATTTTCGGAATTTTTCGGTGTTACCTGTCATTTTTTTAACTATACAGCCCACAGACGATACTAGCCATTATTTAGCAGTAAAAATAGTGATTTGGCCGACCGTAACCAATTCGTTACGGACGACTCACGCGGCTTAAAATCACTATTTTTACTGCTAAATAATGGCTATTATCGTCTGTGGGCTGTTTTAACCTTTGGTTTTACGGATATTCTCGTCAATTAGACCAGAAATAGTCAAAAAGTGACCGGTATCACCGAAATATTCTGAAAAATGTTTAAAGTGACGTATACCATGCGTCATTGTCAAAGTGCGCGGCCACCCCGGTTAAATCAAGACTTCTCTATTCCAAAGCGCATTGTTTCAAAAGCGTGGTCATGCCTATGTATGAGAAGACTCCGTTGTCTTAAAATGCATACCATTAGGCACCAGGCCTCCTGCCCCAGAAATATAGCTACGAGTCAAAATAATACGTGCTGATCTACAAAATAATCAGTGTTTAATAAATTTGTCCTTTATTTTATTTATTTATTTATTTAATTATGGCACTCCAACGACTTATTCACTAATACATTTTTTGGGGTGCTATAACATTTTAACTTAAAATCTAGAATGAATTTGTTACTTACAAATGTCCAAAAAATTCTTTGGTATTGTTCGTCGAGTTGAGCTCCTTAAGTTCTGAGTTGAGCTCTACGATTACTGACAAGTGCTTGCACTGACAGGACAGGTCCACTCAAATCTGTGTGGTTCTTTTCTCAAAAGACCATTTCAGACTAATCTACATGGTCCTCTTATGGCCTGACCAAGATTATGTCTGGACTTTAAAAGAGACTGTGACCTCTGACTTTGTTTCGGCCTTTCTTCTCAGAGTAGTCAGATAGGAAACGCCGAACTCATCTAGCTAATTTTATTTTTAAGATGACGTGTAAAAGTGATTCCAATATCCTATTTACAATTTAATTTCATTACATATTTCAAGTTTTAAATATTATATAGAGTACATATATCTACACAAAAAAAACACAAATACTACATGAAATCAAAATTGAAAATTAAAAGTTAAAGCCGTATCAAAAAATAAAGAAATAACTTGTTGCTCTAAGGAATGACACAGTCAATGACAAATAATAAATAAGTAATTTATAATATAGATTGATATGGATATTAACTGTGACCAATGTGGGTCAGTAACAATTGTTTGCGAAATTGAAATAACATGTTGGCGAAGATGTCAATGCTTTTGGAACGTCTATAGAGCTCACTGTACGTCCTCATCAACCTGTTCATTGGTGCCGAATGTTCGAGGTTAGTTCACGTTGGGCATGGAGTGAACACATATAGGATGCGTTCAGATCTGGGTGAACTATGGCGAGGGATAGATTTATTTATTTCGACGAGAAGTTTCGGGATTTGTATAGATTGAAAATCAGGTCGTCATTTTCCGTTAGATTTAATGCCCATTCGGTCAAGTTCAATAAAGTTTTATGTAATTATTATGTATTATTATATGGGCGATATTGAATAATGTTTATATAATAAGTAGATGCACTGTGTTATTTAATATGACGTAAGTGAATATTAATATTTAACTTAATTATGATTGATAGACATAAAGCCACAGAGATGCTTTATTTGAATCTAAATGTTGTTCATTATTTGTTGTAGACGCATCAAAAACTTTTTCAGATAATTTTAAACGTCTACATCTTATTCGATTGGCATAAAATTGTAAGGTTAAGTCAAGTGGGGTTTAATACTCGTAAATCTAATTAAATATGAGCGCTGTATTGCCCTAATAGTTGAAAAAAGCTGTATATTTCGCACAGGAGCATCTTTTCTAGAATATAATATACTGTGATCAGCTATTCATTTGCCTGGAATGATACTTCTTCTTCTCTCGCAAATTGTAAATATATGAGGCATGCAGTCAGCAAGATGGTAGCACGATGGTATAACTGGGCCCAGCTAGGGGTGATAGACAGGTAATTATCGCCTCGTAACTAGTACTCGTGAAGGGTAGCCTTCACAATTGGCTGGTTCTTAAATGCCTTAATATAGATTAGGACGTTTAAGAAGCGAGCTTAGGTTTTTTCTACTTAATCTTCTAAAAACTTATATTCATTCACTGACAACGCATAAACTATACCACAAGGCCTGGAAGTATGAAATCTTGCACATGAGTTCCTTTTCTAACTAAGGAGAGCACTTAAGCTCATAGCACACATATCAACTCGGAAAGGGATAGGGACTCGCCGCGGCTCGTGAGCTTGTCCCGAGGCGAGGCGATTACGTTACGATTTCGATTAATGTGCGTTGCAGTAGGGAGGCTCATACAAAGAATACTGAATGGCTCGAGTTGATACGGTGACGATCCCTTTCCGAGTTGATATGTGTGCTATTTCCTTTAGGAAGGATTTTTCTCGATATCTCATAGGGCGGACGGCTTGTGGTATAATAAAATGTTATTGATGGTAATTAATGTTAAACTAATAGAGCGATTTATACGAAGACGGATGACACCACGGAAATAAAATAAAAACAATAAAAAATATGAATCTGTTGGAGCCGCCCTTATTTGCTTTGAGTGCCCAATTATGAAATTAATTATTTCCTTTAAATTAACTACGCAAAAAATGGATTGCGTGATAAATTCATCTTGAATGTGTTGTTACAACAAAGATGATGATTAGCTTATTTTATGGATCGTTAGTAATTACTTGAACAATAAAAAATAAGTACCTTAAGCTACGCTTGCCCCAGTCGGCCCCTGAGCAGGTGGCCAACCATTTCTTGCTGAGACCAAGCCGTGCCTCGGAACGCACGTTAAGTCGTTGTTGGTCCCGCCTTTCTAGCTCTATGACATTCGTTACGGGCAGTCAATAGCCCGAACGTTTGACAAGACAACCAGTCTTACGAACGCTAAGGTATCGTGTTACTCAGCAGCTTGGGTTGTAGAGGTCAGATAGTCGTAACATAGTTGTGGAACGGCTAAGCAGATGATATGGTTCAGTGGCGTAGGATAGGAGTCAATTGTAGCCTCTTGTGACTTACTCTAGTCTAAACAATAAACAGTATCACACGACTCTCAGTCGAACTGTCCTACTGACGCTGTCTACCTCAAGTAGAAACTCAGGTCAACACTAACTGTGTCTGCTAGTCACAAATCTCCCAAATCTCCCTTGTATGTATTCTGGGTTTTACAACTCAGGAGAGATACGTACGAATTATTCTCAAATTAATATAATGACAGATTTTACACTAATCTGGCTATTATGATCAATGAGTATTGTTGAGAATACCGCCTTCAAAATAATCTAGACTGTTTGGTGGCTGTTCCAGCCAGTGTTCCAACTCTGTTGTCTTAAGTTGGCGTCAGCAAAAAAAGCCAGTTACTCATCACTAGCATTGAAACTATAAATATTGTTAAAAAAAAACCCACAAAAAATCGTCACGCATTTTTTGCCTTCGATACTGCGAATCGCTCTAAAAAGTATTAAAGTGAATTTGTTCTAATTAGCTGTGTAATTAGGTATGGAAGTAGAAGGTCGCCAGGAAGTATGGCTGTATTGCTGGGAATTTCTTCCACCTCTGATTCATAATAATAACATCGGTCTTTGTTCTGCGTATGCGCCACTGCGGTTTGCTTGATAGTTGCCGATTATTTATCTGTAGGTATTTCGAAAATGAATGGAATAAGTCTATTAACGTATTAAATACAATCGATCAAAATTAGGTACCTATCGCTATCAGTGTTGGACATAACATGAAAAATACCATGTGTGACGTCACGACTTAGTTCCTATAATGGATAGATTAACTTTTAGTATTGTTGCACTATTTACGTTGTGCTGAAAGGATCGATTATCAGACATATTCTCTAACTCCAAACTACTGCAACAGCACCAGGGTCAATCTTGAAATGGACTTAGAGTGCGCTTAGGATATCTACCACGCTTATGATCGGTAGACCAGTCATCATCATCTGCCTAGCCTTTTCCCAACTATATTGGGGTCGGCTTCCAGTCTAACCGGATGCAGCTGACTACCAGTATTTTACATGGAGCGACTGCCTATCTGACCTCCACAACCCAGTAACTGGGTAATACGATACCCCTTGGTAAGACTGGTTGTCAGATTTTCGGGCTTCTGACGACCCGTAACGACTATCATAGATCCACGAATGACAGCCGGGACCAACGGCTTAACGTGCTTTCCGAGGCACGGAGGAGTCTCGGTATGTAAAGATGGTCACCCATCCACAGACCAACCCCGGCAAGCGTAGCTTAACCTGATGGATCGACCCGTGCGGCAGTTATTACTTAGCCACGAGCTCCTCGGACGGTAGACCAGTGAAGGAGTTATTAAAATAATTATAATTTATTCTAATCTCATCGACAATCGTAAGCAGTAGCGTAATATTTTAGTACATTTCTAAATTACCCGCCACACCGGTTCATTTATCATAAACGATAAGCTTGCGCGGACATTCCACAGCATATAATTTACCTTTTTGTTAAAGGAACTTATAGTTACTAATGTATACCAGCAACTTTAAATAAACCTATTAGTCTTGTTTGCATAGTTATTACTACGCAAGTTTTAATTACTGCTTGAAATGTGAACATTACCATTTTCAGAGCATTTCCTTCTAATATTGTTGCTGTAGCAATTTTGTGTACCAAGGTGTTATTATGACCCTTTAGGTCAATTCTGAACTAAATCAGGATCCATTGAGGTCCTTCAAAAGAATTTCATGAACAAATAGAAAATTACTACCATAGGGATACTCTACTTTTGGCTGGAAGGAACACGGAACTCTGCATCCTCTGGTCAGTCTTCATTGCATACTTGCCCAGCTAAAAAAGGAAAAGATAATTTGTGCGGTCAGAGAGTAAAAAGGGGGTGTGCTTGCGAAGCTCGATCGAGCGAGCGGAGGTCACTAAAGGCCGAAACTTGAAATATCACTAGAACCACTAAACACAAACCATTTCCAAAATTCTTCAACTCAAACTACATGACCTTTTGGAAGCTTGCTTTTCGCAAAAATAAATGAGATACAAAATTTTAGTGGCCAGTTTCCATTCAGAAGTGATGTATTATGTTTTTATTCTAATCACATGTCTGTTTGTGGTTTTGCCTGAGCACTTTGTAAATAGTTATTCTATAGATTTGTCACTTTTTGTGCTCTCTGCGGGACTAGCCCAACACTCAGCAGCTGAAGTCATTTATAGAAGGAACAATGAAGACTATTGACGCACGTTATCGTATCTAATTAACTTCTTAGATATGAAATACTGTGGTTTATCATTATTGATAAGTACTTGTTTTATTTTACCTTATGATTTAACATTAAGTCATTAAGTGTTTCGTTTCCAGCGCATGACATATACTGTTTCTGAATTATCATTGGATTACAACTGCTAGACTATTAAATCTGAAGTGCCTGCGCCAGCGCCTGTTAGTCTCGACTTTAAGCAAGCCAACCAGGGGCTTAGACAAGTGGCAATCGCGTACAAAGCGTTTCGTATTTCTACAACGACGATTGATGTAAGCTTTTCGATAGCTTATGTCAGTTCTATACATTTTTGACTATGTACCATCATTATCGCTGATAGAATTTCACTTTGTCTAGGCCCCCAGTGATGCCCATAGAACTTAAGAGCTAAAATTATAGCTGTATCATTTTAATAATTCGCATTTAAAGCGCAGCATCAGCGTCAAATAATCATGTTACCGTACTTATCTGCCGTATGTTCTGTTAAAGGATATAAATACTCTGGTTACATCTCCAAGGAAATGAAATTGTAAGATATGCTTCGTTTTTTTTTTTTAGAAAGCATAGTCTATGCCCGCAAAATGACGATCACTCTTATGGAGCGCATTTTAAAACACCATCAAGTCAATCACCCACCTTGATTTTCGGGACGGTCGTGATTAATGCTTCCGTCTAACATGACGGGACCGCTGTCTTAGGAAACCCAAGCTTAGGTTGGTGACTAAGTATTTAGCCTTTCAAACTGATATAGTACCTATTAATTGTGACCATACGTTCACGACACCGCACGTGGTGGCGTGAATTAGATCAGACTGTCAAGGACACCCGGTCGGATACCCGCCACAGGTTTGAGTAGAACACGTTTTTGTGAAACAATACAGTAAGCCGTTAAAGACAAGTTTACTCGGTTTTTTTTGTTGGTGTTTAACGTGGGGCTTATGTTTATGTAAGTACTTACTAGAGGTATCCGTAGTCTTCACAAGCACCAGCATTACGTTTTTACGACAGAGCTACGAAGTTACAGCAGGAGGTTCCTATTACGAGTAGTGTCATGTGTTGGGACCTATGGGACACAAGAGAATATTTTCCATCCCGGAATATCAAACGCTTTACTACGTTGACTTCTGGGCATAATATGAGGGCTCACTCTTTGACAGATCACCTGTTTCCGATTCAATACTAACTTCAGGTTAAGATAAGTAGCTCCCTTCCACAGCTCGCTGAATGACTTACAATACGGCCGATATAACTTGGCAGTTCTGTAAATAGGCACTAAGAATATTCGCGCATGTTCTCTCACTCACACTTGCCTCATCTCACCAATTGGTTCCGAAAAAATGTTATTGTACAGCCTTATAAGCGAAGTTCATCAGGTTTCGGCGTTTAAAAAAAGAAAACCATCAAAATCGTTAGTTAGGTACTGTTGACTCTGCCACCACTCCATCTCGACGATTTATCATTGTCTGTGAAAGTGGAACCAAGTTGGGATCGTGAGAATATTATGGAGACCTAACACATGTCTCAATGAATCGAATTTAGAACAGTCTCCTTTGGGTTTTTGAAGATTTGATTCAAATATTTTATGTGTACGATAATAAAATTAAGGAAATATTATGTATATTAAAAGTTGTGGTTTCCGTAAAATGGAAAAAAAATATGTTTTATAAGAACGGAATAAGGTCAAGGTTATTGGCCTTATTATGCTCATAAACACCACGTAAGTAATGAATAAATTACGAGTGTCAACATAACCCAGATTGGGTCCGATCATGACTGAAATATAACTCAGTTGACCTATTGAGGTAAGGTCATGGTAAGATAAAAAGGACTTTAATATAAAGTAATACTTATGCTAGAAATAATATCTGCTGATTAGCTTAGGTTAATAGGACTGCAAGTTCTTAATGATGACAGGAATAATAAAAGTAAATGAAATAGCATTTAAGTACGCTTTTCTTAAAAGACATTGAGGTAACAGCGGTGAAAAACTCGAGCGACTTCCTTACAGGCCTTGGCTCTTCAAAACTCATGTTCCCATCAAAAAACTAACCTAGTGTTTCATGCAGCAGTACCTGTTAGGAAGTACTTCCAGATAACTGTGCTTCCAGCAGCTTTGTATCTTTAACTCCTTATATATTATGACAAATATACTTTTACAAAGAAACATTTCGGTTTTCCTTAATAGTACCTACATCAGATTTTTTACCTTCATTATCTAGACGTGACGGAAATCTATTCAAAATGTTCACAATCCACAAAAAAGTTTCTAAACATTTGCTTGTGTAAATCTGAAGTTTGTAGTACCATTTTACGTTCGTGAAGAAGTTTCATTGAGAAATACAAAAAGGGTAAGCAAAAAATGCTGGTGTGTCAATGAATGATTTTGTGGAAAAACATTAGGTCAACCTTAAAATTACCTATCATTTATTTTTATAAATCAATCAACTCGGCCTATCGCTGTCTACTGCATGTGACTCTCCCGGGCTGCGCCGCAACACCCTGTCCTCCACCTTCTGCATCCAGTCTGTCCCAGCCACCCAGGGCGTTTCATACTACGCTTGCCTTAAGGGCTCCTTCACACGTACTTCAACCACACCACGACCCCAACCACACCTCAACCACACCACGTGGCCAGGCGTATATTTCGTATTGAAAATGAATAGGACTATTCACACGTACCACATTTTGAAGTCGTTATCGACCGTGTGTGTGATGCCACATCGCAACCACAACGCAACCACCAGCGCCACTGCGAACTAGTGGCCGACCACATCGCAAACACAACGTTGCGTCGACAACGTCGTTTGGTCAGTCAACACGTGTTTCCGCTATGAAAACCGGAATCGAACTGTGTCTGCACACCACGTAACCGCATCGCAACTACTGGCGACAACGCAACCACATCGACATTTTGTCGGTACCACAACGCAACTACAAAAAGCTGCAGCGACATTATTCACACGTAACCACTGATTGACAGCATTTTGTCGTTGTGACGTGGTGTGGTTGTGGTACGTGTGAAGAAGCTGTTATGTGTGTTATGTAACATTAAACAAGACTTTTGGAAAGTCTGGTCTAGGGATTATTTTACACAGCTTCAAAACAGCAGGCCAAAATGGCACCATATTAATCCTAATTTAAAAGAAGGAGACCTAGTTATTCTGCGTAGTGATAATACTGCTCCGATGATATGGCCCATGGCAAGGATTGTTAAGACAATACCTGGACCAGATAATATGGTCAGAGTGGCAGAGTGACTGCCAAATAATAAAACATAATTATGTTAGATGTTTAAGATACTTATGTCCATTACCAATAAATTAAATTGAACACAATGTTAATGTAACTTCTCTTGCTTTTATCTAATAACATGTAGACTGTAGTTACAGCATTTGTCATTTGCATGGCCCCGGCCCAACTATGTTTAAGAGTAATCAAAACATATAGAATTTTATTTGTATTAGCAACATTAATTATAACTTTGGCACTCGTTTTTACGCAGCACAATAAAATCTAGTTCTGCTACTTCGAGTAGAATTCTTCTCTCTGCGACATGTACTTTTGCTCTTGTGTAAAATCAATCAAACTGTTTGGTCACTGCTAAAAATCCACAAGCATTTTATTATACTCGTACATGCTTGCTGTGGTACGCGTTCTCCTAACAAAAGGACCTATACTAGGATTCCCTGAGTCATGGGGTCCAGGAGGTAGCAGGTACTATCATTCTAAAATTATTAAGGGAATATAAAGAGTCAAATAAAATACACCTGAACAGGTGAAAATTAAATAAAATTTGCAATATTCCTCGTATCTCGTTCTCGCTAACGCATTTTTTCTATATCTGTCTCTATCGTAGGCCGCTGTACACCAGCTTGCTCTCGTCCTCATCAAGCAGGGCCACGTGATCAAAAGTAGCGTCATGACGGGATCGCTATTGTATGAATTTTTAGTTCGATGATGACGTTTTCGATTAATTGTAAGGCAGGAGTGTGGTTTTAGCCAGTAAGAGTATGGCACTGCCCAGACTGGCTCATTTGTGAGGCAGTCTGGGCGTCCATGAGGACTACACACTCCTGCCAAAAAAAAAGTATGTAAAGTGATCAAAATAAGATGTACATAAGAGGGACAACGGTAAGGGAATTTTATGACGTTCTGTTGTCCCACAACACTGTGATGGGGACACAGATTACGGGGACAGCAGGAATACACGAATATAAGTATTCCTGAAAAAACTATAAAATATGTTTTTGGGTCGTCATCATCATCATCATCATTTCAGCCATGGTACGTCCACTGCTGAACATAGGCCTCCCGCAATGATTTCCAATTTGGCCGATTGGGAGCGACCTGCATCCAGCAGCTTCCTGCGACCTTTATTAGGTCGTCTGTTTTTGGGTAAGTTTGTGAATTTTGAATTGCCCTTGTTTTGAAGTAGCTTATGTTATAGATACATAGGAAGGTAGGTACCTAATTAGAATCAGCTGTTGGTCATATCACTAAAATGTCTAATTTATATCTTGTATCGAAAAGGAGGAACATAAAATAAAAATAAAGAAATAGAAAACTGAGAAAGACTTCCTTATTACACAGAGGGACTTTACAACGCAAGATTGTAGAGTGCCTGAAATAAATTTCTGAATTTTTCACCGTTCGTCACCCGGTCATTAAATTAGACACTGAGCATCATCTACCTAACCTTTTCCACGCTATGTTGGGGTCAGCTTCCAGTCCTATGTGACCTGCACAGTCCAGTTACTGGGTAACCCGATAACCTTTGACCTTTGTCAAACTTTCGGGCTTCCGACTACCCGCAGAAACTGTTTAAAATCTACAAATGGCAGCCAGGACCAACGGCTTGTAATACAATCACAACCAAAACATTTTATTGATATGGATGCTATGTATAAGCACGAAGCACATGAAATAGGTAATCGTTTAAAGCAGGAGAGGCATTCAGTCAATCATATTTTATTATAATTGATCAAACTTCCTGACCACATAATGTCTGTCTCAATATTCTGACAAATAGGAAAAACACTGAGGAGACGTCGACAGGCAGGTATTAGGTTTTTACCCAATGTTGTTTAGAACGCATTTCGAGGAAGTCGGTGTAAATTAATTGTACACAGGGCAACCGCTTTTGGGCCATTACTTATTAAAGGATCGATATAATTTGTAACAATCGTTAAATTAGAGGAGGAGTAGCTCCTTCACTATGTTCTGCTCTTAATTACAAATAGTAGGCAATCAGGTGTTTTAATAGCAATTCATTGATCCAAATATAATTTAAATGTTCCTAAAATATTACCTATTTGATTAGTCAATTATGCTTATTAAGTCGTTTATTCATATAGATTCTTATTAATTTCCTTTTTTAATATTTCTCACTGAATTACAAAAAATATTTAATGAATTAATGAAAGGCACCGATCCCAGCGTGGTTTAACCAGACTCGATAAATCGAATGAACCCCAAGATTTGCACTAGCCCATGAAGTCTCATGTTTCATGGGACTACAAAGGCCATTGCATTTCAAGGAGTAGACCGGGGGGCGCGGTAATGGTAAGGAAGACGTGCCCTCAGGATAGGAAAGGATTTACGAGCCATACCGGATATGCATCCTTGAGTAAGCAATGGACTAGTGGAGAGACGGGTGTTATTTGTCTTTGGATGAGCATCTTTTTGAGACATCGGCGCTATGTTGTTTCGAGTCCATCTTCACTGGTAAATCTTGAGATGGGGTTACGTTGCTTACTCGTCGCCGATCTATATCGCTGCTGTGATGTGTTGCATTTAGCCGATTCTATGTCTTCGTCAGAAGTTACGCTGCTATCCGTTTCTGGTTTCTTGTAGATCTCGCTCACTGATTTACAAAAAATATATAAAAAAAAAAAAAAATAGAGGTCCTCCGGTGTCTGGAGCAGGGTCCAAGCTACCGGTTTTAAAGATTAAGTATCTTGACAGGGCTCGCGAGGTTGTCGACATGTGGGATGTGGACTCAGCGATCATTGTGCCGATAGTCGTATCAGCCAATGGCTTAATTGCCAAGAGCCTTGACCAACCCCTAAGGAGGCTAGCGTTAGTCAGCTGGATTAAGGGCTTGATTCAGAAAGCGGTACTTCTGGACACGGCTCGCATTGTTAGGAGGTTTCTCTCTTAGAAAACTATGGTATATTATATCAATTTTGAGGTTGCGAGAAGAATGTATTACGTGTTGTTTTATAGAGGTTTATTGATTAATTAAATAAAAACTTTTTGGGAAACTTTTAATTAAATAAATCAGGATACCTTCTGGCTGTTCTTCGTCAAAAAAAGGTTACCTTTAAAGTTTTTTTTTAAAGGTTTTCTTTCTTCATATTAATTTTCAACGTAACCTGATTTATTTTAAATAGGTATGCAACATTGCAATAGAAACTTTTTGATTCGTGATTATTATAGTTTTGGACTATATAGTAGTATCACATAAGTGTTTTAATACCTAATTATGTACAGTTGCATACAAGACTTTATGTAGATAAAGTCTTGTATGCAACTGTACATAATACCCATGTTACCCATACCCATGTTATGAATCCTGTATAAAGCGTTCTGAAACCATAGGGTGTTGTACAGTGTTGTAATAACTCTATGTAAATTCATGGAAAGTTTAATTGCTGAGTATCTAATACCTACAAAAAAACTATTTATAGGACAAACAAACAAAACAAAAAAAATAAAAAAAGACACGATGCTAGGTACTTACTTAAAAAAAATGCAATATTTATATTGAACACAAATGGCGGGATACGACGTTAATTTGAATAACCAATAAGTTTTTTTTATTACGCGGGAGCATGACAGTGTTCTTTTTTTGAAAAGGAGATGCATAATGAAATTCAGTACAACATTATAACTGCCGTTTGGATGCTATTATGGTTACTATGACACTGGGTGTTTTAATGTTGGTAATAAGCTCACTGTTTCAGAGACTTTTATAGAGGATTTATAGCATAGGCGTAGATAAAAACTAAACTAAATATTGAAAATATAAAAAATTAAAAAATATAAAAAAATAGTAGCCTACCGGTATCGGGAACAGAGTCCAAGCTAAGAAGGTGGTCAGGCTCCATAGAGAGAAACCTCCTAACAATGCGAGCCGTGTCCAGAAGTACCGCTTTCTGAATCAAGCCCTTAATCCAGCTGACTAACGCTAGCCTCCTTAGGGGTTGGTCAAGGCTCTTGGCAATTAAGCCATGGGCTGATACGACTATCGGCACAATGATCGCTGAGTCCACATCCCACATGTCGACAACCTCGCGAGCCAAGTCAAGATACTTAATCTTTAAAACAGGTAGCTTGGACCCTGCTCCAGACACCGGAGGACCTCTATTTATTCTATTTTTTAATATTTTTTGTAATTCAGTGAGAAATATTAAAAAAGGAAATTATTAAGAATCTATAAGAATAAACGACTTATTAAGCATAATTGACTAATCAAATAGGTAATATTTTAGGAACATTTAAATTATATTTGGATCAATGAATTGATAATAAAACACCCGGTTGCTTATTATTTGTAATTAAGAGCAGAACATAGTGAAGGAGCTACTCCTCCTCTAATGTAACGATTGTTACAAATTATATCGATCATTTAATAAATATTGGCCCAAAAGCGGCCCCTGTGTACAATTAATTTACACCGACTTCCTCGAAATGCGTTCTAAACAACATTGGGTAAAAACCTAATACCTGCCTGTCGACGTCTCCTCAGTGTTTTTCCTATTTGTCAGAATATTGAGACATACATTATGTGGTCAGGAAGTTTGATCAATTATAATAAAATATGATTGACTGGATACCTCTCCTGCTTTAAACGATTACCTATTTCATGTGCTTCGTGCTTATACATAGCATCCATATCAATAATACGTTTTGGTTGTGATTACAAGCCGTTGGTCTTGGCTGCTATTTGTAGATTTTAAACAGTTTCTGCGGGTAGACAAAGGTTGACCTTTGTCAAACTTTCGGGCTTCCGATTTACTGGGTAACCCGATAACCGTTGACGGTTATCGGGTTACCCAGTAACTGGACTGTGCAGGCCACATAGGCTGGAAGGACTGGAAGCTAATACCACCTATTTTAACTCGAATTAACTTCGCCTAAAAACAATGTTTTTGTTCCTAACTACGTAAAGGTTGATAAATTATGAATCAAATATAATAGGACAATCTTGTTTCAGGTGATTGATGGCAATAGTTTTTGTAACAAATTCGTGTCCGTCACGGCTATTATTGTTGTTAATCTGTGTGCATTACATTTAATTAACTTAGTGATATTAATTGTTGTGAATTTCCTGTCTGAACCGCAATATTTTGTTTAAACAAATAATAGTCTCCTTAATATATTATATTTTTTTAGGATCATTAGAGATTTAAAAAAAATAAGCTTTTTTAATTGTATTTAACCGCGTAATTTACCATTATCATTTTTATATCTCGGTAGAAATATCCTAGATAAAATCCCGATTACTGAGATCTGCTTGCATTTTTATCTTTATTTTTATTTTGCTTGCATTTTTATCATATAATAATATAATGATAAAAATGCATGTCAAGCAGATGATATTAAAAGAGCCTCCTGAGCTTGACTCGGGAGTTAAGCTCGAGAGGCTAGGTAATTTAGTAATTGCATCCGTTATTACATATGCGGCCATACACCGTATATGGTTACGTATTGTTATATACACCGAATACAAGCTGCACTCCAATGAAGAGCTTTACCAATACAGGTGTTCCTGCGCAGGAAGACTTCAGCCTAAAAGCCAAGCTAAGCCTATATTGGAATAGACCTGTGCAGTTCTTGGAACAGACGTCCTGTGGGTCGAACGCGCAGGCACACCCGCATAGATAAACTTCTAGACCATAGCGTGTATGGCTGCCATAAGGAGCTATCGTCCTTATTGCCTGCTTACTAAAGTTACTATGGTATGTGAGACCTATGTCTAGTCCGTGGAGATTCTTCTCTGTTGGAACCTACTACGCTTTGGAATTTGGCAACTAGCTTCATCTTTCTGACCGACCCCTGGACTATTCAAAAGTATTTGTTATTAATTTGATTGAAATAAATGCTTTGATTTTGAGAGGAGAGAAGAGTTGAGTGTATAACATACAAGTAATAGTACCTGGTATACGTCGTGCGTAAAAGTTTATTAGTAAGGCTGTTAGATAAGACGTAGATTTTCTTCAAAGTCAAAGTAATTTTTTTTTATTAGGCATAAAAAAGGCAAAAAAAAAAAAAAACTTGTCGTCCCTTCCAAAAGGTAGTTTTCGTATGGAGAAGAATGGGCCAGAAATGCCACTTTTAAAATGTTTTATGATATTTATTTTAGTAGCGCTTGCCTGCCATTGCTGCATACCGGTTGAAAAATACTTATCAGATCAATTACATTATTTGTAAAAATAATAGTCGAGACAAAGATAAGACGATGGTCATAGTAAACGAATAGGTACCCAAAATGTGAAAATAAAATGGTAATTATGAAATGCGGCGTAGCAGAAATTTCCTTTTCGTAGAGATCAAGGTGCTACGAGGTTCAACGAGAAAGTTACATAGAAGCACAATGAAAATATAGGTATGTCTAAAAATCAAGTTGTTGCAATATTATAATATAATATTTGATGTCTGTATATTTGTCACTTTAAAAATACTAAGGTAGGTACTGGATAGATTTAATTGGACCTGGGCACTAGCACAGTAGTACCATATTTGGCCTGTAACATTTAGAACTAGCACATCGCCCGCGACTTTGTCCGCGTAGTCTTCTTATTTTTCCTACAAAGTTTAATACACCCTTCATCCGTTTTAACCGGTAGTTTTGGAAAATGAATAGTTTACTGACTAGACTTCCTTTGACTTAATCCAGACACGATGCAATGAAATCATCCCGAAAAATTTAATTAGGTACCCCTTTTGTTAGTCGATTTTCGAAAAACCCAAAAACTAATAAGTCTTTTTTTTTTTCAAATCTAAAATCTTAGTACTTTTTAGTACTAAGGTTTACACACACGTACACGCGACACAGATTAATCATCATTTGGCACGAAGAGAAAGTACAAGAATGGATCTGAAATATAGGAATGCTGTATTTTGTCATACACAATGATGATTAATCTGTGATTTTAGTACTTAGTTAGAATAATTTTTACCATTTCGTTTTCTATTTATAAAGACAAATCATACTTAATTTGTGTTTTTGAACTTAGTATGAACCAGTAAGAACAAATCATTGTATATCTGTGATTTTAAAGGTTTACTTTAGATATAATTACTAAGATTTTATTTTATTTTTAACAAATTGTGTAATTAATCTGTGTTTCACAACCAGATTTCTTTCAGAAACAAATAGTAAATAAAAATAACCAAACAATTATTTTTTGGACCTTTATTTAAAACACTACCCTATACAGGGTGGAAGGGACATCGACGCGTAAACTGATGCCATGGATTCAGTACATAATTCTGAACCCCACCCAGATGAAATATTCCGTCGGTTATTAAAAAAAAAAAACTGCTGTTCCATACATTTTGACCGCGTAGGTATTGAACTTTTCTATGAAACAGCTGTTTTTTTTATATATAACCGACGAAAAATTTTAACGGTGTGAGGTTAAGAATCTTGTACTGAATCCATTGTATCAGTTTTCGCGTCCATGTCCCTTCCACCCTGTATATGTACTAAGTCTAAGTCTAACTTTATCAGTCCTAGTTACATTTTGCTTAGATATACATTTCTTTCTTTTCCAAACAAATATAAAATAAGAGCATACCTACCTACACAAATTCTAAGGTGCCCCTAGTGAGGCAGAATCCATCAAGATTTTAGACTACGGGAATCTGCCCCACCAAATCGAACTAGTGGGGCAGATTACACAGATTTTTTTAGGTATTCCACTTTGCCCGACCAGTGGCGGCTTGGTGGGGCAAAGTGGAATGATTTATATTTATATATCTGTCAAAAGTATTAATATCCTTATCATAGGTAACCGGACAGCGTATTCTTCTATAACAAACTGTAGCAAACTCTAAAATCCTTTGAGGGCTAGTAGGTACCTAGTTTTGAAAAGATAATAATGACATACCTACTGTATTATTCTTTTAAAAATCTGTTCGGTAGTGCTAAGTTTCCAGTTTATTAACTCAAGAATTCTCTCGCTCTGGGTGGAGCGGGAGGGCGTGTCAGACTCTTACTGACTAAAACCCACCCGTGTTCCTTCTGTTGCCTGTGCAATGCCAGGGGGCCACGGTATCCCTTTCGGACTTTCCCGCAACCTCGGCTGGCAATGGTCTCATCGGAACCATTCACTTGCTGACATCTCTTTGAGGCGCGCGTGGAACACAACGCGCCGTCGACCCGGGCCTGGTCCTTACCGGACGGCGAGCTACCCATTGCTCACCGTCCGCAAGCCCGCGCCTACGGTGGCCGGGAATCGGCAATCGATTCCCGACGCCCAGGGCGTCTCCTCCTGCGGCGGCTAGGGTGGTGAGGGCGCGAAATTTGCCTCTCCCTCACGTGCTCCGCCTCCTCCTTCGCGAGCATTACTGCTTCGCAGAAGGAGGTGACGGCCTCCCATGCCCTCTCGCTCCGTACCATGGCCTGGACCAGGGCCGGACGCGAGAGATCCCCGCCACCGATCGCCTCCACGAGGACACGGCGGTGCTCTGCCCAAGCCGGGCATACCTCCACCGTATGCTCCACCGTATCCTCCGAGCGATCCACGCAGTGATGACACCCGGGCGTTTCGTCCCGCCTTAACCGAAACAGGTACCTCCCGAAACAGCCGTGTCCGGTGAGGACCTGCGTCAGGCCGAAGGTGAGGACGCCGTGGCGCCTCTCCAGCCACTCCTCAAAGAGGGGACTTATCGCCGCAATAGTGGCGTGCCCATTCACCCCACCCCCTAACGGTGAATTTCCAAAAACAGCTTCATAAAGCACACCTACATTAGGAAAGGAACCTTGTGCAAAATTTATATGGTAGCATTCCATGGGATAGACGAGAAAAAAAACCATTCCTAATTTCCAAGAGTACCTACTTCCCTGTAGGTACCCTTGTTTATGATTTTAGCCATGCCAAGTTACAGCTTTATAGTACTTCTTCTTCTTTATAGTAATAATAGTCTCTGAACTAAGCCGCGGACAGACAGACAGACGGATATGGCGAAAGTATAAGGGTACCTTGTTGACTTAATCTTATTATATTTATGTACTATATAATATTATAAAGAGGAAAGATTTGATTGTTTGTTTGTTTGTATTGAGTAGGCTCCGAAACTACTGGACCAATTTGTTTTTTTTTTTACTATTAGAAAGCTTAGTTTTCAGGGAGTAACAAAGGCTACTTTTTATCCCGGGAAAAATAACGGGTCCCACGGGAAAAACCACGGGAGCGAAGCCGCGGGCAAAGTGCTAGTTGACTATAAACTTAATTGGAATTTCTTTCACTTCTTTGAGAACTGGATCAGCCGATTAAAGAACAAAGGCGAGACTTGCAAAAATACGTATAACTGAAAATACTGTAACCATTTTGATTTAATTAACCACTTGAATTTAATTAAATTAAGTAATACAGTTAACCACAGAGGCGAAGTTTCTTAAAGCTTCTCCTTCTACCTTGGTTACCTACCCCGGTCGTACCTCGTCATCTGTCATTCAAAAGGTTTTTTGTAATCGCATAGATATACACAACAATGCATGAAGAAAGATACAAACAATGATGGAGAAGCTCGTAATTAAACAACCAAGACTAGTCAATAGCTCTTCCTCATTGGTTCTCCACGACAACGCGCGAGCTCACACTTCACGACAGACCATCGCAAAGCTACAAGAGTTACAGCTGTAAGCTCTCCGTCACCCATCGTACTCACCGGACCTTACCCCAACAGATTTCTACTTTTTTCAAAATTTAGACAATTTTTAAGTGGGAAAAAATTCAACACCCGAGAGGCAGTACAAACCGCTTTCGCTGACTTCATCGCCTCCCGTCCGACAGACTTCTACAGTAAAGGGATAAACAAACTGCCATTAAAATGGCAAAATTGTATAGATAATTTCGGCCAGTACTTTGATTAGCAGATATAAAAATAACAAATAAATATATATTTTAAAATTATCATACAAATCTCCAATTTCATAGGTAAAGACCTATTATTATAAAGAGAAAGAAGATTTGTATTTTTTTTTTTGTTTTAGTTTGTAATCAAAAACTACTGGACCAATTTAAAACATTATTTCACGAGTAGAATGCTATATTAACACTCAGTAACATAGGTTATAATTTAAAAAGATATCACGCGGGCGAAGCCGCAGGTGGAAGCCATTAAATCTATAATTTGCTAACCATGGTAATACAAAATAGGCAAGTACTTCCATGGTTACAGCCGTACAGCTTCACAGCTCTGTAATATTAGATCTCATCGCACGTTTGTATTTTCGAAAGTAAACGATGATTGCGAAGCGTATTAGTTTCCTGGAAGTTCTGTATATATTTAGGAAGGTTGCCAACGACTTCTGCAAAACTAATTTTTTCCAGTTTTTTTTACAAGAAACTCAGTAAATACCCAGAGACTGGATCATAAGTGCTCCTTTGGCAAAAATATTGCTCCCTCCCTGGAATTAAAACATATCTCGTGAATGATGATAAACACCCCTTACTTCAGGTGTGAATTTTTGGTGCGATGCAAAAATTCTTGTCACATTTGACTTGCTCCCCTTTTTCTTAATTATTCTGAAACCACTAAAAGTATACCTAACTAAACAAATGTTTATAGTATAGCCCACATTGTAGCGTCTATCTGTCTAATATCTAGCTTTGATCTAATCTATCTATATATATCTTTGCTTTAATTTTAGCTTGTAATCAGACCAACTGCTATCTGAACTCCACATTATGGTAGGCAATTTTTTTTTTACCGTTTCGTAAACGTTAGTATCACTTAGATCGATGTGACGACAAGGCAGGAAGGGCCTGCAAAATAGCATTGCAGAATGGAGTATGCAGTTTTGAATTTTCATTTTGGAAATTTGAACAAATGCGTTAATTCGGAACAAAGGTGATACCGAACAGAAGAAGTAAGGTCGTCCTTACAGAAGCAACAAGCTTTGATCTATTCTCTATAGGTAAGACAATAGTTATTTGGTTTTTAATTTTGCATTAAAAGTGTAGATATCCGAATTGTTTTTACTCATTTTTTTATCCATTCTGACGTTCTAATTATGGATACTGCATCTGAAGTAGCCGCGCAAGCTGTAAGTGCATGTAAATCGTTCTGCCGTTCTAAGAATTTACCATCAATACCTAGAGACTGGCGCTTTTGTTCGGCGCCGACACGGCTCCGGCGTCATGAGGAAGCCGGCAATGTAACTAAAACAGCCGTTCTTAAACATGTCAAGATGGGATGCTTAGCTCCTTGTAAGTCAGGCTATACCTGATGATATTCATTTCTGAGGTTAAATCCGTATTTATAAGCAACATTATAACATTTTTTCACGTCTAATTATATCTCGCAGTAAACTGTTGAGGAATACGGACATAATGCAATATTGCTAATCCCCTTTAGCAAATAGCGTGATAATATATATTCTATGCAATATCCAGACTTTTAGGGAATATTTGTGCAAAATTGTAACAGAATCTATTCAGTAGGTTTTGCGCCAATCCGGATCGTATATCCAGAAAAAAGGTCAAACATTTTAAAAACTATATTTTCGGCATCAGAATCCTTCCCACACCTAGTAGCAATTACTTTTTCCAAAACTATACTTATATGTAGGTATTATAAAATCTTGAAAATCGTTTTAAGGCTCGTGCAGACCAGCGCGAAGCGACGGCGCGACGCGACTCGAACAATACAATTTCTAAGAAAACTTCACGGTATAACAATAGCCGGTGTCGCGTTGCGCTGTAGCGTCGCGCTAGTCTGCACGAAGCTTCATAGGTGTTTTTTATGTACTATTAAATACACTTGAATGTTGCTTTTTACTTTAAGAAGCTATCTTGCGTGGTTTCGGAAATATTTCATGACAAGTTAGTGGCTTTTTTGGGTCTCCTTTGTTTCTTCGAAAAGAAATTGCTCAATTATCACTTCCCAAACAATTTTCCGCATAATTTCATTTACCAAATTATTACTTAGAAAAAAATCTCTTCACGAATAATTGTAACGCAAACCTAATGTTTGGCAAGTGAAAATTTAAACAATAACTTGTTTACCAACTATTACTTTACCAATTTTTATGTAGTCAAATATTTCAGTTGGAAAAATAAAATTTGCCTAATATTTAGTATCGTCAGTTTGCAATTTACCATTTCTATTCTGTCAATTGCTTAGTTAATGACAAAAAAAATGCATGTATGTGTCAGTTGCACTGAATATACAAATTAAATTACAATGTGTACTCCTAAGTGGGTAGATTTAAGGCTCGTGCAGACCAGCGCGACATGACGGCGCGACGCGACTCGAACAATACAATTTCTAAGAAAACTTCACGGTATAACAATAACCGGTGTCGCGCTAGTCTGCACGAAGCTTTAGTCGTTTCTGGCACTCGCCGGCCTCTACCGCGGCACCGCTCGCTTCGCTCGGTCACAGTTTTAACCTAACCTAACCTAAGCATTTTTGTTTTAAATAATTAACCTCGTATAACTAGTTCGGTTCTTGATAGCCTGTAAATTAATTGTAAGTTATAAATATTTTAGATTAAATAAATGATTATATCAAAATAAAATTGCATTTTTAAATTATATAATTCCCAAAAAATCTTATTTTTGTCATAACAAATCATTTGAGCAAACGTTTATTGTCTAAAGATTGTTTGCTGTAATTAATCATTTGACTAAAGACCAAATGCCTAAATGACATTATTAATGATATTAATGATAATATTCTGCCAAGTAAAAATTCTACCAAATGAAAATTTGCGTACTTACTAAAATCATTCCAAACATTGCATTGGTATAAAAAAAAAAAATCTTTTCGGCAAAAGGGCAGGATCCCGCGGCTTTTGTCTATGTATATTTTAGTTAAATATAGAAGCCATATTTTACATGGTTCTCAACAATCCCAAGAAATATTAAAAACATCCATTATTTAAAATAACCGTAACTTAATCATTGTTTAGAATTTTATGTTACTACGTGCAAGGTCTGAGCTGTAATAACGATGAGTCACAATTAATAGCTCAGTATTTTATAATTATTTAAAAAAATGCTAAGCACGAACGGGCCACGCATAATAAAAGAGTCCGTAGAAAAACAGAAAATACCTAGGAGGACTAACGAATAACAAATAACCGCTCGACCTGTGCCGAATCATGCCGACCCGATCATGTGTTATGCCCCTGAGGAAAAAAAACATTTGGTTACAGACAACACCGTTATTTATACAGTCATTGAGGAAGATTCCCAATGCGATTGAACTTTTTTTATGAAGGTTAGTCATCATAAAGGTTATTTCAAGTATTGATCACCTTTAATGTGGTATGGTACTTTTGTATTCGATGGTTTTCATCCGAGACTTCCGGCAGTTTAAAAGTGCCTGTTGATGGTTTACTGAACTTTAACAAAAAATGCTTTGAGTTTGAGGGAAAGAGGTAATCTCTGATCCCCTTATTTAAAAAACGCGGAGTATAATTTCCGTTCACTGGGAGTATAAACTTCATATTTACCACAGTTTTTCGGGGTGTAAGTTTGGCATAACAGCGTTTGTTAATTAATTAACAGTTTCTATTACTTTGTCCCCTTTTTATACCTATCTCTGAACCACACTTAAATTACAAGGTTTTCTAGGTTCACTACGGAACCCTTAAAAATGATACATACATATAATAATATCGACGTCGTGCCTTCTATACCGTAGTCGATGTATTATGTTATATTAATCATGATGTATTCAATTTATGTAAATAGTACGAAGATATGTTATCTACAGTCACGGACAAAAACGTTGGCACCTATTTAATATGTTCATGCATATGCATGCCGATCATGATAATGATGGTGTCGACAATAATTGTAACATAAATTGATCATTGGTACTCAATATACTAAGCCCCATTTACACGGTGGAAGTTTCTAGAACGTTCAAAAGCAATAATCGCATGCTATAAACTAACAAATTTATGGGTTATACCTGAATTAAAGATACATAAATAAAGAATTGCATGCAAGTGGTTACAGGTGTGTTATTTCCATAAAATGGCATACAATATTGATTGCAAGTTTTGCCATTAAATAATTTCTTGCGACTTCTGTTTACACCAAGGCAATTATTGCATGCAAGTTTTGACTCGTCTAAACACAGAGTTGCACGTCCTAGTACAATTGATTCAAGTATTGCCTGTATTTGCGCTGCCAAATATTTAATTCTGATTTATTGAACGTCTTTTTTTAAAACTAGTTTCGTTCGCTCATGTTTGAATGATAGAAACTTTTCATGCCAGAATTGAATACGTTTTTCGATACGTGCAATTTACAACTTTATCAATTTTGAATGGCAACTAATTTGCTCGTATCGTACAACAATTGGAACACGGTGGAAGTTTCTGGAACGTTCAAAAGCAATAATCGCATGCTATAAACTAACAAATTTATAGGTTATACCTGAATTAAAGATACATAAATAAAGAATTGCATGCAAGTGGTTACAGGTGTGTTATTTCCATAAAATGGCATACAATATTGATTGCAAGTTTTGCCATTAAATAATTTCTTGCGACTTCTGTTTACACCAAGGCAATTATTGCATGCAAGTTTTGACTCGTCTAAACACAGAGTTGCACGTCCTAGTACAATTGATTCAAGTATTGCCTGTATTTGCGCTGCCAAATATTTAATTCTGATTTATTGAACGTCTTTTTTTAAAACTAGTTTCGTTCGCTCATGTTTGAATGATAGAAACTTTTCATGCCAGAATTGAATACGTTTTTCGATACGTGCAATTTACAACTTTATCAATTTTGAATGGCAACTAATTTGCTCGTATCGTACAACAATTGTACATGTTGTTTAGACGCTGCCAGTCAATTGTTCCTTAAGATTTATGGTATAGGTACCATAGGCAATAAACTTGCACCGTGTAAATGGGGCTTTATATGCATTTTAAATGGAAACACAGTCAGCCTATTAATTATGTGAGATATTTAATTAATTATTCAATATGTAATTTAATATTTCTGTTTTACAACATTATATTATGATTTTTAACGCTTTTGAAGCCGATTGTACTTGTTACAGCACTTTGATTTTAGGTACATACATTTATTGGATAGGCGCTCGGGTCTAAGTAATTACTGCCGCACGGGTCGATCCATCTGGTTAAGCTACGCTTGCCGGGGTTGGTCTGTGGATGGGTGACCAACTTAACATACCGAGAATCCTTCGTGCCTCGGAAAGCACGTTTAACCGTTGGTCCTGTCATTCGTGGATGTTTGACAGTCGTTACGGGTAGGCAGAAACCCGAAAGTCTGACAACCAGTCTTACCAAGTAACTAGGTAATACGATACCACACACGGTTTTGAACCGAATATCTAATATGATCTGAATAGGCAGTCGCTCCGTGTAAAATACTGATAATCAGCTACATCCAGTTAGACTGGAAGCCGACCCCAACAGAGTTGGGAAAAGGCTAGAAAGATTGATTGATTTATTACAGGATATAGCTTATTATGTTAGTATTAACATTATTGATTACATAATTACGAATTAAAATTACATTTTTAGATAGGCCAGTTAGTAATGATAATTATCATAAACACACACAATTTATTTAGGATGTCAAACTATCATTTTAATGTCAGAGAATCAAAGAGTAGGATGTCAAAGTATCATTCAAATAGTTGTTTAAATTATAATAACATTTAATACATAGCACGTCTTTCAGTTTCATTTTAAATCAATTAATATTTTTATTTTTATTATTATTTATAATTGATATTTGTTTTTTTTTTTTTTATAAATATGCTGTTAAGCAGAATATGCTTTTCGACATTAGGCTGTTTGGGCTCTCAGTCCGCGTATAGGTACATATCATTCCGCCTGTTACGTTTAACAGTATCTGATAGGTGGGGAAACAAGTGTGCATTTAACTTAACAAATTAATCATATTTTATTTTATTAACTTTAAATAATTAATCATTATAAGTTAATAAATATGTTTACTTTAGTCATAAGTAAGTTAAGACCGGCTCTGCTTCGGTTTCTCTCATAAAAATTTACACCTCGCTGCTGAAGAGCATAGTACCTACATACCAGCACAGATAATGTAGGTATGTGTTGAAATACATTTTGCTTTAGAATAATGGAGCAAAATACTTATTTATTTATTTATTTACTTATTTATTTATTTGTTTAAATGCCTTAAAACTACCATTACAGGTCTTAGCCTAATGCGATAGGCAAGTCACACACACCAAATTAAAATTAAAACACCAAATACAATATAAGATCATTAAGATCATTGTTCATAACACAGTGTAAACAATAGTACTTTTGCAAATTCACCCCAGTGATATGTAAATATATCAGTTTTGATTTGAATGTAATTGATGGTGCGAATTGCTCGAGTCAGAGGGGTTTTGGCTAGAAAATTGGTCCTAGCTGATGGTACGACCAGGAGTGGCGGGGACCGTCGCCTCCACACATAACGGTCTAGTACGTACAAGTGCAACCGTTGCAGCACTCCCGGGTTGTGCTTTATGCCTCGGAGCAGTTTCACAATGTACGACACCAGCGCAAATTCCCGTCGCACCCTGAGTTGATTGTTCCCCACCATACCCAATACGAATAGAGTGGGGTACATCAAAGGGTAGAATGGGTATACTCCATAAAGTTTATTGTACAGGTGGCGTGCGAACTTGTTCTGGACTCGCTCCAACATCACTGAGTACTTAGCCTCATGTGGAGCCCATATGACAGCACTTTGTTCCAGATGACTCCTGACTAATGCGTCATACAGGACTCTGATGGCTGTGATACTGGTAAAGTCTCGCGTCTGCCTCAGAACAAAATCCAAGTACCTAAATGCCTTATACATACGAGCTCGGGACTTGGGGCACCCCGACTCGGATAGGTTAGGTTCGAAGGGGATGGTGGGTTCTAGAGCGAGCGGAGCGAGCGAACAAAGACCCCGCCATTCCTATCGTGGTTATTTTTCAAAATATCTCTCAATACAAATGTTGAGATTGAGAAACGCCAATCTTTGCTGTTGATTATTTTCTTACTGATCATTATGTAAATTCAATACGTATTACTGGATCATCATAGTAAAATAAAACATTAATAAAACAACCCAACAGCTAATCGTGACAGGTACAGTTGAGACAAGCGAATCGTCATCTGTCTGTATAGCCCTAAGGCAGTACTGAACCTTGGATTACGTCCCGCAGAACTCTTTTTATGTTCTCGTTGATTTAATTTACTATCGATTGCATATAACTAGTTACTAGTAACCAATAGACTTGTAACCTTGCATGTGTGACACTTATGAAGTTATCTTTGATCTTTGACTGTTGGCTTGCAAATCAAAGTATCAGTTCAAGGAGATGTAGAAATAATTAACTTGTACTAACTTAATGGTATATCTTATCGATGTGTCACTTGCTTTTGGTGGGTGGGTATATTATACAAGAGTTAATTTACGTAAGGAAAGGAATCCAATCTAATATGTTACTATGTACACGAGTATGCAATTCACGAATCACACTACATTTATTAAAGTCACAATACTCATATTAAAAGTTGTTCCTATCGTTCTTTACAAAAGGTATTAGAAGTCATCAAGTCAGTGACTTCAATGTTACTTTTATCTTCAAAAAGATCTGACTGAAATGCGCCAATTTCAAACACTAGCAGCAGAACGGATGATTCCTATATGTAAATAAGCCGGCCGAAACCATACCATGTGAACGTTTTACTGACGAGGTCTTTTTTGCTCTTATATACAATACAATCTTACCTATTTAGTTGGAGAATTATTACTTAGTCCTCGCCTTTCCCAAGCTCTCTGCCGGCTTTCATGCTTACCGCCTATATCCGGTCACCATGGCCATGAAGGTTTATTCCCCAGAAATTTGTTATTGTCGTGCGTAACGCTGCAACTGTTTCGGATTCGTGTTTCAAGTTTTTTGCCCGAGACTTTGCGTTGCAAATGTCAAATAGCTCTCGCAATAATTAACAATGAAATCATCATTTGGTTGCATCGTAATTTATTCAGTATTATGCTAAATAATCGAGAGAAAAACTTCCCTAAAAAACGACTCTGCACATTAAACTAGGTGTAATTACCGTAACAAATAAAGACAGCCAAGCTCATAAAACATTATACATTGATTTAGTATTAATGTAACATTATTCACAATGTCTATATCTTGGCCATGTGTGGTTAACTAGCATAAGGTGGACAAGTAATGGTTACGTAATAATTGAACAAAAGGGGACATGAAATCCAAATTGCAAGTGCACAAGGTCTCACAGCGCTGACCTCCGGTCGTGCTAAAAGTGGAGTGACATGATTACTTCGATTTATTTATCGTTCATGCGTAAGTAGCGATGTAATGATAATCCATTTTGATATTTTATATGGTTAAAAGTTGTCTTAGAAGTATTTAGCAGACAAGCGTAGGACATACCTCCATGTGATGTCGTAATGGCAACTATGGGATTCAGTCAAGATTACACGTAGAGAATTCTCCTTACACGTTGCATACTACAAATGCGTTGCAAACGCATTTTTCTGCTGCCACGATCCTTACATACCTACTTACTCCTTTTGCATCGTCCACGTTAATACTTATTTAATTAATAGATCAACAACAAACAGAGATTACTTATATGCCAACCAACATGATAAACTTTATAAAGTTTTCACCGTATGCTCGCTTCGCTAACTAAACTACCTAATACTCAAAATTAACCTTGCAGTTTACCTACATGTAGGTACATATAATAATCATCTGAAATCCTACACAGTTCGTACTAGTTCGTATCCTAGTTCCAACAAATATTAAAAACCCGAACGTTTGTAAGGATGGATGGATGTTTGTTACTCAAACACGCAAAAACGGCAGAACGTGTCTGAATGAAATTTGGCACACAGATAGTTTATAACCTGAATTAACACTTGGAATACCTACTTATATCCACGTAGTACGTTCCCGTAGGATAATTTCTGACATTCACACAGGCGAAGCTTCTGGCAAAAGCTATAGTAAATACTTAATAACTTCATGAAGCTTATAGGAATCTAGGACAATATGAAAGCGCAACCTTTCTCCTTTGGGAAATCATATGCATTCAGCTTTAGTACTTACAGACGGAAATAGTTCCGACATTCTACTTCAGTATCGAATTAAGACTAAGGGATCTCGTGTACTAGACGGCCACGACTACGACCAGCCGTGGCCATCTAGTGGTATTGTATAGCGGCTAGTTGGCCGTTGCGCCCAAGTGTACGATTTCCAATCGGTTCAGACCTACGATTTCGTCAATAAAGCCATAGTTAAAACTGCAGAAGTTCCTTATTTCGTAGAGCTTAAGTTGAGATAGTCACAAATAGCAGTCAAATATTTAGCCACTGTTACTAAATGAAAAATCGGTTGCCATGGTGTGGGCACGTGAGCGGAGGAACGAGGAAAATATCGTGGGGAAAGTTTTGAGTTTGAATAGGCTATGAGAGTAGGGGAACACTAAAGAAACGATGGATGGACTGTGTGAAAGATGATACCTATGGCTAGAAAGGAGATTTCTACTGAGATGACGACTAATAGAGAAGTATGGAAGAAGAAGACAATTTCACAGTTAAAGATCAAGACAGTTAATGATTATGACTAAATTAAATCATGAAATATGTTAAGAAATGTATTACGAGTGTTATAATCTCACCCTTGATTAGTTGTGTTAGTAAATGTCTTGACCATGGTACGTTTCTAGATAGCCTGAAGTTGGCAAAAGTTTCTCCTATCTTCAAGTCGGGTATGGAAACGGACCCGAGCAAGCAATTATTGGCTATGTTCTGTGCTTCTGGTGATATCTAAAATCTTTGAGAAAATTATATACAACCGCTTAATAGAATACTTAATGAGATAAGTTTCCTAATAGACTAAAACCATTGACCTAGTAACTAGAATATAGAAACAAATATAGGCTTGGGCATTTTTATTGATTTGAAAAAGGCGTTTGATACTTTTTCGTTTCTCATGCAAAACTATTACAAAAACTAATTAATTTGGGTATCACTGGAACATCTTATGACTAATTCGAATCCTATTTATCAAACAGATGCCAAATTGTTGAAATTGGTAACTAAAGAGTATTTCTCAAAAAAATACATGTGGAGTTCCACAAGGATCAATTCTGGGAACACCATTATTCCTAATTTATGTAAACAACATCAATCAGGTAAGGTTAACAGGATATCTAACACTTTACGCAGATGATACAAGTCTATTCAACTTCGGTTAATCCATACACGATATCATTAGTGAGGCGCAAAACGAGTTAAACGTAATAAATGAGTGGTTTCTTCATAACTTACTTACCATTAATACCTCGAAAAAATATTTGCAGCCAAAAACAAAATTATTCTACCCCACGCCCCTTTGATTATTAACAACCTAACTATCAAGCAGTCCAGTACAGAAAAGTATCTTGGTCTACTATTAGATGCTAAACTGTCCTTAAAGCCCCTAATCGAGGACATAAGAGCCAAACTTGTGTCACTTTCTGGAGCGCTTCGCAGAATGGGAAACTGCTTACCACCTAAGATAACTAAAACGCAATACCGTATCTACAATTCATTAGTAAAACCTACATAATCTAGAATAACTGATTGAGATTTGTGGATCAGCATCCAAGACTAACTTCAATTACATACAGAGGACACAAAACAAAATTATAAAGCGGTTGCGGTATATTTTATGACTTCCTAACACCTACTAAACAGGTAGGTATATGAAAAAACTAAACTTTTCAATCTCTGTCAACTTAATATTAGTAAAACAGTTTTTAGATAACACTACACAAACCAACATTAACCTTACAAAAAGACATACACACATAACCTAAGAAATAGAAACAAAGTAGTTCTGCGATTTCCTAGAACTGTAATTTATGGAAAAAAAAAATTTACGTGAAGGGGTCAATTATATAATAATTGGCCCCTTCATATAAAAGGGAAATTATATAATAAATTGCCAAATGAAATCAAAGAGTGCAAAAGTATTAATATTTACAAAAGACAACTATAGGATTATATAATGCAAAAAGTAACTAAACTAACGTCGACCCGGGCCTGGTCCTTACCGGACGGCGAGCTACCCATTGCTCACCGTCCGCAAGCCCGCGCCTACGGTGGCCGGGAATCGGCAATCGATTCCCGACGCCCAGGGCGTCTCCTCCTGCGGCGGCTAGGGGCGTGAGGGCGCGAAATTTGCCTCTCCCTCACGCGTTCCGCCTCCTCCTTTGCGAGCATTACTGCTTCGCAGAAGGAGGTGACGGCCTCCCATCCCCTCTCGCTCCGTACCATGGCCTGGACCAGGGCCGGACGCGAGAGATCCCTGCCACCGATCGCCTCCACGAGGACACGGCGGTGCTCTGCCCAAGCCGGGCATACCTCCACCGTATGCTCCACCGTGTCCTCCGGGCGATCCACGCAGTGATGACACCCGGGCGTTTCCTCCCGCCTTATCCGAAACAGGTACCTCCCGAAACAGCCGTGTCCGGTGAGGACCTGCGTCAGGCGGAAGGTGAGGACGCCGTGGCGCCTCTCCAGCCACTCCTCAAAGAGGGGACTTATCGCCGCAATAGTGGCGTGCCCAGCACTGGGTTGCGACAATCGCACTCTCCATGCCGCCATGAGATCCCGTCGGAGCTCTGTCCGCTGTGCCGCGATTTCTCGCGGCATCGGAGTCAAGCCCCGGCGTTTCGCCTCCTCGCGCCACTCCCAAATATGCGCGAGGACTTTTGCCTCCAGATCCCATGGCGGCAATCCAGCAAGGAGGCTTGCCGCCTCACCGGAGACCGTGCGGTATCCCCGGACCAGCCGGGTGGCCATGACCCTCTGGGACGCGTTCAACCTGCGGGCAGGCCGCCGCCTCAACGAACGCGCCCACACCGGTGCCCCGTACAGGGCCATGGACCGCACGATCCCCGCGTATAGCCTCCGGCAGGAGGCGTTTCGACCCCCTAGATTGGGCAGGAGCCGCTTCAATGCAGCCCCGGCCCGCTCCAGTCTGGGAGCCAAACGTCGGAAATGCTCCACGAAGTTCCACCGACTGTCGAGGACGAGTCCCAGGTACTTCATCGTCGACTCGACGCCGATGTGAACCCTTCCTACCGTTATTTGGGAACCCGACGGTGGCGCGTTCCGAGGACCATGAAAACACATGGCCTCGGACTTGTGCAAGGCCACCTCGAGTCCCAACTGCCGGATTCTGGCCACGATTGTCGCAACCCCGTGTGTCGCTAGTTCGGCCGCCGCCTGGTGCGACCTCCCCTGCGCCAGGACCAACGTGTCGTCAGCGTAACAAACGACGCTGACGCCATTGGGGAGGTCTGCGCGCAGCACCCAGTCGTATCCGATGTCCCACAGATGCGGCCCCAGGACCGATCCCTGTGGGACACCGCACGACATCTCTCGCCGGTTCCACTCTCCCTGGTGACCGGGGTAGATGATGGCCCTGTCCGTCAAATAGGCCTCGACCACACGACAGAGGTAGGTCGGCATCCGGTGATACCGGAGTGCCTCCCTGATGCAACTCCAGGGCAGGGTATTGAAGGCGTTGGCGATGTCTAGAGACACCGCCAAGACGACCCCACCCCGAGCCACCGCATCCCCCGTCGTGAGGGCTCGCACGCGCATGATGGCACCCACCGTGGAGCGCCCCCTGCGGAAACCAAACTGGCTCTCCGCCAAATCCGGCCCCACCCGCACCAGCCGCCCGACAAGGCGGTCTGCAATTACTCTTTCAAAGAGCTTGCCCACCTCGTCGAGCAGCACGATGGGCCGGTAAGCGGACGGAGAGTCCGCAGGGCGCCCCGGCTTCTTGATGAGGACCAGTTTCCCCGTCTTCCAACGAAGTGGGAACTGGCCCCTCTCCATGCATGCGCTTAAGAGCCCCCTTAGTCGAGGCCCGAGAGCCTCTGAGGCCAGGACCCAGGCTTTCCCAGGTAAGCCGTCGGGTCCTGGGGCGGTATTTCTGGCATTCAGCCTACCTACCGCCACCCTCATCTCTACCTCGGTCACCTCCGGAGCATCGTCGTCGTCGTCGGCGGTGTGGTCCGCATTGGGCACCGCAGTAGGCGGAGCCATGGGCGGGGAGGCATGTTCCCCTCGTGAAGGGAACAGAGCGCTCACCACATCCCCCACAAGCTGCGGCCGGAGACTCTGCGTAAGCGGGGGAGCCCATGGGCGGAGTTTCTCCCGCACCATTTTGTATGGGCGTCCCCACGGGTCTCTGTTCAGAGTCTCCAGCGACTCCTCGCGGGCCACTGCCCTGGCCCGCAGGATTTCCGCTTGGAGGGTGGTCTTCGCCACTCTGTACCCCTCGTACAGCTCCGCCTGAATGGCTTCCGTATCCGGAGGTCGAATACGGAGCCGGCGGTGCCTGGTGTACCGACGGCGCGCAGCAACGCATGCATTTCGCAGTGTCGTCAACTGTCGCGACCACCAGTACACCTGGCGCGAAGCACGTCCGGGCTGGACCCGGGGCATTGCCACGTCACATATCTCGGACATGGCCTCCCGGAACCACTCCGCCTCGTCATTGATGTCGGCAGGCCTGTCCGGTGATGACACCCAGGCCTGCACGATTGAGGCTTCCAGGAGGAGCTCCCGGTCCAGCTGCTTCAGCGCCCACCGCGGACCACTCGGGGCCTGTCGGACCGGCGCGCTCGAGGTCTGGGCGGAGACGTCAAACCGGATGTACCGGTGATCGGAATACGTCTCCACCCCCTCCATGACGCGCCAGTCAATGACTCGTGGCGACAGAGTGGGGCTGGCGAACGAGATGTCCACCACTGATTCACCCCGCATCCGCACACACGTGGGGACAGAACCCCGGTTAAGGACGACCAGGCCTGTCTCCAGCGCCCAGTCCTCCACCATCCTGCCCCGTGTGTCCGTATACCGGGAACCCCAAGCCACATTCTTGGCATTGAAGTCCCCGAGGACGAGCACGGGGAGGGAACGGAACCCGACGACGACGACTCTCAACTCCGCAAGGGAGTTGTGGAACTCGGCGAGAGTTCGGTTCGGGGAGAAGTATGCCCCTACCACGACAATCTCCCCGAACCGTGCTGCAACGCAACCCCGTCCTCTCTTAACAGCCTCGAGGGACGGGGTACCGGCGGCGGCCGACGAAATTAGGGCCACTGAGCCGCTCAGGTCCTCCACCCAGTCATCCCTGGGCGGGACAAAGTACGGCTCAGCGACCACGGCGATGTTAATCGACCACTGCCGCGACCCCGACCTGACATCTCTAAACATCGATATTACCGAAGCTTTAGACACACAAACGGACAAATTCCAACAGCATAGGTAAAGCAAAAAAAAAAAAAATTTGGCCGGCTCTTTCCCATTTGAACCAAAAATGTATGAAATGTCCTACACAGGCTGACATGAAATCCCTTATCATTTGGCAATAAAATAGGTTGACGGTGTAGGTATGCAGCTAATGTTAATAAAACAAAGTTCCTTTGTTATTGTAAAAATAGGTATATATTAACGTGATGTTCCTCTTATTCATTAATGATTGAGGATGATGTACTGAACACATCATTGAAAAGTAACGGTTATCTTACCGTTATTCCTTGAGGAAGGAAAAACAGGTACCTATACTCTATACTCACGTTTTGTTAATTGTAAAGGTGTATCATTCATACACTAGGTACATAAGGTTCTTTCCCCTCCATGCGCATTCATCATCCAAGAGCAATTCCTCGTTTTTAAACAGTTTCAAAACTTCAATTCTTTTTTGGCAATTTGAAGTATTTTCTTTAATGTGCGTATTTTCACACCATTTGAATTATAGGAATTTAAAAATATACAATTCAAAACCATTTGGTTAAATCAATGATAAGATTTAAACAAGACTATTCAAGCGTAATAAATTAATTAAAAATGTAAATTTACTGAAATACTTAAAAACTAGACCATATGACGCTTGTACAGTTTTAATCGATAGTCTATTTATGTATACATTATGTAAAAAAAAACCTGTCTGATTCGACACATACTGAAATAACAATACCGAAAAGTTATAAATAAAATAAAAAAAGTTATTGCTATTTTAAATTCACATTTTTAGTACCAAAATTACCCGAAATCAACTTAAAAAATTAGCAAATTTTCAATAAGGGTCATCATAAGTTATGACTTGTAGACACGACGAACGCCCACGCCCCATTTACTAAACCGGTAACCGGCCCATGAGAAAAAAAAGTAGCGATTTTAATTTTATAAATAGATTTTCAGTACGATACCTAACAACACCCTCACGGATCGAGCAGGGTTTTTTATATGTTGTATAATATATACATATAATCAGTGATCATCATCAATACCTAGACCCACATCAAAACAAAAACCATTAAAACAAGACCTGTCCCAACCCGGCCGACTGCTTTAAAAAAATAAATAAACAAAGTATCTGCATATAACCTTCGAGTTAGTGCTGCGCCGTTCCCGGGATCGTTTCCTACGTTCCCTAATTCCCAGGAACGCTCCCGGGCACGTCGGGAACGACTGGGAATATTGACTTAAATAGTTGTATATATTTTTGTAAATAACTTTTGCGCTATGTGCAAAAGCAAGTACACCTTTATACATAGGCATAATTCAATTAAGTCGTTGCTTTGAGAACTTTCCCGATAATCTCTGGGAATATTCCCATATTCCCTGGGAATATCCCTATATTCCCTGGGAATATTCCTTTGCTCCCGGGATCGATGGGCACGTTCCAAGGTTTTTAGTAAGAAATTATTTGAATTAAAACAAAGTATTTATTCATTATTTTAATTTAAACAAAATAACTAAAAAAAAAATATAACAACGAAAAATATTGTATTACAAATTAAACAATTTAAATGTCCATTTCCCACTATGTGGGAACGTTCCCGGGAATGCTGGAATATTCCCTGGAACTTTTCCACTCGAAATATTTCCGGGAAAGGGAATTTGGGAACGGCGCATCACTGCCTTCGACATTCAACTGTGTGTTGCACAATCAGAAATCGGTCAACAAATGGGTTTTGATATTATACGAATTAATTTATCCATTACAGTAATATTCTCTGATAAGGCGGGAAAGCGCCTCTTGCCAAGGCGACGCTCAGCCGATGAACGGCGACAGAAGCCAGCTCACGAGAATAACAGGGAAGTGAGTCCAAGGTTGACACAACACGAAAATACGCAGATCCCGTACCCAGAATCGAACTTAAAAATAAAGCAATTTATACCGGCCAGGTATGCGTTTCCATAAAGGTGAAATCCCTGTGGATTTTCTGAGTAAATGAATCATGGTGACACCAGGATAATCTGTACGGTAAATTGTAGAATAGGTCAGTATTTCGTAGAATTTAGACTAATTGAGGAGAAGTCAGTTGTCAACACTAATTTACACTTTACATGCATCTTGTTCTAAGTGAAGTAGGTATCTAATTGATGATTTACGTTACACTTTCGAATGCAATTTAGCGGAAAACCTAGAAAATAGCATGGTATTTAGAAATACCAATGAACATATTACATTATTTTCCCGATAAACATCACTGCAACCAAGTCACCAAGAAAGTATATTGCGTAATTTGTGTCTCCTAAGTCCCGCACCTGGGCTGATGTATTGCAAGGCCGGTCGGCGAAGAGGAAGTAGCTATAAAACATTATTATAATATTAATAATAGCGGTACTTAATGTTATGGAGATCCAATATGACGTAGATTGTTAACAATGAATGTTTATATTACATATACGCGCTTTGAATATAACCAAATACTACCTACATAATATTACAGCGGTAGGAGGACCGTGTTTACAAGACAAGGTTATTACTAGCATCGCGTGGGTTATAATTCGATCCCGTGATGGACCATGTTGTGACTTGTGAACATTGTTTGTAAGTACTTAAGTACGTCGAGGTCTCATAGAGTACGTTAAACGTGGATAAACCACAGGCTCCAGTAGCCATACAAATCCGTTTAACAGGTAGAGGCAATCGAACCGGACCATTCCACAGGATGTCGGTATTTCCCAGTAATTAAGTACAACATCTAGTGAGCTGCATGTTTCTGACTGACCGATCCCTTGACAATTTCAAAGTGCTTGAGTTCGACAACTTTATCACTATATATACCTAACAAAACAAAGTTCCCACACCGTGTCTGTCTGTCTGTCTGAACGCGATAAATTTAAAAACACCCAACGGATTTTAATATGATTTTCACCAATGGACGGAGTGGTTCATGAGGAAAGTTTAAGAGTTTAATTAATTATGTCTAAAGTACACACTTCTTTTATGGGGTACTGTGTAAAATGTTATAATAAAATACCACTCGATATTCTTCAACTAAATGAGAAGAAATTTAAAACTTGCATTAAACGCACACTATGTAGACAAGCATACTATAAGTTGGATGATTATATCGTAGATAAAAATGCTTGGCTAAATGCTGGTCCTGCTCCACAGCCACTTGGGCTCACTAGTTAAAAATGAAAAAATTGGTAGAGTTGCTTCCCCTTTTTTATTTTTTCTGACTATGAACTTATAGTTTATTTTGTTTTTTTTATTAAACTAAGTTTTAATTATTGAATACTCCAATAGATAATATTGATTTTCTTTCTTTTGGTGGTAAAATTCTTGCAAACTATAGTTTTGTATAACATAAACGCATTTTTATTTTCAATTTTTGTAAATGTGAGTACCATGGAGTCGTTTTACTATGTTATTATGTTGATTTTGACTTGAAAGAGCAGGGTAGTTGAGAGTATGTCATGCTTACTTAAATGTCTCGCTGATGGTGGCGAGTGTGTTGGATCATTCGGTTCCCTACAAAATGGTTGAGCTGGATGGTGCTGATCCACGCGTCATGTTCGTGAACGGGCGCCGTCAGTTGAGACTGGTCATCTCTTATCTGCCAGGGCATATTTTTAATCGTTTTTGATTTATATATATATTTTTTTTTACATTGTTGTCACATATAGAATCAACAAGAGTAATGTACCCAGGATTTTGTAATTTCTATATTTAAAAGAGTGTCCTTGGAGTTTCTTGCCCGTTCTTCTCCATAGAGATCTACGTTTTGGAATGGGCAACTAGCTTCAACTTTCTGACTAACTGACTCTTTGACAATTCAAAAGTGCCTGTAAAGGGTTTAATTGAAATAAATGCTTTGAGTTTGAGTTTGAGTTTATGGTTTTATGTAAATTGGCTGAAATATGGTAAGATTGTTCGACTGGGAGCAATACCTACTACCGTGCGCCGCGTAAAAACCAATAGAGTTATGTGAAAACATTTTTTTACAAAATTATTCCTCTAAAAGAGATCTATTGAACTGTAGCTGAAAAATGCAGATATACATATAGCGTTATATGTATATCTGCATTTTTCATTTTTATCTGGACCCAATTTTAAAGTCGACGCAGAAGAAATCGCGGCCAGAAACTAATAGAAGATATATAGGATAGTTGCTCAAAGAAAGGTTATGGAAAAAATAAAATGTTTTAAACAGACTGGGCCTAGCATAGGTACATATGAATATATGGTCTTGCAGATGACGGATACCACAAGAAGTATCTTTAATGTATCCGTCTCTCCAGTAGGTGGGTAGACACTTTTTTGGTCATTATATTTTATAAAGCTATAGGTATTTTAAGTAACAATAATGTGATATGGTGTAACATTTTTTTTATTTCGCAACGAACCGGAATATTGCTTATTCATAGTTAGCAAAACTAACAGGTGATCAATATTCATGCAAATAAATTATTTGATTTAATTTCCTTTCATAACTGCGTAACATAAGTTGATTGATTAATACCCGGCTTCTGAGGTTCTCAGATTAACTCTCAATCATTATTAGTTTGGCGAAGTTCTTCAATAACTGACTGTTCAGAAACGTAATGTCTCCTCACATGGACAGCAAATTCTTATAAAATTGATGATTGCTAAATAGTTTTTATAACATTCCGTTATTGATACGTGGAAGTCAAGCATTTAAAAAAAGGACAATAAATGAAAAAAATGTTGTTATTAACATGATCATTTTGACGGATACGGAACTATTTATTATTGAGTTAAACGTACAGGATGCATTTGATAATATATTTATTCAGTAGGTGGTTGTAATGTGTGGAGCAGACACGCCCTACTCGCCTGTCGCCTGCCGAGTTGAACTTGAGGGCCGTCGGTAACGTGATTAATTACTGGCTTCTAGTGAAGTTTCCATAGTTACAGCGAGCACATTGAAATACGGATGCTCGTGTGTGATGGCTCACACACGAGCATCCGTATTTCAATGTCATTTAGTATGTTACAGCTTTTAAAGCGTGATCCTGATGACGTGTGATTTATCTTAGTATTGCAACTTTTTTTTTAAAATTATCCTCTCTAATTATTATGTAGGTTATAGTAATATAATGTGACGGATCTATTATGTTGAACTAATTCATCATTTTCACCCAATACGCAGAGTGCTGCCAATTGATAATCGATATTTACGCACGTGATATATTGAGTTTGGTATTGTTTAATAACGTCGTCCATTTATCCGAGTTTATTAAAGACGTATGGTCTAGAAAGACGGATAGTTAGTGTGAAGGGTGATATGAATGAAGATAGTGTGGCAGTTGACAGGGGAGAATAGAAAGGAAAACATTTTGTGCCGACAGGTGCCGACTCCAAGTACCTACCTGGACTAACGTAGGAAAAGGGCAGGAAGAAGAAAAATCTTCTTGATAGACTTCTGTTTCATTAGAAATAAAAGGGCGTTCCGAAACAACACGACCTATATACAGGACGGATTTTTGAGATGTACCAGTAAGTGCGTTTGTCCACCGCAGCCGTCACCGGGACGTCATTGAGAACGAGATGACGGCGCCGAAATAGCATTAACTATGGTCACTTGTCCACCGCACCTCCGTCCCCCGAGCGCCAACATCCCGGTTGCCGAATTTTCGATTAATTTGGCGTGACCGTTGGAACTCGGCCCGAGATTGTGACGGGCCGATGTGCCGGCAATACAAATACGTTTGATCCTATCCACACACTGCTGCCATACCGGCACCGTACGCCCGGCTTTTGTTTTTACTTAACTACGGCGAAGCAAAAAGGAGGGTTATGATTTTGACCAGTATGTATGTATGTATGTTCACCTGTTACCTCATAACTTCTAAACTCCTAATCATAATTTGACAAATGAGGTATCGTTAGTATGTTACAGCTTTTAAAGCGTGATCCTGATGACGTGTGATTTATCTTAGTATTGCAACTTTTTTTTAAATTATCCTCTCTAATTATTATGTAGGTTATAGTAATATAATGTGACGGATCTATTATGTTGAACTAATTCATCATTTTCACCCATTACGCAAAGTGCTGCCAATTGATAATCGATATTTACGCACGTGATATATTGAGTTTGGTATTGTTTAATAACGTCGTCCATTTATCCGATTTAGACGTATGTTCTAGAAAGACGGCTAGATAGTGTGAAGGGTGATTTGAATGAAGATAGCGTGGCAGTTGACAGGGGAGAATAGAAAGGAAAACATTTTGTGCCGACAGGTGCCGACTCCAAGTACCTACCTGGACTAACGTAGGAAAAGGGCAGGAAGAAGAAAAATCTTCTTGATAGACTTCTGTTTCATTAGAAATAAAAGGGCGTTCCGAAACAACACGACCTATATACAGGACGGATTTTTGAGATGTACCAGTAAGTGCGTTTGTCCACCGCAGCCGTCACCGGGACGTCACTGAGAACGAGATGACGGCGCCGAAATAGCATTAACTATGGTCACTTGTCCACCGCACCTCCGTCCCCCGAGCGCCAACATCCCAGTTGCCGAATTTTCGATTAGTTTGGCGTGACCGTTGGAACTCGGCCCGAGATTGTGACGGGCCGATGTGCCGGCAATACAAATACGTTTGATCCTGTCCACACACTGCTGCCATACCGGCACCGTACGCCCGGCTTTTGTTTTTACTTAACTACGGCGAAGCAAAAAGGAGGGTTATGATTTTGACCAGTATGTATGTATGTATGTTCACCTGTTACCTCATAACTTCTAAACTCCTAATCATAATTTGACAAATGAGGTATCGTTAGAACCGTCTTGATCGTCTGCTGGTTAAAGACTATGTGACGTACACCTACACAATTATAATGGCAAGCGTCCACGGCTTTACCCTGACCATTTTTGTACCTATGTACAAAATATTTTCTTGTTTCATTGTTTTTAGAGCGTGATATTTCAGTAGTCGGGTTTTTGGTTTTTGAACTTACTTTTTTGTCTATCATAACATGCTGAACCGTCGCCGCCGAGTGCAGTTGTTGTGGACAAACGCTCACCGTCACCGGGACGTCACTTTCGGTTCGAATAATCTCGTTTCTCGTTGACATCCCGGTGACGGTTGCGGTGAACAAACGCCTTAAGCGCAGGTACTTTAACCATTGTAGCTACAAAAAAAATACGGTTGTAAGAGACTGTCCTGACTTATAGCAGCCAGTCTATCCATCATAACAAAGTAACTTGGATTCTCATTTCCTACAAATAAAATATTTTGCTATTTCTGACTTTTTTTGTAGTACTCCAACCTCAGCTAAACTTTTTTGATCCTAAGAAACAAGATCTATTGGCAACAAAAAAAGCTTTTTGTGATAAGTTCCTATTTTCTTGCTGACTGTATTTTTTTTCAAAAGTTTTCATTACAATTCAGCATTCTCAAAAAGTTAAGGACAGTCTTGTTAGACCATTTTCATGTAGCTAAAGCGGTTAAGGTACTGCCCTACTGTCTACACCTCAATTTTTCCTCCTGTATAATAAAAGTTATAAGAAAACTAAGGTTGTTATATGTAAGCCAGTCAGCAAGATGGCAGTGGTTAAGCCTGCTGTCACTCAGGGTGCACCGAACGTAGTTCTATTGGAGTCACTTAGACTCCAATAGAACTACGTTCGGTTAGTTAGTTTCTTAGTAGCAGTTAGTTTCTATGGAGACCCATGTTATGTCAGATTGTTCTCCATTATCATCATTCTCCTACACTTATCCCAATTTATTAGTGGTCGGCGTAACATGTCCCATTCTTCCCTACATCTCTATAAGTCGTCACCTTGGTAGTCACCCCCTTTCTAGCCAAATCATCTTTCACAAAGCCCTTCCCTCGTTTTTTTAGTCTTCCCCTACACGCATAGTTGGTTCTCCATCACAAAAATAATCTTTATCGAAGTACAGAAACACAATGACGAGGTGAACGAGTAACCGTTTATCGATATATGCACTAACTCAGCAATGCACGTCATCTATTAAATAACAATTTATAATTACTATGTGTTTGGTTATACTCCGGTTATCTACCGTGCATAATCAACTAGTTACACAAGGTATTGACTATAGTTATATTATATTAATAGTTAATACTGATAAAACACTGCTATTTTGTTTGTGATATTTATATATTTTTTGCTTAATGCATAAGTATTGTGCTGAGCATAATCAGCATATCGTTCCAACTGATGGAACACAGACTCCTCTATGAGAGGTGGTCTGCCATCCACCAACCCAAACTGGGCCCAGTTTGGGTTCGTGGATGTCTCATGTTTTCGAAGTCTTGGTTCTAGGTCATGCCCGTTTCCTCATAATGTTTTCCTTCACCGTTTTGAGAGCAAAACATTGGCTGATTTATTTAGCTTTTGTCCGCTACCAACCACTTTCTATAGCATTACAAGAGAACCAGCCTCTGGATAAGGCTTGTTCTTTTGCAATGATTCCAGAAAAAAAAAATTACAATCTGTTACCATAAAATCAATCTGCCTAGCTTTTTCCCAACTATATTGGAGTCGGCTTCCAGTCTAACCGGATGCAACTGAATACTAGTATTTTACACGGAGCGAAAAAAAAAAAAAAAGATCCACGAATGACAGCCGGGACCAGCGGCTTAACGTGCTTTCCGAGGCACGGAGGAGTCTCGCTATGTAAAGATGGTCACCCATCCACAGACCAACCCCGGCAAGCATAGCTTAACCTGATGGATCGACCCGTGCGGCAGTTATTACTTAACCACGAGCTCCTCAAGCTCCTGTTACCATAATTTTCAATTTTATAAATAGGTAAAGTCGTAAACTAACAACTTTGTCTTTCAGGAAAAGTGATCAACATAATGCATACAGTTCAACAGCTTCTATGCACGTCGTTACATGATTTATGATGTTTCTTTTGATTAGATAAGATTATTTTATTCTTCTTCATTTATTCTATTGAAAAGGGTATGCTGAGATGGTTTGGTCATTTTGAGAGGATGAATGAAAGTCGACTAACAAAATGTATTTACAAGGCAGATGTGACTGGAAACGCCGGGAGGGGACGTCCTAGGAGGACATATACTCACCTTATTGGTGATGTTCTTCAGAAAGGACAGGTGCGTAGTACTCGCAACCGGCGTGCGTGTATGACCAGATGTATGAACGTAAACGAGGCAAAAGGAGTATGTAAGGATCGTAGCAGCTGGCATTCTTTAGTTTCTGCCTACCCCCATGGGAAGAAGGCGTGAGTTTATGTATGTATGTATTTTATTCTAATTATGTAGATTATTATTTCGTATTAATTCTACGCTGTTTTCCTGATAAAATATTAACAGAATCCGCTATGATATGTGACTGGGTCATCGCAGCAATGATAATTAGTTTAGGTTTATAAACAATACAAGAACAACAATTGAAAAGTGTGTGAAGATTGGCTAAAATGATTTGGTCATGTTGAGAGGATGCACAAGACGGATGTGAGTACCTTAGTGGAAGTGCCGGGATGGGATGCCCTTGAGGGCCATACCTACTCTGACCTTTGTAATACGTACATAGGTACTATCTGGCAATGCGACATATTTGTCAAAAAATTACAAAATTGTCACATTATTACGACAAGTGCAGTTTAATAAACTACTAAAACTGAAAAAAACTTGAAAGTGTCGAATTTTCATCAGTCACCTGTCGATCGTTGGTCTTTGTTAAGGACCCTTACCCCAAGTGTATGAACGCCGATGAAGCAAAAGGATAATATAAGATGAAAGGAGCAGGTGATGCTCTTTAGTTTCTGCTTACTAGAGATGGATGAAACAGGTTAAACACGATATCTGATACCACTGTTACTGTTACACAAAAATAATGGATCGAAATATTTGTTCTTAAATAACAGGCTATTATTTTTTACGGGCGATAAATACGTATTTAAATCTCAATTGAATATCTTCTTTATTTCTTTCCGTTTACAGTCGAAAATCGTATCCGAAGTTTTGACTAGGAATGACGGGTTAAAGTGATATTATAGAATTACAGAGTTTAGTTATAGTTTAACCGCTTTAGTAAGAGTGAGAAGTAAACATATTTTGAAGCAAATAATAGGTGTTTCTCTTTTTAGCAAGAGTCATTCTTAATGAGGAAGAGAGATAAATTCATAACCTTGCTATATTCCTTCCTTTTTGTAAGTGTGTATGTAAGTAACAGCCGTGGTAACAGTCTGTGTGGGGATTGTTATAATGAATTAACAGTAACTGCTGCGGTAACAGTATTTGAGGGTCTGTGTTATTTTAAGTAACAGATAAGTTATATTGTAAGGATTTCTTTTTATTTGTGTTTTTAAATATCTGCATGTCGATTCCCGTAACCACTTCACCGTGAAAACACGTGAAGTGAGCGTGGAGTGAGCTGTCAGTGTCATCTCACCCTGTTGGAATGACAACTCACTTCACCTAAGTTTTCACGGTGAGATGGTTACAGAATAACACTGCAGTTATGATAAATACGCCTCACCCAAACTGCCTACACCCAACTCCGCATAAGAAAAAGACATGAGTTTATGTTCTTTCCAAGTAAGAAAGAACACAACATTCTAAAATCAGTGTCAAATCCTCCAAGTTACAACTTATACCAAGTTTTTAAGGAATGCGAGCTATTAATAATTGTATCCCAAGTCAAGTCGACACTATAAGATTGAATCAGATCAAGACACCTGGACAAGCAAAACATAACGTACATTCTTACGTTAAATAAGTGCAAACCATTAAAGGCAAATTGCAAAATATACCGGTCAGGCCTTTGTCGTAGTACATATACATATAATTAAGATTGAAAAACCGCGGAAGTTGATATTTATAACTGGCTGCCGTTACTAATATGAAGTTTATATTATTTTCATATGTTAATATGTGATTATCTATTCCTGAGACGAAAAATTTAACTGTTATTATTATTAGATATTCATTTACCTGTTCCGAAGGTCGAACCTATATTAATATTAATACAAAAAATAATTATCCGAATCGGCCCGTTAAACAAGATCTTGGATAAAAGAAATCAGTGAGAATTGAGTGTTGAAAGATCACATGTCATCAACCTGGTAGTGTGGTAGACAGTAACTCTTTAATTATTATTTTAACTGTTATTATTATTAGATATTCTTTTACCTGTTCCGAAGGTCGAACCTATATTAACATTAATACAAAAAAAATAATCATCCGAATCGGCCCGTGAAACAAACTCTTGGGTATAAGAAATCAGTGTGAATTGAGTGTTGAAAGATCACATGTCATCAACCTGGTAGTGTGGTAGACAGTGGCCGACGTGTCTGCCAGTCAAGGTTAAGGCTAATACTCGCTGAGGAATGCTTTCAATCTCTGTAAAATACTGCATGAGCTTCACCTTAGTTTTATATGATGTAGTCTTATACACAGATCAAGTGAATGAAGGAAATGGTAGTCTCGTGCCATTGGGAGCTGCAGAGGCGGTGCTGTTCGTGGTCACAGCAAGGACCCTGCACCTTCCGGTCACGAAGCTTATTGCGAACTTATTTCCGACGCAGACCACCGACGATTTATTGCAAATCGCCTTACAATTTATCGATCAATTGCTCTCGCTCGCTTTGTTCAAAGATAATACAGTTCGTACGTTTAGTTTGTTTCGTAATTCGTGCCCGCCAAAAGTTTAATAAGCAATTTATTTAATGTTATTAGTTTATACTTACTCGTAATTGAATTAGTAACTAAACTATTAATTTCAGTTTTGATTTTATTAGCCTTGATGGACTTGAAACATTGTTCTATAAGTGTCGATGTCGGTAGGAATGTGAAGTACGTGGCTGGTATAAACAGGTTGATTTACCTTATGGAGGTGTACACAAACCATTCAGATGCCCCAATGTCTAGGCAACAACAATTACGTTTAACCTTATCTATCGTAATCGCGATTCTAAAAAAGCAAATAATATAAATTGCAGCAATTTAACAATAAAGTTGAACGTGGCAGTCGCCTTGACCCAAGCAATGGGCTAGCGGCAGGCGTGAATGGCGGAGCGGGCAGGCGCGGGAGCATATTGCGCGCCGTACCGGTTTGTTCCTTTCATAACTAAACACAGGACAATGTATTTATTTATTTATTTATGAAATCTTTACGCACAGGTAAAAAAATACTGTACAAAGGCAGACTTAATGCCTGAGGCATTTTCTACCAGTCAACCTTAGGGCGGTGCAGAGAAAAATCATTAACATAAGTGATAGATAACTTGAAAATTAACACCTACTAATACATACATATAAACCGAATAAACTTTGTCAGGAGAAATAACGATAGGTAGAGGAGAAATCAAATCCAGCAAATCAGCGCTGCAAAGATTCTGCCTACTTTTCACGAATATGTTCACGTGCCTTCAACTTGAAAGATAACCGACTGGTTGCCATCCTGATGTTCAGAGGAAGCGCATTCCAAAGAAATACCGCCTGGATAAAGAAAGAAGTGAATAAAACCAGAGCGGTGAGAATGTCATCGTAGAAGACGATTGTTGGTAGAACGAAGATTGTTGCTATGGGCAGAGCATAGGTATTGGACATGGGAAGTCAGGTAAGTAGGAGAAGTAGGTTTGTCGAGTATAGAATACAACATTGACAGAGCCCTCAACTCTCTGCGCTGAAACTCGGTCATACTTATGACACATGATCATGCTTATTTAGGCACCTATTGAATTTTAAATTTGAAACATGCTGTAGAAAGCATTATTTAGGTACTAGCAATATGTTCGAATGATTAAGTTCGTACTTATTTTGTTAACGTCTTGAACAGACGACTTGGTTTCGAAAATGGAAACAGAGACCAGAAACAAATGCAGGCCGTTCTGATTACACATGAGAGAAAATTTGCATCCTTTAAAGACCGGAGAGATGATCGCTTGGGAACATAAACAAATAAAGTGTAAGTAATTTTATTATGTACCTATAATATGGAGATGCCAATTCAACACGATTTCTACGAAGATATTGATCTATTCGTACATAAAATGTTATTTTAAACGAAATTAATAAAGAGTCTATTGCACTTCCGAATGACTTTTGCTATCCACAAACCAGTTTCAAATCAGGAAATTGTAAGTGCTCACAATAACAACTGAGTATGGACACGATGTATTTTTATTGAAATAAACAAAGAGAAATTAAAATATGCGTTTATTTACATCATACCTATTGCAATTATTCAAGTTGTACAGACCCAACTAATAAAGAAATACTTGTATTTTTTTAATCAAAATTTCCTTTTTTTTAATGTTAAGCTAACAATCATGTGTGTGCTAAGTTAAAACTTAAAACAAGTTTAGAGTTAACATTTGTTAACTTTAAACTTGAGCCACAAGCAAAGCATCATTGTGAAGGGTAACAAAGATGTCATAATTACAATCAACACTGACCCATAATATGTATGTTTTGCGTGAGAAACCGACAGACAGAGAGACTGACGTGCAATTATACTTCATAGTTTTTCATGTATTCATACGTCGTATCTGACAGGCGTTAGCCTCTCGAGCTACGCCGAATGCTGTATGCTTTAGCCAAATTACCAATAGGCTGATTATACGCGAGACACGTAAGTTGTTTACAAAAACTCGTCGTTATAATTTAAGCACGCACTCGGGACACACGTGACGATTTGCGGCTCGCAGCTCATGGAGGAAACAACATTTTAGTAGTTATCTCCATGGTTCTATGATGTAAAAAAACGTTAACGTATCAATTACTTACGCAACCTCACAGATAAAGTTAAGGTCTTGGGCAGGATGTCGTAAGTTTTAGAAATTCTGAATGACTTGAACTGAAATATTCTAAGAACAAATTTTCACGAGGGAAACAAATTACAAAGTTACCTCCAAAGAGAACAATAAAACGCCAGTATTAAAAAAAAAAAACTTAACATTAGATCATGAAACTTTGCATTATAACTCAACTAAATATAAAGCAGATACGTTTTTTTATATTTTTTTATTACCGTTATTTAAACCGTAAAAAGAAATGACTTAATCGGTGCCTTGGGGCCTTCTTCCCGCCACTCAGTCTCGCTCTCACTCAGCCTGCGAGCGAGTGTGTGGGAGTGAGATAAAGAGTGAATTTGAACGGAGGTATTATGGACTCTTAAACAAAAAAAAAACAATCAGTTGGATTAAATAACTAATAAGAGAGGATTCTTATCTCTTTTCTTCTGACTAAAACTACAGAATATTCAGAGAAAAAATCTACGAAAATGCCCGGCAGTATACCTATGTCATGCTAATGCAACGAAAACCGTGTGGATTCTTAACAACATTTTTACACTCATACATATAAACCCACGCCTTCTTCCAATGGGGGAAGGCAGAAACTACCGAACGACAAATGCTACGATCCTTACATACCTCTTTTACTTCGTCTTTTGTATAAACGTGAATCAAAGTTTTAATTTTGATTCCTATTTGTAGTCTAGCCAAATAGATGTTGATAGGCAATACCAAATACAGATCACTCCGCCTGTTATACGCATAAAAAACAGTCTATCACGAGTAGATATTGCGTACGGAATGCAGAAACATTAGTTTGAATCAAACTACCATTTTCAATTTTGAATTTTTGTCTTTTTTAATTTTTCGTTGCTTGTTTCAATTACATGGCATAGTAAATTGTCAATTCTATTTTACTTATATGCTAAACATGCAACAAGAAATAGGATCGAAAGTAAGTATACATGTACACATTTGTCTGATGTATCAAACATTGCAAGTTGCAACTAGACAAAGATGTGCCATAAAGCACTATATTACACCAATCATGACACGGAACACTAAACGGTATAACAATGTACACGATTCTTGCTAATCAGACTTCAATGAATGCGGCACTAACTGCTAACAACCCAAGTACAGTTGACCGTACGTAAGTAGTAACAGTTTGACCTTAAGCTGGCCTCAGCGTAGTAGAGTTTCAATAGAATAAGAGGCCAGTTTATAGGCCCGGCCAGGCCAGCTTTTGTTACCACTGACATGCGGTCTATCGTACAAAAATAGTATCAACTCTCGTGGTCTTTTCGGATTCATGTGAGTAATGTATAATTATCACTTGCTTAAAAAACGGTGAAGGAAAACATCGGGAGGAAACGGCATGCCTGAGAGATATTTCTCGACGGCATGTGATGCCAAGTCAGAGGCCCATGGGCGGGTTTAAAACTCTGACACCAGGTTAGTCACTAACCACACGAAAACGACATAAAAACATTTTTATGTCGTTGGAGTTTCTTTTTCCATTTCAAATATCAATCTAAGATAATTATAGGACTGATTAACCAAACGTCTGAAGGTAACGCTGACAAAAAGCATCGATCCGAACCATTTTGTTCAATTATTTTGTCAATGGTTTGCGTGCTAATGCAAGTAAAAAGTGTTATGGAAAAAGGCTGGTAAAGGGGTTACGGATCTTCTTTTGCCTTTGTTTGGTTTTCACAAAGGAACCAAGATTTATTTCATAGTAAAATTAATTTCAAGTACCTGTTAACCTGTGTGCCTTTAACTTTTCTTTGACGTCATCACCAATATTAATAACATTGGTTTTTCGATCGATCAGTCTTGCAAAACAACATGAACCTTTTCAATTACTGGTCATCAACGCGATAATTAAAACCTTTTTTGATAAGTTGTTTTATTTCATTTTTGTCATCACCTAAATTACAACAAGTAACTTGAATACAATACCTACGATTATACGATACCTTTTGACAACTTGATAATAATTGATGATCATCTTTGCCATTTATTATAATCTGATCTAAACTAATACCTTGACCAGAGACTAAGCATTGCCAAACAACGTGGCAATGCGGCCAGTCTCTTGGGTACATTACCAGTCGACAGCGATGCGGATGAATTTTTCAACGCCATATTTAAGGGTGTGAATGGTTTTCGTTAAGTTAGTATAAATAATTTTGTTAATTTATTTATTAATTAGTTATAACTTGGTATAAACCCAAATATTTCAATCGTATAAAAAAACCTACATGTACAACTAATAATAAAGCTGAAGAGTTTATTTTATATTAATGCGCGCGCTTATCTCTGAAACTTCCCGTCAGAATTGAAAAAATATTTTTGCATTGGATAGCCCAATTCTTGAGGAACGTTACAGGCGTTATCATCACGCTACGACTCTTAGGAGCAAAGGAAAGAGAAAGAGAGTCAGAAATAACGTTAAGCAAGAACAAAGTGATAGCTTGGGCGGGCAATGGAATGCGGGGTTGTTCCCATTCGTCCACACCCCGTCGTCCACACTGCGGACGACTGGGAAAGCTGCGTTCTGTTTGTTCACAGTGTAGACGAACAGAACGCAACATTCCCAGTCGTCTACACCTCGTTTCATGTCTAGTTTAAGAGTCAGTGTAAAGAAATTTTAAATTAAATAAATGATTTTACGGTTTAATTAATTTAAAAACAACATAACTATTAAGTATTTTTAATTTAAAATCATCAAATGTTAAAATAATTAACAACAATTCTAGTTTTTATCACAGATCAACATAATTTACAATAATTAGAAGGCAATATTTTAACTAATATTTTTTTGGTATTATATAAACATTTTTAAAGTATATAATAACAACATAATATGTATAAAATACGCAAAAAAGCTTTAGATTTACTAGGTATGTACTTTTAAAGTATTTGCCTGACTAAAGTAATAAAGCTAACTAAGTACAATATAATATTTTAAAAGTATGTTTATTATATAAGGAAATACTATCATCATATTGTCTTTATTAACTCCTAGACTAGACGTGAGATGACGGGGTGTGGACGACTGGGAATAATGCGTTCTGTTCGTCCACAGTGTAGACGAACAGAACGCAACATTCCCAGTCGTCCGCAGTGTGGACGACGGGGTGTGGACGAGCGGGAATGACTCGGAATGCGTCGAGGTGGTTCGGTGGCCAAAATTTCACACAGGACGAAGTCGCGGGGGAGGTGCATCATCTATGGTTCGAAAAGTATAACAATAACCACAGCTTAGTAATAGTGCAAGGCAAATGCGGCAAGACAAAACCTATACTTACTTAATAGGATATTGTATACGACCTATAAACTTAATGTATTGAGAAAAGCAGCTTATAAATATTAAGGTCATATTATCTGCCTACGTTCATCAAGTGCACCGATTTGTTCCACCGACTAAGGACAAAGGCTATGTGAGGCTTTGTCTGTTTCTCAGAACAACTTAATTGATCTTTTTGTAGGACAATCGATGATCTGTACCGTTATTGCTAAGGGAAAATGGACAGACAAGGTATTGATGGAAAGCTAATATAGTTATACTTACTTTTTTGTTGTTGTTTAAAGTTCAGAAATTTCGACCTTATCATATTGTGTGCTGTCTAGTACGGTAAGTACTATTTCGTGTTAGCTATCAAACATTGTGAGAAGAGTTCCTTGTCAAGCTTCTTAAAAATTACAACCATACTATTGTGTGAAATATTACCTAGATTATCTCTAAAATTCTAAAATTAGCATTAAATTCGTGCCAATAGCTACGTAAATGGAGCAAGTTCCTAATACATTAGGAAATCACTAAATGGTTATGTAGTGTCAACTTACTAATCTATTACATTATTAATATAAGCTTTTAAGCCGTAGTAACCTTCTAAATTAAGTGTTTGTTTATCAGTGTTGTTAGAAATTTTGTACTAGTGTTCTGGGAATTAGACAAAATATTTTCTCGAGCTAAGTTTAAGCTAGGCATTCCGCGATCGGTTCGTGGATGGGTGACCATGCAAGTCATATTCAGACCCCTTGTCTCGGAAAACACGTTAAGCTATAGCTTGCGGCGGTCATTCGTAGATCCTTGAAAGTCATTACGTTACGGGAAGTTAGAATCCCAAAAGTATGTCCACCATTCTTATTAAGGGGTATCATGTTAACCAGTAACTGGATTGTGGAGGTCAGATAGGCAGTCGCTAAATGTAAACCGACACCAACACAGTTCGGAAAAGGCTAGGCAGATTGACAAAATTTTGTAAGTCTGCTTATGACTACATCTCTCTTTCATATGACTCCAAGGACTTTAGGAGTTGATTATCAAAAGTGTCAATATTATCTCAAATTAAATAGCATGGCAATCAGTAATGTTGTAATAACTTCTTACAGCTTCATATTTTCCATCGGTTCCCAGATCGCCAATTAAGTTAGTTATTATTATCTCAACAAAGTTCCAATCATAATTTTTTTATGATGATTAAAGTGAATTATCTAGTTAGCTTAATTAACGTGGAGGCTGTACCTTTAAATACTTTAATAGCACCTGACAGTAATTTCACAAAAACTATATGGTGGATAACTAATTAACTACAATATAAATGTGTAGATCCGGAATAGAAGGTAATTGTTCCAAACTCAAGTTAAAATGGTAGCGTACATCGTGAACTTTGTTCAACAGATAAAAAGAAAAAGAGACAAATGACAACTGTGTTAATTATAGATTGTAATGATTGTGATAAATAGGTTTCGTATAGTCTATCAAAATTTAATTAAAAAAGTATAGCTATGTATATCGTCAGTCATTTATTATTACCCGACTACAGCAAAGCCATAGGAAGGGTTATGATTTTAACAGTCTACGAGTATGTATGCAGGTTTGTATTTACGTGTTTTCCACTGTAGCGCCTAAACTACTGGACCGATTTTGATGAATGAGTTCTCAATAGATTTGTAATAATGGTCCGGGTGACATAGGCTATCTAAATTCTTCCTAAATGTAAAACGTTAGAATTTACACGTAAATTTCTTACCTCGAAAAAAATTAAATTAAGATAATCATGTTTAGTATCAGAAGAAAGGTCTTGGCGAGCACATTACAAATATGTATGTATATTATATTGTCTAAGTAAATAAATATGTTTAATTTGTCAATAAAACGTACGGCGTGGCTGTATATTTAATACCAATAATACAAAAAAAGCATGGGTAATCATGATACCATCAAATCTTATTAATATCAAGCGTTAAAACGGAAAATTATAAAAAAAAAATAGTTTAAAAAATCTCTAAATGGTCAAGGTACTCGTAAAGCCGTCGTCACATGCCATCGTAATTTTGATGGTATTCTTGGCTTTATCTTGATCATTTTTGTACCTTTCTGTCTGAAATATTTTCTAGTTTCGTACTTTTTAGATCACTTTTATTTTTCCGTAGTCGGATTAGATAAATAGTTTAATAAACTTAACTTTGTATTTGTATCTGCATTCTTAGTTCTCAGTCTTTTACCTAGAAACAGCGAAAATGGTACAGTCTTAAGGGTACACTAGCCGACGCTCGAACTCGTTGGTGGGCGTGATTAATATGCATATGCATGCTAATTAGTCTAATTATTTACATATTTAGTTTTATTAATTTAGTATTTATTTATTTAGTGAAATAGACAATGATTTATAACGAAAACGAGTGCGTAAAATCTTATTAACAGAATTTTGGGCGTATAGATATTATGAAAAAACTACTGGATGTATTTACTCAAAATAAAATTGTTTGATCTACTGAATAAATTATCTATCCTTGTACGGTTTCTATTTTGATATTTTCTTACTACTTATGTTATTTATTGAAGCCCAATGACGAGTTAAAATTACTGTTGATATAAGCATGGAAGCTTCAACGCTCATAACTAATCCAATCCCAACAAATTTTTTCCAGTTCTGCTTCCATACAGGGCTAGATAATGACAAGACAAAATGATAAAAAAGCATAGTTTTGAACATACATTGTCAAACAGACGAGTGATCACCATACTACGTTTGTATGGAAGAATGACCGACTAACGTACCCTTAAGCTTTGAATTTAGTCGTGCAGTATAAAATCCACTTTTAAACGATGATAAGATTTTCTGACTGATTTGGTTTGATTATTAGTTCTACGATGTTTTATGCTTAGACGATCAAGGATCCAACCCCCTTAGTTTAGTGTAAGGACCAATAGTCAACCATTAAGTTGCCCATCTTCAGAACTTAGGACCAAAATAAATTCTTAGTGCTTAGACTACCTCAGTCTAAACACTAAGAATTTTAGGACGCCTTTGTATTGTTGTTTACTTTGGCTGTACATTATTTCCATAAGTAATTCCAATCTATTTGTACGAGTATATCGAATTGTGACAAGTTAACATATTTATAAATGATATCCGGCATTTTCTTGTTGACGGAAATGTATTACAGACGAATGTGTATTAGGAATCCATCAACAAACACGTGGGAAATAATTATAATTCGATTCATTGCCGATTGCCTGCGGTAAAAAAAAAAATATTTTTCTTAAACCTACCACTAGCCGTATCGCCCTCTATTCTGTAAAGTCAATAGTGTAAATCTCTAGAATCAGGTGAAATGACAGCTCTCTTCACCTATGTTTTCACCGAGAGATATTTACAGAATAGACCTTCAGATAGAAATTGAAACAAATGGGTTAATTTGTCAGTTGCTTTCCTAATACCCGATGTAAGTCAAATTTAAGCCAAAAAAAAATTTACACTATGATATCTTTCGATGGTTTTTTCCGGCGTTTGTTCTTATCAAGCAACAATATGTCAGCTTGGTCTGTTAGATCAGAAAGCTCTAAACATATTGTAAAACAAAAGCGCAATAGAATTCGCAATAGCATATTAACTTTCACGTAACACATCGTAGTTTAAAGTTGTGTTACGGAACTATATTGGCAATATCGTGACGAATCGATATCACGATCTTGTATAACACTGCTTATAGTGCAAGAATTCCTATGTGCTTGAGTTTCGTCATTCTATTTTTATTCCTCAATGAAAAACTTGACGCAAATCGTCAAGTCTGCATCAACCGAGGGCCAAAGTAATGTTTTATCAGCGATAATGATTATCGAAGTGTCAAAAATGTGCGAGACTGACGTAATATTTACGCTATCGAAAATCTTTAGTCAACCCTGTTAAAAGTTGTTATTAGGAATTTACGAAACGCTTTAAAAGCGATTGCCACTAGTTTAGGCCCTCTGGTAGTGCAGAACCTAGTCTCATATCTATTTTTAAAAGTCAACAATACTTTGGATTATGGACGATTTAATACATGTAATGGTTTTTAATTAAACCCATTAGCAGCTCCGCCTAGCAACAATTTTAAAACGCCGACATAATTGTTTCACTCACCTTACGCATACGTGTAGATGCCGTTCGGCCACTGGTGGCCAGTGTTGTTCAACACTAAACTTTACAACCTTGGGCAAAGTCAAGGTTGCTACGTAACGTCCCGAATCACGTCGTGTGCTGCGCCGCGCCGCCCGCGCACACAATGTCGAAGGTGAAAGTCAAGGTCACACGTAACACTGATCTAATGGACACCATACATTATGTAACCAGTAATCGATCAATTTTCGATAAAAGCTACGATTGTTACAGCAATTTTAAAGACCTGTTCAGCCAGTCGTGAATTTACACGCTTCTTGATTTTATTGTTTTAAAATCTATAAGTAGTTTTATAGTACCACCTATTACGTTTCGGCGATTTTTTGTGAATGTTGGTGTTGGTTATATTAACTTGAAGGAAACTTTTAATGCTCGTAATTTACACGTTCTGGAACATTCATAGCCCACAATCAAGTTAGTCTACCAAATGTGATTATTTATGTTTTGTCATTTCTTTCTCTTTTCAGATTCGCTTCAGCACTCAAGTTCATTTTTATGTTTTTGACGTGACGTTTAATCGCACGTCAACAACATTAACACAAACAAGGACATGTAGCACTTCAGTGGACTAGGACGAATGTTTGCGTCAGTAACGGACATGCACAACGTTTGCATATATAGGGGAGCCTGTTGTACCTGGGCCTGTTTTTTTTTTTTTTTTTTTTTTAAATAAATAAATGGTAAGAATAAGTCCTGTCAAATTATGCATATATGGAAACATCAGTTATTTAACTTTATAAGAAATTAATAAAATCTGTGGGTTTTCTATAAAGCTGAGAACAAAAGCCGTTTTAAAAAAAAAGGAAAACTGTCCAAACTCCAAGGTCCAACAGACCTGAGGTACCTTAGACCGTACCAGTGGTACTTTGGACATACTAGAATAAAACGAAGATAAAGACTTGCAGTTGTTTTATATAGTGAGTTTATTTTTTATTTGTATACATAACTACCATAGATAACTGATCATAACAACATCTGTAATCAATAATGAACGCTAACGTAAATATAAATATTTCAAAACCACATTATCCTAACCAACACTAGTCTCTATAATGTATTTTTATGTATAGATAACATTTTATCAAACAAATTAAAAAAACTTGAAAAATAATCAATAAACTTCATTTTTTCCCCTCAGACTTCTTAATTATTACTTTTAGATCACGTGTAGGAATTTAAAATTAAAAAAATAATTTATAACAAATTTTTTTCCTCAGACTTTTAATTATTATTTTGATATAACGTGTAGGATTTTTAGATTTACAAAAATTCCAATATTTACCATTTGTGGCACATAATAGACTTCTCTTTTAGAATTATCTCTCTTTGGTATGACAATCTTTTGTTTGATATCTCGGTATGAGTATATAAAAAGAGTAACGGTGGAGTTTCTTGCCCATTCTTCTCCATACGAAAACTACCTTTTGGAATGGGCGACTAGAATCAGTTTTATTATTTTTTGTAAAGTTTGACGTTCAAAAGTGCCTTTTTTGTGCCTAATTGAAATAAATTATTTGACTTTGACTTTGACTTTGAGTATAAATTTAAATCATCCCAATCAGGTCATTTCCTGTTTTTTAGATATTTTTGCATCGACTCATTTTTGCAAAGTATTCTTCTTCATAAATAAATATTACGAAGTCTCCAATCTCAAAATTGTCTTTTTCTATCTCACAGTCACTTATTTTATCTTCACAAGAATCATCAGTGTCATGAATGGAATAGGTGGATTCTTCAGAATCAGACTCGACCAATACTTTTCTTTTCGCTCTTTTTTACTTCAATAATTTTACTGCAGTCTCAATTTTGTCCCTGTCGAATGAAGCTCTTTTTATGTGTTGCTTGCTTCGCGGAATTTTTTCTGCAAAATTGATAGATGTCGTTTAATAATTTAAAAAATTAAAGACAAGGAAAGCGTAAACAGTTTGGTGTCCAAAGTACCTACAGTCAGTTAGTTGGGGGACCAAGGTACAACATCGCAACAATTTCTTCTAATAAGCTCATTAACACACTTAAAATTGAAATTAGTTTCGAACACCTATACCATCTGTTACCTACATATACTGAGATTAAGTGTGAACAAAAAGTTTTTTTTTTATAAATGTACATCGTGCTAAATAAATAGGCAATAAGTAAAGTCCGTAAAACGTATTTTTTGAGCAAGAAATAATAAATTACCTTTTTTATCTACATTGATGCGAAGGCGAATCACAACTAACTTCACGTTAGAGTTGACAAAGGATGCTTCGATTGCCTTAGACAATATTATTTTAAAGCGGGGTATATAAAAAAAATACGATTGTTGTTCAACACTGTCCAACGTACAACAGGTTCCCTTAGTACATCTCAGATTCTGGAAATGAAAATGTCAATAAATTATAAGTAAAAGTAATAAAATGAATGCAACAAGTTTATGAAGAGTTTATCAGGTTCCAGTTGAGTTCGAACGACTAAATAAATACATAACAAAACGTTGGCTAATCCAGCCACTATCTAATATTTTGTAAACCTAACGAGAATCCGATATTCTCTCCAAAATCGGTCCTATTATCCGACAGAAAAAACGCTTTCTGTTCCTGGTCCTTATTTTCTCAGTATAATTAATGACAGTTAATTTTATGTATCTGCCTGCGTCAACCCAATTAGTGGCAGCAACGTCTATGCAGACTTGCCCATAAAATATAATTTAATTTGGAACCTTTGAACATATTAATACGGCATCAAAGGCATCCTGGACCTTCAAGTTCATAACTAAATATTGCTCAAACGTTGGCTGTTCTAAAGATAGCGAACGTTCTAGCCAGGCAAGAATGTTACACGAGGCACATATTCTAGATAAATTGCATAAAATCAAATTATTTTAGTAATTCAGTTACTGGCGCGTGTCGTGGGGCATTACTTTGTACACAGCCTAGCGACTTGACCCATCCGTAAGGTTGCTACACGTACAGTTTTGACAGACATTCTGACAGACTGATAGATAAGGTTAAATTTAAAGGTAACAGTTCAAATGATTTATTCACTGGTGCACACAGCCTATCATAATTTAACCAGACTCGACAATATTTTGCTCGCATAATTATTATCTTTAACAGCTCATAATTATTCTGTGTAAAATGTCGTGCTGTGCTAATAAAGCTGATTTGATACCAAATAGTAAAAACAAGGTGTCATCAATGATACATTTATCCTTTGAAGGGATAAAATACAAGCATGAAGTTCAATGACCACTAATGAAACACTACCATATTGTAGAGTTAATGCACTCATTTGTGCACAAAAATATTAGGTTTAGCGACACCTAATGACAAAAAGCTGCTGTTGTTTCGAAAAAGACCAAATCAACCGTTGAAAAAAGTAATGAATTTTGTACACAGTTGTATACAGTTGAAGTTGTTGTGACATGTGAAGTCTGTAAAAACTGTAAAAACACGACGTGTACTGTTTTTTTTTGCAATGTACGTTTTCATTCGCTTATGAATGTACTGCCAGCGTCACTTTGAGTGGTTCGGTTGGTTGGGCACAAGGATGCGGTGGACGCGCACGTACATTATATTTAGGACAAAATGGACGAGCTTTAGGTTAGTCTTTTCATTCAAATTGTCAGTTTTACATCTATATACATAATTATAAATTAAAGCCGCTTTTCGTATTTGTCTGTACCTATGACCGCGTTGTTCTTCTAAAACCACGCAACAGATTTTGATGAGTTTTTCACCATCGATCGTTTAGAAAATTTATTCCAAAAGATTTTTGTGTAAGTATGGTAAGTTAGTATTAAAGTTACATTTATCTAAGAAATATCGAAGTTTTGCCAAATCGTAAAAACCGTGCGGAGCAGGAGCGGATCGCTAGTGAGAATATAATTTGTAAGACCTTAAAATTCCGAAATGTTTTTCAGGATCAAATCGAGCAAGTAAAAGGTAACTGTGAAAGGGATTTCAATATAGTTTACTACTGTTGGTGTACAAAAAAATGAAATGCGTATTGGGCGGAAACTATTATGCGAGTTTGCAGTATATCACACCAACGCTTTGTGAACTTGACGTAATTACTTCATGTGTTTACATAATGTATTGCGAGTCTAATTAACGCCTCTACAAGTCTGTGTGACCCTTTCAAGAACATGTGTGTGTTCCGGCATCGCACAGTTCGACTGCCATCCGGGGCAATGTCGAGGCTGCTAATAATACTCACTGCTGAATATTCATACACAAACCAGCTGCAAGTCATACAGACAACGGATTTAAGTAGTTATTATAATAATCTATTGTTATATCTACCTGCAGTAAATTGTTCCAGCAATTTACCGCCACGAAGAACGTCCTCAAGACTTAATAATTAATAATCCTGGACAATGCACTCAATCCTGTTTATAGCGAACTCTTCATTGCGGAGTCATAAAAATTACTTATAATTGCAAGAGCTGAATAATTACACGGCTGCCACAAATGATTCAGATTGTGATCGTAGTATGAACTGAAAAGTGCAGCCTTGTCCTCTTTGGCTCAAGTCAGGGCAAACGGATCAAGGCGAATATGTGTTCGAATTGACACGGACCCTCCGTCACGCAGGCCGTTTCAGTTATTTGTACATTTGCCATTATTGTAAGTAAACAATAGGTAAACAATAAAATGTGAATAAAGCCTAGCAACGTAATCGGTTTACCTCCAACATCAATGCTACTCGGGTCATGCAGCGTAACTTTAATGAACGCATAATGCACGACGCGTTCAGACGATGGTGTTGTGAACAGGGCATGTCTGTCACCAAGGTGCTAAGGCTCATGTGGCTACTGTGAGTATTCGTGGTGAGGTCGGGCCTATTGCAGCACCGTCGTAATCTTCTGATTAAATTCAATGTCAAGTGCGTGAGAGGTGGCTTGGTGTCGTGCAGGGCATGGAGTTGGTTCGGAAGACGAGTCGTGTCCAATGCTTACTGGGGCGAGGTTCCTTCGCATAAAAAGTCGAGTCATGCACATTCAGGCTAAGGTCTCGAGAGGCGGCTCGCGTCTCCTCCGCGGTCAAGTACGCGCCATCTCGCGACGCCGGCGCTGCAAACGCTGATCTACATTCAACTGTTTGTTATGTTCCACGCGGAGTTCGGTCACGTACATGCATTATTTAATGTCGAGTTCAACGGAATCTTGGTAAATTAAAATTAATGCAGTTTGGTATGTACCATTATCACACTTCTACACCACAGTACTCGTATTAGGTTTGATACCTTTTATCGTGGCTCCTTATGTGTGGTGAATTTTACGTGGCTGCGATGTTTTACCACATTTTATAGGGGATATTGCGTTTATACAACGGTGGTTCTACAATTCTAATATAAAATCGTTCAGCAATATAATTCTGATTCTAGATAACAGGCGTAATCTGGGTACTGAATGGAACGTATGGCTGATTAATTTTTTATTGGTCCTTCCTTCGCAGCTTCGGTGCGTCAGTGAACATTACGAAAGTAAAGAGGTCAATTGTTCGAAGTAGACAAATCAGTAGCAAGACGAACAATGCCTGCAATTACATCGGTGCTGAGTTTCTATGCCGCGCTATCCTTGCTGATAACTAATGAATATCATTAGATCATTAGTATTGTTATTGGGCATCGACTTATTAATGTACTTGTAGGTAGAACCGTGCAACAAAATAAAAAGTCTCGATATTTTTTTGTTATAGAAGAATTTTGCAGCAATTCTCAAAGATTAGTACTGCTACTAAAATAATATATTACCTAGGCATAGCACAATCATTCTGTTCCCTCTGCTAGGACACACTCCACCACATTTATACAGATTTATTTAAAAAAATAATAGCATGCATTTTATAAGAATCTATAATAATTGCCAATCTTCAATCTAAAAGGACTTGCTAAACAACCCTTTAGAATTACACACAAAAAGTTTCCAACTGTCGAAAACACTCAACAGAAAAATATTATTCGTAACAACATGTAAGTAATTCTAGCTCTCTTTAATTGCTTAATAAAGTGCATTCATTATTCAACTAAAAAAAATATGTAAATGAAGCCGCGGAAAAAAACTTGTCGTAAGTACATCAATGGAAACAAGCATGCGATCTCTTGCTGCATTATAAAGTCCTGGTAGTACAATTCGGTTAGCGGCTCGCTAAGTATAGGAAGGGTACCAGGAGCTTTGGCTCAGAGGAGGTGGGCGACGGAAAGTCGATACTGCAACCGGCGTTCATTGAAAGTGAAAGGGGACGTGACGTCACTTTGCGTATACATCGTTGCATACGGCACGAGATTTTTCACGTAGCTATCGATGTATTGATTTTATTGCGTGCAATGAACAACGAGTTAGTTGTTAAGGTTAAGTAAGGTTAATATTTATGATTGTAGATAAATACGACATTTTCTTTTTCAGAGCAGGAATAAATGCAAGTGAAAGTTTAATGCACTTTAACGAAACGGGAAATAGTTATTTATCCAACATGTGAGGAAAGTTCGTTTTTCCTATGAGTTTTGATTTTGAGTCTTGAGCGAACGAAGGATTGAAAAATAGAATCACGAGCGCAGCGAGTGATTATAAATTTCAATGCTGAGTAAGCGAAAGACTCAACAAAACGAATAGCAAATGAACTTGCTCACAAGTTGCATACAAAACTTTTCACCACTCCCAGCAAGAAAGTATTCAGTCATCATAGGTAAATAAATTAAATAGACACAAAGCAAATCAAAATAATTCTTTATATTTTAAAATATCTTTAAAACTTAACATAAAAAAATCAGGCAAGGTTAGTTTCTGAACGGGATCATTACTTTCCTCACTGTTCAAACAGTGAGGAAAGACCAACTTTCCTCACTGTACAAGCAGTGAGGAAAAAACAACTTTCCTCACTGTTTTCGTAGAGGAAAGACACTTCTTTCGTGCGGGAGTGGTGAAAATTGTATTTCTCATTCGTAAGTTGTAACTCCTATTCGTAAGATGGTGGAGGTTCCATCTGATTTGTTATATTTTTTTTTCGTTTTTCTTCGGTAATGGTTTCTTTAAAACGATTTTTTCTACGTATAAAATCTTAAAAAGGAAATGACCGTTTAACAAGTAGGTATTATATCTAACGTAATTAATAATAACAAAAACTGTAGAGTACTTAAAGTTTTATGATTAATCTTAGTGCAATTAGTTTTGCTGTCAATTAAAACCACTGCGAATGAAGCACTAAGGTCGTAAGATATAAAAAAATTGCTTTGTTATGTGCTTCTACATTTTATTTTTTTTAATTATTCTTTTTTTTCTGTTTATGAGAAGAAGACACGATGTAAAATTTCATAGCATCGATTCAACAAATTAATAGATTTCTCAGCGAGTGTACCAATACCGTAAATAGGTATTGGCATCAAGTTAGCTGAGTTAAAAAACTTATTACAAAACAAAACAACCAACTTCCAAAAAACCAATACAAAGTGAAAAATAACTTTTCACACCACCTCCTCGAAAATGTCAAATTATATGTCAAGCAACCTTAACATAAAGTGAGTCATTAGTGGCCGGGGGCACAGCCGGTCAATAATGTTGTACTGGATTTCATTATGACCCGCTGGTCAATAATGTGATTTGAATTTGGAATCTCACATGCTCAGCTAAATTGGCAGTATCCTACTAACAAACACCCTTTGGTGCCAGAAAGAGGAAAGCTATTCTCGATACCCTTACTACGCGTGGATGATATTCTCGATTTTAAAAAGAAAAAAATATTTAAAAAAAAAAACTTTTTTTTTTTTCAAATAAAACATTCGGAAGCATTGACGAGCAATATTCAAATAAATTCCAAATCAACATCTATAAACGTACAAAATAAAAACTTAACTTTATCTTTGCACAACTGGACTAATGTCTCAAATGTTACCATTAACTTCAATTAATATGTAAGTGCATATAAATAACTAGTTTTAAATATGTTATTCTTACTGTTTGTTTATTTGATAATTACTTTGTTTTTCGTACTATGGCTATTATTTTCTCACAGTAGGTGTAAAAAGTAGAATATCCACCTCTGGGCTAAAGGTGCCTTTGCCTTGGGCTAGCTTGAATCCCTCGCTGCATTCAGGATTCTTGTATTAACTCCCTCGTTTCGCTCGTGAGTTAAACTCTTGACTCTCTCGCTGCGCTCGGGAGTTAAATCCCGAATCCTTCATTGCGCTCGAGATTCAATATGACGCCCGTGACATAAGACACAACTTTAGCCCCTCGGTGCATAATCTACTATTAATTTTGGAAGTCGGTGTCTTTGGTTTTGTATTTTCTTTTTTTGCCACCGACTTTAACTTAGTAGCTTTTTTTTTGGAAGTAGGTTGCATCATTTTCGTAAAAAAAAAAACTGTTTTTTTATGTTGTAATGAAGGCAAAAAACTACCCAAGTAAAGCTTATAATATGTTTAAGGAACCACCGCACAAGCCTCTTCTACCAAATTAATATGACGAAAATATTGAAGGACAAAAAAAAATAGAGAAGAAAATAGAACCTCCGCCGTTTTGGAAGTCGGTTAACAATATGACTCTTTTATTTACTAGTTCGTGTCAGCAAACTGGAAACAGCAAGTCCTGTGGCCTATTTTAGAATCTAATCTAATCAGCCACCGCTGGGACAAAGACCTCTTCTCTGTGAGAGGGACTGGGCCATAATTTTAGAAACCTTTTTAAAAATTAAAGCATAGACGACTCAATAAATAAATGGCATAGGAACAAATTTATTATTTCTACATTAAAGATTCTGTTAATTGCGATGGCATAGCAATCAGTCGGGACTCGCCAGACCGTGGTAACTCGCCCTCCTTTCGATTCTGCCTTAAGTTAGAGGATGTCCGCTCATTTTAATTGGAAATCTTGTATATAATAATATTCTACATTAAATAATTGGCCATTTCCATGTTCACGTGGATTATTCATCTAATAATTTAACTTGACGCGCAAAATTTGACCAATTTTCATGAAAATGTTTGGGTCTTTTTTGTCCAACCTCACGAAATTAGGCCCATTCATTCTATTTTTAAATAAGGTGACGTATTAATAGCCCAGTCAAATTAACGCTTCACCTCGGAATGAGAGATAAAAAGCTGAAAACTCGTTTAAACCTTAATTTTGGCGTTTTTAATGTGGTATCAAAAAAGTCATATAAAATCTCGTGTCTGCGATTCAAGGTCAAAGGTCCCATAAATCGGTTTTTCACGATTATCTAGGTTTCTATAGCTCCAATGATGTTAACATCTATTATAAAAACGTAGAGTATAAAATTTGCGACAAATCTTTTATGAAACATTTTTTCATGCGCAAAACCGTTTTTCAGATAGAGGGCGAAGAGCGCGCAGCGCTCAAGGTCAACTGTAAATCTCGGTGAATAATACCTTTTATTAAGTTATTAAATCATTAAAATATCAATTTATAATTTATATTACATGCATCAATAAAATCACGCCTGTATTCCCCGAAGTGTTAGGTAGAGATGTATCTAAAGTACACCCACATTTCGCCAGTTATGTTTAAGTCCCATGTAATAGGGGACGAGCCTATTCTCATCAACTGGTCACAGATCCAGACTCCAGCCTACTACTGAGCAATTTCAGATGGAAACACCCAAGAACACATTGCCCAGCCCAGGAAGCGAACCCAGGACTTCATGAACAACGAGTTAATAGTTAATAAATTGTATTTAATTCATGGCTGCGCTATTTACAAAAGGAACGAAACTTTCATCAAATTACTGACGACCAACTCGCTCAAGTTTTTCTATAAGAAAACTGCCCTGTACAACAATTATACGAAAATGGAGTACGCACCTTGCTAGCGATATACAATGCTGCTAAATCTGATAACAATACGATCATCTTCGATATACTTACTGAGTACGTTAAATCTATGTCGTAGGATGATTTCGTAATTCGAATTTTCCCGAAAGCCCTAGGGATATTGAGAAAACACGGATAATTAGACAATGGTGAAAACATTTCTGCGAGCAACTTGGCAGTAGGGCTCGTCGGCCGCTGTTCGCTCCGCGCTCTCCGCCCTCTATCTCGAAATCGGTTGAGCGCATGATAAAATGTTTGAATTGGTCGCAAATTTTATGCTCTAGAATTTTAAAATTTTAACATTATTGGAACTACAGAAACATAGATAATCGTGAAAAACCGATTTATGGGACCTTTGACCTTGAATAACTCACGACGCAGACACGAGACTATGAGACTTTTAAGACAACGTTTAGAACGCCAAATTGATGGTGTATACGAGTCTCCGGCTTATTAATTCTCTTTCCGAGGTTTACCCTTATTTTACGCTAATTTGACTGGACTATTTTCTCAGATATGAGACCTAGTTAGATCGAATTTCACTGTCGTATTGCAACTTTCGTCGAAATCGTTAGAGATGTTTTCGAGAACGTGATTACAAATATTGTTCATTTATTGAAGACTTGTTTGTGGCTTTGGTAAAAAACATCGATAGTACGGTTCTGGTGGCCTACCATGGTAGGCCACCAGAACCGTACCATCGCTGTTTTTACTACAAGCTAGCCGACCCCCAAGATACAGGCATAAAGGGATATAGGTTATAGTTTGGGGGTCACCGTCCAATCTGTTATTGTACAAGACTATTAATAAATAAATAAATTTGAAATTTGAAACTATTGTTAAAATAATTCTTAGCCAAAGTAGGTCGAGCACTAATTCTTTGGAAAGCCTGTGAAATCATCCCCAAAATTATTTAAAGGGTCCAACTGGCCGCGTAAATGGAGCCTCTTACGTGTTTGGGCATAGTGTGAGGCAAAATCTTCCTAAAAAAATTCAAATAAAAGTAGTTCATCAGACATCTGTTAAAGAAAAACAAATGCGGTTAAAAAAAGCATGTACGAGTACAATAGGTATTTTAGATTAAAAAAGAAAGATTATAGTACACTTACTTAAATTGGTTTTTGTAATATTCCACTAAAATGGCACTATAAACTTTATTTTCGTCAATAATTCATCAAACGTTTCAGTATATGTAGAGAAATAGTATCTTTTATTGAATCGCTTATTTTGACAGATGAAGATCGTTTCAGTTGAGCTCTATGGTTGGTTCTATGGACGTCATGGTACCAAACAAGTACAAAACTAAATTAATGAAACTAAAACTTGCGACTCAGTTTGGGACAAACGCTGTCAGATGGCATGGCCTAAATTGAATCGTTAAACTGACGTAATGGTAAGAATTAGAAGAAAAAATCAGTTTAGGTCCTACAATGGATCGCGTTAAGAGGTCGAGGTAGGCCTCCTGGTGGTCATAAATGGAAACAGAACTTAACTGCAAGCCAATTGAATTTCATGAAAAATATTTTTTATGCTATCTAAGCCACCAATAATAAACGTGGTAGCAATTAAATACTCGTATTAAAGCAACCCTTGCATCCAGCAACAGGACTGTTGCTTGAATTAAATGATTAAATAAATATATAATTTAAACTTCATTACTTATCCCTTATCATTTATGATAGTGTTGTAAAGCAAAATACGTAATAATAATAGTCTTGGCAAACCATGGAGGATGCAAGAACATGCAAAAACTATCTATATGAGTTCTGCCTTTCCTATCTGACTACTCAGAGAAGAAAGGCCGAAACAAACTCAGAAGTCACAGTCTCTACTCTCTAGTTCAGAAATAATCTTGGTAGGCCATATGAGGACCATGTAGATTAGTCTGAAATGGTCTTTTGAGAAAAGAACCACACAGATTTGAGTGGACCTGTCCTGTCCTGTCTTATACTAATATTTGATTTCTGAGTATAATGATCTCACAGACTGCAAGAGTTAAAATTATATTGACATTTTGAACCATAACCGGTACCTATACTACCTGAACTATACCCCTTCCTTTCCTCCTGCCTTTCTTCGTATGTAAATGTAACTTAAAAGGAGAAGCACCTTCTTAAGAATGAATATTATCTATACTAATATTATAAAGAGGAAAGATTTGATTGTTTGTTTGTTAGTATTGAATAGGCTCCAAAACTACTGGACCGATTTGAAAAATTCTTTTACCATTAGAAAGCTTAGTTTTCAGGGAGTTAGCATAGGCTACTTTTTATCCCGGGAAAATAACGGGTCCCGCGGGAGACCACGGGAGCGAAGCCGCGGGCAAAGTGCTAGTTATTCATAATCATATGGTAGGTAAACAGGTGATCTAAGAATTTCCTCCTCGGACGAAAGTATTGCATTTTCATACAATTCAATTCATAAAAAGCAATCATGATAAGTAAGTCATCAACTGACCAAACCTTTTATTTCAAAACATTTCATAACAGGTATACGATTTTATAATACCTACTTCATGAATCCGTTAAGATTATTCAAAAATAAAATAAGCATGATCTACCTAAGATTTATTCTGATTGAAATATAACGGTGAATTGCACAGGTACCTTAACAAAAAATAAAACATCAGTTATAATCGAAGGACTATTTGTGGTTAAAAATAAACCATCGGAAATAACTCCTCTCTGCGGTGACAGTGGGTCAAAAACGTAGCTTATGCGGTGTTCCTCTGGAAACTTAAGGCGACATTAACTGGCTTTTAATGATTTTATACTGAAAATCACGTCTAAACGAGTATCGTTAATGATTTGTAAAAAAAAAAAACTATGTTAAATTAGAGCATTTTCTTTATAACTTAATATATTATAAATATCTGAATATTTTAGATTATGTTTATATTAATTATTGCTATTTGATAAAAGAAAGATAATTTAATTATAGAACTTTTAGTATATGTGTTTTATTTAAATACTTTTTGTTTTACGAGTATGTATAACTAGCTGCGCCCTGCGGTTTCACCCGCATAAGTTTCTATCCTGTGGGAATTTCGGGATAAAAAGTATCCTATGTGTTAATCCAGGTTATGAACTATCTGTGCGCCAAATTTTATCCAAATCCGTTCAGTAGTTTTAACGTGAAGAAGAGACTAACATACACACTCACAAACTTTCGCCATTATAATATTAGTAGGATAAATTAATAATGCGTCAACTTGGGACAGCGCTCCTAGATGGGCGAGTCTTATTACTGGCTGGACGTACGACGCGTTGCGTGAGCTCAGTACAGAACACGCAAGCTGCATATATCTGCATCTTAAGAACGTAGGTCTCTTCTTCTTTTCGTGTGGTTAGTAAACTAACTCGGTGTCAGAGTTTTAAAGCCGCCCACGGGCCTCTGACTTGGCTTCACATGTCGTCGAGAAATATCTCTCAGGCATGCTGGTTTCCTCACGATGTTTTCCTTCACCGTTTTTTGAGCAAGTGATAATTATATAATACGCACATTAATCCGAAAAGTCAGAGGTGCGTGCCTTGGGTTCGAACTCGAGACCTACGACTTGTCAGTCTAACGGTCACACCACTAGGTAAGCGTTTACCTCAAGTTATGCTCGAGTGAGACGGGAAAGTCCAACCACGAAGCCAAGGACTAGTCTTACATACCTGACGTCACTCTGACAGTGGAACTAAGATACCTACTTGTCATAATCCCCCGGGAGTTTTCCTCCTACCGTGAGGTACCAGGAAATCTCTCGGGGAATTGTAACGAAGTATGTGTTTCTTAGTAAGATGAAGCTAGATGACTGTTTTGAGGCTGGTTTCACCATCTTTTTCAATAGGGATAATATAACACACTGAACTTGACTAAAACTAGATAAATACGGTACTCTAGGAGTCCCTAGAGTTTGCACCTAATCCTAAAAATATTTAAATAAACAAAATCAATACATACACTAAAGTCCCCTAGTTACCTTTGCGTGGTTTACTATAATTATATTATATCAATGAAATAGGTATTAAAATAATATTGATGTTCATGAAGACTGAAGTCTATAAAATATGCATAGTCTATTCTCTATCTAGTAAAGTCATAGAGGGTAAAAACTCTACCTACTTTGAAAAAGACTTACACGCAATTCAGGTAGAATAATTATAAAAAAGCTTAAAAAGAGGAATCAATCATTTTTGCACCCGGCCTGCCTATCCACGTGTTCTTCTGTGGACGTCCTATCTGAAGAATTTTCCAATGTGCCAAAGTTGTAAGTAATGCAACAATTTACAAATTACAATTACAAATTACTTCTGACCTAATAAGAACAATAACGTCGTCAAACGTCGCAGTAGGTACTTAAGACTATTAAAAAGTAATCGACATATTAATAGTCATGAAATACGTCATAACAAAACAATACAATCCTGGTTGATTTCCTTATAATTTATTTATTCCATGTAAATATATATTTTAATTAAAAAATAGGTAAATGTACGTAACTTTCCTAATACACGATGTAATTTGCCACGTGCCACAGAGTAAGTTTTTGCCATCTTATAGGCAGGGACATGATCCCATTGCTATAGAAATTTTGGGACTTTTGATCAAAATACCCCGACAAGTGGTTTTGGCAGTCCTCTCGTGATGTTAACCTGACACTGCCTAAGGAATTCTGAAGAGACCGAAACAGGTGGAAATCTGAAGGTGCAAGGTCAGGAATATACGGCGGATGCATTAACACCTCCCAGCCAAACTCTCTTAATTTTTGCTGAGTGGCTAAAGATGTGTGAGGTCTAGCGTTATCATGATGAAAAACCACACCCTTCTGTTGATTAATTCCGGCTGCTTTCTCTCAACTTCTTGCTTTAATTTCATCAGTTGTTCGCAGTAGAGTTCAGAATCGATGGTCCTGCCTGGTGGTAACAGCTCATAATGAATAATGCCCTTCCAATCTCACCACACACACAGCGTCACCTTGTTGCGAGTTAACCTGGGTTTCGCTACAGTCTGTGAAGCCTGACCAGCCTTGGACCACGACCTTTTTTGCACGTTCTTATCGTACGTGATCCAATTTTCATCACCAGTTATCAGCTTCTTCAAAAATGGTTCGGTTTCATTACGTCGTAATAAAGAATCACAAATGAGTACACGGTTCATTAGGTTTATTTCAGTGAGCTCGTGAAGTACCCAAATATCGAGCTTTTTTGTGTACCCAGTTTTTTTCATATGCGACAAAACTGTTTTGTGGTCAACAGCTACGTCGTAACTACTGATATGCATCTTGCTCCACTTTTTCAAAAATGGCATCCATTTTATCCGTAATAGGGCGACCAGAGTGACGTGCATCTTTGACATCAAAATTTCCGGATTGAAAACGCTTAAACCAAATTTGTGCTACTCTCACAGACACTGCACTAGGTCCATAAACATCGCCAATTTTTTTCGCATTGCATTTTTACCTTTTTTGTAGTAAAATTTTAAAATGTATCGAATTTCTTCATTAGATTCACTCATCTTGCCGGTACGAAAAACAAATGAAAATCACACATTTTCCTAATTTGAATTTGGAATTGTTCTTTAAAATTTAAACTTTCAATGTTACCAAAACCAGCCAGATACAAATAGTATAGCCAAAAAGATTTTATTACAAGTTCAAACATACTATAATGCGAAAGACAACCCCAACCTAATATATCCATTATTATACTATGCTGATTTACAATAATAATGCTAATTTAATAATGTTTATTGTTTAGCTTCCAATTAATATAAGAGTAACTATTGCTGTGTGTTAATAATAAGCATATATTTTCTCATTTCTCTTTTTTTTTTTTGGGTGGGTGATCATCAAATGGCTTCTCCGGCTCTGGGCGGAGCGGGAGGGCGTGTCAGACTCTTACTGACTAAAACCCACCCGTGTTCCTTCGGTTGCCTTTATGTTGCCAGGAGCCACGGTATCCCTTTCGGACTTAATTTCTCATTCCTTGATTCGATTTCGGAGTCATATGGATCTATGATCGATCTGCGTTGTATTCCGTGTAATACAAGCGCTGTTTGATCTTCAGACCACAAGGCTGCCCTTCCACTAAATATGTGCCAAACTCATAGCGTCGGATATGGTATAATTTTAACTTATAGGATCCTCTGATTTTCATAGCGTAGTTTGGTGGTAAAGCGTTCAACAAAGGTTAGTTTTTTACATACGCGTAAAGTGCATCTTCATAGCATATCCTCCCGGTCTGCAACACTTCTTAGCTCTGTTGGAAATGGACACATAGTTATGGTGCTTAGTTTGACTGCCTTTCTTAGCTCACCTACCTTATTTTATATTAACGAAAAATATTGGACTCTTATGCTTTGAGAAACTCTTAAAATAATAATAAACTCTTAAAATAATAATGTTTCCTGAGGTGTTGCAAACATTACAAGAATACTAATTGTTCAAGAAACTTGACAAAATGTTATTGATTTGGATAATTATCTGATCTAGTCGTGATTCTATGCAATGTTTGTTAGGATAGTTACTCCAATGTTGTAATTAGAACATTTTAATTTAGTGAACTAGTACAGCAATTCTGCAGTGCTATTCTGTAACCATCTCACCTTTAAAACTTAGGTGAAATGAGCTCGGAGTCAGCTGTCAGTCCCTAGCAGCAGGTGGAGTGACAGCTCACTTCGCGTTCACTTCACCTAAGTTTTCACCGTGAGATTATTACAGAATAGACCGGCAGTTTTTAAGAGTTCAAAGGGACACGGCGACAGGTAACATGCGACATTCCGGCAATTCGACCATTTTGTAAGTTTCTTTCAGTTGTGTACTTTATTAAACAGAACCTGTGGCGAAAATGTGTTAATTTTTTATTTTACTGGCAAATATGTCGCATTACATTGGGTATGTATGGCCCAGGTTCCAGTATCTAATATACCTAGTGGAATATGACCTAATAGTAAATTAACAATAAAGTAAGTATTAGTAAATTAAGTAATAGTAAAGTTAAATCATAGTTCCACCACACATCAGACTTCCGACTACCTAGTTGGTAAGTACCTACTTACTTTCGGCTACCTAGTTGTAAGTACTTACTTTCGGCTACCTAGTTGTAAGTACTTACTTTCGGCTACCTAGTTGTAAGTACTTACTTTCGGCTATCTAGTTGTAAGTACTTACTTTCGGCTACCTAGTTGTAAGTACTTACTTTAAAACAAAACATAAGATAGGCCGGTGATGTAATGAGAGTATTACCGGGTGTATGTCCGGTTTGTAAACCCAGCGATAATTCAACGTCAAAATAAATGAAACTAAAAGTAAACCGAACCAGTTTAAATGACTAATCAATCAAAACCACTTTATTAGTATTCTGTAGCCGTGGATAAAAAACTTCTTTGAATGAACGACTTGTGTAAAATTTATCCATACGTATGTAGTCTCGGTTCCTTGAGGCTTTTAGCTTCGGGTCGATTGAAAGTGAAGCAGACCTGTAACGACTGCCTGTCGAAAGACAGACTGTCTGTCTTACCTAGAAGTATCGTGTTACCCAGTAACTGGATTGTGGAGGTCAGATCGTCGATCCCTATAAAATATTGTTATTCAAATGCATCCAATGGAAACCGACCCCCAATATAGTTGGGAAAAGTCTAGGCAGATTTATGTCGGTTCCTTCTTTTATTTTGCTTAGACGAAAACCTCTCGGGGTCTCGTCTTTCTCTATTTTACAAACAAACATCCTTAGAACTTCTGTATGTGCCGAGAATGCAATGAATATGGAATGCTATAAGGAAAAAAAAAACCGTCGTTCTTGAGGATATCGACGTTATAGATTCAGTAAAATGCCATTTGAACCCAATCATTTCTTTGCACTCGAAGACACACAAACAACAGTATCGAGAAATACTACGAAATACAAACTATTCAAACTGTGCATTCATCCCAACTACGGAACCGTTCACTGTGCGTGGTCCGACACGCACATGTCTGTTTTTTTTATTACTTAGGAGTAAGGGCTTTCGTAGCACATGCAACTGACGATTGACCGTAACTGTAGGTAACATATCCTAGAAACAACACCGTGTAGTATAAATCCAAAAAAATGTATTCTATGCAAAGAAAAGATCGCTCCTGGAGGCCAAATAGAGAGCAGCTAGAAAGCACTTTGCTGTAGAGAGTTCAAAGGACTTTTATAAACATTTAAATCGAATCAAATAACACACAATAAAAACAACCGACTTCCAAAAAAACAATATAAAGTGAAAAATAACTTTAATTTTGGAAGACGGTGGCGAAAAACGAAAATACAAAACCAAAGACGGAATCCAGTTATGTTTTTTTTTTTTGTTATAAAGATATTTTTCCCTTTTTAGGTGTGGTACCTACCCCACACAAATTCTAATACCTCTACCTGCTATGTTAACAACAGTGACAGGAAGTTTATTTCTTTCTTTCTTTATTCACATAGATTACCCAAGCAAATTTACAAGGAACCATGGCGCAAGCTCGCTACCCATTTTAAAAAAAAACTTTCCACGATTTACGGAGAAATCGGGGAACAAATATATATTTAAAAAAGTTTCCGACGAACTGACAACCTCATCTTTGTTTTGAAGTCAGTTGAAAATAAATTGTATCTTATATATCGTTTTCTAAATAAATAGATGTCTGATACAGACGGAATGTATCATTAGCTGAAAAAATAATTCATTGCAATACGATTTTCCTACGTCATGAAAGGTAGTTTAGAAGTAAAACATGAGTATAACCGTGAAAATTTACCAAACATACAGACATGCAAACAAGACTTGTAAAGTACCTACCTATTAATTAAATTATGGCTCACGAGTTCTACCTACATTGTGACTTTTATTGCCAACTGGTTTTCTGTGATCCATTTTTTCGTCATAGCCGACAGTAAGTACTTGGTACCACTTAGTTTACTATGATATAAAAATAATACATATCATATCATATAGGATGTGGATACGGAACATGATAATCGACTATAACCGGAACAACACGATAAGCGGCTGACTCACTCTCGGTCACAATAATTATAATTAACTTTTTGTCCTCCTACTTTAGTTTGCAGTTTCGCTTGCAATATATGACTAGCTATAATCATTTTAATTTACAGAAAAAGCGTAATAACTAATGTCTTTATAATTTCTTTAAAAAATACAGCATTCATTTGTATGTTTCATGACTATTTGTCAAGGCTAGATCTAAGCAAGTCATCTGTACATGGTTTGCAAGTCTACACAGCTTTCCCAAGGGGATAGTTACGCTATAACTTCATTAAAAATCTTTGATCTAAGGAAATCACAACATAAACAATGCCAATAATGTTCGTATCTGATAGGAAAATGGTTTGTACATTTTCCGATCATTTCATTGTCGTTTTGCCTCCGATAGTGTAGTCTAGGCCTACGTGATCGATCACAGGTTTCCAGGAAAAGTGTTGGACGGTAACCTTCGAGCCGAAGATACGCTGCCGGTTCCAGAGCTTGCTTTCTGGCGCAATACTTGACATTGGTGTCGACAGATCAGGAAATATTTAAATGTAACCTTCAAAGAAAAAAGGCGAATTTAGTTCTGTACCGATTATGTGTGACTTTGACTGCCAACGCTATGAGGTCACTTTTGAGTTGACGCAAGTACTTGGTACATTCTTAGTAATAGATATATAATTATAATTTTTGGCTAGTTTCTCTTGGAAAGCACAGATTTTAGACCTACATATACAGTTTAAAGGCCAATAAATAGTCTATACCACTTACTTATTTCTAGTCAGGTTTAATTTGCCTCTACTGCCTACTGTTAATTGGCCACATCACTATGATTGTAGCTTTGGATGTACCGTAAAAAATCATTTTTCATCCCACCATCTCGGAAAGAGTATTTTTAATCTTCAGTATCTGAGTGGAAAAGCCGTTTTTATTCTCTAGAGGATAAAGTAAATTGAATTTAGAACATCGTGTGCACTAAGTTTGTGAATTAAAAAAAACATTAAACCTATTTACTGCTACCTCTATGGTGCCGAATATATCATACAACTTTTTTTTAATTTGTTAAAAACTCAGACTCGGAACCTTCTTGGTGTTCTTTTTTCAATTTGCTTTGTACGCGGTTCTTTACGCGGCATTTTTTCACGTCATTGTTAAACCTTAGGTATATTAAAAACAAGAAACTTGAAAACAAGTGAAAAAACTAAAATGAGTGATTCTAGCGACGAGGAAGTTTGCTTGACGCCAACAGAATTGACTGAAACTGTTAATAATGCGCAAATGAGCTTTCTCCCTCAACAATCACGCGAGAAGTATTTAAAACAGTACGATATGTTCAACACGTGGCGACTAGCAAAAGGAGCCAAAACTTTCTCAGAAAACGTTTTGCTGGCATATTTTATAGAATTATCCGAGAACAAGAAAGCAAGCACTCTATGGAGTACGTATTCGATGCTAAAAGCAACAATAAAGATGAAAAAAGACAAACATATCGATACCTATCCTAAATTAGTGGCATTTTTAAAAAGAGCCTCATCTGGTCATCAACCAAAAAAATCGAAGGTTTTCACAGTATCTGATATTGAAAAGTTTCTTAACGAAGCACCCGATTCCGTATATTTGGCGGCAAAAGTAAGTCAGTTGCACATTCAGTATCTACTTAAGTATATTAATCTCAATTAAATAGTATACTTAGTAGATGTTGATAGGCATAATTATGCGTTCATATCAATTTTATTCATTTATCTACTACAATACTCTTTACGTTACAGGTTGTTCTTATTATTGGAATAAACGGAGCATGTCGAACTAATGAACTAACACAACTTAATGTCAAAAACATTGAGAAACATTCAGATGACTTACTATTAATTAATTTACCTAATACAAAGACAAAAAGAGACCGCAACTTCGTCATTCGCAAGGAATACGTAACGATTGTTGAGAAATATCAAGCCTTACGCCCGCCTAACACTCCAATCAATCAATTTTTTCTACAGTATCGCAATGGAAAGTGTGTTAGACAGCCTATGGGTACTAATAAAATTGGCAGTATCCCACGAGAAATAGCAACATTTCTTGAACTTCCAGAACCCCTGTTGTACACGGGTCATTGTTTCCGACGAACTTCAGCCACACTTTTGGCTGATTCCGGAGCTGATCTGCTGTCCCTTAAGCGCCACGGAGGCTGGAAGTCCAATGCAGTTGTAGAGGGATACATAGAGGATTCCATCCAAAATAAGTCTAAAATATGTGAAGGCATCGTAGGAGCCATTACACTGAAAGAGCCTCAATCGGATCCTTGTACTGGCCCTTCTACATCAAAAATAAGCCGTTATGAAACACCTAACCATCTCCCTCTCTCTCCAACATTCACGCCAAGGGAATCCGATGAATCGGTACAACTATTAAGTATGACAGATAGTTTACCGAAAAACAGTACACAAGTGACTAACACCAATATTACAGTACCAAACAAAAATATTACACTCAATTTAAATAACTGTAGCAACGTTACTTTAAAATTTTCTTAATTATACCTTAGTATTATTTTGTTATAATTTAAAGATTATTCTGTAATACTTACCTGTCATAATGTAGTAATTAATACCTAAACTGAAATAAAAGTGTACCTATCTTGTGATTGTAAACGTTTTTTTTTTTGCATTTAGTCATTTCCTCGCTGAGGTGGAATGAAAAGTTACGTGTTGCACTCGAGTGCAAAGATTTTTCACCTCGTGCTCTTTTGATTCCCTCGCTAACGCTCAGGATTCTAATTTTGAATCACTCGCTGCGCTCGTGATTCAATTTTAGAATCCTTCGCTTGCTCGGTCATCAAAATTGAACACGCGGTTAAAAAGCAACTTTGCACTCTTGTATAACAAATAACTATTATTGCTTTCTGTTTGCCAGTCATGCTAGATTTAACTTTTGAACTTTGAAAACAGTAGCCCACTATTTTCAAAGTTCAACAGTAAAATTAAGTAAGTTCCAGAAATGAGAGTTTAGATATACAATTCAATCAATATATCCATTAAATTTTCTACATAGATTAAATTCTGATTTTCTGATTTAAGACTAGAACAATGCTGTTGGGTTAGCTGCTAGGTAGATAAATGATGTGGTCAATTATACGTTAATGCTGGTGTTACCCACAACAATATCAACTTTACCCATTGAGCAGGCGCAACAATGATCAGCTTCAATAGACAAGCTGACTCAACAGTCAACAGTGTGTTACAGTTGTCGAGGGCAACACACTGCAAGAGTTCGTAACTGACATTATTGCAGTTGACTTGCTCTCAGCAAATGCTAGTTTGAAGTACCTATCTACTTTGCGCGATTTTTATAAATTAATTGTAAAATGACGCAATCTGTGGTATGTGGGTGATAAATTGATAATACGAGTAGATATAATTTGAAAAAGGAAATAGTTTTTATTCAGAATTAAAATGAAATGAATACATTTTTGACGCCATATTTTAGTTTGTAAGTAGTTTTAGCTAAGTTAGGATATTATATTATTGTTATTTTTACTAATTAATATGAAAAAACAAAACCGTACACAGTCACATAACTATTGGCAGAAAGCTGATTTGTTATAGTAGTGACAAAATAAAAAATAAACTTTATTAACAACTATCACATTAATCACAATTCCATTTACAGGTGAAACGCAAATAGTTCTTTCAAAACTGGACCCATAATATTAAAATACTGCAAACATTTAAAAACAAAAAAGTAGTGACCCTGTATACGAGTATTGTTAGAAAATAGAGTTGATTACAAAATATTAGAACTCAATTAACATCAATGAACTAATTATTTGTCGGTAGATGCTTATCTTGAGGTTGAACCTTCAGTTAGGAGGAAATGAGATAATATTTTGCACTGGCTGTGTAGTCGAGCGTGCCCACTTGGCAACTTTGCCTACATGTCCGGTAGAGAACAACGGAAAGGCCTGAAACAATCACATCTCGGCTTTTTGGTAACAACATTGCGTTGGCGCGTTTCGAATTAAATAAATTAAAATTAACAGTGGCTCATTGGACGTTTTTATCAGTAGCTACGATTTTGTTGTCGCTTTGTGATCTGTTTCTCTCTTTTCGTTTCCATAAACATAAATTTTTCATATACTGTTTGGGACCCGTGGCAGGTGGCCACGTTTATTGCGGCGTCAGAGGCGTTGTTCAGACCGTCATGGGTGCTGGTGAACCGACATTTGGGACACTTTAGCAGATGGGGCAAAGTCTGTTTAGGAGCACCGCTCTGGATTTTGGATGTATCGATTTTGAGAGATTATTAGCAGCGGCCTACTTGGGCACGCAATCGATTCAGTGCATTCCAGATAGATAGGCCACTGCAGTTCGCGATCGGGAGACAGATGTACTTCGGTCTTTACGAAGTCTTGAGGTGGTGGATACCTCTCTTCCCACACATATTTAGGGTGATGTCTACCTGCTTGGCGTGATCGGATCGTTGCGACACGTCCTACCCTACCTACCCTACCTACCCACCCCACCTACCCTACCTACCCTACCTACCCTACCTACCTTACCTACCCTACCTACCCTCCCTACCCTACCTACCCTGCCTACCCTACCTACCTTACCTACCCTACCTACCCTACCTACCCTCCCTACCCTACCTACCCTGCCTACCCTACCTACCCTACCTACCCTACCTACCCTACCTACCCTACCTACCCTACCTACCCTACCTACCCTACCTACCCTACCTACCCTCCCTGCCTACCCTACCTACCCTACCTACCCTACCTACCCTACCTACCCTACCTACCCTACCTACCCTACCTACCCTACCTACCCTACCTACCCTACCTACCCTACCTACCCTACCTACCCTACCTACCCTACCTACCCTACCTACCCTACCTACCCTCCCTACCCTACCTACCCTACCTACCCTCCCTACCCTACCTACCCTACCTACCCTACCTACCCTACCTACCCTACCTACCTACCCTACCTACCCTACCTACTACCCTACCTACCCTACCTACTACCCTACCTACCCTACCTACCCTACCTACCCTACCTACCCTACCTACCCTACCTACCCCACCTACCCTACCTACCCTACCTACCCTACCTACCATGCCTACCCCGTTTTTTTTTCTTCAATTTCAAATTCCACTTCATATTCCGTCAGTTGTAGGACCTGGTTGGAGTAAGACATGCCAGGACTAAAGCCAGCTTGTTCAGGTATTGGTCAATTGATATAGTAAGGTTGTTTAGTAGTAGTCTTTCAAACAGCTTATAGCAGAGATATAGGTAGCTTTTGGGGTTGTCGGAGGCTATAACTGGTTTCGGTAGTACACCGATTTTGGTTTTTCTCCAAAGTTCGGGAATGTTTGCGGTCACCATCATCATCATCATCATCAGCCTATAACGTTCCCACTGCAGGGACACGGCCTCCTCTCAATGAGAGGGAGTGGGCTATAATCCACCACGCGTGCCCAGTGCGGATTGGTAGATGTCACATGTCTTTGAATTTTTGGTTCTAGGACATGCCGGTTTCCTCACGATGTTTTCCTTCACCGTTTTGAGAGCAGTGGTACCTAATGAAATAATTTACACAAAGCAGCGGTGGCCCAGTGGTGGCGGCCCCGACTTACGAACAGTAAGTCGTGGGTTCGAACCCAGACAGGCGCATTACTTTGCGGTCACCATGCATTTATTTAAAAAATGCCAAGAGCCATAATATAGCTAAAGGTATTTGATTTGTTCCACCGTTATTTCATCAATACCAGCCGCCTTACCATTGTTTTGTGCTTGTAATTGAAAAAACGGAATGATGTTTCTGGAAGGCAAATCTCGGTAGTGTTTGCAGGAATATCAGCTGGTCTTTTGTTTTTTGGTAGTTAGTGCGGAGGTTGGCCGTTGAGAACAAGCTGTTGAGTTGTTGTGAACCAAGGTTATGAAATACCCAATCAAATGGCTGTTTTATAATCTTGGTTGACAGGTTCCAGTGGGTCTCCAGTGAGATTGACTGCTGCAATAATTGATCACTTTCTTTAGCCGAGGCCTTATGGCCTGGGCTTAGGAACAATTAGCTTACTCCTCGAGTTTTGTTTTAGAACATACCTTTTAAATATTTAATTTATTTTAGATCCGTTAGAAGCATTGGGCTCAAATTGCAAAAGAGAGAGAAAAATGGACAGACGGAACGCCTTTGCCCTGCAGCGGGACACACTAGGCTTATAAAAATAATATACAATTACATTCGTTTCCGAAAATTAATTTCTCGTATTCCTGTGTATAGCGATAATATTCCCATCCAGGCTTTCAGCCTTCGGCTGCGTCGTGATTCCCTAAGTACGAACGAAATCAATGGTTGAGCAAATTGAAGTATCAACTTAAAATGTCCGTATATTATCATCTGTCCTTTTCCCAACTAGGTATGTTGGCGACGGTTTCAGGTCTAACCGCTTCCAGCTAAATACCAGTATTTTACATGGAGCGACTGCCTATCTGACCTCCACAACCCAGTTACTGGTAACACGATAACCCTTGGTTGTAAGACTGGTTGTCAGACTTTCGGGCTTCTGACGACCCAATTACAACTGTCAAAGATGAAAGACCCATTACAAATGACAGCCGGGACCAAGGGCCGCACTTAACGTGCTTTAAAAGTGGTCACCTATCCACTGAACAACTGCGGCAAGCTTAGCTTATCCTAATCGATCGACCCGTGCGGCTGTTATTACTTAGCCACAAGCCCCTTTAAAATTGCCTCTTAAGTTGTCCGTACTTACATATTATATTCAAATCACAACTGCCATTGAAAATTGTATGAAATAGCTACAACACGGCAAGGCCAGACGTGGGGTGTCACCTAAACCATGTAGATATTTACCTTACATACCTACCTACTTCCCTATAGCTGTACGTTATAGGTTTAAGTGGGTTTCTAGCTCCGGCTGACACATTCATCATGTGGAGTGTGGCGGCGGATGGTGGGGGGGGGGGGGCAAGTACTTGGCTAAGCTTCAATGTAGAACCTATACATCTACCTATTTACACTGATGCATAGGTGCTTATGTACGATCTGGCTAATGTGGAATTGTGGATAGTAGTTGTAGTAACTAGAAAGACCTAAGGCTAAGAATTTGTAATCTTTGGTTATAACAGCTTAAAATAAAAGTATTTAGTAATTTATTGAATTTATATAAGTACAAGCTAGAATCTAAAGTAGTTCACAGATCGAAAATAATACCGTTATTTTGCTTCCGACTCACCGGTAGCACTCTAAGTTCTTTCAGTCACAATCCAAAGGAATTTAAAAGAAATTCCTAATCCATTGCTATTGAGAAATTTGTGTGTTCACCCCTGTAGCATACCTCCGCCGCGAAACCATAGCAGCGAAACCGCAGTAGTTCAATTCATTAGACTCGCGTCATGTTCCGCCACTCGAATCGGATCCGATTCGAGTAGCAATGTAAATAACGCAATTAATGTGGTCGAACTGTCATAATGGAAGGCATTGTCATTGCAAGATCTGCAAGTGTGTGGCCGTTGTCGCGCACTGTAGACGCTCACGGCGGCCGGTATGGCTTATAGGCTGCACGTCATTGTTATCAAACCCGGTACCAGCTGGCTTAACTGTACCAGTACAAGAGCCCGTCGGAATTCTTTACGGTATCAATAGCGGTCTTCTCCAAAACTGTATAGTTAAATATCAAAACCATAGTATGAAGTGGGAAATGAAAACAATCTGTTATCAATTATTTTTGATGAAAACTTTTTATTAAAAAATCTATCTAAAAGAAAGGTCATAATTACATGTGGTAGTACCGCCATCATAATGAAACATGCACGAGAGAATACCTACACCATGCGACCATGGAAAGAATTTATACCGACATATGTACCTACTTGATAATTAAAATAATTCGGATGCTAGAATAACCTTTAACTGGTGACATGGTTTTTAGAGAACGTAACTTTGACGACCGGTCTGACAGACCGATGCCGTATTTAGTCCATAACACTTTTTTTTATATGGTAACTTACCCTAGTATGTATTTAGTTTTAATTAAATAACCTATCAAAGGATAAATTACAGGCCCATAAAAAAAAATTAAAAAATTGTGTACCTACTCTTATTATCATTTGCATGAAAAATTTGCAATTACAAGGTATAAGTCCTTTTACATAAATAAACTAGACTTGAGATCAACAATAGGGATGTTGACTGGAAAACAAAAATACCTAATATTTAGTTCGTCAGATAGATAATAAAAAAATATTAGATACCTACGTATTTTTTTCTACATCATATAAATAAAAAAATATTTAGATAAAACGCATTAAAGTTGGAGAGTGGGAGCTCGCTATACGTAGTATCTCTAAGTAGTCTATGCTCGCCACTGACAAATGCTTGCACTCACAGGTCCACTCAAATCTGTGTGGTTCTTTTCTCAAAAGACCATTTCAGACTAATCTATATGGTCCTCATATGGCCTGACCAAGATTATACTTTAAAAGAGACTGTGACCTCTGAGTTGGTTTCGGCGTTTCTTCTCAGAGTAGTCATTCAATGAAATACAGTAATGTTATACCACTTTTTAATTAAATCTGGGGACAGTAAAGATACCAACAATAATTATAGACCAGTATCCGTGCTGCCGGTATTCAGCAAAGTGTTCGAAAAGGTAATGCTAAATCAAATGCTTAATCATTATAACAACAACCAAATCTTACACGATCAGCAATATGGTTTCACCAAAGGACGTTGCACGACTGACGCCGGTGTCACCTTATTAAAACACATATTTACAGCGTGGGAGGAGGCTCAAGATGCCATAGGAATCTTTTGTGACCTCTCCAAGGCATTTGACTGCGTAAATCATGAAACCATACCTAGGTAATCTTGAAACTTGAGCATTACGGACTAGGTAAACTTGCGCTCTGTTTAGTAAAATCTTATTTAAATCTTATATATAAAATTCTCGTGTCACAATGTTCGTTCCCGTACTGCTCCGAAACGGCTTGACCGATTCTCATGAAATTTTGTGAGCATATTGAGTAGGTCTGAGAATCGGCTAACATCTATTTTTCATACACTTTAGTGATAAGGGTTATCAAAAAAAAAAAAAAAAGTTGCAAAACAACGTTTACGATATATAAAAGCAAGTTCAAATTAATGGTGTCAATTCACTCGGTCTAAAAGTAAAAATGGGTGTTCCTCAAGGCTCGATATTGGGTCCTTTCATCTTTTTAGTATATATTAATGATCTACCCCATTTATTAAAAAACCAACTACACATGTTATTTGCTGACGATACTTCCCCAATTTTTAAGATAAATAAAATCAATCAATCTGCCTAGCCTTTTCCCAACTATATTGGGGTCGGCTTCCAGTCTAACCGGATGCAGCTGAATACCAGTATTTTACATGGAGCGACTGCCTATCTGACCTCCACAACCCAGTAACTGGGTAATAGGATACCCCTTGGTAAGACTGGTTGTCAGACTTTCGGGCTTCTGACGACCCGTAACGACTGTCAAAGATCCACGAATGACAACCGGGACCAACGGCTTAACGTGCTTTCCGAGGCACGGAGGAGTCTCGGTATGTAAAGATGGTCACCCATCCACAGACCAACCCCGGCAAGCGTAGCTTAACCTGACGGATCGACCCGTGCGGCAGTTACTACTTAGCCACGAGCTCCAATTTAAGATAAATAGACGTGCATCAAATCTTGACGATGTAAATAACTGCAGGTCCAAAATTGGTTTACGGCTAATAATTTAGTATTAAATGGGAAAAAACGAAATGCATAAGATTTTCTTTACCGAATGTTAAAAGTAGTGATTGTGATATAGTATTGAATAAGGAGAAACTAGAATTCGTAGATAAAACTGTTTTCCTGGGGATCACGCTCGATTCAAGGCTGCAATGGGGTCGTCATTTAACATCTCTCGCAGGACGGCTAAGTTCAGCAGCTTAAGCTGTAAGAAAAAACCGTCAATTTACTGATATAGATACCGCAAGGCTAGTCTATTTCCGTTACTTTCATAGTATCATGTCCTACGGTATTTTACTATGGGGATGGGCTACAGATATCGACTCGATTTTATTCTGCAGAAAAGAGCCATTAGAGCAATATGTTGCCTCCGTAGGCGCGATTCCCTGAGGGAACTCTTTAAAAATATTAACATCATGACGGTACCTTGTCAATATATCTATGAAAACATCATGTACGTCAGGAAAAATCTTAATCTTTTCAGTAAAAGAGGTGAAAGACACAATTACAGTACTAGAAATAGGGACCAATTAGTTCAACCGGGTTTCAGACTGGCTAAAGTAGACTCATCCTTCATGGGTTACTGTTTAAAATGTTACAATAAAATACCTCCCTACTTATCTACTACAACTAAATTAAACGAAATTTAAATCTTGTATAAAACGCCAACACGACACACGCCACACGTCTTGTACAAGACTATGCTGCCAAGCATATTATAAGCTGGGGGATTATATCGCTGACGAAAATGCTTGGCTCAACGCTGGTCCAGCTCTACAAGAGCACTTAGACTAATTGATTAGCATTCGAAAATAGATATTGTTGGAGCTGCTGAAGATTGCAAAAAATATCTTCGAATTGTATAACTTCAATCTCTTAACAAAATTAATAACGTAAAAACCAATTAAAAATCCTATTAGAGCTTATTAGAGCTTTTGGCCGCGACTTCTACGCGGACGAAGTCGCGGCCAAAAGCTAGTTACTGAATAATAAAAATCATCTTATTATAACAAAATTACTTTTTTTCCATAATATCTTAAGACATTACTCAACCCAAAAATAGAAAAAGAACCCTCACAAATTTTATATAATTTCAAAAACTGACAGTTGTCATACTTTGGCATTTTTTATTGGCAGTACGGCCATAATATTGAGTCGCGCACTGCAAGCACACGTTTTTCGCATGAATAAACATTGGTAATTTAACGATTCAATTTAGGAGGATAACAGTACCCTAATTACGTAATACACGATCAATAGGAATTTGAATTGTTTTGAAACAAATTGCTAATCCATTGCTACATACCTAAGCCCGAAACAAAAATCTGCTTAACAACGTTTGAGGCACTATGGCATTAAATGTTGTTGAACTGTCAAAATGAAACAAATTTGTCGTAATCGTTTAGGAAAATGTGTTGCGTAATTAGATAGCAGGCTTCCGTGTTTCCGGCCTGTTTTCGGAATTTGTGGCAAATGAAAAATTAGAACTCAAAATACCTACCTACGCGTCAAATACTTAATCGAAATTTTAATTTGCGACTAATTATAAGTGTTTACTAGTGCCTGGCACTATATTTCTGTCTCCCGACTGCCTACGATTCCTTTTAGAGATAAGCTGTTAAAAACTAAAAAAAATTAATATCTATCTAAAGTTAAATTGCGAAATAAAGTTACGTTCTGGGCGCTGCAGAACTTCACATCGCTTTTATCGATTTGGGCCTGGCCAACGCAGTTGGCCCTTTACTTTATTTTTTGCCAACATGTTTTTTTTAATTGGTACAGATAGTGCAATCCACGACGACGCGCCCCACTCCGCGATTACTGTACTGTAAGCTGTACTTTAGTATGGAGCGGAGCGGAGTGGGGCGCGTCGTCGTGGATTGCACGATCTATATAGGTATAACCCGCTAGGTATTTATTGAAATCTTAGTAGGTACCTGCAAAACTTTTTTTTTTTTCGTAGGTATTCCCGCAACGAGTAATGTATGAAATTATAATATTTGAGATGGTCCGATTTCCAAGGTTTTGTTGTTTTTTTTTGTATTTCCACTTATTCATTATTCATTTTGAAAGCAGCGCCATCTCTGATATTAGCTTAAAATCGTTCATTGTTACAACAGCGCCATCTGATAGACTAACCGCGAATGACCAAACACTGTGACTATTAGGTATTTTGCTGTTACTTGTTTTAAATTATTTTCATGTCGAAAACATTACACTAGTATTTTTTTTTAAGCACCATTCAAATTCTTAATCGAAAACATGGAATAAGTACTTTCTCGTTACAGTTACTCGTGACATCTTGTATACAATTCCAGTACCATTTTTCTAAGGTTTATTTACAAACTCTAATAGTTTTCAAGCAATTTAATAGATGTCGCTTTGATTGTTATTGTTAGTTTTTCATGGTTAGATGTTCAAAACATTTCAGTACGTAAATAATGTATAAAACAGTATTTAAGTTCTTAAAAACTAGTAAACTGTTAGCATAGTGGCAGAATGTGTGATACGTGTGTGTTCAATATTTTTTAAATCTAACTTGACTTTAGATGATGTTTTTTATATGGTTCAGGCCTAATCGTGAGTTAAGATGACTAAATTCCTAAGCTGCTAAAGGTATGTAGATAAAATAACAACTAATATTCATTACCAAAGAAAGTAATACATAACTTTAGCTTTATTTTTTATTTAGCAAAGCGTTTAAAAGTTTGTATTTTGGAAATATGTTAAGAATTTGGTGTTTATTTGGGTGCAGCGCTGGGGTGAACGACCTCTGCTCTATATCTGAGTGTAGGTCTATAGCGAGCGCGCGGTGCACTCCGTTGTCACGGCAACGAGCCCCCAGACGATTATTCTATAATTTACCGGGTTTGTGACTTAGGGCCCTGAATAAGGATGTTTGCACAACTTATTTTAACAAAAAAGACCGGACATTTTTCTTTATCTTCATTTCTGAAAAAAATCAACTTTTTAATACAAAAAGAGCCCCTTTGTCAGTCCTTCCACAGTTATTTTACCTCTAAGCAATCTAAAAGCAATCGTATTGTCACGAGGATAAAGATCATTGTGAGTTTGACAGTGATCAAAATCTAAAGTAAATAAATGTGAACAGACTGTACCTTGTCGAAAAGTCCGGGCATTGACAAAGCAGGACAAGCTGAACATGTCCAGGAGGATGGTAATTTAACCCTATTTCAGATGATCATCGTTCTACTTAACTCAAATTATTCAGGTCAATTATTCATATTGTCCAATTCTTTAAATAATAAAAACCCACAAGAGCAGGTATATTATTCCATTAATGTCTTTCAAAACTGCAGAGAAGAACAACCTTGAAAATATCTTTTTAAATACAATAAATTAAACTTTTAAGGGGAAGTAACATCATTTACCTAATAATTTCTTAATCCGAGGGTTCAAGACAGGAGGTCACAATACTTAGTACCTCTAAGTAACTAATTCATGTCGTTTACAAAGCACTAGTGTGTTGTATTGTAGCCATGTCCTCGCAATAGTACAAAAGATAGTAAGACAAACCGATCAATTGCGACGTCCAAAGAGGGCTAAATGTATACATACATAGCTCACCAGTGTAGCATGTTGTGGCCACAGATTTGATTGTGTTGGTATGTTCACGATAAAAGAATAGCAGTGTTTTGACATGTTCCAAACAGCATGACAATAAACCCTTTCAATTCAACACACGTCGCACCCTTAGAACATAAATGGCTCTATACGAAAATGTTAATTTTACAGTATGGCCGTTTTAAGTTTTTTTAAGTATTGTATGGGTCCTACGGAACTAAAAAAATATAAATAAAGTTTTGTGGTCGGCTTAAAATAACAATTTAACTAATGCTGTTTCAGTATCCAGTGGCATTCAAACAAATTATCGTCTATTTCTCAATGGAGAAGCATTTAAAAAATAGTTTTGCATAGTGTCGGTTATAGTTTCATAGTTATTCAAAACTTTTTGCTTAAAGACCCCTAGGTTGTTATTTTACCTACACTGTAATTATAAAAAAAGTGAGAAATAAAACAATATAATTACTGAAATAATAAAGAATACTGTTTATTTGGCAAACGCTCACAGTTTTAGGTCAAAACTACCATAAATATTCATAATTTTCTATTGGAAGGCTCATAGGCTTTCTATTGGAATCAATCTTTTTGGATTGATATCTGGGTTTTATCGCTGTTATGTTAAGAGCTGTATACTCCCTTTGTCTCATCAATGAAGCCATGCCCCAATTCTCGTAATCATCGAAAATAAATTTCCGTGACTCTTCAGAAATTCTATCTGAGCATTTCAGCCGACATGCACTTCCACAAGGTTGCCTAATCGTTTTAGCTGGATAAGCGGTTTTCTTTTTTGAGTTTGAAACATATTTTTGCCTGCATTTCTTAAAATCTTCAAAATATTTGTAGTAACGTTCATATTTTTCTTCTTTCGTTTTTTTGTAATGACATAATCTGGTTGAGGTTGAGCTTCTCTTGCAGTATCGTTTGGGCAGAAACCGTCAATATCCCTTGTGTCAGAAACATCATTGATTTCTCCTGTGTCATTTGTATCAAAATGCATGATTTCGACGTAATGGGCACGGCTGGATGAGGCAACATGATCACCAACATTTGGAGCAACAACAACAACTTGAAGATTCGAATCAGCAGGAAGAAGATCACTTCTTTGATGATTATTAGAAACTTCAACAATCTGAGTGAAGGAAATTTCATCAATTTTTTAAGTGTTTTTATGAAGTGTCATTTGGTCGACGTGTACACCCACATTTCGCCTAAAAAAGTAGTTCACCATAAATCTTCAGGCTTCACAACAAAAAGTATAGGATAGTAACATTTCACTTTCGGCTATGTTAAATCAAAAACATGCCACGACTTCTTAAGGGCGACGACGACGGCGGCGTCACGCGCCTTGGGTGCCGCGGCTGTGTGGAAATGTGGGGGATATCGAGATGCATCATCGAGTGCGATTAGAGGACCCAAAAGTCGTACTGTTGACGAGTTTTTGGCAGTTAGTCTACCTAACCCTATGGTAACCAGGTCTGGTCTGACTGACTATATTTTCTTTCCGTTACCCATCCTAACTATTTAAAAAATAAGTTTGTTCGAAAATGAGTTTGTTTGTTTGTTACGCTAAACGGCTGAACGGATTTAGATGAAATTTGGTTCACGGGTGGGAAATTTGGTTCATGACCTGGATTAAAACATACCTATAGGATACTTTATAACCCAGTATGACATTCGCGTGGGATAATATCAGAGAATTACACGGGTGAAGCTGCTGGCAAAAGTTACTGTTTAAATAAATAAAATACTATGACAAACAACCGAGCTTACACTTAATTTGTCATATTCAGAACCATTTGCACCTATAACTATATCACTTTTATATCATCAATTCAATTACTTAGGCTTACATTAGCGATTGAACACAAAATTCGCTGCAAAATTCCGCTCGGAATTTCATTCAACATGGAATTCAGATTACACACGAATATTCCGGAGTATCGGAGGCTTAGAACGAGGGTACAGGCAGCTATGTACTATCGAAGAAGTTCATGTCTAAGACGTTTGAAAACAAAATCCCGTGAACACGATGATGTGGTCATCGTGTTCACGGGATTTTGTTACTGTTACCGTTACTGTAACACTTACTGTTTGTTACTGGTCCCGGCTGTCATTCATGGATCTTTGACAGTCTTTACAGGTCGTCAGAAGCCTGAAAGTGACAACCAGTCTTACCAAGGGATATCGTATTACCAAGTTACTGGGTGGTGGAGGTCAGATAGTCAGTCGCTCCATGTGAAATACTGGTATTCAGCTGCATCCGGTTAGACTGGAAGCCGTCCCCAACATATTTGGGTAAAGGCTAGGCAGATTCATTGACAGACGTTCCTTATTATAAATCCAAATGAAAATGAATCCATATTATTTATCGACAAAATTATCGCCAAACTAAATGATTGCTAACTAATATAACATTACAGTATAGAGCCTCCGAAAGAGTGGATCTTAAAATGAACATGGACAAAATGAAGGTTATGTCGAATGCCCATTTAAGATCATGAAGATCGAAGACTGTACACTTGAAGTTGTGGACGATTATGTTTACCTAGGACCAATTGTCCAGTTAGGTCTGAACTTCGAAAAAGAGGTCAATCGTTGACCCCGACTCGGCTGGGCGGCGTTTTGGAAGCTTCTACTATCTTCTCGTCTCATATACCGCAGTGTCTCAAGACGAAACTCTTTGACCATTGCGTGTTGCCAGTGATGACCTATGGCACTGAAATGTGGTCACTCACAACGGGCCTCATTAGAAGGCTCAAAGTCACCCAAAGGGTAATGGAGACGGCTACGCTTGGAGTTTCCCTACGTGATTGGATCAGAAATGAAGAGATCCATAGGAGAACCAAGATAACCGACATAGCCCGAAGAATTGCCAAACTTAAGTGGCAATGCGTAGGGCACATTGCCCCCGGAATAGATGGCCGATGGGACCAAAAGGTTCTGGAGTGGCGACCGCGTACCAGAAGACGTATCGTTGGAAGGCGCCCCACAAGGTGGAGCGATGACCTGGTGAAGGCCATAGGAATCCGCTCTTTGCGAAGACCACAGATTCGGTCGGAGTGGCAGTGCTTGGTGGAGGCCTATGTCCAGCAGTGGACGTCTTTCGGCTAAAATTATGATGATGATGATGATAACATTAAACATAACATATCATTACGCCTGTAATTGTCTAACGTATGGGCAGAGATGTCTAAGTCCCCCAGACTTTTAGTAAGTTATAGGTATTTCGTAAGTTAGGACTGCCTCGTTGGTCTAGTGGTCGCAAGTGCTACTGCTGAACATGAGGTCCTGGGTTCGATTCCCAGGTCGGGCAAAGTGTCATTGGGTTTTTCTTTCTGGAATTTCTCAGTAGCAGCCTGGAGTCTAGGGCTCGCCCCCTATTACGTAGGACTTAAACATAACTGGCGAAATGTGGGTGGGTAAAATAGATCACCTTTGCCCAACCCTTCGGGGAAACAAGGCGTGTTATTATGTTATGTTATGTAAAATAACATATTCGTTTTTAATTTTGAATTTGTAATAATCAAACTTATTGTCTACCTACTTACTACAAAATATGACCACATATTTTTTTTTTCCCTAAAATCTCCATACCTTTGAGGGTGGTCGCCATAGTAAAGAATGATCAGTAAGCCAAGACCTTTTAAATGAAACATGTATCAAGTCTATTGACTTATTTTTGATATCGTGTTGTAGGTACATAATATCTACCTACACCTACGGGGTATAAAAGCGTGAATATGTAATTTAATGGAAAATAAAATACAATATGGAGTACTTTAAATAAAAACCAATTAAATTTTCATTTATTTTTTAATAATCAAACATATTTTGTAGGTACTATAGTAGTACCAACACATTTCTGTCTTTTCCCTGAAAACCCCATACTTTTGACGGTTATCGCCATGGTAAAGCATGATCAGTAAGCCTAGACCTTTCAAATGAGATTGGTTTCAAGTCTGGTGACTAAGTTTCAATTTCGGGGACGCCACGCGCCATCGCCAGTTCCTATCGTCCTTTATCGTAATCGTTTACGAAAATGTGTTGCGTAATTAGAAAGCTGGTCATCAGTCCATCTTGTGGGGATTTCATTCATCTCTTTTGTGTAATTAATAAAAACACATTTTACTTTAAAAAGGCATTTAAAAGATGTAGTTTGAGAGTGCTCGGTGCGGTGGAATATTGAGGAAGGTCAAGGTTTCGCCACGCGATTACGTGACGTTCAAAACAGCTAGCGCTAACCAGCCAAATCTTCGAGTATCCGGTTCGAACTGGTTACAGCCGGGCTCAAATGTTACTGACCTACACTGCAAATGACGTCATCACAAGTATAAATACCTTATCAAAAACATTACCTGTAATTGCTTCAATTATTAAAAGTTGACGGCAGGTCGACGATCTCCTCACGCGTTATATCAAATAAGCGTTTCTGGCATGTGATGTGATTTATTTCTTGCAGCTCTTGATTTGCACGGTGAGTCTACCACAAATTAGAGTCTTCTAAAAATACTGAATTTTGTTTTTGGTACAGTTTAAGCGACATTATTACTATGAGATCAGTATTGGATTAGAAACTTTCGTAAAGTCTCTTGTTTTCTAACTATGTATTATCTATACTAATATTATAAAGAGGAAAGATTTGATTGTTTGTTTATTTGTATTGAATAGGCTCCAAAACTACTGGACCGATTTGATAAATTATTTTCCCATTAGAAAGCTTAGTTTTCAGGGATCCGTTATTTTTCCCGGGATAAAAAGAAGAAATGTTACTCCCTGAAAACTAAGCTTTCTAATGGTAAAATAATTTTTCGAATCGGTCCAGTAGTTTCGGAGCCTATTCAATACAAACAAACAATCAAATCTTTCCTCTTTATAATATTAGTATAGATTGAAAACTTTTATTTATAAACAAGTTGCATCTTGACTGACAAAATTGCTGCAGTTTACATAGATGGGTTGGTCTGTGATTGTGTGGCTAAACACCCAGGTGCGAGGAACCGATTTGAGCGTTGGATCCATTCCAGAGCTGAAATCGTATCCTTTAAAAATTCGGGTAATCGTCTTTCCTAGCTGAATAATAGTTAACACGTAGTTTCTAATTACGTCCTACGGAGTGAACCTCTTGAACAGATCTTTCGTCTACCTTATTCTCTGGGTAATCTGTCTGTTCTCTGATCTCTAGTACAACGTCTCATTGGTGGTAGCCATAGATATCCGTGATGGAAGCGCATTTGTGGATCATGCAGTTCCTTTCAAAACGGTTGAGCTGATTTCATATTTTAATAATATAGTTCCATACTAATCCAAGTATGGAATTATATAAATTTGTGTTATAACCTTAGGATTTTAGCAAAGGAATATCTTTTAAACAACATTTTGCATTTTGCCATCTTTTGCTAGAACATGAAGATTTAGTGGGCTCGATATACTGTAACATTTAGTACACCTTATGTGTGCTAAATGTAAATGTTACAGTATATCGATCCCACTATCGGATGAGGGGTCATTCTCCTATGGAAAATCCACTTTTTTTTTAAACTTCACCGTGTAGTATTTTCATTTTTTTTTAATATTAAGTATTTATAAAAAAGGCCGGGAAACCATCGAGGTTGGACTGGCCCTCATAACCGCCTGATTAAACGGTAACCATCAGGCGACAGTATGGATATTATAAATGCGAACGTAACTCTGTTTGTCTGTCTGTTTTCCCTTTTCACGCCTAAAACACTGAACGGATCGTTATAAAATTTGCAGATAGGTAGCCTGGGATCAAAAACTATTTATAATCACGTGTATAAATGTAAACACGTGTATTCAACTGTTAATAAAAATGTTAAATTTATTCACTGACACACAACACACGTCTTAAACTACTGGGTCTAGATCTAGAAGCATGTTTCAAGAGTTCCTCATACATAATGTTGGTGAACACTAAGGAATGAAATTCATCCCCTTATGATCTTTAATTAATTTAAAAGCGTTTGTCCCATTTTACATTCGTTAATAAAAACATTATACCTACGCATACTAACGGTAAATGCGTATAATGTTTACATTGAAAAACCAACTCAGTGTAGTCCAATAAATAATATATTAATTATATAATTTTAAATTTTTAATAACAATCATAAATATCATGCATAACTAGTGACATTTGCTAATTACAAGCTTCCACATGTATATATCTAATTAGCTTTGAGTTACTTGCGTTGAGCAGTTACAGCGATTTGAGTAAGTAAACAGATTACAATATTAATATTGATTGATATATAAATGTCGTGAATTGAATGAAATTGGGATTAGGGCAAGAATGATGATGTCGAGATATTAAATTAGGTGTGTCAAGTCGTGCAGTATCAAAATCAAAGTTAAAAGCTATTTATGGTTGTCACCAAAATACTCCCTGTTCAAAATCTTTCTAATTTTGTGTGCGCTGGTGCAAAACAAATCGATTTCCAGGTGTGATGGTAACGCGATCGGTGGCGGGGATCTCTCGCGTCCGGCCCTGGTCCAGGCCATGGTACGGAGCGAGAGGGCATAGGAGGCCGTCACCTCCTTCTGCGAAGCAGTAATGCTCGCGAAGGAGGAGGCAGAGCGCGTGAGGGAGAGGCAAATTTCGCACCCTCACGCCCCTAGCCGCCACAGGAGGAGACACCCTGGGCGTCGGGAATCGATTGCCGATTCCCGCCCACCGTAGGCGCGGGCTTGCGGACGGTGAGCAATGGGTAGCTCGCCGTCCGGTAAGGACCAAGCCCGGGTCGACGGCGCGTTGTGCTCCACGCGCGCCTTAAAGAGATGTCAGCGAATGAAGGGGTCCGATGAGACCATTGCCTGCCGGGGTTGCGGGAAAGTCCGAAAGGGATACCGTGGCCCCCTGGCATTGCACAGGCAAAAGAAGGAACACGGGTGGGTTTTAGTCAGTAAGAGTCTGACACGCCCTCCCGCTCCACCCAGAGCGGGAGGAGTTATTTGATAATTTCCCACCCAAAAAAAAAAAAAAAACGTGTGATGGTAAACTATTGAAAGCTATAACACTACGTATGCAGAAGGCATTGCGCCTGTACTTTGTCGATGCGAATGGTACATGTAGCGGCCATTTTCTTAGGTTGTTTAGATTAGTGCGAAGATTTATCTTGCTGAGTAGTTCGGGACAATCAACCGAGCCGTTTGCGATGTTCACCAAAAAACAGATATCACTGATATTACTCGTTTTACTTCCAACGGTAAGAAATGATATCGCTTACAACGGTGTTCATAGTCGACCGAGAATTGCCCAGCCTTGAAGTCCAAGTACCGCAAAAATTTCCTCTGAACAGACTCAATACGAGATTTGTAAATCTCATATTGAGGGTTCCATACTTGAGAAACGTACCTACTCAAGGTGGCTACGCACTAGAGAACAATAAAGAACTTTATAACGGCATCAGTTCGATGGTTCCGCAAACGTGTGACCGAAAATTAAAACTGAAGCTTAAAACAGTTTTATTTCTGTAAATTGGTTAAAAAATAACAATTACGAGTAAGTACACGTCAAAATTAAATTAAGTTTTAAAACTAGATGAGTTTGGTCTTCGGTGTTTCCTTTCCGACTACTCCGAGAAGAAAGACCGAAACGAACTCGGAGGTCAGTCTGTTTTAAATTCCAGACATAATCTATGTCAGGCCATATGAAGACCATGCAGGCTAATGTCTGAGATGGTCTTATCTTTTGAGGAAAGCACTATAAAGATTTGGGTATATTTAGTAAGCGTAGAACAAACATACTCGGGTCAGCAAATTCAATTCGGCAGTATTTGTCCAAGCAATTACTACACATATTCGGCTTGTACCGATCGGCACACTGAGTTTGGCATTCGGGACGGCTCGGCACAATTCGAGCTAAGTAGAGCGGCTTAGCATAATCAGTCTTTATTGTTTCCACTTCTGGGTCACAGGCCTCCTCTGAGAGGGACTGGGCCGTAATCCACCACGCAGTCTCAGTGCGGGTTGGTAGATGTCACTTATGTCTTCGAATTTTTGGCTCTAGGACATTTTTGGCTCCGGTTTCCTCATGATGTTTTCTTTCACCGTTTTGAGAGCAGTGGTGATGAAATAATTTACATAAAGTAAAGAGCCTGTCGAACCTACGACCTACAACTACGCATGTCACGGCCGTTTCCACTTGGCCACCATTGCTCCATGCCGAACGGTTTACCGGAACATAATATCTACAGATATTCGTTAACGCGGCCCGGCTGTGCCGAATCTTGCTGACCTAAACATTTGCCCATGTGTAGCTTATCTTACAGAAATTATCGGTCCACAAACCACTAAAGAATTGCACTGAGTATCGAGCGTCTGCAACACGAAGCGCAAGCTTACTCCGCGAATAAAGCAAATGAAATGATTGACTAATTGTGTGACGTCATTTTATTGCTTTCATGTGACATTTAAGAAGCACGGCACACTGCTAATATGTTATCGAGTGATAGTGTACACTGCCAAATGATAGATGTGAATATCAGAATGTTTACAAAATTGTGCGTAGCAGGTTCGCTTCAGAATAAAAATGACAATGGGTCACAATATAACATAGAACAAAACGTTACGCCTGTTTTCCTCATATGGTTTGGCAGAGGTGTACTCGTACACCGACATCGCCAGTTATAAATATTTCCGTCAACCGGGCACACATCAAGACCGGAGTCTGGATTTTTTTTTGTCAGTAGTAATTAAGATTACCTATAAGCCTCAATATTTGTACGCAACCTCTATTGCCTTCAATCGTTATTGGTCAGTGGGAAGGTAACTGCCTCGTTGGTCTATTGGCAAACGCGACTATAGACCGTGGGAGCCTGGGTTCAATTCCCAAGTCTAAAGATGTTATTAGCTTTTTCTATCAGGTATTTTGTTTTGTGCCTGGTTTATATCAATAAGCTCACTAACTAAGGAGGAGGATGTAGGTAGGTATATTATATATGTAGTGGGTTCGATCCCAGGTAAGCATCCACTTAATTTTGTTTTGTTATTTTCTCACCACTGTTCTCTCCTATAAGGGTTCCGTTTTTTTCTTATGAGGTACGGAACTCTGAAAATCAAAAAAACATTTGTCCTCCACCAACCAGCACTGAGTCTTGATGGATTACATCCCAAGGAGCTATTTATCTGTCCCATCAGTCGGAACATTACAGGCAGATTATGCATTTAGCTTTATTGTCTCCAGATTTAGCAGACATGGCGGACACGCAGAGCCACACGCCGGGCGTGATCCGTTGCACTCAGGACTACCTCCAGGCGCCAGAATCGTTGGCGCCCGATTCGCTGGCCCCCGAGTCTCCGGCGTCCGAGTCGTCACCGGCGCCCGAGTCACCTGAGGACTCAGAAGATGCCCGCGTGCCGTCGCCCATCTCTACTCTGTCAGGGGATGACGACTCGTCCACTGTATCTACGACGAGGTAAGATAATTTACAAAATATTTATTGGTTTTGTTTATCAGATTGACACATTACGCTAAATTGCCGTGATAGATATAAGCGCTATTTCATATGACTGACAAAAAGTAACAAAAATTAAAATAATTTCTGTAGGATTAGGCTCGTGATAGGAGTTTCCATTTAAGCAAGTATAATGAAATTCGACCTGCAAGTACAAACAATTAAGCCTGTATTAGGACACTCTTCTCTTCCGTAACTTAAATTTATGTAATGTACATACAAGAATTATGCCAGTATCAACTATTTATAATTTATATAATTTCGAGGAAGTAAATTAATATAACTAACATAGAATTACAGAGGACAACATTACAGAATTTACATCAGCTTATTTAAATGAGTTTGCGTTTTGTGTATTTTATATGTGAGTCGGGGTCCTGAGTTCGATTCCCGGGTCGGGCAAAGTGTTATTGGGTTTTTCCATTAGGAATTTCTTAGTAACAGCCCGGACTTTGAAAGTTGGCGTTGGTCCCGTGCCTCGGAAAGCACATCAAGCCGTTGGTCCTACGCCTGATCTCTCTCCGGTCGTGTCGGATTGTCGTCCCATCGGACTATGAGAGTGAGGGAAGAGAGAGTGCACCTGTGTTTGCGCACACACTTGTGCACTATAATATCTCCCGCGCCGAAGGCTAGTCTCCGTTGAGATTGGCCGCCGTGGCCGAAATACGGTCTGGAGGACTATATATATCGACGATGAAGTGACAAGAACCTTAACTACCAAAACACAATATTTCGAATAATGCGTTTTTTTTTAACACAAGATAATATGAAAAAACTATTATTGGTTATACATTCATTATACAGGGTGATTGGAAGCTGGGTGCAAAGCTTTAAGGCGAAGATAGTACAGACAATTTAGAACCATTTAAGCCATGGTTGTCATAAACGAAGTCTTACCATTTTTTTTTTACCAATTTTTTATGTTTATTTTCGAATATTCCCAAAATTTTAACTAAACTGCTTGTTATTGGCCAAATTAAATGATAAATGAATTAATTTTTATTTTATTTAATTAAGTAATGAGTAAGCCATCTAGCAAAACAAGTTTTAGGCTTCTTTGTCGTTAGACATTTTGTTTACAGACATTTTAAGTTCACAAAAAAAATATATAATTCATAAATACTTTTTGTAAACCTTATAACCTTAAAAAAAATAATAAGACTTCGTCTAAGATAACCATGGCTTAAATGGTTCTAAATTGTCTGTACTATCTTCGCCTTATAGCTTTGCACCCAGCTTCCAATCACCCTGTATAAGAAGGGGGTATCGGCGATATGTGAACTTTTTGATTTAGGCGTAGATAGGTGATATTGCAACCCAGGTTATAAAAATATACATTATAATAGCCAAGATAGAAGATCATTCTAGAAAGGAAATGCTATAGGAAATTTATTTAAAAACAGGCGTGATTTTTATAGATTAACTTTTATTGAATTTTAACAATATTTCAAATGTCTAGAAAATAATGAACATTAAACTGACGTACTAATTATTATAATAATGAGAGTAAAAACGTATCAAGCAGGAGTGAAGATAGGAGGTCTTGACAGAAATAATTACGCTAACGTCATTTAGTTGTTATTGTTTTTAGTTTATTATGTGATATTGCCAGCAAATGTAACGCACTCGATCGTTCGGGAAGCTACGCAATATCTTCTCACCCCACATACCGCAGTGTCTCAAGAGAAAGGTCTTTGAAGGCTAAAATTCATCCAAAGGGCAATGGAAAGGGCTATGCTTGGAATTTTCCTACGTGATCGAATCAGAAATGAAGAGATCCGCAGGAGAACCAAGGTAACCGACGTAGCCCGAAGAATTGCCAACTAAAGTGGCAATGGGCAGGGCTCGCAGAACAGATGGCCGATGGGGCCGAAAGGTTCTGGAGTGGCGACCGTATACCGGTTCTAAGCGACACAATGAAACTTTCTGTGTTAGTGTTTGATGGAGAGCGGTAAATACTCAAAATATGGTTATTCAGAATGTCTACCTGGAGACAGGAGGCTTGACCCAAATTTATTTCCTTTTATTTTGGTATAATGTGGTAATTATTGAGTTTAGAAATTGGTTTGTTATTCTTTAGCCTACACTCGGTTAAAATTATAATATCAGTTTGAAATTTAAAAGTAAATAGCACAAGTAAGAAATCATCGAAATTACAGAAAACGCTTCTTATAATTTTAGAGACAATAGTCAAGTAATTCTTAGGGTTTCGTACCTAAGGAACCCTTATAGTTTCACCATGTCCAACTGTCTGTCTGTCCGTCTGTCCGCGACTTAGCTCAGAGAAGGTATGTACTAGAAAGCTGTAATTTGGCATGGTTATACATACTAATCACGCCGACAAAGTGGTAAAATAAAATCTAAATAAAATAATAATTGAGGGACAACTTCCCCTACACGTAAAGTGGGGATATTTGTTTTTCTCGTCTATCCCATGGCTTGGGGTGTCGTTGGAACGGTCGTCCCAAAATATTGTGAGTGCGTGAAATTGTGGGTGGGATTTTCAATTCAGGGATCCATTTGCGAAAAATTTAAGTGCTATAGTTTTTGTTAGAGTCAAATGTCCCCCCCATTTGTCAGCTAAATGGTTGTACTTGGATTTGTGAAAAAAATCACAGCATACTTATGTTTAACGAAGCTAAAAGAAAAACTATCACAGCTAAGTAGGCTTCACAGAATAACGAGTAATAATCGACCAACTTAAATTGGCAGTTTGAAAAACATGTTCACCTATACGGAATGTACCTATGGGAGAACATGTTTTTCAACTACTAATTTTAAGTTTGTTATTGGTATTCATAAATTCATTCCAACTACGGAACCCTTCAATGCGCGTGGTCCGACACGCAAATGGCCGGTTTTTTATTTACTGAAATGTGCTTAGAGATCTCAGAGTAATCACATTGAATTGTACGTGCGTACGGTTTTCACCCATTTAACATGTATCCGGTAGAATAGTCGACAAGAGCAAGATTTACAAAAAAAAAAGATAGACTGATGGTAGTCGGACGAGGTTGAATTCAATAGCAGTTGGTTTTGTATAAAGACCACAGTCGTAACAACGTGTTTATGTAATAACGTTTTTTTTTGTATAAAGAGCGCAGCTGTAATAACGTTTTTATGCATGAGTTTTGTACAGTCGATTTATATTATGAATTTGTGTAACCATGTGTATTTGTGGTGTGTGTGTAAAGTTCTGAAAAAGTGTTGGTATGTGTGATAAAATAACTCATTATGGTATCCATGTAAACGTACTTTGTTAACAAAGTACGAGATGTTACATAATAACAGGGGAGTATGTAACAACAGAAACAAAATCAAAGGCAATGGCATAATTACTTTTAGATTTAGGCACTAGCGGAACAGGAGTGTGGTCTAAGTATTTTTTTTAATATTAGCTGATGTACCTGTTTTTCACTTATAAGGGTCAAAGTAAGTTGTCCTTCTTGAGATAGACTTTGCCATAGGCGGTTCAGCAGAACTTGTAGGCTCCAGATTGCGTTAAATCCCGAGCAAGGAACTATACATATAGGTGGGACCCTTTAGGAGTCAGGTGTTCTGATGGAAATATAAAGAAAGAATGAAAATAAAACAAAATTCATGAAAACCGTTTCACATTAATTTCCGTTTGTGAAACTGCACCAGTGTCAAAGTTAGTAATATGAATAGTGCACGGTCAGGGCATCTCTTATTTCTTTGTAAACTTATTCTAAAGTTCTGAAAAAGTTTCACCACTTAGCGCAGGGCTTCGGAAGAGGCTTGGAAGTATTTTTGAAATAAAAAGATTTTTCTTGATGAAAAGAAATATTTATAAATTACAACTATATTTTTATAACATCGCGTGGAAGGATTGGTGGACAAATATATTGAAGATTTTTCTTTATGCATTTTTTTATGCCATTTGGTGGCCATCCAGCAGGCGGCCCGCCTGTTATGTGTGCGAGTCATCACCATAGGCAAACCACGGAACTTAGATAAACGTAACTGGCATAATGTGGGTGTAACATTTAACAACCTCTGCCTACCTAGTCGGGGAATGCAGGTGTGATGTTCTGTTATAACTAATTCATCTAAGTTATTACGACTCACAATATAACCAAATAAAAACTTGCCAACGATCATTTAATTACGCATGTCTGTTTGCGCTCATGTGGAAAGTGCTGTAAGTAGTAAATAAAATGACAAAAAATACAGCTTTCAAATGACTGAACAATGAGCTTGTTTGCAGTGCACGTCATGTTGATTCCTTTCAGACTATGCCGGGGATAGACATTTTGATGTAAGAACAGTAGGTATGATTCAGCCGTTGTACGGTAGCTGTATTTATAATTCATAGTTAATGTTTTATTAACGAGTCTGGCTTTTGGTTCTAAAAAATCTGCAGATTAAATCTTGAAGCAGCTGTAATCTTGAAGCTAACATGGATAGATACATTGTATTAATATGATGTTAACAATTATATACCAGAAAGAAGGATGCTGCTGCATCTTCTTGATATTATATCTAGTTTGCTGTTTTTAAGACGTCATGCACTAAAACGAGCATGTTCTAAAAGGCTGTACGCAGAACTCAAGGATACCTATTAGATAGATTATCCCTCTATGAAAACAACGATGGCTTGCACGCCCTCAACAAAACAGCCTCATTGTAAAATCAGAAAGGCTTCGCCAAATGTAATGCGTACTTAGCGCGCGTTACAGCGCTAGCCTGACGCCGCGCTATAGCGCCAAATTGCGTTGCAGTATGATGTGCGTTTACTGTTTAACAGAGCGCCCGCGCTAGCATCGCTGCGACAAGCGTTGCGTGCTGCGCTGTGCGTTCTATTTGGCGAAACCTTAAAAGTTGACAAAATGTTGGCACTGAAAATCTGCTTTGACGTCAAGACAAATTGTGTTGTTTCTAGTATCCATACGGTCTAATTCACGGATTATTAAGACGCGAAACAAATGAAAAAAAATGGCGTCTACGTAGCGTTGTAGCGGCTATGAACGCCTACGGCGCCGGCGGCGCTACATAATTCTCGTTGACACTAAAATCACGTTAATGACTCCAAAAATTAACTGACAATAATGACATTATTTATCACTATAATTTTCTTTACATGTCAGTTAAACCTTCACACATTATGAAACGGGGATTTAAACTTTAACTAATTATTTATTAGACAAAATTTAAACAAATGAAAGGTCCAACTTTCGAATGAGATAATCAATTTAGAATATTGTTAATTATTATCTCATACTAAAATATTTATCTAGTATGTCGTGAGGGAGGTTGTAAGTTTGACTCCCGGGTCGTGAAATCTTTTTACGTTTTGCGTTTTCAGTAGCTGTCCTAATTTTGAAATAGTGACTGACAAATGGCAATTGTCTCGCCCAATTACACGGTTGTGATTTCCGTAGCTCGGAAAACTTTTTACATTATTGCAATTGAGAATATAGTTCCTAGAGGTCACACGCGCTTCCCAAATATTAATTTCTCTCCCAATGTTTGTTTTGCTTTGTCAACACTGTTTTATTGGTATCAAGCAAGAGCTATTTACATTTCATCCACATGCATATTGGTAAACTCTAATGAAGTTGATGATAAGCAACTCAAAGGCTAATTGAGTATTCATTTATTTTGAGCACGATTAAAAATACGCGGGGGAAATAAATCATTTTGACACTTATACCACGCTGCTTAATGACCTGTCTATATAATATGCTCTATATGTATGTTGTTCATTATTAAATTTCGAACGCCAGTCTACCCGTCCGTGGCTGCTTTGAAAAGCGACCAAGTGTTTATTTAATTTAAAACTAGCTTTTATTTCGACTGCGTTAGAATAAAAGCATTGAAACTAGCTAGATATCAAATACCTAAACATTTATCTACTATAATAGAATATAAGATGAATAAAAATAAATTACGTTAGTATTTGTGGCGGTGCTATTCACGCACGCATATTGTCGTCGGCCCGTGGCTAAGTAATAACAGCCGCACGGGTCGATCGATCAGGTTAAGCTACGGTCGGGCTGTGGATGGGTGACCATCTTTACATACCGAGACCCCTCCGTGCCTCAGGAAGCACGTTAAGCTGTTGGTCCCGGCTATCATTCTTGAATCTTTCATCACAACCCAGTTACTGGCTAATACGATACTTACTCCTTGGTGAGACTGGTTATCAGACTTTTGGGTTTCTGACGACCCGGTACCAGTCGTACCGACCAGTCTCACCAAGGGGTAAGTATCGTATTAGCAGCTGCATCCAGTTAGAATGGAAGCCGAACCCGATATAGTTGGGAAAAGGCTAGGAAGATGATGTATGAGTCAAAGTTGACGAACTTAAATGTCTTTTTTGGGGCAAGAAAATAGTAAACAGCTTCGTAGTGCTCGGTAGACCAAACCGAGCACTGGGTTCGATCCTTTTGGTGTTACTCACAGCCAAGGAGAACTTGATTATACTGGAAAAGTAAATACGATGTTTTTCCTCGGGGTATGTTTGCTCTGCTGCTATATTTACTTCGTACAAACAAACATTATATTATATACATTATAAATACTTCGCTACACGATTTTATTATACGAATAAAATAAAATGATGGAACACAATTAAGTTCAACTAATCTTGTGTGTTAAACACTAATCGGCTTATTGCCGACATTAAGATTATGCGAATCTATTCTTATAATAAATCAGAAGAGTTTGTTTTTTGTTTAAACGAGCTAATCTCTGGAACCTCTGGAGTTGAATTTGACAAAATATTTTTGAATTTGATAGCTCAATTCTATTATTATTATTATTATGTGGCTATATAACGACAAAAGTCAGAGAGAAAAAAATAAGTAATAGCGCGGACAGGCGATGCGATGCGATGCGAGGGATAGGTCGACATAAACGCAATCCGATTCTATTTTGCTCGCATTATGAACCGATTTGAAAGGGTTGGGGTCACTTTCTCAGCGAAGGTCAATCGCGAAGCTAACCGAACTTGAAGTTATTATGACCGCTGCATTAAACTCCCATCTTCTTACTGTGTTCTTATTCACTGATTTCATGTTGCGCTTAACAAGTTTCTCAACATTGAAACACACCAGCTGGGCGAAGTTAGAGCAGTTATTATTTATCTGTTTTTTTTTTCAACCTTTTCACTGGTTTATCATAATAATATAATTGGTTGGGGAAAAAGTTGCTTCACCCTTTTTTAAGAAAATTCAAAATATTTTTTAATTTAGTATTTACATTTAACTAAAGTATGTTGGTACCATTTTGTTGTAGGGCATGATCCCATTGCTATAGAAATTTTGGGACTTTTGATCAAAATACCGCGACAAGTGGTTTTGGCAGTCCTCCCGTGATTTTAACCTGACACTGCCTAAGGAATTCGGAAGAGACTGAAACAGGTGGAAATCTGAAGGTGCAAGGTTAGGACTATACGGCGGATGCATTAACACCCCCAGCCAAGCTCTATTAATTTTTGCTGAGTGGCTAAAGATGTGTGAGGTCTAGCGTTATCATGATGAAAAATCACACCCCTTCTGTTGATTAATTCCGGCCGCTTTCTCTCAACTTCCTGCTTTAATCTCATCAGTTGTTCGCAGTAGAGTTCAGAATCGATGGTCCTGCCTAGTGGTAACAGCTCATAATGAATAATGCCCTTCCAATCCCACCACACACACAGCATTTCATTTTTCATTAGGTTTCTTTCAGTGAGCTCGTAAGGTACCCAAATATCGAGTTTTTTTGTGTACCCAGTTTTTTTCAAATGCGACATAATTGTTTTGTGGACAATTCCCAGTTTTTCAGCTACGTCGTAACTACTGATATGCCATTCTTGCTCATCTTTTTCAAAAATGGCATCCATTTTATCCGTAATAGCAACAGAGCGACGTGCATCTTTGACATCAAAATTTCCGGATTGAAAACGCTTAAACCAAATGTGTGCTACTCTCACAGACACTGCACTAGGTCCATAAACATCGCAAATTTTTTTCGCGGCTTGTGTTGCATTTTTACCATTCATCTTGACGGTGCGAAAAACAAATGAAAATCACACATTTTCCTAATTTGAATTTGGAATTATGTTCTTTAAAATTTAAACTTTCAATGATACCAAAACCATCCAGATACTAATAGTATAGCCAAAGAGATTTTATTACAAGTTCATACATACTATAGGTAATGCGAAAAGACTTTTTCCCCAACCTAATACCTACCTACATTATACAAAATTGTGCAGTTCCATCGTATCTTTGTCATTGTTAATTTGTGTAAACACCATTTGCAATAGTTGTTTACGAACATTCTCAAAATAATTAAACGCTTGCTCCGGATTCCGGTGGTTTTGAAGTGAACCTATTACTGTGTGAAAATATAAAAATCCGTTTCGCACTGTCAACATATGTACGTACACATGAGATCCTTAGGTGTCAGCATCGCTCGAACCTGAGGCATTCAGTTCCGACGACTCTTATTCGTAAGGAACTCAACCAACAATGTGTATCTACGAACAAAACATATTGCGCAATAAGTAGCTCCTGGTTCGTTTTATATGCATGTCATAAACCAGTATTATAAAACTATGTACGAGTAGCTACATAATTATGTAGGTACCTACTTTGGCAGAAACCTTTTTTTTTTTAAATAGTGAACAGCATTTCCCGAATAGTCTTGGAAAGTATACAGATCCTCAGCATTTACATATCCTTAAAGCTTCGTTCAGACTAGAGCGACGTGACAGCGCGACGCGACACCGGCTATTGTTATACCGTGAAGTTTTCTTAGAAATTGTATTGTTCGAGTCGCGTTACGCCGTAGCGTCGCACTGGTCTGCACGACCCTTAATGGGGATGATGACAAAAAAATGTTTTTGTCCGTAATGTAGCTTATGAAAAAATAACGTTCACGTATTTTTTCTTTTAATACGATATCAAAAGATTACGGCGATACATTGAGTTAAAATGTGCCATGACGTCACGAGTACGTAGATTTTATACATACTTGTGACGTAGTGACCCCCACTCCCCTTCTTTAATGCATTTTATCTAAGTCATTTTTAATTTATATGATAAAGGAAAAAATACGTATCTAATATTTTTTTATTATCTGACTGACGGACTAAATATAATTTCTTTTTTTTTTTGACCCAGGCAACATCCCTATTCTCAAAAGACCGCTAAAGCCACCAGATAATACGATTGGCAAACGGATACGTGATTGTAGATTGTTAGTATTGGATATAGGTAACTAAATGTTGTGATCATGTCATCCAAGTCAATTTTGCGTCATCACGTAAAGGTACCTAATATAGGAAACTACTTAACTACTCAAGAAAATGGAAAACGAAACGAATTACTTATTTAGTTTTGAAGGTTTTTTTTTCTTGTCTAAGTACTGCGCGTAGTAATGAAACCATAAGCTAACTGCACCTGGTGCGATTAAATAAAAATAAGCCCTAACTTTGTGGTCACAGTTGAAAACAATAACATCAAAGTACATTATTTGCTTCTATCCAGGTAATATAAAAAATGCACATGCAATGAATCGGTAATACCAGCATAACAATTATTGCTAATAAGTCATAATATTCTTATCTAATTATTCCTTAAGGAACAGTCTACCCTCTATGTACAGCCTTGCACCTGTACGGTATGTATCATAGGTACCATCAAAGAGCTTCATATCTATACATCGTAAGGACTATTTCTGCTTGCAGCGGTCAGTGGCTATAGAACCGGGGTGGTACCAGATGTGGTCATCGTGTGCACAAAACTGCTTAGATTTGAAGTTTTTCGATAGTACGTAGAGCTCATATCATATCAGCTCTACGTACCTATCATACATACCGTCCAGGCATCTAATACTCCGCGACAGCAGAATTATGGGTAAACAAGACGTGTTTTCGTTCCGCAACTTTGTTATAATCTCAGTCATGTCACTATACCTTAAATCAATTAAAGGTAAGTGTGTATGTAAGTCTATATTTCTTAAACGACGCGCACACTCGAGGTCATCATAATTCCTAATTTGTGCGCATTTATTATAAGGCACTTTATCTGTAGCTAAGTTTATACGACAAAATGTGATCTATGTACGATATATTATGTAGGTAAACCATGCTTAATATGATGACTACAAGAGCCGTAAAACTGTGACTAAACATATTATCGCACTCGCGAAAACTGCGTACTCGTAATATTGTAAACAAAAATGAAACGTTAAAGTCTTTTAAATTATTCGTTGACTTTGTAATCGATTCGCAGGGATAGTGGCAGTTGCATAGTGATTAAATAGTTTAGTGTGAACACTGCTCAATACCACCCTTTATCAGTAAGCGGCTAACGACGTACATCGCCGAGTGCCGTGAAGCGGCCAGATAAAGGATTTGCAGTTTGTTTATGCGTTGCATCGGCGGCGGGTGAAGCGAGGCGGGGCGTCAGTGAGCGCGCGTTGCCTCGCCCGGTGCACGCGTGTCCGACTTGCGCAGTTGTTAGTCGTTTATGTAAGTAGACCATGGCTGAGTGGTCTCTCCCCGACCTCGATTGTCCGATAAACCAACTCAATTCGTACCAGTACGCGACCTACCCCTCGTGCCGGCAGCGCCAGCCAGTGCCGCGAGTGCTTCACTGCCCGCCGCCGCAGGCGCAACCCTGCTTGCCTGCTGCAGCAGTAAACATGGCGCTGCATTTCGCGCCTCAGCTGCACTATGACAGCACGACAGCTCTCGTGGCCAAGGGGTAAGCGAGTGTGAATGGAGTTTATTTCCTTGGACTTGATGAAAATTGTGAAAACTGCTCTCTGAAAAACTTTTTTCGCGACAATGTGGTGAATCTTGTGCAGTACTTAATTTAAATAATGACCAGAGATGATTAGGCTATTTGTTAAGTAATTGAATAATCGTCATCAGTGTTTATTTATCTCTACTTATTATATGATGGAGTAATTAAGACATTATGGCAACAGTAATAAGAATTAAGATCGTGAAACATTGATAGCTGGTAATCGCTACGGAATTTTCTCAAGATTGTGAAAAGTTAGCAAGCATTCTGCTACATAGATCAACTGCAGGATTATTAGAAAAGTTTTTTCAGAGTATGTTCGTTTTGTTTCATATAATCATATATAATAATACTGTCGTTTCGCATACAATGATTGTGACTTATATTATTAGCCACGCTCATACAAAGTAGAGACTCAGTTAATTCTACCAAAACGTTATTGATGCTGTTCTAAATTGCCGGGAGAATGATTTCTTTGCAATTGTTTTATATACCTACTTGGATATAGAAATGTTCTTGACCTAATGTAATGATAACATTCAAGTAATTACCATACAATTATAATTGATTCTTAATCGATGAGTGCTTGAATAAAGAATGCATAGGAAATGTATTATTAGCTGGAAAATTACATGTGATTAAAGAATGTATTACACTGTAATGTTATGTTACTGTATGTTCTATGCTGCCGAGGATTGTCTACTGTCTTGTGTGCTGTAGGTACTAGCTACGGGTACCTACACCAAATCGAAAATGTTATATTGCGTAAATACGGGAAAATTATCTTTTATTCGTTACCTGGAATTATTTGAAGAAAAATTGATATCCTCCTACCTACTCATTTAATGATAACTCCAATAATAATCTCCAAAGCCTATTTTTAGAAGATAGCGTCATTTAAGAGAACCTCTTATTCAATAAATTCAAAAATAAGAGGAGCATGCGGAAAGTACAGGTAGCCTACATATTCTTCATTGATTTTCCCATGATTTGTTAGTACATTATAGATGCGCATATAACACGTATTATATGAAATTAGCAGTTACAAGAGAATGTCGAAAGCTACGTAATACGATCTTAACAATAACAACGTCATTCTACCTACTGTAGATGCAGTGCAAGCGGCGCACTGACCTGGGGCCTACACTTGTGTTAAGCACGTACTTATACGTATAGTTTAGTACTTGTAACGGATACGGTACATATAATCTCTCCACATACCAACTTCTTCTGCCTTATTGGCACGAACTACTGATAAAATAAATATTGACAAAAAAAAAATAAAAAAAAAATTATCCAGTCAGGAAAATCTTAGCGGCTCGGGGTGTGCCGGAATTACGTTTCTGTGTCTTTAGAGGCTGTTTAAAGCAACATACTGTAAAAAGTCTTGTCGAAAATTCTTCGATAAATCGGTTGCTTCTCATCTTACAAGGTTTTCAAAATTATTCCGTAATGCTTGCGCCAACGCCAATTGCAGCTTTATTAGCTAAGGTGGGCGGACCACGAAAGGCCACCATAGCAACTAAACCGTATTATTTCTTTATTTACTGGGAAAATAAAATGAAGTAAGTATTAAGTAACGCTTTGTTTCATTATTTTACATAAAAAATAGATTATTTATTATGAAGTTTATAAATCTCTTTCAAATTTTAGTTTTATTATGCTCTTCCAAAAGGCTTAGCTAGGAACAGGGCTCCTTATATGGCCAATTTAATAATTCAGTCTGACTTCGTTAATATTACCTATTACCGTTTATTACTAAACTATATTTATAATCTTTTGTTTAAACAAAATAACACACTTGTTAATATTTTCACGTAGAAATAATTCTCTGAAAATCACCTAGAAATAACTTTTCAAACAACAACACCAAATTGGCCTTCCTAGGGGCCTGTTCCTTGCAAGGCCAAAATATTCCTAAAATTAGTAACAGTATATTAGTATATTTCTTACGCATAGTTTTACCTTTTACATATGTAGGTACCTATGTATGTAGTACACATTCACTATTCAATTCTTTCATATTTATATTTCTGGGACGATGTTCCTAGTATGTCCAATTGTGCCCTAGCAAGGCAAACCGTTAATTTATTGATGGGCCTTACGAGGAAGAACTCACCTTCCTAGGAACAGTAATGGTTTTCTAATTATTATTGAAACACAAGTAATAAATTCCTTCTTCAATAGCAAAGCAAAATCATCATATATAGCAATGCAGAATAAACATTTACACGAAAATGATAGTATTATTATTTGAAATCGTATGTTTTACTGTGCGCGGGAATTATAATTTCAGCGACCACAACCGACTTCGACAAGGCGAAGGACCATACCGTACAAATGGCGGCGTCGTCGGCGAGTATGTTTCCTTGTGTTGGATGGGTCTTTGTGTGAGTAGAATGAAATCGCAATCACAACAATTACTACGATTTATGAAAATCAGCCTTACAAGGAGCAGGGCCTTATATGGGTCAACCACCGTATTTTTTTTATTAAAACTCGTTAAAAATACTAGACAATGCTACACTTAGCACTGTTGTAAAAAACCACATCATTACAACTTGCTGACCATGGTTTTTGTTATTGTTATTAGTAATTAACTGTTTATTTATTTTCACTTCGATGGTCGTAGTTTATCATTTGTGACTTCGAGCTACAGCTTTAATAGCTATATGTAAATGGGCACGCCCTTTATGCCTGGAGCCTTTAATTCGAGTATTAAGTTATTTTTACTTTTTAAATTTTATTTTCGCTTGATTTTGATGATTTTTTGTTCGTATATTGGCGTGTGCTAGGTGACATATATGTCTGCATGTATGTTATAGAAAATCATTTAATTTTTATGTGTTGCGTAATATAAATTATTTTGCAGAAGTACTATTGTATAGAATCAAGTTTTTCTAACTGAACAGACAGCTGTGCTGCTGGGGAGTTTGTTGCGTCACTTTTTCCCAGCTACTACACTAGGAAGTGTAGTGTAGGCGTTTTTGGGGGAAGCTCGGAAGTTTGATGTCACCCTAAAACAGCAGATCAACAACCAATTACTTATATCTCTTGAAAATCTTTGTCCTTACAGTCGACCTATCTAAAAGTAGTTTGAACAAGGACATAAATAAATAATAAATAAATAATAAAAAGCTAAGCTTTTCTAGCTTAGCTTTTTATTATTTTATGGCACCAAGGCAAAAGAACTCATTCCATTTTTTTTTAATTATAGGAAGAGTTACGCTTTAATTATAATGCCAGTTGTTGGTCCTTCGATCCTGATCCTAGGAGCTTTGACTTTAAACTACAAATTCTATATACTACTTATGATTAAATAAGTAACTTTGATTCAAGTTATGTATAGGTAAAGTTAAGTATAGGTAAAGAGCAGTCACAGGTGGCCTAGTGGTTTCCGCCGCGACTTAAGCAGTAGGTCATAGGTTCCAACCCAAGCAGGCGCTTTACTTTCTGTAAATTATTGCATCACCACTGCTCTCAAAATGGAGAAGGAAAAGATCGTGAGGAAACCGGCCGGGCGTAGTGGATTACACCGGTTATTTATTTATTTTATTTATCAATTCCCTACTTGCTAATATCGCACTGAAGTTAATATTGTTATTCTTCTTCTTTGTGTCGATGATTCCATTTTCGTAATTATTTAATAACAATGATAGTGGCCCAAGGACCAAGCTATTTGAATAGACTGAATCATCCGTTAAACCTTTTCGGAAAGGACACTGCCTGCATAAGTGCAATAATCCTAAGTGCTGCAGTCCGGGCCTGTCACTATTAACCCGACCATGCCATGCCATCTACTCAGGCAAGCTGCACAATAAATCCACGAATATTGCATTCCACGTAGGTATCCTTATTTTATAACAACCAATAAAATTCAATATTGCTAAAATGTATTGAACCTAGCTCTAGATTTGTAAAGTTGTCTTTTTAGCTCCTTTTTCACTCACGAATTCTTTCAGTATCGTGAGTGAAAATATATAGGCTTATATTAGGCAATTTACTTTGACATTGAAACTCAGAAGGATTTTATGCAATACGTATTTCACGTAGGTACTTAGATAGAATTCAATCAGTATAATACAAATGAATAACTTTCTCAAGCAGGAACCAATTAAACCGCTTCAAATAACTTTTGTTGTGTCTCGACACTCAATGCTTGGAATAAAACTGGTCAAGTGTGATTCAGCTGTAGCTGTTGTATCACGAGCTGCAAGTATACAGCGGTTATATTGCACTTAGAGCGAAGTCTAATGTTATGCTTCCTTGTGTGGTCAGTGTTCGAGAACCGTTCAACGCTAAGACCGTTAGTTTACAAATAATGTGATTAGCTCAATATCTGTAGCTAATAAAACTTTAGTTGATTTAGTTAGAAAAGCCTGGTCCTGGGGTTTATACTGTTTTTAACATTGTGACTTAATTTCGTAAACTTTTATATTTTTTAACTACCAGACGATTCTTTGTGTCCGTACTTCTCCTTAATATGCATGCAGTATATATTTTTATAGCCTGTTTTTTTTACAAGAAATCTTATATGGCATTTCGTTGCTCTACAACGAGTTTCAACAGGACTGACATTTATGTACCTAAGCTTTTCGCGCGGTAGCTTATGTAAATCCATTTTTTGATTTCCCATCACTGTTATCGCTGTTAGGATGTCACTTTGTCCTACGGTCTTTACCTACTGGTTCAGTGGTATCTTGATTAGTTCCTGAAAGTTCATAGAGATCAGACACTTAGGTCAACAGACTCATTGTCAAACTTCGATTAAAACTGGTTGTATCGTATTGTTACTGTTAATATCGTATCGTTACTGTTTCACAGCTCATTCAGACCGGGCCTATCATTGACGATTCGTCAAAAAAAAATGATCCTAAGTCATGACGGATACACGTTCACAATGCATACGGAAACGAGTTTTTTCGCGATTCATCAAAATATCAGAAGAGATGTTCACACTTGATTCGTGATTCAGAGTTCAGTCTTGGACCAGCGCTTCAGCGGATCCGTCACTATTTTACCGTATTTTTCATGATTCGTGATGCGTGCATATAAAAAGCATTGCCACCGTCAAAAAAAAAAAACGTTTCGAAAAGAAAATGGCGGCCAAAATAAGTTGTGTAGGTACATTCGAGTTAGCCACCCTGTACCTACTTCTAATTAATATTGCCGGCACAACTACAACAGGATATGGGAGCACAAATGTTACATTATTAATACCTGTACCGTATTGTTTTAATAAAAGACTTCTCAATTTTAAAACAAGGTGTTCGCAATTTATTGTTAATATTCATAATTCACTGGGTAAAGGAAGAATAAAAATTACGCAAGGTACTTCCTAGTGTGTTTTGAAAATGCCCTTTTAATGCGTATCGTAAACGTTGCGTGTAACCAACAACGGAGCAGGTGTGGAGCCAATTTTACGGTCAAAGTAATAAGCTTACACGATTGTGGTATTGTTCTTTGGCAGCATGGTGGAGTACTTCATATAGTGTCAATTATTAGGTCCGTATAATAATACCGTGTATGTAGCTCAAATCATATACATACCTACATCAGTTAATTTTTGACCTCGGACATAATAAAAGACACGGTATGATTTGCGCCTCAGATAATATTTTCCTGATTCGAAATTAGCCATGATTTTTTTTGTATTCCCTCTTTATTATTTCCTTTATTTCACTTTATACATATAAATTATATTTAAAAAAAATTGAATAAAAAAATATAAAAATAGTAGCCCGCCGTAGAAGTACCGCTTTCTGAACCAAGCCTCTAGCTATCTATCTAGCTGCCCAACGAGAGCCTATTTAGGTGTTTGTCGAGGCTCTTGGCAATTAAGCCATTGGCTGATACCACTATCGACATGATGATCGCTGAGTCCACATCCCACATGTCGACAACCTCGCGAGCCAAGTCAAGATACTTAATTTGTTTATCTTTCTCGGCTTTCACGAGGTTCTATCATGCGGGACCGTTATGTATTTCAGAGCAAGTTGCTGATGGATAATCCCGGACGGTGGCATACTCGACAGATGTCAACCGTGCCGTCCTTCACAATGAATCTCCGGTAATTGTTCGTCATCATAACTTCGTCCATAATTGTAGACAAAACCTTCGGTTTCCCCAAATAGGTCACTATAACGCAGCCAGGCTACGGACGCTAGTAAATCTACATCGGGTCCATGCAGGGCCCGGAAATATCGTCCGTGAAGCTTACTCTGCCATACCTCCTTGCTATCGTTAGTGTCAAACACTACAAGCTTGCGCCAGTTCTCTTTATCCAATGAGAGTGGTGTAAGGCCCTTGTCCACCGTGACCACATCTCGATGCATCCCCACGTCAGTTTCTAGGAAATATTCCCTGAGACTGCATATCTCGCGATTGTGGAGGGTTTTAACGTTTGAAAAGCCTCGACCTCACTTTCGCGGGATAATACAGTCTCATTACCGATGACCGTGGGTGATGCATTCGATATGCAGTTAGCAGCGTACGGACTCCCTACCCAGGGCGTTGAGTTCGGTCTGAGTCCATTTGAGTATGCCGAAAGAGTACATCAAAACTGGCATGACCCAACCATTGAAGGCGCGCCTTGTATCCGCCTGATAGAAGACTATCAAATACTTTCTTCAGGCGGCCAAAGAAGCGCTCCTTCAACGATTGCTTCATGTCAGTAACATTGATGCCCAACGCTACCGACATACCAAAATACTAATAGGTTTCGGACGCGGGGACGGCTCTAAGGTTTATGGAATCCGAGATTTGTGTTCCCACGGATTCCAAAATCTCCATAAAAAATGTGAGATCTCAATCTCACATTTATCCACACCAAATTCCATCCTAATGGCGCTACTGAAAGTTTTAGTTACTTTCAGTAGATCCATCAATTGCAAATTGTAGGGGACAACGAGTTTTAAGTCATCCATGTAGATGAGGTTAGATATAACCTGACCACCTCTCCTCAACAGATAGCCAAGCCCTGATTCCTCCAGCAGTGTGCTCAGGATTCAGGGCTAAGCAGAACCAGAGCGAACTCAAACTATCGCCCTGAAATATGCCTCGCTCGATCCTTATTGGCTCGCTATTCCTCTGGATATTTTGACATCCTGGATAGTGAAGGACCGTCCTTCATTGCCCCATACACGACATCAGGAAGATGCGCAGACTTGCGTCAACTTTATACAGCTCTAGCACACTCATGAGCCATGTAAGTGGCACCGAGTCATAGGCCTTCTTATAATCTATCCAGCATGTCGACAGATCTTTTCGGGAACGGCGAACCTGTTGGCTAATGGCCATATCAATGAGAAGTAACTCCTTAGTACCGCGGGACCCATTCTTACGTCAATTTTGAGAGGCAGACATGATGTAGTTGGTGTCTACATGTTTGTTAATTTTAGCTCTTAAAATGGATGTACCTAAGGACATAAAAGACCGTCGGTAAACATGTGATCGGCCTATAATTTTTGGGGTCCGCGGTGCTACCAGATTTATGGAGCAGGTGGGTAACTCCTGTCGTTAGGAACTGGGGTAGCAAACCAGACTCCAAAACAGTCTGGTACTGAGTCGCCAAGCGAGCGTGCGACCTTATGAACCATTTGATCCAGAAATTGTGCAGCCCGTCCGGCCCTGGATACTTCCAGTTGGGCAACGGACGAACTGAACGAGCTACATCATGGGGGCAGATGGTAATAGCCCCCATTTCTGGTATTGGATCGCAGGCTCGCTCGACTTCCCGAATCCGATCACCTTCGGTGTGGCTGACAGACGCCGACCAGATACTACGCCAGAAAGAACACATGGCATCATCATACGGAAGGTGCGTGTCAACCACACCTTGGTCCGGTAGCTTCCAGCCCCTATAAACCCACCTTTCATCACTGTGGAAGGTGCGATTTAGAGAGGTTCGCCCATGCATACACTTTCTGCTTCAGGAAGTCAATGCGCTCTGTGACACGGGACACATATGTACTCGTAGTCATCATGCGTAGTCATCATGGCCGATATCAGTGCCTACTGAAAGCGCGCCTTACAAAGCACATTTCTCTAAGGAAAATATTGTCCTCCCTGAAGCAGATAATTTTGCCAATGAGCGCTCTGGCCCCACCAATACGGCGTTCAATTCTGCACTGCCAAGCTGGTACTTTTTTTTTGGTTTCGGTCGTGTATCTCTAGAGTAATTTGCTTTGACGTGAGCTACACGATATACCACTACAGCCGCGCAGTACAGAATCGAATGAGTATCGGTGAGGTCTTCGCAGTCATCAAAATATGTAGTTTGATAGCTGTGAATCTAGAGCCGCCACCAGCGCCCTATTTTTGTTATGCATGGGCAAACGATTCCCTCTTGTATCGTTACTAGGACCATTATGTATGACGGGAAAATATAAAAAATTTACATAACTGAATCAGCCTTTAACGGGAACGTTAGATATATACTACTGCTAGGACACATCATATCTTTGGCTCTTTGTGAGAGGGAGTGGGCCATAATCCACCACGCGGGCCCAGTGAGGCTTGGTGGATCTCGTTGGTCGAACTGTACTTTTATAGAAAAAAGGTTTTAGTATGGTAAAAGTTTACGAATTTTTTTAGTTAAGGTTCTAAATTCAATTCACATTATCATCATAAAATTCAATGCATTATTATTGCCCGGTTAAAGCTTAGGGTTTTAATGACATGCTTTTGGTTTAGGAAAAATAATTTTAAAAAAAAACTCTGTTTTATTGGGATTCTTGTATAGTGAGAACTGTTTAAATAAAACTTAACTGACACGTGCAGAGCTAGAAGGTGTTTGCAAGACTTATAGGGACCTCGTTAGTCTAGTGGTCGCAAGCGCTACTGCTGAACACGAGGTCCTGGGTTCGATTCCCGGGTTGGGCAAAGTGTCATTGGGATTTTCTTTCTGGAATTTGTCAGTAGCAGCCCGGAGTCTGGATTTGTGCCCGGTTGATGGCAATAGGCTCGCCCCCTATTACATGGGACTTAAACATAATTGGCGAAATGTGGGTGTACTATAGGTACACCTCTGCCAAACCCTTCGGGGAAACGAGGCGTGATGTTATGTTATGATATAGGGACAAAAATCAAGCAATACTTATTTTTGCTATAACAGTTAATACCACTGTACAAGTTGTTCATAACTATTAATAATAACATTCACCACTTCAGCCTGTATAATATTCTTTTTTTTTAATAAAACGGTTACTTTAGTAAACAATTCGTTCCTTATTTTAATCATAATTTCCATATTCATTAGACATGAAAGCTGTTTAGCTAGAAATTTCAACCTTAACTGAACTTGACAGCAAGCTGGAAGTCACCGCGAAAGACTTAAGTCAATTTATTAAAGTTTTCCTGATGAGCAGTTTACACTTGAAGCTTTACAGGAAAGTCTTCATAATAACTTAATAAGAAAATTTTTCATATACCTAATGTTCCTAGCAGATACGTAGTCCAATAATTCAAGACTCACGGTGTTCAAAATTGGCCTAAAGGTGCTATAACCTCTTCATTCCTCGACTCTACACAATAATAGCCTCAGAATGCTTACTCATAAAGTAATAATTGATTATTATAGTATCGGTTGAGGTTCACTACAGCTAGCTATTGCAAAACATACGTCACTCGAATAGTTTTAATGACGAATGAGTTATGAAATAAACTAGCAGCGCCCCGCGGTTTCACCCGCATAAGTCTCGATCCCGTGGGAATATCGGGATATAAGTATTATGGGTGTTATTCAGATTATAAACTATCTGTGTGATAAATTTCATCCAAATCCGTTTAGTAGTTTTTGCGTGAAAGAGTAACAAACATCCATCCATCCATCCCCACAAACTTTCGCGTTTATAATATTAGTAGGATTTAGTACCACTAACTACTGAATCTTTCTCATGATAATTATGTTAGGACGACTTTTTGAAAAAATACAGTCAACTAATTACATTTAAGATACAGGTATATACCAACTTATTATTGTCCTGTGCAAAGATCTTTTATCATACAGAGAAGGTATGGGCACGAGCATTGATCACACGCTTGCTCAAGGCGATTTCGTACTTCTATAAGTCAGTGATGTTTTCCTCCACCAATGTAAGATAAACTTAGAAAGTACATATGAATTCAAAAAGCCACAACGGTACTTGTGTAAATATTGTATAATAACAATAATAATATTTGTGGTTGTTTCCGATACCGGTGGGCTACTATTTTTTATATTTCAAATTATTTTATTTTATAAAAATATTTAAAAAGTAAATTATAATGTTAATGTAAATAAGAAAATAAATAATGTATATAAATGTTTTTTTTAAATAAAAATATTTAAAAATGTGAATAATTTGTATATAGATCACATAAAGGAAATCTATTAATAAGGGGTGACTTCTATTGTAATATCAACACGAATTGTCAAAGCGTGGGTGCGCAATATTGCTCTAACTCAACCACTTCCTATATTCCAAATATTAGTATGTATGTATTCTAAAACATCATTACCACAGATATAAATATATCTGAGTTGTGTCTATCGTGCATATTGAAACAATTTATATGGAGATTTGGCTAGAATACACCTACTGATGGTTGGTCTATTCCATTAGTTAGCACATTATTTTTTAGCTCTTCTAGTAGGTAGTTTTATTAATATAACAAATCATTTTTTCTAGAGCTTACTTTAATAGTACTTAAAAAAAAATAAGTATGTACCGAACTTATAATCCTTAAATCCTATGAAGTTCTTGGTAAAAATCCTGAAAAAATAATTTTGCTTACACCTACGACTGATCGTCTGTCTATGGTATTCTTAGTTATTAATTAATTATAATTTCGTACAAAATCTTAAATTTTTCACGTCTGGGCAAGATTTGAATTCTCTGAAGTATCGTATAAGTCTTGACATCTTGTGTAGGATGGTTTTTAAAAGAAATTAATCTGCCACTTTTTTCGTTGGAAAATATCCAATGATGTGGTAGTTATCGTTTGCCTTTTCACGGCTACGCATAATTTTACTAGTTTGAAAACGTAAGTATATATTTGTTTATTAAAATATCAAGAAGGGTTTTGTACATTAGCTCAAGGATTCAAGCAGACTTCAAGGATTGCACCACAAATTACAGGAAAAACATCCTTAGAGTTGGATACAGATACCAATTAGTGTGATTAAATCATTATTGAGTTTTCAATGGCATTTCATTCGACTAGATCAGTGATTCCCAAACTATGGGTTGCGAACCAATGGGGGGATAGAAGGACTGAGCAAATATTGGGTGGGCCTTCAAATTGATTTTCAGCTATGATTCATATTAAAACTAAGTACCTACCGAAATAAATTGTGTGTATCAAAAATAACTAATATCAAAGTTGGTGGTAAAATATTAAACAAATACATCCTTCTCATTGAACTTGCACTCCTTGTATTTAATTAAGTATGACATTTTTTACTGTTGAATGTTTTTTTGCTATTTGAAAAGTACTTCATTCATATAAGTATGCCCCTTTTTTCACCATGAAAGCCAAGATGTGAGTCCCAAATTTGGAGTTTTTTGTTAGGTACTATCGAAGAACTTCATATCTAAGCAGTTTGAAAACAAAATCCCGTGAATACGATGACCACATCTGTTACCACCCCGATTCTATAGCCGCCGAACGCTGCAAGCAGAAATAGTCCTTACGATGTACAGATATGAAGTTCTTCGACGGTAAGTATGTCGCGGTACAATCAACTTTGGGAACCACTGGTTTAGATGATTAGTTGACTAGACAAGTTGAACTTACATTATATCTAGGTACGATTAAGTACCAAGGTATATGTTTATTTTTTAGATGATAATCATATCAAATAACTCCAATCACGGGTTGCTTGTTTGATTGCAACCCATTTAAGAAATAAGTATTTACTTTATTTATTGCAAATACCTCATGTTTCGTTATTATATTCTTGCCATTTTTTCTTCTGAATATATTATAATAAAGTCGCTTTTCGTGTGTATCTGGTTTCCACCAACAATTACAGAATTTCTTCCCGAAGTTTTATACTCGTATGTATGTATGAATGATTAATTAAGGGATGGGTTATTGGTGATTTGTACGAATTTACACGCCCGAAACGGGCGAATCGCAATTTTTAGATAATATTTTTTTTTCTTGAGGCATTGCGCACGAAGTTAATTTATTTGTAAGCGTATTGACAATTGCAGAAATCGATTCGCCTAGAAAAAAAAAAAAAAAGTACGTCTAGTATACAATGCAATAAGTGATATAATTATTATTCTACCATTTAAAAAAACAAGCACTAACGTACCACTACCTACAATCATTTACTCTCGGAAGCTTTTTTTCTGTCGGGAAATTTTCAAATAACTTCTCGCGCTCTGGGCGGAGCGGGAGGGCGTGTCAGACTCTTACTGACTAAAACCCACCCGTGTTACTTCGATTACTTGTAAGTTGCCAGAAGCCACGCATCACTTTCGGACTTTCCCGCGACCCCGGCAGGCATCGGTCCTATCGGACCCCGTCAGTTGTGCTGACATCTCTTTATCCGCAAGCCCGCGCCGTCGGTGGCATCGGCTAGGGGCGTGAGAGGATTTGCCTCTCCCTCACGCGTTCCGCCTCCTCCATGCCCGGCCTCCCAAGGTCACCGCCACCGATCGCCTCCACGAGGACACGGCAATGTTCTGCCCAAGCCGGGCAAAACATCGCCTCCTGTTTAACGTAACCTCCGCCGTATGCTCCACCGTGTCCTCCCGGCGATCCACGCAATGATGACATCCGGGCGTTTCCTCCCGCCTTATCCGGAACTGGAACCTCCCGAAACATCCATGTCTGGTGAGGACCTGCGTCAGGCGGAAGGTGAGGACGCCGTGGCGCCTCTCTAGCCACTCCTCAATGAGAGGACTTATAGCCGCAATTGTGGCGTACCCAGCACTTGGTTGCGACAATCGCACTCTCCATGACGCCATGAGCCCGTCGGAGCTCTGTCCGTTGCGCCGTGATTTCTTGCAGCAGCGGATTTCTTGCGCCTGGTGCGACCTACTGCGTCAGGACCAACGTGTCATCAGCGTAACAATAGATGCTGACGCCGCTAGGGAAGTCGGCGCGTAGCACCCAGTCGTATCCGATGTCCCACAGATGCGTCCCCAGCACCGATCCCTGTGGGACACCGCACGAAATCTCTTGCCGGTTCCATTCTCCCTGGTGACCGGGGTGTCATCTACCCTGGTCACTAGGGAGAATGAAACCGGCGCTGTCCGTCAAATAGGCCTCGATACTCTCGGCACCTTCGACCAACATTACTGCGCACGTAGGTCCCACATACACGTGTTGAAGTCTCCCATTACCCCCCATCCCCATCCCCTCCTATTGTCCCCGGAGCCGTATTTGATTCTTATGTTAGGCTTTGAATCGGTGCGAATTAAATCCATTCTCTCCATTCTTGGTGAATACAACACAGAACACGGAACAGTGTTGACTTATAGGGGCGATTTTTTTAGACGAAAATATTAGAGAAGAAAGCGTTTCTTTACTGTGACAGCGGAAGACGTAAGGAAATCTTTTTTTTTTAAATGTCATGGATGTAATACATAGTTGTTTTAACTTTGTCATAATAATGAAAATGGCAAATAACCAAGTTTTCCTATAACAACTTCAATAAAATTCACTATTATCAATATCATAATATTATTTAGTCCAAACACTAAACTAAATTATCTAATAAATACAGCTATTTGGCAGATCGGACTGGCTCAGTCTTCGAATATTCGACTACGTTGGCGGAGACCCTTGACTTGTGGTATTCTAATTAAATAATTTTACCGTCATTAGCGAGGCGACAGTAATTTCTAATGTTTAGATATTAAGGTACCATTCCGTAGTCGACCGCAGCCGGCAACTGCAGACACGAATGTTGGCTATGAATCTCTATGAAATAGGTACCTTCTGTAGAGACGTCGTTCGTGTCGCGGCGACACGTCGCCCACAGTCGGCTACGGAATGGTACCTTTACGATACGCGCAGATCTGAGTCAAGAATACAGTGATGGCGTGCAAACGTGCAACAAAACATTCTCATTGTAAATATGTATGAAGATCTAACATAATTTGCAGCCATTAGACCAAACATCAAAAAGGTTCTGTGTACGGCAGATAAAACGTGTGCTCACACTCTCTTGTTGAAATATTTGATTAAATTACTTTACTACCTAATTAAAGAAAGTTAATAAGACTCTGATACAAATCTCTACTCAAAATAATAAAAAGCCAATCAATAGTCTCTTGTTGATAATAAGCGTTACGTCGGGTCAAACACGGTGTATGACTTAAAAATAAATCTCTACAGTAAAGTGTGGATTTGTATATGAGATAGACTGAAGGTAATTTTTTCTTATTATATCTCTGAAATTAATAATAAAGTAATAGAGATAATTATTACCTTTGAAAATTAGGTAACTAGTCTAGGGTAGATAACCTACCCTAAAATGTAAAATGGATTAAATCATAATCGGAAATAGTTATTTATCCAACATGTGAGGAAAGTTCGTTTTTCCTATGAGTTTTGATTTTGAGTCTTGAGCGAACGAAGGATTGAAAAATAGAATCACGAGCGCAGCGAGTGATTATAAATTTCAATCCTGAGTAAGCGAAAGACTCAACAAAACGAATAGCAAATGAACTTGCTCACATGTTGCATACAAAACTTTTCACCACTCCCAGCAAGAAAGTATTCAGTCATCATAGGTAAATAAATTAAATAGACATAAAGCAAATCAAAATAATTCGTTATTTTTTTAAATATCTTTAAAACTTAACATAAAAAAATCAGGCAAGGTTAGTTTCTGAACGGGATCATTACTTTCCTCACTGTTCAAGCAGTGAGGAAAGCCAACTTTCCTCACTGTTTTCGTAGAGGAAAGACACTTCTTTCGTGCGGGAGTGGTGAAAAAATATATAAATCATTTTAGATTCTGGCGCAAGCTCAAACTTTTCTATAAAATTCGTATTGTAACAATTTAAGTTTGTCATGGAAGCTATGAGAAATCCACCTCGACCGCTGTCTATAATTCTAATAATCAGAGCTATGCAGACGCATACCGCATACATTATGAGTAAACCCGCTTGCCGTACAGACAGAAAAAATAAGTCAATGTTATTTATTATCTTTGCATTGGTTACGATTCGAATAAATTAATAATAAAATTAATCGTCTTGTCGTAAATCAATTAAAATCAATTATGATGTTTCCATTATTGACCACTATAGTAAATCAGTTTAGTTACAACATCGGAAAGAAGACAACATAACATTAGATAAATAACACAAGCTCATATATCTATGGCGTTTCTTTTTGTTTTTTGTTAATGTCATCACAGGATACCCCGGTTAACGTCACAGGTTACTGTGAGGTTGTCGGCTGCTTAACCGGGGTATCCTGTGATGATACCTGATGCCTTAATAAATTAGGGCCTCCAGCCAGGGCATAAAACTTATAAACTAAGCGACTACACGTAAAGGGCACCCCCTGTGGGGTATGGATCTCAGCTAAGAGAGTCGCTGAAGGAGGGCAGCAAGGCCCAGGCTGGATCCGATCGTGATTATTTAAGGAAGAAAATAAATTAAAATTATCTAAAATCTTTATATTTATTAGACGGTAACATAGTTGTATAGTTTGAATGATGATATTATATGACTTGACTCGAAATAATAAGAAAGAAAGGCTTAATGCAGACTCGCGACTGTTTACGTCGCACAAACAGAGTTGACGCACCCTTTCGCAACATAACAGACTTCTAGTCAAAGTTGTTTAAAATCTTCTAAAAAGCTTTTAGGTATGAATGAATGAATACATAAATGAAGGAATGGAATGCATACTAAAAAAGCTTTTAGGTATGGTGCAAAAAATAACTGTTCTGTTAAACAAAACTTTTCGACTCTGGTGTGCGCCCTGTTTCATTTTTCGTAAATACGCAACAGAGGGTTGAGTATTTCATAGAAGTGTTTAAGAAAATAAGCAATTACATACCATTTTACACGCCTTAGGCTCCCGTATCCACGCTGCCTTAAACACAGTGTATGTATGCATGGTCCTATTAATATAGGTTGAACAATCCGCGTGGGGATGAAGAACAAACAAACGAGTAGGTACTGCCACAGAACAGGAGAGGATTCAGTTGGTTAAACCAAAACCTGACAACATAAATTACTATTGAAAGTCGGAAAGTTAATAGTTAGTGTAAGTTCCATGTATTTCAACATTTTAAGGGAAACTGTATTAAGCTCTCCTCTCTACATTTTAATAGGGGCTAACATATCCATCCAATTAAGAATAGGGAGTCATTGGGACTGCCGACAGAAGTAAAAACTTAAAACTGGTATTAGCACCATCAACAAATGTAAAAAAACCCCTGTCCGATCCGAAAGGGGTACAAAGTTACTGCAATAACATTACCAAAGAGTAAAAAAAAATCTTATTATTATTGAAAATAAAAAAGCTATTGCTATTTCAAATTCACATTTTTCAGTACCAAAATACCCTAAATCCATTAAAAATGAGAATATTTTCAACATAAGTCGGTATAATTTATTATTTGTAAACACCCGCTAAACGACGCTGCATGTAATAATTCGGTAAAAATACAAATAAAAATAAAAAAGCGGCGAATTTTGTTATTATTTTTTCCTGAAAATTTTCACATAAATACTCTCCGTACGATACTTAACAACACCCTCAAGGATCGGACAGGGTTTTTTTTACGTGTTGCAATTCTATATCCCAACAACACGCGAATCCATTTGTTTACCCGTTACCAAAAATCGCTGAACGCGCCTGAAGAAGTTTTCACTTCATAAATTCCATGTACTACATGCAACATCTCTTAGGAAACATCAGCCTAAGATGTATCTAAGCTAAGAAAGAAGATGTTTTCACACAAGTACAAAGCGTTAAGCGAGATGCTTTTATGTAAAAGTCGGTAAACGACTTATAAGATATGGTTAAAAGTACCTATCGAATGGAAGATATACCTTGATATAAACTAAAGACCAAACTGTAAACGAACCAAAATGTCGGGCAACATAATATAATCAAATAATGAATTAACGATATATTTTTGTTTTGTTTTTATTCGGTTTCATAGGACTGGATAAAAATCATCAGAAGCTCACACTATGTAATTATAAATCAAGGTGCGATGCACTACGACCGCGCGTGATGCCACATGCTCCTAGCGCTCGCACCGCACTGATGCCGCGACGAGTCCCATGTGCGACGACCCTAACTTCCGTGATTTAACTCAGCCTGCGGCCTGTTCTAAGTAATCCGTTGCACGCAGTCTTCACAGATTGCGTTCTACCCACATATGATGCAGTTCTACGACTTAGGATATTATCCGCGCCATATGGAAGATGATACTTCAGTAACCATCTAGGTACGTAACAGTGATTAAAATAAGCCGTAAAAGTTAAAGAGAGAGAGGGCAGTTCGTTATGTCGTGCCGTGAACAATTACGAACAGTTGTGGCTTTCTTGTGCGGAATTAAAATTAATCTCTTGAAGTGGCAGTGCGCAGACGAGGGAGAGACGTTACTGCATATTATGATGACAAGAAACACAATTACTTTCAGGGGAAGAGTTGAGAAAGTACGGATTTAAATTCCGCTTGGTCCCAAAAATGTTCAGCATATTGTGCTCTTCAACCAAAAATTTAAGTTAAAAAGAACACTTTCTACAACGTGGTTTAATTTCCGGATGCTTGCCACTACTATTTCCCTTTCAATGCAGCAACCTGCCATGTCAGTTACATTTTTTTATACACCGTGTTGATACCTATGATTAAGGTTGCCAGCCCTACTATATAATATAGTATTCTACTATATTAGAAATTATTACCTAAATACTATATTTCTAAAGAAAAAATATAGTAGGCGAAACTACTATAATATTATTGCAATAAAAAATGGAAAAATGATCGCAATAGGACCATTATTAATCTCATAAAAGCTGAATTTATGGTATTTTGTAACCTTAATTTAGAACGTGATTTTTCTGAGACATTAAAAAACAAATCCTGTTAGATAATAAAGGTTCATACTTACTCATAGTAGCAAAAAATATGCATATTTAAAATAATAAAAAGGTTTTTGTAATATGTACCTACTACATTTTTTCGCCTTCTACTATATTTTTACAGCCAATAGCTTCGAAAATACTATAATTGATATAAAAAAGTTGGCAACCCTACCTATGACAGAATACCCTCAAAGTTCTGCGCAAGGATATTAAGAAGTGTGGAGTGTTTAGTTATTAAAGTTTTTATATTGTTTATGTTTTTCAGCTGCATGTTTTTCATGACATGACATTCTCAATTTAAATTGTTACGTTTTTATTATTAGCCTATAACGCTTTTTTTTTTATTTTTGCCTTTCGAAAGTATTGCCTTAGCAGTGAAAACTGAGCTCGGCGTAGATATTGTGAACTAGCTATTTATTCTGTAACCATAACATTTCGTCTCTGTTTTCAGAATGATTTAAACTGGCCGGCAAAACTAAGTACTACACTTTTATAATTTTTTTCTAAACTATAAAAGTTCGAGAATTAAAATAAAAAAAACTTTTTAAAGCAATTTTTATCAGCTTTGTTGAAACTATAGTAAATTATACATTAGTAACATTTTTAAATCTAAAAAAAAGATAAAACAATAAAAAAATCAATAAACATTTACAAGTATGTTTTACATGTTATTTATTTTTTAATAACTGTTATTGCCTCCTCGGGCTCTGCTTATAGCTTCGAGTCGATTGGGCATACTGAACACGCGGTTTCAGAGCCGATGTTGTGGAATATTCTACCACTTTTCTATCAGGGCCTGTTTTAGTGCCCTGAGGGTGGTAGGTGGTGGTCTGCGGTTTCTGACTAGCCTCCCAAGCGTGCTCAATTGGGTTGAGATCAGGACTTCTTGATGGCCAAGCCATCACGCTTATACCAACCTCCTGAATATACTCTTGCACGACCCGAGCCATTGTGGCCGGCAATTATCATGCATCAGCATCGATCCATCACCCATATTTACTAAATACGGCCCTGCGTACTCATTGAGAATCCCCTGGGCATATCTTTCCCCAGTCAGAGTGCCATTTTCTATGGCCACTAACTCTGTGCGACCTTCTGAAGATATGCCAGCCCATAAATGTACACTGCCTCCACCGTACTGGACTCTTTCTGAGAAGCAGGCTTGGAGGTATCGCTCACCAGGTCACCTGTAGACACTTCGCCTTCCATCAGAAGTGTAAAATGAGAATCGAGATTCATCTGTAAACAAAATTCTTGACTATTCTTCTTGATCCCACTGTATGTGTTCACGGGCGTATCGCAGTCTTGCTACTCGATGCTCTTTCTCGAGTTTGGGACCACTCGCTGGACTTCAGGGTTTCAGGTTTGCCTCAGCCAGTCTTCTTTTCACTGTACTGTCACTAATGTAGTCTCTTCGGGTCTGAAGAAGCTGTTGCTGGACTCAACTGCATTTAGGTGGCGATTTCTCAACAGTGCCCAAGTGCCCGAGAAGACAGTTATATTGTGTCCACTGAACAATATAACTGTCTTCTCGGGAACTAGTACACCTGGGTCTGCCATTACCAGGTCTCCTCAAATGGTTTCCAGTCTCTTCATACCTTCGCTTCATCTTCTGGACCGTTCGTAACGTCACACCCACTATTCTTGCAGTACGACGCAAACTGATGCCTAGTTCCAGAAAAGTCATGATCCTAGCACATTCTTCAGGTGAACGAGGCATGATAAATAAGTTTTGTGCTGTTGTCTAACTTAGCTTTGGTAACAAGACTCATCGATTCTTAGTACTTTCGGCTGTGCGTTGATATGTCAGTCAGTCAGTTTCTCCTTTTATATACTTAGATAAGTAAAATGATAAAAATATTTGCTGTATACGATGCAAAAATTATTCCGGAAAATAAATTAATCTTTCCATCAGTTCACCAGTTATGTACTGTAAGTTATAAGAAAAGACTGGAAGACAATGATCGTAGAAAAATAATTATATTCAGAGAAAAGTTATAGCGACAGGCAATAACACTACACAGTACATAGAACATCATCATTTATCATCATTGTAAAAATCATTCAATATTCAAAATCATTTATCATTTATTTGCGCGCGTTGCTTACACTCAATACGGTGTCACAACAGATTGACTGCTTCAACTGTACTCTGAGTGAATACACACGGGCTGCATTTTGTAAATTTACTCTTGATTGTGCATAATAATATAATTTTAAGTCTAATCTTTGTAAGTTATTAAAAATAAAACTACACTATTGTATTAGGTAAGCCTGTGATGATAGTTGTATGTGAATATTTTTTTTTTTTTTTTTTTTTCACTATCGTTTTTTTTAATGATCATTTTATATTCAAAGTTTACTTCATAAGCACGTCATACATATAGTTTGTACTTATATCCAATAAGTATTACCACGAACTCGTTGTTTGTCGATGCGTGCCGGCAAAACAAATTCAGTTGTCCTCACTTTTTGCAACAATATTGTAATACTCGTAAATTTTTCCAATTTCGAACACTATTTATTAGGGGTTAAAGTATGAAATTGCCGATTTGTACTGAAAACTTGGAATTTGTATTTTTTTTAATTTAACATATTGATTTAATCAAAATAATTACCATTATTATCTATACATTGCTGCCATCTAATGGGAAGGTCATTTCTGCCTTTGCGATAGAACTCTCGTCATCTAGATTCGAAAAACTGTGTGAAAGCATTTTGTACTGCCTCCTGAGAAGAAAACTTTTTATCACGTAGAAAATTGACCAAATCACGAAAAAAATGGTAGTCCGTTGGAGCAAGGTCTGGCGAATACGGAGGGTGATGAATGGTTTCTAATTGCAGTTCCTGTAGAGTTAAAACGGCTTCTCGTGCTGTATGAGGTCTCGCGTTATCATGGAGCAATAATGGTGAAGATTTCTCATATTATTTTTATTTTTTTGATTTGACGCAATCAAATGAGTCAATATTGTTGGTAAGGTAATGTTAAACCATGCAGCTAATTCCTGGGTAGTTTGATTCGGATCGGCTTCCACCATCTCTTTCAATTCATTGTTATTCACCTGTGTGAGCTCTTCGGTCTTCCACGTGGTTCGTTATTCAAATCAAAGTTTCCATCACGAAAGCGTTAAAACCAAAATCACACAGCGGTTTCTGCCACGTTAGTTCCGCGTCGGAACTCGTATTAAATAATAACTCGAATTTTCGAAGTATCCATCTTTCTTGTCTAAGCTGAATAAAAAAAAAACTGAAAGTCGATAATCGAATGTTGCACATTTATAAAATAAGAATTTCATGGGTACCTACCATGTGAAAAAGTTTCACTCAAAAATCTCAAACCATGAAGGTACTATGTCAATTTGAAGTACCTATTACAATAAAACGGCAAATTTCATACTTTAACCCCTGTTATTATAGTTTTGATTTGTTAGTTTTTCCTTTTATTAGAGCCATCAAAGGCAGTTGCAATTGCATTGTGTCGAAGGAAAATTTAAATATACGAGTATGTAGACTTAGCTTGCGTAGACGAAACAAATTTTCATTCAACTGATGTCACATTAGTGGCACTGGCATCATCCTGGCATTTATAATAGCATTGCAACATACTTTAAATGCTTCTGTTTATATTAGTTTTCTATCAATGCATATTTATAGTTTTAAGATACGACTTTACGTTAAGCACAGAAGATGTAGTATCTAGTAGTAGATGTACATCTTCTAGTGGTAAGTACTTTTTCCAACGATACAATAGATATTTTTTTAAGTTTCAGTAGGTAACTACGAGTATTCTTCGAATTTTCACGCTTTTTCAATTAGGTACCTACTCGCTAAAGGTTCAGAAAAAAACGGTTGCATACAGGTCCGTATTACAGAAGGAAACTCAAGTATTGATCTCTGTTTAAAACTAGTTTTAAGTCTGATTTTAATTTTAGAACGTTCCTCAAGCATAGATTCATTGATCATAGTTCAGCTGAGTTTGGCTTTATTTTAGATCGTTACTCAGTTCGCGAATCGAACCCAAGCAGTGAGTTGATCTATAATCACCCAAGTGTGGTCGAGACCACGCTTGAGCATAGATTGTCACGTCAAATTGTATATTTTTGCTGTGTTCATGCGTTGTCGAGTTTCTATATTGTTGTTTTTTTGAATGATTACTATCAAAATGGATGCAATTGAAGATTTGTTTGACGATAATTCAAACAGAAGGTTGAACTTTAGCGTTCCTCTCATATATTTAATAGACAGGCCCAAAAAAATTGTGAAAACTCCAAAAAAAGGTACAGTTTTTCACGAGATGTGGTGAAATATTTAATTCTACCTATGATATATCACGATTTAAGAAAAACTCAATTCCATTGTTTTTTCTTTTACCTTTTTCTTAAATATCATATGTAGAATTAAATATTTCCCATAGCCCCAAAATTGCAAATTCTTGTGTGTTTACGTTTTTATGCGACGGCTTCAACAAACTGATGTTTTCACATAATTGACCTACGTAGGTACTGACATTTTAAATAACATACCTATATAAGGCTATAGATAAGTCCTTTAAGCTAGACTTAATTTTCTTACAAAATGACTAAACTTTACTTCAATAAATTAATGGGGGATTGTACTATTCGGCATCGAAATAATAACGCTGATTTCCTAAATAATTGGGCTCATAAGGTATATTTTAATCAGAACCAAGTTGGTAAATTAAATAAATTGTAAACGAAAACAGGCTGATGCATAGACAATACACATCTCTGCTTGAGGCTCGATTTGAGTCTCGATTCAGCTGAGTATAGATTGATTACCGTTCTGGAATAAGACTGATGCTCAAGTACTGATTCTATACTTAAACAGTGATCAACTGATTGAAGATCAAACTGGACTTGAGGGACGTTCTGTAATACGGACCTAAGTCATGCGTTATATTATTCCAAATAAAATATATTTGGACCCAGAAATAAAGATTTTTCACTTGTCTCTATCTATAGAATTTTGGTATTTTTCACTTGTAGTCCACAATTGAAAAATATCAAAATTCTGTAGATTATGCTTGTTTTTCTCTTTTCAGTGTGTTTTTGCAGTTGAATTTTTAGTTATTTCAAATTATTTTGGTCTTAACCTAACATCTAACGTAGTTATAGGAAATTATGTTAGTGAGTTTATATGCTCTGCAATCTTTTAGAGTTTTTTTAATGATTTAGCTTTTGAACAAAAATATGATTTAGGAATGTTGGGTTTGCTTAGAAAGCGCGTATCTTTCACATAAAGCCCGAAACTAAAACAAGACGGGCGGTGGTCTGAAAAGACGCATAACTACAAGTTTCTGTTTTAAATTACACAACAAAAACTTGTTTACTCTAAATCTACTCCCTGTTATGATACCTTTTCAGAGCTAGACAGTGTTGGCTGCTATGCGGGTAGGGAGGGACAAACATTTTTGCCTGATCGCGACGCGAACTTGTTGAATGAAACGTTATCGAATTTCGCTCTAATATTTTTTTTCATCAAACTTGACAGTTGGTTACGGTAATGGTATGGGGTGTATTCGTTTGAATTTCCGAACGCAGCCTACGTTTGAGTGCTGTTCGCGTGCATTGTGATCCTGGCTTTGTGCCTCAACGCTGTAGTACGCAGTAATAGCTTTCCGAAAGAAAATTGTTCAGTATGACCAGTACCTAAAATAGCAACAATGATACAAATTAGCTTGCCTTCGAGCGCTTGCTCTTCAAACTTAGGTCGTTCTTGAGTTGTTAGTGACAAACCGCACTGATGAGTGGAGGACTAGTACGAACGGTTCACTGAAACATCAATAACAATGTATTTTGATCTCGAAATATTGTCTATAGTCAACATTATTGAACAAAGGACTTCAATTGGTTGGTTTGTGGGATTTCAGCGTACGTTTGGCGTACGCTTTGATTGAGTAGCTTTCTATTACGATGCATCTTTCACTGATTCGCATCAGGGCGCTAATTGGTAATTTGTCGGTGATCCAGGTCCTGTGTTCAGTGTGAACACTGTCCCCTATAAGTGCACTTTATATATATGTATTTACAGTGCCAATAATTCAACGAACAGCATTCGAAGCCGTACCAAATTTACGTTTGATTGCAGTTAATTATCAGCAGTTGAAGAAAATATTTTGTGCAGGTTTCGTATTAATACGCTAACACTAAAGTCTGCTCTGCACTCAAGATACTTTGTGTATGAACGTGGCATAGGTTTACAGTCTCCCACTTTACATAGCTTCTACCTTTTTACTCTCGCTGTTCGGGAGGTGTTCAAATTTGATAGAGTTGTAGGCATTTTAGTACTGAAATACATTTTTTTTATAAACTTAACTAATCTTAACTTTTCAAATTCGGGGACAGTAAAGACACCAATAATTATAGACCCGTATCCGTGTTGCCAGTTTCTAGCAAAGTTTTTGAAAAGGTAATGCTTAATCAAATGCCAATCATTTTAACAAAAATGAAATCCTCCACGATCAACAGTATGGTTTCACCAGAGGACGTTGTACCACTGACGCCGGTGTTACCTTACTAAGAAACATTTTTAACACGTGGGAAGAGGCCCAAGACGCAATAGGAATTTTTTGTGACTTCTCTAAGGCGTTTGATTGCGTCGATCACGAATCCTTACTTTTGAAACTTGAGCATTACGGACTTGGAAAAATTGCACTCAATTTAGTCAAATCTTATTTAAATGATAGACCACAGCATGTTCAAATAAACGGTATCAATTCACTAGGTTTAAAAGTAAAAATGGGTGAACCACAAGGCTCGATATTGGGTCAATTCCTCTTTTTAGTGTATATTAATGATCTACTCCATTTATTTAAAAATCAACCACAAATGGTGTTATTTGCTGACGATACTTCCTTAATTTTTAAGGTAGATAGACGTGCTACAAATTTTGACGACGTAAATAACGCCCTACTGCAGGTCCAAAATTGGTTCACTGCTAATAATTTAGTATTAAATATTAAAAAAACTAGTGAAGTGCATAAAATTTATTTACCAAATGTCAAAAGTAGTAATTTTGAGATAGTATTAAATCAAGAGAAACTAGAATTTGTCGATAAAACTGTTTTCCTGGGGATCACGCTCGACTCAAGGCTACAATGGGGTCCTCATTTAACATCTCTTGCAGGACGGCTAAGTTCAGCAGCATATGCTGTCAGAAAAATCCGTCAATTTACTGATGTAGATACCGCGAGGCTAGTCTATTTCAGTTATTTTCATAGTATCATGTCTTACAGTATTTTACTTTGGGGACGGGCTGCAGACATCCAATCTATTTTTATTCTGCAGAAAAGATTGATCAGAGACATTTATTATCTCCGCAGGCGCGACTCTCTTAGGGAACTGTTTAAGGATATTAACATCATGACGGTACCTTGTCAATATATTTATGAAAACATCATGTACGTAAGAAAAAAATTACATCTTTTTAGTAAAAGAGGTGATAGACATAATTATAGTACAAGAAATAGGGACTTAGTTGTACAACCAGGTTTCAGACTGGCTAAGGTAGACTCATCTTTCATGGGGTACTGTTTTAAATGTTACAATAAAATTCCTCCCCACATACTTCAACTTAATGAGACGAAATTCAAATCTTGTATAAAACGCACACTATGTAGGCAGGCATATTATAAGTTGAGGCATTACATCACAGATAAAAATGCTTGGCTCATTGCTGGTCCTGCTCCACAACCACAACTAATTCACATACACACTGATTAACATTTTGAAAATACTGTTGGAGCTGCTGAAGATTGTAAGACCATCTTTGTATTGTATAAACTCAATTTCCTTTGTATTATATAATTGCATAGCACAGGTGTGACTACTATGTACTAACGAGCTAACATTTACCGGGTAATATGTAGTATTTCATTGACTTGAATGTGCCCTGGCGGCTGTGAGTATGTCATGCTCACTCAAACGTCTCGCTGATGGTGGCGCGTGTGTTGGATCATTTAGCTCCCTTCAAAATGGTTGAGCTGAATGGTGCTGATCCACGCGTCATGTTCGTGAACGGGCGCCGTCAGTTGGGACTGATCATCTCTTAGCTGCCATGGCTTATTTTAATTTATTTTAAGTTTTTGAATGATACTTTATTTTTATTACGGACGCTTTTACGAACGTGCACGTCTTTCTACATTGTTCTCACATGCATACTCGTAATTTCAAAATGAACGATGTAACCAATATTTTGTATCAAAAATTTTATTTAAAAGAGTGTCCGTGGAGTTTTTTGCCCGTTCTTCTCCATAGGTACCTACAACGCTTTGGAATGGGCAACTAGCTTCATATTTTTGTCTGACCGACTCCTTGACAATTCAAAAGTGTCTGTAAATGGTTTAATTGAAATAAATGCTTTGAGTTTGAGTTTAAAAACGCCTCAAACGGACAATGTTTAAAGTATGTGTCACTTTCAGACACCTTTTTTTGGGCAGCCGTGTAAAAAGGTTCCTGGTTCTGTACTGCCCACACTCTAACAATTTAAACGCGCCCTAAGTAGTGCACAATCGTTAATAATTTAAAAATATAATTTCTATGTGTTATAGTGGAATAAAGGAGATAATAATAATAATAAGATTTGCGGTTCAAATATGACTAGATTGCAGTGCTAGGTAATATATGTATAAAGCACACGCCTAAAGTTTCATACATCTAGTTAGTGGGTGCCGTACTGTTCCCCTAGATAGGTTACAAAATTACCTGTGTTTAGGAGAAACAGTTCCGAGAGAGATTCTGGTCGCACCAGACCTAAATAAAACCCTGAATGCCATCGTTTTTTTGTTTTGTTGCAAAGGTTCCGAGGACGTATCGTAAGAATCGTATGTTATAGTTATCCGTGATGAATACGAGTCACAGCAATTATATCAGAGCCGAGGCGTATCATGCAGAATAATAGATATTTTTTTTTGCGCCGTATGCTGCCGTAAACAGAGAACTTGATTGAGTATTGTCACAGAATGTTGAAGCTAAAATTGCATTTTGTACAATGGTAAGCTGACGCATATTAATGCAATGTTTGTTTATACTTGACTTCGCGGGCCAAGCGGGTCAATACCTGAACCGAGCTGGCAACATGCAACGGATAGATAGACACTCGCGATAAGATAAAATATCTCGTAGTTCCTACATAAATCTTTGCAGACAAGCTCTCAAACAATTACCGAGAGTATTCAGTGGTTATTATTTAGCAGGATGTTTTTTTTTTTTTTTTTTTTTTTGTTAGTTTACAAATAAACCTCACAATATAGCCATTGAATGCCGCGGTAGATTCGAAGGCCGTGCATACGACATTAATATTAGACAATAATGTGCAGTAGGTACAAAACAACGATTTCCTTATATGTTAAAAGATTTCATTCATATCCTATACTATCAAATGAGCAATGTTTGAATATCTATATATACACTCGAGAGCAATGAATCCGGGTCACTTAAAGAATCCTAAAAATCTCGGAAACTAAAAATGCTAGGTTAATGCAATAAATTGTATTTAATAGACAATGTAATACTCCTTAAATGAAGGTATTAAAACTTCTTAGTTATTGTAAAGTTATATCATAAAAAAATCAAATTTGAAAAAGGGCCATTTCGAAGATGGAACTACGAAATTACAGCATTTGGTTTTGCTTTTGTTTGTAATCTGTCATTTATGTGGATACATAAACCATGTTGATAGTGCTCTATATTCATTATTCAAGCTGAAATTATGTCGCTTACGCCTGAAGAATGCACCAGAATACTTACAATGCTGGAAACCGGCCGGAGTCAGCGCGATACAGCCAGGACTGTCGGTGTGTCGCTGTCAACAGTACAAAGAGTTCTCCGACGTTACGAAGAAACTGGTTCTAACCTACGCAGACCAGGAACGGGCAGAACCAGGTGTACCACAGCACGAGAAGACCGATACTTGGTGAACACCATGCTTCGAAATCGCTTTCTTATAGGAACTGAACTCACAAATCAGTTTCGACGCCTCGGAGGAAGTAACCCAAGTGCATGGACAGTAAGACGTCGGCTTGCTGAATCTAACTTAAAACCCCTTAGACCTGCAAACGGCCCTAAACTGGAGCGTGGGCATCGTATTTCAAGACTAAGATATGCCCAGAGCCACGTAAATTGGAGTATTGAAGATTGGTCAAAAGTTATGTTCTCCGACGAATCAAAATTTATGCTCTACAAGCACGATGGAAGACACAGAGTGTATCGAAGACCAGGGGAAAGATTCAAGCAAGCATGCATCGAAGAAAAAGTAGCCTACGGTGGTGGGTCTGTACTTGTGTGGGCCGGAATTTCTTCTGAAAGTCGCACAGAGCTGGTGATCATAGAAAACGGCTCTTTAACTAGCGAAAGATATGTGGAAGAAATCCTCAATGATCACGTTGGTCCATTTATGGTCAATTTAGGTGAGGATGCTATATTTATGCATGACAATGCCCGACCTCATACAGGTAGGATTGTGAATGACTACCTTCAAGAGATGAACATTACTCGTATGGAGTGGCCAGCGCGCAGCCCGGATATCAACCCGATCGAGCATGCTTGGGACGAGCTAGGCAGATGCGTAAAACAACGAAACCCTCCCCCAATCACGCTTCGTGAGCTCAAAATTGCTCTCACAGAGGAATGGGAGAATATTCCCCAAAATCGTATAAGGAACTTGGTGTACAGCATGCCAAACCGCGTAAACGCAGTAATGGAAGCACGAGGAGGCAATACGAAGTATTAAAATTCAAGAAAATCGTAATAAAGTTCAAAAATTTCATGTTTCCTATTTTTGTTTTAAGGAGAGATCAGCAGTTTTTTTCTTTATGTAATTTTGTGTTAATAAAATGTATGGTGACTCATATTTTTTTTACTTTCATTTAAGGAGTATTACATTGTCTATTAAATACAATTTATTGCATTAACCTATCATTTTTAGTTTCCGAGATTTTTAACATTCTTTAAGTGACCCGGATTATTTATTAATAATTCGAGTGTATAAAAGAAAGTAGTGTTAGTTACACTAATTTATAACTCAAGAATGGCTGAACCGATTTGGCTGAAAATTGGTGGTGAGGTAGCTTAGAACCAGGAGACGGACATAGGATACTTTTAATCCCGGTTGGGTAGGGTAGGTAGTACAGGTAGTGTAGGTAGGGTACGTTAGGTAGGATAGGGTAGGGTATGCAGGGTAGATAAGGTAGGGGTAGTAGGGTAGTGAAGGTAGGGTAGGGTAGGTAGGGTAGGGTAGGGTAGGTAGGGTAGGTAGGGTAGGTAGGGTAGGTAGGGTAGTGTAGGTAGTTAGAGTAGGGTAGGTAGGGTAGTGTAGGTAGGTAGGGTAGGGTAGGGTAGGTAGGGTAGTGTAGGTAGGTAGGGTAGGTAGGTGCGCCGTAGATAAGTAGTGCGTGTGAAGCCGGGGCGCGCAGCTAGTATTATAATATAATGTCGGAAATACGTCACTGATTCGACTAAAATGAGCGCTAGTCGACAGTCTACAACATAATGCTCGGTCCGGCTGGAGCTAGGCAGACTTCGTAGGCGGTCAAGCATTAAAGACGATTAGAAACTGTCGCGCGTTCCGAATAGTTGTGTCCTGTACCTACAGCGTGTGATATGCTAGCGTGAATTTGATCGTGAATTATATTTTGATCTGAACTGCAAACGGTTTTTCTATTGCGCAATAACCAACACTACCCACAGTACGCCCACAGTAGTTAAAATATGATAATAACACAATAAGAAAGACACATACCCTCCTTCATTACGAGTATATACATATGCTGACTTGCAAAACTAAGTACTACACTTTTAAAATTTCAATTTCTTCTAAATTATAGAAGTTACAGATTTAAAATAAAAACGTTTTATAGAATTTTTTATCAGCTTTCTTTGAAACTATAGTAAATTATACATTAGTAACATTTTAAAATCTAAAAAAATATAAAACAATAAAAATAGCCTTTTTTAACTTAGTGTCATAAAACTCAATTAACATTTACAAGTATTTTTTACATGTTATTTATTTATTAATAACATTAATTGCCTCCCCGGGCTCTGCTTACAGCTTCGAGTCGATTTGGCATACTGAACACGAGGTTTCGGAGCCGATGTTGGGGAATATTCTCCCATTCTTCTATCAGGGCCTGTTTTAGTGCCCTGAGGGTGGTAGGTAGTGGTCTGCGGCTTCTGACTAGCTCTAGCTCATCCCAGGCGTGCTCAATCGGGTTGAGATCAGGACTTCTTGATGGCCAAGCCATCACGCTGATACCAACCTCCTGAATATACTCTTGCACGACCTGAGCCGTGTGTGGCCGGCCATTATCATGCATCAGCATTGATCCATCACCCATATTTACTGAATACGGCCCTGCATACTCATTGAGAATCTCCTGGGCATATCTTTCCCCAGTCAGAATGCCATTTTCTATGGCCACTAACTCTGTGCGACCTTCTGAAGATATGCCAGCCCATACATGTACACTGCCTCCACCGTACTGGACTCTTTCTGAGAAGCTCACTAGGTCACCTGTAGACACTTCGCCTTCCATCAGAAATGTGAGAAAGTGAGAATCGAGAGTCATCTGTAAACAAAATTCTTGATCCCACTGTATGTGTCCACGGGCGTATCGCAGTCTCGCTAGTCGATGCTCTCTCTCGAGTTTGGGGCCACTCGCTGGTCTTTCAGGTTTTCTTCAGCCAATCTTCTTCTCACTGTACTGTCACTAGTGTAGTCCCTTCGGGTCTGAAGAAGCTGATACAATATAACGGTCTTTTTGGGCCCTAGTACACCTAGGTCTGCCATTACCAGGTCTCCTCAAATGGTTTCCAGTCTCTTCGTACCTTCGCTTCACCTTCTGGACCGTTTGTAACGTCACACCCATCATTCTTGCAGTACGACGCATACTGATGCCTAGTTCCAGAAAAGTCATGATCCTAGCATATTCTTCAGGTGAAAGAGGCATGATAAATAAGTTTATGTGCTGTTGTCTAACTTAGCTTTTGAAACACAATCATCGATCAAGAAAAAATTTGAAAATAAAAATAGAAACAGAAAATGAATGGTAAAATTGTAATTCAAAAAGGATTATTTTTGATTTTAAAGTTTTTTTCAGTCATTTCTTAAAAGAAGGTTAGGTACCGACTATGAAGTTTTTATGTACAAAATTAAACTCTTTTTCTAGTCCTTTTTGTTTCGAAAGTATATCTTGTGTTCTTAAAAAGTTATTGCAATTTTAAAAGTGTAATACTTAGTTTTGCAGGCCAGTTTAGTTATTTAAAATCACGTTTTCGAAAACGGCTGTAACGATTTCGATGAAAGTTGCAATATTGTGGTTTACGGGGATCTTACCTAGCTAGATCGATTATTGATATCTGGGAAAATTCGTTTTCTCTATTTTCACTGCACAGCCTCGGGAATGCAATACAACGTTGGATGATATGATTATCTATTTTGACCCGAGCTGAGCTCGATCGACCATGTACTTTAACTGAAAGTGAAAAATAAAATTGAAAAAACCGCAATAACCACAATCAGTTCAATAGATCTATTTTACAGAGAATAGAATTTTCTTAGAAGATTATTGGCATCCATTACCAATAATAGTAAATGGAGTAATACTACGAAATACGATCCGATTTATTGAGTCACTAATTAATAAAGCTATAGTTTTCACTTTAACAATTTTACCTAGAAGAAATGAATTGTATTAGTATTGTTTTATTGGAAATGTAGATAATGTTGCATCCAATCTCCCATCATTTTGTTCAGGTATTATTTTACTGCATCATCTATAATCGGGCCCTAAGAAAGTAATTTCAAAACACCTTTAAATTATGAACAACATTCACAAATGAATCATATATTATCTGGAATTCAAATGCAATCAATTACATGATACAACGTATAAACCTAAATTATTAAACCGAGTTCAGACAATAATTTCGCCATGACATTTTAGTCTAAAGTTCAAGACGTTTTAGTAGATACAAAATTATGTTTTCAAACTATTCAATAGGTGGCCATCATTCTTGCTGGCATGGCATTACACGTGCTCCTGCCCTTTATATTTATGAAGAAAGTTACACCAGCAGCCGTCAGTTAGAAAGTACTTTAGAACATCAATCTTTAAGTACTTTTGGTTTCTTTAATACTACGTTGTATCCTAGATTCTTGTTGCACGTTTAGTACTCCTTAAGGAGAATAGAGAATATTTTTTTCTAGTTAAGTTTTACTTTTGATTTTATTCTCTCTCGTTGTTATCAACTCTCAAACTGACAGTTTCAGAAAACTTTTTAGCGACGTATAAGATTAATAAATTAAAATATCGAACTCACTGTTAGATAATCCGTGGTTACCGAACTATTACCTAAACCATAAGTAATATATTTTTGTTCTGGTTTAATAATAATTACGAAACGTCTGTGTCCAGTTTCCCTCAGGCCACAACTCTACCGACACATCTCACGGAAAATACGCAACGGAAAGTTTGTTGAGCTTGAACCTGCAATGCTTTTAAAATTACCTCTGAAATTTCAGGCCGAAATTACGTCACGTTTGCACAATAACCATAAGCACGCCGAATTTTCGTCGCGTAATTTACGGCTGGTGTGTCGCCCCACTTAGATGTGCAGTTAGTGGGTAATATAATGCTCTAATTTCTTTCACATTTTGACTGTCTGTGAGTGTCATAGAACATTTTGAACTTTTGTCATACAAACAGTATGCATTTAACCGTCCCGTTGATCTCGTGGTCGCGAGCGCGACTGCTGAGCGTGGGGCCCTGGGTTCGATTTCCGGGTCGGGCAAAGTATTATTGGGTTTTTCCATTAGGAATTTCTTACTAACAGCCCGGAGTTTGGAAGTTGGCGGTGTGATACCCCCGTGCCTCGGAAAGCACGTTAAGCCGTTGGTCCTATGCCTGATCTCTCTCCGGTCGTGTCGGATTGCCGTCCCAGGCTAGTCTCCGTTGAGATTGGCCGCCGTGGCCGAAATACGGTCTAGAGGACTATATATTTACAGAAATTCAAAGGCAAGGAGAATGCAATTGGGTGGTTCCAACATCCCACACATCATTTCTAAAACAAAGGAACATCATCACAGTAGAACATGACGTGGAAATATATGAGAAATTCCATAATATTGAATACGCAATCAATGTTGCATACATCTGAAATTCATTATGAATGTTGGATTTGCAGTATTGAAGTGAAAACTTCTGTAGGCCCACTTTGCGCTCTTTCTGAACAGTGTTCCCCAGCGAACACTGTTCAGAAATAGGGGAGACAGCAAGATGGGACAGGCTGGATCAAAGATATATTATTAATATTAGTCGGGGAATTTAAAGCTGGCTCAGCATCGACGCGGGCTGGCGCATCGTTGAGCAAGAGTCGGTGGGGAGTATTATTTACTCGGGAGGGTCATGATCGCGGAGGACCTAAGCGTCGAGGTCGGAATGCGGGTCGTCGTTTGTGTTTGTATACTGTACTGGTGGCCCTACCGCTTACCTGGAGGAGGGTTACAGTCATCTGGGTCGGTCAGAGGTGAATCGGGTTAGCACACAGCCTCTTTTATGTCATTCTTCGCATTGAATTTCAAAGAATCGAAGTTAACCGACAACAACAAAAGATGGTTGTTTTAGGTTTCCACAAGTGTTTTCTAAAGTGTTCTCTCATTATTAATATAATAATGTTATTTGACTACATATTTTAATTATAATCAAAGTAGCTCGTGGCTAAGTAATAACAGCCGCACGGGTCGATCCATCAGGTTAAGCTAAGCTTGCGGGGGTTGGTCCGTGGATGGGTGACAATCTTTTACATATCGAGATTCCTCCATGCTCGGATAGTACGTTAAGCCGTTGGTCCCAGCTGTCATTCTTGGATCTTTGACAGTCGTTACGGGTCGTCAGAAGCCCGAAAGTCTGACAACCAGTCAGACCAAGGGGTATCGTATTACTCAGTTACTGGGTTGTGGAGGTCAGATAGGCGCTCCATGTAAAATATTGGTGTTCTGCTCCATCCGATTAGATTGGAAGCCGACCCCGACATACTTGGAAAAGGCTAGGCAAATTGAATTGAATTCTAATTAAAATAAAAAAACCTCTGATTTTTTAAATTCTGAATTAGTTATGGGAAAAATAGCAGGTTATCTTGCGCATGCAAATTTATGTATAAGGTTTAGTCTCCAACGAAAATGTGCATATGTTTCACACAAAGGTATTAAGATACTTAACACAAAAAGCAAATTAACTTTGAACACCGTTGTACCTGAGTTACATCGAAGGGAAATATCGTGACAAAATGTGAAGAAGTTTCACTTTATCAGAAGCTATAGCAAATCCGATCTTCATACATTTACACAAAGTTTCTTGTTGAACGACTGCTACTAACAACAATAGCTATGTTAGTTTTAATTTGTTTTTGTATATCTAACCAATTAATAAATAATTATACATAATGGTTTAAAAAAACTTGTTGCATTAAATGTTCATTTACAAACAATCACATGATTATTTATATTTCTATGATAAAAAATCGCTCGTATTATTGTATTGTATAAATGTTACAGTCAAAATTGTTAATCGGTCATAACTATTTTCGACTGGTTTCGGTCAAAACCGTTTTCTCTATAAAAATCAGTTTTTACGGAACGTTTTGTTACCCTTCCACTTCACGTTCATGGGTTAGTTCAAAGGGAATTACAGATAGTGCAATCCACGACGACGCACCCAACTCCGCGATTACTATACAGTAAGCTGTACTAGTAAGGAGCGGAGCGGAGTGGGGCGCGTCGTCGTGGATTGCATGTGAAATAACACTATCTTACCACTTCGTCATAGTTGCGTTGGTATTTATTTATTTTAGAAGTATGTATGACTGTATGTATGTATGCATGTTAGTAAGTATATTGCCATATAATTTGTTTTTTTTTTGAGCGAATTGTTTTGATTTTATGTATTTTACTTTCTCTCTACTCTTACACACGGTGTCTACATCTCTTTTTACCCTCTGTGCTATCGCAGGTATGCTGGAAGAGATTAAAGGGTTACAAAACCCTAACTACCAACCTAATACATTTCTAATTAAATGATAGTATTTTTTTTAAATAGTTCTAACCTGTCAAATGACTGATTTTTGTAGTTCAAAGTTGTTTTGACCGATATAGTTTCAACTGCGACATAATACCTAATACAATTATAAGTCATTAAATGTTAATACATAGTATTTAGTATACTATTATATGTTAGTAAGAAGTACTGGGAGTACCTAAATCATAACATCGACGTCGTGGAAATGAGCGCGTTCGTGGCAATGCGGAAATTAAAACAAACTAGCCTTTGTTCATTTGTGTTTTTGCTAGAGCTTAATTATTATAATAATAGCTTTTTCCAACAGTACCTTGGTAACATAAACACTAAATTAACTCATTTAAACCACGACTGCATGTAGGTATCCATTCAAGCTACAACGTGATTACACGCCTCTGTGGAATAAAAGCACACAATCATCTATTGTTTGATACAAGAAGTTCAAGTATTTTTAGACTCATTCTTCTAAGACACTGAAGTGTTCTTAGTATCATTAGCTTTATACAGGGTGTTTGGCGCATGGACCGACACAATTTTTTGGGGAGTTGAGAGGGTCATTTGCGAAGTTTCACCCAAAGATCCCATGTCCTAAGTGTCACGGTTAATAAGATATGATTTTTTTAGTTTTTTTCCAAAAATTACCCGGAATCTTGCTTTTAAATCGTCATATTTTTTTTTTTATTGGTTGTAATTGCACGAAATAACTTTTATTGTATCCTGCAATGTATTCTTATTATAATCATCTATTAAAATCATTATTTTATGCAATTCATCTGTAAACAAATACTTATGTGATTCCAAAGTCAATTTTGTTTTTAAATGTGTGAAAAATTACTACTTCTAAATTCAGTTTAAAAAAACTAACAGCCATTTTGAACATAGTTTTATTTAAAAAAGTTCTTTATTTATTTAGAATAAGAATACATTGCAGAATACAATAAAAGTTATTTCGTGCAATTAGAACAATAAACAAAAAAGTAATGACTATTTAAAGGTGAGATTTCGGGTAATTTTGTGAAAAAAACAAAAAAAAACATCTCAATAACCGTGACACTTAGGACATGGGGTCTTTGGGTGAAACCTCCCAAATGACGCTCCCAATCCCCCAAATAATTGTGTCGGTCCATGCGCCAAACACCCTGTATAGCGCGACAAGGTCGGAAAATATCCCACGGGAGGAATAAGGCTAGGTAACATTAAATAAGTTTGTTTTTATATGCATTTATATTGAGATCAGTTACACTTCTTCGACCTGGTGAAGGCCGCAGGAAGCACAGAACCGGTCGAAGTGGCGATCCATACAATGTAAAAAGAAACTGCACTCATTTTTTATAGGCAATTGACATGGAGTTCGATATATTAGTTGATATGAATGTCTGTGAGTACCGCATTGTAGCGAATAGTAAACCGCGGGACATTGTAAGGGAACGAAATGAAAGTTTTCTTTTTATCATCATTTCAGCCGAAAGACGTCCACTGATGGTCATAAATGTGGCATATGTCTTTCGGCTGAAATGCTGATACTTTACATGTATAACCGATTCCGTTCCCTTACAATGTCCCGCGGTTTACTGTGCGCTACAATGCGGTACTCATAGACTTTCATAATCGAACTTCGAACTTCATATCGATTGCCTATAAAAAATAAGATAAGTCTTCGCGGTTTGCTTAGCACTTTCGCATCAGTATCTACTATTGCGTTACATGGTAATTACTTGATGTGTCACTAACACAATGTTAATCTTGTTACTGTTCTGGGGCCCGTCTGCTATGGCAAGTCTGCTATTTTTATAAATTCGTCATTCCTACACGATTCCATTGTCATTTTGCTAAAAGTTCGTAATCTGCTAAATTCATAATGGTCGATCATTGGGATCATTGTATTACACAAACACGATACTCGTAACGAATTAAAAACAATGACTACACAATGACGTTCTAATCGTTGGTCACTGATCAAAGGAACTGTCAAAACTTTAGCAGATTAAGTCAGTCATTAATTTGTCATTATGTACGAGATTACCAATAGATGCCATTTCTTTCATGGAGTGTCAGTGGCTGACCATTGGAAAGTCATACGACGCCAATATATTAGTAGATTACCAAACTTGTCAAAATCAACAATTATGAAATCAATGATAGACCATTCTGACACTTGTAATAGTAGACTTGAGGCCCTGTTATCTAGCCGAAACATGATGTAGCTGGTTTACCAAAAATCAAGTTCTTGATCTATATCTATCTATATGGCTCTGGTTATGGCGATTGTGATGAAACTTTGGTAAATTGTTGTGTGCGCGCCAGAAATGGTTCCTAACAACAAAAAAATATTTAAAAGGCATTTAAACCCCAGAACGTGAAATAAACTTAATATTTAACAAGATGGAAAATAAATGTGATGTTGAATGCAATTTTAGAGCCCTTTATCGTTCGTATCTCAGTTTAATTATGGCGAGATATGAACGCAAATGCCATTAGTAGCTGCCTTACGCAAGACAAAAGGAGTTAATTTGTACTTCGCAGTCCTTTAGTCATAAACTTCGCAGTCTCTACGCAAACGCTCTCTGTTGCTTCTTCTCCCCAAGATTTATCATTTAAATTACATGACACATTACAAGCTTAAATTTATAAATTGTGTTGTCATAAATAAGTTTTCTATAGACTCAACCAGATTATGAACCAATACTCTTATCTTATTCTTGCACAGCCTAAAAACAACTCACTATCCTGGGGCCGTATTATGAAGTATTAATTCCATCATTATTCGAGTGTGAGTAAGAGACGGAGCTATACAAGGCCGCTATCACCATCCTTTTTTAGCAGTGGAATAATGATGGCATTAATACTTCATAATAAGGCCCCTCATCACATAAATATCTATCAATATGCAAATATATCCTGTGATATCATACTTACACATCGTCATGATAAACTCCTAACATTAGTCGTTTGTCTCATAACATGCATCTGTAGGTACGAGTATAACCCCAAGTTCACACAAAGATATAAAACAACATGTATTCTACATGTAGTTTCTGCTGTTTTCGTGTATCGTTTAAAACTAAAAAAGTAATAAAGTAACAAAACTTGTCAAAAATTTAAAAAAGGTTAACAAAATAGTTATCAAAACATGTCTGAAACAATGTCAATACATGTACTCGTATGTACATGTTTAATACGCGACATGTTTTTGACAAGTCTTTTACAAAACTTGTTGAAACAAGTATCACAACTTGTAAGTAAACGCAGGGCAGTATGTCACATGCATAATTACATATCAGTTTACAACTTACAGCACGTTTTTATCATTTTTGCATTAGTTTCACATGCGCGGATTCCCTACGACACTTTATGATGCAGTTTGTTTGATTCTCGCCTGTAAAGCGTAAAATTTCAAAGTAAGCAGTCGGTAGGGCGGGGTTCGTGTGTATACTAAGTTGTACTAGGTCGAACACAAATGGGGCATCTTACTGTGAACTTTGTAGTCACTAAAACTGAGTAGTCTGTGTTTTAAATGAATTTTTGTTTAAATCTTGGCTTTCTGCATTTCTAACTCAGTTTAATTTTTTTTTCGGAATTACCTAAAAATAAAGACATAAAGTGGAAGCACCTGAAAAGTTACTAAATTCACTGATGTATCAACTATTTTCTGATTATAATTAAATTACTTACGAGTCCAAAATTGAATCTGACTAATTTAATTTAACAATGTCAATTAATACTTGGAATATTATGGGAAACCCTCTGATATTGACAATGACGTGACGGTTGGTCTTATTCAACTAACAATCACGATTCTTAACTTTATGGAAAGGTACCTTTAATTTACATCGTTAGTTTTTATAGCTGTTTTATTTTCTTGTAATAGGTACTGTGTTCTATGCCCTTTAATGGGGTTTTAGTTTACCTATATTTTATCAATAGCCAATCAAGAAACTTTCAAGAAACAAGTAAGTGTTTTCAGCATTGAAATCTTATTTCTATTGCTTATTTTTGATACCTAATACCCTAAATAGGACTAGCGTAGGATGTAGTAGGTAATTAAAGTACAACATGCTCCATTTTGTGAAACTCGACACCCAACTAGAACGTGTCCTGTAGGTATATCAGCGGCCATTGTTCCTTCCTGCCAGCCAGGCACATTGTGAAGCCTAACTTATTTAAAGCTGATGGTTTAAAAATAAAAATAACAATAGGTACCTAATACAGATACAATATAGTTTAATTTTGAGAAAAATAAAAAACCAGCAAAGAGTAATGACTAAATTATCCATTTTATATCTGCTTTTATATGTGTGAGTGGAGAAGTGAATGTAGTGTAAGGGAGAGTGTGTATGTGTGTGCGTTGATTGGTTGCGTATGTGTGTTTATAGGTAGAGAAAGAAAATATGGCTAGTTGCGGCAAAACATGACGTGAAGAAAGAAAATTAATACACGAAAAGAACTATTTGGGGGAAAACATGTCTCACATTCATGCAAAACGGCCACCACCCAACATAATTCCGTGACCCCATGCGAGACAGAGCCCCAGCGCTGGTTTTCAGGAACAGTCGGCGCTGACGTGATGACATCAACTGGTGCCATACAAAATAAGAAATAAAAATCTAAATATATATTATAAAACAAAGTCGCTTTTCGCGTTTGTAAACAGCGCAAAAAGCGACTTTATAAAAAAAAAAACTATATTGACAGATTTTTTTTTGATGAGGTTTTCGTCATCGTATCGTTTCATGTTCAAGTTCATAACAAGATACTTAAAAAATAGAGAGAAATAAATAAGAGGAGGATGTAGGCGTTATTGCACTGATGTTTTTATTGTATTGCTTGGAAAAACATACATTAATAGCGTTCAATTGCTGTTGAATGTACCCTTGGTTTATACCTACAACGGTAATACCTACGGGTTGGACTTTTGAGACGGATAGGGCAATTGACGTTTTTGTAGCTGACTGTACCATTTTTACAAAATCTGTGAATGCGGTTATCAATTACTGAAAAATTTTAGTACTTATAATCTTTTAAGAACGTATATACCTGTAGCAACAACGGTCAAGTGACCTACCCTAATTACCCCATCTCAAAAATCCACCCTGTTTTATCCCATTCAAAAACATAACATGTATAAAAATTTGAGTCTCGCAAGGCAGTTCTTCTACCGCAAAAAGATGTAAGATCAATGTAAAACCAAGTCTGTAAATTTAATCAGTACCTATCTATTTGTCATCTTTACTTCTTTTATAAATATATTACTTACTCATGCAGTTCGTATACCTATCTAAACAATTGCAGTATATTTTAATTTCTCCTTGTTTTATAGGCACTAATTGTGTTCAAAACTTGATGCTTGTGCGTCTGTTAGAAGTATCTTAGAATGTTGATGATCGGTGAGTGAGTCAGTGACAGAATTAAGGAACTTTGACCTGCAATAGTTCTTAAGCTACCGGTTCAAATTGAATATAATTTGGGAATATACCTGGTTATACTAAGCCCTCCTGGTCACTGAAAATTCAGCTTTATCCATATCGAAGTTACAGGGGGTCAACAATGTCCTGAATAGCTTCGAGTAAAGATGGTACGGCTGTGCCTTTGTGATTGTTTTGTTCGACTTGGCAGGGGCGCTGCCGTGCCTACCGATATTATATTTACCATGGTGGAGGCATTTGTCCTTCTTAAAACTCTACAAAGCTCCTCCACCATATTGTGTCCTATATGGCATTCGCATACATCATCATCATCTTCATTTCAGTAAAAAAGACGTTCACTGCTGGACATAGGCTTCCCCCAAGCATCGCCACTTCGACTGATTCTGTGCCTCCCGCATCCAGCGGATTAACTTCAGTGGCAATGGGTAGGGCACCATGCTCGCAGAACAGATGGCCGAAAAGTCACTGGACTCACAAGTCACTGGACCGAAAAGTTCTGGAGTGGCGACCGCGTACCGGAATACGTAGCGTTGGAAGTACTCCCACAAAATGGATCGATGGCCGTGTAAGGGCCGCAGCCGCATAGATCAGCATTGAATTGCAACATACTATGTCGAGCATTCCGTATCCTAAGCACGATGGTCATAGAAATATCACTTTGTGACCGCTCTTAGGAGCGGTCCTTAGCTGTCCCTTGTTCAGCAATATTCTCATATGCACCTTCTGACATCTCACACACCAAATGCACCTTCGTTCGTAGAACTACATAACATACAATCATTCTGTATTCACCGAAGTGATACTCAGAGATGGACCTATCGTAAACCCACATTTCGCCAGTTATGTTTAAGTTCCCTGTAACAGGGGGCGAGCCTATTGCCATAAACCGGGCACAAATCCAGACTCCGGACTGCTACTGAATAATTCTAGATGGAAAACCTAATCATACCCATGATCTCATGTTCAGCAGTAGCGCTTGCGACCACTATACCAACGAGGCAGTTTGTGGAACTAGGCTAAGATATTACTGAATAAACAAACTTTTATTAAAATACTGCGATGATTAAGGTTACATATTACACTAACTACGTGTAGGCAATTAGGTTTACGTACTAAATAAATGTAAATGAACGAGTAAATTATGCAACCTGTCTACTCGGAACCGTCGTTTAAAAAACGTTTTGGTCAGGCAACGTGAGGTGCAAGACAAACATTACGCAAAACAACCCTACAGCGAAGACCTATTACAAAAACTTAACGTAAACATGTTTCACTCTCAACCTGCCTAGCCTTTTCCCAACTATATTGGGGTCGGCTTCCAGTCTAACCGGATGCAGCTGAATACCAGTATTTTACATGAAGCGACAGCCTATCTGACCTCCACAACCCAGTAACTGGGTAATACGATACCTATTGGTAAGACTGGTTGTCAGACTTTCGGGCTTCTGACGACCCGTAACGACTGTCAAAGATCCACGAATGACAGCCGGGACCAACGGCTTAACGTGCTTTCCGAGGCACGGAGGAGTCTCGGTATGTAAAGATCCACAGACCAATCCCGGCAAGCTTAGCTTAACATGATGGATCGACCCGTGCGGCAGTTATTACTTAGCCACGAGCTCCTCATCCAAGAGCTCCTCATTCAACATGTTTCACTCTAAGTACAAAAAAAGATTTTTTTTCTCAAAATTGAATAAATTATACGTATAACATTTTTTCCATGTGACTTGGCTGTCGGCTGTGATACAGTGTACTGGCCGGCGAAAGACGCTATATTTAAAACTTGGCATGGCTTACGTACGCGATGCACTCTACATAAGCTTTAACGTAATCACCTACTTGCACTCTCACTATCAAATGTTTATACTATTCTAACTAATTGAAGCCAAGCCGTGCGGCTCTCGAAAAGAATAGGCTCCGCCCACTCTCCGATGCACTGCATCAAAGTAAAAGGCAAAGAGATTAGGAATGTCAACAGTATGGACGGCAAACCCCTCCCAATGCGATGACAAAATTGTGCGATCACTAATCCGTTTGCCAAAATCTGGTGATTATGGAAATATTTCCGCACGACCATTATTATTCTTGAGACAGACATGTTTAGAGGTGGATAATTAAATGCGAGCGCTGTTTATGAGAGCTTCTCTCCGCGTGTTTTAGTGTCCAAGTTTATTAATTACTTTTGCAACAAATGTAATGTGATTGAACCATGCGTTGTGAGTCAACGTGTCATTTATATACATTTGTAATGTTGGTGTCTGCTCGTCTAGGCCATGTTTCACAATTTTGGTGATACATATCTGAGTCTTGGCAGCGTTATACATTGTTATAGTAATATTGTAACAGTTTATTTATTTACACCTAAGGTATTTGAATACTTGGGCACGCCACAATTGCGGTGATAAGTCTCCTCTTTGTGGAGCGCTTAGAGAGGCGCCACGGCGTCCTCACATTCCGCCTGACGCAGGTACTCACCGGACACGGTTGTTTCGGAAGGCTCCTGTTCCGTATAAGGCGGGAGGTAACGCACGGGTATCACCATTTTGTGGATCGCACAGAGGACATGGAGCATAGTCTGCCCGGCTTGAGCGGGGCATCGCCCTGTCCTTGTGGAGGCGATCGGCGGCAGTGTTCTCTCGCGTCTGGCCCTGGTCCAGGCCATGGTATGGAGCGAGAGGGCATGGGAAGCCGTCACCTTCTTCTGCGAAGCAATAATGCCCGCAAAGGAGGAGGTGGTACGCGTGAGGATGAGGCAAATTTGGCGCCCTTGCGCCCAAAAGCCGCAGGAGACGCCTGGCGTCAGGGAATCCCGCGCCGATTCCCGGCGTTATGTTCCACGCGAGCCTCAAAGAGATGTCAGCACAACTGACGGAGTCCGCTAGGGCGGATGCCTGCTGGGGTCGTAGGAAAGTCCAAACCGTGGCCCCTGGCAACATACAGGCAACTGAAGGAACACGGGCGGGAATTAGTCAGTAAGAGTCTTACACGCCCTCACGCTCCACCCGTAGGAGAAGTTATTTGATAATTTCCCAGCCAAAAAAAATATATATTTGAACACAGAAATTTTGATTACAATTTCGCTATTGTAAGTAGGTACTACAAAAATAAAAAATTCTATTCGTGGAAAGCTGGAGGGAAAATTTTTGTGAGGCATTTTCATTTGGTTTAAATGTGAAAAGGTGTAAACTCTGCAACTTGACTTCACCAAGTGTACAATTACACAAAACCTTTAAAAAAAACTTTGGTGTTTTGTTGGTGTTCAGAGTCTCTCGACAGTGAGTAATTTAAATAAAGCTCTCCAGTCTTGCGTAATATTAATGATAACTGAAGGATAATTCTAGAGGAGTAGTAGAAGCGTATTTTTATTTAATTAGAAACAAATAGCGATCATCCATTAATTTGTCAACCATATGTATGACCCTACGATGCAGCGGTCATCCGACAGGTCGATGTTCAGCAGTCATTGTATATTTACAGACAGTGTAGAGTGTGATTTATGTATGTATTATATATTTACATAAGTATATACTTACCTACCAAATTGACTCAAACGCAACGATCATACGAGTAATATATTTTTCATCCCACCATCTCGGAAAGAGTATTTTTAATCTTCAGTATCTGAGTGGAAAAGCCGTTTTTATTCTCTAGAGGATAAAGTAAATTGAATTTAGAACATCGTGTGCACTAAGTTTGTGAATTAAACAAAACATTAAACCTATTTACTGCTACCTCTATGGTGCCGAATATATCATACAACTTTTTTTTAATTTGTTAAAAACTCAGACTCGGAACCTTCTTGGTGTTCTTTTTTCAATTTGCTTTGTACGCGGTTCTTTACGCGGCATTTTTTCACGTCATTGTTAAACCTTAGGTATATTAAAAACAAGAAACTTGAAAACAAGTGAAAAAACTAAAATGAGTGATTCTAGCGACGAGGAAGTTTGCTTGACGCCAACAGAATTGACTGAAACTGTTAATAATGCGCAAACGTTTTTTTTTTTGCATTTAGTCATTTCCTCGCTGAGGTGGAATGAAAAGTTACGTGTTGCACTCGAGTGCAAAGATTTTTCACCTCGTGCTCTTTTGATTCCCTCGCTAACGCTCAGGATTCTAATTTTGAATCACTCGCTGCGCTCGTGATTCAATTTTAGAATCCTTCGCTTGCTCGGTCATCAAAATTGAACACGCGGTTAAAAAGCAACTTTGCACTCTTGTATAACAAATAACTATTTCATCCCACCATCTCGGAAAGAGTATTTTTAATCTTCAGTATCTGAGTGGAAAAGCCGTTTTTATTCTCTAGAGGATAAAGTAAATTGAATTTAGAACATCGTGTGCACTAAGTTTGTGAATTAAAAAAAACATTAAACCTATTTACTGCTACCTCTATGGTGCCGAATATATCATACAACTTTTTTTTAATTTGTTAAAAACTCAGACTCGGAACCTTCTTGGTGTTCTTTTTTCAATTTGCTTTGTACGCGGTTCTTTACGCGGCATTTTTTCACGTCATTGTTAAACCTTAGGTATATTAAAAACAAGAAACTTGAAAACAAGTGAAAAAACTAAAATGAGTGATTCTAGCGACGAGGAAGTTTGCTTGACGCCAACAGAATTGACTGAAACTGTTAATAATGCGCAAATGAGCTTTCTCCCTCAACAATCACGCGAGAAGTATTTAAAACAGTACGATATGTTCAACACGTGGCGACTAGCAAAAGGAGCCAAAACTTTCTCAGAAAACGTTTTGCTGGCATATTTTATAGAATTATCCGAGAACAAGAAAGCAAGCACTCTATGGAGTACGTATTCGATGCTAAAAGCAACAATAAAGATGAAAAAAGACAAACATATCGATACCTATCCTAAATTAGTGGCATTTTTAAAAAGAGCCTCATCTGGTCATCAACCAAAAAAATCGAAGGTTTTCACAGTATCTGATATTGAAAAGTTTCTTAACGAAGCACCCGATTCCGTATATTTGGCGGCAAAAGTAAGTCAGTTGCACATTCAGTATCTACTTAAGTATATTAATCTCAATTAAATAGTATACTTAGTAGATGTTGATAGGCATAATTATGCGTTCATATCAATTTTATTCATTTATCTACTACAATACTCTTTACGTTACAGGTTGTTCTTATTATTGGAATAAACGGAGCATGTCGAACTAATGAACTAACACAACTTAATGTCAAAAACATTGAGAAACATTCAGATGACTTACTATTAATTAATTTACCTAATACAAAGACAAAAAGAGACCGCAACTTCGTCATTCGCAAGGAATACGTAACGATTGTTGAGAAATATCAAGCCTTACGCCCGCCTAACACTCCAATCAATCGATTTTTTCTACAGTATCGCAATGGAAAGTGTGTTAGACAGCCTATGGGTACTAATAAAATTGGCAGTATCCCACGAGAAATAGCAACATTTCTTGAACTTCCAGAACCCCTGTTGTACACGGGTCATTGTTTCCGACGAACTTCAGCCACACTTTTGGCTGATTCCGGAGCTGATCTGCTGTCCCTTAAGCGCCACGGAGGCTGGAAGTCCAATGCAGTTGTAGAGGGATACATAGAGGATTCCATCCAAAATAAGTCTAAAATATGTGAAGGCATCGTAGGAGCCATTACACTGAAAGAGCCTCAATCGGATCCTTGTACTGGCCCTTCTACATCAAAAATAAGCCGTTATGAAACACCTAACCATCTCCCTCTCTCTCCAACATTCACGCCAAGGGAATCCGATGAATCGGTACAACTATTAAGTATGACAGATAGTTTACCGAAAAACAGTACACAAGTGACTAACACCAATATTACAGTACCAAACAAAAATATTACACTCAATTTAAATAACTGTAGCAACGTTACTTTAAAATTTTCTTAATTATACCTTAGTATTATTTTGTTATAATTTAAAGATTATTCTGTAATACTTACCTGTCATAATGTAGTAATTAATACCTAAACTGAAATAAAAGTGTACCTATCTTGTGATTGTAAACGTTTTTTTTTTTTGCATTTAGTCATTTCCTCGCTGAGGTGGAATGAAAAGTTACGTGTTGCACTCGAGTGCAAAGATTTTTCACCTCGTGCTCTTTTGATTCCCTCGCTAACGCTCAGGATTCTAATTTTGAATCACTCGCTGCGCTCGTGATTCAATTTTAGAATCCTTCGCTTGCTCGGTCATCAAAATTGAACACGCGGTTAAAAAGCAACTTTGCACTCTTGTATAACAAATAACTAATTTAATTGACATATTACGCGGCTTGCCAGCAGTACATTATAAATCATTTAGTCGAACTTTTAATTATATCTAAATACGTCCAAGCTGTTTGGATTAAATTTAGGGGTCTTTCTTTAACATTTACGATTATAGGACATATTTTATTACGCGATGGCAACTTTCATATAAGTTTCTACCATAGCAATAAAAACGGCGGAGGAACTTTTGAGACGCATTTTCTTGGCTTGTGAACTCGAATGTGAACCGTATCGTCTACGGAAACGAACGACATGTAGGAAAGGAGAAGACCAGGTCTTCTGAATTTATTAGTAAAGTCGTTCGTCTATGCATTCAAATATCAAATTAGTACATTTAAGCTTCTCGATGAATTTCGATGCGTTTTTCACCAGCAGTTGGAGAATTTCTTGAGAAACTGTTTTTGTATAGAATACTGTTTGGCCACAAAGGGAAAGGCAATATTGCATGCAGATGAGATGAGAATGCTAAGAGCGATGTGTGGTGTTACGAAAATGGATAAAATAAAAAATGAGTACTTATGTAAGAGGAAATCTGAAAGTGCACCGGTGTCTGAAAAGTTCTGTTGTAATCGGTTGTCAAGGTATGGGCATGTGATGTGCGAAAGTTTTAAGCATAAAATATGTGGATGGCTATAAGAGTAGAAGAGGACCAAAGAAACTATGGATGAATTGTGTGAAAGATAATATGGCTAGAAATTGAGCGATTACCGAAATGAAAACTAATATCCAGTCTGGAAGAAGAAGGCATTTTGTTCCGACCCCAAAAAATAGAGATAAGGGCAAATTAATTATGATGACCCTAACTATATTTTAAACATAAGTAAATAAAAAAATAAAAATTAAAGTACATGTAAGAGGCCAAAGGGCTCCTATCTCAGCACGATGCTACGAAATTTAAAAAAAAATTTCGCCGTGCTGGTATTAAGATAGGGCCCGCAGTGATGTCACGGATAGATACAGAAATAAATACTAAATAAAAATACAAATTTTACTTGCGCGATAAATGAGCGAGACATATTATAGGTAATATTATGCTCCAAATATTATTGATTATGTGTTACAATACCTTATGTATCGTAATAAAGTACAATTTTTACCAAATAAATATTCAATAATATACCTTAAAAAAAAGAATTAAAACGTTCAATTGACTTTGAATTGTACATTCCTTCATCATCTGCCTAACCCTTTCCTGCTAGACTAGTACTTTGAATTAGTACACCTATAGAGAATTAAAACTGAAATAGCTTCTGTTCTGGTTTTGGAATCGAGGTCCATAAATAACAAATTGCAAATTGCAATAGCAAATTGATGCACACACACTCTTGCCACCTTGAAACTTACCCACCTCAGTGGTTGTACGGACAGAATTACTAAAAATCAAGACAAATATTAATCAAATTGGGATTACTGGTTTAGTACCTAGTCAAGCTGATACGTTCCCAAAATACTCGAGTTATGGCGACAGCGTCAGGGTAGTTCGCGAAATTCAAATTTTATTAATTTTTTTTAACAACTCTCTACGTTCATGTAATCCTATTGAATGACTATGTCATGAAGTCATGACTATGTCATGAAGTCATGACATTTGAGGATTATGCTAACTCTTAAGGAGTTGTATTGCTGATTCTAATGATTCTAATTCTGTAAAGCCATATTTGTTACGGTCGCGAATCATATTTTAATCAACATACAATCCGACACTGACCGAAAAACGAAAGAAATTATGAATTTCGCGCTCTACCTTAGCGCATTCTTCATAACCGCTTTAGTAGAGGCCAATTATCTTAATCATAGTACCATAAGATCTTAAGCCTAGATCTCTGAACGTTACCTATCAGGAGTTTTGACTTACGCATGTTACCGTCTCTATCTTGCACTAGTTTGACAGTTGAGCAACGTGGTAAGAATAACGCTTAGCCGAAGCAATTGCTAAGTACCTAAGTAACGTTTATAGATCTCGGCCTTAGTCCCTGCCCCGTTTGATTGCTCAGCCAGATTATAGGAACTAAATTATTTTAATTATTGCTAGCTTTTGACCGCGGCTTCGCCCGCATAAATATTGGTTAATATACAAAACATGTCATTAAAATTACCCTATGTATTATTATTACCCTATGTATTAAAATTACCCTATGTATTAAAATTACCCTATGTATTAAAGTTACCCTATGTATTAAAATTACCCTATGTATTAAACTGCAGCGGTGACCTGGTGGTAGTGGCCACGATTTTTGAGTTTTAGGTCATAGGTTTGAACCCAGACAGGGTCTTTTTCTTTGGGTAAATAAATAACATCTCCACTGCTCTCAAAACGGTGAAGGAAAACATCGTGAGGAAACCGACATGTCGACCAACCCGCACTGGGCCCGCGTGGTGGATTACGGCCCACTCCCAGTCACAGAGGGGAGGCCGGTGTGCCAGCAGTGGGACATTATAGACTGATAATGCTATGTATTAAACTATATGTGTGCCAAATATAAGCAAAATTAATGATATTTTTTGCAGCAATCCGAAACATTCATCCAAATAAATACACAAACGGGCATAGGCATAGTTGTATATTATAAATAAGCCATGATAAGATAAAGCAAAAAAAATATCACTTGCATTTTTTTGCGCAAAGCTTCAAGAAAGGAATAGTAACTGAAAATCCGATAAAAAAAATTGAAAATTTTCAGTGGAATATGATTCAAAATAAGAAGCTAAATGCACCTTCTAAGTTTGCGGAGGGCTGTCCCTTACACCCTGTATAGGTACTTAAACTTATCAAATTCAATATTAAACAAAACTTAGAACTAGAGTTGTTTAATTTGACTGAAGAAAGGAAAGAAGAAAGACATCAATCTTCGTTTACATGTTTGGCATATGAATTGCAAACTCAGATTAGGTAGTAATAATTCTTCTCTGGTTGTCTATATGTACTCGTAGGTACGTTGTATATATACTCCACAACCACAACTAATTGACATACACACTGATTAACATTTTGAAAATACTGTTGGAGCTGCTGAAGATTGTAAGACCATCTTTGTATTGTATAAACTCAATTTCCTTTGTATTATATAATTGCATAGCACAGGTGTGAGTACTATGTACTAAAGAGCTACCATTTACCGTGTAATATGTAGTATTTCATTGACTTGAATGTGCCCTGGAGGCTGTGAGTATGTCATGCTCACTCAAATGTCTCGCTGATGGTGGTGCGTGTGTAGGATCATTTAGCTCCCTTCAAAACGGTTGAGCTGAATGGTGCTGATCCATGCGTCATGTTCGTGAACGGGCGCCGTCAGTTGGGACTGGTCATCTCTTAGCTGCCATGGCTTATTTTAATTTATTTTAAGTTTTTGAATGATTTTTTATTTTTTTTCTTTTTGTTACGGACGCTTTTACGAACGTGCACGTATTTCTACATTGTTCTCACATGCATAATTTCAAAATGAATGATGTAACTAATATTTTGTATCAAAATTTTGATTTAAAAGAGTGTCCGTGGAGTTTCTTGCCCGTTCTTCTCCATAGGTACCTACTACGCTTTGGAATGGGCAACTAGCTTCATATTTTTGACTGACCGACCCCTTGACAGTTCAAAAGTGCCTGTGGTTTAATGAAAAATGGTTTTATTGAAATAAATGCTTTGAGTTTGAGTTTGAGTACAGATTTGAAACCGGGTTTTTAATATTCGTGTTTTTGTAAAATTTTGAAGTAAGTAGGAAGAGGAGCTCGTAGTTAAGTAATAACAGCCGCACGGGTCGATCCATCGGGTTGAGATATGCTTGCCTGGGTTGGTCCCTGGATGGGTGACCATCTTTACATTTATTATATCCAAGATAAAAATGCTTGGAAACATGTTGGTCCTACTCCAGACAATTCAGAATCTAGACAAAATCAAACTGGTTGCCAATTTAATTGTATAATATTATTTTTTTAAACATTTATTTTATAATTTGGGATTACTTGAACTCACACACTGACTTATTATTAGTATTGTTAAATGTTAGGAATATCGTATAATTTTACAATGTTTGTAAATATGCATCTATCACATAATTAATTTATGTCATTCCTTTATTTTTCATTCTTTTTACCTATCGTGGTATAGTAATCTTATTCTAGGTGCATCGTCTTCACATATAATTATATAATGAATGTATACAAGATATTGTGAAAATATTTTAAAAGAGTAACTATATTATATTTTATTTGTTGTAAATGTTGACGTTCATAAGTGCCTTTTCTGTGCCTAATTGAAATAAATTATTTGACTTTGACTTTCACTTTACGTACCGAGATTCCGCCGTGCCTCGGAAAGGCCGTTGGGCCCGGCTGTCATTCGTGGATCTTTGACAGTTAGGGGTCGTGCTGCGTTGTGGAGGTCAGATAGGCAGTCTTCCATGTGAAGCACTGGTATTCAGCTGCATCCGGTTAGACTGGAAGCCGACCGCAATATACATAGTTGGGAAAAGGCTAGGCAGATTTATTGATTTTGTAAAAGTTTTGTCTTATAAACATGTGTTTTTTAATAATATTTCACATCGAAGGTCCGCTTTCGATGACCAATATAAAGTTATTTACGAACCAAGAATTCCTGTTGCTGCCTTCATGATGAATTTCTTAGAATTTCCTTTTCAGCAACTCATGTATCAATGTATGTCAATACAAATATCAATATAATAATATGCTATAGCCGACAATTTCTACTGTGACGCCAAATACATGCGAAGAATCCTTACAAATTTTAATTTATTTTCAACGTTGCTGAAACTCATTCAATAAAACTTTCTATTGTCAGCGGTGTCCAAGAGTTCTACCTTATACATAAAAAATAACGACCCGATACCGACACGATATTTATTACTTGGAAATACATCGAGTTTGCTCGATTGTACATCCACATTAATAAACGTTTCGGAATAAATGCTCAAATTCCTTTGTGTACTTTAGAAGATCTAAGCGATCACCTGGCGGACACGTAAAGCGACTTTGTTTTACAGACCGTACCTTTAAGTAAAGAGAAAGAAAATATCCTCACTAATATTCTAAATGTGAAAGTGGGTTGCTTGTTTATTTGTTTGTAAATCTGCGTCAATCGTGACAAAGCAATGCGTGCTGAACCTTCGTATATTTTCCTCGCTAAAAATGTATCGGCCTAATGCGGTGGTCACATTAGCGGCTTTGCCACGTTTATTATGTACCGCCATCCCGGGCGATAAGAAGTGCTACGCAGCCCGAACTATCGCGACGATAACCGATAATGGTTGGTCATATCTGCGTGTATCGTATCACTGTGCGAAGCTTCGTCACGATAGACGCAGATGCGGCTGCAGCATTACGCTTTCACGCTAAAACGGCTGAAAGGATTTGGCACGTGGGTTAAGTCATAGGATACTTTTTATCCCGATATTCCTACGGGATATAGATTTATACGGGTGAAACCGCGAGGGACAGCTAGTTAAAGATAAAGATAATGCTGATATTTTCTTCTTCTATGCCTTTTCACCTTCACCTCTATAAGAATAAGTGACATGGAGATTTATTGCCAAAAATAATGTATTTTTTTGTTTCTACGTTCCTAGAACTCAATCAACAAGTCACTCAAATTCGTATTGTCAGTGGCGCCCCGTTGTACTTTTTAAATAATTATAAGAAGTATAGTTTGTAGGTTGATACCGGGCACATAGGCCTACTTACAGGCAACATTTTTTACAACCTGTTTACGTAAAGAAAATATAGTCAGAATTCCAATAAATGGTCAATCCCATTCCCTGTCCCATGAACCACATATGTTTCAGGTTCATTGTTTAACTATTGTGTCTACTTTGTGGACAGTGAACTAGTTAAACGTACGTATAATCTGTGGTTCCTATAGCTATAACTAGTTATAGATAGACAGATAGACGGGTCTCTTGAGGCTGGCGAAATGTGGCTGGAATTTGGGTACAGCTCAGCCTACTCCTCCGGGAATCACAGACGTGATGTCGTGTGATTTAGGTACAATACGTGTCCACAACACGTGTACCGGTATCCTGATGCTGGCGACCGATCCAATACCGAAGCAAACAGATAGAGCTGTCCCTTCATCAGAATTCGCTCAGTTTCCATTACTGAAGTTATTAATAGTTGATACAATCACGAGCCTACCTGGTCAATATTGATTAGCTACCTAAGTACTGAAAATGTAGTCTGTTTACTAAGGAGTAGATAATTCCATAGTTCCATATGTAAGTATAGGTACGAATTAATGCAAATTAATTAGTTGTAAATTGAAATATTTTAAATTAATTAGAATCAGGCCAATAAAAAAAAATCATTCTTAAAGAACGAGTTTCATGACTTTCTATGTATATAGGTATATATATATAGCAAAATTATATACATATAAAACTATACAAAATCTAAAATAAAGCATCGAAAATTCATCCTCATCGCTGTCGACTGGTAATGTACCCAAGAGACTGGCCGCATTGCCACGTCGTATGTCAAGTTAGTATATAATTTTGCTATTTTATTAATTAATTAGTTATGTTATTATGTAGGTATATAATTTTAATACAATCATTTCACTTTAAACATGGTTATAGCACTCATGAAACAGATAAGGATTGCTACCACTCCACTCAACATGATTAGAATGAATGAATCCTTTATACATTCAAGATTTTATGATTTCAATGGCTATAACCAACTTATGTATGGTTAAATTATATTACAAACTATATCATAGTCTTACGTAATAAATTATTTATTAAATGGTATTAAAATAGATATCGCTGTCATTGCTGGGGAGTTTGTTGCGCTACTTCTTCACAGCCAAAGCACTAGGAAGTGGTGAAGGGTGGGCGTTTTGGGGGACTGTCTTACTCGTTTGTAGTTTTGACGTTCGAAAAGTGCTGATTCGCAGCCTAGTTTGAATAAATGCCTTTTAAATTCTGAATTTCGAATTATCCTGTGCTTATCCCAATTTATTTTCTTATTTTATTTATTTAAACACTTTATTGTACACCACAAAAATGCATAACAATAAAATAATTAAACACTACAAAATATACAATGGGCGGTCATAACGCTTTCCGCGATCTCTTCCAGGCAACCTTGGGTTTGTTTCTTCTTCCATACTTATACTCCACGGGTTTAGGGAGTTAAATAACGGTAAAAAAAACGTAAAAAGGGTTTTCATAGAAGTCACGAATACGGTAAAACCAAATTAAATTTATTTTTGATTTTTACGTTAAACTTTTCCCATTTATTAATGAATATTAAACTTTATAATTTGTTCTTAAACAACTCTTCGTAACTGCTTGAGCACAATTTTTTTGTAAGATTAATAATAATAATAATATAATATTTTGTAATCTGTGTATTGTAAAGAGCCCAAACTAAACAAAATTGAAGAGTAACTGTGAAGTATCATGACAACTGAAGTGACAGGTATTACCTTTATTTAACTACCTAAACCTATGGAGTATAGGTCCATCACTATCGGCCATCATATCGGTAATGTGTCCTTTTCTAACCGTATTCTTACCTTACGATTCGTTGTTACTATTCAACTTCTGTCAATTTCTGAAACATTGCACCTAAGAAACATTTCGAATTATTTTGAAAGCCAGTATGCTTTTTATTGCATATTTGTATGTAAGTTTAGGTAGTACACATTTCACTTTTCGTCGTCTACCAATACCCATCTTCTGGTTCAAATTTGTTTTATAAAGGGTATGATTGTTTCCAATTTTACAGCAGTTGTGTGATTTGAATTGTTGTTTATCTCAAAATTATTCGGTAAACCTAATAAACAAAATGTTATCAAATTAATCAATTTATTTTTCGAGCGTGGGGTAAAAATAGACAAGAACTATGCGCATAAACAACAATAACTGAACAGCGACCTTGCACCTGATGACAGTTGGCAACGCATCTGAATCTCAGCACAAGATGCAGTTACTCAAGCAGTCTCCACACTAGGCTCTCCACCTAACAATACAATACTGCATAAAACAATACATTACAATAACATACCGCACCTGCCAGACACCGCTTTGTGATAAAAACAGGTGAGAATGCAGATATTTGACGACTATTTATATGAAAGATTTGAAATTTTCTTCAAGTTTTTCTTAGTTAGTGATGTTATGTTTTAGTGACTAACGGTACGGCGCAGACTGGATGTCTTTCGTGTTGTGAGTTGCTCTAAGTCATCGTTTCTTGGGCTAAGTGTGGACAAATGTGTTCCTGGGGAGTCACAGGTGGCACATCAGGACCGTAAGAACTACCTTGGTGAGATCAATCTGACGGACTGAGGGACTATTCAAACGGCAATTGCTTTCAAACCGTTCCGTATTTCTACAACGACTTTTAACAAAAATTACATGAACTTTTCGGTACTTCATAGCTTATGTAATCCGATACATTTTTGAGTTTTCCATCACCTCTATCAGTAGCTACAAAAGTCCTTGCTATCTATCTTGTTTACGTTAGTTTTCGGGATCTAATACCGAATAGTGGTCACAGCTGCTTTGCGAAATTAAAGGAAATGCCAAGAAACACATCAACAGCTGAAGACATTTTTATTAGTAGGTTTATTGAGCATGGCTGTAATTTCATATTTTTCATCTTGACTCTTAGGCTCGGCACAATTGAGCCACTGACCACAGCCACCGGTAGCTGACGCCTCTTGCTGCGATGTTGAGTACTGTTGCATCGGGTGGCCACCACCGGCCACACGTGTGCGACGAATACACACAAAACGTATGAAAAAGCATGTGCTACCAATGGCTGTGGTCGGTGGCTCGTTTTCGCTGAGCCCTGAATCACGGTTGGCTATTTAATCTTTTAGAAAAGGTACCTGAAGAATATTAATTTCCATTTAGAAAGTGAAGACTTGAATTTTTTGATGAACTTTGAAATAAACTTTATTTGAAAAAATATACAGTATCATAAACTGAATCTAGCTACAAAGAATTACATCCCATTTAAAAATCTTAAGGAAATATAATGCAAGCCTTCAATAAAACTGTATGACGTTGAAAGAAAAAAAACAACAATAGTCGGTGGCACTTCTAGCTACAGTTGATTCATATTTACATAAGTTTCTCCGTCGTTGCGCAGTCAAGCCGAAAAAAGCTATCAAAATGTATCTGCAAAGTGCTTTGGAAAAAATATCAAGGAAACTGCTGTCTTCACTTTCTCAAGTATACCTAATGTAGTGAATAATTTCACTATCATAAACTAGACAATTATCTTCTTTTACTTTCTCTTTAAATAAAGGCAATGATCAAAGGCCAGCTACTACTTGCACAAGAAAAGTTTTAATGAAATAAAATAAAAACTAAATGAAGAAAGAAGACCTGCCAGGTTCTAGACATGAATTAAAATTAGTAAAAATGAAATTGCGTACCTACCGTACGCTATTCCATTTTTCGTTTTGAACGAACGAAAAGAACAAATTTTAAATTCAAGTCTGGAACCTGGCAGGGTAATTTAGGTAAGGGTATCTTTAGCAAGCCATACGGCCATTGAGTTATAGTTTAGCCTAATCTAGTTTTGTGATTGGGAAGGGGTATAGAGACTTGTAATATTTATAAAATTAACTGTAAGAAATAGGTATACACCTGCTACGATCCATAAATACATATTTATTTTGCTTCGATTGCGTTCATACATCTGGGGCCTTATTATGAAGTATCATCATTATTCCACTGCGAAAATAGGATGGTGCTAGCGGCCTTTTATAGCTCCGTCTCACATTGGAATAATGGTGGCATTAATACGTCATAATACGGCCCCAGCAGGCCTAAAATGACACACGCGACAATTACTCACTCTCGCGTGAGTAATTGTCGTCTATTTCTGTCATTTTACTCGTTTTCTGACAGCGCTTCCATACAAAATAGTCGACTCCTTCTGTCAAACCCTAACATGGCACCTTAGTTATCTCGATTTTTGACAATTCAACATACACGACGAAAAGAGTAGACAAAATTATGATACAAAAAAAAAACTCCAAAATAACATGGCAGCTTCATAATGGTACTTATTTTAGTCATCATTTTATTTGACAATAATATATATTAATAATGAAAATACTTAGTTTTAAACTACTATTTATATTGGAAAGACGTGTTTTATACGGAATTTTTCACTTATTGTATGGAAAATATGAAAAAAAATTACCTACATGTTGAGAATTAGGGGTTTATGAGTTTCGTTAAGGGGGTTTAAATTTACATAATTTTTGCGATAAGAAACACCATTTTCGAGATATAAGCAAGAGAAAAGAAAAAAAAGATACAGTAAGTAGGTACTATTTTTGCACCGTCGAGGTGTTGGTGTGCATTTTAATTCATGACAATTAATTTCTATACCTTTTTAATCGCGATTAAATACTTGGTCCATCAAAATTTTAGGTGAAAAACGTCAAATTCAGAATAGCAAAATTGACATTTTCACTAAATTAATAACTCAGTGGTGCCGATTCTCTTGTCACAAATGCGTCTAAACTAGACTAAAAATCACCAAAATTTAGTTTACTCCTGTCAAACGATGATTTCCCATTCTGAAATAGACTAAAGTGGCACAACTTAACTATATTTTAGTTTGACAGCACTAAGATTGTACTGAGATTTTAATTTAGTGAAAATGACAATTTTGCTATTCTGAATTTCACGTTTTTCACCTAAAATTTTAATTTTCTAACTAATTCTGACCATTTTTAATCGCCACTGAAAATGTTGTGGAATATTATTAGTTGTCATGAACTAAAATTCACACGAACATCTCGAGTTCGGGTGCAAAAACAGTACTGTACTGGATTTTTTTCTTTTCTTTTGCTTATATCTCGAAAATGGTGTGTCCTATCGCAAAAATAATGAAAATTTCGACCCCCTTTATGAAACCCTTATACCCCTAATACTCAACACGTAGGTAATATTTTTAATTATTTTCCATACAAAAAGTGAAAAATTCCATATAAAACACGTCGAGGCTGCCCCCACTGCGCGCCTCCGGCTCTAAAAAAAATCACGGGGTAGGGCAAACAAGTATGTACTTCGTGGAGTCGCAATTGTCAAATTCGATTTAGTTGTGTCAAAATACTTTTTTAATTTAGAGACTTTTTACTACAGAATAGCGTTAAGATTCTCATAGCCAAAAGTAAGGAATTTTAGTGATAGTTTAGTTAGTTTAGTCCGGTGTACAAGAGAATCGGCACCATTGCCATCTTAGTGCTCTCAAACTAAAATATTTTTAAGTTGTGTCATTTTAGTCTATTTCAGAATGTGAAATCGTCGTCGACAGGAATAATGTAAATTTTGGTGATTTTTTGTCTAGTTTAGAAGCATTTATCACAAGAGAATCGGCACCGTTGAATGAATGAAACGGAATCTCAAGCCGAAGTTGCTATCATAAAAATAATTTGTTTTTAATAACTTGCAGCATAGGTCTCTCGACGCGAGTTATAGAAGTGCCAAAGTAGATTTTTTCGAGTGTACTCGTCGTTTACGGTCATGTTAGGGATTAGAATAACGTCAGAATCGTAGACAAATTTCGACAAAACGAGAAAAAGAGCGTTCTCTCGCTTGTCATGTTAGCCCTGCAGGGGCGGCAGTCTCAACATGGATAGCAATCGCTATACAACCGAATTCGGTCGCAAAGTCTTAATGGCGTCCCTAGACGCGCATGACGTGCTTCTCAAGTACGGGATATTTTCGTGCTTGTGAAGCACGTAGCGCGCGTCTAGGGACGCCATTACGACTTTGCGACCGAAGTCGGTCGTATAACAATCGCTATGTCGAGACAGCCGGGGCCAGTACATACTCGCTCGCCGAAATCAGTTGCGAGTACTACGCCAATAGGTACCTACTTGATATTTCAGATTACACAGCCCAAATATCCGTATACGAAAAATCTCCTTTTATAAATACTAAAGGTTTATCCTGGTACTTAACTGTGAGCCTGCTAATAAACTCAATCAGGAAATGACTCTTAGCTGGCTGGGACAACGTTTGAACTTACTAACCGCATCCTGGGCCAGAATTGACTTAGCTCTAAAGGCTTCAACACACAGTGTCGGCGGCCGCCTGGCAAGTCGCGGTGGGCGGGCATAACTAATATGCATTCGAATTTATTTAGTTTTATTTATTTAGTATTTAACTATCTAGTTTTTTTTTTTTTGTGGTGGCGTTGGCCTCCTGGCATGTCGCGGTGGACGGGCATAATTAATATGCGTACGAATTTATTTAGTTTTTTTTTTTATGTTTTTTTTTTTGTGAAATAGGCGATGGTTTTCATAACAGTCCTTTGGGCGTATAGATATTATGGAAAAAGTTTTGGATGTATTTACTCAAAATAAAATTATTTGAACTTTTGAATAAAATTCTATCCCTGTCTGGTATCTTTTTTGCCATTTTTTTGCTACTTATGTTATTTATTTACGACGAGTTAAAATTAGTGTTGAAATATGGAAGTTTCTACGCTCATAATTTCCAAACCAATTTTTTTTTCCAATTCTGCTTCCGTATAGGGCTAGATAATGACATGACAAATTGATATAATTTTTAGTTTTGAACGTACACCGTCAAACAGACGAGTAATCACCATACAACGTTTGTATGGATGAATGACCAACTAGACTAGACACTTCAAAATTAGCCAATTCAAGTGGCAGCCGTTTCCTGTGGCGGAAAGAAAGGTGCCGAAAACTGCTCAACGAAGTTACTCGTAAATGAATAAATGAAATGTGCAAGGGCGATAAAAGCAGCACAAAACAACAAATGCATGGTGAAACTTCACACCGTGGCGTGGTGGCGATAGCTTTGGTAGGTATGTGAAGAATCCCTACAACATATCCGTACGCAAAGTTAAAGAACCCTCTTAATTCGTAATATGCAAATTTTACCTCGTCGACGCTTTTCAGAAAATAATGGCTATTTCAAAACTTTTTCCTGCCAAAAAAGGAGATTGCCACAGAGCAGGTCCCTTTTGTGGTATCGGGTGCCTGATTTTAATAATAACCAAAAAATATAACTATTTTTTTTGTGTACAGGGTATTTTTTATACAATTTATTTCATCCTGGGAATAAAGATAAAGTTAATTAATAGTTAAACATTACGTCGACATCCGTTTGATTCAATGTAGTCTGTGGTTTGATTGGCATACAAAAAAAAGTTGCCAGGTATCAAAGAATTTAATAACTAAAGCTATCTTTTAATCGATTGAGTAATCGATATTAATTAAAACGATATTAAATAATAAAAAAAACTATTCTTTTTTATTTAATTATATATAACCTATGGGCAGTTTACATCTCAATTAGATCTCAACATTTGACAACTTCAACGCTACTGTGTTAGTATTTTGTTTTAGGACGATGAGATAGAATGATGTTATCCCTGTCCTTTTATACGTATTATTGTACCATATATATCTGAAATGAACAACAATACGTGTACGCCAAATATGAGTTTATGTAAAGTATTCTTGATGACGAACACTATTGGATAAATAAACAATGCTCATAGTCGATGCGAGTAAAACCGATGGAACAATGACAATAATAGGTTGCTTAAACTCATAATACTCATTGATAAATAATAAATGTTCAGAAAAGTAATAGACACAAAAATAAAAGCCATGTTTATTTAGAAAAGAAAAGTAGTTTTTATCGATTGATCTATAACGATTTATTAATAAATTATAAAAAAAAATATCTGGCAACATTTACTTGTGCATGTCACAGAACTCGCAGACTTCGTTCTGTGCACAGACTACATAGAGATACTTTCGAGTTTTGAATTTCGTAATCTTTTACTTAGTTATTATTTACGATACGTGCTTTTTCTGCTACTACCGAGTTGAGCTATTAAGTTCCTGGAGTGCATTACGATTTGTGAGATATTTGACTCTTAATAGTGCTGTTTTTTGTGAGATATTTCACTCTTAGTGCTACAACAGAAAAACAATGATATCTCTTGAACCAGGGTGAATAAATGAAAAATGGTTTCTGATTATGAAAATACTATGTTTTTACTATTATTTAAAATAAAAATCTTCAGGGCACAACAATTTTCCAGTGGGACCCAACTTTCCTTACAAATCGGGCAATCTCCTTTACATTCCGTGCAAATTCAACTTAAGACGTGAATTTGCATTTAAGGAAAAAAACTTGTTTTTGTTAAACAAAAAGAAGTTTTTCCCCTCACTTGAAAACTATTAATTTTATTTGTAAATATTTATATTGTTAGGAGGCTTCTGGGAAATTTAAACTGTATTTCGTTAATTGAGTTAGTCAAAATGTGAACGAGTGAATTACGTGGTTTCCACCGTCCGGAGATTAATTGATTTAGTAAGGAATTATTCATACTCGCGTCGTGTCAGCAATAAGGAAGGATTATGATTGAAGCTATTGATTTTTCATTTTCAATTTATCTTTTAGTTATAACTTTATGTTGCGTGTTCAAAAATAATTAATGGAGGTGAAAATGTAACTACGGGAAACAAACAACTAAACACTATTCCGTAATTGTAGCCTACCGGGGTTAAACATAACCGAATGAATTGCACCTCAATTCTTTTTTTTCTTGTGGCCTCGAGAAGCTAAACATCCATCATTTATGTAGGTGCAAGCAGTTGAGCAAATTGAGTTGTTTCGCTTGATTTGTTAAAATGAAGAATTATCTTAATTTTTTTTTTGTCGATGAAGCGTTATCGTTCTGTTATCATTCATCTCTTTCACGCTTTCTAGGAGTTGCCACTACTACACCACAGCAGGCTATAATAGACTTCATTTTGGAACGGGTATTTGGGCAATTATCGTTTCTCAAAATATTTTGTAAGTAATCATTTATTTTCTAAGGTAATCAACCACAACGTTAGTCAAATAATAAAAAAATACGACGCATTTATTATCCTATAGCTGTAATTATTCATTCTAGCTTCTGCACGCGACTTCCGTTCGTATGGAAATCAATTATATACTCGTTTACCATAAAACATGATAGGATAAGGCACTGGGCTACAGTGTAGCTTTCTATCACCCCGGTAGCATACCTCCGCCACGAAAACCAGCGAAACCGCAGTAGTTCAATTCAATAGACTCGCGTCATGTTCCGCTACTCGAATCGGATGCAAGTAGCGGAAAATGACGCGAGTCTATTGGATTTAACCACTGCGGTTTGGCTGCTAAGGTTTCGCGGCGGTGGTATGCTACCGGACTCAGTGAGAATTGTTGTCTCTGATCAGTAGAAGACTGGATACGGTTGAAATGATTTGGGTTTTATCGTTCATAGTATAATTGTCAGCGATGACGATTAGTCAAATTCAAGAGCTTTTGTAACTGCGAAAGGGCTATACGATTTTAGTTCCTGGTGTGCTATTTTTAGAAGTATGCAAAATAAATACAAAAACGTTTTGTTTCAATCGTCCCCATGCAAGGGTTGGTTGTAACAGTGATTGGGGTCGGTTAAAACGTTTACAAATAATACAAAATATAACATTGGAACATGTTTTATTCGTCATTAATTCTTATTATAAGCATAATTATGGCACCGTATGACAACAACAATCAGTCTTCAAGGTATTAATTTGTAATCAGACTTGACGAGTAGTAAACAATTAACTTAATTAACAATAATAATAAAAATCATCAGAATAAACTAAAAGGAAAAATTTCATCAATCTAATAAAAAAATTGCTTCTGTGCACTCTTCGTGAGCCCACTGCTTACAAGTGGCGCATTGAATCCACTTTACACAACTATATGCATCTTTACAACTCGACATGTCAATCTGCCCTCTAGAAATCTTTACGTGAACTCTCGGATCTAGAAAACAAGAAAAAAATATTTATTGTTTCAACCGTACCCACCCACAAAAATTGTTCCAACCCCGCCTTTGGTAAAAGACAGTTTACAGTAATGGTACACATTAAGACTAGTTAACGTCCAGACATAATGTATTATGAATGAAGTCCGGCTTCGATTAGAAAGACATCATAGTGAATAATTGCGAAATAGTGAACGACATATTCGCAAAAGTAGATGAAAAAACCGTCTGGCCTCGTGGTATATCACCGGGTTAAGATTTCAAGACACCGAGTTCGGTCCGTGGATGGGTGACCATTCATAATATTTCGAGACCCCTCCGTGACTCGCAAAGCACGCTGTTGTAGCCTTCTTCTCTTAGTTACATTTGTTCCTTAAAAACTTTTCCATAATTGTTGTTATGGAACAAATCTAATTTAAAGAGATTTCTTAATGTTTCCAATGATTATATAAGAAATTCTGTAAAAACATATCTGTTATATTCGCGAATCATATTTTTGATCACGATATAACAGGTTATATGTGTCAGGATACTGACCTACAAATTGGACATTTTATAAGAAAATTTGAATTTCCCGGGCTACAACTGCGGATCCACTTTAAGCATTAAGAGGGAACAGGGTATGCGAGGAATTTGAAAAATAGGTATTTGAAGAAACTATTGCCTTCGCGCTGCGCCCGAAAAACCGAGTTAAACCCCGTAAAGTGCGATAGGGACAACTGCAGCGCAGACCGATTATATCACAAAATTTTTGACGAAAACGACGTTTGGCATTCTCCTTTTATCTCCTCGAAAACTAAGCTGATTTAATATTTTTTTACATTAAAATTTTAAGAAAGAGTATATCTAGGTTCCTATTATTTTCTTTTAAGCTAAAAACTTTTCCAAATCAGTCTGGTAGTCCTCTAATCACGGCGGTAAAAATGGGGCATTTTTGTAATTTTTGGAGGGTCATAGATTCCTTACTTATTAATTGCTGAAAAAAAGGAAATGACAGGGACATGCCTATAGAGACCCTGATTTTATTTAAAAAAAATGACAGCTCTAGAGGCATTATTCAGGAAGAAAACGGGGAATACGTTTGTATGGAGAATCGCGGGCCTTGTTCCCTCTTAAACTAGATTAAATCATTTGGATTAGTATTTAATTTAATAAAAACATTTAATTTGTGATCTTTTACAATATCGCATTACGTTACAGAGTAGGTTCAGTTTTCCACAATGTTGCAAGCGTTTTATATTTGAAGTAAACAGTTTGAACAAATACCAATCAAGTAGGAATACGGTTGTGCTATTTGATAACATGCACGAGCCACTAGTTTTTAACTCTGTTGAAACGGAGTGCAATACTGAGCACGTTATTTTGAAACAAAAAAAAAGTAAGTTCATCTAGATTCCAATGTATATTGAACTGTTGCTCGCAGTATCTTTCGTTTACTAAGTGAAGGAAAGTAAAATAAGTTAGTCCAAATAAAGTAGATTGATAACTTGATTTTGCGATACATATACATATGTAGTATATATATCGCAGCCATCTGGTTAAATTCGCCAGCTAATTGAACGGCCTGTTCATTAAACGCCAATTAAATAGCTGAAGGACAACTAGCCAAGTCATTGAGCGCAACGTTTAACCAGATAGCTGAATGTCGTATAGTAATTTAGTTAAACGGTGAAATAGGTTAGGTTAGATTAGAACTGTGACCAACCGCGCTATTTCCAAGTTGCTCGCAGAATTTTTTTCACCATTTGAATCTCTTGGCTGAGTCTTGATCAGTCATCTTCAAAGGTCTGACTTTCAATACGCCAAGTTGTTTAAAGTTGAATGAGTCTAGTTCAATTAACTATCGGCCTAGGCATCCAATTAGAGTCCGGCGTTTATTGAACGGCCTAGGCGTCCAATTAGCTGGCAAATTTTCTATAAATAAATAAAAATGAAATGCGTGGTAAGCGCATCACTTGAGAATGGCTGAACCGAGTTGGCTATTTTTTATTTGATAATATTAGTTATAGTACGAATTAGTTATTATAACATTATAATAATATTTATACATAATATACATATAATCAAATAGTAGCAAAGTCAAAACTGTAGATTGGATATTGGGAACGATTCTAATAGCGTTACATATAGTTTTTTAGAATTTTGCATAGATATTCCCTATAATTCATGTCATTTAGCTGCTGAGACCAAAAAAAATCTGTATTTGCCATTTTTTATGACAATACTTTATTAAATATAATTTTAAACCATTTGCTTTTCCCAATAAATAATTAAACAAAGACACGGTAGCAATAACTAGTCTGTTCTGAAAGCGATACAATATTATCGTATGGATGCTTGAACGTTTCGAAGTAACTGTATGGCTGCCACGTATCAAAACCTAGTAAGAAACAAATAAAAAATGTTAAGATCAAGTTGCGTTAAAATCTTAGCAAACGGAGCAACGGATATTTTAATACCGTCAAAACTAGTGATCATATAACACAGAATTATAATCATTAGAATCATCAATACAACTATTTAAGTTAAAATTGACCTTAAACATGAACCTAGAGTGTTCTTTCGACGATTTTAATGATTATAATTATGTATCTTTGCTTTAAATTCTGTAAATACATACTGTAAATACAGACAGGTGGTATTTTGATCAAACAGTTTGTATTTTATGATGCAAATCGCCAAAAAAAAGAATTACGCGGCCTACCTCGGCGCTTTCTCCTTAAAAACCTAGTAGTTCTTTTTTGGTTCGTTTGAAGCACTTACTGGGATTTGGTATGGAGCAGCCGTGTACTTCTGTAGTAAAACACCGAGTATATGGCCGCTCAACGAACACTTAGATGTGGACAAAAATAGTGCACATTAATAGATAGTTTAATATGAGCAGTGGTAATAATAGAATATCGAATGGTACATTATTCTGTATTGATACTTTTAGTATCTAATGCGATCATAATAGTGTTTTTATTTACTAGGTTCACAGTACCTACGTTAAGTAAAACAAGGAGTGTACCTAATTGGTGGTACTCATGAAAATGAATAACTTATATTATGAAATAATAATACGAAAATAAAACACCTGTAGGTACCTAGTTCCATCATTATCATTTTCATCCGAAAGACGTCCACTGGCCTCCCACAAGCACCGCCTCTTTGACCGGTTCTGTGCATTCAGCGGATTCATGCGGCCTTCACCAGGTCATCGGTCCTCCTTGTGCCTTCCAACACTACATCTTCCGGTACCTTTCGACCCCATCGGCCATCTGCTCTGCGAGCAATGTGTCCTACCCACTGCCACTTAAGTTTATCAATTCTTCGGGTTATTTCGGTTAGTTTGGTTTTCCTACCGATCTCTTCATTTCTGATTCGATCACGTAGGGAAACTTTAAGCATAGCCCTCTCCATTGCCCTTTGGGTGACTTTCAGCCTCCTAATGAGGCCCATTGTGAGCGCCCACGTTTCAGTGCCATAGGTCATCCTTCCCGAACGCCGCCCAGCCGAGTCGGATTCAACGATTGACCTCTTTCTCGAAGTTGGACCGACCTAACTGGACAGTTTGTCCTAGGTAAACATTTTCGTCCACAACTTCGAGTGTAGAGTCTCCGATCTCCATGAGGGAGGGTGCTACATGGGCATTCGACATGACCTTCGTTTTGTCCATGTTCGTTATAAGACCCACTTTTTCGGAAGCTTTACTGATGTCATCGAGCTTGTCTAGTTCCATACAAAACTGCAACTTACAACAATCAAAATATTCGTTGTAAAAGTGGTCAATTTGCAAGAGTAGGTGATGTTTACTCTTGCTTAAAGTAAGTCTCTTCTTTTACCTCAAACACTGTATTGCCGTGCCCCTATCGTACAATACAATACATGAATACAATATCAATAACAATAATTATTTAGAAAATTTCAACGAATAAAAATGCAAATAAATAAATTGAATATTTGGTTCCCAAGTTACAGGCACAGAAACGGACAGACAGACGTCCGTACGTCGTCCTAAGTCCCTCCAATTGACTCGTCACCATGTTCATACGACACTCACCAACATCACAGTTTTTACGGCTCCACAAAACATCAAGATTTCTTTATTATATTTAATTTTAATGTATTATATAAATAAACTTTCCGGAATAAATATTCTCGGTAAAAAACTAAGCAACAGTTTAAGCACAGACACACACATTACAGTTTTTTCAACGCGAAAAAAATGCTGCTCCCTACATTTTGAAGAGCTATGCAAAAATAAACGTTGGGAACAGCTGATATATTTTTTTCGCGATTTCAGGGTTGGTCCCATAATGAAAGTGGTTCATAATGATATACAATGACAAAACGAATTAAATTTCACATTGTATGTGCGTGCGTGTATGACCAGATGTATGAACGTAAACGAGGCAAGAGGAGTATGTAAGGATCGTAGCAGGTGACTTTCTGTAGTTTCTGCCTACCCTCGTGGGAAGAAGGCGTGAGGTGGAGAATAAGCTCCGTGAGAAAAGTTTCTAATCGATTCAATAATATATTTAAAACATTTCTGACACACACCAATGGCGTAATTAACATTACACCACAACACTGCTGTGTGTCAGAAAAGTTGTAACCAACTGAATTTATCGAAGTAGGTAGTTCTTGAGAATACTGAGCTGTAACATTTTGCCACTCCTGTCGTACATATAAATAAACGTACTCACAATATCGTTGTGATGATTCCCTTGCCATTTGAGCAGTTGAATATAGAATTTTCCATGTTTATTTTATTACCCAAGGTTTATTTAACTTTTAAATGGGTGGGCATTTCCATGTCCATAAAGTGCCTTTAGAAATGTTTCACCCCTACTTTTATTCTCAAAAAGTAGTTTATGACATTCTGCAGTGTGTAGTTTTATACACTACTTTATCTAAACTCATGCAATTTCGTCAAAAACACAACAAATACGTACCTTATATCGTAAAGGCTCTACCCCACAGGCTTGTATTTATGCCGCGATAATAACGCAAGCGTAAATGCGTCCCGATTCCTTGCATACAGCTGCGTTTTTATCGTCCGATATTTCTAAAGTCTGCGTGTAACCTACACTACACCCAAGCACAAGTATGTGTAAGATCGCAGGCGTCCTAATATTTTTTTTTCTAAGAATACTTATCGGAATTACGCAGGATGGAGGAACGCAAGCGTTCTACTTCAATTGCGTCGTTATTATCGCAGCAGTGTGTAAATACTAAATGTACTTAAAACGGATATCGCAATAACGCTTACGTTAATATCGCGCGATAAAAACAGGCATGTGGGGTAGAGGCATAATATGGCGTCACGCCCAACATTTCACCTCGAGGATCCGCTCCACAAGTCTCCACCACAGATAATAAAATCATTAAAAACTGTTCTCTAATAGAAAAAAAAGCAGAAACTGTACTTTTATGGTAAGGAAACTGTGTTTTAATGAAGTGGATAACGCGTGGATACCTATAGTCTATCAAAGATATTTTTTAATTCAAACTGAGAAATTACATTAGGAAATACTTAAGTCATTAATTATGAAAATAACTGAAAATTGAAGGGATCTACTCGTTATGTACAGCCCAGGAAAGCGTAACTACTATTGAATACCAACAGAAACCAACTTAGAAATTGTAACGGACGGAAACGGACATCGTGAAACTAATACAGTTTAATGAACGTCAACCTCAGCAAAGCATTCATTTGGGGTTGGCCGGGACTAGCTTCAACTTTTGACTAACAGACTAACTCCTTGACTATTCAGTAGCTAACAGTTTATTTTAAAATAAATGCTTTGACTTTGAATTGCAATAAAAAATCGGAACAGTATCATGTAGACGATCGCCGTTATAATTAAACAATGGATTATTATATTACAGAATCAGTTTTTGAAACAAGCGCTCGAAATTTGATTTTATTAGAAATTCGAATCCTATCGCAGATTTTTGTCTCATGATTTAAGCGCTGGCCACACTGAGAACGAAACTATCGCGTCTTTTCATACTTCAATTCACACTGCGCCCGCATTTTAAAGAGCGTGTATCTGAAATTGGGCAAAAAATATGAAATATGGCTAACTAGTGAACTAAAGTATAGATTATGAAATGCATAATTAATATCGTAACACCGAATATTTAGTTTTAGATGTATAAAAAGTATTTGGAATGCCTTTTTTACACCTACAATAGTTACAACATCAATTTCAGTTTTATAATTGCAATTCATTATTAATATTCTAGTTCACTAGTTAGCGATATTTCGAAGACAGAAATATTGCCAAACTAATCAAAACAGGTAAATATTTGACAGCTATTTGCGACGTTGCCAACATTTAGAATTAACTCTCTTTTATGACATGAGACAACAATCTGCGATGGATTCCAATTTCGAATAAATTCAAATTTTCCCAAAAATAGGTACTGTTATTTCAAACCCTGCGTGTGAACAGCATGCGTGCATAACTAACAGCAGGATTAGAAAATACTTTTCCATTTTACCTACGTTTTCGATTCCACCGGCAGTGCTAGTGTGAACGTCCATCTCTTGTGCACATCCGTAGCGCTTTATAGATCCTCAGAAGTGGAGTTCTGAGGATCTTTATAGCGCTACGGATGCGCCATTGGCATGACCCTACTCAACTTATTTAACACTAGCTTCTGCCCGCGACTGCCTTCGTGTTGAAGTGTAAAAAACCACAATATAAAATTATATAAAAAAAAACTTAACTACCCTGCCAAAAAACTAACTAAAAAGTAAAAAACTAGTTGTATTCGTTAATCTGTATAGTATAATATAAATTTTCATTGCAGTCCGGGGACCTCTTAGTTTAAAAAGTGTTCCACACAACGACACCAGAGAGCCAGAGTTTCTCTGAGAGATTTTTTCAAAGATATCGGTATTCTCACAGTGGCATCACAATTCATCTTCGCCAACATCTTATATATTAGGCAAAATATAGACTTATACACTAAAAACAGTGTTATTCACAATGTTAACACAAGAAGTAAGGATAAACTACGTGCTCCCTTTCACCGGCTTCATAAGGTTCATAACTCTTTTGTTGGGCTTGGTATAACCTTTTATAACAAGCTACCCTCTTCTTTGCTAGATTTGCCTTTTAATGCGTTTAAAACTAAATTAAAGTCCAACCTTTGTTCAAAGGCATACTATTCTATCAACGACTACTTAAATGATAAGAATAGATGGTCGCTGTGATTAACTCAAGACAATGTTTAAATGTTCTTTCTCCAGAATTAGTTTACCTACTGACAGGTTATATGAGTTTATATAATTGTTTATAATTTTACTTTATAAGTCAATTTATTTTAATTTTATTTTAATTTAGTGCTGACATAATCTACTCATTACAATGTTTTTTTTTATGAGTTGTATTGCAATATGTGGTTAGCTAGCGACCTCGACAATTATTTATTTTACCTCGATGGTCCTAGTTTATCAATTGTAACTTCTAGTTACAGCTATATGTAAGCGGGCACGCCCTTTATGCCTGGAGGCTTTTTCTTTTTCTTTTTAGATATTGTTTACTTTTAGTTATTTTTATTTCTGCTTGAGTATAGTTCTCGATGCTTTTGGTTGGTATATTGGCGTGTGCTAGCTGTCATATGGCTATTAATTATAGCTATTTAATTTAAATTATTTTTTGCATATTGTAAATTGTCTTGCATACTGTTGTATAGATTCATTTTTTTTTTTTTTTTTATAACTGAACAGACAGCTGTGCTGCTGGGGAGTTTGTTGCGCCACTTCTTCTTCCCAGCAAAAGCACTAGGAAGTGGTGAAGGGTGGGCGTTTTGGGGGACTGTCTTATGTAATTTTGACGTTCGAAAAGTGCTGATTCTCAGCCTAGTATGAATAAATGACTTTTGAATTTTGAATTTTTGACACAACAGTCCGCCGACAGCAATGACAATTTTATTTATCTGTTTAGTCAGCGAATAAATGACTGACCTTTCGCTTTGTTTATACTCGTACAGATTAACTAATACAACTTGCTTTTTACTTTTTAGTTCGTTTTTTGGCAGGTCGTGTAGTTGTTTCTTTTTTTTTGTTTTTTTTTTATTTTTATTTTGAACATTTTAGTGACAACTTTTTTTAAAACATGTCATGGTAGATGGCTTCAAATTTTCAGTCGATCCCGTTGACTCGAAACAATCGAAAAACATCTCGATTGTTTTGTAGAACGGCGAGTCGATGGATGACTCGATGGTTTATTTTAACGAGTCCGATTCTTTCGATTGTTGAAACATCTCGGAATCGCCCATCGCTAATGTATATGTCGTAGGATGATTTGATAATTCGATTTTTCGCGAAGAGAGGCAGATTGTATGATTCGTCGTATTGAACTGTGTAAAATTGGTTAGGTTAGTTTAAAACTGTTGCGACAACCGCGCACGAGCCGAGCGAGCCTAGCGAGCGGTGCCGCGGCAGCATCCGGCGAGTGCTACTTCCTAGTTGCTCGCAGAAATGTTTTCATCATTGTCTAATTATATTTCGCAATATCCCTAGGGTTTTCGCGAAAATTGAATGTACCCTACCTACCTATATTTACCATCCACATACATGGCTTCAAGGTTAGGTACTGCACATTTACATTTTATGGCAGTATTCGATTGATTGCACAGCACAGACCAATTGACCGACCATCGCTAGATGCTGATCAGTTATAAAGATTAATCACAAAATCGGATCAATGCGATAAAAACCAAATATTCGATGAAGATAATATGGTAACGTGTTATGAAGTTCTTGCATGAGTTTAAAGGGCAATACTCGTATTCGGATTTAATGTCTTAAGCTTACCCTCACTGATTAACTTTATATAATGTAGATAAGCTAGAAGTTGTTGAAAGTGTCTTCCGAAGACTTCTAAAGATATCACAAAACTAAGATTCCTACAATCAAAATACTACTTAGGTATCTCAAGCGTAGCTTGGAATTTAGCCAGTGTAATAAAAATGAGTAGGTTATCGTCGGTATCCGTCCATGTTAACATCAGTCCCATACTAAATCAGGATGCGTTATTGTGTATGTGCATAATTATGTTGACGAACCCAAAGCACTACCACAGTACAGTACAGAAAATGCGTAGTAAACGTTCGAAACGGCACACTCACACAGACGCGCTCATTGACGAGACCCCAAGTGATTGTCGCGGTGCTGTCAGTTGTGGGTACCGTGACGAGATGAGTGGTTGCCGCGATCTTTTTAAATATGGGGGGTAGGTTATTATTTCACCATTAGGCCTAATTTCCATACTGTCCATATATATACTGTGGCACTACAATGTAATTTGTTCGACTAACAGGATGTTTGATTATACAAAAGTCATGAATTGTAAACTTTCAATTAGGCTATTCCTAGATGCTTGTTCATGTTCCTAATATATGTTTGTTATATAAGTATCTTTAGAATAACCCACCAGAATTTTTAGATACGGAAGGACACTATCCATTTCTGGTGATTGTTATAACCATTATTAACATTGCCCGGGTGACTGAAAGGCGAATCGACAACAAGATACAAATAACGTAAACAATTCTGGATAATCAATACGAAAGTTGGATAAACATATCTGTTAACGCTATTTGATTGGTCACTTTAACACCAACCACAATGTGTCAGTGGGAATCGATCTCTAGCAAGAATATTGGTTCAGTGATTTGTTGTTTATTGATTTCATTATTTTTCGCAGGGAAAACCCCAGGGAGGTTCGTAATAGAGCCGAGAAGATGAGGAGAGACCGGCTGAACCAGTCGGTAGCGGAGCTGGCATCCATGGTGCCGCCCGTGGTAGCAGCCAGGCGGAAGATCGACAAGACCACAGTGCTGCGATTGACCGCGCACTACCTCCGAGCACACCAATATGGTAAGTACTGCAGGAAATATTCTATAGCACTATTTAATAATATATGTAGGTATAAAGACAGAAGATATAGTATAGAAAATGGTGCAGGTACCTGTGACTAGACGAGCTACAAACATAAACTAAAACAACAAATGAAATCAAAAAGCTTTTACAAACTGAAATACGAGTAGGTAGTGATTCGATTTTCAGATTTGAAGTTTAGTTTTTCCAGCTTCATCCCAGAGGAAATGACAACGCGACCAAGAGTCTCGGGCAAAAAAAGTTGCATAATAACAAAATAAAAAAAGGTACAAAACTTATAGGTTTCATAAACTATAGAATGTTCTTCATAAATAAGCTTCCGGCAATTTGATATAAGAGCTTTGTTAATTAAGTAGATATAAAGGGATTCTACAGTAAGGGGAGATTTTTTGGAGAATGTTTACCTGTTTTCTTCTAACTCTTATTTACTGGTTCGCCGATTTGTATTTCTTGCTCACCTTATGAATCAAGTGGCGCAGTTGAGTGATCTAGTTCTACGCTTTAATTTGCAAATATTTTCTAGTTTCACCACATTCCATAAAGTAATTGTTATGTGTTGGAATGCAAGCTCCACCCATACCAATTACGATGGGAATGCACGACCGAATTGAAGAGTTCTAGTGTGAACCAAGATAGCGTTGTAACAAAGGCCGATTACGTTTAGTAGGGTACAAGACGGACGATGCAGGTGCGCACATTTTGTATCATATTATTAATGGCATGTCATTTTGCATATACGAGCGTACCTATTAATTTGATAAAATAAAGAGACAGCAGTGAATTATCGGGTAGTTAACGTTGTTGTGTTATCAAATTAATTTGCACAATTTTAATGACAACGATGAACTTGAATGTATTAGAAAAGTTTGTAATTTCAAGATTACACTAGCTAGCTGAAACTCATCTGTTTTCTTGAAAATAAGATCATTCAATAATTCATCAATCTCGTTGACTTGACCTAAATATACCAATCAAGAATAAAACTATAAAAGCGTCAGTAACTTATAATCTTTATCTACCTAGGTACAATGTTATAATAATTGCGCAGAACAGGCATCTCTGTACATACCACTCGCAATGTATAAACACTGAGTCACCAAATTAGAATATTAATTTCATATAAAAGGAAGAAGTGGGATTAAAGATAGAATTAATAGCAACAAAAAAGTTAGTCCGAGTAACTAATAAGCTAGCATCCACAAATGGGTTCAAGGTAGGATTTAATATGAAGGTAATGTATATGGCAATGTTTATGCATGAGCAATGGCTTCTCTTAGATGTAGTTTATTGATTTTCTATTGTAGAAGAGCAATATGTATTAGGCAACATTGTTGTAACGTCGTTTTCTACAGTGTGACACTTCTCCGCCCAGATATTTGCGGTTCTAGATTAGGAGAGTCTGAAGGCGACGATTTGAAAACTGCAGTTACAATGTACCGGCGCCCTGTGCTGAGGATCCGTCGGTTACTGGACGCAGCCAATAAACTAGTGCAAAGTGCAAATCTATTCATAGTAGCGGCTCACACATTCGTGTCACTATTACTTTGCCCGAGAAATGTAAAATGCATTTCATTAACCATGCTTACACACACATTATTACGTGTGGGGGCTGTTATCTGTGCGACTACTCTAATGTGCATTCTCATATTATAAAATATTATATCAACTTACATTGGATTAAAAAAATAATGCGTCATATTCTTTGCTATCTAATTATCATAATGGGGTATTAAGTATGTCACTTTATTCTAAATCAATTCTTGTCATTGAGTAAATAAGCACTAAATCACTCAAATGCAGTAAAAAATAATGGTGTTTAAGTTATACAAAATATTTCCACATTAAACAGGATTTAGTACAATTAGTTATTGCAATGTAACATATTTGTCTATCAATATAAAATCCGGTCGTGTATAGTAACGTGAGCGCATGCGCACGTGCTGCGCCATGCTCCTCTCTAAGGGCGTCCACACACTGCATTGCGAATTCAGTTATTTTAGTTTCAATGTCACCGTAGACAGCAAGAGCATGACATGTCATTACGCGGTGGCGTAATGTAGCCATAACCTTATACAACATGAGTACCTACATCACAATTTTAAAATATAGTTTTACGATTCTACTAAAACAGTTGAACCTGAAAACATGTGACTATCAACGTTATTTACTTTTTGTGATGCAAATGCATGTTGTGTTATGTTTAATTTGTAAATAGATATGGTTTTGCTTAGTGATTATACAATGTCTTCTTTTGATAACATCGCTTGCTCGATTTAATTCCTGTCAAGTTGCTAGAATAAATATTTATTTAGTTAATTTTAGTGGTGTATTTTGCTCTGATTTATATGTACTCTTCTTTTTAAGTAAATATACCTGCATAGTAGCTATATTTACCTAAAAACTTCTGTATTCAATAATTGCAGTAAAAATATCAAAGCTTTTATTATCATTATAAAAGTTTTAATTTTGCTTACTTTTATGGATTGCATTAATTTGATTGTTTTCACTATTACATACACAAAAAAACCGGCCAAGTGCGTGTCGGACCCCGCACAATAAAGGGTTCCGTAGTTGGAATGAATTTATCGTAAGAACAAACTTAACTTTGTAATTGAAAAACATGTTCTCCATACGGAATATATGGGAGAACATGTTTTTGCTACCGCAAATTTAAGTTGGTCAATTATTACTCGTAAACTTGTAAAGCCCACTTAAGAGGGCCCTTCCCGGCCTATCTATCGACAACGCGAGCATGTTCGAAAATATTGTTGTTTCATCGAGCGCAAGTGAGAACTACTAACAAGCAAGTGAGAACGCGATAACATTGTACGAAAAATAGTGTGTAAAAATTTGTTTCAGGAAATACGTGTTTTTGAATAAGCCTTACACGCTTTTGAAATACATTTTTGTCATTTAGAATCTCCATTACATGTGCAAGGTTTCAATGCAGATGTTTTCTTTACTTTTACTATTAAGAGTACATTATGACCGGCCAAAGTTCAGGTGAAATTTGTGCAAAAAAGCAGATTTTTGGAGGCTTATACTGAATTTGTTTCTCAAATTTTCTTTATTTTGCTTTCATAGAATCCTAGGTATAGTGCACAAGATACATATTAGTTACAAAAATACAAATAAAGATGTGTTGCAACGCCATAATCACGTACGAGCGTTTGTATGAAAAGTATGACGGGTTGGCCGCTCTTAAGTGTGACAGTTTTCTTTTAAACTTCGTTATATACAGGGTGTCCAGTAAATAGCACGACATACTGCAGGGGGTGATAGCTAGGGTCACTACCTATCAATACAACACAATATATGTTCAGCAAAATCTTAGGGATTTACAGTTTTACAAAATTTTTACAAAGAAAATTGTTCTATGAAAATTTTAACAAAAAAAACTATTTCTTCAAAACATTCTTGTATTTGATCAAAAAAAACTTTTAATGAGTAGAGTAACTATTCACGAGTAATTTGATGTAAAAAAAGTTCTAGAAAAAGATTTTTTCGTTACGAGATGCTTAAAAATCTCCCTTGCTCAAACTCTCATTCAGCCCATTATAGATTACGCCGATGCCTGTTATTTGGATGCCACCGAGGAGCTTTTAAATAAACTTGAGCGTTTACAAAATTTATGTATTCGTTTTGTTTTTAACCTTAAAAAATATGATCACGTCTCTAACTTCCGCAAGATACTCAAGTGGCTCCCTATTCGACTTCGCAGGAACTCTCGGATATTGTGTCTGCTATTTAACCTCCTTCATAATCCTAAAACTCCTTCATATCTGCGGGAGCGCTTTTCCTATGACCGTCCTTCTGATGTGCCTTGCAGGTCGCATCTTAGAAACCTGCTTAAGTGCCCTACCCACTCCACTGACTTCTACTCCTATTCCTTCACCGTGCACGCGGTGCGGTTGTGGAATTCACTTCCGCCTACATTAGGGACTGCCAAACTGTTGCAGTATTTAAAAGAAGAGTGAAAGAACACTATCTTTCCACTTCGTCATAGTTGCGTAGGTATTTATGTTGTATTTTATTTATTTTAGAAGTATGTATGTATGTATGTATGTTCGTAAGTATATTGTCATATAATTTGTTTTATTTTATTAAATGAATTGTTTTGATTTTATGTATTTTACTTTCTCTCTACTCTTACACACGGTGTCTACATCTCTTTTTACCCTCTGTCCTATCGCAGGTATGCTGGAAGAGATTTCATTAGAAATAAGCATCACCTTTGTACGTATTTTTCTGTTCTTATAATCTTGTCTGTTTATTTTTGTGTGTACATAAATGGTTAAATAAATAAATAAATAAAAATCTGTTTCAAGGTAGAGATTTTTCGATTTGAAATTATCATCCCCACTTTACATGTAGGGGAGGTACCATTAATAATTGTTTTTTTCAAAATGGTATTTTACCACTTTTTTGGCGTCATTAACAAGTTAGTCATGTTATTTCGCATGAGTATAAACTTTCTAGTACCAATAGTTTTTGAGCTAAACCGCGGACAGACAGACAGACAGACGGACATGGCGAAACTATAAGGGTTCCTTGTTGACTACGGAACCCTAAAAAGCATCACTAGTTCTATATTCATTCATCTGCGTAGGCTTGTTTGTTGAAGCAATATTCGATTTCAGTTCAAAAGGAGAATGACCAAAAATGTTTGATGCTTGGTCCAAATGTCCACCACTAACGAGACCTATGTAATAAAATAGTCTACTAAATACTGAGTCATTATAACCAGACCGTAACCAAAATTATGCTGTCTGAAAAAAGTTATGACTGAGTGAAAAGTCATGTTTTTTTACCTATTTATGCGAAACATATCGTTAGTACCATTCTGTCCATATCACATTTTGAACTAATCTACTCAAACTCAAACTCAAACTTAAAGCATTTATTTCAATTAAACCCTTTACAGGCACTTTTGAATTGTCAAAGAGTCAGTCAATTAGTCAGAAAGTTGAAGCTAGTGGCCCATTCCAAAACGTAGATCTCTATGGAGAAGAACGGGTCAAGAAACTCCAAGGACACTCTTTTAAATATAGAAATTACAAAATCTTGGGTACATACTCTTGTTGATTCTATAAGTGAGACGATGTAATTTAAAAAAAAAAAAAACATAAATGATTAAAAGTATAAGATTAAAAATAAGCCCTGGCAGATACGCATGTTGTCCTGCCGCTTGGTGTCCCATGCTAGGTTCTCGCTGAAATAGACTTTGTTTAAAGGCCCGGAAGAAAGAAAACACAAGAATGCTACATAATATTTTTATTCGTAAATTACAGTGTAACATAAACATAAAACATATACTTAGTCATGCCATAAATATTGTCACAAAGATTTATTTTTATTTTTATTGCTAATTATATTTATTACATTTACAGTGTGTTAGTTTAAATAAATATAAAACAATTTAAAATATAAAAAGCTTATTCGAAGTGGTCTCCATTGGCTGTAATACTTCTATATACTTTGACTTTGACTTTGTTGACGCCAGATAGAATTTAATATGTGTTGCGATCGACGGGAAGTAATGAATTAACGGAAATATTAAAAAGATATAAGTATATATGAAAAATCATGTATATAATATGTACTAACCTGTCGAGGTGCCAGAAGTCCTTGAATATGCTCAGCGGTTCCCGGGTGGTTATCCAGAAACTGTTCTAGTAACTGATAATTCCTTCTTCGTAACAATGAATGATTGCAATTGCAACAAACACAGTTTCTTCTTTCTACTTCCATTATCACAAAAAATCAACCAGCAAAAACAGAAAGCGAAAGGGATAAAAAATAGTGACATCTCCAACTTGCGCGGGGTTCATTAGAGGCGCAGAAAGAGTAGCTACTTGTGCACAGTTAAAATTGATTTAAATAAATAGTGAAGTAAAATAAAATAAACTATTATTATTTTTCATAAAGTCGTAACTTTTTACTGACAGCTTATTTTTTTTTGTCTCATACTGAAAGTTACTCTCTGTTTAGTGGACTATAAGTGAACATAAGTCTCGTTAGTGGTGGATATTTGGACCACTTTTGTTCATTCTCCTTTACTTTTATTTTTGCAAAAATAATTGATATACGGTGGTTTGATAGATAACACGGTTATATGAGTTTGATAGATTCTGTTGAAATTTTTCATTTAGTTTGAAGGGTTGCTGTCAATAGAAAAGATATAGCCATTTTTTATTTCAACCGTTATTTAGATAACTCGCAATTTATGCTGCGAAATAAAATGGAAAACGGAAAAGGATAATTTGACGAGGAATATTTTTAGATATTGTAAGTGGGGGTTTTACAACCACCTTCCTTAATTTACTCCCAAAAAAAATGTTAGGTAAATTTTTATATTCATAATTATCTATACTAATGCTGGGGCTACATTGTCGCGTTATATCGAACTATATTTACTTCGTGCGCTCTCTGTTGCTCAGCAAGAGGTCGCGCGTCGCGCTGTGTGCGCTGTGTGAGAGTGCGCAAAGTTTAGTAGATAATGTAGCCCCGGCATAATAATTAAAAGCTGAAGAGTTTGTTTTTTGTTTGTTTGAACGCGCTAATCTCTGGAAATACCAGTCGGATTTGAAATTTTTTTTTTTTGCATTTGAAAGCCTAACTCTTGATTAAGGCTAGGCTATTTAACGTCACGATATGACCCTTAGGACTTTTTATAATTGAACACAATTACCACAATTTGGCTAATCCCCTTACATTTACGTCAACGTCAGTTATTATGAATCTCCGAAGTACCTACGTCATGCTCACTCAAATGTCTCCTGATGGTGTTTTATCATTCGATTTCCTTCAAAATAGTTGAGCTAAATGGTGCTGACCCATGCGTCATGTTCGTGAACGGGCGCCGTCAATTGGGACTGGTCATCTCTTAGCTGCCATGGTTTATTTTTGTTTTATTTATATTTATTTTATTTCTTTACTATGGACGTTTTTAACGTGCACGTCTCCCACATCTTTTTCAAATGTATAATAACAACTTGAATGATGTTACCAATATTTTGCATTTTCTATTTTATTTTAATGAGTGTCGGTGGAGTTTCTTGCCCATTCTTTTCCTATGTATTTACTGTACTTTGATGTCTACTGCACTGGAAGATATCAATTGAAAGGCTTCTTGCATTAAAACTGATAACAGTGATAACAACGGTTTGAGAATTCAATCATAACATAATTTATTTTCTAGCCGATTGAGGCAGCCAGGGGCTGACTGGCTTTTCATCAAACAAAAACACATTCCTATATTATTTTCAATACAAACTGCTAGAATGTTCGAATGGAGTGCTGTTTCACGAGTATATGCCAGTAACCTTGAGTGGTTAGCTTGCGAATTCTGTACCTACAGAGCTCACGCAACGCGTCCTAGGTATGTCCTGCTATTGTCCCAAATTAGACGCATTATTAATTTATTATATTATACATAAAACCAACGTTATTTTAATAAAACACGTATACTAAAAGGTCAATAGTTAAATTATCTTTAAAATGGTGAAGGTTTTACGAAAATACGCTTGATAGATTTAGCGTGATTCTCAGTTTTTTATCCGCATTAGACATAACTTTACAAATTAATTTCACTATGAAATATCTAAAATATTCATATCATTATTAAGAAAATGCTCTAGCTTAACGTTCTTTTTTGCAAATCATTCACACTACTCGTTTAGATGTGATTTTCACTAAAGGTATAATCATTAACATTCGGTTCTGTACAATATAATGTCCCTTATCGCATAAATCCTTACAGTACCTAATACGCTTTAGAATGGGCAACTAGCTTCATCTTTCTGACTGACCGACTCCTTGACAATTCTAATGAGCTTGTAGGTATTTGGTTTAATAAAAAATAAATGCATTGAGTTTCAGTTTTTTTGTTTTTTTTAGTTATCTTGATTTATTTATTCCAAATTAAATCAAGATATTCCAAATGTACCTTCCATAGTCTGTTTTTGTCTCTTGTGTTGTGATTGGAGAATAGTACCAAGTAAACGTTTTATAAAAAAAAAAAAAAAACCCAGTAAGCACCACTAGTTTGGGGGATGCCTACATGTGTTCATCAGTGGCCGTCGTTCGGCCAAAATGGTGATGATAACGAAGCACTTCAGTTTCATTATAGGTATTATGTTTTATGCATATAGTAGGTAGTAATGAATGATTAATTTCCCAGTAGCAGCCCGGAGTCTGGATTTGTGCCCGGTTGATGCTATAGGCCCCGAATACATGGAACTTAAACACTACTGACGAAATATGGGTGTAGGTACTTTAGGTACCTCTGTCTAACCCTTCGGGGATTACAGGCGTGATGTTATGTTATGTAATGAAGTCCCTTCCTTCGCAGTGTTCGGAGACTCAATTGGCCAATCGACGCAGCGGTTCAGCCCTGCCTCGATCCTCAAGGTGCTGAGCCTGTTCAACGGCTTCCTGATCACCACCACTTACAGGGGCATTATTGTAGTTGTCTCACAGAATGTCAACCAATATCTTGGATACTCTGAGGTAAACTGCTATTTTAGTTCCTTTAAACTTTAGCATAAAGAGGCAGGAAAGAAACGTTTAAGATAATGTGGTTATGACCGAAGTCTTGAGGTATTTTATAACATATCCACCTTTTATTTAACACTTTTATAATAAAAGTCGATTAACAACAGCATAATGAATAGTACAGGATTTAAAAAAATCTTTTTGAATTTTCGCTCCAGGAGGCATTACTCATAAAAATTTCTACGGTTCGTTTAGCTTGTGCAGCCAGCTTATTTGCTTAGCTAACTTAGTTAATAAGGAAAACGTATACTAAAAAACATGTCAATAAAACCCTGTCAGATCCGTGAGGGTATTGTTAAGTATCGTACTGAGAGTGGTAATTCTAAGGATTATGTGGTAATTCTCTGGAAATTAGAAGAAAAAAAAAACACTTTTTTTAAATGGGGAATATTACCGGGTTAGTTCATGGGGCGCGGGCGGCCTTCGTTTAGCGGGTGTCTACAAGTCAGAACTTATATTTTTTATTTATTTTTTCTTTATTTAAAGGGTTTTGTCACTTAGTGATAATGTCACCCCCGTTGAGGAAAACAATCAATAACTTAAATCTAACACAATGGGTAATACACAGTTATTATCATAAATTTTGTCAGAACTTATGACATGATCCCTGTTGAACAATTGCTATTTTTTTATAAATTTGTGGTTATTTTGGTACTATAAATGTGAACTTTTTTATTTTCAATAATAATAAGATTTGCCTCTTTCGGATAGGACAGGGTTTTTTATTATAGTATTGAATTCAATTATCAACAGACTGTTATGTGTAAGTACCTAGTTAATAAGTAATAACCACTTATTTTTCAAATTCAATTAGCGAGCAAAATTAAAAAAATAAAAGACTGTACGTTTTTTTTGGGATCAAAGATCGCTGGTAGTGTTGTTACTTGAAGAACGAATTGAGAAATTCTTTTTTTTACCCTCTATATTTTCATAAATTAATGTTATAAAAACTACAACAAAACCTTTTTTAGCTGTTAGCGAACACAAAGTAAAAAAAACTAGTAAGCACTCCGTTCATGTGCGCCTGCTCCCTTATCTCTATACATGACAACATCAAACAATATTTGAACGAAGACGAGACTGAACAAAGATAATGAAACCTATCATTATAGTCTATGCAATTATGGAAAGCCGACTATCTAAACAAAACATAGGTTATATTATTTTATAACATTTCGTTCCAACAGCTTGACTTGCTCGGTCAAAACCTTCTCACAATAACTCACGAAGGCGACCGGGCCATGCTGCGCGAACAGCTGATGCCCCGGACCCAGAATCTAGGCCCCAACGGAGAACTTATGATTCCTGACGAACGTGATGCCACTCGCAAAGTCGAAGAGGCTTTGGCTCACGAGAAGAGACGATTTATAATAAGGTGGGTAAAAGCCTATCAAGTAAGTGATGGAACCTTTTTCACTACAGAGGGCTGACAACGAACGTGGTCAGGGTATTTCAACTATATAAAGTGTCTGACGCGTCTGTGCACCTTCTAATGCAGCCTTTATTATTTTTTGCATAATATGCCAGACGCAAACTTTGGTTTACGCCATCGAACAAGCCATTTACTGGGTGTACCTACGATAGCCGGTAGTACCTGCAGGCAACCTTAGGCTCGCCCAGCACGGGTCAAGGCGTGATGGTAATGTGTAAACTATGTTTTAAAATAAACCTACCAGTCTGCGAAAGTCTTTTCTGAATTTCTTTCTTTTCTTGCGGGATCCAAGACAGTTTGTTCGTTTCTCCGGGAATCGACGAGCTTCTGTTGCTGTGTTCTGTCTTTCAGGAGTTGAAGTGGTGTAACAGGCTTGTTCTGCGAATGTATGTAAAATGCCAAAGCTATTATTATTAGCAGGAAGCGATTTTTTAAAATTAATTGTTTGTTGCCGTCAATGCGACTTTCAATCTATTTAACTCATCATATTACACAAGTGACAGACATTTTGATTCTATTATGATGTCTGTATTTTCCGGCCGGAAAATAGTCCGGATTATATGCCAGTTTCTGCATCTCAGTCGTCATTTTGGCTCTCCTGTAGCCACAGAACGTAAAAGCGAGATCAGAAATGTTGCTTCAAATATTCAATGCGGCGGAATCGTGGTAAGCTCAAAAGCTTGGCGTTCTGGATCTGAGGATGAGGCGGCATACTGTGCTTTCTAGCCGTATACCTAATCTCATCAGACAATCCATCCATCGTTTATTTATTAATTGTATTTATTAATTCTATGACTTAAAAATTTAACACCTAGGTACTTCTCGAGCAAGAAATCGTGAGCCTGGAACGAATCTGGCTAGTACGTACATTTGATTAATACACAGTACCTACCTACTTTCCTTCCATCTTATATTTCAATCATCATTAGAAAACCTAGACTTTTAAAGGTCTTATATCGCCGTTCGCTCTAAATAGACATGAGTCGAAGAATCTTGTGCTTTTGCCCAGCAGTAAGATAAAATAAAAATAACCAGTAAAATATTCTTAAAACACATTCAAATAAATGTATCGAAGCAATTCGAGTCGGAATGTGTCAAAACAGTGAAACCTTTCCAAAAAAGTTACATAGTCTGCCACAACCTTTCCTTGTTTTTATATTGTTCTGGCTCTTACGTTCTGATTGATTACGCTGCTGAAGCCAAAGTTTTATATGACCTTTTCGGGTTAGATGTGGTTAGAGCGCGTGACCAAAATGAAAAGGTTTGCGAAACGGTAGAATCTTGAACCATCAGAGGCATTGTAGCTTCAGAGTTCAACGAGTAAGGTTCCCAAAAAAGTTTAAGAAACCTCTTCTACCTGACCAAAATTTATTCATCATGACGCTTAATTTATATTAGTGATTAGAAAAAGGCTGCTAGCGATTAGGTAAAGTATTTAATACAAATCTTCTGCCAGGCTAAAATATTTATCAACTTATTTAAAATCATCTGAGTTTTTTTTAATAGATAGTGCAATCCACGACGCCGCGCCCCACTTCGCTCCGCTCCTTACTAAATTACAGCTTACAGTACAGTAATCGCAGAGTGGGGCGCGTCGTCGTGGATTGCACTATCTGTACTGTGTTTTCGTTCAATGTCAAATCAATCACAGCTCTTCTTTCATTATTCTTCAAGTAGATTTGTCACATAACTTTATATTAAGTCGTTTCAAACTCAACTTGTAATAAAGTTCTTTTTCTCATTCTCAGCTACCTTATATATTTATCGTTGTTCGTATCTTAGAATCTTCATGCATTGCGACCTTGCGTCCTTTTTCAAGTAATTTTTTTCCCAATATCGCGACTGTTTTTATTGTTTGCTGCGCTACTTTTTTCATGTGACTATTTAAACCTTGGCAGACTCAAGAAGTTAGGCCAGCGATCTGAGCCGAGCCAGTACGTAACCTGCCACGTGGAGGGCTCCCTGAGGAAGTCAGACCGCGCCTGCCGCGGTTACAACCGCTGTTGCCAGGTCGTGCGCCGAGCCCGCGCACGCTCTGAGAACCCATGCTCCAGCGGCAATGATATTGTAAGTACTTTTATTTTTTAGTGGATCAGTAGGTGGTTGATTATCCTTTTCTTCAAAATAAAAGGCTTCGGGGTGCTCTGGTCAACTCTGGTGCCTAATCTGCTTGCACATCGGCGAAAGTTTTCAGGTCAATAAGTTGACCGTGTTTTCACATGTGCCTGACTGTTAGAAAGAAAATTAAACAGTTAATGATTCTAATCTTATTCAAAATCGCTCTCCTGTTGTTCTATGTTTGTCTTTGAATTAGTGAACACATAACATACATAAACTCCTGCATTCTTATCATGGGGGTAGGCAGAAACTACAGAACGCCGCCGGCTGCTACGATCCTTACATACTCCTTTTGCCTCGTTTACGTTCATACATCTGCCGGTCTATTCTATAATAATCTCACGGTGAAAACTAAGGTGAAGTGACGTTGAAGTGAGCTTTCATTCCACCTGCTGCTAGAGACTGACAGCTCACTCCGAGCTCACTTCACCTAAGTTTTCGCGGTGAGATGGTTACAGAATAGCACAGCTGGTCATAAACACGCCGCCGCGCCGGTTGCGACTATTATGCACCTGTCCTTTTTGAAGAATATCACCAATAAGGTCAATATATTATGTCCTCCGAGGGCGTCCCCTCCCGGCGTTTCAGGTCACATCTGCCTTGTAAATACATTTTGTCGCCTTTCATTCATCCTCTCAACATGACCAAACCATCTCAGCATACCCTTTTCAATTTTTGTCGCTATATCTTCTTTTAACACACCGTTGTCTTATCACATCATTCTCATCAGCCTATCAATTAGAGTTAGACCATACATGCTTCGCAAGGAACGCATTAGAAGACCCGTTGAATACACATTTCTATTGAATTACAGTCGGCTTTCAGTCTAATCAGATGTAGCTATATGTCAGACACTACTACTCGAAGTAGTCCATAATCAGATGTTGTCCAATTATGAAGATGTTGTTTGTTGAATAGGTATTTGTTAGAAAATTACATTGACAGCAGGCTTTAGAATGTAGGTACAATATTCACAATAAAAGAAAAAACGGTTAAACTCTTTTCGGTTAGATACATATTGTTTTCGGGAAAAACGTGGTCATTGCACCAAAGCATGTGGGACCATGGGTTTATAGATAAAGGTAACTTTCAAGATCTAACTTCTGTTCCTAATGCAGCATACTTAGTCAGTTTAGCCACGTGTTCCAGCAATGTATTCTTTGAAACTACCACTACTACCTTAGGTGCTATTATTATACTCGTATAAGCCGTAGGTACTTGAAACTGACGCAACAGGTAGTGAGGTGTCGGGCTTCGGAGGAAATCGAGAGCGGCACTCGCTGACAACAATTTGTAATAGAGAGGAAATCTATTGACACCGCTTTTTGATACGTATTGCTCGCTGTTTTATGGATTTAGCTTTGACACGCCACTTTGTTGGAAAATGATCTTGTAAATAATGAAATACGGGTTTTTGATGATAACGAACCTATCAAAATATATCAACGGGACTTAAGAATGCGGCGTCCGATGAATTGTCCATACAAACGTAATACCTAAATCATTTGCAATTATATAAAATTTGAGAATATTTCCACTATAATTATGTTAATATTCGAGTTTACACAATATCTATCTAGGCTTCTACATATTATTTTTTCCAAATACATACCTAAAATGAAGTATAAGCAAATTCAATTTCGCACGTTTTTACAGCGTAAATGTACGTCGTTACGTGTATGTTTTTACATGTACATGTCTTCATATTATTTTTTCTGTATTATAAACAATAATATTTGTAATATTATTTCGGCAGAAGCATGGCTTATATTATCAAATTACAAATTATCGATAAACATTAAGTTTTCATTAATCAATTTTGGTATTACAGAACACATCCAAATTTATCATAAATTTTCGATAGCTAGTAGTGCTATTGCGTCAAGCAATCATTGTCAATGTGTGAGTGGTCGTACTGCTCACTGTAGGTGTATATCGCTCCGACAGACATTCACACTAGCGCAAAGTGCTTTGTTGGAATTCGTTCGGGGTATTTTTCAGCATACTTTACTGTGCTATACGTGCGTACTTATTTGTTTGCTAAATTGTATTGTAATATTGCTGTCACTATTGACCTATTTTATTTTTATTGGAACGGGATTAAACTGGTAGAAATTGTCACGAAACGAAAAAAGGTTATGCTCCTCCATGCGAAATTATCTATGAGAAAGTGTAAATTTGATCAAAATGAAAATCCAAGATGACAAGAATTTGAATTTTTTTTGTCATGGGTTTTTTTTTTCATAGCTTTCGAGGGTGCTAATAAGGTCAAAATATAAATCCAAGATGGCGGTTGCGGCCAGTTTCAAATTTTTCGTCATGGGTATCGTTTTCATAGTTTTCGAGGATGTTAAAGCCTATAGTGAGGTCAAAATGTAAATCCAAGATGGCAACTGCGAACTGTTTCAAAATTTTCGTCATGGGTATCGTTTTCATAGTTTTCGAGGTGGCTAAAGCCGATAGTGAGATCAAAATATAAATCCAAGATGGCAACTGCGAACTGTTTCAAATTTTTCGTCATTTATGTCGTGTTGTTAGTTTTCGAGGATGCAAAAGGCGATAGTGTCAAAATTTAAATTAGTTTTTTTTTTTCATCATGTGTATCGTTTTCATGGACCCCGAACGCTGGGGAAGTATGTCACAATAAGTTACCAAATGATATAAATAAGGTACCTACTTACCTTCTTAGCTACTAATTGTTTACATATTTTTAAACTCAGCCAAATTCTTGGTCTTGTTTTTGTACTAAACGTTAGGTACCTTAGTATATTTTCTATAAATAAATATTTACCTACCTATCTTTAGATAACATCAGACCTAACTTATTGTGAATGTGTTTACATCCGTATCCAGACAAACGAGTATCCGTTTCATCACTAATAATAATCGGTAGGTACTTACTTTTTTGCGTTTATAGAGCCTCAATGACTGATGACTGATGATAATACAGTATAGCAGTATATGTAAAAAGGAGCAGTAAAACCTCAAATTATACCCACGATACCTATATTATGCAAAGGTACCTATCTTGAGATATTATTTGGCTATAGCACTTAGCTACATAATCATTCTGCTTCGAGCTCAGTACCACAATACATTTCTTTAAGTGTCGCATCTAATTTGTTTGATGGGATTTTAATATTATTTATATACTTAATAAAAACTATACTTACGGTTGATTATTATCATCGTATGTATGGTGCTGCAGATTACTTATGGTACTCGAAACAAGCCAAATTTTATAAATCAGTGTGTTTAGTTTGGATCTTTGACACTATGTTTTCTGATTAACATAATTGTATTTTTTGTATTGTATTATTTGTATTATGGTCACCCTACATGACTTTCACGTTTCGACTCAGATTTTTTTAAATTATGAATACTTTTATCAACATCTCTGAAGTAAGAACATAACTAAATACATGGTTATAATTCTTAGCGGAACGATTTTATTTATCTGAATATACGGACTTCGCAATCGGGTAGATACACACATCAACACGGTCTAGGGATATTTAAAAAAAAGCAAATTACTATCAATGTGTTAATTATTTATATGACATGTATATATTTAAAAGATACGTTATTTAATATTCTACCATTTTTTAATAATGGTTAAGGTACTTAGATTAAAATTTCAGGATTTTATGGAAAAAAAATGAAGCATAGACGGAAACCGTATATGAATTAACTTTTAATTTGTGAGTAAAAACTGAAAAAAATAGAAAAATCATTTAATTTGTGTTTATAAACTTGAATTTAGTAGTCTGAGAAAGCGCCCATGATGTTCATAACACATCGGCAACGATTCGGCATGCTCAGAACAAGGTTGTCAATGTCTTGCTGCGGAATATTGTCCCATGTCCTTCTGAGGTGCGCAAAAAGTTGATCTTCTGTAGCCAGATTTTCAGGAACTTCCTTCAGAGCTCTTCTTTGCAGCATATCCCACGCATGCTCAATGGGATTTAGATCTGGCGATTGAGCAGGCCAGTCTAAGGCCCTAACATTATGTGTATGTAACCAAGCTGCTACCGTTCTCGCCGTGTGTGCCCGGGCATTGTCGTGCATGAGCAGGAAATCTTGCCCCATTTGTGTTCTGTGGGGCAAGATTACGGGCCCCAGCACCTGTTGGACGTATCGTTCTGCCGTCATATTGCCCCGCACCCAAACGAGATCCGTCCGTCCTCCAAGACGAATTCCTGCCCAAACCATAATTGTTCCTCCTTGGTATGGGTGAACTTCCTGAGGGTTCTGGAGACGGCTCCATCGTCCAGGAACTCGCCAAACACGCGTCCTTCGTGAATCTGGATGGAAGACGAACCTGGATTCATCCGTGAGCAGCACATTGGACCATTGCTCACGGCCCCAGTCCACGTGGTTCCGAACCCATTCTAATCGTCGTCCACGATTGCCTCTCCGTAAAGGTGGGACCCGGAGTGGTCTACGAGAGCGTAGATTGCTTTCATGCAGTCGCCTTCTTACAGTTTGGTCACTCACAAGCACTTGGTGTTCCACTCGCAGCCTTTGGACCAATTGAGTCGCCGTTGCATTTGGTTGAGCTCGCGCAGTAATTTGCAAAAACCGGTCTTGTCTGGGGGTAGTGATGCGACTTGGCCCCCGGTGCCTCTCCGCTACTTCACCTGTGGCACGATAGCGTGTCCACAATCTTGAAATTACATTTTGATGGGTCCCTATGGCCTCAGCAACATTACGCTGAACAGATCCAGCTTCCAGCATTCCCACAGCTCGTAACATCTCCGCCCTCGTCAAATGTCGGCGTTGCATGGCTACAATACCTCAATTTTAACTTTATCTTTCGTTTAATAATGAAAAAAAACTGTAACTAAACGTAATTCGTATTGTTTTCTAAATTTCGCACAAATGAAAATTCCCTCTCCTATACATCAAGACATTTTTATGCCACCGAAACAAAAGAATTTTCAAAAATTTTAATTTGGAATTAGTCTGAGATAAATTACAAACAAATCGGTGTATAAAAGATTCCAATGCGGCCAGTACTTTTCGAGTTATTTAATTGAGTATGAAATATCCCTAGACCGTGTTGATGTGTGTACTTAAATATAAATTATTGGACATATTAAAATTTGTGCAGTACTGCGCACTTTTACTACTATGTTCTCTAAAAGAAAAACAAAGCAGATTAAAATCAACTTCAGTCTTTATTCATTTACCTAGGTTATCTGCCTAGTAAGAAAACTTAAAAAAAGCAAATTATAGGTTACAGTTTAGGAACTATTTCAAAAATTTGCAGCATCCTTAATGCGTACTTTTGCACAACGTATGAGGACAAGAGTGCGCAGCCAGGTGTGCAAGTTTGCGCACGTATGTCAAGAGTGCGCATACTTGCACACCTGGCTGCGCACTCTTGTCCTCAACACTCACAAATGTCACATTTGAAGATACCATTGGCCTTCGTATGCTATGCATTTTTCGTGCTACCAGTTTTTGCATGAAATACATTCGATCCAGTCTTCAATAATTGGATCTCTGCATGTACACTTCGGAGCAACCTGGACATGCACAATTTATCTTTTTGGGTGCAATTGCTGGCTTTTTTGGTTATAAAGCCTTGGTCTTTTTAGGTAATTGTTTTTCATTTTTCTTTTTATGTTCTTCTTCAAGTATTCTTTTGTCTCTCTGGAGAGCTGCTTCAAATTTCAGAGCTTTTGCTTCTCTTACTATAGGGTCGCGCGACAGATGACTTTAGATACGGCGACAACTCCAACAATGTGACAGAACAAGTTGATGGAATTGATGCTAGACTTTGCAAATCCAAATGTTGGTTTGTATCGCAGTCGGAGAGTTCCTTCTCTTCACATAGCTTTCTTGCTGCCTCTAATATGTCTTCTTCTATTAAAAGCAGTTGTTTTTCATTGTCTTCGGCAATTGTCTCAGATTCTGTTGGTATGCTTGTTTAAACAAGGTCTTCTACAGTCAGCGATGCTACATTCATCTCACCATGATCAGATTCTAATGGTCTCTCAGTTACGCTACTAGCTAACAAGTCGATGTCAGAAAAAATATCATTTTTAAAGAGCCATATTCCCGTCACCTTAAATCCTTCAATAGCATTAGCAATAGTTGCAGTTTTAGCATAAGCAGGGTTAAATATCGCAGCAATTTGAAAGGTAGTTATTGTTCTGCATGGGTGGTTCCTCAACCAGTTTTCACACTCAGCGGCGTAATATTTTTTTAGCATGCTGAAGAAACATCTATGCTGAAGAAGAAGCATAGCAGTAAACACATGTCATGATAAAACACATCATATCATATAGTGTACAAGACTGCGCGCGCATTCTTGTACACGATGGCTAAGCGCACTCTTGCGATTTCTTGCTCTTGTTGGAGCACTAAAGTGATTTGAAAGATCACTACTGCCATCTTTTGGCCAATACGTCATATTAACTCGAGTGAAACACGTTTCGATAGTAATTTGATAGAAATAAAAACATAGACACAACTTACCTAGATTACATTTAATACAATCACGTTTTCAAAACACTTAAATATTATAACACAGGTCTCAAATTCAGTTTCTTTCGAATATATCCTGGGAAATTATATTAAAAACGAAAAATCGTGCGCCAGCACGTTTATAACAGTTGGCCGCAGAAGACCGTTTCCTGATTCGAGAATCGGTCTGCGCATTCTTGTACACTACGCAATCTTGCACACCCCTACCCTAGGTACTTTCCATTACATGACAGCACGGTTGGCGCAGTTGACTGCTGCGCTGCGTGTCGCGGGTTCGATTCCCGCACGGAACAAATATTTCTATGATCTTTAAGTAGTTGATCCGGGTCTGGCTGTTTGTGTATGTGAGTTTAAATGTTTCTAAACGCACCCACAATAAAGGAGAAATTCCTAGTTTGTGGCACTGATTTAAAAAAAAAATTACATCTATTATTTGAATTGTATTCATTATTTAGTAATAACAATATTTGAAGTTTAGTCAAAGAAATAGGTACCTACTACAATAACACAGATAAAGCCGTCGTTTTTTTTTTTTTTTAAATTTGGGACAACCCAAATAGAAATAAATAAACAGGCTTAACGCACGTTTGCACATAAAGTAAAAATATCGCGGCGGGATTTTATTGCGCACTGGGTTATCAACTCACAGTGTTGAGCCGAGAGCATCCAACGCGCTGCCGTTCAAAAAACCCTGTTGGATTTTCGACTCTCGGAGCGCAGCAGAGCGTTGAAAAATCGAGTGCACGAAAAAAAATCGCCCGTGCGAACTTGGGCTTAAAATAAATAAAGTCAATACTTATAAATATCCCATTTTTTATATTTACTATTTACGCGACGGACGATCGATTACGGTGATCTCTCGCGCCCGGCCTTGGTCCAGGCCATGGTACAGAGCGAGAGGGCATGGGAGGCCGTCACCTCCTTCTGCGAAGCAGTAAGAATCGCGAAGGAGGAGGCGGAGCGCGTGAGGGAGAGGCCAATTTCGCGCCCTCACGCCCCTAGCCACCGCAGGAGACGTCCTGGGCGTCGGGAATCGAAGTCGGGCCTGGGGACGGTGAGCAATGGGTAGCTCGCCGTCGATAAGGACCATGCCCGGGTCGAGGGCTCGTTGTGTACCACGCGCTCCTCAAAGAGATGTCAACACAACTGACGGGGTCCACTAGGGCCGATGCCTGCCGGGGTCGTGGTAAAGTCCGAAAGGGATACCGTGGGGCGTGGCCCCTGACAACGTATAGGCAACTGAAGGAACACGGGTGGGTTTTAGCCAGTAAGAGTCTGACACGTTCTCCAGAGCGGGAGAAGTTATTTGATAATTTCCAACCCAAACAAAAAGAAAAGGCCTAGATCTGGAGATTATTCGAGATATCCTAATACGTTGAGATATCAGCATGGTAAAGAAATTTCCAGAAAACGCATTACTAGTCTGTACATTCACTAATGATTCCCCAAAGTAGTCAACAAAAATAAAGTAAATAATGAACATATACCTAATTACAAATAAAAAATATAAATGCCGCCATGCCGTCGCAAGTACAGCTAATAATAGCTATCAATCCATTCGCACACACACGGCTACACACCGCTTGGCGGCGCGCGGCGCCTTGTTTTGTTAAACAGAGATAGCAATATTCCAAACGAATTTTGCACTTCTCGTCTTGTAGCTATGAGCTGCGCTCCCCGTGCTCTTAACTCGGTATTTAACTAAAACTTTGGATTCAGTTGAGAGGCTTAGGGTTGTTCCAGAGAATCGTGGTAATTGTAGTATCATTAGTTTTCTCTTTTTTGTGAAGAGAATCAGTTCGGTTTTTGTTGTGTTCACTGAGAGTTGGTGCTTGTTGCACCATTCCTCTACTATTTTCAGGGCTTGACGCATAAGGTTGCATAGGATGTTTTCGTGGGTCCCGTTGATTATATGGTTATGTCATCGGCGTAGCCCACGGTGAAATAACCTTTGTCATTGAGTGTTTTGATGAGGCTGTCTACTACTAGGTTCCATAGGAGCGGCGAGAAGACGACCCCTTGCGGGCAGCCTTTCGCAACGATAGCTCTCGTAGTGTCATTTACTATGACTTGTACAGCCCTCAGTTTGAGCATGTTGGTGATCCAGCCGCTCAGGATCGAGTCTATGCTGTGTCTGTCAAAGGCCATATTTATACTGTTGAACCTCAGACCAATCTTTTTTATTGGTCTGAGTGTTGAACATGGTTTTGTCAAAGGCGCCCTCGATGTCAATGAAGGCAGCCAGTGCTGATCCTTTGTGGTCCATTGCATATTCAATTTTAGAAACCACGCTGTGCAGCACTGCTTCAGTTGACTTGCCTGTGGAGTGTACGAGTACGCATGTTGTTGTTTTTGAAGTGGTTTTACCCGGAGAGGTCCGTCTGGATGTGCCTGTCACAGAGTATTTCGAGGGTTTTCAGTAGGAAGGATGTGAGGTTTATGGGCCTATATGCTTTGGGTTGTGTATAATCGGTCTTGCCAGGTTTGGGTGTGTACACATGACTTTCACCTCGCGCCATGTGAGAGGTATGTGTCTGAGCGCTATACAGGTTTAGTAGATCTCCACCAGCCATGGTGTCAGACAATCTACCCCCCACTGCAGTAAGGCAGGGAAGATGTCATCTAGCTCTGCCGACTTGTACAGCTGAAAGGTGTTGATAGCCCACTTTACTCGGTCTTCTGTTACTATGTTGCGGGCTCTTGACCAGTCTTGATCCGTTGGGTTTTCATTCTGGTTCAGCCTCCCACATCCTGTCCTCTAGGACTCTAAATTTTGGGAAGTGAGTTTTGATAAAGACCACGCACAGGAGGCATACCTATTAATAGGGTTCCGTTTGGTATCCTTCGTAGTTCGTACTATAAACATAATGCAGTCGGAGACATATGCCTCCAACTCCATCGGACATCTAGACGCACTGCATCCCTACCTAGTTGATATTCCACCAACTCGCACTAAGCGTTTTCAAACATCTTTTATAATGCGCACAGCAAAGGAGTGGAACTCTCTGCCTGCGTCTGTGTTTCCGAACGCATAAAACCCGAATCTATTTAAAATAAGAGTGAACTGGCTTTTTCTGGGTAAGCTCACTCCACCGTCGACTTTGTCTCTGTCACCTCTAGTCTGACCTTTTTTTTTGTTTTTTTTTTTTGTATGGGAAATCATCAAATGACGTTTCCCGCTCTGGGTGGAGCGGGAGGGCGTGTCAGACTCTTACTGACTAAAACCCACCCGTGTTCCTTCTCTTGCCTGTGCAATGCCAGGGGGCCACGGTATCCCTTTCGGACTTTCCCGCAACCCCGGCAGGCAATGGTCTCATCGGACCCCTTCACTCGCTGACACTCTTTGAGGCGCGCGTGGAACACAACGCGCCGTCGACCCGGGCCTGGTCCTTACCAGACGGCGAGCTACCCATTGCTCACCGTCCGCAAGCCCGCGCCTACGGTGGCCGGGAATCAGCGATTGATTCCCGACGCCCAGGGCGTCTCCTCCTGCGGCGGCTAGGGGCGTGAGGGCGCGAAATTTGCCTCTCCCTCACGCGTTCCGCCTCCTCCTTTGCGAGCATTACTGCTTCGCAGAAGGAGGTGACGGCCTCCCATGCCCTCTCGCTCCGTACCATGGCCTGGACCAGGGCCGGACGCGAGAGATCCCCGCCACCGATCGCCTCCACGAGGACACGGCGGTGCTCTGCCCAAGCCGGGCATACCTCCACCGTATGCTCCACCGTGTCCTCCGGGCGATCCTCGCAGTGATGACACCCGGGCGCTTCCTCCCGCCTTATCCGAAACAGGTACCTCCCGAAACAGCCGTGTCCGGTGAGGACCTGCGTCAGGCGGAAGGTGAGGACGCCGTGGCGCCTCTCCAGCCACTCCTCAAAGAGGGGACTTATCGCCGCAATAGTGGCGTGCCCAACCTCTAGTCTGACCTAGACTAGAGTCAAGAGCAAACCTGTCATAAATTAAAAAAAAAAAGCTGTAATTTGGCACGGGTATAAAAAATACTTGAAATTAAAAAAGTTGGTAGTAAAACCCTTAAAAAGTTACAGGACGTTTAAGGCGGCTCACATAGGGGTATTTTGCCAATTTAGGCGGCCAATATTATTTTGTTTCTTTTTATATATTAAATTTGGTTTTTATATCTTTCATTCGTTGTAAAATCTTTTAGAAGTGCATAGATTTAAAAAAAAATGAAATTATGAACAGTATGTATTTAAAAAGAAAAACAAAACAAGTATAAAAACCACAAATTATTAAAATCTTATCAAAGCTCTTCGTCAGTCATTTCCTCCGCAGATTCCTCTGAAGAACTTCCGCAGTTGGTATTGGGCTCAGCAGAAAGAAGCATTTCTATTGCTTCTTTGCTATGCGGCATTGATCTTTTATTTGGTTTCGGCCTTATACTCGTAATCAGAGGATCAGAGCTGAGCAATAATCTATTCAGTACATCTAAATTACACTGCTCTCTAGAGAATTTTCTAGCAAAATTGATGCGGTACAAACGGAAGTGCTTGTTCCGCGCCTCTGCTGCTTCTTCGGACATCAATCCTATAGGCAACAGTGCTTTCTCCATGACCGTTGCACCATGGATTAATATCTTGTGCATTGTGGGTGTCATTGGATGCCAGGGGTATAACTCCACATACATTTTGGCGGTATCATAGCCGTAAACAGCAATTTTTTTTAAATCAGCTTTATGGCCGCTAGTGATTACCTCCAAAATCACTTTTATCCGTATAATAAAATTGTAGTCGACACCGGTAATTTCAGCTGCCACCTCTGGATCAGCTCTCTGGATCTCAAAATCTCCTGCTGGTGTTACCATCGTTGGTGTTGCCGAATCCAGCTTTTGGAACATCTACGATCAAGCCCGTTTTCTCTCGGAATTTCGCCTGTATTTCTGCCTTTTTCTGCTTAACAATTTCTTTGTCACTTTCCGATCTTAACTGCCACTTTTGCACGGGAATTTTGTATGACAAATGGAGAATACTCTCGAATAACCGTATTCTAGCGTGCAGTACCGATAGGCCAAACTGCAATGCTTCTGTGTCTACAGTATTTTTGACATTAAGATCATTGAACTGCTTTGAAGTAGCACCACAAATGTAGCATCTCATAGTTGAGGTAGTTGAAGTAGCAGCATTGCATACTTTGGCATCGACCATAGTCAGCGATAATACATGTTTCATAGAAATAGAGGTCTCTCCAAGTACAAATTCGCTATTTATCAAATTATTTATAGCGTCTTCTATGTAAGCGATTTCAGACTTTGTGATATCCACTGTTTCTTTCAAAAATCTAATCCTCATTGGTCGACAGTATCGTGGCGAAGAGGGAGTTGGGTTTTGCCACAGAACTTTTTTGTTTATTCTAGAAAACAATTGTAGTGGAACAAAACAAGTTTGAAAAATACTGCTATCAAATGAGTCTTCATCTTGCCTTTTTTGTTTAAATTGCGCTTGTTGAGACCCATCACATCCCCACTTTGAAATCAGCGTCAATGATTTCCGCTCTTCTTCAGTTAATTCAACTAGTATATCCTGCAGATATGTAGACAAACGTTTAGCTGTGTGATCCAATAAATGTTGCAAGTTAATTTCAGCACATGTTTCAGTTACCCGATAGGATTCTTTTCCCGGATAACAAGCTTTTTTCCATTGCTGTAATATGGTGTAACTTGGGTAATACTTCTTGTTAGTACTCTTTATTATTTCATATTGTCGTCTTGAGAGGTCGGCTTCCACGAACATTGAGAGGGCGGCCATTGGATCTAGTTGTGACGCTTTTTCGAGCTTTGATTTTTTGTATGCTTCCTGGTATGCTTGGGCTGTCTGCGGAGAGTTTGTTATGTCTTTGAGAATACTCGACGCAATTCGCTTTCCAGAACTTTGAAGGGAAGTTTGAGCAGCACACATTAGCACATCTTTTTCAACAGCACTGCGCACTTCCATTGTCTTTCTGCGTTTGCTCCTTTCACTGGATTCTTGAAATGATTTTGTTGGTCGACCAGAAGAACGCCGTTTTATCATTACTATTTCGAATGTCCCTTCTAACCATTTTTCGTTTTTTTTAAGGAAAAGTTCCTCTTTCTTGTGCGCTCCTGTCCACCTTTTTTTTAAACTGGGACTTTAAATAAGAGAACTTATGCTGAACTTCCTTCATTTGCTCTTTACAATATTCACCTTGCGATAAAATATATCTCTCAATATAACTCAACTTTTCGTCAAAATTTGGCAACTCTTGCTCTTGCATTTTGTCAAAAAGAAATCTACGCGTTATTACTCGAGCCCCTGAGCTACCCGCGGATCCTGAAACGAAACAAAAAACCGTTTAAAGTAAATAAAAATAAAAAATTAAATCACGTGGTTTTTTAATGTCGCCTTTGAAACCCCAAGAATGTCAACTTCACGGGAGATCACGGTCAGTGTTGATTTGATAACTGAGTACAAACACTCTTGTTTCATTTGCAATCTACTAAACAGCTGGGACGCACCCTGAAGTATAACAAAAACCTTTTTGAAAATACAAAAGGGGTAATTTGACAATAATTTTGAGTACTGTTTCGAACCTTAAAAACATTGAGTTATTCGAAAAAATTACATAAAACTAATATATTATAATGTGTTCTTACCTGATGTACTCGAATCCATCACAGTTTTATTTAAAGCAACTCCAGAACAAAAAATATTCACTGTTTAAATAACTGTTTTTCACAATTTGCCAAAATGGATACGTGTACTTAGCAGAACGATCGCATTCCGACTGAGACACCGGCGCGGGCGCATACAAATGGGTATCAGGAAGGGTCGGCTATTGTTCTGCCTATTCAACATTGTCAAGTAACACTTTTTTTCTACCTGAGACAAGTTTTAAGAAATCGATTTATGGCCGCCTAAATTGCTAGAATACCCGTATGTGCGGCTGCTCAATTCAGACGTCTGATTTTCAAAAATTTGGTAGGATTTAGTAGTACTTATGCGTAACCCCTTGAATGTCTATTTTATTAATATCTTTTGTAATACTGAATGTGCAGGATGTTGAATTACGCCAATATTTAGTAGAAATTTCTACTAATAAAATAATAACTACTAAATTTCTAAACGTCCTGTAACTTATTAAGGGTTTTACTACAAATTCCAAGATCGATTGGGCCTACAAAATCGGCTAATTTACTACTAAATATTGGTAGTACCCGCGTTTAAATCTCAATCCATACGGACAGTGCCAGGGCATTATTGCAAGCTGGAACAGTGTAGTGAGATATAGCAAGACATTTACCTATAAATCTATTACAAAGATGAGCAGTAGCATAAATACCAAATCTTAAGAAGAACCAGTGCAGCGTAGCACAGAAGAAGCAACGTTACATGTTGGTTTGCACTTTAAGATGGCGTAGTATTTTTCAATTGTATACCCAGACCCATAGCCTAATATTCTTGAAACTATAATGAAAGTCTAGTCATGGTACTCCTAGATTTTTATACGATAATATAGCTGGTCAGGTGTACTCAGCGGGCAATGCCCTTCTAGGGCAAATTCAATAACGCTTCTAGGATATTGTCGGGGCTGTCGGGGCTGCACGCTGTAGTGCGTGCATGTTTATGGAGGCTCAGGTTAATGGCTTGCATGGCATCATGAGAAAGAGAGCGGTCTTCATACTGCACCGTATCCGAGCAAGCTCCAACAGCATTCTGAAAGTAATAGCGGACCTGATAGACGATCCTGTTATTAGAGACTGGATCGCACTCCATGTGACTATTTGATTTCGTTTGTTTTGTTTTGATTTACCTTTTATTTTTGTGGTTTATTACCATAATTTCTAAGTACTTACTAATACAAATATGGATGTTTCTGTAATGGATAGTATGAAATAAAGTTAAACAATTATTAATCTATTTTCTTAGTCCGACAACCAGTCTTACCAAGGGGTATCGTATTTTCCAGTTACTACAGGGTTGTGCAGGTCAGATAGGCAGTCGCTTCATGTAAAATACTAGTATTGACCTGTATCCGGTTAGACTGGAAGCCGACCCCAAAAAAGTTGGGAGGAGGCACATGATGATTGACTAACGCCAGGACTGACGATAATTTTCTTGTATACCATTTTATTTCCGTAAACCGAAACCCCGCCTCGCTTTATAGGTAATTTAAAAAATCGATCCTTCTTGGTCTTGTTTGTTACAAAGTTCTAGAACAGAACTAACAAAGTTTCATGGAATAAGTGACATAAGGACCTAGACTTGCCTAAGTGCTATGCTTGGTGAAATATCTTTTGTATATTAAAGTAACTTACTTAGTTTACTGTTACCTAATTAAAGGAGATCGTTAGGTTTAGAACCACACACTTGAAATATTCGACAACGTACGTTCGGGTTAATATTTACGTAGTATGGGGTTGAAACACTAGAGCCATGGGGTCCGAGTGCCCACTTAGTTTTTCAAGACATCGCCAAGCGGCTGGTCGACTCTTCACCAGGACTCGTGACCAGAGGGCTGGCCTATTCTTTGGCCAAAGAATCAGCATTGCACTACATCGTGGCAATACTGCCTGCCTTTTGGGCATTTTTCCTGTTGACAGCGATGTGGACGAATTTTTTGATGCCCTATTATTATTCAGTCTGTTAGTTTTTTAATTGTAAATACGGGTGTGTAAATAAAACCCTCGGCATTGCTACGTAGTTATGTATATATTACGGTAAGAGTGATAAATTTAAAGTTATTAATAATTACCTCGTGATTTGATAAATGTGAATATAAAATTGAAATTCATCACTTTTAGCAGTTGTAATTAATAATTCACTTCTCTCGTCGCTAAAAGTATAAAAAAAAATAGACTCGAAGTTATTTGTCTGGTAGGTATTTATTTTTAATACTACAATACTTACAAATCACCGATAAATTTGATTATTAATAATGATAGACACTTATTAATAATTTTTAAATAAAAAAAACTTAGTTTAAAATCAATCAACAATCTAACTCAAAACTCAAAGCATTTATTTCAAATAAACCTAGAAAAATAAATATGAAGCTAGTTGCCCATTCCAAAGCGTAGGTTCCTATGGAGAAGAACGAGCAAGAAACTCGACAGACACTTTTAAATCATAATATTGTTACAAAATATTGGTTCATGAATAATTTCGACGTGAACACGACGAGGAGCTCGTGGCTAAGTAATAACTGCTGCACGGGTCGATCCATCAGGTTAAGCTATGCTTGCCGGGGTTGGTCTGTGGATGGGTGAAAATCTTTACATAACGACTCTTCCGTGCCTTGGAAAGCACGTTAAGCCCTTGGTCCCGGCTGTCATTCGTGGATCTTTGACAGTCGTTACGGGTCGTCAGAAGGCCGAAAATCTGACAACCAGTCTTACCAAGGGGTATCGTATTACCCAGTTTCTGGGTTGTGAAGGTCAGATAGGCAGTCGCTCCATGTAAAATACTGGTATTCAGCTGCATCCGGTTAGACTGAAAGCCGACCCCAATATAGTTGGGAAAAGGCTAGGCAGATTGAATAATTTCATGAGAGAACAATGTAGAAAGACTTGCACGTAAAAAGCGCCCGTAAGAAAAAGATAAAAACAATTCAAAAATTAAAATAAATTAAAATAAGCCGTGGCAGATAAGAAATTACCAGTCCCTACTGACGGCGCCCGTTCACGAACATGACGCATGGATCAGCACCGTTTAGCTCAACCATTTTGAAGGGAACTTAACAACACGATCCAACGCACTCGCCACCACCAGCGAGACATTTGAGTGAGCATGACATACTCTCAGCCACCATGGCACATCAAGTCAATGAAATACGTACACAGTAAATGGTAGTTTTATAGAAGGTCACAGTGCTCACACATGTGCTATTCAATTATACAATACTAAAAGATTGAAGTTGTACAATTCAAAGATAGTTTTTGCAATCTTCAGCAGCTCCAACAATAGTTTTGAATGCTACTTAATCAATATTAGTTTATAAATGCGCCCTTGTGGAGCTGGACCAGCGTTGAGCCAAGCATTTTTGTCAGCGATATAATCCCAGCTTATAATTATGTTTGGCAGCATAGTGTGCGTTTTATACAAGATTTAAATTTCGTTTCATTTAGTTGTAGTATTTGGGGAGGTATTTTATTGTAATATTTTAAACAGTACCCCATGAACGATGAATCTACTTTAGCCAGTCTGAAACCCGGTTGAACTAATTGGTCCCTATTTATATTTCTGGTACTTACTATAATTGTGTCTTTCACCACTTTTACTGAAAAGATTAAGATTTTTCCTGACGTACATGATGTTTTCATAGATATATTGACAATGTCAACTAAATCAAAATCTTCCCATCTCGATAAGACCATATTATTCCTTATGCAGTGAGCAAACAAGGAAAATTCATAGAATAGGTTAAATGAAGATGTATTCAGAGTTTCTGAATCATACGAATAATAACTATAAAAATCTCGTCAACGCATTGCAACTTCTCATGCACGAAGCGTGACGCTTAATATAAAATTAATTTTCTTACCCATTGTTCTAAAAATGACCAACAAACTGTTTCCTCATCAAATAGATCGATAATTACTATAATTGAAATATTTTCTAGGTGTTTATAGGTATAGTGCGACCGACGAGCGAGACTTTCATCAACGAGAGTGCACTCGAATCATACCGAATGGAATATCGCACCCGGCACTCAATCGACGGTGAGATTATACAGTGCGAGTCGCGCATTGCATTGGTGACTGGCTACATGACGCACGAAGTTAGCGGTGTCAATGCTATGAACTTCATGCATCGAGACGACGTCCGTTGGGTCATCATTGCCCTGCGAGAGAGTAAGTGCCGCCATGCCACCGCGAATATTCAATTGTGTCCTAACACTGCTAGTATACTGCCAACGTCAACGGAACGTCAGCGAGACACGAGATTATTCGTCCTGTTCGAACCGAACAGGACGTCCCGGTGACGGCGTGTGGTGGACACGCGACCATAGTAAATGTATGTATCGCTACTTCGGCGCTGTCATCTCGTTTTCGTTGGCATTCCGTTGATGGTGGCGGTGCACAAACGCCCTAAGCCTGCCGCCGCTGCGTCCAGCACGCGCTGCGCGCCCTCGCTCAATGTATATCTAGCAAGATTTCAGAAACATGATTGCGCCCGTAAATACTAGTTTCAGAATAAATTTTTCCTCAGCAACACGAGACTCGTTTCAAAATAATTATAGACGCAAGTAAATTACGTTAGTTTACCCTAAAATTGCAAGTAATTGACCTCATAAAGATAACTTTGAAAATGTAGGAAGGTTTAGGTTATCTGCTCATAAAATGAAGTGTTGCTATATTGAAAAGTAAATACATACAAAAAAGGTTACTTAGGTGAAAAGTCTGTAGGTATTATAAACGTAAGAGAAAAGATTACGTTTAAGATTATTCTGAAGTTTTTGATCGTTTTTTTTTCGTATTGGTTAGCCCAGGTGCGCATGGAAGTGTTTTTATCGCGGCGATTTTTTTTTGTACACTGGATTTTCAACTCTCGGTATTGAGCCGAGCATTGAGAATTTAACAGAGCGCATCCAGCACGTATCCCAGCGCATCAAGAAAACACACTGTTGGATATTCAACTCTTGACGCCAAGCAGAGGATCGAAAATCCAATACGCGAAAAATAGCGCCGCGATAAAAAATACGCCCGTGCGTACCAGAGCTTGAAATGAGTTTGAATCGACCTCTGAGTGTAGGTTGCAAGATTACAACAGTTTACACACCTAAACTAACAACAGGTGAGCAGTGTGAGTCGACCTTATCAACTTAGCATAATGATACTGTTATTCATATAATATACACCGTGATAGATTGAAAACAAACTGAAAATACGTGGGTTTTATTACCTTAGGCAGTACTGTAATAACAATAATAATTGTCATTGTCAACTATTTCGTACCTATTATGATCAACTCGGGGTGCGACGGGAATTTGCCTGGTGTCGTACATGGTGAGACTGCTCCGAGGCATAGAGCACAACCCGAGTGCTGCAGCGGTTGCCTTTGTATTTGCGCGACCGATAAGAGTGGAGGCGACAGCGACGGCCCCCGCCACTGCTGGTCGTACCATCAGCCAGGACCAACTTGCTGGCCAAAACCCCTCAGACTCGAGCAATTCGCACCATCAATTATATTCAAATCAAAATTGATATATTTACATGTCACTGCTGGGGTGATTTCGCAAAAGTATCTACCTACTATTGTTTACACTGTTATGAACAATGATCTTTATGATCTTGATGTACCTATTTGGTGATTTAATTTTAATTTTGTGTGTGTGACTTGGCTATCGCATTAGGCTAAGACCTGTAATGGTAGTTTGAAGGCATTTAAACAAATAAAAAAATATACTGATAATTAAAGTAAAAAAACAAACAAAGGGAAGAACTCATTGGGCATCAAAAAATTCGTCTGCATCGCTGTCAGTGGGAAAAGTGCCCAAAAGGCTGGCAGCGTTGCCACGTTGGACGGCAATGCTGATTCTTTGACTAAAAAACTGGCCAGCCCTCTAGTCATGTGAAGAGTCGACCAACCGCCTGGCGACGTCAGTACTCGGCCCTAGTGTTTCAACCCTAAACGGCTCTAACATATAGCTACTAATAAGGTTGTTATATTTGCGCCGTTTGAGGTTTTCTGCAACATATTATATAACCAGCTGCGCCCCGCGGTTTCACCAGCATAAGTTTCGATCCCGTGGGAATATCGGGATAAAAAGTATCTATGTGTTAATCCAGGTTATAAACTATCTGTTAGCTAAATTTTATCCAAATTCGTTCAGTAGTTTTAGCGTGAAGAAGAGGCAAACATACACACTCACAAAATTTCGCCTTTATAATACACTCGAGAGCAATGAATCCGGGTCACTTAAAGAATCCTAAAAATCTCGGAAACTAAAAATGCTAGGTTAATGCAATAAATTGTATTTAATAGACAATGTAATACTCCTTAAATGAAGGTATTAAAACTTCTTAGTTATTGTAAAATTATATCATAAAAAAAACAAATTTGAAAAAGGGCCACTTTCGAAGATGGAACTACGAAATTACAGCATTTGGTTTTGCTTTTGTTTGTAATCTGTCATTTATGTGGGTACATAAACCATGTTGATAGTGCTCTATATTCATTATTCAAGCTGAAATTATGTCGCTTACGCCTGAAGAATGCACCAGAATACTTACAATGCTGGAAACCGGCCGGAGTCAGCGCGATACAGCCAGGACTGTCGGTGTGTCGCTGTCAACAGTACAAAGAGTTCTCCGACGTTACGAAGAAACTGGTTCTAACCTACGCAGACCAGGAACGGGCAGAACCAGGTGTACCACAGCACGAGAAGACCGATACTTGGTGAACACCATGCTTCGAAATCGCTTTCTTACAGGAACTGAACTCACAAATCAGTTTCGACGCCTCGGAGGAAGTAACCCAAGTGCATGGACAGTAAGACGTCGGCTTGCTGAATCTAACTTAAAACCCCTTAGACCTGCAAACGGCCCTAAACTGGAGCGTGGGCATCGTATTTCAAGACTAAGATATGCCCAGCCACGTAAATTGGAGTATTGAAGATTGGTCAAAAGTTATGTTCTCCGACGAATCAAAATTTATGCTCTACAAGCACGATGGAAGACACAGAGTGTATCGAAGACCAGGGGAAAGATTCAAGCAAGCATGCATCGAAGAAAAAGTAACCTACGGTGGTGGGTCTGTACTTGTGTGGGCCGGAATTTCTTCTGAAAGTCGCACAGAGCTGGTGATCATAGAAAACGGCTCTTTAACTAGCGAAAGATATGTGGAAGAAATCCTCAATGATCACGTTGGTCCATTTATGGTCAATTTAGGTGAGGATGCTATATTTATGCATGACAATGCCCGACCTCATACAGGTAGGATTGTGAATGACTACCTTCAAGAGATGAACATTACTCGTATGGAGTGGCCAGCGCGCAGCCCGGATATCAACCCGATCGAGCATGCTTGGGACGAGCTAGGCAGATGCGTAAAACAACGAAACCCTCCCCCAATCACGCTTCGTGAGCTCAAAATTGCTCTCACAGAGGAATGGGAGAATATTCCCCAAAATCGTATAAGGAACTTGGTGTACAGCATGCCAAACCGCGTAAACGCAGTAATGGAAGCACGAGGAGGCAATACGAAGTATTAAAATTCAAGAAAATCGTAATAAAGTTCAAAAATTTCATGTTTCCTATTTTTGTTTTAAGGAGAGATCAGCAGTTTTTTTCTTTATGTAATTTTGTGTCAATAAAATGTATGGTGACTCATATTTTTTTTACTTTCATTTAAGGAGTATTACATTGTCTATTAAATACAATTTATTGCATTAACCTATCATTTTTAGTTTCCGAGATTTTTAACATTCTTTAAGTGACCCGGATTCATTGCTCTCGAGTGTATTAGTGTGATTATGTTAGTGTTAGATTGTATAGTATATTTAAGATTTGACACCTTATAAAAAATCAAGGTAGTAATTTAACAAACAATAAAAAACACTATTCTTATTCAAACTCAACTCAAACTCGAAGTATTTATTTAAATTAAACCATTTCCACTTTTGAATTGCCAAGAGTCGGTCAGTCAGAAACATGAAGATTGTTGCCCATTCCAAAGTGTAATAGATACCAATGAAGAAGAATAGGAAAGAAACTCCACGGACACTCTTTTAAATTATAATTCAAATTATTTAATTATTATCTTATTTTAAATTTTAAATTATTTTATTATATTATTGACATTAATGACTAACTTGCTTTTGGCTTGTTATTAATATTTTTGTAACAATAATAAGTATTAGTAACATCATTAATGTTGAATTTATAATGTGAGAACGATGTAAAAAAAGTACACGTTAAAATCGTCTATGGTAGAGCAAATACATACAATAAAACAAAAAAAAAAATAAGCCGTGGCAGCCAAGAGACCAAGCGCCAACTGTCGGCGCCCGTTCACGAACATGGCACATGGATTTTTATTTCATAACATAGGCATAGCATGAGCCCTGGTCGGGATTGAAATACTTCTGGATGGTTTTATTTGGCTACTCGAAAATAGAAAAACATATTAGATATTTAAGACAAAAGAAAAGTTTGTTATTATTTCTGAAAGGTGAAAGGGGTGAGATAGGTTAACTTTTGTTGGGAGAAGTACTTATCTCTAAATAAAACAAACCAACAAACACGTGCAGGTAATTTATTTTAAACTGAAAGGATTTTATGTCACCTGTGGGGCTCAACATGGATACATTTATATTAGTACGTGAAACCAACCAAAACCTTTGTACCACTTTTTACGAAAATGAAGCGGAATGAGGAGTATGAAATTTGGTACAGCTAAAGTGTTTATGGAGAAGGAGTGCAGAAAGCTAATATTTCTATATAATATAAATTAGAAATAAATTAAATTTATAAACACACACACTACCATGCGTTGGCACACACTATGATTAAAGATGGCTACCTTAAAATAATGTCATGGCAGCATGGAATTAGTATGTACTATACATGGAATTAGTATGAAGTATCCTAAACTATACCAACTATCAAACTTAAAATTTTAATGTATTTCGAACACTGGGCGACCACTAGTTTATTATAAGTAGGTACGTAAACGTACCAGTATCTTCCTGGAAAATGTGCTAACTGAACATGACTTGCTTTTTAACCTACACTCATGTTTGTGTGCTCATAGGATTTACTGTCGATTCTCGAATTACGTGCGCGCAAAACATCTTCCTAAAATTTTACTATTGTTTCTATGTATGTTTTATGCACTTTGCAAATATGCTATGTGACACATGGCTATATTTATTTTGGAATCTATTCGAACTAATTTACAAAAATATCTCGAACATTTCATTTGTAGCGTAGGTACATTTTCTCGTAAACAGCGTATGAAATTGACACATATCGCTTCATAAGAAGTAAATATGTACCTAATCAGACGAGTAGTATTATATTATCTAGTGGCACTTGTTTACCGCCTGCACATCTGCCACGTCTATCGCTTTTCTATAAATTGTTATTACTTCAGATAACTACTTTCTGTTTTTCCATTACACCGTATAGCGACAATAGTCTAATACCTAACACAAATAATCGAAACTGATGTACCTACTCATATGTAATCAGTGCAAGTAGGAATACCTATATCCACCTAACTTTCCTTTTGTAAGGAGGTATTTAGATTTTCTTATTTATGTATTTACTTATGTGTCAACTTTTTATTTTCCACTACTTATGTGCAAGCGAAATATTCGTGAAATATGCAATGCTAATGTTAACAATCTTATTATCTGGTTCTAATATTTAATATTACATTTGCGATTACATAATTGTTTTTATGTTTTAGTGATATTATGAAAATAAATTATCGAGAATCTGAGAGACCTTAATGTTTTTTTTTTTTGGGTTTTAGTGTACGACCAGCACAGACTATTTGGTGAGTCTTGCTATCGTTTGATCACGAAGAACGGCCAGTTGATCTATATGAGGACCCGAGGCTGCCTGGACGTAGACCAAGAGTCCCACGCCGTCACCAGCTTCGTGTGCACAAACACCGTGGTCAACGAGGGCGAAGGCAAGCAGCTCATCAAGCTGATGAAGAGGAAGTTCACTTTGCTGGTCAACAACAATGAAGGCCCAACCATTGAGGAAATAGAAGACGACGCACATGATGATAAAGAAGTAAGTTTTCCGTTCTTATACGTGATATGGTTTCATTATCACTTTAGAACGTATGTGTACGTGTGCGTTACGTGTGCGTTTTGCACTTATAGTTCTTCATGTAAGTACATATGTTCTCGTTAAATCTTGTTATACTTACTGCAAACTGCACCCAGAATAATATCAAGTAAAAAAGAAAGCTGCTTGGTATAGTAAATCAAACTGCCTTCGCATTTTTGCAAAAATTACATAATATTAATACCAAAACCCCTCCGTGCCTCGAAAAGCACGCCAAGCCGTTGGTGCCGGTTGTCATTCGTGGCTCATTTAACAGTCGTTAGAGGTCATCAGAAGCCAGGGGTATCGTATTGCCCAGTAACTGGGTTGTGGAGATCAGATAGGCAGTAGCTTCATGTAAAATACTGGTATTCAGATGCATCCGGTTAGACTAGAAACTGACCCCAACACGGTTAGAAAAAGGTTAGGCAGATGTTGAAGTAAAAATATACTTACTTACATACATTTTTGTTATATTTTTCAGCAAAACGAAGAGGAACCCGTGCTAGTTGAAGACCCGAGGCGCCTGGAAAAGGTAATTTTACATCTGGTAACAAACCTGCCGTCGCCTTCGCCGCAGGACAGTGAAGACGAGCCATTTGCAGTAGCATCCCCGGAGAGGAAGAGCATGTCACCACATCGGCTGACCATCATTCCACCCAACAAGGAAAGGATCGTTAGTGCTATCGAAAAGATCTACGGCGTCATCAAAACTTTCCAAAGAGATCCTAATTACGAAGAGAATAACTCTAAACCAAGCAGTACTGCTGGGTCAAGCCATACTACACCCCAATACATACACCCGGTAGAGATGAACAGTATTCCTGCTCCACAGGAAGCACAGACGGTACGTCAGGAAGCTCACAGGGTACGACAGGAAGCAGAGACGGTGCGTGAGGAAGCACACAGGGTACGACAGGAAGCATACAGGGTACGACAGGAAGCTCACAGGGTACGACAGGAAGCACAGATAGTTCCATACCAGAGTGCTCATGTATCTAGTTACGTGCAGGCTCCCGACAGTTCTCTTGCTCCGCCGATGGCTTACCATTATTCTGATAATGACTACAATTCAGATGACATTCTTAATGCTGTGGCATCCCCAGATATGGGATACTTTGATGCCTCCCAAAGCCCGTTCTCAAATCTAACTTCAATTTTTGCAAATTTTAATCAAAACGGCGAGGATATGATCAATGAGCACCAAGCAGCCGTGATGCAGGAATATGAATATCGTGGTGCAGAAACAGAAATGAACATGCCAAAGCCTCAATACGCGGAGGAATCAAACGTATATCAAGCGTTGCCGCAAGCGAGCTCAAGCAATTTGTTCCCGTCTGGAACTAAGCGACCCAACGACTCTGAAGACGATATAATGATCTACAAAAAAAAGATAACGGAAACAGAATTTTTCCGACAAAATGAACCAACTTCAGATGTAGAATTTGTCCGACAAAACGAATCACCTTCAGATTTAAAACTTGTTCGACAAAACGATCCATCTCCACATTTAGGATCACCCCTGGACTACTTCTCCGACGAACCTAGTAAGTGACTTGACAAAGCTATTACTTACCTATTTACTGAGAACATGTAATATGCTATTTGACAGTTCAACTAAATATTTTATTTTATATTTTCAGTTTTCGATGGTGATCAAATAGAATTAGCAGTCAGTACAATAATGGAATACGTTGATCCGTCGTTTCCCGATTTACTGGTGAGTCTTCTCCTTTAATAAGTTTTACTGTACTAACCAATACGTACCCATACTAATATAACTATAGGGTAAAATTATGTATTTAGAATATCTTCCAAAACATCGCTACTAGAAGATCCTCGGTCATCGGTCCTCCCACAAGACCGGTGACCTTGCAAACGCCACAGGAATCCGCTGGATGCGGGAAGCACAGAATCGGTCGAAGTGGCGGCGCTTGGGGGAGCCCTATGTCTAGCTGAGTGGACGTCTTTCGGCTGAAATTATGAAACATCGCTGAAATATGTACCACAAAACTAATATTTTGCAATATTTCCAGAGGACTGACGTGAAAGAAATTTTAGATCAAATCGAAAAAGAGGCAGAGCAAGAAAGGCTCCGGAAAATCGATTTAGCGGAATATGAATAAATAAAATTAAACGCTGGAGGTGATCTGGAACAAAGCTACCAAAATGGTAGAAGAGACAAATTTTTTAGCACGTCTTTTGTTGAAATGCGGCAGTTGCTGTTCGCTAGTCTTCGGAATGTTGCAGAAATCAATTGAAGTATGTTACGTCAACTGATTTTATCATTCGTTTCGGAAGATTCAAAATGACGTTTTCTAAAACCACAGGCCTTTAGCTAATGCATAGTCATCAAAAAGTACTTGGAGTAATTCAAGTTGCAAAGATCTCGGAAAATTTATTATTTCAGTGTAATTTATATTAGTGGTAGACGATAAGATTTAACGTTTAGGTGAAATGAAAATAGTAATGGATGTAGTGTCACTCGACCTTAATTTCAAGATGTCAAAATTACAGGTCCTTGTAGTCGCTGATCAGTGCTAGGGTAAGTAGATACTAAGCAAATTAAAAATATTGGCATTTAGTTTGTTATACTATTTCGAGGTAGCGAATAATTCTGTGGAAATTCATTGAATTAGCTCAGTGTAGTTATTCAATATTATATTTAAATGAATACAACTGCATAGTGTTACAATACCAAACGTAAACCAGGAATTTATCTACGGTGAAAACCTTCCTTGATTGTACATGATAATAACGTTGGTATAATTATTATTACTTATTTTTTTATTTAGTGGTAGCTATTATTATTAAGGAACACTTGTAGAGTAATTTCGAATCAATTATTACATGCAACTCTACACTAAGCTTAGTATAAGCAAGAATTTTGAAAAGCTGTTTGTAAGTACGTATTAGGCCCTAGAATTTCTATGGGACTCGCGCCCTTGGACGGCAGAGCTTGATGTAATTCGTTACATAAAAAATCATAAAATATTATTGAGTTCCAAAAACGCAGCGTACAAGACGCGCGCGTGTTATAACTGGGGCCTAGTGTATTGTCTACGGTGACTGCAGCAAGCAGGTTTATGAAGAAAGTATATTAGGAGTCTATATTGCCAAAGCTAAATAAAAAGATAAATTTTTAAACTTAAATGCCTAGTCACGTCAACCAGTAACTTTTTTATATTATACGAAGTTAAAAAAATAACCTGACCTAAGCCATGTCTTTCGTGAGAAACGGAACCTAGAAATGTCTTATTATTTTTGACGTATCGTAAGACTGAGTATTTTTAATTGATTGATTTCAAGATATATTTAGGTAAGTGATTTATTTAGATTTACATTTCGCATTTTGTAGTAGTTTTATTTTTATTTTTGTTGGGTTTTGTGACCCTTCTGTAGGGGGCCTGTGTGTTATATTACAACGGCGTCTATTTATGCATCACTGTACCGCTGAGCACGAAACTAAGTTTTTTCTGAATACAATCACACTGGTTACAAGATCTTATTCATTTTTAACTGACTTCAAAAAAGAGGAAGAATGAAGCCGGCCTGCTGTCAAGTCTGAATTAAATGAAGCAGAAATCATGATTTTGTAGAAAAAATGGAAAGGAAGCCGAGTTGAACCGGCTTTCGTTCCTTTAGTGTAGCACTTACATTATAGTTAAGGACCAGCTATCTAATTACGGAACACATTTTCGTAAACGATTCCGACTAATTTGTTTCATTTTGACAGTTCAACAACATTCATTGCGTTATTTCCGTTGTTGAGCAGTTTTTTTTCGAACTTATGAAGCAATGTATTAGCAATTTGTTTCAAAACAATTCAGATACCGATTCCGACATCGGTCCGATGATGCCTAAAAAGACAATTATAATAAACACTTTTATGTTTTCGACGTTGCCACGTCTGTGCCTGTCACAATACATTAGATTAAAAAAACAATTGTTATTTTTTTCAATATTTGAGATGTTTCTAAGCGAAACCTCAAGTTGATCCTATGAACATTAACAGTAGCTGTTGAATGCCGAAAATATAATATATACAACAATTTTGGCATTTCAAACATTGAGAGTATGACATTTTATCATGTAGGTAGGTTGTACCTACATAATTTTATGGAATTCTCGTTGAATTGCAGCACCCCTGATAATGCGTACACCATGTTATTCACATTGGTTTTCACACAAATAGATCTCATTTAATAATACGCGTTTATACTATTACAAGTTGTAGCTATCCACGTGGTATTTATTAATATTATTAGATTTGTAGACTTCGAAATTAATCGTAGTAGGAATAAGCGAACTCAGATTTTGTTAAAATCTAGTATTGCGACTAGGCTCAACGTCATGTGGCCATAAATTGTAATCTGATATTATGTAAATACAACTTTTGTTTGGTGGAAGATGAATTAAGTTTTCATTTAAGTACCTATGTTGTGCCAATTACCGTTTAAAACATGTACATACTTGTCTATCCATAACAACTCATCATTTTAATCGTGTGAAATATTCATCAAGGGATTGGAAGTTCGTAAAGATGGTATTTCAAAGTAGTTATAGAATCTAGGCATCTACTTGTATAATTAGTAGATATAATTCCATCAGTCTTGTAAATACACTATTACGTGTATTGGAAACTCGATGAGGATGTCTGTCACGGTTTTATTATAGCCTGGGCCATTCATAAACAATATTAGTTACTACACATTAAAAATATAGTTAAGAATTACAGAACGACAAAATCCATATATATTGAGGGTGATAAGACCGTTAACATTACCTATGTATTTTTCGAATCAAAATTAATGGCGGCTCAGAAGTTAGCTACTCGCTGCGCAGTACTCCACCCCTCACTCCCGCTGACACATGAATTCGTTACTGTGCAGCGACTCGCCTCATATCGGGCTGTACCTACTGACCTGACATTATGTCCTGCAGTTTGTGACGCTTAATTACATAAAACCAAGTGTGTGTCTAGAAATTATTGTAATTGAAACTATGTATATCTACGGTCTGAATTTTTAGTCACCGTCCTGATATATTAATCTTTGGCGAAAATCATTGAATACGTGTTTTTTTTCTTTTAGTATCACTCAATACAAAAATATTGAGATATCACATCACAAAGTTATTATTTACCACGCAGAGCGGATAATTACTCAATGATTTAATATGAAAATTTTACGTAACGATTTTTTTTTTCAAAAATGGAGTTAGTGAATCATACGTAATGACTAGAAAAAAATTGGACGGTGACTAAAAATTCAGCCTGTATATTTCGCTGACATAAAACAATATGGTATGTATCTACGTCTAGGTATGTTTAATGGACCATTTGGATGGGGCCAATCCCCGAGACAATCCACTAAGCCAATCCAATAATAGCATCGTGTAAGTAGAGACAGTCCACTGCATTGAATTGTCCTCAATCCATATTGATGAAGCCTTTTGAACTGGCTTAATGGATTGGATTGTCTCGGGGCTTGGCCTCGTCTAAATGGTCCATAATGCCTATTTCTATTGGTAGGTACGGGTGCTATGTATACTGTCTGTCATCACCTTTTCTTTTTTCCAGTAAACCGTTGTTTTTTTTTGTTTATTACGTGTTTACAAAGTACCTAAGTATATATACATATTATTAAGAAAAAAATAGCCTATAAAGGCGCCCATTCTGTGTCAATTTAATGTTAAATGTGATGAACGCTCGTATAAGTAAATCTTTAGATAGGACTTGATAAATATCGGATGTATAATTCTGGCTATCTGTAGTGTACCCCCGGATTGAATGATTCATATTTCCCTCGACAGGGTCTCAAAGTACTTATTTGCGCTCGTCACTTACTACAGTGGTTTGCTTTTTCTGCTCGCTCAGCTTGCGAATGATAACGTAATTAAAACAAAGATAATATTTTTAGAATTTGAGATAATACTGAACATTATTTCTATTACTGTGTCAGAGTTAATTATAGCTAAATTCTTGTCTAGTTCCGTTAGTTTGGAAATTTATCCAAGAACCATATTTTATGGAATTTTTACTGTTACTGATAAGTCCCAAGATGTCATAGGATATGTGTGTCTCGTGTCGATTCCAATCAATTCACCAAAATAAATGTGTAAATTATTGAAATTGTAGATAGGTAGGTACTGAATGAAAGAATGTTTTCAATTATTAAAATATGATTTTGTTGTCACTGGTAGTTGTAACCATACATTCAATCTACTTACCTATGTAGGTATTCTGTTATGATACCTATTCAATTAAAATAAAATGTTATTTTTTATGCAAGTGAAAGAGTAAGCTTTAAACTTTCTTTGTCAAGATTATAAGGACTGTCGAACAGGTTGGGTAGGTAGTATTTGAAAATTTTATAATGTTTTTACATTTCGAAGTGTTTTCTAAGAAATTGTATTTTTTTAGTATTTAACTAGAAGTAAAATACTCAGAACTGGAGAACTCGGAATACTAGTTGTTTTATAAAACTAGATATTTTGAAAATAAAAAGTAAAAAATTACGAATACTACAAAACAACGAAGAAACGCTTCAAAACCTACGTGTTACGAGGAAAGGAAATAATATAAAAAAATTGGGAGAATTGATTATTCTAGAAAAGATGACCTATCAAAAAAAAATATTACTTAATGTAATCGTTGTCTGAATGAGAGTCTGAAATGGAAGTAACAGGTTATTAAAAATATAAATTTAAAATTATTATATTTTTTTTAAACTCCCTACAACTTTATGTTTTAAACGTATTACTTTTGAATGTATCTACATGTTAAAGGCAGTTAATCACAATTTATTGATTGGTATTTATAAAAACCATTGTAATCAAAACCTTTGAATAAACTACTGTTCTTTCAAACGTTTTGATAATGTTGTAGGCAGCAAATAAAAAATAAAAAATCTAGTATCGTTTTATTCGTGTATTATGTATGGTTATATTAGTTGGTTAGAAAATGGAGAAAAAATATGCTAAATAGAGTGCCACTATGTGCCACAACACCTTACAGCTATCCTTAATCGAAGTAAATGTTACATGCTATTACAAATGTACCTGGAAATAAGAATCCAGTTAAAAAAAAAAAACCGAGTACCAGGTACTGGCCCCAAGATACTGGCTTGTTCTAAACTAATAATTGCAGATCATTTGAAAACATTTCCTCTACTTATATTAATTCAAGTGTATCATTGGGTATATGCACGTTTATAGTTTAGTGAATAACCACAACAACGCACACCTCTACACTAAATCTAAAAGATCCTACAAATTAAAGCTTTCGCATTTCAACTGGTACGTTACCGCAGATTTTTTGTTTATACACTTAAAACTACAATATAACTTTAATTACCTATATCTAACTAAATTAACGAGAGCGCCTAGTAAATCGTCGTGCGTAAAAAAATACACTAAGCGGTGCATTCTGAAACTGGGCACCGTCGGAAATAGCTGTCAAATATTTCGCTGGTATGATGAATGAAATGCAATAATTTCATATCGTAACACCGAATATTAAGTTTTAGATGTAAAAAGTATTTAGAAACTTTCCAAATGCCTTTTTTACACCTAAAACGGTTACAACGTCAAATTCAATGTTATAATTGCAATTCATTATTAATATTCTAGTTCACTATTTAGCGATATTTCATCTTTCCATACTATTAATCAAAACAGGTAAATATTTGACAGCTTGCGCACGTTGCCAACTTTTAGAATATAAGCTCTTAAATAATTGTAATTATATTAAATAAATTTACGACAATATAATAAGTACCTACCTACTGAAATGACGACTGGAAATCGGGCCACCTCCGCCAGATATAATAGCCAGAGAACATCTTGGATTATCATGACACCTACGCCGCCTAATACGCAGAGGCTCTGAATTGTATGAAAACATCCCTAAATTCCTGAAAGGAGACCGCATATAATTTTTCGCACATGCTCTGCCGGCTATTTTAACTAGCTATAAAATAAGTTGAAAAAAAAAAATACTGCTATTCAGCTGCATCCGGTTAGACTGGAAGCTAACCCCAACATTAAAATTAGGTTAACTTTATTCCATCCTAAATAATGGAAATATGGTAAATCACTTTACTGAATTATATAATTGTATGTGTGAATTTATTCGAAAACAAAATCATCTAATCCTTTATTAAACTCACAACAATCGAATAAGTCCGATTTGACAGCTATAAAAGTACTTTGTGATGGACAAAAAATCTGTCGAGTCATATCGATTGATCATAATTAGAGATTTTGTAATCGAAAGTTTATCTACATTGCAACTGATTCTCGAGGCATATCGTTTTATACCACGTACGACTACGAAGCGTCAGATAAGACTTCTTAGATTGTCGTGAGTCAGATACTCCAAACAAAAGGAAACCGTAACAAGACGGTCAGTACTTTCAGGAGTTTCGCTATCATTGTCCACTTCCAGTCATCAATCATTGATCTATCTTATTTCAAGGAGTAACCAGTCATCAATCATTGATCTATATTATTTCAAGGAGTAAGATAGATAGAAAAAGATGGTGAACTTAAAAACTATGAGATCATTTTCTGGTTTTGACCCTCGGGTCCATTTAGGTATCCGGCAGGACACTTGATCTGCCCACTCAAAGTCGAGTACCTACCTACAACACCCGAGAAAACAGTTTTATCTTGACTAAAGTAAACCTTAAATCTAAAGATGGAGAAGCCAGATGAGACTGGACCCTACTGAAAAGTAACTGTAAAGGTACCTACTTAATAGGATTTTCAGAAAGTAATGATAATCGGTTCATATTTTCTATACTAATAATAAAGCTGAAGAGTTTTTTTGTATGTCTGAGCGTGCTTATCTCTGGAACTACCAATAGGATTTTTTTTGCATTTGATAGCCCAATTCTTAAGGAAGGCTACTTACCATCACGCTAGGACCCAAAGGCGCCGAGTAAAAACCGATTATCATTAGTTTGTGAACAGCCTAGTACCTACCTAAACTGAAAATTCTTTTCTAATGTAGGTTATACATATTTTGGTTATATTTTACTAAGGCAATCAGTCTCTAATCGTTGTGGCAAACGTATGAGCGAAACAAAAATAAAAGTATCCAAAAATAATTGTACGAAAATAAACAATGACTATAAATTATTGTTCTTGCATAATCTTGCATAGTTATTAGCATACATGGTTTTCAAATTTTAGGTCACACATATTCATGTTTGAAAATACAGTAATGCATCTAAGATCTCTACCGCAGTTTACACAGATGACCTTGAAATGGCTGAACGGATTTTGATAAAACATGTCTAAGAACCATTGCTAGAAAACCTGCTTTCAAATAAAGAAAACCACATTCAAATCAGTTCACCCGTTAAAGAGTAACGGTGGCCCAGACAGACCAACAGACACACACATATAGCCGTCAAACTTATAACACCCCTTTTTGCTTCGGGAGTTCAAAAATATTTTTTTGAAACATGCAACAACAATTTGCTGTTCTGTCTGACCTCCATACCTACTGAAAAGCAATAATACTTATTGCTGCAACAACTTGGAGTTGATTTTCCATGAATACGAGTTTTGTCTTTACTTTATAAGCCAGGGAAGGGCTCGTGGCTAAATAATAACAGCCGCACGGGTCGATCGAAGGTTAAGCTACGCTTGCCGCCGTCGGTTCGTGGATGGGTGACCATACATTACCTATCGAGACCTGTCTGTGCCTCGGAAAGCACGTTAAGCCGTTTGTCCCGGCTGTCATTCGTGGATCTTTGACAGTCGTTACGGGTCGTCAGAAGCCCGAGTCTGACAACCAGTCTTGAAGTGAGTACCTACGTACGGTTTGGTCACTAAGTTAATATATAAACAATTTCATTTCATTTCAATATACCAAGCTAGTGAACAAACCGGCTTTGCTAAAGAAAGACGGTTTACACAAGGAGAATAGATTTATATTCCTAATATTTATTATAATTACTCGTATTTAAGTAATAGTTTATTTTGTTCACATAAACTTATTGACATTGACATAACGACTAGTGACGCTACATTACCAAGGTGTTATCGTGTTTCCCAGTTACTGGGTTGTGGAGGTCAGATAGACAGTCGCTCCATGTAAAATACTGGCATTTAGCTGCATCCGACTGGAAGTCGATCCCAACTTAGTTGGGAAAAGGCTAGACAGATTGATTGACCTAGCCTACTTTTAAAAAAGGTTCAAAGAAAAGACTAGAAAGTACTATAGCAGTGTGCTGTAAAGCCACTTTCATACGTTCAGACTATGGGTCGGATGATTGTACCGGCCGCTAAAATGGCGCCGATAGTACAGGTCCGGTACTATCGGCACCATTTTAGTGGTCGGCCCCCTGGGACACCGTATTATCGTTTTTAGCACACGCCCAAGGTTGTATGCCGTTTATTATAAGCGTGGAAGTTTTTATTTGTACTGACTTTACACACCCGGTTGAAAGATACTTTTTCCACCGAGGACATTAGATACCCGGCACCTAGAGTACGGTATGAGAAAAGGGTTAAGCAGAAGCTTACTAGTGAAACTTAACTAAACATTCAAAAATATAAATACCAATAGTAAAAATAAGTTTTAAAACATGTCACCTAGATGTACTACAGTTTCCGATACATACGAGTATTTAGATAATTAAAAAAAAATACCTTAAATTACTCGTAGCCTGGACTAAACCCAACCCCTTGTATAGGCATAGTAAATTTATAAAATTATATTTTTCTTTCTTTTAACTTAACATTAAACTAAGAGACTATCCCACGAATACTGAAACGTCACTCAAAATTTAAGTGCTGCTTAACATTTGAGCAGCTCCTAAACTTTAGATTTCGTATTGTCAAACGTCACTTTTGAGTATCTGTTAAATATAAGTGCTACTTAAATTTTGAGTGACGTTTCAGTATTCGGGGGTATAGCTACAAAAATAAAAGAAGTAAAAGAAAAATCTATCTTACGTATCGAGGTATGCTTTGTTGCGATCTAAACATGAATAGGTATTGATTATCTACGCGGCTAAAATAATTACGGTAAGTATAATAACCAGAACACTGCTGCTGTGTATCTAGCATGCTTTGATTCCATGTACCAATCCATACAGCAAGCAATAATTCCTACCAATACAAATAAATAAAACTAACTTACATAATACATATTCGATAATTAATCTGTTTTTTTAATCAGCTGCTTCTGTTAGTCCGGTAGCTATACAAAATAACAGCTCTACTCGTAGAAGGTACACAAATGTATTGTGTAAGAAAAAAAATGTGTAGGTATATAGGTAAAAAAGCAAAAATCGTATGAGAACGTATACCTATAAATTCTTAAAAATAATTATACGTTTAACGTTTATATTATATAGGATCAACAACTTAAATTAATAACAAGACTTCCAATCATTAAAGAAACGATAACATAATAATATTTTCTTTGACAAGATTCGGACGAATAAGTGTTAACGTATCATTCGTAAAAATCTTGCCACGTCTTAACAAGTTATGAAGATACTTTAGTAACTAAGCATGATATCGGTTACTTTGGAATGCTACTAATAATACATGTAAAAATATGATATAATAATAAAGCCACTTAAAAGCGACTTCTCTTCGGTTCTGCATAAGTAGCTCCCGAACAGTGACCCTGAAAACATAAAAGAAAACATTTCAATGAAAATATCAAATTTTTTAACCTATTAAAAATATAAACAATTTAATTGATGGATTCAATATATTTAAAATTTCTAATTATTTATTAATGGCGAGTTTTCCCATTTTCTAATATTTTTAAGCCAGCGCCATCTATAGCCCGTGGCATGAACTAAATCTAGGCTTAAACACAAAGAACTTTCGAGTACGTATAGCTCAACTGTAACGGTGGCTGAGGGCGAGGGTGGGATGCGGGAGCAATGAACAGGATTGTGATGGACATGAACAGTTTCACCCCACTTCTGCAAATATCACTCAACTACGATTACTAATCCGTCTGCCAAACGTGTTGTAAGACGTTGAACATTCACTATACCCCGCTGATAATTGGCGGTCTATGTTCTAGTAGATAAATATGATTATTATACTGTTTGTTTGCGAAATAAGTACTGTTGGGAGACGATTATTCAGCCTAGATCCACATCGAGCAGAATATCTCTATCTCATTGATTCTATCTCTGGATTATCGCATCGTATTCTTAAGAAGGAGCAGGGCCTGCAATTCTCCATAAAAATTATTATTCCCGTGTTCCCGTTTTTTCTTCCTGAATAATGCCTCTAGAGCAATAATTTATTTTTCATTCAATCAAGGTATGCTGTAGACACGTCCCTGTTATTTCCTTTTTTTTCAGCAACTTATAGGTAAAAAATATGACCCTGCAAAAATTACAAAAATGCCCTATTTTTACCGCCGTGATTGCCGAAATTTGAAAAGTTTTTAACATAAAAGAAAATGATTGGAACCTAGACATTCTCTTTCGTAACATTTTAATGTAAAAAATAATTGAATCAGCTCAGTTTTCAAGGAGAAAAAAGGGGAACACGAAACGTCGATCTCTTCAAATTTTTTGTGTTGCTTGCAGCTGCAGCTGTCCTTATCGCACTCTACGGAAGCAGACTTGAGGTAAGATGACGGCAATAGTTTCTTCAAATACCTGTTTTTAAAATTCCCCGCAGGCCCTGTTCCCTCTTAATATCCGGGTAGATGAAATGGTTGTCCTAGGATGCTAGCGTAACCGCAGTCAAGAACTGGCGTAACATAAAATCACGCTTGTACTCGTAGTCCCCTAAAGGTTCGGTAGAGACATTATGCACCCACATTTCGCCAGTTATATTTGAAACACAAATCCTGCAATTAAGAAATTCCTGGAGGAGCCTAATAAAACTTTGCCCGATCTGGAAATTGAACCTAGGACCCAACGCTCCGCAGTCACTAGGCCGACGAGGCAGTTAACAACAGCAACAGCTATTAACCGTATAGTTTAAAAGCACCCGCGATTAGAGCCGAAAACACGAACCTCCGCCTGCTCGATAGTGGATCAAAGTGGATCCCAGAATACCGACATTATGTCATCCTAAATTTATTATGTTAATATTTATTATGATACGCATCGAATTTTTAGAGTGTGCGGTAATTAAATTGCTGTAAAAGCTTAAGAAGTGTACTACACCTCGGTTCAGGACCAGCGCTGCTGCAGACGGTCTCTCTCCTGCATGAGAACCTCGGTCTCCTGCTTGAGGCGCTCAGTGGCCTGACTCAGCCACTCCCGGTCGTGCTTCATGCACTCGCGCTCGCTCTTCTCCTTCGTCAGCGCGTACACCATGTCTGGAACACGTTATGATGGGAATAAATCTCATGCCCAGTACGAGTACAAAGAAATAACATATAGCATCACAGCCGTAATCCCCGAGGCAGAGAGAGTACCCACGGTACACCCATATGCCGCCAGTATGTTATGTCTAATGTCATGTAATAGGGGGTGAGTATATTGCCATCTACCGGACACTTCAGACTAAAGACTGGGCTGCTTTTCTCAGCAATAGCGCTTGCGGCCACTAGACCAACGAGGCAGACAATGTACAAAGAATAGTAGAAATAACACAAAAAGTTTTCACGTTATCTACGTATTTAACACCAGATAAAAAAAGATATTAAAATTATAAAGAGATTTGTATTTTTGTAAAAGTTCTTTCATAAAATCGGTCCAGTAGTTTTTAAGCTCTTTCATAACAAAAAAAATATAAATCTCTTTATAATTTTAGTGTAGATAACGTTAACATAAAACGATACTATAAGTACTAACGTGAAAATAAACGTACAATAGAGTTATTAAGGAATAGAAAAAATTTCAGGTAATGTGGCAACATTTTGATTTATTTTGAGAATTAGATTATCGCTCAGAAAGCCAATTGGTTAACTAGTAGGTACCTACCTAAATTTTATTTAAATTTAACAATTACAAAAGTAGGTAGGTACTTAGGTGATAGCTAAGTTGTATGTTTCCGAGGTGTTTATCGCCCTCAGCGATTCAACAAACCAGTTTCTAATGGGTGAAAAACTACAAAAAAAAAAAAAAAATGTTACACTATTGCACAGAATAACTGTTATTTCCCCTTCAGTCGTCAGATTTAGGGAAAGCCCACAATTTCTTCACCAGATTTGACTATTTAAATCATTATCTATGCGCGTCTATTATATTTCATGATCATATGAAAATCAAAGGCCCTGAAGAACACTTTATTTTGGTCTATTTTTTTTTAATCTGAAGGTTGATCCCTGGCCACAAGGCTCCTATCTGAAACTTTTCAAATATATTTTCGGTGTTCTCTCGTCATGCCGCACCTACTCAGCTATCAACTTTTCGCCCTGCATATGCTTGCTCAAAACCCTCTGGGCCTACCAATCACGTCACTAAGCCATTAAGTATTTTACAAGTGACGCACCACGGTGCAGCCATTTGTAATAAATGCAGCATATTATATACACTATTTTGAAGTTCTGAAAAGGTGTTTTGAACAGGTGTCAACGATCCAATTCGAACTTAGTGCTGATCGGTGAGAGAAATTAGGATTAACTGTCAAGATTGCTTTCTTGCAATGATAACTTAAGTAGTTTAACTTAGTCATGTTGGAAATATTACGTGAAAATAAATGTAGCTTTAACTTTTTTACCAATTAAAATCAATTGCTACAGATTGTTAAAAATCCTGAAATAAGCCATACCTATAACCTACTACTACCTACATTACAGGCACGTCTGCGTGGAAACACGAATTTTAATGAAAATGACAAACATTTTGTGAAATTAGTTACGGACCACTGAAACTTTGGCAAACTTGATACCACTATGGGACTCGGTCAAAACTGAATATGTCGATTTTTAAGCATAGCATAACATTTAGGCAATTTTGATTTATTACAATAAGCACATCAGTGATACGATTCTTTCACAAGTACCCACATAGGTTGGCAACCCGATCGCCGATCCAAATGCACGCACTTGAGACAAAGTTCACCCCCCCACCTCCTAATTTATTTGGTGCTGGCGCAGCATGTCTTTTCCTTCTATACTCTTCGTAATTTGAAATCTTTCAAATTCAGAAAAGTCAAAATAACAAACAAACTTAAGCGCATTGTCTCCGTTCGAAACACAAATATTCGCGGATTTCATGGATAAGGTCACAACCTCAAAGGATAGTGGGCAGTTAGAACCACTGTAGTTTTGAAGACATTATCTACTTCTCCCTTTACTCAGACCAAGCTGCATCAAAATCTGTCCCAGGTTTATTCAGTTCCGACTATGTTAGGTTAAAACTACAGTGGTTTTATCTGTGGCGGAGCTGGGTGATGCCCACACAATCCTTTCATGGAAAAGGTCAGAACCTTAAGCAATAGGGAGTAAAATAGTTCGCTTTGCAAACAAAATCATGCACAAACACCCATGGTAAGTATTGCGTCCATTGGTCAATATCAACATTTGCAATCCATAGTTAATTCGCAGGTTTTATTATTAATATATGACGCTAAATCGCTGGAGCAGAAAATTCTACCATCAAGAACATTCCTGCATAATTATAACAAACGTTGAAATTCAATTTGCCAACATAATAATTTACATTCAATTGTATTTACTAATTACCTACTAGTGGTGCAAATACCACATTATGATGTAGTGTAGGAATACTACATCATAATGAAGCCAAGCAGGTTTCACTGAGGTCACTGTTTATTAATACTTTAGCTACTAAATAATTAGGATATCATAATCGTTTCTCTTCAAGTGTGTCGGTTAAGATTACAACGCTATTTAAGGAAACTACAAACCACTCCTGTTAACTGCTGCGCTTGCGCTGCTCATCGAGAAATTAAACGATGAAAAACCGCGTTCTATTTTAAAATATATAGAAAACAAAATGGATACTTTCAATAAAAAAAAAACTTAACACGTTGAGCGCCATGTGTACCTATCCTGATCATAACTTATAAGCTGACCACGTTGCTTGGTTTAAAATAGATGTAAAAGAAAATAAATAAACATTTTTATAGAAATAAAATAATACAAAAATAAATAATTAAATAGGAAGGTAATTAAATAACAGAATAAAAATACTCACTGTCCAAATCGAAGTAATGAGCCTCGTGGATGAGCAGATCGATGTAGGGGAAGTCGGCCGGTAGCAGCAGCTTCTTGTTGCGCAAGAAATTCAGGATGTGGCGGAACATGCCGCCGTCCCGGTCGATGAAGTAGTGCTGCTTCAGCGTGTCCAGCACGATCGGGATCGTGCCGTTGAACATTTTGCCAAGCCGCGACTCCGGGAAGCTGCACACGAGTAACAATAGCTGCTCTCAATACATGCACATGCGTCTCATCAAATCGATGCATCCGTCGTTTAACATCTCGAACGTTCAGTGTGATCACTTCTCGAGTGATGCAAATTGCTCGTGCGTCAGTGACTCGTTGTTATCATACTCGTTGATTCGACTGAACTAGATTTAAAATGAGTCCAGATTGAGAGGTCTTCAACAAAGTACTTATTTAAAGGCAATGATGCTAAAGAATTTGCGCGTAGCAACCGATCGCTGTGCAAGTTTTGAATATTCATGATTTTGTACGGTTTCGAAGGGAAGAATATTTTATATTGTGCCCCCAAGTGAGTTGATTAAAAGAAAAAGTGACGGGGTGAAGGCGGTGTGGCGGGGCGGGGTTGGAGCCTCGCTGCATATCCCGCAGGCCCCGCGGCGCCGCCGCCGGCGCTCCGACCGTCGCTCCCGCCGAGAAATAACACGACGAGTTCAGATAAAACAAGCTTATACAATGCCAACTAACTGCGAATATAACACTCATTATGTAATCACATAACGCAGCTACAATACATTGTAAATTGCAGTGGACCGCGATAAAGCATCCTGTCTTGTCCCTTCCTCGTCAACACTGTTGTTGAGCCGCGAAAGTTGCATGCCTTAACAACTAGGCATTAGTGTATGTCGTTGAACGTATAACAAGCGTTTATATTGGTTGGTTGATTCACTTGATTGATAGTTTTTCTTTGTCATTTGATATGTAACGCATGTAATGAAACAATGCATTTCATTTTAATATACGGTCTATGTTAAGGTATATATAGTACCTTCTCCGTGATATGTATTTATATTGTTCGTTCGTCCTGATGAACGACATAGAAATTAAAGGATGTCACATTGTTGTGTACAAAAACAATCAATCAATGTGCCTAGTGGTTATCATCGACAAAGTCATCAATATCTTATCTATCCTTGACAGTCAATGACCCTGCATTTTCTAGCTCATTGGTAATTTCAGCATCCCAGATCATAATACCTACAACTATGTATATTGAAGGGTAAACTTTTTTAATTTCAACAAAATTACCACCCAGAGAACAACCATGTTAGAAATTAAACAACCACTAAACTAAAATATCTGAGCGCTTTCATGTTTGTTTACATATTCACAATATCTAAATTATCTCCAACTTTATTTCTAGCTTTAGACAAGACTAAGACAGATGTCTACATACTTTACGGGTAACGTTCGACAACGACGTGGCGTATTGTCATGGCTCTCAAGAATGACATGTGGTAAGAAGGTACTTTTTTTCTCGGAAACATAGATGAAAGATACTCCTCATTATAGACGGGCATGTTTTCAGATAAAATAAAATATCATCGACAAATAAGTATTTTCTAGCCCATAAAAACCTGTCTAGCTTGTTCAAGCTTAATTGATGCACTCAGGTTAACATACAAGGGAATTTGCCTAACGTGCCTTTAGAAACTACCTAGGTTCAGTTACCAATAATTGGTAATGCTACGCTTACATTGTCGCGATAACGCGAACGCACAAATAACCGAATCTACGTCTCACTGTAGAACAGAGAGCGCGCAAAATGTAGTTCGCGTTATCGCAATAATGTTGCCGTATCATAAGACAAACGTTATTGGACATGAGATTGGCTTGATTGTTATGCAAAACTGATTAATTTTTATTAGGAAGAACAAAAAAAGAAAGATAGAGCTTTTATTGGGACTCGCACAGGAGATCACAAATGAAACCAAACACACTCATAGAAACATTAAAAATAACAAAGTAAAAGACGTCGGTTAAAATATGTGCAAGATGTTATAGTTGGAAAGTGAGTAAATACTGAAATGACAGATGATTGTATCCTAAATGCCGTGCGAAGCGGGACTAAATTAAGGTCTTAAGGATCATATTAAAATAGCAATTTTAATGCTTTTACGCCTTAAGGCACTTTCACTAATGAGTAAAACATATACAGCAACACGATTGGTTAGTCGAATAGAAATGAAATATTGTCAGGGAGAAGTGATATACGCGGATGAGAAAATTGCACTGAATAAATATACAGTTGATTTACTATTCAGTTAGATGAAAAGAAACCAGTTTCCTGAATTAGCTAGTAATATCTTCTAAAAGTGTATCACTTTTCTTGCATTAGAATGTTTTTCCGCGGTCAGCCAACTTATGGACTACAATGCTTTTCGAACACAAGAAACTATAATTATTTCGGCAGCAGAGAAGTACCTGGCATAAAGCAAACGAAAAATAATGTAAATTGGTACACCGACCACCGACAGGAGTATCTACTACTAAGTAGTAAGTACCTATATACAAATGTTCAACGGCTAACTGTTCTAGCGTTGTCGAGATACGAGGTACGACACTTTTATTTTGTCCTCGATCCTTTCGAGCCAGCACATTAGTTGAATACTTGTTGCATTAGATATTTGCATAAATACTAGGAACTTTTTGAAAGCTTGTAAAGTCAAGCGATTGGTGACTTTTAAAACGTTTGTACAATCTTATATATAAAATTCTCGTGTCACAATTTTCGTTCCCATACTCCTCCGAAACGGCTTGACCGATTCTCATGAAATTTTGTGAGCATATTGAGTAGGTCTGAGAATCGGCTAACATCTATTTTTCATACCCCTAGGTAGGGTAGGTAGGTAGGGTAGGTAGGTAGGGTAGGTAGGGTAGGGTAGGTAGGGTAGGTAGGGTAGGTAGGTAGGTAGGGTAGGTAGGTAGGGTAGGTAGGGTAGGGTAGGTAGGGTAGGTAGGGTAGGTAGGTAGGTAGAGTAGGCAGGTAGGTAGGGTAGGCAGGTAGGTAGGGTAAGTAGGGTGGGTAGGTAGGGTAGGTAGGTAGGTAGGTTGGGTAGGTAGGTAGAGTAGGTAGGTACTTAGTGCTACCCGTGCGAAGCCGGGGCGGACAGCTAGTATTTAAGTATATTTTTGTTTCATTTTTGAACCTTAAGGTCAATTTCTCGTACTTAAGAATCTTTTGCATTCAATCTGTCAAACGTGTCAAAAACGTTGGTAAATATAAATAGATTGGATTTTTGACAGATTGCGAATGAGATGCGAATCCGAACGTTCTTAAAAATTCCGGGTACTGCCCCTCCGGTTTCATTCCGTGACATTTCCTATACCTATAGTTTCAACTGTCAAAAGATGTTTCTACTTTCCAACCGAGTATAGGTTTTTCGTTTGAATATGCAATAAAATTGCTGTAAGTTATCTCATTGATCCCTCACATTACCTACGGCCGTGTTGTGCCCTCGTACGTGTACAATATCATTGTTATTGTTATAGTGACTATGCCTGCTGCGTTGGTTAACCTTCGGCTATGCAACCGTTAAGTCCTGTTGCGTTGCAGACATAGTGTTGAAGAGGTTGTCGCAACAGCATCCGACATGGCAGTGGACAGACTAAGGCGCCAAGCACACAGAAGAATCGGGACGCAAACAACATACATGTGACATGGACTACGTCTAGTCTTCCCATTATGCATCGCGTCATGTCAAGTAAAATAAATAAATTACTAAGCAAATTGACACCCTACGTCAATTGGCCTTGTTATAACCTTGAAAGTTGGTAGGTAGTCAATTTGGTTAACTTCCCTGATTTTACATTACCTACTCATTTAGATTCAACATGTACTTACGCAGTCAGAGTTTCCAAGGAGGAGGTGTAGATGGTACCTCCCACGTCGATGTGGACCGGGGCGTTGTACTTAGTGGTCGGCGCCACGCGTGGTATGCCCACTATCAACTTCTTCTCCATGGGTCCGTCCTCAGGCTGAGGGCTCCCGGGCTTCACGGGCAGCATCTGAGAAAATAATGAAGAATATAGCTTTAGAATAGCACTAATCCACTCATTATTTCACAAAATACTGTTCAACATTTTTCAAAATGTTAGGTGACTAGCGACATTCAATCATGTGCGCAGATTATGGTTTCGTTTTATAGTATTTCAGTAACTCCTAGTAGGATTTTTGTCTTGTCCATGTATGGACATGGACTTTGTGAAATTGCAGGTTTTTAAAATGTTAATAAGCCCTAAATCATGCACAAGGATACACTTACAATATGTATGTAGCTTTGGACTGTTCTGCTGATACGACGTGATTTTCTAGTTAATTAAGTCGTAGTCGTAATCAATAAAGTTAGATAGACGATCAGGTATCCAGCACACTAATTTGTCTTCAGTATTACAGGAAGGTAGCATTGACGTCAATGTGTTTACTTGTTTGTTGTGTTTGATCTGGATTCAATATTAGAGATGCAGAGTCAACATTAATATGGTAGCCAATTCAATATGGCACTGATCTAATATTAAAAAAAACATGTTTTTATTAAAATACAAGTTTAACAATAAAAAATCCTAAGCAGTAAACTAAATAAAAATAAATAAGAACAAATATTTTTAAGGTTAATTAAATAAATAAGTGATCAGTAAAATTACTGAACTGGCAATTACGTGTAGGCAGTTAACAAATCGAAATTAGGCGGTAAGGAATCATTGAAGTAACGCTCACCGGCCGCTGCCGCGGCACCGCTCGGTACGCTCGCTGGCTCGGCTCGAGCGCATTTGGTCACAGTTCTAACCACGGATATCTATGGTTCTAACCTTACCTAGTCTATTTGGTTGGGGTGCCCTGGCTTAGTTACTGCGACAAATTCTACTCGCGCGTGGGGTTGGTCACATTTCCAACCTACCCTATGAACAGCCGTAGGTAACTACTACTTAACTAACCGCCCATTCCAACATTTTTACTACCCATTGATTTATTAGACTAATTGAGTATTTTTTTATACAGACAATTACTAGTTAGGTACTAACTTACTAAAAAGAAAATTGGTCGATTATTTCATACTAGGTACATGTATGAAATAATCGAACAATTTTCTTTTTATTATTACTGTTCATATTTTACTATCATTCAATTTAATTACTGCCCGTTATTTTTTTTAAACTTATCTTATTAATAATTTTTACAACTAATATTTAAACATTAGGGAGCTAATGGTGCCGATTCTCTTGTCACAAATGCGTCTAAACTAGACTAAAAATCACCAAAATTTAGTTTACTCCTGTCAAACGATGATTTCCCATTCTGAAATAGATTAAAGTGGCATAACTTAACTATATTTTAGTTTGACAGCACTAAGATTGTACTGAGATTTTAATTTAGTGAAAATGACTATTTTGCTATTCTGAATTTGACGTTTTTCACCTAAAATTTTAATTTTCTAACTAATTCTGACCATTTTTAATCGCCACTGAAAATGGTGTGGAATATTATTAGTCGTCATGAACTAAAATTCACACGAACATCTCGACTTCGGGTGCAAAAACAGTACTGTACTGGATTTTTTTCTTTTCTTTTGCTTATATCTCGAAAATGGGGTGTCCTATCGCAAAAATAATGAAAATTTCGACCCCCTTTATGAAACCCATATACCCCTAATACTCAACACGTAGGCAATATTTTTTTTTTATTTTCCATACAAAAAGTGAAAAATTCCATAAAAAACACGTCGAGGCTGCCCCCACTGCGCGCCTCCGGCTCTAAAAAGTATGGCCACGTGGAGTCACAATTGTCAAATTCGATTTAGTTGTGTCAAAATATTTTTTTTAATTTAGACTTTTTACTACAGAATAGCGTTAAGATTCTCATAGCCAAAAGTAAGGAATTTTAGTGATAGTTTAGTTAGTTTAGTCCGGTGTACAAGAGAATCGGCACCAATGTTTAAATATTAGTTGTAAAAATTATTGCCCTTTCAATATTAGTTTACATAAACCAGCCCCTTATTACACTAAAGGTGGGGGTGGGTTGATTGGTGAGTGGTATTAGCTTACACAAAGTAATACACTCAAGGTTTGTAATCAATCCTATCTGCTGAATATTCGCAGGTATATTTAAAGCCTGATTTACATGGCTCCAATTTTGTTGTAGTTTAGTACATACAATTTTAATTCATCACATAATGGTAGTGTGCCTGCGGTTATCGCGAAGCGGGATGCTGCGGGCGCGAGCTCCGCTGTGTGGGCCCCATCTTCTTACAGCCCCCGGCATGTGCCGGCGGGTCGCAGCGGTATGAAATTAGAGTTCGGAAAAAATAATATATATACCACATTCCCAGCAACAGTGCTACTAGACGACTAAATGATACATTCTGTAGTTTGAGCGTTTAAAACACACAGGGTGGCATAGAATAAGGACGCTTGTCACGAGACAGCGCAATAGAGCGCGTATTTTGTCTGTGCAACAACAAAAGCCCCATACACGTATTTACGATGCATTAGTCAAAATGATCGGTATGCGGGAAATACCGAGATGAGCCAATGTATTCATAAACACGAACGAGGTGTAGCTTTGAGCTGTAGGTACCCATTTCGAAGATGTTTCAAAATGTAAAAGTGCAAGAGACGTGAGGTTGGCGGCGCGTCAGCGTGGGAGCTTCCCGCGGAGCCGACCCACTGCCGCCGCTCCCACGGCACACGGCACCCTTCACCGTCATCCATCAATATGAAATTCTATGTATATATGTATACTCTTACATTAATATGACTTGATCCGCACTAATCAAATGCAAATTAACACAGAATGAAGTCCAATATTTAAGTCCGCACCTGTCATGTCCATTAGTAGCTACTGTGCTAGCAGTTACGTGATTACTTATAATAGTTTGCTACATATCCAGGACGTTCGTAAGTAACAAATTGCCATGAAAATTGTCATTTGCCATGTCGTGTGGCTGACTAAGCGCTCCAGGCCACACGCCGGACCAAGTCCGACTTCAATTATTTTTTATCGCTTGAATGCATCTCCGGCGCAGTCGTGTGGCCTATCTCACTGGTTTCACACCTAACGCTCTATTCATGTGACTACACTTATGCTTCTGTAAAGTAAAGCGACCTTTATTCGTTCTGAGTTCCATGCCGTAGCTTGTAAAGTTAAAGAAATAAGCTCCATAAAGAGATGAAAGGTAATAAATAAGCACAACAATATCAAGGTTTTTATTTTTCTGATTCATTCAATAGTTGCACCGTATTGTTTATATAAACCATACCAGGTGTTAATAAAAGACAGGAAGAATTTTAAAAAAGTTTAAAATTGTATGCCTGTCATCTACTATTATAAAAGCTTGAAGGATTTCTAAAGAGCCTGCCGCTGCAACAGCACAAGTTATTATAAACTTTAATCATTCAAAAGTACAGTCATTTGGCCAAAAAAAAAAACGCTACTGTGAAGCCTGCAGTAAATAGTATAGAGGTCGAAAAACGAGTTGGAAATCAAGCGAGTGAAGTCGGCTACTGTATACTTGTAGTTACGGGAGCGCGACGCTAGAGGGCGTAACGTCGCGAAGCAAGCCACCACTCTTACCTGTCTGGTTTCATTATAAATATGCCGCAGGCTGTTTGCCCGCTCCGCGACAGCCCAAATACCTAATCACTGGATACCAGCCAACGCAATAAACATGAACGGTCATAAATAGGTTTTCGATACGTGTGTAAGATACATTACAGAATAGTTTGAGATAATAGCATCGATAGGTACTAAGTATTAACAAAAGCTAAAGAAAATTTTATACCTATAACACGATAAAAGAAAGATAGGAGTTAAAAAACACACTCAGAGGTAGAACATTATTCATAATTATTAGGAACAGCTCTTCCGTCTAATATTCTGGTTTTACCTGTAGATATACAAGAAGAAGACAACAATATTTTACGATTCACAGAATTGGGAAAGCCTCTGTGCATGTGCATAGCCATGGTAATTGGTTGTACCTAAATCGTGAGTGTAAGAAGTGACACAGTGGTAAACCAGTCTAAAAACATTTATTGAGTGCGGCGTGTTAATGATATTAGAAGTAATGAAAAAATGCAAAAAAACAAAAACTGAAAAGTGAATCCTATCAAAATACATGGAACTTATATTCCACTCGATCAAAGAATTATAATATTGGTTAATGATTGAGTGCGTAAAGCCGCTCGTTAATTACCAGACTAACGGCGAAACAAAAAGGAGGGTTATGATTTTTACTGGTATGTATGTTCATCTGCTACCTCGTAACTTCTAAACTACTCATCATAATTGATCGTCCGCTGGTTATAAAGCTAGGTGCCGTCACATTACATTGAATATGGCGCCCTCTAGCTAGAGGACATTTAAAGTCATAAACCAAAAATCTATATTTTATTAGTTATGCCGTGTTGATGAAAGGGTAAGCACATTTCATAAATATATATATCTACCTATTCTAAACCCAAAATAATTTAGATAAAAATAAAATTTATAAAACTAAACCCAACTACGATAAAAAAGTCATCTAAAAATGTATAAACAAGATAAAATGAAATTGTTTATTCTGTAAATAGGATATTGGAATTACTTTTACACGTCTTAATATATTTAAAAAAATGCTAGATGAGTTTCGCTTCCTATCTGACTACTCTGAGAAGAAACAGACAAAACAAAAAAACAGACAAATTAAAAATCCGGTGTCACACTCTACGAGTAATCTGTTCGATTTATGCTCTAACACATGTTTTTAATTTGTCTGTCTGTGATGTCTTGTTGACCTTTTTAGATGACTTTTTGTAGTTGGGTTTTAGTTTTATAATTTATTTCTTATTTTTTGAGTTTTTCATACTCTCTGTCGCTGTTGTGCGTTAAATCCGAAATATTTACCTACACTTTTTTTTTTTTTTAATTTTTTTTTGTCTAGGGCATCTCGTAGCTCACCTCTGAGGTGATGACTACTTAACCGGTCAATCCTGCGGCTGCCTTAAGCTACTAACTCAAAGCCTCCAGCCAGGGGCAAAACTATTCTAAATTAAAACTAGGCGAACTCTCGCTAAGGGCACCCCCTGTGGGGTACGGACCTCGGCTTAGGGCGTCGCTGGGGGGAGGACAGCAAGTTGGGACAGGCTGGATCAAAGATGATTCATTACTATTAATCGGGGAATTTAAGTCTACATTTCTCAGCAAAACGCGGGCTGGCGCTTCTGCGAGCAAGGGTCGGTGGGGAACTTTCTATATTACCTTCCTTGCTCCTCTATATAGTAAAGTGTAGTCACATTTCCAGTGACTGCATAATGATAGGAAGACATTAGCTACAATTTAACAGTGTATTTGCACCAAAATGCAACAATAACAGAATTTTTCAGTTTCAGGCAATTTATTATTTACCTTTACTACGAGTAATCCTAAAGGCTCGTGCAGACCAGCGCGACGCGACGGCGCGACGCGACTCGAACAATACAATTTCTTAGAAAACTTCACGGTATAACAATAACCGGTGTCGCGTCGCACTGGTCTGAACGAAGCTTTATGCATTCCGTTGGTTATTTCTTAAAGAGTTACTAATTTGCTTCGTTACGGTTGAAACTGCTTTTCAGTTGACCGAAAGCAGAATAAAAAACCGGTCAACTGCGAGTCGGGTTCGCGCACGAAGGGTTCCGTACCATTATCTATAAGAACGGCAAAAAAATCATGTCTGTTGTATGGGAACCCCCCTTGAATATTTATATTATTCTGTTTTTAATGTTTGTTGTTATAGCGGCAACAGAAATATATCATCTTTGAAAATTTCAACTGTCTATCTATCACGGTTCATGAGATACAGTATGTTGACAGACGGACGGACGGACCGACGGACGGACGGACGGACGGACAGCGAAGTCTTAGTAATAGGGTACCATTTTTACCCTTTGGGTACGGAACCCTAACAACGTTTTTAAATTTGGTTTGATAATATCTGTAAAATATGGTTAAATCTGACCATTGAAAATGCATTTCACGTCCTATATGTCAGTGCCTTTTCAGTAAATGACTATTTCAGTTTTCCAACATTGCCAATTTATTACATTCAATGAATATATTGGACATCTCGTCCCGCTATCAAACCCGAAACAGAAAATCTAAATTTTATAATGCAAGCATTTTCAAATAGGTCGACGAACAACGCTTAAAGCAGGCATATTTATTGGTGCAGTGACTACGCCAGTGACGCAGCCGTATGCGCCTGCGGCGCGCGGCGCGCGGCGGTGGAACGCTCGTGCGTCTCCCCATCGCCTTCGGGCATAGCACAGCCCGAGGCATCGCCTATCATCCAACGATCATTTCTCTTACGACATCAGAATTATATTTTAAAAAGGCGTACGGTTGAAGTAAGCTTGGTAAGCGCCTGAGCCACCACCTACCTATCGTGAGTATCAGCAAATGGGATCAAAATTTTGTAAGTACATGTGTTCTTATATAACATGATAATTGCATTTTATTTTATTTTATTTATTTACTTATGCATAAACTTAGTAAAGATTCATGTTTGTTTTGTACCATTAAACCAGAAATGGTTTGTACATATACAACACTACAGAGAGCATATATTCTGAAAGTGGACAACTTTGCAATTATATGTCAAATATTTTGATGTTTTGATTAAGTATTTTGACAATATTACTGTATGGAAATACGAAATATGTCTAACAAGCTAACTAGAATATTAATAATGAATTGCAATTATAACAGTGAATTTGACGATGTAACCGTTTTAGGTATAAAAAAGGCATTTGGAAAGTTTCCAAATATTTTTTATAAACATCTAAAACGAAATATTCGGTGTTACTATATTAATTATTGCATTTCTCAATATTTTAGTTCACTAGTTAGCCAAATTTCTTATTTCCATACAGTAATATTGCCAAATTAATCAAAACAGATAAGAGTCACATACAAGCAAAGGCAGCATCATCCACTTTTACTGAAAAGGCAGTAGACGTTCTTTTTGTTTACGTTGTACTTATGTAGCAATTTTGAGTTATAATAAGTTACAAGCATAGATAACTGATGATGTTAGAATCAGATATTGTAAACAGAATTCCCTAATAAAGTCTACATTTACCAAAATAAAGTAATACATTTAGGATGTTGCTGTTTTTGCATCCAATGTGTGGGATATTGCTGCTTTTGCGCCATTCTTAATTGGATATTGCTGGTTTTATTTATTAATTTATTTATTAAAACTTTATGCACAGGTAAAAAAATACTGTACAAAGGCGGACTTAATGCCTGAGGCATTTTCTACCAGTCAACATTAGGGCGGTCCAGAGACAAAACATGGCAGGTGCAACATAAGTGATAGATAACTTGAAAATTAATACCTACTAATACATAGATACATACATATAAACCGAATAAACTTTGTCAGTACTATACCACCGCTGCACTAAGTATTGGTTCAAATAGTGACACCTGATTGGTCAAAGAAGGAAGTTGCTGTCTATGCCACAACTATGAAGGTACGTTGCTGGTTTTGCTACCAATCTCAATTTAGAACGTCTATTTTGTATATAATGATGCTGGTTTTGTACGATTTTAATATTCGGTCAAGTAAAGTTGACGGAATACTACCATACTGCATTAAAACTTGCCAAAATGAAAAAATTGGGATGTTGCTGCCTTTGCTTGTAGATGACTCTAATATTTGACAGCTATTTGCGACGTTGCCAGCTTTTAGGATAAGCGCTCATAACCACTACAGTAAATCATGTAGGTTCATGAATGATAATATTTTGTCTGTCGCTTCTATCGGTAAGCACGTGGGTCACATGTAATATTCTCAACGAAAAACAGCGTATCGAAAAATTTGTCTGATTTTGATAAAATTAGATGAAAGTTACAATGTTAAACGTGAACGTTACAATGTTGGTTGATAACGTACAGTGGCATTTTATCGTAACCACAAACTAGAGAAAAGAGCCCAGTTTGCGGCGTCGATAAAAAAAAAACTATCACGGTTTTTTGGGTGAAAAGTTAGCCCCAGAACAAATGCTTGTTGGGTGCAGCCATTACTGTGGTAGTGCTGAGGACACCTCCATGAACGGATTCCATGAACCTACTCTTTCCATATCACAAGTGTTTTTTTTTTTTTTCAAGCTGTCAAATAATTATAACAAAATTTTAGGTTTTGTATGATACTAGGTTTTGCCCGCGGCTTCGCTCGCGTGGATGTCGGACAATGTCCCACAGCAACGTACTACCGGGATTAAAAGTACCCTATGTGTTAATCCAGGTTATAAACAATATGTGTGCCAAAGGACCACGGGCAGCTTTACCCCACCCTACTTAACGTACTATAGAGTTCCGTAAGTATTGCATTTTTATACTCGTGATAACTACGAAATTTAAGTAATAAGTACTATAACTATAACTTTTTTTAATCACTTAGTGAACTTGCGAAGTTTCGTCGACTAATTGTTTATCCAAGGTGAAAAAGAATGAATTTATTTTTATACAAAAAAAAACCCAAATGCACAGGCATGTGGAAAAAATGACGACCCTCCATACAAACGTTCGCAAAGTTGATGAGACCTTACATAGGGGTGAACCCTATGTAAGGTCTCATCAACTTTGCGAACGCAGCAACCTACTTGGATGTCGTGCGTCACAAATATTACACTATACCTAATTTGTAACTTTTCACGCAAGGCAGATCGAGTCAGACAACAACTGTGGAACTAACCACTTGTCAAGAGAAAGAATCGCTACCACTTTAATTTGTACCTTCTACATTTTAACACAATTTGTGGTTCTTTCTGTGTACTCCACAACTAAACCAAGCTCAACTAAGTGATAGTGTACGGTGCCATTACCCTATTGGCTCCATTCATTATACCATTGGCTCCTCACCCTATTTAATCCAATAAGGAGATGAATTTTCAAAAATCCTGCATTAGGGCTCTCGTTCGTTATATAAGGAATTCTTATGTTGCAAACTATCATCATGCTTTTATACCCAGCAGCGATTCAAGCTGTAAGTCGTCTGTCCGTTAATTTAAGTTTTTTTTTTTAATTGATTTGAAGATACTTATGTAGGTACATAGAAGGTGTATAATACTTCCTTAAATAAAACATTTAAAATATTTAAAAGCCAGATACCTCCTAGCAATACGAGCCATGTCCATGAGTGCAGCTTTCTGCATCAAACCCTAGACCCAACGGCCTTACGAGAGGCACTCCAAGGTATGGTCAAGGCTCTTGGCTGTTAGATGAGATAATTGGCCGTGACGTTCGTCACTCTAGCAGAGCTCAGCAGTTTTCCTAAACTAGAAAAAATTATGAACGCTATGAATTGACATTGACAGGTGCGCCTGTCAATAAATTCACAAATTTTACGGCGAAAACACGCACATTTTGTCATTGTGAATTCTGAAAACAAAATAAAAAAATTCAAGTGCAATCAATTGTTTATTTAGATTATTAGTGAGTATGAGCACTCAATCGGTTATTAATATTTACGGTACGGACAAGTTATCTTCATCCAAAGCAACAACAACTTGTTGCTTCGTATTTATTGGACAGGACAACGCGTCAGTCGAGTCACATTCAGTAAAAAAAACACATTAATTCAACTAGATTTAAATGAAAATGACAGTTCGAAAAAAAGTAAGTTCAAAAACTAAAACTAGACTACCGAAAAATCACGCTCTAAAAAGTATGAAACAAGAAAATATATCAGACAGAAATCAAGAAAGGTACAAAAAATGGTCAAAGTAAATCTGTCGTCGCTTGCCATTATAATTTTGTAGGTGTACAGGCATGCGACCACGGCTGTCGACGTCAATATCTTCGACTCAAATCCAAATGTTTGGGACATTTGAGTCTAGTTGGTATTGATGTTTTGTTAGCGACACTTGATAATAGTTTGATGGTCTGTGCCACATCTTTCTGAGAAATGCTATATTAAAGTCATCATTAGAACGAATGGACTCATAACAAGTAATAAGAGTCTCCACCTTAGATATTATTAAAACACAGCCTTAGGTTACAATCTTACGTAGACTTTGATAATAATGAGTGTCTATTTACCGAACAACAGACTTGTTTACTTTCTTCAACATTTATGTGGTCGGTGTGTGATGTACACCTATGCATAATAATAAATTAAAGTCACTTGGCGTGTCTGGCTGTGTGACCGCGTTGATCTTCTCCGCAACGGATTTTGATGCGGCTGTCTTAACTTTAATATTAAACTTAAAAACCTCGATGTTTTGTTAAGTTGTGAAAACCGTGCGAATCAGGGGTGGGTTCGCTAGTTTATAATAATTGTGCCGACAGTTGTAACGTCACGGCCAATTATCTCATCTAACAGCCAAGAGCCTTGACCATACCTTGGAGTGCCTCTCGTAAGGCCGTTGGGTCTAGGGTTTGATGCAGAAAGCGGCACTCTTGAACACGGCTCGTATTGTTAGGAGGTATCTGGCTTTTAAATATTTTAAATGTTGTATTTAAGGAAGTATTATACACCTTCTATGTACTTACATATGTATCTTCAAATTAATTTAAAAAAAACTTAAATTAACGGACAGACGACTTACAGCTTGAATCGCTGCTGGGTATAAAAGCATGATGATAGTTTGCATCATAAGAATTCCTTATATAACGAACGAGAGCCCTAATGCAGGATTTTTGAAAATTCATCTCCTTATTGGATTAAATAGGGTGAGGAGCCAATGGTATAATGAATAGAGCCAATAGGGTAATGGCACCGTACACTATCACTTAGTTGAGCTTGGTTTAGTTGTGGAGTACACAGAAAGAACCACAAATTGTGTTAAAATGTAGAAGGTACAAATTGAAGTGGTAGCGATTCTTTCTCTTGACAAGTGGTTAGTTCCACAGTTGTTGTCTGACTCGATCTGCCTTGCGTGAAAAGTTACAAACTAGGTATAGCGTAATATATTTGTGACGCACGACATCCAAGTAGGTTGCTGCGTTCGCAAAGTTGATGAGACCTTACATAGGGGTGAACGTTTGTATGGACAGTCGTCATTTTTTCCACATGCCTGTGCATTTGGGTTTTATTGTATAAAAATAAATTCATTCTTTTTCACCTTGGATAAACAATTAGTCGACGGAACTTCGCAAATTCACTAAGTGATAATAAAAAAGTTATAGTTATGGTACCTATTGGTCTTTGAAGCAACAACAATATGAGCGTGGTTTTGACTAATGTGACATAATATACGGTTCACGTCAAGCATATTGGATCGAGGAATCAAAAACATTTCGATTATAATATGGTAAAGTAATTTATAGTAGTGTAATAAGTAGTAGTTTTTTACTATCGACCTATATTTGCCACGAACACCAAGCAGCGTTTCGTATAAAACAAATTATTCTATCTTCCTTTTCATTATGTGTTCCAGTTCGAAGAATATAGTTACCGTTGAATTAATAGGCACACTAGCTTTTGCCCCCGGGTACGTTTGCGTGGATGTCGGAAAATGTCCCACGGCAACGTACTACTGGGATTAAAAGTATCCTGTATATTAATCCACGTTATAAACTATATGTGTGCCAAAGGACCACGGGCTACTTTGTATGGAGTCTGGTCCCAACTGTCAACAGTGATGAAACTTATGCTATGAGAAAGCTTTTGGGGAATTATTTAATCTATACTATGGCAGCTAAATCAAAACCGAGCGCGAACATGGTCTTTTGGTACCACCAAAAAAGTTAAGTTAGATTAGGTTAGGTAGAATGAGAGGGCGGAGCACATCCATGAGCCCAATACCCCAAAAGCTTTCCACATGGCATAAGTTTCATCACTGTTGAGAGTTTGAGAGTTGGGTCCAAAATGACGCATGGTCCTTTTATTCAAATCCGTTCAGTCGTTTTTGCGCCAATCTGGAACATACATCCAGACAAATAGACAAACATTCTAAAACCTATATTTGCGGCATCAGACTCGTACCCACGAAGCAATTAACCTACCCTACTTAACGTACTATAGAGTTCGCGTATTGCATTTTTATACTCGTGATAACTTCGAAATTTAATGTCCGATTCGAATGAATTAAAAAGTATTTTACTCCTACATAAATACCCTTGTAGATAAAACTATTTATTTGAATAAGAATTAATATAACGATACGAATGTAACCATTTTATGTTTCTACCGCCGATCTATAAAAATTTTAGAACTCAAAAGCTGCTTTGTGACTTAACTATGATTGTTAGTTAAATTCTATTTCATATTTTTTTGTATGTGATAATGATTACTTTAATCATGTAGTATATAATTTTTATTTATCATCAATAGTTTTCTCAGCGCACGCCAAATAATGAATTTTATAGGCAAAATTTTGCTACTTTGGGTTGCATTACTGCAATTTTCTTAATGATCTCTAATTATTTAAAAAATAAATTATAGCCTATATAACTTCCTGATAATTAAGCTTTCTATTGGTGAAAAAAGGGTTAAAATCGGTAGAGTAGTTTCGGAGTTTATTCGGTACAAACAAACAAACAAAAAAAATCTTTCCTCTTTATAATATAAAATATATATTATGTAAATATATATAGTATAGACTACAAAAATACCGTTTTTTTTAATCCTATTATCAAGCGTTACTTTGTAAACGTTACATAAGATAATAACAAGTGTTTATTGTTCCATCAGTCCTGCTTGATATACGGGTCAAATAAAATGTTGTCGAAGAGTAATGCTTCAAATTGGTCCAATTGATTCGGAAGATGAAGAGCATGCTGTCTCGTTACAATAAATCATAGATTTAAGTATTTACCTTTTTTGCATGTACGATTACTTTACTTATACTTATACGCAATTGAAACTTTTTGGACAGTTATTATATCTTCCTGCATAGATATTAGGCGCCTTATTTATAAACGGTATTGGTTAGATTAACGTCTGTTTAATTATACATTTTTGACGATTAAACGTCTCTTAACTCTTGTATGAAAGCCCCTTCAATATTTATTTTATTCTGTTTTTAGTACTTGTTGTTATAGTGGCAACAGAAATACATCATCTGTGAAAATTTCAACCATCTAACTATCGCGGTTCATGAATGTTGTCATAAATATTGTCTGGTGACAGACGGATGGACGGACGGAAGGACAGCGAAGTCTTAGTAATAGGGTCCCGTTTTTACCCCTTGGGTACGGAACCCTAGAAAACACTGCTGTGTCAATCCTAACTGCGCGGTAAAAAAAATAAGAAAACACCTTTTTTTCCGACGTAAATGGTTTTATGGTAACAGATTGCGCGTCGATGTCCCGGCCGCACTCTGCATTTCCTCTAGCCATACACAGGGTGAAGCTGTTGGGTCTACCACGCTTTTGTAGCGCTTCGGGTGTTCACCGAGGCCAGGGTTAATGGTTTGCATGCCATTATACGGTAACGGTGCGCTTCTATTCTCGGTAGAATACGTGCTAGCTCCCACAGCATCCTGAGTGTATTGTGTAGGTGGGACAGCCTCATGCTGGCTCACTGGATACGGCTGCACTCGTACGTGTCAGTCATATCAAATTTGTACATACGAGTGAGTTTTTTACTAACATTATTAACACCTTATGGATCTTGTAATTTGATCTGAAATAAAATAAATTATATATTGGCCATTTGACAGGGAAAATTATCATACTTAGCCGCTTTTTATCCCTTTGTTCGCTAAAGGGCAAATTCTCAAAACGGCAACTTCTCTTATGGGCAAATTCTTATAATGGCAAATTCGCAGATGGGAAAATCTATTACAACAACCTACACAAGTTTTAGGTACGTACATTATTTTTTCTACCAAAAAGCCGTCGACTGTAAACAAAACCAATATTTTGGTCTGTAGATAATGTCGAAGTGTCCAGACATCGTTATTTTATGCACAATGGTTAATTGGCATTGCAAAGTATTCGAAAGCGGATTAACTTTTATAAGGGCGTGAATTCCGGCGGCGTAGGTAATTGCGTAACACACTTACAATGGCAATGCTTTTCGTTTTAACTATTCAACAACATTCATTCAACTCACAAAGCAACAAAAATCTATTGACTTATATTAGGCCCGGTGTCCACTTATGTAAAGTGCCCGGCTATTATTGCACACAACACACAAGAATCACTATTTAATATTACGTCCACGTTTGACTAAACTAGATACTTAGGGTGCGTTTCCACTGAAGCGGAGACGTGCAGGAATCTTCCAATCACAGACGAGACAAGAGACGCGATGAAGATTTCAACCATTGTGACTGGTCGATTCCTGCACGACTCCGCTCAGCTCCGGTTGACTCTACTTCAGTGGAAACGCAGCTTTATAAAAGTCACCGTGTCGGTCATGGGCTTAGTTTTGACAGAGCTAACGCCCGGGTGTCATCACTGCGTGGATCGCCCGGAGGACACGGTGGAGCATACGGTGGTGGTCTGCCCGGCTTGGTCAGAGCACCACCGTTTCCTCGTGGGGGCGATCGGTGGCGGGGATCTCTCGCGTCCAGCCCTGGTCCAGGGCATGGTACGGAGCGAGAGGGCATGGGAGGCCGTCACCTCCTTCTGCGAAGCAGTAATGCTCGCGAAGGAGGAGGCGGAACACGTGAGAGAGAGGCAAATTTCGCGCCCTCACGCCCCTAGCCGCCGCAGGAGGAGACGCCCTGGGCGTCGGGAATCGATAGCCGATTCCCGGCCACCGTAGGCGCCGGCTTGCGGATGGTGAGCAATGGGTAGCTCGCCTTCCGGTAACGACCAGACCCGGGTCGACGGCGCGTTGTGTTCCACGCGCGCCTCAAAGAGTGTCAGCGAGTGAAGGGGTCCGATGAGACCATTGCCTGCCGGGGTTGCGGGAAAGTCCGAAAGGGATACCGTGGCCCCCTGGCATTGCACAGGCAAGAGAAGGTCCGAAAGTGATGCGTGACTTCTGGCAACTTACAAGTAATCGAAGTAACACGGATGGGTTTTAGTCAGTAAGAGTCTGACACGCCCTCCCGCTCCACCCAGAGCGGGAGAAGTCATTTGATGATTTCCCACACAACAAAAAAAAGAAAAAAAGCTAACCGACAGACGAATCTGCAGAGAAAGGCAACGCTAGGTAACGCAAGGCAACGATGTGTCTGGCTGACCATTTATTTACATAGGATATTAAACTCGGTACCTAATCAATCAGGCAATTAATATTTTACTAAAACTCATACTTACTACAAAATTCTGGTATTTTAACTTTGGACCAAATTTCATTTTCTATCAAAGCATTTGTTGCAATTGTGTGAATATCAATATTGTGGAGCACAATATGAGATGTATAGAAACTCAAAAGGTTCAGGAGTTCAATGCACGAATTGGTCCGCCAATAGGTTAAACATTCTTCAATTCTTCTCGACTTAAGGCCATTCGCTGAACCGTTCTTGGATGTATTTTTTAAAGTGACGATTGACACAGTTCGCAAACGTCAACTTATGGTGGATGATGCTGAATTGCAGCTCTGTATGTGCATGTTGATCAAAAATGCGATCCGGCCATATAATGTTGTTAGCCAGGTCCTGGTAGGTTCTTGTTATATTTTAAGAAAACACATGGTTTTCATGAAATTGCCATTTCTAATTTGCTGCACGTTGCTCGAACTACAGTTTACAAAACGCATAACATAACTTGGATTCACCACGTTAAGGTCCTAGTTGGCTCGATTACAAAATAATTTTGACGAATCTATCTCATTTTATTTATGAGGTATTTTCATTTTTTAGTTAAAAGTTGTACAAAGGGCGGCAGTGTGCCTGCGGCTGGCCCCGGGGTAGTACGGCCCTTCTATTCCAACTGTAATTACTGCCCTGGGGCAAGGTGCGCGAACAGAATAACCTGAATTAAAACTTTGTTGAGCCAACCTACGTAAAAATGAATGCACTGTTAGAACAAATGCGTGGGACTCCAGTGTTTCTGGAACTTGTTAAAAACGTAAAATATACCTTACAATAATTCAAATATTTTATTTGCAGAATTATTGATTTCTATTAAGCCGGCTCAAGCTTTGCGAGTATCGACATGAGTTTCAAATTAATTAAATATTACAAAATAATTTGCATATTAAAGGTTGTTGTATATTACTGAACTTTGTCAAAAATTCAATGGTTGAATTTCATCGCATTTCCGCATAAAAAAGCATAGTTGGCTTTTATCTCCCTTCTATAGGTTAATTTACCTTCTCTGGTAAAATTGACAAATAACTCTAATGTAATTAATTAGGGATAATTAAGGGGAACGGGCAAAAAAATTCAAAGGATAATCTATGAGTAAAGAACCACTCTCTGCATACAATTTTAGGCTCAGTAGTTTCGGAGATAAGTGGGGGAATGGTCAATTTTCATCTATTTTCTTAAATACATTGGATCGCCAAAATTCCGGGTCGCTAATAAAAACCGTGATATCTCCATAAGTTACATACCTAGACCGCTAGATTATATAATTATGAAGTAAGCAAGTTACTAATGCTTGTTCTAAATCTCTAAATAGGTTTCATTTGAACAACTAACAGATAAAAAAACTGCTCTTTGAAATTTTTAAAAACTTAAAATTAGGAAAATAATATTTTTTCTGCTTTTGTCTCAAAGCGAGCTGTCATTATAAATGATATCATCTCGTTAACACCTGAAGAATGTACACGAATTATTAACATGGTACAAGAACGAAGAAGTTAGCGTAGCACTGCTAGAACAGTAGGAGTATCTTTATCAACGGTTCAAAGAGTACTCCAGCGATTTCAAGAGACCGGCATGAACATCAGACTAGGAAATGGCAGGCCAAGGTGCACAACTTCACGTGACTACCGGTTCATCGTGAGCGTGGTGAATTTCTTGAAGACTGTTTCGGACCTGAACAGCCGTGAGATCTCGATTTCTTAACATAGTGGTTAAGAAATCGACATCTCACGGCTGTTCAGGGGGCCCATTCTCGATTTTCGCCATTTATCTCGAGTTCGAGATCGTAAGTCTATCTCTATGTCTATTAAAAATATCTCTATCTCTACCAAAAAATGTCGAATTGAGCAGAATTCCGTATTCTCAGTCAAAATAGAAATAAATGTCACGAAAATGTCGAATCGAGTGAAGATAATGTTACCATTATGAAGAATCGAGCAGAATTCCGTATTCTCAGTCAAAATAGAAATAAATGTCACGAAAATGTCGAATCGAGTGAAGATAATGTTACCATTATGAAGAATCGCACGTTCCATTTTAGGTAGCTATTAGTTAATTAATGATTTTGTTTTAAAACGCTGACTAAACCTAATTATTTAAGTATAAAACGAAACGTTTAGTGTAAAAATAATCAGTTTGACAAATTGACAGTTGACTGTCTGTCAGTGTCAGAATTTGCGCCTTTTTGCGGTTCCTTCAAAACTTTTGTTATGTTTACATGTACTCTGTGTTACATCATTATTGGGTGCTGTTATACATTTCACAATTTTTATTTTAACATGGAGGGGAAAAAATACCCCAGTTCACAACAAAAACATGTACTGTTCCAACTCGTTGAAGCAGACCCGGAATTGAGGGGAGGTATTTCTCCTCCAGTGCATAGGACTTGAAATCATATAACCAAGTGTTAGGTAGGAAGGTAAATGATAAAGTTCTTTATTTTAAAATAAAAATAGCTAAGTCATACAAAAAATCAATTATACCTATTAAAATCGGTTATAATTTGTGCACTCAGCAAATACCTACTTTTTTGTACTCTTACAATTCCATTGTACACCAAAGAATAGAAAGAACTTGGTGCACATAAGTAATTTAGGTATTTTAGGGTGTGCAATTAGTATTTTTGGTGGGTAGTTTAGTGAACAGTTATACATGACTAATAAAATTATGAAGCAGACGATTATTTACCTTCGTTTTCAGGTCTATTTTCGTGGTATCCTGAATTACAGGAGCCAATAGATCTATTAGAACCCTTATTAAATCTTTATCTAATCTGAAGTTTTTAATGACTTCTGTTTCGCTCAAGTCGTAAATATCGACGGTGGGATAAGTGCTCGTTTGTCGCCGTGTATTGGCCAGTTGCTCGCCACTTTCCAACAACTCCGAGATAAAAATGCTAATAAACTCGTCCATCTTTCAGTGGTTTCAAGTCCAATCGTGGGTACACAAATTACAGCGAGTCTGTTATTTACGCGAAGCTCGTCGTTTCAAGAAAACACAATGCACAAATCAAAGAGTATAAATCGAATTTCCAGTAGGTATGAGATGCCAAGCCGTATTTTATTTAAAAATTAAAGAAAAGAAAACACAGTGTACAATCCAAAACTCAACGAATTCACTCAGAAATGACGTATCTCTACAATCGACATGACATCTCTACTGCTCAGAAGCACTCGACATGAACTCTAACGTTAGCCTTCGACAAATGTCGAATTCGACATCCCCAGAATAGCAACTTTTAAAATTTGTCGAAAAACTGACGTCATTAGAATTTTTGTCGAGTTCGACACCATCTCTGAAATCGAGAATTGGCCCCCAGGTCCGAAACAGTCCTTAAGAAATTCACCACAACAATGTGAGCTCTGATACGATTCTGCGACGTCTTCGTGAAGCTGATATAAAGCCTTATAGACCAGCAAACGGCCCTAAACTGCTCAGAGAACATCGAGTTGCCAGGTTACGGTTTGCTCGAGAACACATTCGATGGACAGATGAAGATCGGTCCAAGGTTATGTTTTCCGTTGAGTCCAGATTTTGTTTATTTACGCACGACGGGAGACGAAGAGTATTTAGACGACCAGGAGAACGGTATCATCAAGCGTGTTTTGAAGAAAAGGTGCCATCCGGAATGATTTGGGCAGGGATATCTTCAGAGAATCGCACGAAGTTAGTGATCATAGAAAACGGTTCTCTGACTGCTGTCAGATACGTAGAAGAGGTTTTAAATGAGCCTGGTCCTTTCTTAGTGAATATGGGTGCAAATTCCATTTTTATGCACGATAATGCATTATCGTGCATAAAAATGGAATTTGCATAAAATTTGGTCTCGCATGCGAGACCACATACTTCTCGTTTGGTCAATATGTATATTCAAGACGTCAGTATTACCTGCATGGAGTGGCCAGCTCGCAGCCCAGACTTAAATCCCATAGATCATGCATGGGACGAGCTCGGGAGATGCGTGAGATAACACTCTCCTGCTCCCGTTACCTTACACGAGTTAAAGAATGCGCTAGTGGAAGAATGGGCAAACATAGTTAAACATTTGGTTTACAGCATGCCACATCGTCTTGATGAAGTGATACGGGCTCGTGGAATTAAAAAATATTAAATTGACAAAAAATCATTTAGTTTTTAAGATTTACTGCGAAGTGTATTTTTGTTGGGATAAGTTAGAAGCGAAATGTTCTTATCTTTTTGTATTTAATTAAAGTTATATAGTGTACAAAACGTGTTACACATTTTTTTATATATCAGTCATCTACAATATACTATAGTTTCGCAAATTAGTCTTATGTATTTTAAAAACTATCACGCCATTAATTAGCGACCCGGAATTTTTGCGATCCAATGTATATTTCAAATTATTATTATTTAGTTATTAAAAAAAAATGAGATCCTCACAAAAGTCGTTTCATTTGATATGTCACACGGTACTGTTTGCAAAACTTTATTTTTCAATTTACGAGTACCCTCGAAAAGAGACCCCATATTTAAAATTCTTAGTCTTTTTTTCCTTTTGAGGTGCGGAACCCTAAAAATGAGCCTGGAGAATTTAAAGGGCTTCAAAATGATACCACTCTGGTTTCGATAAGATTATAATTAGGGGTAGATATTTACCCCTTCCTGAGACACCTTTTTGCTGATTTCAGATTTATTTCGTTCAGAATCTGGCCATTTTTGTCATATTTATGTTATGTTGACAAAGTTCGATAAGTTGAAGTTTTGCCTTTCTTTTTAATTCGTGGATTTTTAAAATTCTTATTTGTGAATGTGTAGGTATGTACGCCATAGATTAGCATTTAAATGTACGCCAAGAAAAAAAAAGGCATTCAATGGAGTATCTCCTGCATCTGTCGCAGATCTCCTGCCAAGAGCAATCAACCCAGACATAGTATCCCTCCAACTATCTTATTTACTCAGAACAGTTCAAGAACAAACCCTATAACGTACGTATAAGTTCATGGGAGCATGTCCACTGACCACTTGAATAAGTCGTTAATAATGAATTAACATCTGAACTAATATTATAATAAAGAGAAAAGATTTTATTTTTTGTATGTTTGTTTATAATTAATAAACTCATAAATTACTGGACCGATTTATAAAATTATTTCACCAGTAGAATGCTATATTATCACTGAGTAACATAGGCTATAATTTATAAAGATATCACGCGGGCAAAGCCACTGGCAGAGGCTATTTAACTAATACTAACTAAAAGTGTTGAGCTTACAGGATTGTGGAGCGACTTCGTATCCCAACTAAAGTTTGTTTGAAAATATTATTCTTTCATAATTAGGATTCCGTACCTCAAATGGAAAACATGAAACCCTTACATATAAGATCACTCGTGTGTCTGTCTGCCACAGCCAATTTGCTCCGAATTTGGAACATATAAGTATTTATGTGAGTTAAACACGGACGTGTTACATAAATAAATGAATGTTAAAAAAAAAGAAAAAAAAAAGATTTGCAAACTGAACCGTATGACATATCAAATGAAGTGTTGGTGAGGACTAAAAACTATTTTTTTATATAATCTTAAAATAAATAGTTTTATAGTAACTTATTTATGAAAAGGAGAAACCCGTTTCTGGGCCTAACCGTTACACGAATCAGATATGTACCAAAAAAATCGTCTATTTTGCTTAATTAAGCCATTTAAATCTTAGCCTCAATACCAATGGCCAAGTGTAGAAAATAAGTCGATTTTTTTGTTTTGTTTAAAACAACCTTTGTAAACCGTTACAACACTTATTTCATTAAGCGTCACCAACTTTACAAACGCTGATAATATATCAATAGAGCGTACCCTAAGAATATGATCGCATTACTGGGAATCGATACTTTAAACTTTTACTTCAATTTAAATAATACTTCATTGTTGTAATAAAACAATGGAGTATTACATTGTTTTATTCTAGGTATTAAAATCAATATTTAATCATAAAATCTGGAATCTAATTGATTTTTAACGTAAGCGCCATTAAAAATCATTAAAAGAAATAAATAATCGATAAAATCGAATGCACCATGGATTACACTAGTAAACGGCAAATTTCAATGTTAACGTCTGTCAATTGTCATGGTTGTAATGTCATGTCTATTGTCAATAATGTCATTCGCTTTTCGTATTTTTGCGCAAGTGAATGTGTCTTATCTGTATTTCTCGGGATTTATTATTTCTTAGGACCTCTGTTCGAATACTGGACTGCGAAATTGATTGCCTTCTGACTGACCCTCGCTAGAACATTAGACACCGTACCCTGCCACCAGTGCTGACCTTAGATGGAAAACCTGATCTGTTTATTACAATTACTTTTATATCAAATCTTTTGTATCAAATCCCTCTATACATAACAAATGCAAGCCAATAGTGATGTAAGTGGGCCTTGTATAATAAACATAGTTTTATGCCGCAGTTTTCAGTAAAATCAGATAAATCAGAAGTCACCCCCTAAACGCTTTTTATATAAGTATCTAAAACCTCATCGTGACAGGCTGCAGCACAGCGCATGTGTTCCAGATTTACGTAGGAAATAAAGCCTCAAAAATATCATTATTTATTTAAATAGCTCAACTACTAAAAATAACCTAAAATGTAGGTACCTATACATTATTGTCTGATTTTACCAATTTGGCCATTGCTGGGAGACGTGAAAATTGGGCTCATGAAACCTCCTTAAATGCTCTAATTTATGGCCAAATTCCAGCCCTGTAACGCCAGGCCCAAGTTTCTATGAAGTTTGGGTTTCTCCTTTACCATTAGGTATCTTCGAAACTACTGAGACATTTTTTTTTTAATACAGAAAATAGTTCTATACTTATAGATTACAGGAAAACCTATAAGTCTACGGTTTTAAAATAACACGGGAAATCTATCAATATTGAGCGTACAAACTTACATTTGCAGTTGAAATGTATGGGAGAACATGTTTTCCAACTACAATGTTCAGTTTGTTCTTGGGATAAATTCATCCCAACTACGGAACCCTACATTGTGCGTAGTTGACACGCACTGTTCAAAATTTCACATCACACAGCCATACCTGTTAACATAAAAAGAAAACAACCCGAATACTAAATTATCTTTATCTCAATTTGAACATACTGTACCTATGTTGGTTATTGAAACGTTTTTGCATAACTATGTCCACAATATATTTTTAACATTGATTACTGTAGACTAATATTATAGGTATTTCAACAATGTTAAGTACAAAACCTTTGAATCGCTTTATTAAAAGACAAAAACCATTTTCATAATACTAAAAAGGTTCCACACATTTTGATCGTTTTTGTTTAACATATTTTGTTTCGTTAGAATGTCGAACGTTCCAAAACCTATGAGACACTTTTGCAATACATTCCATGAAAACATTTTCGCAAGAACGTTCTAAGGTTATGTGAAACATTACAGGGAAATGATTCATATCAATAAAATTTAAAATAAAAACGTTTCAGAGAGATTGATGCGTTTTTAATTGTTTTTAGCTACAAATGTGTTATGTTATGCATTGTGGGTTGGAACATTAGAAATCAAATAATTATTAACTACGTCCAAATATCCTTACCTACATTTTATACTTCACCGCGAAGCGAGGCGACAGTCATAGAAACAAGAAAATGCATATTATTTTGTGTTCCTTCCTAGATAGACTGACAATTTCCTAACGGAAGCGATTTGCCCTCGCGGTTCTGGGCTTGCATGCAAATAGGTACAAACAAATCGGAATGCTGAAAATGCATTATTTGCTCTGCCGTTCACGAGCGGTCTTCCTTTTACAACAATTATGTAGGTATTGTAGGTAGTATTAAAAATATAGTGAGCAGGTACGTTATTCGAGAATTATTGGTGTGTACTCAACACAATAGAGCGCTCCTAATACAATGCCGTGGCCGCCGGCGGCGCTCGCGGCGCTCGCGGCCTGTAGGCACCCTTTTCGTTTTATCAATAGTTTATGTTAGGGCCCCAGGCTATCTCGCTTCTAAGGCGCAAGCCACACCAAACAGTTTTTTGCCCAGCATGATGTAGATTGTAGACAATTGTAGATCTCATGCCGCTGCTCATACAAATTATCGACGTAAATTCAACGAAAATTAATTTAATTCGGTCTTCGACTACAGATCAGGGTTTTACTTTAATGAAATAGCAACCGCAGTAAATGTTTACTAAACTTTGTTCTCTGAGAGGAGCCATTCATGTTTCAATCATGATTGATGATGTTTCAATGTAGCCTCTGGTTTCACTGGTTTCGAACGTGTTTATTGAAATAGTTCAGAATTTGCGGTGCTTGGGTACCTACTATGCTTAGCCCTCACGAGTCGAACATGATATGTATTAGATATTACAGACTTTGACGAGAACATGAAATGACGTCATGACGGTAAGCTGAAGACGTGACGTCGAAGAGTTGACGTGAAAGCATAAGAGTTAATGTCATTATGACATGTGCTTTGATTGCTTTGTCTCTAGACAATAGATAGGATAATACAAAATCATGATGATGTGCCGGCGGAACGCAGAGCGAGCATAAGCACAACCTGAAAATTGTAATGTCTGAATCAGAACTTTTTATGAAACAATTAAAATAACCGTAGATTGTAGTGATAAAAAAATATTAAGTACTTTTACACATTACTGACATCGGTGAAGGAAAACTTCGTGAGAAAACCTGGACTTTTTTTTCAAATTCTAGGTATTCGTTTGTGACAGAAAGTGTGATAGTAAATTGTGTTGCCGTTCTTTGACTAAGAAACTACACTACATCCAACCAAACCTCCAGATTCAAACATAAAAGCAAGATGATATTCATTGGAGGGCTTGGAGATCCGTAGACCAAAGAAGAGTGCAGAGCTCAGAGTTTTCTCATAATAATAAACTTTATATCAGTCTTAATCCAAATGAGTCGTCGCAAATTGTCATTTTAGTCACTACTTTCGATGTAGTAAGTAAATAACTAAGTACGATCCTGGCGCACCTATACTGCAATCCTGCTACTTAACTGCAAAGTTCGACTCGACTCTCAAACTGTGACTTAAACTTTGAAATGAAATGAAATTTATTTGCAAGAATTGTAGTACATTACAGTTGGTCGGGCTATTTATCAGTTTCTAAAACAATTCGCTAAAACTAGCATGCAAACATTATATGAATTAATTAAATGAAGCTAATAAAGTTGGAAAAATACATCTTATAAAGTATATTAAGAATATGAATGTCAATCATTTGTAAAATGATTAAAGTAAAATGTCAGTGTGAGTGTTTAAAGTTTAGGTACTCATTCACAGAATAAATTGATTTATCTATAAGCCATTTGAATAACGCTGTTTTAAAACGATTAATTGACAGTTCCCTATATGATTTTGGTAATTTATTATATGTATATCCTTATAACCATTTGGAGTAGGTACCTACAGCAGTTCTTCATGGCATTTAGCTACGCTTTCTTTCCATTAGTAAACTTGATTCCCTAGACAAAAATGTCGATGAACTTTAGAAGCGTTACGGAGAAAAAATAATCGTGGAATGTAGCACTTCTGCAACTACACTTGCTCTATGCGAAAGGCTGTTCAGTGATCCGTCATTAGGCAGGTGCTTATGAATAGTCGCGTCAGTAGGCACTGAAGCGTCTATTCACACCGCATTTACTTACTACTAATACTACCCACTACACAGATACACCTTTCATTAATAACTCTAACTACCGGGAATAAATTCCACTTTACCGTGCCTGGTAAATGGTAAATGGTAAATGCACATAATTCGTGAGGTCACATCCAACATAATCCTTTAATGGTAAGAGGAGATTTACTACAGCCAAAATTAGGAAGCATTAAATATTGCCATAATGTGAAAGTTCACATACTTCACATAAAATTGGTCCCGAATTAAGACATTCTGGAGATATTTTTTTCTACAGAATGTCCAAAATTCTCTTAGTCAATTTGAGAGTTGGCGCGGTGGTCATGCGGCACATCACGATTTGTTCAACGCCCTCGGCTCTGTATATATAAAACGCACTGAGGTCATAAATTATTATTTAGCCACATCGGTTGCGAAACGTACATACAAATATGATTATTTTATATTATAAGCGGGTATAATGTAGAGCGGTTTGGGTCGTGGGGCGAAGGGGGTGAGCCCGCGGCGTCGCCGCCAGCGCTCAGCGCCGACGATATTAAAGCGCACCTATTCGCAGCTCTGCTTTTGATACCTCCGGCAATTTCACTCGAGGCGCTCATCTGCAGAACAATCATTTCGAAAATTATTTTGAAAGTGCCTGGAGCCTTCGAGACTAAGTCATTGAGCGATCGACTTACCACCGCCCGCGGTCGCGCAACAACAAGTACGAAGACGAACACACACGAACTAAACTGAAATATGTTCCATTGTGCTCTGAAAAGCTGAGCTGGTAAAAAGTTTTGTACTTAATTAAAAATCAACCTAAAATCTGTATGTACTGAAAAATATTTGTAAAAGTATTCGTTTTCTTTGCTGATATTATATCTAATAATGTCGTGCATGTCTCAGAGCAATCAGGGTTTACTAAATTATTTCAATAACCTATCAGGGATTAACCTAAAATGTTGCTGAGCCGCCTACTTAATTGGATTTTGTGGCTAAAATAACATAATAAAATATAGGTGGGTCGTTTTCAAAATATAATTTAATTTCCAGAGTTTCTAATGAACGACGGCCACGTCAGTTAGTTTTCACAGGACGTGTGTCAGTAAACTAATAACGTTGAAATTATTCATCATAAGAACATCATAATAGATGTTCATTTATTTTTTACCGTTTAAACAATTTATGTAAAGTTCTCAATTTATTTATTTATTTAAATATATTTTATTATACAACAGATCAACATTACTTCAACTACTTCAATAACCGAAGGTAATTAAAAACGTTCAAAATCTAGTCGCAATAGGCTCTTACACACAGTGTGCCGGCGGCAAGGCCTTGCCGCGGTGCGCCTGGCTTCCCGCACAAAGGAGCCGTCAAACAAAGGAGTGCCGCTCGGCAAATGTCGGCGATCCGTGCCGCCGGCACTGCGTGACGTAGTTGAAGTTAAGTTGCCTTTAGCGACAATCAATGTCAAAAACTTGTGTCAGTAATGTGTAAAAATCAGGGGTGATTAGAATGCGAATGTTCTTAAAAATAGGGGAATTGGCCTTCTGGACTACTAAGTACTATCGAAGAACTTCATATCTAAGCAGTTTGAAAACAAAATCCCGTGAACGCGATGACCACATCTGTTACCGCCCCGGTTCTATAGCGGCCGAGCGTTGGAAGCAGAAATAGTCCTTACAGATATGAACTTCTTCGATGGTACCACTCTTAGCAGAGGAATTGGTTGGAAGGTAATGGTAGTCTGGACGCCACTGCCAATCCTCGTGATTTCCTACTTAATCTCCGTTTCAACCACTAGCTGAACCCGTGACTTCGTCCACACAGAAGTCGGAAAGCTACAATGTGTGTTCGTAATCCGTAAAATTTAAGGGACTGTGCACGAAATCGACAGATTTTGATCAATTTTGTTCATTGGTTATGAGAAAAGGAAAAGGAATTTAAAAAAAAAAGCTATTTGTGATTTGAAAAGTCGAGTTCTTTGTTTTGTATGTATTCATGGAAAATCACTAATATTCGCAACAAGTTTTCCGAAAAATGACGCGAGACTGACATTTGATCAAGAAACTACTTTTGAGTTTGGAAATTCAAAAATATCATCAATATCATTATAAATGGTCTTCTTGCATGTCGCTGAACCACTTTTTTAACTTCCATACAAAATATTGCAGAAAAATAATGTTGAAAAAACCTTCATCAATAATGTTATTCTCAACGCTTGGCTCAACACCGAGAGTTGAAAATCAAGTGCGCGATCAAATACCGCCGAGATATTTTTACGTCCATGCGAACATGCGCTAAGGGTCTAGTGTAGTAGGTACTTCGTCCATGTTGGTTTGTTTTGACTGTACAGTAGAAGTGAGATTGTAATGCACATACTTTAAATTATTTTTGGAATAAAAATACGATTATTTATTAAAAACCGGCTAACTGCGTGTCGGACCACGCACAATGAAGGGTTCCGTAGTTATGATGAATTTAAGCTTCGTGCAGACTAGCGCGACGCGATACCGGCTATTGTTATACCGTGAAGTTTTCTTAGAAATTGTATTGTTCGAGTCGCGTCGCGCCGTCGCGTCGCGCTGGTTTGCACGAGCCTTTATGCCAAAAACAAATTTAACTTTGTAGTTGAAAAACATCCTCTCCCATACATCAATATAAGTCACACTTTTTCCATTCATTGTGCTGTGAGACTTTGCTTCCTGATTGAATGATTCTAGTTCAACGGCAAATACCCTGTAGGTTTTGATTTATTTGCGAGTATCAAAATATTTCGTATATTTTAGAGCTCCAAGGGACCGTAGACCTACGTATGTGATATTAATTTCAACTTTATACCTCCACGTGTTCCCGTGAAAAAGGGTCTTGACAGACTAACGGACGGATAATTAAGTGATCCTGTAAGGGTTCCGTGTTTTCCTTTTAAGATACGGAACCCTAAAAATGACTCGAATCGATTCAGTAAACGATTCTGAACATACTACTTGCCTAATGTGCATTAATTAAGTTTTACATAGTATAAAGTAACAGTACCAATCTGTACGCAATTTTCGGGCAGACGATTTAGTCAGAATAGGTATATTGACAGATACAGAAACTGGCCACAAGTTAGATAAATTAAAAACGCGTTTCCGCAAATTCCGCTTATGTCAACGTATCTTTTATCTTTGATTATGTCGGCAACATTACTCAGTTGCACCTAAACTCTTATCTGAGGTAAGGAAGTTACCAAAGTGTATCTTCCTAAGTAAAGAAAATAAACTAAAAATAACTAAATCCAACTTTTTAGTTGTACTTGTGTTGAGCAATTTTCGTGACAACCATTATTTTTTTAATTGCAATATTGATTTCTCAGAGTACAGCTTTATCTCACAAATCTAGCTTTTCCAAAATGATTTAGAATTGGGAAAGCATCCTTCGACCTGGCCGGGGGGCAGGCGGGCATACAATACAATATTTACAGCTAAATACCTCCAGGCCTTAGTCCCTCGAAGTAAGTAGATACCAATCAATAATTCTATAGGTATTCGTTGTAACCATTATAAGCCTGAAGGGCTAAGAGCCTAAAGCTGAGGTATAACAATTTATTTACATTTTGCTCCATACATTACTAACACTAGGCAGAAACAATCTTTTCGCCCTTCGGTTATGTTGACTATAAAAATATAATAAACATTCAATATTATTTTTACCGTAACGCCTTCGTTGACGCCTCTGTAATGACGTCACAGCATTGTCGTGTATTCAATAGGGCTGTCGTACCAAATTAGGTTTCTATATGTTAACATGAAAGTTACCTAATAGGCCTCAAATGTATTTAATTTGAATTGAATTATGATTAAGAAATATATTTCTCGATAAACAAGGATTACCTACAATTACTTGAGAACTTTTTTAGAACTTAAAATATAATATTATAAGAACTTTGACATACAAACTAAACAGTACCCTAATTACGTAATACACGATCAATCGGAATTAGAATCGTTTTGAAACAAATTGCTAATCCATTACTTCATAAGTTCGAAAAAAACTGCGTACAACGTAAATAACGCAATGAATGTTGTTGAACTGTCAAAATGAAACAAATTTGTCGTATTCGTTTACGAAAATGTGTTGCGTAATTAGATAACAGGTAGGTACTGTTTTGCTTTATAACAATTCATTTACTAAATAACGTTTAATGGCGTATGCAAATAACATTAACAAACTTAAAACATTTCCAAGCACGCGCAAAAAAAAAAAAAATTGTCGAACTGAATTCACTATTATTTGTACTAATAGTGAATTCAGTTTGACAATTATTTTTTTTTTGGCAATGTTAGTCCTTCGTCCACTGCTGTTGAACAACTAGGTTGTACATAACCATGAATGTATTAGAGTTAAGTGGTAAGTGGTGGTGGCACATGATCCCTTCACATGTGCTGAAGACCTTCCAATCATCAAGTTTAGTCTTTATTAGTATGTATAATATCCTCAAAGCCGAAACAGATGCACGGAGAAATACGTAGGCTACCCCCTTATTAATAATCGCAGAGTTTATAATGTATATTGTATGGTCAATCTAAAGTTTAGACTGGTAGTCACTTTACTCCGCTACTAGTTTTGTCAAAGTTGTAAACATAATAGTACTCAGTACCTCACTCTCACCTCGACTAAAGAGACTTATCGCAAACCTGCCGGCCGGTCTATTCTGTAATAATCTCATTGTGAAAACTTAAGTGAAGTGAGCTGTCATTCCACCAACTGACAGCCGGTCTATTCTGTAATAATCTCACGGTGAAAACTTAGGTGAAGTGAGCTGTCATTCCACCTGCTGCTAGGGATTGACAGCTCACTCCGAGCTCACTTCACCTAAGTTTTCACGGTGAGATGGCAGGTTTGCGATAAGTCTCTTTAGTCGAGTACGTTAGAGTGAGTTACTTACTGCTTAACTAACTAGTTACTGACATACTTTTTAAAGAGTAATGTATTTGTTATTTTTAAAACGTGGAAGAAGTTAATGTCATCAAGAGCCTGACGCGGTAAAATTCACCCTCTCCGTAATATCTAGGTTAAAAAATTGTTAAACTGTTCTAGTTTTCAAGCTTCATGTAAGCATGTAGTTTAATGGACAGTTTTACTTGAAAATCTCTTCTTATAAAGAATGCAAGCTTCACATAGTTTCATTGTTTTGTAGGTACGTGTGAGTATATACAGGGGGAATCGTCAACGTATTCCAACCAGGACGTGAAACTGTGGCACATTCGAACATTAAAATATAAGCCCCCTATATAGCCTAGGCGAAAATACATGAGATTCGAGAACACCCAAGATTTGTGTTTCCGAATATTTCCGGAAATTCGTCATGAAAAAAAATCTCCGGAAACTTTTTTTTTTTTTTTAACAATACTTTACATTTAGTTTGTTGCCAAGTTTGAATAAAGTAAACCCAAATGTTCGATCATCATCGGAAAATTATAGTGAAAAATGAAAAAATGTTGTAGTAAGTAGGTACCATCACTTCAAACTTGTTGGCTTAGAGTTGCTTAAGAGAAGAATCTAAACTATTAAAGCTGCATAATTGAAATTGCAACCAGAAACTATAAAATTTATCAAATAGCAACAATTAACAAGCCAAGTGTATTTTTTTGTCAAGATTTTCTGCACATTCACTTTAGAGAGATGTGCTCATATTCGTCAACTTCAGAGTTATGTGCTCATATTCGTCAACGACAAAGGCTTAATCCTTTACTGATTTTCTCTTTTGTTTGTTCAATATAGTTGAAGATTCAATTAAGTATCTGCTAGACTGGGCTGAGAATAGACTAGCTAATCTCCTGTCCTAGGAAGTCTGTGGCAGTAAAAAACAGGGTAAGTGCCATTCACCGGTGAATCTACATACAAGATATTGCATCTACCAATTATCTGCAGCATCCCATATCTAGGATGAGATTATATCTATTCCCCTTGGCTTCTGCCTAACTTTGCCTTAGTCTTTTCCAGTGTTGGGGTTGTTCTAGAATATAACCAGATGTTACTGAATATTAATATTTTAGTAACTTATATTTTAAGTTTGGTGATAAATTTTCCTAAAAAACGCATAAGATAGTTAATTATTTTATACGGATGCAAAAAAGTAAGTTCAAAAACTAAAAAGTATGAAACAAGAAAATATTTGAGACAGAAATCAAGACATAGCTGCATAGGTACAAAAGTGGCAAAGGTAAAGCTGTGTTGGCATGCGTGTTCCGAGTACACCTACAAAATTATAATGGTATGTGACCACGGCTTTACCTTGACCAGTTTTGTACTGTCTTGATTTCTATCTCAATATTTTCTTGTTTCATAATTTTTAGAGCGTGATTTTTCAGTAGTCGGGTTTTAGTTTTTGAACTTACTTTTTATTTAAATTATTTTGGGGTTATATTTTCGTGATAAAGTATTAGAAAAGCCGCTTTATTTATTTTTTGTTTAAGTTTTATTGTATAATAGCTATTAATTTTACAGCGCAGCAGTCTCACTTTGCTTGTTTTTAACAATTTTAACATATATTATTTACTGAGACGATTTGATATATATACGTATTTGTAATGTGCTCGTCAAGCCTTTTCATTTGATTCCCAAAATGTCATAATTACATTTTTTTTTGTTTTATATTTCATGTCTTTATGTCCTCTAGAGGGCGCCGTATTGAATTTAATGTGACAGACAATAAAGACGCCTCCAACGATACCTCATATGTCAAATTATGATCAGTAGTTTAGAAGTTATGAGGTAACAGATGAACATACATTAATACAGGTCAAAATCATAACCCTCCTTTTTGCTTCGCCGTAGTCGGGTAAAAATACACTACGGCTTTGTCCACGAACCAAAGCTTACAACGCGTTGACAGCTCAACAACAACAACAAATACTCACATAGTTCACATACGCGTAGTGACCAAGTGCGCCACGCCTGTACCCCACGCCTACGACATGATGTATGCACCAATTACGCTACGCCCACGTCCGCGAAGCCCGCAGCTCTACGCCTGCGGCAACGCACCAATACGCGTCAAAGGCTACGCCGAAGGCAACGCAGCCAATGCGCTAAGGGATCTGCGCCTACGGCTATGCAAAAATATGTGCCAAGGGTTCTACGCCGACGGCTACGAACTGACGATTATAAAAGGTTCTACACTTACATTTCTGTTTTTTGCCTTTTTGCCAAGGCTTTTACTCCTACGGCTATATGCTGATGCCGGAGCACCAAATATTTCCTGCCTGCAGCCATGTATACCGACGCTTATATACCAAAACCTTTGCAGCTACGGTTATGTACCACACCTATTGATTTACTAAGGACGCCTACGGCAACCGAGGACTTTTGCATAGTTGCTGCGCTTTTATTAAATTAACTTACAAAATCATTGAAAAATAAAAACTAGTCTAAAATTAGATAATTCCCATAAATATTTTGCAGTTACTACTAAATAAAAGCAAATGGCGCTAAAACTAGCCTGCGAAATGGATATCTAAAATTAAGTTTAGGCTTCAAAAATACCCAGAATTTGGATTTACCAAAAAATCTGACCGTTTGGGTAAAAAATTGTGAGGCAGTGCGGTAGGATATGGGGTAGCTAACTGTTGGAGATCTAATAATATTGTTATTGGTTGCGTTCTGGCTACCAGCTCGCCGATGCTCGCGGTGCAATTGGTTGCGTTCTGGCAACCAGCTCGCCAGTGCTCGCGGGCCAATTGGTTGCGTTCTGGCAACCAGCTCGCTGATGCTCGCGATCCTATTGGTTGCGTTTTTCCACTGGTACGCCATTGAGTTTCGACTGTTTTGTATTATTGAAAATCAGATTTTTTTGAAGGTATAGGAAGGTAAAAGCCTTATTAGATCATTCTTAATGGACAATAGCACCCGTTTCTCAAGCACGAGGATGCGAGTTCGAATCGTGGCACTGGCAAGTACCAATTTGACTTTTTCAAATAAATACATACTTTCTAAGTTTATCTTAGACGTCACGTTTACGTTAGACGTTACTGTCGAGGAAAATATCATGAGTATATTAAAATTCATACTAATATATAAATTCGAAAGTAACTGTGTGTCAGTCTGTATGTTACCTTTTCACGGCTAAACCACTGAACGGATTTTAATAAAATTTGGCAAGGAGATATATGTCATCCTTGGGAAGGAAATAGGGCATACTTTTATTCAAAAAATAATCCTGAAGGGGGTGATATAGGGGATGAGAATTTGAAGAACAAACTTAACTTTACAGTTGATAAATAACTATAAATTACCAATTTTCTGATTTTCCTCTTGACCTTAACTGTAAAACCTTGCTCCTCGCCAAAGTACTTGCAGCTTGGTCAAAGAGAAGTACCATATATAGGCTATGGTTTATTTGCGACAATCGTAAAATATTTTTTTATTCAGAACTTATGGTTCATATTCTGTTAATGAAATTGATGTAAAGAGCAAAACTCTAAAAGTAAACGAAATTTAGTTTCGTACTTTAGATTTTACTCATAATTAAGACCGAAATAAGTGATGAAAAAGTTTAAAATTTACATACTGATCTAATGAAAACAATGAATGTATTATATTTATTTATTTATTTTCGTTAGTAATTAGTGAATCTCCATTGAAGAAGCGAGTTTTAACTAATTTTAGTCCTGTGTTTCTTGAAACCCTGGGTGAACTGTTCATAAAACGTAACGAACAATTCGAATTTTCAATTTTAATATAGTTGTAAGCTTATCAAACTTTTTTTTTTTTGTTTGGGTTATTATCAAATAACTTCTCCTGCTCTGGACGGAGCGGGAGGGCGTGTCAGACTCTTACTGACTACAACCCACCCATATTGTTCCTTCAGTTGCCTGTACGTTGCCAGGGGCCACGGTATCCCTTTCGGACTTTCCCTCGTCCCCGGCAGGCGTCGGTCCTAGTGGACCCCGCCAGTATCTGCGTAGTCTTACCCAACTATGTTGGGCTCGGCGTCCAGTCTTGTTGTTTTATAAACGTTTTTAATTTATATTATTCGTTAGTGACATAAGTATACATAATTACACCATTGTTGGATAGTTTTTATAACGGAAATGTCGATTGGAAACTTTTACTAGTTTACCTTTTTTACAGTGGCATCCAAAATATCCATATTATCCGGATAGTGATCTGGAGGTATCCGAAATATCCGGATAGTAAAATGGGGAGGATAATTACATACCCTAGCCGTGATATAAAAACCTATAATTAATGTATTTTTTAAGTATTTGTTCCACTTCTATGTTAAATAAATAAACGACTGTCTTGTTGGTCGCAAGCATATCAGCTGAACACGTGGTCCTCGTTTCAATTCCAGGTCGGGAAAAGTTTTATTGGGGGATAGTAATACTGCCCTGCTAAGCAGAAAAGCGCTATCTCTGAGATACGGCCTTTAAGTTTTTTTTTTATACCATTCAATAGCTATAACAATTTCGCATCTAATGGTATAAGCCAAATACTGCTATCTAACTTAAAACATTAAAAAAAAACCACAGAGAAGTTTTCTAAATCCTTGGGCTTCCTTATATTACAATTTACAAAAACTCAATTTTCTGAAAACTTACTCATATTGAGATAGCGCCTTTCGGCTTAGGAGGGCAGAAATAGGTACCAGACAGAAGTTTTAATTTATGTCCATTTGATGGCAAAACGCTCGTACTAACTATTTAAAACATAACTGGCTAAATGTTGGTACCTACCTATATAAATATTATAGATATATAAATAGGCTTCTGATTCTGCCTTCGAGGTAGGTAGGCTTCTAGGTACCATTCTTTATGAAAGTCACGAAACTTACTTATTACCTATTATTATTTCAGGACTCTCCTATTGTATACCTACCTACAATTTTAACGCGAAGCGAAGCTAAAAACTAAACGGTAATTCTTATTAACTAAACATACTATACATAGTTAGAAAACGTTCCCAGTAGGTTTTATAATATTTCTAATGTTGAATTAGAAAACATGCGCCGTTCCTAAACAAATCATAACAAAAATGGAACTTCAAACTAAAATCAAGTCCAAGAAACCTGAATAAAACAAATGAAACCGAAATGCAGAGAAACAAAACAGTTTAAATTAAAAAAATCTCTTGCTTACCTTTCTCGCGTACGGGTGGAACGAAATAACTGCAGTGGTAGGAGATCGGAACTTCGAGAGAGCACGTACGCGCGCGTACCTCACGGCCGTTCAGGGAGCACTGAAGGCATCTCAGTTCGTACAGTCGCTTCGTTCGTGGGGTCGCGTTCACATCGCACCAATACAAAATATATGCAGAAGGTTTACTTCATAAGAGTGAAAAGTCACACGTCTATTATGTACGTATGTATGGTTTCTTCCAAAGGTCTGATGAAAATTAAATTAAATTCAATTCTGCCTAACACAAAATCTATACAAATTAATCAGAAAATGTACCCGTCGATGCCAATTTGTAGTTCCACTTACAAATTGAGTGATTATATTTGATTATTGAAAACATAAACGAATTCTTATCTTAAAAATCACCTTAGAGATGGTTTTCATTTGACTATTAAGGTATGTATGTAACAAAAAATTTCATTGATGATTTTTCAATTACAGTTAATTTAATCATGTTCTTAAACTGAAAAACCTTTTTTTTGCCTCTGTATATAATTGATATATATTTTTGGAGTTAGATGTATATTATAATATATAATATACTTTATTGATACAAATCCTTACAATATCCTTAATATCTAGCTAAAGTTCACAATTAATAAATATTATTGTTATTAAAACAATATCATTGTTGAAAAAAGCGGTGAGATATCTACAAGGTTGAAACCTTCTTTAATACAGATTAATGTGTTACTAATTACTTTAGTGAGTGATTGCGTAAGAATTTAACCTGAAAGGGTTTGTTAAAATATCATCAGATTCTTTTGGATCAGACCTTGGGTACCTACAGCGAGTGCAAGTGCACTTGTTAGGGTGGCACGTATCCTATTATTCCTATTGGTCAAATATCTTTGTCCATTGTAACTTTGATCTAAGAAATTACATGACATAATCAAACGTCGGGAAACAAAATTCTAAATAAATGAAATTGGATCACACTTGTACAACATACATAGTTTGAGATCGTCGTACGTAGCTGTGCGTACTTCTGTTTTTGTTCGTTTTTTTTTTTTTTCTCTCTCTCGTAGCTCACCTCTGAGGTGATGACTACTTAACCGGTCAATCCTGCGGCTGCCTTAAGCTACTAACTTAAAGCCTCCAGCCAGGGGCAAAACTATTCTAAATTAAAACTAGGCGAACGCTCGCTAAGGGCACCCCCTGTGGGGTACGGACCTCGGCTTAGGGCGTCGCTGGGGGGAGGACAGCAAGTTGGGACAGGCTGGATCAAAGATGATTCATTATTATTAATCGGGGAATTTTTGCTCGTTGTATGGACTTGACCTTTTGTACCTATCTGTTTGGTTGCAGCACCACCAGGCCACGCTTTCCCGCGCGGCTGGGGTTGCCAAATCAAGGGGTTTTTCTCCCCCGCGACTGAACAAAGAACTTTTTCTCAGTGTTTATACCAACTTATTTGCTCTTACTGACCACGGCTGGACCAGCAGTAGTCTCCTAACATTATACTTTGTTTCGTATACAAATCAAAATGTTGAAAATTCTTCACAGCTAAAACTAAATAGTCACCCGGGGCTAACTTTTCCACGGCGCAATGATGTTTTTAATGTTTCCGGGTTTTTATTAAGCCATATTTACCTGTTTATTGCGCGATCTGGAAGAAACGAAGCAACTGCCAGGGCTGGGTTTACCTATGTTTCAGGGTGTGCGTACACGGGCGCAGGGTCTAAGGGGGCGCCGAGCGCTGGCCTCAAATACTTTGCGCCCGTGTTATAGCCAACTCCAGCTGTAGTAGCAAGGCCCGCCACGAGCGTCATGTAATCCCTAATTATTCCTGATGGAGTAAGGAGGGCGGCAGGGCCTGTCCACCCAGAGCCTCGGGACCTTGGGAGCTCCAAAAGCTCAGAAATACTGCATAACAAATATGATCAAAAAGTAAAAGGCAGTTTGTAGTTCTCCAACTACAAATTGCCTTTTACTAGCATTCTAGCTATTCGTAGGCGGCCTCCGCCCCCTACGAATTCTAAATTTACCTAAACGTAGGGTTGGGTGTACAAAGTAAAACTATTTATGTATGAATATACAAAAGAAAATCTTACATAAGTATCCGGGGCGTGGAACTAAAATTTTCGAGTCCCGAATTCACAAACTCTTCTGTAGGTATAAATCGATAAAGTAACTCCTATTTCTGTATTAATTGCACCTGAGCGCTACATGGGCTAGAGCCGACGCTGACACCTGCTTACCTCCTTAATGGGCTTACCGCGCATGGTGATGACATAGCCATGTGTGTGCCTGTTTAAAATAGAATTAACCCTGCATCTGAATCTGGTACCTTTGTAATGCATGGGAATCAGGTAGATTTCCGAGGACATATTATTCTAACAACTGGGTGATGGAAATTGGACATATTTTATTCGGCTGAGCTGATGATGAATGGTCTCGAAACTGGGACTTGAAAGAAGTCAGTTTTTGTCGAAAAAATTATAACCAGATGTCAAACGACCCCCTGACGACCAAGCATCGGCGGGATAGTCATACACCGGAGTACCCAAAACTGTTATATTAGCTATCTGTAGAATTCGCTTAGGCCTTTGTCGCACTCCCGTCTTTTGCCTCAAAATCTGTGTTCGTGACTCTCTGTGAGTGCGGGTTGGAGACACCCTGGATCGCGAATGTCTTAAGTTCTAACATTGTCCCATCTCTTGATTTATGTAGAATCCAAAATCCCCGACGACAAAAAAATACTATAAAGTCTTACAACCTGTATACCAAGTTTCGTCCAGATCGGTTGTAAAATAGGACCTGAAGACGAATACCAAAAAACTGACAAAGGAAAACAAATTTTGCCAGACTTGAAGCACAGACGATTCGCTCGCTCGATGAATAAAATGCGAGAAAAACCTGAACCGAACTACAACAGAAATCTCAGAGATCAAGCAGGCCGATGTCCATTCCTGAGCGAGTATGCAAATCTCTTAAATTCCTTCATCAAAGAAGGTACAACGCCCAAGAGATGGAGTAGGGATACAGTGGTTCTGTTCTTCAAAAAAGATGGCCCACGTACACCTGCAATCTGCTGTTCTCGAGAATCGTCACGAACCGTCTTACCAGGAGACCTGTGACAGATGACCAGAACAAGCCGCGGGTTTCGAAAAGCCTTCAGTACCGTAGACTACATCCACACTGTTCGGAAAATTGTACAGCAGACCGAGGAGTACAACCAGCCGGTGTGTATGGCATTTTTGGCCTACGAAAAAGACTCCATTGAAATATGGGCACACCTCAGGTATGTAGGTAGGGTAGGTAGGTAGGTAGGTGGTTAAGTATGTAGGTAGGTAGTTGTAGGTAAGGTAGGTAGGTGCGCGCTAGATAAGTACTGAGTGCTATCCGTGCGAAGCCGGTGTGGGCGGCTAGATAAAAAGTAAATGCTGTTCGTTGGTACGGGCATCACTTCAGCAGAACGCCTACACCGATTTGGATTATTTTTGTTTTAAAATGTTCGTAATAGTTCCAATCAGATTCATTGCAGTTTTTTTTGGAATGTTGTATGAATTATTGAAACTTGGACAAGACAACGTCTATCGGGTCAGCTAGTTGTAAATAGAAACAAACTTTATCAGACATAGTTTCTTTTGCACTGGCCAGTCGCACTTTGGATGCGTTTCGTACGAATTTGACTCGTAAGAATACGTACGATTCGTCCCGATCCTACGAGTACTGTCGTACCTCGCATGTGTGAACTACCCGTGCTTGTACGCGCGTATAGGTCTGAGTTCCGACGGATGTTCGAAATCAAAAAAGTCACTCGAGCCGCCGCGTGACAGAATGGCAAGTTTTGACAATCAAAAACCAATTACTTTATAAAAATTCAAAATTGGTTCTGTTAAGTTAATATTTGGCTGAAATATTCATATTTTGAGGTAAATAAACCACAAAGGACACTACTGGAGCGGGAGGGCGTGTCAGACTCTTACTGACTAAAACCCACCCGTGGCCCCTGGCAATGTACAGGCAACTGAAGGATGCCTGTACGTTGCCAGGGGTCACGGTATCCACTTTCCCGCAACAAAGCAACTACTTAGCCCTTAAATGCCCTGAGTTTCAAACTCAAACTCAAAGCATTTATTTCAATTAAACCATTTACAGGCACTTTTGAATTGTCAAAGAGTCAGTCAGTTAGTCAGAAAGTTGAAGCTAGTTGCCCATTCCAAAACGTAGATCTGTATGGAGAAGAACGGGCAAGAAACTCCAAGGACACTCTTTTAAATATAGAAATTACAAAATCCTGGGTACATTACTCTTGTTGTTTCTTTATGTGAGAACAATGTAAAAAAATATAATAATCAAAAACGATTCAAAATTTAAGATTAAAAATAAGCCCTGGCAGATAAGAGATGATCAGACTCACCTGACGGCGCCCGTTCACGAACATGACGCGTGGATCAGCACCATCCAGCTCAACCATTTTGTAGGGAACCGAATGATCCAACACACTCGCCACCATCAGCAAGACATTTAAGTGATCATGACATACTCTCAACTACCCTGCTCTTTCAAGACAACATACTCGTAATAACATAGTTAACGACTCCGTGGTACCCACATTTACAAAAATTGAAAAAAAATGCGTCTAAGTTATACAAAACTATAGTTTGCAATGTATTTAAAGTATTTCACCACCAAAAGAAAGAAAATCAAGATTATCTATTGGAGTATTCAATAATTAAAACTTGGTTAAATTAAAAAATTAAAAAACAGTACGTTCGTAGTCAGAAAGAATAAAAAAGGGGAAGCAACTCTACCTTTTTTTTTACTAGTGAGCCCAAGTGGCTGTGGAGCAGGACCAGCATTAAGCCAAGCATCTACGATATAATCATCAGACTTATAGTATCCTTGTCTACATAGTGTGCGTTTAATGGAAGTTTTAATCTTCTTCACATTTAGTTAAAGAATATAAAGTGGTAATAGGGGTTAAAGTATGAAATTGCCGTTTTGTTGTAATAGGTACTTCGAATTGATATAGAAACTTCATGATTTGAGATTTTTGAGTGAAACTTTTTTCACATGGTACCTATAAAGTTCTTCTTTTAAAAAATGTGCAACATTCGATTATCGACTTTTAGTTGTTTTTTTTATTCAGCTTAGACAAGAAAGATGGATAGTACTTCAAAAATTCGAGTTATTTTTGAATACGAGTTCCGACGCGGAACTAACGCGGCAGAAACAGCTCGCAATATCAATGTTGCGTTTGGAGAGGGGACTACTAATGAACGCACCATGCGATTTTGGTTTAAACGCTATCGTGATGGAAACTTTGATTTAAAGGACGAACCACGTGGAAGATTGCCCACACAGGTGAATAACAATGAATTGAAATAGATGGTGGAAGCCGATCCAAGCCAAACTACCCAGGAATTAGCAGCATGGTTTAACGTTACCTTACCAATAATATTGACTCATTTGCGTCAAAGCGATAAAATAAAAAAATATGAGAAATGGTTGCCTCATGATTTGCCTGATCTGCAGAAAGAAACGCGTGTTGAAACTTGTGTTGCCTTGTTGAATCGATACAGAAATGAAGGAATATTGGATCGAATTGTGACATGTGATGAAAATTGGATTCTTTACGAGAACCGTAAGCGAAAAATGCAATGGCTGACCCCAGGCCAAACGGTTCAAACGAACGCATTAGTGTCCTAAAGCAAAGCTTACCAATAAAAAGATAATGGTAACTGTTTGGTGGTCTCAGCATGGTGTTATTCACTATAGCTTTCTTCGATGTGGTCTCGCAATAACGACAGATATCTACTGTGCCAAACTCAGAACAATGATAGCAAAACTAGCAGTGAAACAGCCCCGACTCATGAATCAATCTTCACCATTATTGCTCCATGATAACGCAACACCTCATACAGCACGAGAGACCGTTTTAACTCTACAGGAACTGCAATTAGAAACCATTCGTCACCCTCCGTATTCGCCAGACCTTGCTCCAACGGACTATATTTTTTTTCGTGATTTGGACAATTTTCTACGTGATAAAAAGTTTTCTTCTCAGGAGGCAGTACAAAACGCTTTCACAGTTTGTCGAATCTAGATCTCGAGAGTTATATCGCAAAGGCATAAATGAACTTCCTATTAGATGGCAGCAATGTATAGTTAATAATGGTAATTATGTTGATAAAAAAAATGTTTAATTTAAAAAAAAAAAAAAAACTATTTTGCAGTACAAATCGGCAATTTCATACTGTAACACCTAATATTTTTTATAACATTTTACAAAGTACACACTTTTTTTATGGGGAGAAGTGTGTACTTTAGACAATCTGAAACGTGGTTGATCTAATTTGTTCCTATTTCTTGTGTTAAAATTATGCCTGTCACTTATATTACTAAAAATATGTAGATTTTTTCGAACATACATAATGTTTTCACTGACAAGGTACCGTCATGATGTTAATTTTCAAAATTGAATCCGGACTTTTAAATTGAATTTTACACTTGCAATTGGTTTGTATTTAGTATTTGCCTGTACTCGTATGCATGTTACCGTTGCATAGTGTTCTTTTGAACAAAAGATAAAAAATAAAAGTCAACTGTCAAAAATTGTTCAAGCAAGTGACATTTTGTTTTCCCGCCTTATTGAACGAGTGACATAATTTTTGAAAAAGTTTAATAAAATTAATATTTGACGAATTTCATTTTTCCGAGAAATATGATACTTTTGAGATAAGTGAGTATCTTATGTTTACTATAATGTTATTATTTTTAGCAAGGGTTTGCTTTGCTTGAAGAAAATTTTGCTAGTTTTTTGAGTATCAATTTTGGTAGGTACGTCAGGCATTCCAGGCTGTATGAAACCTACTTACCTATTCTGTGGCTAATAATATTTTTTGCTTGTATCTTTTTGCATGTTTGTTGTTTCGCCGCTTGGTTTGGTGTTGGAATCAGGTTTTTTGACTATTTCTTTATAGATACTTATAAAAAATTAAGCCGGATGATATCCAGGCAGCTTTGAGGCAGCTAGAAAATGGGGAAATTTCAGAGGATGAGACCAGCGAAAATGAAGATGACATCATTATTATTCGAGTCAAAAGGAGCTTCAGATCGAGTTAGAAGATGAAGATGATTCAGCAAATTCTTCCGCTGACCCTGATTTAGATGCAGACCCGCCTTCAGTATATTAAGAATCTCCTGATATTCAAGATTTAGAGACCGTTGAACCAAGCTCAGTTCCTTTGGTAAATAATTCCACCTGCAACCCTCAAAACATGCTACATTACTTAACCAAAGAAGGCATTTATTGTCTTGGAACTGTACAGAGAAACAGACTTGGAAAGTCTTGCAAGTTGCCAGAGAAAAAGGTAATCCTGAAGTCTAACGTACCCAGACGAACATACCATGAAAATGTTGCCACTTTTGAAGGTATGGAATTCTCGGCAACAAGCTGGAAGGACAATAAACAAGTTTTATTACTTTCCACGGTTCTGAACCAGTAGAGGCCCTATACTACTATACTATAACCCGTTACGACAAAAAACTGGAAATGAATGACCAAGTATTATGTCCTCGGGTCATCAAAGAACATAATGCCCACATGGGAGGCGTTGATCTGATGGACAGCTTCATCGGTCGATATCGTATCCTCATAAAATCTAGAAAGTGGACAACGAGGCTGTCCTATCACCTCCTGGATATGGCTGTGGTAAATGCTTGAGTACTGTACAAAAAAGTTAGTACAGTGAAATTATCTCAGAAGGACATTATGAAATTAGCTGACTTCAGAAATGAGCTTGCTGACAAAGTCGGTCAGAAAATAAAAGGGGAACACCAAGTACCAATAGTCGACGAGAAGAGACCCCAGAACCCTCCAAAAGACCACGGTCAGGTGTACAAGTCCTACCCTCAACTGACGTACCTACGCTACGATCGTGTTGGACACGAAAAAGAATTTATGAATTCCAAAAAAAAATTAAATATAATACCTAATTGTAGAAAGCTGACCTGGATTTGCAAGAAATGTAAGGTTTCGTTATGCGATAGCAAAAAGAAAATAAGTTTTCGCATTATTTCATGCGTAAACAGTAGGTACATTTGCAGTTACTGCAACAAGTACATTGATATTTTTTAAATTAAATTTGGAAAATAAGGCATAAATGGGTTAAAAACCAATAGGTTTTTCTAAAACTGTCAACTAGCCTATTGCCATCAACTTTCAGCATTCGAATTACTAAAGCGGGCTACACACATGCAGTAGTAACTGACAGTTATTACTGACGCCCCTCTTCACACGGTGAGTTTTATCGTCTGTTGCTTCAGTTATCCATTCGTGCGCGTAGCTACATGTCCGTGGAATCATGATGATGCCGTGGCAATTATTGTTTTAACACTTGTAGCATCAATTTCATATGACATAGCCATTGGCATTGATATGCATTTGTAATGTCATTTTCTATGGATAGTTTTAGTCCTGTAAAATGTGTCTCTTCGTGTGGTTCGACCAATGTAACAGCTAGATAGCTTAGTAACAAAACATAAAATAACATCACGACTGTATTTCCCGAAGGGTTCGGTAGAGATGTAAAGGCACTAACTGTCACTTTTTGCCAGACATATATAATGTAACAACAAGTAGGTACGCTTAAGAGCGGCCAACCCGTCATATTTTTCATACAAACGCTCGTACGTGATTATGGCGTTGTAACACCTCTTACTTAGATTTTTTAAACTAATATGTATCTTGTGCACTATATCTAGGTTTCAATGCAAGCAAAAAATAGAAAATTTGAGAAACAAATTCAGTATTTAAACGTCAAAAAATCTGCTGTTTTGCACAAATTTTACCTGAACTTTGGCCGGTCATCATAATATACTCATAAATAGTAAAAGTAAAGAAAACATCTTCTTATAAACCTCGCACATGTAATGGAGATTCTAAATAATAAACCTTTATTTCACAAACTTGTAAGGCTTACCCAAAAACACATATTTCCTGAAAAAAAAAATTACACACTAGTTTTCGTACAATGTTATCGCGTTCTCACTTGCTTGTTAGCAGTTCTCACTTGCGCTCTATGAAACAACAAGCTTTCTGCTCGCGTTGACGATGGACGGACCGGGAAGGGCCCTCTTAAAACGCAAGATCATTGTGACTATTGCGAGAACTTATGCCATATCTAAAGCCGAGTGACAATACCGCTCGACTTTTATAAAAAATCCAATTGCAAGATTTAACAACATTATGTCTATCTCCTTAATACCCTGCTCTATTATTTCATCGAGGTTATACTCAGTTTGTGAACGAAACCATAGTGAGTTATAATCTGACCCCTACGCCATCTATCGAGCGATTGCTCAACTTATTTTGGGATGAATCATATTTTTACTGTAAATAAAGTTTATCAAATTAATAAAAACAGTGAAATATTTGACAGCTATTTGCGACGTTGCCCAATTTCAGTCTTAGATGCTCATAACATACTATAATTTTATCTTTGTTCTTGTAATTAAAACAAAATGACTGAAAAAAAAACGACGATCATTGACATTAAAATTCAAAAATCCTTTTTGCATCCGCACAATACGTGAGGAGCTCACGTATTGTGCGCAACTGTAAGAGATTTCGTTAGGGGATATCCTTTCTTAGATAGATATATTAAGTTCACCACAAACATAAAAAAGTGTCATCATTAAAAAAAAAAAAAAATGTAAACATATATTTTACTGGACACACACGTGTTCAGTTACTAGTGGTGTAGTCTGTCTAGTTAACAGTGTTATTTGTCATGTATTTTAATCATCATGTACCTATACTACGGCCGCCGCGCCGAGAGAATGCATCCCTGATGCCTCTGTCGACCGTTCATAATAATCTGTACCGTAGACCGGGGTTACTTTGATCAATATTAAACTTTGAAGGTTCATATCTTTTAAATTTGTGGGTGTAAAAAAATACTAAATAAATCTAGTGATCGGTTTTTTTATTACTCTCGATTCCTGTAATAATAAGTGAAAAAAATTGGCTTGATTTTGAGAAAAAAAAATTAAACTGCCTGATCAAAGTTATTAAATACGTAGGATGGGGTTACTTTGATACCCCTTATTTTATTGCGTAATTACAAAGTAATTATTGCGTAATTGCAAAGTGATTACGCAATTAAATAAACCCAATTACAATGCCAATACAATTTAAATATAATTACCCAATTATAATGCCAATACAATTTAAAAAATAAAAATCTATCAACTAGAAAAATAAATAATGTCGCATGGGGTAACTTTGATCTAACAATTGATTTGATTATTTAAATGACAATATATTTACCTTTTTCAATTAAAATGATTGGTGGATTCCCAGCGTGTCCTCAGGAAAGGATTAAACAGTTGTTCAGTGTTCATAACTCAGAAAAAAAACTACCTAATTGCGTTTCGTTTTAAGTAATTCACGATTTTATGTGAAATGGAAGTTTCTATCAAAGTTACCCCGCGATTCAAAGTAACCCCGGTTTACCGGTACTTTATTTGTTCCTAATCGTGTACAACTGAGAAATATCAAGAGCGCATTCTCTCAGCGACCGGAGTTTAGTTGCTCAATTTGTGACCCTTAGCTAAACAAAAATAAAAGCTGCATGAAAACCTCTAAAATATTAATATCGACTTTTATTCTATTTGAGGCACCGTCTGTCTGAGCCTGAATTGTCGATGCTGAATAATTGAAGCCCCCTCCTTCGACATGTTTGCAATATCCACCATACAGTCCCCATGCTGGCTGTCACGTATACCAATCAGTGCAGGACATCTAGGTAGCATTCATAGTTGCATTCGAATAGCAGTGTATCTGCGGAATGGCTGTTCGAGCAGCAATGAATGCTTCACGGCGATTAATAATTGAGCTTACATTAAAAAGCTTAATTATTAATCGCACAGATCGATGAATTACAAAGCAAAGCCATTAAAAGAAACCAGCGGTAGTTATGCTGTGACTATTCAATAGGTAAGCACTTGGGCCGTATTATTCTTGAAATGAAAAATATTTAAAGATTATGCTGTTTAATACGAGTAGGTACTGTTACTGGTCCTGGTACTGTAGGTAATGTTTATCACCAAACTATTTGATGAAAGTGTAGATTATTTGCTTATCAATGTTTTTTTGCGGGAGTGCGCGCACCTAGGTTATTTATCCATCAGTGCCTCACACGACAGCGTGTGTATGGAAAAGTAAATGAACTCGCAGGCGCTATGGCACTGTCGAAAGTACAGAGTAATTAATATTTATCCCCCTATTTTTGGTATTTTCTTCTCTTCTTATAATGTGCAGAGATAATGATTTAAGAATGCACCTTTATTTTCGCTTGTTTGTAGACGAGGGCCGAAAGTCCTGTTTGATCGACTCAAATGAATCTTAGTTTAACTAATTCTGTATTTTTCTATGTGCGTTTTGTTTATTTTTAGGTAGTCTTACTGTTACCTATGGAAATCTGCCAGACCACTCGCACTAACCGCTGCCCAAGGCCCAGATACATTTTTAAGGGTGTTTGTGGGCTTGTGGACCATCTGCACGGTCAGATACATTATTGTCGCTGATTTGTGGTAAAGGCAATCTTTACGAGTAGTTATAAGCCCGCTAATCTGACATCCAATCTTACTTAGGAGTATCGCGTTCCCCAGCAACGGAGTTACCCTCTACTATTGACTGACCTCCAGGGTCAGACAGTTGCTCCTTGTAAAATACAGATGTTTGGCTTCATTCGGTTAGACTGGAAGCCGACCCCAACATCGTTAGCATCAGTTAGGCGGATGTTATGTGGTAGTCACATGTCTGAAACTGAACAGGCTTTACAGGGGATAAGACAAAAGGGGAGGTATTTAAAATACAGAGATAATATACCGGTTTTACTTACATATTTAAGTAATTAGTCGTTAAAGTTATATAATACCTAAATTACATCATAACAACATAAAAAACAGGAAAGTGCAAGTCGTACTTGCGAAATTAGTGTTCCGTACCGTATAATTTAATTTGTGTTGATGCGAAGTAAGTACAGACGCCAGCACATCAACCTACCCGAGACTGTCAAATTTTCCCAATCAACTTTCAACCTTAAACTTTAGTGATAAAGTTGAAAATCTATTAAAGAAATTTGACAGATTGTAGTAGGCTGACGTACTGGCATCTGTACATAACGTAAAAATAAATAAAAAATTAACTATTGGTATCTAACAGGAATACTAATTTAAATACCGATACTTTTAGAAGTTTAACACTTATTTTTTAATAATCATAGTGATTTTCAGATTTCTGTTCTATGAGTACTTATATCTCGAAGAATGTTCAAAAATCCATCAAATTTTTTCTTCCTTCTATAATTTTCATTTAAAAATCTAGTACCTACTCTAATTCGCTGTCTATTTTCAACATTTAACTTTTTCTTTTGACCTTTATAGGGCATCACATTATTTTAGAGCTGTGCTTATTTTCAAATTATTTCGTCAAATAGTTTTAAAGAAAATCGTCCCTGGTAGACGGACGGACGGACGCCGAATTTATTCCATGAGTGTTCTGTTTTACCAATTTCAGCACGGAACACTAATCATAAAATCTTACAGGAGCTTAGACTATCTTAAAACTAGTTAAGTTATAGTTGTTAACAATTAATTATAAGTACGAGGAGTCTGCATCAGCCCCGTCAGGCTCACATCTGAAATAAGAAAAGAAAACATTAATTTACGCTAGATAAAATTGCTTTTTGCTTACAAAATTAATTATCTTGATGTGAAACTACGCCCACAAAGAGTTACCCAGACAAGAAGTCAGCTCTTTATTTTTGACGTGGAAACGTCTTCCTGCGCGGTGTGCCTATGTGGTCATAGGTAGTCAGTTAAAAGAACTCTTTCGTTTCGTTTTCTTTTAACCATATTTATACTTGTGTTTTAACTATTCATACAGATAATTACTTTGTCGACTTATACTGAAAAGTTAGATCATTATTGTATTGTGTATAGTATTACACTCATTTTTTAAAAGTGTCTCAATTAGATTCTATAGTGCTAATGAACCACAAAAAATTCACAAAATTTTTATTCAATCGTTAAGTGCCATAAAAATGCATTTAAATTTTGCATTTTCAAGTTTCGCGCGTAATTTGACGAAAACGCTGGACGCAGTGACGCATTGGACGCCATATTGCTCTGTGGTCATGACGTCAGTTGGCTGTGTAAACAAATTTATAGATTAAAGGTACGCTGATAGCTGACAATTAACACTTTCCTAAGTTTACATAGCCGTATGACGTAGGTAATAACATGGCGACTACTATCTAATGGTGTTATGAAACAGATTAAAAAGCTGAAACTTTTGAATTGAATTTTAAAATTTAGTTTGCTATTTTATGAACTAAAGCTAACGTTTTCCGATTGCTTTTTGCCTAAGCTATCTCAACAATATATTTTTAGATTTTTTCTCATAAAGAGTAAAACACCCTATTGTAGCACTCCGAAAAGGCTACATTTACTTTTGAACATTTGTACAGAAACTGAAATCGGAGTTACTTTGTCGACTTACTTAGGAAAAAGAGAATGTAGGATACAGGAGCAAGCGCAGCGAGCTAGAAAATTGGAGCACCCTACGTTTATATTTTAGGATACGTAGAAGGGGCCCCAAATTCTAACCCTCTTCTACTTACTTATCAATTAATTTCCCTGACTGTACAAATGTACAGAACCCATCTGTATATTTAATAGTAGCTAATCTACTGATTAGCTACTAAATATACAAAATATACGTAGGGGTTTCGATGTTAAACATTTTTTCGTACTAGGTAATATGGATGAATACCGGTTTATCTCTCCTTCAGTTTGACTCCTGTGAGATAATACTTACTTTATTATCTGAACGTAAGGAAAAAAGAAGGTTAATCTTCCTGCACTGTATTTTGCAATCACACTTCTTAACAGCGTGTTAAAAACTGTAAATGTAACACTGTAACACACACCTCAATGTAACACACACCTCAATGTAACACACACCTCAATGTAACACACACCTAAATGTTACTCTAACACATACTTCAATGTAACACAGTAATATACACCTCAATGTAACACTAGCACATACCTCAATGTAACACAGTAATATACACCTCAATGTAACACTGTAACACACACCTCAATGTAACTCTAACACATACCTCAATGAAACACAGTAATATACACCTCAATGTAACACTAGCACATACCTCAATGTAACACAGTAATATACACCTCAATGTAACACTGTAACATACACCTCAATGTAACACTGTAACACACACCTCAATGTAACACTGTAACACACACCTCAATGTAACTCTAACACATACCTCAATGTAACACAGTAATATACACCTCAATGTAACACTGTAACATACACCTCAATGTAACACTGTAACACACACCTCAATGTAACACTGTAACACACACCTCAATGTAACTCTAACACATACTTCAATGTAACACAGTAATATACACCTCAATGTAACACTAGCACATACCTCAATGTAACACTGTAACATACACCTCAATTTAACACTGTAACGCACACCTCAATGTAACACATTAACATACACCTCAATGTAACACTAACACATATCTCAATGTAACACATACCTCAATCAATGTAACACTATAACACACACCTCAATGTAACACTGTAACATACACCTCAATGTAACACTGTAACATACACCTCAATGTAACACTGTAACGCACACCTCAATGTAACACATTAACATACACCTCAATGTAACACTAACACATATCTCAATGTAACACATACCTCAATCAATGTAACACTGTAACACACCTCGATGTAACACTGTAACACACACCTCAATGTAACACTGTAACGCACACCTCAATGTAACACAGTAACATACACCTCAATGTAACACTGAAACGCACACCTCAATGTAACACATTAACATACACCTCAATGTAACACTAACACATATCTCAATGTAACACATACCTCAATCAATGTAACACTGTAACACACCTCGATGTAACACTGTAACACACACCTCAATGTAACACTGTAACGCACACCTCAATGTAACACAGTAACATACACCTCAATGTAACACTGAAACGCACACCTCAATGTAACACATTAACATACACCTCAATGTAACACTAACACATATCTCAATGTAACACATACCTCAATCAATGTAACACTGTAACACACCTCGATGTAACACTGTAACACACACCTCAATGTAACACTGTAACGCACACCTCAATGTAACACAGTAACATACACCTCAATGTAACACTAACACATACCTCAATGTAACACTGTAACACATACCTCAATGTAACACAGTAACATACCTACACCTCAATGTAACATTGTAACACACCTCAATGTAACACTGTAACACATACCTCAATGTAACACTAACACATACCTCAATGTAACACAGTAACCTACACCTCAATGTAACACACCTCGATGTAACACTGTAACACACCTCGATGTAACACACACCTCAATGTAACACACACCTCAATGTAACACTAACACATACCACAATGTAACACAATAACATACCTACACCTCAATGTAACACACCTCGATGTAACACTGTAACACACACCTCAATGTAACACTGTAACACACACCTCGATGTAACACTGTAACACACACCTCAATGTAACACTGTAACACACCTCGATGTAACACTGTAACACACCTCGCACGCCGGCTGCGAGTACTACGCACCTGACCTTTCTGAAGTTTATTGTTTTTTATTTTTCTATTTTTACTATTTGTTTGTACAAAAGTATGCACAAGTAGTTATTTTTCCACTCTGCTATCGGAATTTTATTTTTGTTACGATTGTTTGTTGTCATTTGCCAGTTTCGTAATCACAGAACATTTACGAGTATACTCTACGACGTCGTACGTAACACAGATTAAGCAATGTACATTGACATCAAGTCAATTCAAGTCAATACGAGACTTTTGACTACTTTGTATGTTTTTTTTTTTTTTCTTTCTTGCATTTTTTTCTATTATTATGTGTTTCTATTCCGTCCCCTCCCGGCGTTTTCATTCACATCTCCCTTGTACGAGTATATACATTTTGTTAGTCACCTTTCATTCATCCTCTCAACATGACCGCACCATTGTAGCATACTCTTTTAATTTTTATCACTTTAACTTCTTTTAAACGGCAAAGTTATTTCATCATTCCTCAGCCTATCAATCTACAACTTACGAGTTCACATATGTAGTTACACCACACATGCTTCGCAAGGAAGGCATCTCCACAGCATTTATTCTACTTTCATGCCTATTTTGCCACACCCAACATTCACTTCCATAAATTAGCATAGACAGCACACAATTGTGAACAGTCAGTCTAACCTTTTTGAACATTGACTACCTATCTGATCACAATTGCATAAACAGGGTGGCACATTTAGATCGGTCAGTATGGGAAAGTCTGAAACTATTAATACAGGGTGATTGGAAGCTGGGTGCAAAGCTTTAAGGCGAAGATAGTACAGACAATTTAGAACCAATCAAATAATTTTTATTTTATTTAATTAAAGTAATGAGTAAGCAATCTAGCAAAACAAGATTTAGGCTTCTTTGTCGTTAGACATTTTGTTTACAGACATTTTAAGTTCACAAAAAAAAAACATAAATACTTTTTGTAAACCTTATAACGTTAAAAAAAAATAGTAAGACTTCGTCTAAGATAACCATGGCTTAAATAGTTCTAAATTGTCTGTACTATCTTCGCCTTAAAGCTTTGCACCCAGCTTCCAATCACCCTGTATACGGCCCTATCAATAGGCCCGCGAGGTCGCCCGATTTAACCCCACTAGACTATTTCTGAAGTGTACAAAACAAGCTACGACACCATTGAAGACCTAAAGCAGCCATAGAGTCCATTTTAACGCAAATTCACCACCTGAAGATACAAAACGTAATGGTAAGATCGTTACCTCAACGAGTTGAATGATGTATTGAAAAAAATGGTGGTCATTTTGAAAACTTACTATAACAAATTAAACAATGCATTTTATTCATTTTAGACATCAAAACCAACCGATCTAAATGTGCCAACCTGTATAGCACCATTTCCTTTATTTCCCGCATTCACTCTCTGTTTCACACGTTCATCAATCTTTCCATCTTTCATACTAAACAGACTCCTCAAATATACAGACTCATTCACTTACTCTAATCATTTATTTTAACATCATCAGAGAAGAGGATGTGTCATCACGCTCATCTCACACCGACATACCTTCTCTTTCTTACAGCATGACCTCTATCTGTCCCTTCGAATGCCTTGAAATGATTAGATACAAGCGAAAAAGCTATTTGGAAAACAGGAAAATATAATCATCTTTCCAAACACTGCCTATATTTAATTTTTAGCTTATGTCATAGGTACTTAGCTTATGGGATACCTACGTAAGAAAGTGATGTGAAAGAATCAACTTCTCAGCACACTCACATTTATAAGTAGTTGACAGTTAGCTACTAAATATCTTGTTCGACTGTACCTACTTCCAATCATGAGTAAAATAAAGACCATATATTTAGTAGACACTTACGTAGCAACATGTGATGCCCAAATGCCGTTGTTGTGGACAGAGGTTCGCACCAAGCAGCGGCAAGTTCTTAGGGTCGCAGTCATCGGAACGCACGCAGAGACCACCTTGTAGTACGCACGACTCCTCCAGTGAGATTACTAAAACGACACAATTCATATCTTGATTATAATTAACTAGCATTAACCCGTGGCTTCGCTCGCGTAGAGGTCGGAATTTATCCCACAGGAACGTACTACTGGGATAAAATCCCTTGTCCTAACCGAGCACCCTAATTGCGTAACACACGATAAATCAAAATCTGTTTCGTTTTGACAGTTCAACAACATTCATTGCGATTTACGTTGTTGAGCAAACAAATTTTTCGAACATTTATAGCAATGGATTAGCAATATCCTTCAAAATGATTCAGATTATGATTGATGGTGTGTCACTCAGTTACGGTGCAGATGATGGTCTACCTGTTTGCCGAATTTCATAGAAATCCGTTCTTTCGAAATATGGAGTACAAAGACATGATGCGGTGACATGTCAACGCATACGAAAGAAAATAAAAGAAAGAATTGTGTTTATTCTACACAAGTGTTCTTGTGCACAAACAAAACGCACATTTAAAGAAAAAACACAAAATACACTAATACAAAAGTAGCCAAAAGCCTCGTATTCAACCAACAAATAAACGCTTGAAAATGTTGTTCAGCGGTTGATGTCAAGGCCTCGGACCAAAGACAATATTGAGTAATTACTGTTGCGACATTACGTGCTCTGTGGTTGTGACATTACGTGCTGTGGTTGCGACATTGGCTAATTTAATGACAACAAAAACATAACATAAACAAAAACAAAATGACGATTGCGGAGTTAACTACTTTTGTAATAAATAATAAGAGAAATTGAGCTGCACATCGAGATTTCTTTGCTTTATCTAAGTTAAATATTAATTTTCCTAAATACATTTAATAATATATTGAATAATTAATAAATTCGCTAAGTGATAAAACCGCATTAACATCCGTTACGTAGTGTAAAAGAATACACACAGACGGACGCGAAAAGCGACTTTAATTTATAATATGTGTAGATTTTATTAATATAGATTTAGATAAAGTTATAGAAGGTAGCTACTCCACGGTTACATTTCAAAGTAATGTTTTAGGAGAAATTAACGTCAATTGAAACGCTAATTATCAGAGAATAATCACTAAATCCAATTAAAATTGGATTTAGATTTAATTTTGTTATACTTAGGTACAGCTGCAGATCATATTAAGTAGACAAGTAAGATAATTTAGTTACAAACAGCTTACAGTTGGTAATCCGCAAGAGGTTATGCAAGAACTAACCTTTCTTATCGACTGTGTTATCAAACTTTCTTCAAACATCGTTTAAGTAAACATTGCACTAAGTAATATTCAAATAATGATATGTATAAAGGCTCATACACACTACGCACAGATGCCGATTTCTGTCGATGGGTAAACCCAAGCATACCCGTCCTTCGTCATAGTCTGTAGGAGTCGGCACATAGAAATCTGGCAGGTGGTTACTACTGGAAACTAGTGGAACTATTGGTTCCGTACCAAGTAAGTACCAAGATGGTAAAAACGGAACCCTATTAGTACTAATACTCCATAGTGCTACTTTGTCCTGTCCTTTTGTCCTGTCGTAGCCACAGCTGCTTATTTATCCATTAATTGTACTACAATGCTATCGAAGTATCGACTTGGGAATACATAGAAAATATTGCTTGCGCGCCTTTTCTTGCAAGTGAAATAATTGTACCTACCTATGTAGTTTGTAGTAGGTGATTATTTATGACGCAAGTGAGCCCGGATTGCAGTGTAATGAAAAATGCTTACCTACTTGTTACATAGGTACCTACGACGTTTTTTAACACCCTTGTGTGACGAAAAAATTAAGTTTAATAACCGTTTATAGTATTTAAAACAAAAAGTGAAAAAGAAATCCTGGATTTCTTTATTCGCGCTTCGTGCCTACGCAGGTTTTTGAAAGGAACGAAGGCCACAGAACAGCTTAAGAGTCCTATTACATTTTTGACGCAAATTCATGATTTTTGACGTTGTAATTTTCAGCAGCAGTAAGATATTTGAATTATTTGATTATGAATAACGATAGTGCCATTCTCTTTATTGTAAGTTGGAATTACAAAGGAGATTGCTCTAGACCGCCCTATAACCAACAAACATTTGACGTGTACGTTAATTTTAATTATATTTTAATATACTTTTTAAAAATAATAAATTCCAGCGGACACTGTTCAATTCATAAAGGTTTTTAAAAGTGACCTCATTGATTTTATTACCAACCAAACCCGCCATCTTTCATGGAATTGTCATTGTGAATGTCACAAAAGATTTGATAGTGTCGCTCTCGCTCATATTACATAAATATCGATATCGACGACGATGTCCATAATATCTAGTATTTAAAAATAATGGATGTTCGATATTTATCACTTCCAAAACATTGAAAATGTGCAACATAAAAGTTATTCATGCATATTTTTTTCATGGAATTAGTTCCGTGAACATTTTAATGGGACTTATGATGAATATGGCCTAGCACGATTATGATGAAAATATCATGAATAAAACAAACTCACAAAATGTACTTACTAGTCGAATGAGGGATTTTCTGACAAGTGAGAAAATATTAGTTCAAAAGAGGCGTTGGTAAAAAATACGTCACTCTCTCTGGTTTTTGACATCAATAAGCTTTCTTACGGATCTTATTTTTGTTATCAGTAGCCAGTAAAACAAAGACGTATTTTTTAGCCAAGCCATCTGTTGAACTATGTTTTTTCAATTGTCAGAAAATCTCTCATATAACGATTGAAATGTCATTTACGACGCAACTCTAGTGAATTGTTCTCATAACGATTTCACGACTTCAATAGCCATATTTTTACTTTTTAAGTACAAAATATTTTATTTTAGCATTAATTTAATGTGAAGTTGAATCAAAGCAACAACGTGTTTATGCTTGAAACGATACAAATTAATTTACATTTGACATATTGATCTGTCATTTTGGTCTCCTAAATTAAAACCACAGATTAAAATAGGTGGTCATTGATAATCGATATACAATGATCGATCTTCGAGAGAGCATCTCTACGTCACTACGTCAGTCGGTTCGTCTCACGCGCTGGCTGTCGTTGTGTTGTGTTGTGACTACCTACCTATTTGGCGATTTCTTTTGGCGTTTTTTATTTTGTTTCTGTTTAACGGACTACGATTTGGATTGCTTTCAACGTGACCTGGCTTCGAATAACTGATTCTGTGATCTGCTTAAACGACACCTTAGCATTTTGACAACGGATAACGGACTTTGCTTACGAAATGTTTACTTTTTTTCAACTGATGGTTTGCATAGACTGGGAAATAGGTATGTAAGAACCTACACCTAAACAATGCTTCTTGTGCGGCTGACTTGGTGCAATGAAGTAAGTAAGTATTAATTAATCACCCTAGCATAATATGTAAACTTCAACCAATAAATAATATCTGTACCTAAAAGGCATAATAAAACTGTAATTACAGTAATATTTCACTGTATTTGAAGTTTAATGCTTTTTAGAAACCAAAAATAGCGATTTTAGAAGGATATACTTAAGTTTTCTTTTATTAAAAATAACCTCAAAATCTGTTCCTTTTTTTAAAATAAACCTGTTCTCTAAAGTGTCCGTCAAGAAACCTTGTTCTTATGGGCTACTAAGGGCAATTTACAATTAGAAAATGATTTTTTCTATGCTGTTGGCTCCAGGGCGAACAATGTATGGGCGTAGAACAATCTCCTTTTAACTTTTCTTGTCGTGTAATTTACTATGAATATTTTACGAACTCAGTTTACAAGGAAAAACGTCGGCAATGGAACTTTGACGCTCAAATTCACATTGTTTCATTCAGTTCTAATAAAAGCGAAAGTTACTAAACGACAATTTTAATGTTTTACTTGTTTATTGGAGTTCTAGAATTTCTTTAAATTCCTTGAGTTTTCAGGGAAAATTCGTAAAGAAAACCAATAAATGTCTTGATTTTCATGTCCAAATAAACACAATTAAATCAAATAAACTAATATGATATAAAACTTCGATCTACAGTGAATACGTTTCATTAGTTTTTGTATCTCAATATAATAAGACAAAATTACAATAAATTAAATTAAAGTACTATATAATCCGCGTCAATTCAGCAAATTACACGAAAATAATGTGTAACTCCAACTTACAAGAAAAAGAATGGCACTATAGTTATTATAATCAAATTATTAAAATATCTTACTGCTGCTGAAAATTACATGGTCAAAAATCATGAATTTCCGTAAAAAAATGTAATAGGACTCTTAAATCTAAATACTAATAATACAATATTAGGGTTAAAGTATGAAATTGCCGTTTTGTACTGAAAAATTTTAATTAGTTTTTTTTTTTTTAATTAACTTATTTATTTAATCAAAATAATTACCATTATTATAGGTATATACATTACTGCCATCTAATAGGAAGGTAATTTATGCCTTTGCTAAAAAAAAAGCTTGCTTTGCTTTTTTTTCTCGTGATCTAGATTCGACAAACTGTATGAAAGCATTTTATACTGCCTCCTGAGAAGAAAACTTTATATCACGTAGAAAATTGTCCAAATCACGAAAATGGTAGTCCGTTGGAGCAAGGTCTGGCGAATATGGAGGGTGACGAATGGTTTCTAATTGCAGTTCCTGTAGAGTTAAAACGGTTTCCTAATGAAGTCTCGCGTTATCATGGAGCAATAATGGTGAAGATCGATTCATGAGTCGGGGCTGTTTCACTGCAAGTTTTGCTATAACTGTTCGGAGTTCGGCACAATAGACATCTGCCATTATTGCTTGACCAGTTCAGAGAAAGCTATAGTGAATAACACCATGCTGAGACCACCAAACAGTTACCATTACCTTTTTATTGGTAAGCTTTGCTTTAGGACACTGTTGCGGCGTTTGACCTGGGGTCACAATTCGATCCAATATTCCTTAATTTTTGTATCGATTCAACAAGGCAACACAAGTTTTAACACACGTTTCTTTCTGCAGATCAGTCAAATCACGAGGCACCCATTTCTCATATTTTTTTTATTTTATTGATTTGACGCAAATGAGTCAATATTGTTGGTAAAGTAACGTTAAACCATGCTGCTAATTCCTGGGTAGTTTCAGTTCACCATCTCTTTCAATTCATTGTTATTCACCTGTGTGGGCGGTCTTCCACGTTGTTCGTTCTTCAAATCAAAGTTTCCATCACGAAACCGTTTAACCCAAAATCGGTGCGCTCATTAGCAGTCCCCTCTCCAAACGCAACAATGATATTGCGAGCTGTTTCTACCGCGTTAGTTCCGCGTCGGAACTCGTATTAAAATACAAACGAATTTTCGAAATATCCATCTTTCTTGTTTAAGCTGAATAAAAAAACAACTGAAAGTCGATAATCGAATGTTGCACATTTTTTAAAAGAAGAACTTCATAGGTAGGTACCATGTGAAAAAGTTTCACTGAAAAATCTCAAACCATGAAGGTTCTATGTCAATTCGAAGTTATATATTACAATAAAACGGCAATTTCATACTTTAACTCCTATATAATAAAAGGAGCTGAAGTGTAGAAGTAGCGGTTATGATGAAGAGTTTGTTTGTTTGTTTGCGCTATTCTCGGGAACTGACAGAAGTATTTGAAAAAAATATTTTAGCATTGGGTAGCCCAATTCTTGAGGATGGTTATAGCCTTTTTGACACCACGACCCCTAGGACCAAAGCAATAAGAAAAAAAGTCGGATAGAACGCAAAGCGAAAACGAAGTAGATGCGGGCTCGAATGTGGCTGTTGTTTTAGTATAAAGTGGTGTCTTACGACTTCCACAGGAACGAAGGCGCGAGTAGAAAGCTTATAAAATATAACAACTGAATATTTTTGTGTAGTATGCATACATTTATGCTATTATGAATTTGTAACAAAAATATTCCTTCAAACATATTCATAACCATATTATGAATATGTTTGTAGTAATATTTTTGTTTACGTTACTTAAGGATAGGGTTGCCAACTATATAATTATGGTCTATTGATATATTAGAGACATAAACGTATGCCCCGTAATAATCTTATAAGCTGAATGGTATTTTGTAACCCTTATTTATAGTGTAATAATTTCCTTTATTTAATTTATATACATACTACAATACAACTTTACATTTTTAAATATTTAAATAAAAACAAAAAAAAAACAAAAACATTTAAAAATATTAAAAATAGTAGCCCACCGGTATCGGGAACAGGGTCCAAGCTACCGGCGGTCAGGCCTGTGAGAGAAATCTCCTAACGATACGCGCCGTGTCCAGGAGTACCTACCGCTTTCTGGATCAAGCCCTTGATCCAGCTGCCTAACGAGAGCCTCCTCAGATATTGGTCGAGGCTCTTGGCTATTATGCCATTGGCTGTCACGACTATCGACACAATGATTGCTGTATCCACATCCTACATGTCGACAACCTCGCGAGCCAAGTCAAGATACTTAATCTGCTTATCTTTTTCAGCTTTCACGAGGTTCTCGTCATGCGGGACCGTTATGTCAATAATCATTGCGCGCCGCTCTCCTCGATCCACCACCACTATATCAGGCTTATTGGCAACAATAGTCCTGTCAGTGATGATGGACCGATCCCAGTACAATGTGATATTTCCATTTTCGAGAACTGGGTCGGGCACATACCTGTAGTACGGTACTTCCGATTCCACAAGGCTGTATTTCAGAGCAAGTTGCTGATGGATAATCCTGGCTACATGGTTGTGTCTATGCAAGTACTCTTTGTTAGCTAGACGAGAACACCCGGAGATAATGTGTCGGATTGATTCTCCCGGACGGTGGCATGCCCGACAGATGTCAACCGTGCCATCCTTCACAATGAATCTCCGGTAATTGTTCGTCATCATAACTTCGACCATAATTGCACAGACAAAACCTTCGGTTTCGCCAAAGAGGTCACCAGAACGCAGCCAGGCTACGGACGCTAATAAATCAACATCGGGTCCATGTAGGGCCCGGAAGTAGAGTCCGTGAAGCTCCTTAAATAGTGTAATTATTATTAGTGATGAGTATGAGGCATTTTTATAAAATAAGTAACCGTTAATCATTATAAATTAAGTAATCGCTCAAAGAAGCAAAAAAAAAATTTTTATTGACTTAGGTAGGTTCCTACAATTTTTTTCAGGCAATGGCTTCGAATATAAAATAAATAATTTATTTAGGAACATAAAGGTTTTGAAGTACATCAAGTTCTTACAAAGTATGCGTTATTAATAAAATGGTGTAGGTACAATGAATTTTTGGGTGAATCACTGCTCCCCTAGCTAGATCACTGAGTAATCTGTATTTAGGAGAGACAGTTTCGACTCCCAATTTGAGTATCACTTTTGTGATACTCAAATTGGGAGTCGTAGTAAATACAATACAAAAAAAATGTCAAATAAAATAAAAATAAACTATATATTTTGATATAAAAAGTTGGCAACCCTAAATTTATCTAGGGCTTAGATAGTACCTTTGGCACCTAATTAAATACCTCTATTTCATGCTTCTTACTTTGAAAATACTACAATTCTCATACCTAATAACTTTAATTCACCAATTTCACCCCATTGCCATTGCGTGTAGAATTTCTATGAGTAGGTACTCGTACCTACAGATAGCCCTCTAATTGTTTTATTTTATGAATGCGAAAAACCATATCTTAAGTTCGAACCAATCAAATTGAGATTACCCACGTACCTGTTAGACTGATAAAATTGTTAAAACCTCCAAAAAGAAACCTTTTAATATAATACGCTCGACTATAGCCGTTGTGAAAACAAACAAACAAAATATCTGGAGGAACAAAGAGGACGCCTTTGTGATTAGTTAAAAGATGGATTGTCGTCATACCTCTTAAAAAATATTACCTTGTACCTACTAATAAATATGAGGAGATCCGCAAACGAACTAAAGTCGCTGACATAGCCCAACGGATTAGCAAGCTGAAGTGGCAGTGGGCGGGGCACATAGCGCGCAGAACTGACGGCCGATGGGGCAGAAAGGTTCTGGAATGGAGGCCACGTACCGGCAGGCGCAGCGTAGGACGTCCACCCACAAGGTGGACAGACGACCTAATAAAGGTCGCAGGAAGCTGCTGGATGCAGGTCGCTTCCAATCGGCCAAATTGGAAATCATTGGGGGAGGCCTATGTTCAGCAGTGGACGTCCTATGGCTGAAATGATGATGATGATGACTAATAACTATAAGGTAGTTAAGTATTGATTTAGTAATTTAAATGGCTATTTATTAAAACTGTCGACCGCTTGCTCTTTATTTTTCAACTTAATATAGGTATCTACCTCGCAGTAACTGACAGTTCATATAAAAGAACCGTACCTTATTTCTCGTAGGTATATAAATTACGTTATACTTAATTAATCCTAGTATAAAGCCACAATTGATTAAGTATCATGTTTAGTTGTCTAACGTGTTGTTTCAATAACGTCGATGCTTTTTCCATGTCTGTTTTTGTTGCTCTAAGCTTCGCGCGTTCGAGGCAGGCCAATGACGAAACAGAAATTAAAGTGTACTCTGCACTCGGCGTTATTTAGAGCGGTCATAACATCCGACTTTATTTGTGGCAAGCGGGTCAATGTCAGATCTGGCTTACTTCACGAAATCCATCGAATGTGTTGTAGAAACGAACATGCGTTTCAACAACATTCGATAGCCGACATTGACCTGTTTAAAGATCATTATCTTCTACATGAAAAATAGGTCTCGGCGAAAAATCTGCGTGTTACCAAAACAGTAAATAGGTACCTACTTTTTTTCCTTTTTCTAGCGTAGCTTTTCACGCACTTACACATACTTTCCATTCCCAGTCCGAGACCCAAAACAAGGTGGAAAGCTGTAGTGCTAAAGGACATGAAAGAGAGTCAGGTATCCGAAGACGATGTTGACAATAGAGCGAAGTGGAAGAGAAAGACCAGGAAGGCTGAACCCACCCCCATGTGGGATACATAGACATGAAGAGAGAGAGACAAACACTTGGGTCCTTAATCATTTGTCGTGAAATCGTCGTCGGAATACAAGTTAAAATTCGTGAAAAGAAATAGTTAAAGATAAAAAATAATAAAAGAGTGGATGAAAAAGGGGTGGGTTACCAACCTTGCAATATAAACTCAATCTCAAGGCATTTATTTCAATTAAACCATTTTTGAATTGTCAATAAGTGGGTCAGTCAGAAATAGGAAGCTAGATGCCCATTCCAAAGCGTAGGGTACCTATGGTGAAGAACGGGCAAGAAACTCCACGGACACTTTTTTAAAGAAAAACGTTTGATACAAAATATTGGTTACATCATTCATGTTGGAATTAGGCATGTGAGAATAATGTAGAAAGACGTGCACGTTCGTAAAAGCGTCCGTAATAAAAAGAAAAGTGTTTTTGAGACATAGCTACTATATATTTTTTCGCTATCTACTACCCCCCTTATTTATAAATGCTGCTTAAAGTTATGTAAGTACCTAATAGTTAGCGCCTTTTTAGACCATACATTTTTGACGTTTAAACGTTTCTTAACTTTAAACAACGTTTATGAATAAGAGGGTATATCTTTACAGGCAATGGCTTATAAAAATACTATATTTAATATAAAAAAAAAACAAAAAGAAAAAAAAAAAAAAAAATATAAAAGAAATTACTGTACGAAGCTATACAATAAAATCTAAGTAGGTATTATGTTCTGCTGCAATTTCCAGAGCAAGGAAGAGAAGATTATATTTTGTAGTAAAGTTTTCTCAAAAAACAGTCTTGTCTGGTGTTATGTAAAGTATTTGCGTATCCTACCTAATGTTAACTATCGTAGAAGCAGTTCAAAGAATGCCAAACACGCAAATACCTACATGAAATTACCCAAGATGACGCACTTTTATTTTCGATAATAACTCATCGTTATCTATCCGTTCTCACGTGATGTCATTGAAATAAATAATAAATTACTTCTAAACAATTCGTTTTAATTTTAAGTACATAAAGTACGAACTGATAAAGACTGGCACAGTTTATTTGAAAATAATTTCACGTGATGAGGACGTATCTAAGTACAATCTACTTATTATATGTAAATATGTATGTCTATTTATATTATAGTAAGTACCTACGCGTTGTCAGTGAATTTATTATCGCTTTTACCTCCTACATTAATTTATTGTCATTAGACTAGGGACAAGAATTTTAGATTATAGCATCTCGTACACACGGCTACACATCAAGCTATACATTTCCAGTTTATGCTGATCTCGTATTGTATAGGATTTCCATACAATGCGAGGTCAGTTTATACGTATGTTTGGCACCAAAATTATGACATTCCTACTAAGTATATAAAAATCAATTGCCGTGCATTAGTCTCGCAAAACTCGACCGATTTGAATAATTTTTTGTTTGTTTTGTTCGCATCAATGCTGGGGTGGTTTGAGAAAAAAGAAAATTAGGAAAACCTAAAGGAACAGCCGGAAAACTAATAAAAACTCATTCGTCTCACGCGATACGAAGTTCACCGGGTCATCTAGTAATATTATAATTAATGTTAAAGTTTGTATATTTGCTAATCAGAAACGGCTGAACGGATTTGGATAAAATTTGGCACACAGATAGTGAATTAACACAGGGTACTTTTTATCCAGATATTCGTGAAACCGTGGGGCGCAGCTAGTACAAAATAATTTACTTTTAAAATTTGACAGTTTCTTGTCATTATATTCTTAGGACAGCAAAAATTTCGATGCTTGGATTGGCCTACGCGCTAAGCCGAGGTAATTCCTCGATAAGATGAGATACTTAATGTTCTTGGTAGGTACGTAGATAGATGCGGATTGCTTACTGTTTTTTATGTTCCAGCAGAAGAGATGTTAGGTATACTGCGCCGATACATTTACACTTAAAAATAACTATTGAAGAACACACTTCTTGTTAATTCATTCGTTGGTTATTTTTTCCACTCATTCTTCTGAAGATTTTTCTGTTAGATAAGTATTATTATTATTATCAACCGTTTGTGCTGGCTTCCCTTCCCTCCTTCCACTGATTTCTATCGACTGCTAATAAGTGACCAACCTTTTAGAAAAGAGGCGAGTTAGACCCGCCATCTCCTCCTGGACCTGCCGTGTTGCCGTTTACTGATGTTTCGGACCTAGGTACTGTGGTTAATTTAGCCCACAGCTCCTCCGGCATACGACTGAGTGTCAAGCCCAGATAAATACTACCTTTAACTAGTATATTTATACTAGTTAAAGGTAGTATTTATCTGGGCTTAGGTAGGCATATATTTTATTAGATACCTAGGTACCCAGTGTAGCATCTGTAAATTGATCGCAGTGACCGCAATTCTCTTTTGCAGTTTTTCTAGATTTTATTACCTTTACAAACACGCGGGTAAGTATTCAGTTCAATCTATTACCCTCTTATACCTACTTATTAGGATAATTCTGTTATCTAGCCAGAAAACTAAAAAAAAATAAGAAATTAAATATGTTATTTTCCACATACAAGAACATATTAAACTCTGATTCAGTAAATACCTGTCTATGTCGGTAGGTACCTACATAAAACGTAGATAGAGAAGCTCCGTTTTCTTTTGCATGCTTGCATTATTATTGCAATAGTGTCTATTGCGCTTCATTTTATTGTTATCCAATGTATCTAATTACAACGTAGGTAAATGATTAATTAGGTCGTATCAAATAAGCGTTTTTAGACAGCACACTCATAACTAAAAAATAGCAATAGGTAAATTCGTACACAAATTCGCTAGCGGCTAAGTAATAGTATGATTTGTCATTGGTAGGTAAATATTTCATCTATTATTTTGAGTAGGCTACTATAGGCACAGTAAGATAGTAAAGAAAACTTAATAACCTACTCAAAATTAATTTTATACACAATATTAATGCAGTGCTTCTAAGTATGAACTTACTTGTAACGTCCTGATTTTTTTGCTGCAGCGGAATCCCCCTTACAGCCACCAGCAGGACAGCGAACAATGCAAACACAACAACTTTTAGAATTTTCATTTTTGAATGAACTTGAACAATTCCCCTGCGTATAACTAGCGTGCTATATTATATCCCGGTAATGTATGAGCAAGCCGGCCCGCTCGCGGGTTTATATAGACCCGCAATGATAAACAACACGCCGCCGCGCCACACAGTGCGTACTATGTATGTACGCATTCAACTCGGACATATACATTTTACTATTTCTTTCACGATACACTTCAATTCGCACTTTCTTAAACACACGCCACTCTATTTTCATCCCACATATTTCCTCAAACGTCCCTAATTTTTTGTTGTATAAAACAAAGATCTTTCGCGAAAAAAACTTGGCGAATCACGTGCTTGGTTATCGCTTTCAATAAAGTGTATTTACCAACGTATATTGTTTTGATTGGTGCAGCTACTTAAACAACTACGACAGTTTTTTTTTATTTTTTTTTTTATTTGGAAATACGTTTGTGTCATGTGTCGCAAAGTGGTAACGGCCGCGACCTACGAGTCTGTAGGTCGTAGGTACGAGCCCTGACAGGCGCATTACTTTGTGTAAATTATTTCATCACCACTGCTCTCAAAACGGTGAAGGAAAACCTCGTGAGGAAACCGCCATATCCTAGAACCAAAAATTCAAAGACATAATTATGACATCTATCAACCCGCACTGGGCTCGCGTGGTGGATTACGGCCCACTCCATCACAGAGGAGACCTGTGCCCCAGCACTGGCAACATTAAATGCCGATTATGATGATGACTCATGTGTCACTTTTTCATAGCTCCATATTTTGTGAGGTCACTGATTTTAAACTTTAATAAGTTCACTATCTTCTGTAAGTTTCTCCGATCTTCAAAGTTCCGATTACCTTCACAAGCAAGTAGTTCAGGACTTCAGGAGCGCTGGTGCGGTATTTTTGCTTTGAAAACAAACTTGTGGCACTCGACAGTTCTTAGAAAACCGTGTCAGATATAAAAGAGTGTACAAGACATAAGAAAACAATAGTTAGATAACCGTTTTAATTGGCCGAGGTCGCACTTGACCTTGATACAAATTTGTTTGTCGCTGGCTTGGGGTGACCTGTGAACTGTGGCGCTCATGTGACGATTGTATTAAGCAATTTATATAGTGTAGATTAAGTATGCGACTCGCAATATCATTCCGGGAACTGTTTAGTATCAAGTGTCGCTACACGACGTGGTCACTCGGCCCGAGTCCGGCCACATTCAGCGTCTTTGGTAGCATAGCAGTCATTACGTTACTTTGATCTACGAGTATATCAAATATTTACGAAACACTGCGAAAATTCAGGAATTGGGTCAGGGTTTTATAGATTAACTACTTTATTTTTAAAGTTTCCGTTAAAAATATTGGGTTTTTATTTTGTGAATAGTACATACGGAAAGACTGCGATTGTTTATTTATTTTACATTGTGGCTACCGAAGGCCGTCCGATATACCTACCTATTTGAATACACTCGAATTAAAGCTCTCGCAGGGTTCATTTAGATGCGAGTTTTAGATCCAGTCTTTAAATGAATACGTTGTTTAACGAAATTAGACTGCGATACCTGTATTAGTTACCTGCATACAGGGTACCTACCTATAGTCACCAAAGAGGAAGGGATCATAATGTAGCTGCATCGGGTGCATGAAGTAGATAATTAGGTTCTACCTAGCGTAGGTAAGTACCTACATTTCAGTTTTCCCATACTTATCTACACAACCTACATTTCGAAACAATTACCTACCTATATGTACTTATCGAACTCTACTATAAAAGATCTATTTTTTTTTCGAGCTTATGAAGTAATGATTTAGCAATTTGTTTCAAAACGATTCAAATTCCGATTGAACGTGTATTACGTAATTAGAGTACTGGTTCCCTATCCTTCTGCGGCAAGTTGTGAAACAGGGAGACGTTATCTCTCCGAAACTGCTCACCGCTGCAATGGAGGATATCTTCAAGATTCTGAACTGGAGAGGGCTAGGCAAGGTGTCAAGATCTATGGCGAGTACCTAGGGGAAAGGAAGGTAAGACGTTCCCTGCAGGTACGAAGGTCCACAATAATTTTGAAAAGAATAATGCCATCCCCGAATAAGTTGTGTCATGAAGAAGCTCTTCATACTCTCTTCTCTCTCTTCAATATATCTATGAAAACATCATGTACGTCAGGAAAAATATTAATCTTTTCAGTAAAAGAGGTGAAAGACACAATTATAGTACTAGAAATAGGGACCAATTAGTTCAACCGGGTATCAGACTGGCTAAAGTAGAATCATCCTTCATGGGGTACTGTTTAAAATGTTACAATAAAATACCTCCCTAGATACTACATACTACAACAAAACGAACCGAAATTTAAATCTTGTATAAAACGCACACTATGCTGCCAAGCATATTATAAGCTGGGGATTATATCGCTGACAAAAATGCTTGCCTCAACGCTGGTCCAGCTCCACAAGGGCACATAAACTAATTGATTAGCATTCGAAAATATTGTTGTAGCTGCTGAAGATTGCAAAAAATATCTTTGAATTGTGTAACTTCAATTTGCAAAGCAATGTGTGAGCACTGTGATCATGTACCTTCTATAAAGCTACCATTTACTGGGTACGTCTTTCATTGACTTGATTTGCCCTGGCGGCTGAGAGTATGTCATGCTCACTCAAATGTCTCGCTGGTGGTGGTGTGTGTTGGCTCGTTAAGTTCCCTTCAAAATGGTTGAGCTAAACGGTGCTGATCCATGCGCCATGTTCGTGAACGGGCGCCATCAGTAGGGACTGGTCATCTCTAATCTGCCACGGCTTATTTTAATTTTTGAATTGTTTTTATCTTTTTATTACGGACGCTTTTTACGTGCACGTCTTTCTACATTGTTCTCACATGTATAATTTCAACATGAATGATGTAACCAATATTTTGTAAGAATATTATGATTTAAAAGAGTGTCCGTGGAGTTTCTTGTCCGTTCTTCTCCATAGAAACGCTTTGGAATGGGCATCTAGCTTCATATTTCTGACTGACTGAACCCTTGACAATTCAAAATTGCCTGTAAATGGTTTAATTGAAATAAATGCTTGAGTTTGAGTTTGGTCAACGTAAGTACTCAACACCGTTATGTTAGCAGTTTTAGTAAAGGCAACTTTGTTTTCCCATGTTCTGATGTAAAATTTACGATTTCCAATTGACGGTAGGTATAGGTAGTTTGCTTTAGTTTTAGATAATTGATAATTATGTTCTGGCGGTCTCTGTAGTTACCTATGCAAAGTGACTATTATGATTGAACTTATTTCAAACTCTGTGGACAATACCTACGCATTAACCAGAAATTAAAAGTTAATGTGGCTTATGCCAAAAGGCAAAACGGGCCGGACAATTAATATGAAAAGATTTAAAAAAATTAAAGTCATGTCTAGGTGAAATCATTTGACCAAAAACATCTTAGGAAGGGAAAACAAAAAAGAATAATGATGAGATTTAAAAAAGACGAATGACATTTTAGCCGGTGATGGAAACTTTTTTTTTAAATCAAGCGGGATAGGTTCAAGAACTAGTTTTACGCTTATAGTCTAAAATCCGAAGTAAGATCGACCTTCACCCGTCTTTTTACCGGATGAAAATTATTTTTTATCAAATATAAGTAGTAACATTACAAATGGGATGCCTAATTAAATATACAAATAGACTATAATTTACTAAAAATAGTGTCATTATATTTCTTTTTCATTACATTACATTACATTTTCATTGACTTGTTATTAACAAACGATTTAGATTCCAATTGAAAGTATAAAGTAGGTATACAGAATATGTAACAGGTTGCCTACCTTTTTTCTGGTACGTAGGTAGTCCAGTAATTAAAGACATATAAAAGGGGGTTTCCCTACAAAAGGTCAAAGAGAGTTCAAATTTGGAAGAGTGTTACAGGTTGGTGTTCTAAATAATATTCCGAATTTGCGACCTTGAGCGACCGCCGCTCGCGCCGCCATATTGGAAAAATAGTACCTACCAAAAACCAGTTTTTCGAGAATATCTTCTCTCCAGCGTCATTTAGGTCAGAAATGGTCAATACATGGCAGGATGTACCAGTTCATTCCTTGAATAAAATAAACCACCTTTTTGCCAATATTGGCTCAACCTTAGCTAGTAAAATAACCACCCAACAGCAGGGTCATGATTCCCTGCCTGCCTTTTCCCATTCCATGGTTATCCTGCCCACTGAAGAAGACGAGTTAGCTGCTATTATTTCCTCTCTAAAGCGCAGACACTATTCCTACAAACGTTCTCATTGCACATAAGAATCTTTTAGTGCCATCCATTACTCATGTCTGCAACATGGCGATAGAATCTGGTACCTTTCCACTTGCGTTTAACCCTTCGAGAAGTACAAGCGTGATGATATGTTAAGTTATGTAAAAGAAGTTTAGAGTACCGTCACAAAGGCATTATTGACAAAAAAATACTCGAAACTTTCACAGAATACAGAATACATTCTATTTTTGATATACGCACACTTTAAAGTAAAAAGACCCGTGTATGAATGTAACCTTAGCGTTTTTACACCCTACAGGTTTCTCCATTGTTATAAAAAATACACATTTTATTTCCGGGCACTCGTATTTCAATGCATTACGTTGGAGTTGAAAAAAAATTGTCGGCCATAACAAATTAATTATGTTTTGATATAGAAATAGAAAAGGGAGCCGAATGATTAAAAAAGCACTTATCCATCCCGTTCACAAGAGTGGGGACCGTCACTGTGTTAATAATTATAGACCAATAGCAATTCTGCCTGCCTTATCAAAAATTCTGGAACGGCTATTGAACAATAGGTTAGTGAAATATCTAGAATCAAATAACCTGCTGTCCCAATTTCAGTTCGGTTTTCGTGCAAAAAAATCGCCGGCCATGGCGGTACACGAGGTTACAAACCTTATTATTTCTAAGATGGATGATAAAAAGAAGTCCTTAGCTATCTTTATAGACCTAGCTAAGCCTTTGATACGGTGTCGGTTCCAATCTCGCTACGTAAGCTTGAAAACCTTGGCATACGTGGAAATCAGTTGTCTTGTCACTCTTCAAAGACTACTTATGTAACCGCACGCAATTTGTCAAAATTGATAACCACTGTAGTGACACTCTCTCCATAGCTTTTGGAGTTCCTCAGGGAAGCATCCTTGGGCCTACATTATTTCTGCAATCTCTCTCTTCAAAATTGACGTATTATTACGTTTGCATATAACACTGTGGTTCTTTTCAGTGCAGACTCATGGGAAGAGGTCTATAACTACGCTCAGGTCGGGTTTAATACTGTGAATGGTTGGCTGAGAACGAACATAGTCACTTTAAATTTCGATAAAACGAAATAAATAGCCTTTACTTTAAGGAACATCCCGCTGTCATCTCTCCAACCATTCTACATTTTCGCTCACACCGGTTCATACACTCATAACGGTGATTGTTCCTGTTCCAAATTGCAGAAATTCGACAATATTAAGTACTTGGGGGTCACCTTAGATTCTAAATTAAACTTTGCCGCACATATACTCGTAAATTGTCTCATTCAAAAATAAGGAAATTAATCATTGTGGTTAAAAATCTTCGGTCTATCCTTAACTCCAAGCAACTACTATCTGTACATTGTGCGTTGTGCCAATCGCTCCTAACATATTGTATCACTGCATGGGGTAGAACATTTAAAACTAACCTTTTGGCACTTGAAAGGGCTCAAAGCGCAGTTCCGTCATCCCACTGTAGAAGTTTATAAGTCCTCCAAAATCCTCTCAATTAGGCAACTTTTAACAACTAACTCTCCATGTTGCGTTGAAACATAGATCTCTTATACCTTTTGTCCATCATCATTCTTACATGAGAAGCAGAAGAAGGAATGTATGCCAACCCAAAACAGTAAAAACTCAATTTGCCCGAAATTTAATTTATTTTCTTGGTTCATTTCTATACAACAGACTGAATGATTAAATAACTGAAACTACTACTATAAAAGTAATGGACGACATGGTTGGCGCAGTGGTTAAGCGGTTGACTGCTGCGCTGCGTGCGCGGGTTCGATTCCCGCCCGCAACAAATATTTGTATGACCTACAATTAGTTGTTCCGGGTCTGGCTGTTTGTGTATGTGAGTTTAAATGTTTGTAAACGCACCCACAATACAGGAGAAATTCCTAGTGTGGGGACGTTTTTTTTTTATAAAACGTCCCCATACTAGGAATTTCTCCTGCCAACGTTTTATAAAAAAAAAAATGATTTACTTTCAATTCATTGCCTAAACAAAACAACTTTTAAATGAAAAATAACTGACTGGCTTATCACTTTAGATTATACCAACCCAAATTAAAAGACCTTTTCAAAACCATATCCTAACATAATGTTCCCTTGAAACACACACACACTCACCTCATCCTCCCTTGCACGGGTTTTTTTTAATAAATTACTTTATTGCACTATTTTTTATTTTGTAAGTTAAGTTTTATTAGCAATATTGTAATATTATAATGTATGAGATTTTTATGGGAATATGATATGCGAATCAGATCGTCTCCAGTACAACATATTAATGTAAATCTTTGTGGGGCCTGGTGACCTCACATACAGGTTTAAAAAAAAACTTAGTTTAGGCACCAGCCTTCGACAAATTAATTATAAAATTGTGTCTGTAGACTATTTGATTACTTTCTCTGTAATATATGGTAAGAAAAATAAAAATTATTACTATTACCTACTACTAATACAAAAAAATTTGAACTTGAGATTCCCTGCAACCTTTGTGAGAATCATATTTTAATTAGATAAACAGCTCACGATTCACAACAATGTTGTTCAAGTTCAGAAATTTTTTACAATGCGGAAGATCGCTACTTTTTATGGAAATCATTGGCAGACGAGGAGGAACTTGTGCGGTACAAGTTCGACGCTGTTGTCGAAGCTGCACATAAACAAGGAGGAGCGGGCCGATCGCGCCCTGGACACTGCTGTGGACCACTCATCAGAACGAAGAAGAAAAGAGTCGAGAAAGCAGTTTAACCCTGCCAAAAGATTCACCAGTGAAGCTGGACTTGGACCATCCTGGCGGAGAGAGTTATCATGAGAGATTTATTAACCACGCTAGGAATAAATCAAGACAAAAGAAAATGCATAAAATGTTAGACGGAAAAAACCGTAACCAAATGCATCAAGAACCACGGGATGTGCTATCTCGCACATGTTCACAGTCGCCGCAAACCACACCCGTTACATGCAGTACAAAACCAAATCCAATAAAGCCGGCCGACCGCATGAAATGACAACCTAAAACAGGACATGACTTCGACAAGGAAAACTTTTTGGATGGTCTTCAGCCGTGTAGCTGAAGATCGAGATAAGATTTAGAAGACTGCTAGCGAGATTTACAAGAAACCTGAAACGGATAGCAGCGAGAACCTTAGACGAAGAAATTGGAAACAGCAAAGAGCACAACAGCAGAGATGAACCAGTGAAGCTGGACCTGAACCTGAACCAACTTAGCGGCGCCGCGCCGCCGTCGTAAAAAGCATGCATCTATAGATAAATATCACCGTCTCTCCACTATTCCATTGCCTATTCAAGGATGCATATCCAGTGCGGCTCGCAAATCATTCCTTATCCTAAGGGCATGTCTTCCCTACAATTACCGCGCCCCCCGGTCTACTCCTTGATATGCAATACCAGGCCAGGCCCGGGTCGATGGCGCGTTGTGTTCCACGTGCGCCTCAAAGAGACGTCAGCAAAACTGAAGGGGTCCGATAGGACCGATGCCTGCCGGGGTTGCGGGAAAGTCCGAAAGGGATACCGTGGCCCCTGGCAATGTACAGGCAACTGAAGGAACACGGGTGGGTTTTAGCCAGTAAGAGTCTGACAGGCCGTCCCGCTCTGAGGATACTTTACTTTTTACACCTACTGTGAGAAAATAATAGTCATAGAACGAAAAACAAAGTATTTATTAAATAAACAAACAGTAAGAATAACATATTTATAACTAGTTAGTTAAATGCACTTACATATTAATTGAAGTTAGTGGTAACATTTGAGACATTAGTCCAGTTGTGTTCCATTCCTTTTTTTAAATGGTTCGTAGTTATCTAATTATTCTTACAATATTATGTCTTCGAAAACATGGCAACGATATGAAGAAGCAGTCCTTATGATTTTGTAGGAAATCGAGAATATTATCCACGTGTAGTAAGGGTATCGAGAATAGCTTTCCTCTTTCTGGCACCAAAGGGTGTTTGTTAGTACTATAGGTACTGCCAATTTAGCTGAGCATGTGAGATTCCAAATTCCAAGTTCAAATTTTGAACAGCGGGTCATAATGAAATCCAGTACAACATTATTGACCGGCTGTGCCCCCGGCCACTAATGACTCTTGCTTGACATATAATTTGACATTTTCGATCAGGTGGTGTGAAAAAGTATTTTTCACCACTCCCGCACGAAAGAAGAAGTCTTTCCTCTACGAAAACAGTGAGGAAAGTTGGTTTTTCCTCACTGCTTGAACAGTGAGGAAAGTTAGTTTTTCCTCACTGTTCAAACAGTTCAAAAAGTAATGATCCCGTTCAGAAACTAACCTTGCCTGATTTTTTTATGTTAAGTTTTAAAGATATTTTAAAAATAAAGAATTATTTTGATTTGCTTTGTGTCTATTTAATTTATTTACCTATGATGACTGAATACTTTCTTGCTGGGAGTGGTGAAAAGTATTGTATGCAACATGTGAGCAAGTTCATTTGCTAATCGTTTTGTTGAGTATTTCGCTTACTCAGGAGAATCCTTCGTTCGCTCAAGACTCAAAATCAAAACTCATAGGAAAAACGAACTTTCCTCACATGTTGGATAAATAACTATTTCTCAGCACCTCAAACAAGCAGGTTTTGCTATCAAAACACAGTGAGCAAAATTCGATTTTGCTGCGAGCGTGAGACAAAGTAACTTTTTTTTTTTTTTTTTTAAATGCCGAGAGCAGTGTTGGGTCTACTCACAAAATTCTAAAGATTTGAACTTCAATTAGTTTTGTCACTTTCACTTCGATACGAAAAAAACGAGAGATAGAAACAAATCGATTCGAAGTTCGATTTCAAAATTACCTACCTACTAGGCCCAAAAAAGAAACGAACAATAAAACGTTCGGATACACGTAAAACATTAAAATTGCAAATCATCTGCTAAGGTTTTATTTAAATTCTGTTTTATTAAATTTTTGGAACGAAGTTCTTAAGCGGCTTGCGGTAAGAGTGAAGTGGCAGAAATCGTCATGCGAAAAGGCGCTTGCGACTGTCTTCTTCTAATTATTCAAAGAGAAAGAAAGACGGAGAGAGATAGTAAGTGTGAATTTGGTCGAAATGAAAATCCAAGATGGCGGTTGCGAAAATTTTCACATTTTTCATAGTGGGTGTCGTTTTCATAGTTTTCAAGGTTGCTAAAGCCGATAGTGAAGTCAAAATGTAAATCCAAGATGGCCGCTGCGTAAAATTTTCTAATGTTTCTTTATGGGTATCGTTTCTAAGGTTTTCAAGGTTGCTTAAGCTGATAGTGAAGTCAAAATAAAAACCGAAGATGGCGGCTGCGAAAATTTTTACATTTTTCGTCATGGGTGTTGTTTTCATAGTTTTCGAGGGTGCCAAAGCCGACCGTGGAGGTCAAAATGTAAATCCAAGATGGCGGCTGCGAAAATTTTCTAATTTTTCTTCATGGGTATCGTTTCTAAGGTTTTCAAGGTTGCTTAAGCTGATAGTGAAGTCAAAATAAAAATCGAAGATGGCGGCTGCGAAAACTTTTACATTTTTCGTCATGGGTGTCGTTTTCATAGTTTTCGAGGGTGCTAAAGTCGATAGTGAGGTCAAAATATAAATCCAAGATGGTGGCTGCAAAATACGAGGTGATGAAGATTATGTAAAAAAAAACCTTGTCCGATCCGAAAATCTGGGGAAAATGGGCATATGGTACTGCAGTAATATTACAAAACAGTATTTTTTGATTATTATTGATAGTAAAAATGTTATTGGTATTTAAAATTCACATTTTTTGTTCCAAAATTACCCCAAATCCATAAAAAAATTGCAAAACTCATAACTTATGACTTTTAGACACCCGCTATACGACGGCCGCCGCCCGCACCAAATGTAAAATTCGGTCTAATCCACCATTGAAAAAAAAAATTGGGATTATTTTTTCTTTTGTCCTGAAAATTTCCACATAAATATGCCGGTAAATATATATATAATAATATGTGGAATATAACAGTACGATACCTAACAAAACCCTCACGGATCGGACAGGTTTTTTTTTTACATGTTGTATGTTCTCGCTGCTGAGGTGAAAAGTTGTATGTGTACACGAGAGCAAAATTATTTGCATCTCGTGTCTTTGAATCACTCGCAGCGCTCAGGATTCTAACCTAGAATCACTCGCTACGCTCGTGATTCAATTATAGAATCCTTCGCTTACTCGGGATTCAAAATCAACACTCGCAGCAAAAAACGACTTTGCTCTCTTGTTGCACAAATAACTATTGTACTTGCTTGTACCACTGTATGCGGAAATTGAATTCTTTAATATCTTTTTAATTACACACCGCCTGAATCTATAACTTGGCGACGCATTGCGACTTATTAGCGACTAAATATGGGAGAAAACAGATCTTCGCTAGGTGCCCTAGTTTTCGAGATATAAATGTGGCTCTGCTGGGGTAGGCTCTCTCCAGATCGGCCACCTATAAACCCTTATATCTTTTGAACCAGTGACCGACCAATTCTGATATTTGGCGACTAATTTCGACTAATTAGCGACAATATGTTTGTGTTATCAAAATTACAATCCCTGATGGTGGCTCTGCCAGGGTCAGTCACACGATTTCCCACCCAAAAAAAAAAAGTTTGATGAGCTTACAACCACATTAAAATTCGAAAATTCAAATTGTACGTTACGTTATTTAACTAGTCTTGCCATAAATATTGTCACGAAGATTTTTTTTTTTTATATCAAATATTATTTATTACGCTTACAGTGTGTTAGTTTAATAGATAAATATAAAACAATTTAAAATGTAAAAAGCTTATTCGAAGTGGTCTCCATTGGCAGCAATACAGTCCTTTAAATGTTGAGGCCAGTTATCAATAGAAGCACGCACTCTTTCCATGGGAAAATTCTTCACTGCCAATCGTATGGATTGTTTTAGGGACTCCAAATTATCATGGCGTCTAGAGCAAGCCGTACTCTCTAAAACTGACCATAAATCATAATCCAGCGGATTAAGATCGGGACTAAACGATGCCGACGGCCAGTCTTCAGCTCTGATGAAGTCCGAAACGTTCACTTCCAACCAAGACTGCGTGGACCGAGCTTTATGACCCGGCGCCGAGTCCTGTTGGAAGGACCATACTTGATTATTAAATATGGTGTTGTTAAGGGGCTTAACTATCTTCTCAAGAATGGTATCTTGATACACTTGTGCCGATGTTTTGATACCTTTTTCACAAAAATATGGCTCTGTCACTCCTTCATAGCTAACACCCCACCAAACCATCACTGAAGTCGGATAATGCCCACGTTCGGACAGGATTTCTTCGAATTCTTTCCCTTACTGCTTTGACCATCTTTTTCGTACGAACACTACGTGGACGGCCAGATCTTTTTCTGTCACAAACACAGGAGATCTCATTGTACCTATTAATAGCCCGGTACACAAACATTTCAAATTCAAATTCAAAATATTTTATTTCACATAAACCTACAAGGGCACTTATGAAACGTCAGAAGCTAGGTGCACGGTTCCAATTTGTCGTTTCCTATGGAGAAGAGCCGGCAAGAAACTCCACGAATTACGACTAATACCAAGCGTATGGAGAGTTTAATAATTGCATTTGGCTCCATACCAACTTTGTGTAATGCAATCACAGCGATTCGGTTCTCTATACCACCCCACTCCATTTTAATATCGCAAAATATTGTACAATGTATTGGCGCCAAAATTAGAAAACCACAGAGTACTTTTTTATATAGAAAACTCAATGAACAATCATATAAAAATGACAGATTCCAAATTCAAACCAACCTTTCTTATTTTTAATTGTAACAGTATCTATGGTCAGACTAAGTATATATGAACAGTTCACGCAGGGTTTCAGTAAACACAGGACTAAAATTAGTTAAAACTCGCTTCTTCAATGGAGATTCAATAATTACTAACGAAAAAGGGTGCAATTAGTTAGCAAGTAAGAACATCATTTTTAATCTACATCAAATAAAACAAGTGCGAGTCGGACTCGCGCACGAAGGGTTCCATACCATTGTCTATAAAAACGGCAAAAATACATGTCTGTTGTAGATATGGGAGCCCCACTTAACTATTAATTTTATTCTGTTTTTAGTATTTATTGTTATAGCGGCAACAGAAATACCATCATCTGTGAAAATTTCAACCGTCTAACTGTCACGGTTCATGAGAGCCTGGTGACAGACGGACAGCGGAGTCTTAGTAATAGGATCCTGTTTCACTCTTTGGGTACGGAACCCTTAAAATAAGTAGGTAGGTAGGTAAGTACCTACTACAATGATTCCGTTCTTTGTGTAATTAGAATTTCTTCTCTTTTTTGGAATAATTTGTTACGACGAGCTATGAGACAGTCCAAATTAACTTTGCTGTTATCTTCCGTAATTAAAACAAACGTTTAGGCATAAAAGCTGACAAGCTGACAATGACGAATGCGAATCAGTTCAAACACAAAAAAATAAAAATAAAAACTTGCACGTGAATGAAGATTCAAAAACTTACCTACTAATAAGATTTACTTTTACTTTTAAGCATGTTGAATAATATACGGCTCTCTTTCTTTTAGCCGTGCGCTAAAATGACACGGATTACTATCTAGAACTGCTACATAATACAAAAAATAAAATTTATGCATATCAACTTACGGGACAATTTGGTCAATTTTACCTGATGCATATTGACGTAAGACAATACCATTCGAAAAAGCGCATGAAACTGTTAAGATTGCATTCTGAACTCATTTTGAGCAAAATGTCCCTTAGGCCAGGTTAGATTACAGTCGACGATATTATTGTATGTAAGTAGGTACCTACTTGATAAAAATATTACTTTACAGATAATTGTCTGGATGTGTGACCGCTTAGATCTTTTAAAGTAGGTACACAATGGATTTGATGTGGTTTTCACTATTATTTAGTTAGAGCGAGAGATTTATTCCGGAAGGGTTATGTGAAATGTGTAACCAGGGGCGGGTTGCTAGTAAGAAATAAAAACAAAGTAAGTTGTCTTTTTACAGTTTATTTAATAACAAATTTTGTCTTCAGCACACAGACTCCATTTACTTACAGATACTGATTGTATACAATAAAACTTCGTATTGACCAAGCAACCAATGTCCTTCGTCTGCAGTCATACCGCAGGACACTCGTTGCCTAGTACACACGAGGCTTACGCGGTACCTATATACCTTATTCAGTGCTATAGATAATACAAATATGTATGTATTAACGTAATTTCTCGTTTTACATCTATAAAGTAAGTTACATAAGCTTTAAGATATTGAAATGTTTAATGCAAAGCAGGAACATAATCAACATAACATTGTGCGTTTTCAGGCAACTTTTACATGAATCGATTAGGTACAATATTAGAAATTAAAGAAATGTGCATTTAAGAGATTCCATAATTATATTGGCATAATAAGTATAGGTAACAACGTATTATAACGGATTCGTTAGAAAACATATTTAATAATAACGTTACATCAAAATTTCACGATACATAATTATCATGATAAACTATTACCTTTACATTTTTTAAACATCAATTTTTTCTTACGAATTATATAGCACACTGAAAGACACCAGTTACTACCGTCACATACTTTCATAATACTTACCGTAAGGTTACAACATCGTTGGATAGATACCTTAGGGTGTCACCTTATTCCTTAGAAATATGTATAAGTAATGCAAAGGCAAAGTTTTAGAATCAAGTTTCATCACCATTACAAATATATAAAGTTTAGATTAAATCGCTATTAGTCAGCAGGTCTCATTTCAAGCCTCGTGCAGACTAGCGCGACGCGACTCGAACAATACAATTTCTAAGAAAACTTCACGGTAGAACAATTACCGGTGTCGCGTCGCGCTAGTCTGCACGACGCTTTACTCTCGTATAAAAATAAATGCGGGGATTCCCCACTACGTCTATTTATTCACTTGTAGGTACACGTGACATTCGCTAATGATTAAAGCTTCGCGGTCGACTTGCACGAAATAAAATCGGACGAATCGGGCGAACCCACTACTACAAAATAATTCATATTGAAAGTGGCCCATTTGCCCGATTCCACTAAGCCATGATTAAAGGTAAAATAGCAATCCCACTGTTTTAAATAATACTGCCCCCATTTGTGATAAACTGGTAACTTATTGTAAAGGTTGCTCAAACAAGATCCGACTCGTTTGTTGTAGTTGACCGAGAATAAATATACTTACCCGTTAACAGACAAATGGTTATGAGATTCATTATTTTAAATAGGGAGCCATATTATTACGACAGCGTAGCTGACGTGTTTTATTTGATTAGAAATTACAATTTAATTTTCCAAAAAATTTCAATGTGATACCAGTTTTTTTATAAACCTTTATTCTATAAATTCGTTTAGCCCATAAATAAGAAAAGATCAAGGACAAGCAACATCATTATCACAATGTCGCATTCAAGATAATTTTATTTTTTTAATACGATTTTTTATAAACAGCAATGATTGAACGCGGGAACGATTTTTGTTCAGAACAAAATTAAAATACACAATTTAGATCAATTGTATGAATTATTTAGTAGGTATAATATGACCAGACACCAATATGCTATTATTACCTTACATCGCATTCCCAATACAAATATTAAGATTATTTCAACTTAACTAGGATAAATGTGTGTTATGTCAAACAACAACTATTCACATTGATCTCTGTGATGGGATTATGTAGAGATTGCGTCATGATATAAAATATTTAAATATCGTATTCATCACGACCTCATGAGTCACGCATAGCGAGGTTAGTTTTATCTAATATTATAGTCTAAGCGGAGATAGCAAGGCACAACATAGTGCATTTATATCTTCTTGATATTATATTATAAGCGTCATAATGAGTAAACAGAGAAAATGAGATAAAGAGTTTTATTTAAACTAAGAGCTCCGGAATCGTTAGGCTAATAAAATGAGAAAGTTATAGAGTGCCGCTAGCGGCATTTGCGGTATAATAGTAGCGCTGCCTCGGCCCGGCTAAAGTGCCGTGAGCATTGTCATTGTCACTGTCATTGTAGCTTGTTATTTTGATTGATTGTTGAGGTTAGTTCGCTGCCCGTTGTATTGATTAATCGTACTTATTTGCTTTTGATAATTATACGAGTATCAAAAGGTGAGTTTATTTTTGAGGACAGGCTAATGTTAATTTGTTGTATCTATAGCTGGCTAAACTGAAGTGTAGCCATAAACCCTTCGTTTAGCAAATGAAAATTGCTGAATCGTAGGTTAGGTTAGGTTAGACCGTGCCACGGTCCGTTTAGGCACAAGAGAATGTAATGTTTTGGGAATGTGGTGTTTTACAGCGAACTAACCTCAACAATCAAACTAAATAACAAGTGACAGTGACAATGCAATGCTTACGGCACTTTAGCCGGGCCGAAGCAGCGCCTCTATTATGCCGCTAGCGGCACTTTATCCGATAGGGATAGAGTGCCGCTAGCGGTACTCTATGCACTGCCATAAAATAATACTATTTGACATAACATAATATAACATCACACCTATCTTCTCTAAATACATTGTAACAGCGAATCAATTTTCACGCCTCCCCAAGACCTAGGCCAAATATTTTTTGATATTCGGATAGGTCATGACCTAAAGAGGAGCAATAAAGAATGTGAATTAAAAATATCAAAATGTTATGCAACAACGCGAAATTTCACGAGTATTCTGGTTTTCCACAGAGCATTAGCCAAAGGTACAAACCCTATTTTTTTTCAGTTATATTTATTTACTTTACAGGGCGAATATTTGGCGCTTTAAAATAATATATTCTTATTAGGTAAACAAATTTTAAATTAAATGATGGATAAGTAAATCTGTAGGTACAAATGCGAATGGTACTGAAAAAACATCAAACAAGAAAGATACACCCCGATTCAAACTTAATGGCGGCTCGGAACATGAGGCGAGTCGCTGCGCAGTACCGAATTAAGGGGTCAGCGGGGGTGAAGCGTGGGGTATTGCGCAGCGAGTAGCACACTTCCGAGCTGTCATTAAGTTTGAATCGAACTGTACCTGCCCTATATTAATGAAACCTCAGGGGGAAAATTATGGCTTCTGTATGTAGTACCTACATATATGTCTAATGAAAGCAGTATTTTATAAAACAACCGCAAATAACTGTTTAGGATATAGAGCCAAAGAAAGCCAAAGAAATAGACATACATACATGCTCTCGAAAAACATTACCCTCCTTCTGGGACAGTCGGGTAAGAAGAAGAGACGAGTAGTGAGTTATTAAAGGAAGGCAAGTTTGCAGCCTTATGTTAACGCTATCATTATAGTGGAAATGATTCTAGAAAGATCGACGTACGTTCTGTACCCCGATTTATAATAACCCAGAGGATTTACCTCGTTTAAAAAAAAATTGGTATATTGTTATTAATATTCTCTCCAATGCTTGTTTTAATAACAAAATAACGACATTCCATTTGAACAACTTCTGATTTTACCGTACAAACCAAGATTTTTTTTTTCATGATTTTTTTGTTAACGAATACAAACTATTATGAATGATCTATCTATTTAAAGAAAAATCAATTGCCGTGCGTTATTCTCACAAAAACTCGAAAATGGCTTGACCCACTTGATTGTTTTTGTTTTGTTCGCCTGGATACTGGGGTAGTTTAGGAAAAAAGAACATTAGAAAAATCCCAAAGGAACAGGCTAAAAATCGAAATTACAACCAAACGAAACCAAAACTGATCAAGAAGCGGCCAATATTATCGATCTCACGTGGTACGAAGTTCAGCGGTTCATTTATCTATACTAATATTCTATAGAGGAAAGATTTGATTGTTTGTTTGTATGGAATAGGCTCCGAAACTACTGGACCGATTTTAAAAAATCTTTTACCATTAGGAAGCTAAGTAACATAGGCTACTTTTTATTCCGGGAAAAATAACGGGTCCCGCGACAAAGACCACGGGAGCGAAGTCGCGGGGATAAGTGCTACTTTTATAATAGTCATTAATTTATATAAATATTTTAGCAGTTAGATGAGAACTGTGAGAATACTGATTAAAGCAGTTGTAACTATTACTAGTAATACGATATGTTGATACACAACACCAATCTCATTAAGATATAGGTCTGTAAGTCAAATGACTATGTACATACTTCAAAATGACTTATCAGCTAGTCTGTCTCTAAATAAGAATGCCTCATGTGTAGAAAAAACGTATTATTGTAGACTCTAAAGAAACTGAAACTGATCAGATTTAGGGCAACAGCGTCAAGATACCCGGCGAATATCAAATTTCCTTACGTTTATTGCCATTTCCAGGGGCCTTATTATGAAGTATTAATGCCATCATTATTCCATTGCGAAAAAAGGATGGTGCTAGCGCCGTTGTATAGCTCCGTCTCTCACTCACACTGGAAAAATGGTGGCATTAATACGTCATAATACGGCCCCAGGTTAGTATTAATTTGTATGTTGATTAATCTAAATATGATTCGCGATCATATTAGGGTCAGGTGGGGTAATTGCAATAACGGGGTATTAGCAATAGGGTGTGTTTACGGCCTAACTACTAAAGAAAACTGGTGCTGCCATCTCTGATGTGTAAGGTACTTTTGGAACTTCGCGCCGATCAATTCGAAAGAGAGTTTGACAGATCGATGAGTGAATGAAACGTCATTAGTTGAGTGACGTCGATGCCACGTGTTACACACTTTGATAACGTAACCTTCAATCGGTTTTCATCTTGGAAAGAAACGTAAGTTTTTTAATTTATTTGTATTAGTATGTTAATATTCTGTGTTGGGAATTAATCTAAATGCAAATTTTTACTTAACTGGTAAAGGTTGTTTTTTTATGGCTATTATTGCATTTACCCCTTGAAATTTTGGTGTTGGGGCAATTGTAATAACATGGTAAGGGGCAAATGTAAAGTTTTATTACAATTACCCCTTTCTTTCCAGATGGTGCGAAATTATCTTAAAAAAAAAGGACCACCCAAATACTCTGAGGAAAAATTACAAAGAGCTCTTGATGAAATAAAAGCCGGTACGCTTACCATACACAAGGCGTCCGTTCTTTACGGAGTTCCATTTGCAACGTTGTATTGTCGTAACAAGGGAACTCGAGGAGCTATAAAAAAATGTAAAGGACGCAGAACTGCACTTCCCGAGAATGTTGAAAACGTTTTGGCAACATCTGTTAAAACACTGGCTAAATGGGGCTTTGGTCTTAGTCGAAAGGAAATTATAGAGCTAGTAGGCCAGTACGTTAACGTGAATAAAATTGAAACCCCATTTAAGGGAGGCATACCAGGGGAAGACTGGTTCCTTAATTTCAAAAAACGCCATCATTTGTCAATTCGAAAGCCAGAACCATTGGAGTATGCGAGAAAAAAGGCTGCCACGGATCCATTCATCATCTATGGCTATTTTGACCTTTTAAAAAAAGTTCTGACGGAGCTAAACTTAGAAGACAAGCCCAAACAAATATGGAATTTGGACGAAAGCAGTCTCAGTATAGACCCGTCGAAATCCAGAATAGTAGGAGAAAGAGGTGAAAGCTCATCCAGAGTTATCAGCACATCTGGACGAGAAAACACGACCTTTGTGCTGGCTGCTAATGCTGCAGGTGGCCGAGCGCCACCTCTAATCATTTTCAAGGCAAAAAATATCTGGGACCAGTGGAAGGCACCACCAGACAAGGAATATCCCGGTACAGCCTACGCTGCCACCCCGAATGGTTGGATGGAGACAGGGGTGTTTAAAAACTATTTTGAAAAAGTCCTTATACCAGCTCTGGGTGACGAACGGCCTGTACTGGTCATATACGATGGCCACTCCACACATGTGTCTCTCGACCTAGTTGAAACTGCTTTGGCCAAAGACATAACAATTCTTAAACTGCCAGCCCACACAAGTGACCAACTGCAGCCATTAGACGTTTCTGTATTCAAATCTTTTAAACAAAAATGGGACCAAACTGTTGCCACTTGGCAGCGTCAGAATATTGGTAAAAAGCTACCTAAAGCGCTATTCTCACAATTTTTGGGAGAAACTTGGATCAGTGTCAGTGAAGATGTTATCATGAGTGGATTTAGAAAATCAGGGATATTTCCATTCAATTCTAACGTCATTCCAAGAGAAAATTTTTCTAAGGACGCTTTAGAGCGCTGGGAGAGGCACCTGGTAGGAGAGCTTCCGAGAGATAATGAGGCGAGTCCTGATCCTCATCGGCCCACTTTTAATAACTCTTCACCATCAATTTTAAATCTACCAGCTTCCGAGGAGGAGGCCATTCCCACAACACCTCAATGGTCAATTGTCAATTATCAATCGTCACAGAATTCCGTACCAGCAAATCCTCAATCAAATGAGATGCTAGCCTTTAATACCGCGCCCACAATATCATTTGAACAGATGATTCTTTCAACTATACAACAAAAACATCTGCCTTTGAATAAAGAAAAGAAACGTAAGGTTGCCTCAGGTGCTGAAGTTGTTACGTCTGCTAGAATGCTTGAAGTGTTAAAGGAAAAAGAAAAGTTAATCGCAAACAAAAAAGCTAAAACAAACAAAAAAAATGGAAAGAAAGAAGGAAAAGTGAAGAAAAAGACTGAAGATTCAGAAAGTGACACTACAGATGTAGACTCAGATAATGAAGTGCACTATGCAAATTCTGACGAAAGTGAATGGGTGGAAGAGGAAGCTGAAGTTCTTATTGAGTCAGACAATGATGCAGCAATGACAGAAATGAATAAAGAAAATAAGGCAGAAGAGGAGACTGGGCTAGATATCCATATTAACAAATGGGTGATAGTTAAATATACTTTGGTGAAAGGACATAAATATTACGTAGGCTTCGTGCAAAAACAGATAGACAGTCGTTGGGAGGTAAAGTTTGTACGACGTAAGGGTGCAACTTTTGCATGGCCTATAATAGATGATGTTGATACAATCACCGCTGATTCCATCGTGAAAATATTGCCGAATCCTACAATAACCAAGCGTGGTATAATATACTTTGATTTCAAATTCAGAAATATGATTATTTCGTAAACCCTTTGATTGCTTTAAGTAGTCTGTAAGGAAAAATTCATATCTTTGTAAGCTTTCATGTGATCTCTTTGAAATAAAAAACCAAAGTTAATTCAATTTTCGCATTTTATTGCTATTACCCCTGATTTGCAATTGTCTAAAGCCCTGAGAAATTGACCAACATTATTACATTTGCCCCTGAACACCGGGTAAATGTAATAAGTGACCCAATTTTTTTTTAAATTTGATTATCTATATTATCAGAGTGATTTTAATTAAACAAATAACTTAAAACTTTAGGCTACTAAATACTTCATATACATGGCAATTATAAATTTTATACTGTTAAAAAGTAAAATGTTGTCTATGGTTGAATATGTCATTCTAGTTATGGTACTCGCATTTACCCCACCTGACCCTACATTGTTATTTATAGAACTCATAAAAATCATAAATACAACTCTCTGAGTTCATGTAATCCTATTGAATGACTATTTCATGAAATTATGACATTTGAGGATTATGCTAACCTAAGGAGTTGTATTGCTGATTCTAATTATTACAATTCTGTAAAGCCATATTTGTTACGGTCGCGAATCATATTTTAATCAACATATAACCTGACACATACCAGTATGTTGCAAAAAAACGAATGAATATTTGAATTTCGCGGTCTACCTTAGAGCATCCCCCTTAAGTAATTTCCCTAATTTTTAAGGCTTGCTCCAAAAAAGCCAGCTTAAAATTAGTTAACGCCCCAAAACTTCCATCTTCACGTTGTAAGTAGAATAATATATAACATTATTTTTAAATGTATTGTATTTTCTTCTTTCCTAAAGTTATAATGGCTGGGCATTCGTGGCTTACTCAAATCGTACACCTACTGATCATATCACCAAGCAACATTAATAATGTCTTCAGTCAAATCGTTCGAACAGTCTTCGTCTCACACAGCGGTTGTAATCAAATCGACAAAGTTGACGATCTAATTGATGCAACACTATTTACCTACTAACACATTAGGCCAGCCTATTTAGTGCTGAGCCAGGGCTATCTGCCCAGATTTTCATTTTCCCGTAACTATATCTCTTTCTCTCGCTTTAATAGAGCGAGAAAGAATGTTTGCAAGGGCCCGCGCACTTTAGCATCGGCTTCGCTTCTTTCTCGCTCTAGTGAATGAAGTTTCTGAGCGACAGAAAGAAGTAATTACGGAAAAATGCGAATCCGAGCGAATAGGTCTGGTTGAGTCCCTAGTGTTCATATATTTTACAATCTCTTACTAAGCCACACTGAAACACTATCTCTAGCATGAACTTGTACGTGTTCAGTTATAGTTATCGCCTCGCTATCGAAAGCATTGTTATAGGAATTGTAACAGCGCCAAGTAGGCTTATTTGGAACTAAACACAGATGCGTATTCTTATGACAGCTGTACACCTGCAACTACATCCATAATTTGTTTCTAGGGGCACAGAATACTAATCTTAACATAACAGGAATAAGGTCAACTGTTACCGTATCTGTACGAATGATACATTGTCAATGAATAATAAATAATACTAAATCAGTACTAAGAATGCTTTTGCACTTGGAAGTTTACTCCACGAACATAAATATTACTTTAATCTTATATAAAGACTTTTGAAATTAAGGTCCAAAAGCAAACTTAAGATAACAAAACGTTTTTATTTATCTTTATAACCCTGTATGCAAATTGCAAGTACACCAGCTATTATAATTAAATAAATCACACAATAATAATAAAAGCTTGCACAACATAATACTTCAAAAATCCCGTATTAACTTTTACGAGACGATTCATAATAAATTATTTTTAGGCCTAGCACTGATTCTGTTGCCTATCTCTTTTATTTTAGTAAATAACAATTCCTACTTTCCATAATGGCCGTTTTAGTTTCATAAGTTTCGTCATAATATTGCACTTATAGATTATTACCGGTACATTAATTAACATTAGTATGATAGTTACACAAGGTGCAGAATGGTCAAATCCAACGTTTCTTCAGAAGTACGTGCCTAATTTTTCGTAACAAAGACTCTCGCCCTGAGCTCAATATGGCGCCCGCGCCACCGTGACAGAGCTCAACCACAAATACAATGGACACACTAGTAACCGATTTTGAGAACGATTTATTTAACGTGCCTGTTTTTTAAATCGGTTCTAGTTTACACCCTGTTTTACATATAATGTGTGCAGATTAGAACATATTTTTGTATCGTGCGCTATGATGAACTTATTAGTAATATAGAATACAGGCTATCCATAAATTATTTTAATACTAATACAGTGGTGACCGTAATATAAGATATAGGAACTTTTCTAAACGCAACATAACGATAATAATTCTCTAGAAAGAGCGATTATGTGAATTAGTTTGCTCGATTATGTAGATGATAACAGAGAAACTTCACATTTTGAAGTAAAATATAATACTGATATTGTTTGGTTACAATAAAATTGTTTTTCTGGAACTTTTAAGATGATTGCCATCAAGGCGATATTTAGAAGGACCTTTTTACTGTTTACTATTTATGTTTACTGTTTACTGTTTTGTTACTGTTTCTTACACTTTAGTTTTTAATGTAAAAAAAATCCACAACAGTAAAAAAGTTCTGAAGATTTTGACATTTTGGTAAAACAATAATTATCTGCACTTTGATTGCACATTTTATTTTTTACAGGTTATCCTAATAATAATATATCTTTGATAATAAGCCTCTATAACTAAATTGTATTAAGTAGCAATAATAACGAAGGAATGTAAAGAAATTAATTAAAAATAAATTTAATTTGGCCACCACTGGACTAACTTAAGAATTACATTTCATGATCCATCAGAATATAAAAGTGCTAAAGATTAAATGTGTGTTTTGTTGTTTTTATCTAACCCTATATTACAGTTGTCATACAGTCAACATAACTTGAGGTGTAAATTCCTACTTTAAAAACTGTCTTTATTTTGCAATTGACTTCAGAAATGGCAAGAGTATGTATCAATTTTATATCATTTGTATAAATTTAATGAAAATACTATGATCACCGATAGACTATCGACGTGTCTGTGACATCGTTCGCTCCGCAGACTGCACACATAATGTAATCGGTTCACATACAGACATATAGACGTCTACTTATAAAACATCATATGTACTTCATATAAGTAGTAACAAAATAAATTACGTATAGTTTTTCAGTGATAACTCTTTGTACATTATTCATTATAAGTTTTTTTTTTTTTAACAAAATGGTTAACGCGGGGTTTCTATAGAAACTATGGTTATAACCGGATAGGCCGGGTGTTTCACGTTATTTTCATACATTTGTAATTTAAGGACTTGAGATTCTAACCAGTAGAATATCAAATACAGAATGATGCTTTTAAATCTAGGATGCAAGGAACACGTGAAGATATGTATGGTAAAAGTAGTTACTAGTCCTAACAACAACCAGAATTTACGGACCTCCGTGGCTAAAACGGCGACTCTTCATACAGTTATAAATAAAAATCAATAAATAATTTAAAACTTTACGAATATGCTAACGCATACGAAGTAACAAAACAACAAATATCTTACCAACTACTCATCAAACGTCAATTAAGTTTTAAGACTAAAATTCTTTGGCTCGATGAAAAAAATGGCCAATTATAACACAATTTAAAAATGGAAATTAAATTACCGTCATTTTATGAAGCCTTTACATTTTAGCACCATAAAAAAATCCAAGTACATTTAGCTAGACGCCGGCCACCAATCACAATGCCTCTTACACGATATTTATTGTTCCACCCTGATGTCCTTACTCAATTATTGATATTTGCGCAAATCCTACCAGTGTTTGGTCGTCGAAGTCTTCATTGGGCCCAACCGAGTTCTGCAATAGAAACAATGAAATCAAAACTATGGAAAAACCAAATAACATGTGAGGATCGAACCCAGGTTCATCCTGATGGTCATCGAATTGACGGCTAGTAACGGGTATCTATATAATATAATACCAGCCTGTAACTGTCCCACTGTAGGGCAAAGGCCTCTCTTATACAGAGAGAGCATAAGCATTGATCACCATAAGTTTGCTCAAGACGGTTTGGCGATTTCAAGCATCTATTGACTATTATAAGTCCAGGTTATCTCCCAAAATAAACCCAGAAAGAAACTACATATTGGAAAAGACACATTGGTACAGTTCGCGCAAAACTTTATGAGCCCTCTGAAGTTAGGCCCGATTACGTAACCGCGCATGGTACAGTTGAGCGCACAATCATTATTGTAAGTATTTAAAAAAAAATCATAGTACATTTATGCATATCAAAAAGTATTAAGATTTTAGGTATTTTTTACGTGCAGTAAGATATTAGACTAAACAGGTAGGTATTTATTTAAATAAATTAAAAACTTTAATATAAAACTTGTGCATGTCTTTATTTATGGCGGAGCTACACCTTCCATATACATTTCTTCAAACTAGTGCCATACTGACACCTGGCATGTTTGGGTCTCTTGCAGCCGCTAAAAAACTCTTTATTGTACTTAAAGAGACACCTGTAGCTGCCGCAGTTCGCTTTTGCACCATTTTCAGGTCATACTGAAGACCGTCTTCAGCTTCCTTTTTCATAAAGTTGAAAACATCAAACACCATTTTACGTGTTTGGCGACGTAGCACATTAAAGCGTTCGCGAGGCATATTTAAATAAACCAAAAAGTTCGATAACAGTAAGAAACCACAATAATAGAACAAACAAATAACAAATACAATATAACGGTGACAAAACTTAACAACAACAATAACATAAACAAATAAAAATAACGAAAACAAAAACAGTAACAAAAATTTACAATAGCAATGAAAATTAATTGTTGCACTAGAGTCTAGTGCAACAATTAATTTTCATTGCTATTAGTACGTAGTAGTAAGTACAGTCTAGTGACTAGACTGTACTTTCGTCTACAACGCGCGCAAGTGTTGTGTAAGAACGTAGCACACACTAAGGTACGGTGCAACGGGACGCGAGCGGTGGTACGGCGCGGGGCGCGGGGTCCGGTGCCCTCCCCACGCCGTCCCGTCCCTCGGATACCTATTATATGCGTACTGCGCAGCGACTAGCGTGCGTGTTCCGAGAGCTCAAAAAGTTTTGCGCGAACTGTACTTGCCCAGATTTGAACCACGACCTAGTGCATGAGAGGCATGTCCTTGCATGCGGAAGGCCAGTAGTATTGAAAGAATTCTTCATAATACTCTTGCCATTATCCCAGTCAAAATTCAAAATTCAAACTAGGCTGAGAATCAGCACTTTTCGAATGTCAAAATTACATAAGACAGTCCCCCAAAACGCCCGCCCTTCACCACTTCCTAGTGCTTTAGCTGGGAAGAAGAAGTGGCGCAACAAACTCCCCAGCAGCACAGCTGTCTATTCAGTTAGGAAAAAAAAATGATTCTATATGTATTCAAGATAATTTACATTACGCAAAACATAATTAAAATTATAAATAAATAGCCATATGACAGCTAGCACACGCCAATATACCAAATCAAGCAGAAATAAAAACAACTAAACGTAAACAATATTTAAAAAAGAAAAAGCCTTCAGGCATAAAGGGTGTGCCCACTTACATATAGCTGTAACTAGAAGTTATAATTGATAAACTAGGACCATCGAGGTAAAATAAATAATAGTCGAGGTCGCTAGATAACCACATATTGCAATACAACTCATAAAAAAAAACATTGTAATGAGTAGATTATGTCAACAATAAATTAAAATAAATTGACTTATAAAGTAAGTCGCTAGTTAGGCCCAGTGTTTTTGGGGTCGGCGCTACTTATGTATTAGCCGTCATATCGGAAGACAGTAGTCACCTCCTTTCTAGTGTTTCTTTGGTCTTATAGACATCCACATTCATACTCAGAACTTTCCTCGCGACATTTCAGTCACTTACCAAATGGAATGTAACCGCCTTAGAGGGAACGGGGATATCGGTCAGCTGTGCGTCCAGCAGTTTGGCTAGGTTGACAGATATGGGCACGGAGTCGTGCGGGTCAACGAGTCCTGCACCAACCAGTTCCATAGCGATGCCCTCGGCCGTGTCCTTACCTACGATGTACTCGAAACGTATGTCGTTGAGCTCGCGACGCGAATTCCTGAAAATGTTTCAGAAATTCGTCAGATATAGTCTAGATAGATAGAAATCACTTTATTCATAATCATGTGCCTATTTAGCCTTTTATGTTGGGGTTTCCTAACGTTCTATTCTGGGGTCCGCTTCTTCGGGCAGGTGGGAAAATAAAAACAGCCACACCGATCGATCTTCAAGGTTACGCTGTCCGCCGTCGGTCCGTAGATGGGTCAGGCTGTCATTCATCCAAGGACTGACCCGGCAAGCGTTGTTGCGACCCGTTCGAAGACTAAGTTGCTTCAACATGTTTACTCGTATGTTGGATTTTATTTTATGTTGGTATGGCGAGATGTATTCTGTGCGAATAACCATTTTTTTTTCTTTTATTTATTTGTACGTGTAACCTAGTAGGGCTGTACTGTCGTGAAGGTTCGCATAATCGCGACGAGTAAAATTATATCCTTTTCTATACTATTAGGCCAGTCAGCTTATTACATGGCCCTTAGGGCTAACAATGCTACTAGATTGTGTTGTGTTGATCGTTGAAATCGATTGTTAAAATCGATCTATTGTAGTGCATCGTAGCCGAATTACAATAATCGATCGAACATTGATTATGTTTCGAGGACCGAGCGGTAGACTGCAATATAGTTATTTATACATGGTGTTCCTTTTGATATCCAATAAGTCCAGGGTATTAATGAGACCATGCCATATAATCAACAGGTATGTTTTTTTAAAAATAATATTTCGACAATTTCACGATTATTTATGTATATAATTCAGCCTATCTTTTACCATAAAAAATGACATCGTCGCATTTTCTTAGCTTGTTTTATTATGAATAATTGTTTGAATGAAAACTCGTATTATTCCTCGTACTTAACAATGAAACTTAGATGCACACATCGAGTCATTTATAAGTTATCTTCGAAATTAAGTACTTTTGAAAAAAAAACCCTTACTTCCCTTGATTGATCTCATTCTTAATTTTATTCTGTTAGTTTTTATTTAGTATCTGTTTTCTTTTTACGTACATTGCATGCCGAAAGGTAAATATTACTAAGACTGTATTATACAATTATTACATGAATGTAAAACATCTGCACATTTTTTAACCATATTCACAATTAAATGATTTTGAATTTGGAATAAGTAAAAATAATACAAAAAGTCTTAGAACAATCTAAGAGTTTTTGAATTATTTTAACTTATAGCATACTAGCTTCCGCCCGCGACTTCATCCGCGTGAAATTTCGGCCCCCGACCCACCCGCGCTGTTACTTCGTTTTCACTTAGCATTCTTTCTGATTTCTGAGCCGTAGCGTGATGTTACACAGCTTATAATCTTCCTCAAGAATGGGGCTACCCAATACAAAAAAGATTTTTTTCAAATCTGACTGGTAGATCCGGACATTACCCCAACATACAAACTGTTTAACTATTGTCCTATTGTAAAAGCCGTGTGCCCGATGGGACTTGCATCTCTTATGAACTTTCGAAAATCCATCCATTTAGGCTGTGCGTTGTCTATCAGTAAATGAACGACTAAGATTTTTATGAAGTAGATGGTTATACCCAGACCCACCTTAATCTTAATACTAAGTTAATGACAGGTGGTTCTCCGTCATCAGAATTAAAATCGAAGCGATTCCGTATAGGTACTTGCAGAACTGGCGCGGGTTTTGGCTGCTTAGGTTGATCCTGTAAAGCAAATAGTATCATTAAACTCTAGGGAAAGCTTTTCCTTTAACCGGATTTAAGGTATTCTTAATTGAGGCGGAACGCGTTAGGGAGAGGCAAACTTCGCGCCCTCACGCCCCTAGCCGCCGCAGGAGGAGACTCGGCCGGGAATCACAAGCCGATTCCCGGCCACCGTAGGCGCGGGCTTGCGGACGGTGAGCAATGGGTAGCTCGCCGTCCGGTAAGGACCAAGCCCGGGTCGACGGCGCGTTGTGTTCCACGCGCGCCTAAGAGATGTCAGTGTTGGAGTATAGCAAAAACAAATCAATCCTACTTCAACACTATCGTCTTTCTCTTTCTAACTCATAATTTATTTATTTTTCTATCCGAGCCCGCCCTTATCCACTTGATGAAATCCTTATTTTCTCATAGTGACTGTACTACACTTTTAACCTTGTGTGGGATCACACGTCTCACATAATTCAAAAACACACCTTCCTTTAAATAAAGAAAAGGATAATAAACGTATTATTGAAATCCTTAGAACGGTCTTTGCTTTGGTGTCCAACCTTCTTTCGACCCTAACAGTCAGCGAGTGAAGGGGTCCGATGGGACCATTGCCTCCCGGGGTTGCGGAAAAGTCCCAAAGGGATACCGTGGCAACCGAAGGAACACGGGTGGGTTTGAGTCAGTAAGTCTGACACGCCCTGACGCTCCGCCCAGACTTATTTGATGATTCCCACCCAAAAAAAAACAAAAAAAGGTATTCTTAATTCTTATTGGGTATAATGAGTAGATGCAGTAGTTGCTGCCTTGTTGGTGTAGTTATCGCAATAACCGCTACTGTTGAACATGAGGACAAGCCGAGCAATGGGTTTTTCCACCTGGAATTTCTAAGTAGCAGCCCGGAGTCTAGATTTGTGCCCCGTTGATGGCAATAGGCGCGCTAAACATATAAAACATAACTGGCGAAATGTGGGACTCCTATAGGACCTCTGCCAAAACCTTTGGGGATGATATTATGTTTACAAGTACTCTTCAGCAGGAGCGCCACAGCACTGTTTCACAATACCGCTAGAGTTTGCAGATGAGTCAGGGGCCGTTGGTCTTCAGCTACATTAGACTTAATAGGTTATTCTGAACTTATTTTCACCATTATCACTGCCGCTAGCTGGTTAATGGGTCGTTTGTCTTCGCTGTAGGACGGCTCTTTATCAGACTTAATAGGTTAATGCCAATCTCACCTCATTGCCTTCGTTATCACTGCCACTAGAGTCGGCCTTCGTCAGCTGGTTCATGGGTCGTTGGTCTTCGCTGTAGGACGGCTCATCATCGGACTCCGGAGCCTCGACTGAAGGCTCCTCTTCTACCTCACTCCACACCCACTCGCCAGTCACAGTGCGGTGTAGCCTGCCAGACGCACCCTTCGTATGTTTACTAGCCTGGAAAATATTTATAAGTTTTAATAAAACACAAAAAATTACATCACTTTCGTTTATTTTTTTATTCGACGCAAAAGCGATACACACCAACGCTTAGTATAGTTTTAGTACGCCATTATTTTAGATAACCCTATAAGTTTGCAACAGCACTTGCTCATTTCAATGTTTGGCGACGAAACCAATATTATAAACTAATTTTCACACCACCTGCTCAGTAATGCCAAATCATGTCATGCAAACCTAACCTAATACAAGTCATTTAAGCCCTAGGCTCTATCCGGGCAATAATATTGTGCTGAATTTCATTATGAACCACTGGTCATTAAAGTGATGTGAATTTGGAACCACAACTAAGAAAATCGATGGAAACATTTAGCAAAAACAAGAACAAACTTAAACATTGTAGTTGTAAAACATTTTCTGCCATACATTTCAACTGCAAATATAAGTTTATACGCACAATATTGTGAGATTTACCATGTTATTTTAAGACCATAGACTTCATAATTATAGGTTACCCTATAATCTATAAGTATAGAACTTTTGTATTTTTTTCAAAATTATAGGCTCTGTACTTTCGGAGATAAGTGGGGGTGGGAATGGTCAACTTCATCTATTTTCTTTAATAACATAAAAACCATTTAGTTAAAAAAAAAAAATACACTTGAGACCCTCATGGTTAAGCTCTTTCATTTGATAGGTCACACGGTATACTGCGCAAAACTTTTTTAATTTTTTAGTTTGTCTGCCTCGTGACTCATATTTAAAATTCTTCAATTCTTTTATTTATGTTACACATCTAGAAAGAAAGAAAGAAAGAAAATACGTTTATTTGCGGTAAACATGACGCAAAAAAGAGCTTACACAAAAAAAAACAATTTAGAAAAGGTTGCGGGAAACATGCGTCACATCCACGCAAAACGGCTATCGCTCAGCATTATGCTGCGACCCTATGCAAGACAGAGCCCCAGCGCTGATTTTCAGCGACGACCGGCGCCGACGTATTGACGTCATTCGGTGCAGCAAAAAACAATAACTAGGACGCTGTACCCGCACTGTACAGCAGTACTGTACACAGTACAGCGTACTTACAGAAAAATAATATAATTAAATTTAAATGTGATTAAAATAAAAGAAAAAGGAAACACACATGCTACGAGAATATCATCCTCAAAACGTTTTGCGCATTATGTAGTGGCAACTTTTCGAAGCGTCACTACCAATAATAAACTCTGTATAGTCTATGGTTACACTCAACAGGAAGTTATGCAAAATTATGTAAGGAATTACAAAATGGCCAATGATGTAATAATATGCAACAGCAAAAGTTATGTCATGTCAGTGTTCTGTTCAACCTATCAACTATGCGTTTGTGAGTGAATGTGAAAGGTGAGATGGACCCAATAAAAAAGACAAAGCCTAGGAAGCTGAAGGGTGACCCGATGTCCCAACTACTATATTAATAGTAGCTTTGGAGCTCCAACAACAGGAAGGTATAAATATGAAACAGTTTAGAAGTCAGAGTCACGATTAAAAATACAAGATAGAACAACACAAATAACTAATACGATAATTGAAATTTAATTTGAAATAATAAAAATAATAATGAATATTTAGCAATAAACATGGGACTAGTAATATGATAAATCAAAAAGTATTCGAATAAATAGGTTGTCAACATTGAAAGAATGCGGACAGGGGTAACGCTGACGCTGCCTGCAGTCCCGTCAGACAGGGGAACGAATGCCATGCCGCGGCGCTGCCGGAGATCCAAAACCAAGTACCGCAGGCCATGACCCATGAGGTGAGCAAAGATAAAAATAAGTATGAGATTTAAAAACTTATTGTTCAAAGAGTTGTACATGCAACAATAACTTCTTTAGTTGAAATTTAAATGACTGTATTGTTTTTAGGCCTCGCATTGGTGGTGGAAGGTCATTCCAGCAGCGCGTGGCCGCAAACTTGAAGCTACCTCTGAAAGCTGCGGTTTTATGCCGCTGCATGATTAGCGGGCCAACTACAGAACGAAGACCATATTTGTAATGAGCTTGTCTCCAGGTCAGCTTTCCATATAAATAGTGCGGCTTATGGGTTGTTACAATACCAAACATTAAACTGGCCAAGTGAAGTTTCCGCCTGGCAGCCATTTTTAGTGTCTTCAGTTGGTTTATGTATGGGGTCACATGATGCCTACGAGGGACATGAACACAAAAACGAACACAGGCATTTTGAATTCGCTGAACTAACCTGTCTGTCCTACCGAGCAGGCAGGGCCCATAGACAGTGTCACAGTAGTTGAGCTTAGATAGGATCAGACTGTCAACCAGTTGTTTTCTCAGTGGTACGCTAAGAAAATTACGTATACTATATAACACTTTAAGCCTATAAAAACAATTTCTGAGTACATTTTTTAAATGAGCCTCGAAACGTAGCTCTGGATCTAGGATTAGACCCAGACTACATGCCTGTTCTACTCGCTCAATAATCTCCCCCTTAATCCGAATCTCTGGTTTGGCAGACAGTATTGCAGCAACTTGTTTTTTTGTACCCAGCACATGAACTTTGACTTCAATGGGTTCAGAACCAGAGAGTTCTCTTCAGACCAGGTCACCACTCTATGCAGGTCCTCATTCACCCTCTGCACCGCCAACGCTGTATCATCCCCTTTAAAGGATATGTACAATTGTATATCATCAGCATACATGTGATATTTGCAGTTTAAAAAGGATTCCGTAACATCAGCGCTGTAGAGGATGTACAGCAAAGGCCCCAGAATCGATCCCTGCGGGACTCCCCTGGACACCGGGAGTGGAGGGGATGACAGAGTTGTTCCATCTGCCTTGTGGATCTGCACGTACTGTGACCTACCAGTTAAATAGCTATTAAACCAATCTACAGCGTCACGGTCAAAACCATAGTATGTTAGCTTGGACAGCAGCAGGTTGGTATTAATAGCGTCAAAGGCCCGCGAGAAATCCAGCAGGACCAGGACCGACCCCTCCCCCCCATCACGTGCCTCCAGGATACTGCCAACTACATCTATCAGAGCCGTTGCAGTGCCTCTTCCCTTACGGAAACCTGACTGAAATTCAGGGAGAATGTTGCTAGCCTCCAAGTATTCAATTACCTGTAGATACACCACACGCTCTAGAATCTTTGACAGGCAGGGCAGTATACTAATTGGCCTGAGTTCTTTAAAATTGACCGGGTCACTAACTTTAGGGATAGGGCGAACAATGGCGCGTCTCCAGAGGCTAGGGAATGTGCGCGATTCTATGGACCTGTTAATGATATCAGTGATGGCTTGCAGAGTAGTTGGCAATGTGAGTGTTAACATTTCCAAACTGATACCATCAACACCCCGAGCGTTTGATCGCAGATTCTTGACTATCCTCTGAATTGTCTCCTGGTTGGTTATAGTGAGCGAGAACTCGGCTGGACTGTGCCTGCGAGAAGAAAAGCAGGACATTAGTGAGACGTTATCGTTACAGTTTCCTGGAACATCCAAAAAAGCCGCATTGATACCATCTGGATTGTCAAAATGACTTGGCAGTAGCCTTTCTCTGTGGTCTGGAAGTACATCTGACTTCAAATTACGCCACAGAAGTTTGGGGTCCTTACTTTGATTGTTGATGTTTTTTGTGTAGTATGCTGTCTTTTCCCTCACTAATGCGGCGGCGGCTTCATGCTTAAGATCCAGGTAGTTCTGCTTATGATGCGGTTCTTTGGTTTCACGACATCTGCCCCTAGCTTCATCCCGCAGCCCGAACATCAGACGAATATCGCCCGTGATCCAAGGCGTGGGCCGCTTATAGAAGGTCTTTTTCTTGATAGGAGCGTGAAGATCAAAAAGCTGGAGAATCCATGAATCAAAAGTATGTACCATGGTATCGACATCACACATATCTCCTATAGTAGACCAGGGTATCATGTTCAAATCCTTATGGAAATGATCCAGCATGATGTCTGAAAGGGAGCGAAACTCAACCACCCTAGGTTTAACCTTTGGCTTCTTAAAAACAGATTCGCATGTAATGAAGGAGTGGTGGCCTAGCTCACTGATATGGTTCACCTCAACATTTCGCGTTATAGCATCAGTGCATACGATGTCGATGAGCGAACTACTGTTACCTACAAAGTGTGTCGCTGATTGAACTAATTGAGCAAGGCTCAAGTAATCAAAAAAGTCCGCAAGCTGCCTTGATTTTGAGCTGTTTGCATCCAACAGATTAACATTTAGGTCACCCAACAGTACCAGATTATCATACGGGGCTAATGCACTAATACTGGCAGTTATTGCGTCAAGGAAAAGCTCCAAATCCTGCCAAGGCGGGCGATACGCAGTCCCAATGAGAATTTTTTTTTTATTAATGGTTAGGCCCAGCCAAAGCTGCTCCACATCAGGGTGTTCAGGATGAGCTCTTACACGCGCGTTAATACCATTCTTTATATAAAAAGCAACTCCCCCGCCACGCCCACCCCGGGTAGTCACAGGTCGTGGCACGTGCCTAAATTTGTACCCAGGTACACTAGGAGCGCGGTCCTCTTCCCCCTTGCGTAACCATGTCTCATTGATAGCCATGATATCCACAGAGTGGTTACCCATTGCAATCAAGAACTCATCCTGATTTGTCCCTAAAGAGCCTGCATTTAGTAGACCAAACTTAATATATTTACTGGGAGCCATCAGTGCTAATAGGTAAAGGTATAAAATATAAAAGTGTGATGATATTATGGTACGATAGAATGTGTGAGGGTGTTTTGTGAAGGTTTAGTTGGGCACTATGGGAAGAGTGTATAGTTATGACTAACAAAAATATTATGATTAATAATACTTCTTGTACATAATTTTGATTAAATAGATAAGGTGAAAATAGACATTGCACATAATATAATAGAAGTAAATATAGTATGAGAGTAAAATAGTATAACGTGGGTACATAGGCTCCATACACCTCCGATCTATGGCTGAGCACGCTATGAAAACGGTTGCGACGCAAATTTCCCACAGCATAAAAAAATAAAGTAAAAGTAATTATACAAAAATAGACACAAAAATAATTAAGGCGTGTTATTTCCAGTTCCGAAGACACGAGATAAGTCCTCACAGGCAACTTCCTGGCGAGGATGCGGCCCTGCTTGATCCACACAAACTTCCAGTCGAGGAGACTGGCTGCATCCCGTGCCTTACGAAACAACAGACGGTTGGCTTTCGTCAGCCGCTCGTTGAGGAAGAACCGCTGCGCTGGAGCAGGCATGTCGAGGTCAGCAGTGGTCGCTCCACGTCGCACTCGCGCGCTTGCCAGAAGCTGGTCGCGCAGGTCCCGACGAGCAAGACGCACGACCATCGGCCGCGGACGAGATTCAGTCGGTCCCGCTGAGCTTGTCGCGTTGAGCTGCCTTCCCCCAACACGTTCCGCACTAACAATGTCACGATCGTCAAGGCTGACCCCTAGCTTGTGGCCAATGACCTTAATTATATGAGCTGGGTTTTCCGCCTTTCCCTCCGGTAAATTTGTCACCTCTATGTCGTTAGCAAGAAGCTCCTGGTCCCTGTCATTAAGCTCTCGCCTCAAATCCTCCACAATCTTGTCCACGTTGGCTGAGTTCGTGGAATCCGAAACAGCACGCCGCTCCAGCGCGTCCACCCTGGCCTCCAGACTGTCGATGCGCGTGCTGCAGGTATTTAAGGTGGTTTTGAGCTCCGCCATTTCCACCTCCATCTCCTTTCTAAACACCTGAATCTCTGCACGCACCATCCTCAGCTCCTCAATGATCACCTGCAAGTCGGTTCCAGGTGCAGGCAAGGCGGGTGGGGGGATCGAGGTTACACTAACGGGGCTGACAGTCTGCGTGAGTTCATGTCCAGAACTTGCCTCAGAACTATTAGGCGTACTAGAGCCCGTAATACCTGGAGTCACGGTGTTATCAGTGGGGGGGCTTTGTGTGGGACCTCTAACAGGAGTTTCGGTCCTATTGTCTCGATCAATATTTTTTTTGCATTCTGGACAACGCCAGCTATTTGATAAATTGGCTTTCGTAGGGACGCCCACACACACTCTGTGATACAGTACCTGGCACTTGCCACACCTAGCGCCCTCTAGCGTCGATATAAACCGCCCACAACCTCCGCATTTGATGCCCGGCATGGTTAGCGACGTCCTGTGAACTAGCTCAGCAGGTGGTATCAAGGATGTTCGCTAGATGGCGGCAGTAACGATTGTCCTCACGGGTCGATAGGTCGTTTGCCGCTACGAAAACAGATGGCTCTGTTATCAAGGCGACGTGACCGATTGTGTTAATATAGTGGGTAACGATTTATTTTCGTCAATTTCCTGAGGATGTTTTTGTGATTTTACGGCCCATATACGCACTATTTATTGCTCACTACAATGTATGTTTTGCTGATTACCACTATGATCACTATTAAACGGATTCTAATGCACTTTGACTTTTATTTCTATTTTTTTTTTATAAAAAATTTGGACAGCGAGCCACACCGATAGAGACGTCAAACGTCACTCTGTGTTAATTGATATGTGTACCAAAATGCAACTTAATCGGTCCATTAGATTCGGAGCAAATTAGCTGTGACATACAGACAAAATGAAAGACAGACAGACACACAAGTGATTCTTTAAGCTTATTACTGTACTGCAAGCTGTACTTTAGTACGGAGCGGAGCGGAGTGGGGCGCGTCGTCGTGGATTGCACTATCTATATAGTTATTATTAATGTTATTTCGCAATTTAATAGAGATATTATTGTAAACATAAATAATAATAAAAATAAATTACTAAAGAAAATCGAATTGGTTTTTATTACCTCGCAGTTGGTGCGAAAAGTTGAGTATTCTCTTCGGGGATAAAGGTGTCTTCGTCTTGGGCGAACTTGAATTCCTCGCACCGCTCGGAAAACCTAGAATCCTTAGTTGGATTCGGGATTTAAAATAGCGCCCGTGACTTTAGAGACTGCTTTATCCCCTTAGTAAATAATCTACTATTTGTCTTCGCATTCGGCTTTGGCTAACGCCATGAAGAAGCTGCGCTTGCATCACATACTGTATATGAGCGTTTCGAAATTACAGACTCGTTGACGTGGCGTTAGCATTGCGTATGCGCGGCGTATAGAACGCACGCTGACATTGAACCACCCTCACATTCAGTGCAGTAAACAGTAGGCGTTTATTGCACTGAATCTGAGGCTGATGCAAAAAGGTTGTTTCACTAATCGCAACAGCTAAAAAGGGCTTTATAAGGAACCGCTTTTTTTTTTTGTCGAAGCCGGATGGCGTGTTAGATGGCAGGCTGTACAGAACCCCTTAGCAGTAAATATTTATAAGCCCATAATTTGTGGATAGTTACCTTATACACCCTAGTTTCCATACTAGGACCAATAGCGACTAGAGTTTGTGTTAAATATTTTCTGTCCTTCGCCTTCTTGAAGAATGGATGTTTTAGTAACTCTGTAGCCGTTGGCCTTTTCGACGGATCTTTTTGCAAACAATCTATGATCATTTTCCTAAAGGTTTTTCCATACGCTTTGTATTGCTCTTTCTCGTCAGCACCTGTAAATAAAAATATTTATGTTATATACATATTATATGTATACAGACAAATTGTCAAAAATAACATAAATATTAAATAAATTAGGATAAATGTTTTATTTGAGGATACAGCATTTTTATAATGCCGCAGTCATGTGACATTGAACATTTGTTGTAAGCGCTAGTTCAGACACGGCGGGAGCCGCACCGTTTCTGAATCGCGTGGGAACCGCGCGAGTCTTATTTATGAATTAATTATTTATGAAATGTGAAGACACGTTGGAAAAAAAGAGTATTTTAGGTAACATTACATAACATCACGCCTTGTTTCCCCGAAGGGTAGGGCAGAGGTGTACCTGTAGTACACCCACATTTCGCCAGTTATGTTTTTTTAAGTCCCATGTAATAGGGGGCGAGCCTATTGCCATCAACCGGGCACATTTCCAGACTCCGGGCTACTACTGAGAAAATCCTGTTGGAAAAGCCCAATAATACTTTGCCCGACTTGGGAATCAAACGCAGGACCTCATGCTCAGCAGTAGCGCTTGCGACCACTAGACCAACGAGGCAGTATTTTATTTAAGTAGGTATTTATTCATCAAAAATAAATTGACAGAATTATATTTTTGTGTCTTGCCATGGAACACGCCCGTCATTCACAAAGTAATGAGCGAATTTATCTCATAGATAACGGTGCCCCTCTTCCTGCATGCAATGTATTGAGACTAGTCATTGGTGCAGTGTATAAAGTATCTTTATATTTTACACCATCCTCATATAGTTATGTAGAGCGCAACATGCTTTTATTATGTATTCAGAAAAGTCTATGCTTACATTTATAGGCCTATGAAAGATACGCCATTTGTTTCCCAAAATACCAAAAGTTTACGTCGGGCTCTCGATAACCTATAGTTAAAAATCCTTTTCATCCCACCATCTCGGAAAGAGTATTTTTAATCTTCAGTATCTGAGTGGAAAAGCCGTTTTTATTCTCTAGAGGATAAAGTAAATTGAATTTAGAACATCGTGTGCACTAAGTTTGTGAATTAAAAAAAACATTAAACCTATTTACTGCTACCTCTATGGTGCCGAATATATCATACAACTTTTACTTAATTTGTTAAAAACTCAGACTCGGAACCTTCTTGGTGTTCTTTTTTCAATTTGCTTTGTACGCGGTTCTTTACGCGGCATTTTTTCACGTCATTGTTAAACCTTAGGTATATTAAAAACAAGAAACTTGAAAACAAGTGAAAAAACTAAAATGAGTGATTCTAGCGACGAGGAAGTTTGCTTGACGCCAACAGAATTGACTGAAACTGTTAATAATGCGCAAATGAGCTTTCTCCCTCAACAATCACGCGAGAAGTATTTAAAACAGTACGATATGTTCAACACGTGGCGACTAGCAAAAGGAGCCAAAACTTTCTCAGAAAACGTTTTGCTGGCATATTTTATAGAATTATCCGAGAACAAGAAAGCAAGCACTCTATGGAGTACGTATTCGATGCTAAAAGCAACAATAAAGATGAAAAAAGACAAACATATCGATACCTATCCTAAATTAGTGGCATTTTTAAAAAGAGCCTCATCTGGTCATCAACCAAAAAAATCGAAGGTTTTCACAGTATCTGATATTGAAAAGTTTCTTAACGAAGCACCCGATTCCGTATATTTGGCGGCAAAAGTAAGTCAGTTGCACATTCAGTATCTACTTAAGTATATTAATCTCAATTAAATAGTATACTTAGTAGATGTTGATAGGCATAATTATGCGTTCATATCAATTTTATTCATTTATCTACTACAATACTCTTTACGTTACAGGTTGTTCTTATTATTGGAATAAACGGAGCATGTCGAACTAATGAACTAACACAACTTAATGTCAAAAACATTGAGAAACATTCAGATGACTTACTATTAATTAATTTACCTAATACAAAGACAAAAAGAGACCGCAACTTCGTCATTCGCAAGGAATACGTAACGATTGTTGAGAAATATCAAGCCTTACGCCCGCCTAACACTCCAATCAATCGATTTTTTCTACAGTATCGCAATGGAAAGTGTGTTAGACAGCCTATGGGTACTAATAAAATTGGCAGTATCCCACGAGAAATAGCAACATTTCTTGAACTTCCAGAACCCCTGTTGTACACGGGTCATTGTTTCCGACGAACTTCAGCCACACTTTTGGCTGATTCCGGAGCTGATCTGCTGTCCCTTAAGCGCCACGGAGGCTGGAAGTCCAATGCAGTTGTAGAGGGATACATAGAGGATTCCATCCAAAATAAGTCTAAAATATGTGAAGGCATCGTAGGAGCCATTACACTGAAAGAGCCTCAATCGGATCCTTGTACTGGCCCTTCTACATCAAAAATAAGCCGTTATGAAACACCTAACCATCTCCCTCTCTCTCCAACATTCACGCCAAGGGAATCCGATGAATCGGTACAACTATTAAGTATGACAGATAGTTTACCGAAAAACAGTACACAAGTGACTAACACCAATATTACAGTACCAAACAAAAATATTACACTCAATTTAAATAACTGTAGCAACGTTACTTTAAAATTTTCTTAATTATACCTTAGTATTATTTTGTTATAATTTAAAGATTATTCTGTAATACCCACCTGTCATAATGTAGTAATTAATACCTAAACTGAAATAAAAGTGTACCTATCTTGTGATTGTAAACGTTTTTTTTTTTGCATTTAGTCATTTCCTCGCTGAGGTGGAATGAAAAGTTACGTGTTGCACTCGAGTGCAAAGATTTTTCACCTCGTGCTCTTTTGATTCCCTCGCTAACGCTCAGGATTCTAATTTTGAATCACTCGCTGCGCTCGTGATTCAATTTTAGAATCCTTCGCTTGCTCGTTCATCAAAATTGAACACGCGGTTAAAAAGCAACTTTGCACTCTTGTATAACAAATAACTATTTTTCATGTGGGAAACATTTGCCTGCTTATGGTCGCATAAAATTTTCTGCTAAACTGAAGGCTTCATCTCGCAACTATAACCCCAGTAGAACACCGCCGTGAAGCCGTAGCCGCGAAGCCGTAGCCGCGAAACCGTAGCAGCGAAACCGCTGTAGTTAAATTCAATAGACTCGCGTCATTTTCCGCTACTCTCATCCGATTCGAGTTGCGGAACATGACGTGAGTCTATTTCGCTGCTATGGTTTCGTAGCGGAGGTGTGCTACTGGGGTGACATAAGGCAGTGGTGTTGGATCCAGGTTAGATATTGGTTTAGGTTTTGGTATATTTAATGATTTTTCTATCAGTCAATTATAAAATAGATTTTTTTTTTAATTTAGCGGAATCAATGCTTTTTCTTTTATAATTATATTGCCCCAATGTCAACATAGGTAAAACAATAGTTGGCGTCGCAAAGTGCCAAGAGCACTATAGATAAATGTTTGTAGCTGTGATACAAAGATCCCAAATCGACAGGCTTTATAACTCGGATATGCTTGCCCTCAGCACCAATGCAATTTGGAAAATTCGAATATCTCTCAAAGTCTTGAGCTATTATCTTCCAGAAATCTTCAATCGCTACACGGGCATGACTTTAATTACCAACTTTTTCCACAATGATTTACCCACTTCACGGACAATTCCTGTAATTGTAGATTTTCCAAAGCGGTAATTGTGTAGCGGTTACACCGCCACATACGAGCTACGCATCAAAGACATGACGTCACACAAATCTGCATCGCGCAATTAGAGTTTACCGCGCGAACGACATAGATAAGACTATCCGACATCAACAGTCGGGCAGTCGGCCCGCCAGACATAACACCCGTCTGGTTGGAGGATCCTCCCTTTTCTATGGTGGAAGAGTGAACTTTACACCCTGTTCCTCATACCCCTAAAGTTGTATCTAAGTTCTCCAAATGAACAACCCGTACCAAGATATCTGACACGAGAAAATTAATAATGATATTATATTCGGGTACACAACACTCCAAAAAAAATGGAAAAACATACGGGATAGTTACTATAAAGAGTACAAAAAAGTTAAAACAACTCCTTCCGGTTAAGGTGCTCGTAAAGGAGCCCAATTTTTTTTTTTTTTAAGACTTACTTTCCTGCAGAAGACTGTAGACAACAATTATACTACTAATAATATGGAAGAACAGCCAAATTAAAGTGAGGAAAGGCAAAGTGAATTCATTAATGAGACAAGTCAAGGAAACGCCAATGCAACTAAAGCCACTGAAATTCGTCCCCCTAAACGAAACAAAAAAAATATCCCGGAGGAACGAATAACTGATTTACTAGAAAAAAACATTGGAGTCACGACAAACTTTGCAGAATGAACTTCAATAAAATAGTATTTCCAAACAAGATGACGATAAACTTTTTTGTTTATCGTTATACAAAGAACTCAAAAAGTTCCAGAAAATCGACGTTTAGCGACCAAAATTGAATTGCTTCAAGTGATACAAAAAGGGCAAGCTTTACTTACCGCCCCCTGTTCGCTTCAGTACTCAGCCGATAATACCTAAAACATCGTATTGGCAAGGTCAACAGTATACAACCCTGCGAGGATATTTTACTACACCTGGACCAACTTGTGCTGTGCTTTTGTTGTGTGTATGTATTTTGTGAAGCCAAGTCAGAGGCCCGTGGGCGGCTTTAAAACTCTGACACCAGGTTAGTTTACTAACCACACGAAAAGAAGAAGAACTTTTGCTGTTATTCCGCCTGTGCCACTATCGACATCGTCGCAACTTAGTTCTGGCTCGCAGTCGTCTACTATAATAGAAAATATATACGCTGATTTTGATGAACAATAAATGAATAAATATTTTACTTACCTCAAACTTACTACAAGTTTATCTTCTGGTGTCACGCTTGCCCTCATATTATGTGTTTCAAAGCTCGAAATATCTTCCCTGATCAGTTCCATTAGTTCATCAAAAGATTTTATTGACATTCTCAGATAGTCAAAAAAGAATCCCTCAAATATGCTTAATTAGGGATATAATGTTACGAATTGATCATGTACGAGTCGGTCACGTAATATTGGGTGCACCCAATACTGCCTTTTTCTGTTCTTTTTTTTTAACGAGCTACCACAGTAAACAGTGTCTCTTCGTCGACTCCCATTTTCAAACTGACTTTATCCGGATCGCGCACGCCAATGGCTTACTAACAGCCGCGGCTGTCTGAATACATAACAAAATTTTACGGTTCCCGCATGTCTCAACGAGCACTAAACAATGTTGTCAGGCCTATATAATGGGAACCTTTGAAATGTAAATTATTGCCATGCTGATCTGTTATTGGATAAGTCACATGACTGCTTCAACATGCTCATTTCTATGTACCTATTTATACAGAAATATTTGATCAGCAATGCTTGTATCTGGCACTCTGAATAAAGTACCAATTAAAACCTAAAATCAAACAGCTTCTTATTTCTAAACTTAAAAGTATCAGGGATTGAGACTGGTATCAATATAAGTACCACTAAATTAATTGTCAGAGGTAACGCTACAGCGTAGTTTTGTGATGAGACGGTGGTCCCAGGTGCTCCATCAATCCCTACCTAGTAGTTAAAGGGCCGATTCCACTAGTAGAAATCTAAAAATGAGCAATTTACTGCAATTTGAGGAGCTCTTCTGCTCATCACGTCGAAAATCCTCATCAGATTTTCACCAAATGTTTATGAAGTTACTACCTTTCAAATAAAAACGAACCATCGAAATCGAATCCCATAAGGCGCAGATATCCAGTAGCCCCCTTGATGGAGGAAGTACCCCTCCAATCAAAAATCCCCGACGTCAAAAAAGTTCTATAAAGTCGTAAAACCTGTATACCAACTTTCGTCCAGATCGGTTGTAAAATACGACCTGTAGAGGAGTACCAACAAACTGACGTACGAAAGCAAATTTTGTCAGACTTGAGCCAGAGACGCTTCGCCTCGCTCGGTCAATAAAATCGAAGCACCAAATGACTTACATCGTCTAAGCACTGTTTAGACAGTAGAACTTTTAATGTTGCTTCAACTTATGGTATACCACAGGCAATTTAATTGCACTGTGTAAATCAGACTTTATTTTACTACTAATAGGTTATCAAATGTTTATCACCTTACCAGTGTCCAAATTCGGAGGGTCGTTCTGTAACGTCAGCATCAGCACTTTCATTGGAGGGTACTTGTGATACGGTGCCGTGCCCGTCGCCATTTCTATTGCCGTTATGCCAAAAGACCAGATGTCGGCTTTAAAATCGTATCCATGGTCCTGAAATGTATTTGTTTGTGTAATAATTACTTTTTGGCTTTATTCGGTGCAAATAAAAAATACACTTTCTATCTTATGCATTGCTTTCAGCTAATATAGTTGTAAAAGTTGGGAGACTTAGTTAATCGAATATATTATTTATGTAATATCAAAGTACCTGGTCTACTAATCTCTTCTCGGGTGAAAATAGAGAAATTGAATTTTCCCAGATATAAGACCAAGCTAGATCGATTTTTCGCTTTATTGCAACTTTCTTCGAAATCGTTAGAGCTGTTTTCGTGAACGTGATTACAAATATATATACAATCATGTTCATTTAATAGTATGTGCTTTATAATAGTCTCGTAATAAAGTCACGTACAGAATAATGTTCTATCTATGTTGTAAAGTAATATGACACCATCCTACAGTTCAGATATTTAGTTTCCATATCAACATTGATAAGCAGTTCTATGTAATCCCTAGCAAACAGAGATTTGCTGTTCATGACTCTTATGTGACGTGTGGGTTTTATCACATTATTCTCATATTTTCTGACAGTTTGGGGTTTATGCATAATTATTGTGGTCAGTTAAAAATCCTTTGTAGGAACTAGTGAGACCTAAATATCTGACACCCTTAATCAAATGCATATTGGTGAATGTTTTCATTTATTATCTAAGAGTTAGTAAAACAAAACAAGACTAAAACAGTAGTGTTAGAATCATACAACTCTCACTTGTTCCATAACTTCTGGGGCCATCCAACATGGTGTGCCCACAAATGTATGTCTAACTTTTTGTCTGGACATGTCTCTGCCAGTGGCCAGCCACGCAGATACGCCAAAATCAGCTATTTGTACTGTACCATCTTCTCCTAACAATATATTTCCAGCCTTTATATCCCTGTGAAAAGAATAGTATTGTGACTATCTACAATAAAACTTCATGGATGGATTGTCTATGAGTAAAACAACATAAAAATCGCGTATTTGCTATAATATAACATAACATTCGCCACATGCCTTGATCTAAGTATTAATCTTATGCAATATTTGCCACTTCATCAAAATATATCATATCTTTTGCGGTTCGAAACGCAAGCAATAACATGATTCGAGAATAAATCAACTATAACTGTAACTTGAGCTGAACAGCAACGTCGATATTTAATATAGGAACCTAGTTCAAAGAAATATATTTTGCAGTCGCTCTACTGGACATACTATTGCACACACAGCATATCATTGTTTGCTAGCATTCATTGAACATGACTAAGCAAAGCAGCAAGCATGACACATAATCTTATACGCTACATAGCAAGAGCACAAAAACACTGAAATAGTAAAAAACAAATGTATTATAATTTTTGTAACAATTTGATATTATTGATAAATTACAATGCAAAATCTTATAAGCCCCTTTTCTAGATAAAACTGGTGTAAACAGCTTAATATGATGTTGAAATAACTCATTATGTGACAGAAAATGTGCTGAAATTAATCTATGTAGATATATTTTGGGCTTGTGACTACATAAAATAAGCTGTTTGCATAGCAAAACAAAACCAGATTAAAACACAAAAGTAGCATAAGATTTACAACATAATGCAGATAACAAATTGCAATGGCATTAAGCTACAAAATAAATTTGATTCATGGCCTAAGTGGGAACTACAGATTACAAAAAAAAAAATCTAGACTGAAAGCAAAGCAACATTTCTTTATTGTGTTGTGTTCAAGTAAATATTTCAAAATTATTATCTACCTGTGAATTTGTCCATTACTATGAAAGTATTCTAATCCTCTGAGGACCTCCTTGAGAACCGTAGCAATAGTTGCCTCGTCGAATACACCGTGCTTGCAGTTTGCCACTTTCATCTTGTGTTTTATCACATCAAGCAAACTGCCTCCTGAAACATTTTGATAGAGAAATTTATATAAGTATTTATTCATTTGATTTTATGAAATTTTCTTTTCAGAATATAATCAGTAGCTATTTTATTCCATATCATAAGATATCAGGAGCAGTTTACACTACCCAACAAAGTTTCTGCGGACACATTGGATGTGAATCGAATATTTCTGAGTTCATTGATGGATACACCAACAACTATTGTGATGTAAGTTAATTTTCAGTTTCAAGTTGAAGTAATTTATTAATTTAAGGATTACCAAGGAGATACATTACAATTATCTTTTACAATAATAAAAACTTGTATAATATACATTATCCTGTAATGCACACTCAATTACGGGTAGCCACAGCTTACAAAAAAAATAATTAAATAAGTCAAATTATAGTTATTATGGCGAACAATGTACACGTAATTACGGGTAACCACAGCTTACAAAAAAACTATTAAATAAATCAAAGAATAATATTTAATATGGCGAACATAGCAGGTAAAACTATCCCTGTCATTTTAACTATTTCCTGTTGTATTGACAACTGTTTAAGTTCTATAATTATATTAAATTATTGGACATTAATAATTATACACACAATTATTGAGAAACTGTTCACCTTCAAGGAGCCTGAGGACCAGCCACAGCTCATCATGTACTACAAAACTAGTATAGTATGTCACTACGTTCTCATGATTACAGCTTGACATAGCCTGGGAAACACAAAAAAACAATCAGATACATTAAAGATATCTAACTGAGCCATTATTCGAATGTATTGAAACACGTTCATAGAATAATCAAATAACTTACTAGTTATAATTTAACATAATTATAATTAATTACCTGTATTTCTTTCAATAATTCATCCATGGATGTATTCCATTTCTCTAAGTTAATACGTTTTATGGCACATTTCTCACTGCGCGGTGCACAGTAAGCCGCGTGAACGACGGCCGTAGCCCCAACACCTGTAATCAACATTAAAAACCAGTCAAATTTGATGCGGCTATTCAAAATGTTTTATATTTTTCATACAGTGACAGTATGTACTACCAAATTATTCACCAGCTGTTACACAATGTTAACGTTTACAGCTGTCTTCAATGAAGCCTTTGGTATTTTGTTTCTATTTATTACGAGAAATCTTGAAGAAATTCATTGACATTTTTTGGATCATATGGAATTTGACACAGACCCAATTCTAAGCAGTCACCTTGAATGCGGTTTTTATTATGAATATTTACAAAACACTTAGAAAGGAAAACAGTGACGATGAAAGAATATTATTACCTATTTCAATAAAAAACTTACCGATAACATCTCGTAGTTCATAATCATTTTGAGTGTTGGGCCATGGACACAAGTTGTTTGCGGTAGCAGTCGCCATTTTGCGATTGAATAAATTTCCGATTCCTGCCGCGGCTGTTCCGATCGACCGGCGAGCGGCTCGCGCATATGACGACAATGCGGTTTTCTGACGATCGCTTGCCCCGAATGATTTCTGTGAAGCGCAAAGTAAACAAAGCTTTAATAGGCATTTGTAGCACAAGCATTTTTTTCCTAAATAAATTTATCTTAGTTATTCAGTATTTGTAAATATTTTAAATTTGGTTGGTATTTTGGTAATGGTAATTATGAATTCCGCACTCACGTCATCTATTATATTGTATTTAAAACTTTTAGAGGCCAGCGTCAAAAAGTTTACAACTACTAATTAACAGATGGCACATTCTACAATATTTTTAAATTATACCTATTTCGAATAGATTTATTTGAAACAATACCAAATATTATTTTGGCATCTGCTAGTGCTAGGCTTATTTGCTAAATAAGCCTGCAAATATAATAACAAATCTGCTCAGTGAACGAAAACAAAAAATTAAGAGAAGAAAACGGAATTAGGCACCTAGCATCAGCAGCTATTAGCATCTAGGGTGTCAAACTCAATTTTTCAGAGGGCCTTATTAGGTATTAGATTTAGAATGTGTAGGCGGGCCAGGTTCAAATTAAAAAACTAAAACATACTGAATTATTTTAACATCTTTTTATAGTTGTTACAAATCATACCAAAAGTAAGAAAGACGGTAATTATTTTGAGCTCGAGGATCCGGATTCTCTTGTTTTTGACAATCTCATTGATGTCAGGTATCATATTCGTGGTAGTTATTTTAAGAATTGATATAATATATAGGGCCCGCGGGCCCGATTCGGCCCGCGGGCCGTATCTTTGACATGACTGATCTAGAAGGTTAAATCGTAAAGATTATCGAGAAGAGAAAGAAGTTCAGTCAGTGCAGCTAAGGCGCCATGCAAAATATTGTAGGTTTTAACACAACGCCTTATGTGGGGGCCAAAACCAAATCAGATTTGCTTTTAGACCCCACTAATGTACTATGTTCAAAGGTAAATAAAGGTCTAACACTGTTTTTTACCAACACATTAGTTGTTTTTTTTAACAACCAATTAGAAGTGTTAGATGTAGGTAGGTAGGTACTTACCAATTTTTTTTTTAACGAACTTTTATTTTCGTTCACTCAAACTGGGTAAACAATCTATTGCCCAGTAATTGCATTATAATAATTGTTCTGTTGCTATCATCACCAGAACAATAAAATTATTATGATGCAAGTTCAGACTCTCGTCTTCTTTATTAAGCCTCGTTCAGACCAGCGCGACGCGACTCGAACAATACAAGTTCCAAGAAAACTTCACGGTACCTAGTAACAATACCCGGTGTCGAGTCGCGCTGTCGCTTCGCGTTAGTCTGCACGAAGCTTTATGTGGTTCTTATGTGGTCGTCTACCCAGATTTTATGTTTTTTTTTTTGCTACATGCATTTCGAATCCATTGTCCCATTCTTCGTCAGATGAGCTGTTAAGTAGGTCTAGCAATAGTTTACATATTTTTAGTAAAAGAGGTGATACGAGATTATTATAGTATCTACATGAAATAGGGACCTATTACTTCAACCAGTACCCTAATTACGTAATGCAAAATCAATCCGAATCTGAATCGTTTTGAAACAGATTGCTAATCCATTGCTCCGTAAGTTCGAAAAAAAAACGGCAGAGCAACGTAAATAACGCAATGAATGTTGTTGAACTGTCAAAATGAAACAGATTTGTCTTTATCGTTTACGAAAATATGTTGCGTAATTAGAAAGCTGGTTTCAGACTGGCTAAAGTAGACTCATCTTTCCAGGGGGTAGGTACTGTTTAAAATGTTACAATAAAATTCCTTCCCACATAGGTACTTCAACTGAATGAGACGAAATTCAAATCTTGTATAAACACGCACACTATGCAGGCAGTCATATTATAAGTTGGGGGATTAGATTTTGAATACCTACTTATTAGTGTGCGAAGTGTGTGTGCTGATTTGTTGCGACATTACGCGTCGCGCGTCGTGCAGACGATTAATATACAATAAATTTTATATGCGTAGATATTTTTGTTTCGACTTTCGATTAACTTTATATCTTACTTATTTATAAAATATACATAGCACGATTAGGTACCTTATGTAGGTGTAGTTTTTATTTTAATTACATTTAGGAATTTTTATTTAAAAATACGCATTATTTCAAAAAGTAGGCGAAGTCTCGATCTTGAAAACGAGACCTCGCCGGCCCAGATCTCGAATGGCCAATCTCCGTACCTACCAGACGTTGTCAACGTCGACTCGAGATTGCATAAACCACGGCTTATTTTTAGAATGAATATTTAAAGATGTGACTCTACCAACATAGAAACCTACAATGTTGCTAATCCTAATCATAAATTACGAATGCGTTAAAAAACCGGCCAAGTGCGTGTCGGACTACGCACAATGAAGGGTTCCGTAGTCGGGATGAATTTATCCCAAGAAAAAACTTAACAGAATCACGAATGTGAGGACCACAGAAATATTAAAAACAGCGTATCGTTTTTGTTTACTTTATTTCCAAAACCATTATAGTAAATTTATCGACATATTTATCGATAACTCTTCGATTTAGTCAAGCACTATGTCGTATCCGCCCCCGAGTCCCGACAACACACAATGATAATTGTTTTAGTGTGAGTAATTATACGGAAAAAGTACGCTGTGGTTTAAATAATAAGGATTATATTTAAATGACTGAGTTATCGATGGCGCGTGTGTGCACTTGTTCGTAGTATTGTTTTGACAGAACTGTGTGTGCAATATTAGCGTTATGGAGGGGCAATCGTGGCTTCATCGGTTTTCTATACATTTTGAACTCCACGCCATATCTCCTTCTTTATTATATCTATGGTGAGGACTATGTGGATATTTTTATTAGGTATTCCTAATATTTTTTCTTTCTCAGTTAGTTTTAATAATGGTTTGGCAGCTTGAGTAGTTTATGCGGCCTACCCAAATGTCCTTTGTTTGGTATTGTTCGTCGAATTGAGATCCTTAAGTTCTGAGTTGAGCTCCATGATTACTGACAAATGCTTGCACTGATAGGACAGGTCCTCTCAAATCTATTTGATTATTCTTTCAAAAGACCATTTCAGACACTAATCTACATGGTCCTCATAAGGCCTGACCAAGATTATATGTGGACTTTAAAAGACTTTAACCTCTGAGTTTGTTTCGCCTTTCTTCTTAGAGTAGTCAGATAGGAAACGCCGAACTCATCTAGGATTTTTTTTTATTTTTTTTATGACTTGTAAAAGTGATTCCAATATCCTATTTACAGAATAAACAATTTCATTTCATTTCAACATTGTAGTTGAAAAACATGTTCATACATTCCAAATACAAATGTATGTTGGTTTAGACAATATTGAGAGATTTATATGTTTTCCTATAATCTATGAGTAAAGAACCATTCTCCGTATTTTTTTCAATTTTTTTGGGCATTTGTTTCGGAGATAAGGGCGGGAATGGTCAATTTTCATCAATTTTCTTAAATATTTTTTTTATGTAAGTATTAATTTTAAAATTATGAAGAAAAAAAAATGAGATCCTCGCAATAAGCCCTTTTATTTGACATATCACACACGTTACAGTTTGCAAATCTTTTTTTTTTCTTATTTGCCCCCAAAAGTGACCCCGATATTCAAAATTCATTTATTTATGTTACACGTCCGTGTTTGGGTCACAGAAATACAAATGTGTACCAAATTTCAACTAAATCGGTCCATTAGATTCGGGGCAAATTGGCTGTGCCAGACGGATAGACAGACACCCAGCCAGCCACTCGAGTAATCCTACCAGGGGCCCTATTATGAACTCTTATTTCCAGGCAGTTTACGGCGTAAACAGAACTGCCTTGCAATTTCGTATTATGAACTCGTCAAACAAGCCAGTCAGTGGTCACGTGACACCCTGGCCGGCTTCTGCCCGACTATTGGCTGGAAATACCGTATTATGAACGTTCGTTTGACATTTCTTGACATATTAAAACTGATATTAAGTAACCTCACAATCCAGTCAATTTCCGCTACTTCATAGGAGTTTTTATTGAATGGTTTTGGATATTTTTGGCGAAATTATTCAGAGAAAATGTCACGTGTGACGAATATGTACCGTTCGAGTTTCTGGAAACTCCGGAAAGTGGCACTTCTGATCAAAATACCAAAATAACGGTAAAATTGAAAAACTCCTACAATGTTTCAAACTAAACATAAGTTAGGCTCCGCCGAGGGCGATAACTCTCATCCATTGAACTATAATAATTTCAACAGCCTAATAAATGGTGCACCATGATAATTACAAAATATTACCATGATAGAAAGAAAGAAAGAAAATACATTTATTTGGCACATACTAAAAGGCACACAAGTAGAAAGAGAAAAAAAAAATAAGATAAAAGGAAAGAATACAAAATAAAAAGTGTAAAACTGCGTTGCATGATACCAGCAGGAATGTGTGCCTCGCGGCTACGGTTATAGGTAAATATAACATGTTGAAAACTGGATATTTAGTAAAAACACTCAAAAACACCACACCAACCATATCCATTCATTATCCATATTTTTGTTTATACTCTGAAACTAGTAGGTACTTACTAGCGCAGGGACATAATACATTCTGTGTAAAAAGTACTGGGAATTGTTCAATAAAACCATTAAGTAATTTTTATTCGTCAATATTTATTTTGTCGGCTCCAAAGTAGGCCCTTTCGCTTGCAATACAGCTACGCCAGCGCTTGACCCAGTCCTCCATACATTTTTGGTAAGCTGATTGAGGTATGGTCTAAAACTCCTTCAGCGAATTTTCTTTTATAGCTTCAATCGACTCGAAACGTCTTCCTCGAAAAGGTAATTTTAGCCTCGGGAACAGGAAAAACAGACGGAGCCATATCATGTGAATACGGCGCTTGGTCGATGACATTTGCTGAATTTTTGGCTAAGAAATCTTGCACAATGATGGCTTTGTGTGATGGTGCATCATCATGGTGCAAAATCTATGAATTGTCGTTCCACAAATCTGGGCCGTTTTCAGCGGATATTCTCTCGCAAACGCCTCCTAATGCCTAAATAATACTCTACACCTAATCACTGTTTATCCCTCTGGAAAAAAATCGTTGTGCACTACACCGCGGTATTCTAAGAAAACTATCAGCATAACTTTCGTGGTACTTTTTATAGAGAGTATTATACAAATAATACGATAGTATTATTTTAATAATTGCAACAATAAACATTGTCCAAGAATGAAGTTGTCAAATTCCCCGTTGAACATCAAGTGGAATACGTTCGGAAAAGTTATTGTTAGGAGAATCTTGCGTTACAATTTACAAACACGGAAAAATTAAATAAAAATTAATTGTATAGCACAATAAACATTGCGTTCATATTTTCACCTACTTTTAGTAACTATATTAAGATATATTTATTATTTTTATCATAAAATACGTGATCTAAATAAAACCGTAACTTACCGATAAATATTTATTTGTGTTTCTGAACGTTACGGCAGAGAATTTCAAGCCAGCCACAGACAAACTAGCCAGCGTGAAGTCGGTCAGAATTACCGATGTCATAATACGAAATATATCCAGCCAGTGAAATGAATTGCCTGGAACTTGCCTGGTTTTTTAAAAGTTCGTAATAGGCCCCCAGGGTTCCGTTTTTTTCCTTTTGAGGTAAGGAACCCTAAAAACGATGACTTTTACACAAACATAACATCACGTCGGTATTTCCCAAACGGTTAGGTAGAGGTGTATTATAATACAGACAGAATTCGCCAGTTATAATGAAATCCATGTAGGTAGGGGAAAAAGTTGCTTCGCATTTTTTAAGAAAATTCAAAACATTTTTTAATATAGTTTATTTACATTTAACTAAAGTATGTAGGTACCATTCTGTTCGATAACTTTTTGCCATCTTGTAGGTAGGGACATAATCCCATTGCTATAGAAATTTTGGGACTTTTGATCAAAATACCGCGACAAGTGGTTTTGGCAGTCCTCTCGTGATGTTAACCTGACAATGGTGCCGATTCTCTGGTACACCGAACTAAACTATCACTAAAATTCCTTACTTTTGGCTATGAGAATCTTAGTAGTAGTAGTAAAAAGTCTCTAAATTTAAAAATTATTTTGACACAACTAAATCGAATTTGACAATTGTGACTCCACGTGGTACATACTTGTTTGCCCTACCCCGTGTATTTTTTCAGAGCCGGAGGCGCGCCGTGGGGCAGCCTCTACGTGTTTTATATGGAATTTTTCACTTTTTGTATGGAAAATAAAAAAAATGTTACCTACGTGTTGAATATTAGGGGTATCATTAAAGGGGGTCGAAATTTTCATTATTTTTGCGATAGGACACACCATTTTCGAGATATAAGCAAAAGAAAAGAAAAAAATCCAGTACAGTACTGTTTTTGCACCCGAAGTCGAGATGTTCGTGTGAATTTTAGTTCATGACAACTAATAATATTCCACACCATTTTCAGTGGCGATTAAAAATGGTCAGAATTAGTTAGACAATTAAAATTTTAGGTGAAAAACGTCAAATTCAGAATAGCAAAACTGTAATTTTCACTAAACTAAAATCTTAGTACAATGTTAGTGCTGTCAAACTAAAATATAGTTAAGTTGTGCCACTTTAGTCTATTTCAGAATGGGAAATCATCGTTTGACAGGAGTAAACTAAATGTTGGTGATTTTTAGTCTAGTTTAGACGCATTTGTGACAAGAGAATCGGCACCACTGCCTAAGGAATTCTGAAGAGACCGAAACAGGTGGAAATCTGAAGGTGCAAGGTCAGGACTATACGGCGGATGCATTAACACCTCCCAGCCCAACTCTCTTAATTTTTGCTGAGTGGCTAAAGATGTGTGAGGTCTAGCGTTATCATGATGAAAAACCACACCCCTTCTGTTGATTAATTCCGGCCGCTTTCTCTCAACTTCAGTTGTTCGCAGTAGAGTTCAGAATCGATGGTCCTACCTGGTGGTAACAGCTCATAATGAATAATGCCCTTCCGATCCCACCACACACACAGCATCACCTTGTTGCGAGTTAACCTGGGTTTCGCCACAGTCTGTGAAGCCTGACCGGCCTTTGACCACGACCTTTTTCGCACGTTCTTATCGTACGTGATCCACTTTTCATCACCAGTTATCAGCTTCTTCAAAAATGGTTAGGTTTCATTACGTCGTAATAAAGAATCACAAATGAGTACACGGTTCATTAGGTTTCTTTCAGTGAGCTCGTGAGGTACCCAAATATCGAGCTTTTTTGTGCACCCAGTTTTTTTCAAATGCGACATAACTGTTTTGTGGTCAATTCCCAGTTCTTCAGCTACGTCGTAACTACTGATAAGCTGATCTTTTTCAAAAATGGCATCCATTTTATCCGTAATAGGGCGACCAGCTATCTAATTACGCAACATATCTTCGTAAACGATTACGACTAATCTGTTTCATTTTGACAGTTCAACAACATTCATTGCGTTATTTACGTTACTCTGCAGATATTTTTTCGAACTTACGAAGCAATGTATTAGCAATCTGTTTCAAAACGATTCAGATTCGGATTGATTGTGCATTACGTAATTAGGGTACAGAGCGACGTGCATCTTTGACAGCATAATTTTTGGATTGTAAACGCTTAAACCAAATTTGTACTACTCTCACAGACACTAAAAAAAAAAAGATCCATAAACATCGCAATTAATTTTTCGAGGTTTGCGTTGCATTTTTACCTTTTTTGTAGTAAAATTTTAAAATGTATCGAATTTCTTCATTAGATTCACTCATCTTGACGGTACGAAAAACAAATGAAAATCACACATTTTCCTAATTTGAATTTGGAATTATGTTCTTTAAAATTTAAACTTTCAATGATACCAAAACCAGCCAGATACAAATAGTACCTATAGCCAAGGAGATTTTATTACAAGTTCATACATGTCATACTATGATGCGAAAAGACGTTTTCCCCAACCATTATGAGGCGTTCCATAAATAAATACACACATCAACACGGTCTAGGGATATTTTTAAAAAAGCGAATTACTATCAATGTGTTAATTATTTATATGACATGTATATATTTAAAAGATACGTTATTTAATATTCTACCATTTTTTAATAATGGTTAAGGTACTTAGATTAAAATTTCAGGATTTTATGGAAAAAAAATGAAGCATAGACGGAAACCGTATATGAATTAACTTTTAATTTGTGAGTAAAAACTGAAAAAAATAGAAAAATCATTTAATTTGTGTTTATAAACTTGAATTTAGTAGTCTGAGAAAGCGCCCATGATGTTCATAACACATCGGCAACGATTCGGCATGCTCAGAACAAGGTTGTCAATGTCTTGCTGCGGAATATTGTCCCATGTCCTTCTGAGGTGCGCAAAAAGTTGATCTTCTGTAGCCAGATTTTCAGGAACTTCCTTCAGAGCTCTTCTTTGCAGCATATCCCACGCATGCTCAATGGGATTTAGATCTGGCGATTGAGCAGGCCAGTCTAAGGCCCTAACATTATGTGTATGTAACCAAGCTGCTACCGTTCTCGCCGTGTGTGCCCGGGCATTGTCGTGCATGAGCAGGAAATCTTGCCCCATTTGTGTTCTGTGGGGAAAGATTACGGGCCCCAGCACCTGTTGGACGTATCGTTCTGCCGTCATATTGCCCCGCACCCAAACGAGATCCGTCCGTCCTCCAAGACGAATTCCTGCCCAAACCATAATTGTTCCTCCTTGGTATGGGTGAACTTCCTGAGGGTTCTGGAGACGGCTCCATCGTCCAGGAACTCGCCAAACACGCGTCCTTCGTGAATCTGGATGGAAGCCGAACCTGGATTCATCCGTGAACAGCACATTGGACCATTGCTCACGGCCCCAGTCCACGTGGTTCCGAACCCATTCTAATCGTCGTCCACGATTGCCTCTCCGTAAAGGTGGGACCCGGAGTGGTCTACGAGAGCGTAGATTGCTTTCATGCAGTCGCCTTCTTACAGTTTGGTCACTCACAAGCACTTGGTGTTCCACTCGCAGCCTTTGGACCAATTGAGTCGCCGTTGCATTTGGTTGAGCTCGCGCAGTAATTTGCAAAAATCGGTCTTGTCTGGGGGTAGTGATGCGACTTGGCCCCCGGTGCCTCTCCGCTACTTCACCTGTGGCACGATAGCGTGTCCACAATCTTGAAATTACATTTTAAGGGTCCCTATGGCCTCAGCAACATTACGCTGAACAGATCCAGCTTCCAGCATTCCCACAGCTCGTAACATCTCCGCCCTCGTCAAATGTCGGCGTTGCATGGCTACAATACCTCAATTTTAACTTTATCTTTCGTTTAAAAATGAAAAAAAACTGTAACTAAACGTAATTCGTATTGTTTTCTAAATTTCACACAAATGAAAATTCCCTCTCCTATACATCAAGACATTTTAATGCCACCGAAACAAAAGAATTTTCAAAAATTTTAATTTGGAATTAGTCTGAGATAAATTACAAACAAATCGGTGTATAAAAGATTCCAATGCGGCCAGTACTTTTCGAGTTATTTAATTGAGTATGAAATATCCCTAGACCGTGTTGATGTGTGTAATTTCACGTGCATGCCAACATACACAAAATAATATTTTAATACTCTTATACGTAAATTTAAACTATATTTTGCTTACAAGCACAGAATAATATATACAATTATAAATTATAATTCTTTGTATTTATGGTAGAATAAACGCATTTTTTATATATTTATTTTTATAATAAAGCAAAGCCGGACTCCGGGCTGCGATTGGAAAATTTGAACCTTATGCTCCGGAGTAATGTATGGGACCTCTAGCTAGACTAACAATTACTTTTTATCACATCTATTCAAAAAGACCTAATTTATTCTTCGTAAACAGGGACCAAAATAGCTTTTTAATCCCTAGGGACGAAATGATTTGAATTTGGAATGTGGATATTGTTAGTAAAAGTTCCAATCACCAAAGAGATTAATCACGAACATAATTGTATGAACAAGTAACAGGCTGGCATGAAAAAGAAAGTGTGAATTTGGCGAAAATGTAAATCCAAGATGGTGGCTGCGAAAATGTTAAAATTTTTCGTCATGGGTGAACAAAAGTTGTACTAGGTATTTACTGACTGCACTCGTTACCTCAAGGCAGGGTAGTTACGCATAGTGGCACAGTGTTAGATTTTTGGGAGAACCCACGAACCTAAATAATTTGTAATACTAATGTAATATTAAACAATAAAAACTTTTTCACAAAAAATAAAACCGAATTCCAAAAAAAAACACTACAATGTGAAAAATAACTTTGATTTCGGAAGTCGGTGTCTTTGGGGTTTTTTTCGTTTTTTTGCCACCGACTTCCGAAATCAAAGTTATTTTTCACTTTTTAGTGTTTTTTTTTGGAAGTCGGTTTTATTTTTTGTGAAAATGTTTTAATTTTTCACTTTTTAGTTGTGGTACCAACACAAAACCCCTACAAAAATTTGAATACCCATTACCTACTATGTAAATTACAGTGACAGGAACTATTATAATCGTCCACATTAGATGGGAAAAATACGTATTATTGAAGCTAACTCAAAAACCCCTCATCAAATCTTGTCCAAATTTATATGGGACCACTTCTGAGGTATAGCCCTACCCAAAAAAAAAAGAATCATCAAAATCAATTCATAATCGGCGGAGTAATCTCGTAACAAACAAACAAAAAAAAAAAACAACCGAATTGAGAACCTCCTCCTTTTTGAAGTCGGTTGAAAATACGTCAGGTTAATTGTAAGTCCGAGTGCCGAAGGACAATGATTAGTTTATAAACTTATGTTTAAATATTTCTCATGTAAGTGAATAGTTAATTTCTTTATGAGAATTAAATGTCTTTAACCAGAAATCTTAAGGGAGAAGAAACTTCGTTCTTGACGGGGGGACCCCCGACCGCATACGTATTTTTTTCGTTAATTTTTTATAATCAATTAAAGAGAATTTTGAAGACAAAAACACGAAGTCATGTTGTAATTTTTACCTTTAAATATAGGTACACATACAATACGATATGTAAAAAATACCATGCCCGATCCGAAAATCATTATGGTACTGCAGTAACATTACTAAAGAGTATTTTTTTTATTATTGTTATTGATGTTAACAAGTTTCACACTAAATACAACTAGTAGGTACCCATTTTTTATGTAGATTTTTAAAACTAATTTTATTTTTTTTGTAACCCTCCTTCGCACGTTTTCTCTTAACACATCTGGACATTGGCAGAATAGGGATGATGCCTAGGTCAAAAAAAAGAAATTCTATTTAGTCCGTCAGTCAGATAATAAAAAAATATTAGACACGTATTTTTTGCTTTATCATAATAATACAAAATGACTTAGATACAACGCATTAAAGTTGGGGAGTGGGGGTTGATACGTCACAAGTATGGATAAAATCTACATACAAGTGACGTCATGGCACATTATAACTCAATGTATCGCCGTAATCGTTTGATTACGTGTACGTTATTTTTTCATAATCTACATTACGGACAAAAAACATTTTTTTAGTCATCATCCCTATTGTCGACATCAGCACCATTGCCATAAAGAAAAATAGAAAATCTTATATTAAGTGTGTCTTCCAAATAGTGAGAATGAAATAAATAAACGCAGCTACTATTCTTATTCGTAAGTTGCACTTACTTATTTTCTGATAAAGGGTGATAAAAAGTAGTGTGCTCCTCGGGAGCAACACATTTCAAGCTCGAGACCTCGATTGACGTATTTTGAATCCCTCGCTGCTCTAAACATTCTCGCCTAACATACCTAGTTGTTTGCTCCCTCGGCAAACAATCTACTACTAGGTAGGTACTCTAGACTAGAAGATCTAATGTGCATGATACTAAGGCCAAAATTACCTGTCGAAAAACTCCTTGCGCGCCAGGAGGAACGATATCGCCAGGCATGTTTCTGCAAACGAGACATTTTGACTTTTATTATCTATTAGTTTCACTGAATAAAAAAGAACAAAAGACTAGGGGAGGTACGGGCAAAGCGGATAAGCTAAGGGAAACTCAATTTAAAATACAGAATTAATCGAGATAAGAACACATGTAAGTATCTTTGGATGTACCTACACAATCAATATGAGAAAATACAATCATCTTCTATTTAAAAGTTATATAAAAATAAGTCAATTATCCGCTTTACCCGACCCCGTTGGGCAAAGCGGATATGGCACAAGGGCAAAGAGGATAAGGAATAATAGAACCAACTAATTTTCGCACTCATCGCAATTGCATTATTTGTGCGTGGGAATATTGCACCCACTGTATCCACTTTTCAATTAGTGGATCGATATATTTTTCTGAGTATATCAGACAAAAAAGTCTGTTTTATAATTTTTCTTCTTGTTTATTTGTTTTGCTCTTCCTTTTTTTGATGTGCTGGGCCATAAGTCTGATATCTTAGTTTTTATTGCATTAATTTTCTTAAACTTTACAGCTTGTTCTACTTTAACAGGAGTTGAGGTTGATACTTCAGATTTTTTGCCATTTACGTTTGCGATTTGTTTTAGGGGCTGACATCGTTGGTATTGGTCTAACCACAAACTAAACATTCAAAGAATGATACGTGTTAGGTGGTAAAGAAAGAAAAGAAAGAAAAAGTATTTATTGGGACAAGCACAGGAGATCAAATAAAACACACACTCATTAAAAATAAAAGAAAGAAAAAAAAACAATAAAAATAAAAACAAAGTAAAAAATTAAGTAGAAAGTCCTGTGCGAGGCCAGAAGGCTCCTATCTCAGTATGATGCTGCGACATTTAACAATACATGACGCAGCGCTGGTTTTCTGATAGGGCCCGCAGTGATGTCACGGAAAGATACAGAAATAAACAAACTGCAATAAATAAACAAGGTGGTACTGCTTGCGGGTAATTTGTTTCCTGTGTAGGTGGTGGAGCAGTTATTTCAGCATCCAAGGGATAAACTGTCAGAACAGAAGGCGACACATTTACATTTTGCTCAACAGTTGTGTCAACATCTGTCGAAGGGACTAACAGACTAGACAGTACTGGCGAGTGATTTGTTTCTTGTGCCGAAGCTGGTAGAATAGACGTTTCGGCATCCAAGAGACGAATAGATTGTATTGGCCAATTATTCTCTTCAATTCAAATTCAAATTCAAAATATTTTATTTCACATAAACCTACAAGGGCACTTATGAAACGTCAGAAGCTAGGTGCACGGTTCCAATTGGTCGTTTCTTCTTGTACTAAATGCGGTAGGACAGTCGCTTCAGCGTCCAAAGGACGATCTGTCATTGCGGACGGGGCATAATCTTCATCACCAAACGCATTGGGGTTATATGGCCATATACCTGGTTTCCGAAATCCTTGTATAGCATTGTGCACTGAAGCGCATTCCGGGTAAGCGCCTCCAAAAAGTTTTGCTATGTCATACCCACGAATACTGAAACGTCACTCAAAATTTAAGGGCTGCTTAACATTTGAGCAGCTCCTAAACTTTAGATTTCGTATTGTCAAACGTCACTTTTGAGTATCTGTTAAATATAAGTGCTACTTAAATTTTGAGTGACGTTTCAGTATTCGGGGGATACTGATTTATTATTCGCCCGGGATGACTTTTTTGTAAAGTGTTAACTCCTGCTCGAAATATTTCTTTAAAGGTCCATATATGGCAACATCCAGCGCGGTTGCATTCTGTCGGTTGTGTGTGGAGCGTATGACACAAACAAGACATTATTTTTGCTCCCATATTCCAATGCCGGAAAGAATTTGTGCGATTCGTGGTTATCTAGAAGTAACAACACCTTCTTGTCTGTTGTTGGACGGGTCTTTTCGACAAAAAATAGGAGCCAGTTTAAAGTCAAAGTCAAATAATTGATTTCAATTAGGCACAAAAAAGGCACTTTCGAACGTCTAAATTTACAAAAAATAATAATAATTGATTCTAGTCACCCCTTCCAAAAGGTAGTTTTCGTATGGAGAAGAATGGGCAAGACACTCCACCGTTACTCTTTTAAAATGTTTTCACGATATCTTGTATACAGTAATTATATAATTTTGTGAAGACGATGCACCTAGAATAAGATTACTATACCACGATAGGTAAAAATAATGAAACATGAAGGAATGACATAAATTAATTAGGTATGTTAAAAAAGCCGCTCCATTTATCCATCCATTGTCCGTCACGGTAGCTTGAAATCCAGGAGGCGAACCATCTAAAAGAGGTGGTTCTTGCATTCTTTTCCGTGCAAAAATGTGCCAGCAGCATTGCAACAGCAAATGACCGTTGTCAACTGGCCTCTCTCCGCACTCCCTACTAAACCAACTCGTTTCTTGCCCTTTAAAGTTAGTACCTTAGGTGGTTTAGAAGTTGTCGTTTTTACGCCGGTTTCATCCATGTTATATATAATGGTGGCATCAAAATTGTGCTACTCAACTTGATTCCAGAAATTGGAGTAGAATAACTCAACTTGTGGTCTATTAAACCCTCTCGTCCGCGCTAGAAGTAGGTTCTGGTGATCGTAAAACAATACCTATTAGGATGTCGCTTTTTAAATCCAGCAAACCAATCATTGCCTGCTTTTCCATTCTTAAAAGGATGGGGTATATTGTTTTTTTTTGCGTAAGTAGTCAAACGCCATTCGTAAAAAATCGGTAGAGTCAAACCATAAAACAGGCTATCTAACTTCATCAAGTATTCAAAGCGCTTGTTCCTGATCAGGAGTAAATATTGTTGCAAATCTACCTAATTTCTTGACCGTACTTCCAGATTTTAGATGTCTGTGTAAGGTAACGTAAGGTATATGCCATATTTAGTGGCTGTAGCATTGATTGACTGACCTTCCTTTACTTCTTTCATTGCTTTTCGCAAAGTTTCTTCCGACCATGATGCTTGGTTCGTTTTGCGTTTGTACTTAAACACCATTCTGAAACATGAATTAAAAAGAACTATCAATACAGTGCTCGGGCAAAGCAACTAACCTATCCGCTTTGCACAACGGATTGCCCAACGGATACCTTTTTCAAATTAACGAAGCTAACAAATAATTTCGCTACAGCCGGTTCAATTTTAAAATCGCAAATAATACTTTAAAACATGGTCAATTGTTTGATCTAAAGTAATTTTCGGAAAGGCTAAATTATATACAAAATAAAACATCACATACCTGATCAAAAATCGTAAGAAATCCAACGAACATTTTTTTTTAACTTCACAACAAACGTTAGAGCTGTATTGTTTTGGTTAAACTGTCTTGGCGTAGACGCACATGTCAAGTGTCAACTGCATTAGTGCAAATAGCGCCATTTAATAAAGGTACTTACTTTTTGAAAAAAACCAGCTATCCGCTTTACCTCACCTATTCGCTTTGCCCGTATTTACCCTACCTTATTCTGATAAAAGTAAAATGATTTCAATGGTACAGTTTAATGGAAAAGAATGATAAAGAAAATTGTGCAATCAAATGTGCATTCTCAAAGAGTGATTTTTGTTATTCAAATAGAAAATAAAGAAACGGTACACAATTTATTTAATAACTAGTGGTTCAACGATTACCTATTCTACAAGCTCACGTGTTTCTTTTAGTATAAGTTATAGGTACCTGACAGTCTACTGGAATTGCTGTATCACTTTTGACAACAATTCCCACTAAGTGCCAATTTCACCGACGAAACTGATCGCGATTTGCAGCATTTAAACTGCGTTCAAGAGCTGTCAGTGTCAATATTCCACGGCAATGAATGGTTTAGGTGTGCTGATCGCGTTTAGTTTAATTGATGAAATTCGCCCTAAATTAGCTTCACCAATGAAACTGAACACGCTCAGCACATCTAAATCGCGTTCAAGAACAAAAAATCAAAATCAAAAGTCAAAATCAAGTCAAAATTATTATGGAATATTGACACTGACAGGTTTTGAACGAAGTTTTGAAGTGCTGATCGCGTTTAGTTTCATTAATTGGTGAAATCCGCACTAATGTTGAAACTACCTACTGTCAAATAGACAAGTAGACCTTAGTGTATTACTACGTTGTTAAACGAAGAAGAAGTACGAAGACTTTTTAGCCGTCATAAAGAAGAATTCTACGCACAGGTTTATTCATGAAACTATTTTATAACAAAAGTATCTAAAGCAATCTACAAAAAGCTTCACAGGTCTAAGATAAACATTTGAGATGAGCCAGTCACTCAATCCGTCTAAAAAAGTATCACCATTCAAACTTATTTCCATTAACAAAATTAAAATTCTAAGAAAAGGGAACATTTTTACTGCCTAAAAGGATAATTCTACGTAAATATACGCTTATTTTGTTTGATTAAGATAATGACGCAGATTGAATTATTACCAGAGGTCGACATTTTAGTATGATTGTCAATTGTCGGGAATAATCAGAGAGTATCCCGGTGTTATCTTTGTACTAATCTCCCTGTTGTTAAAACTGGCAACTAATATATATTATTTTTGTGGACGTTGGGAAATGTGGATGGGACTGAGTTTTAACATAAACAAAGTGTACCTACTTTACTTTTATTAAATAAATAAAAAGTACCTATCTAAGAAGCAAGTAAAAAAATATTTGTTTAAAATGGGAAAATGTACCGGTGCGTAAATAGGTAATATGTTATAAATCTTTTTTATAAATTAAATTATAATCGTAAACGAGGCAAAAGGAGTAGGTAAGTATGTAATGCGAGTATGTAACCTATGTAAGGATCGTAACAGGTGGCGTTCTGTAGTTTCTGCATATACCTATTAGGGAAGAAGGCGTGAGTTTATGTATGTATTATACAAAGTGGTACTTAAAAAACGACGACACTTGTATGGCAATAAACAGTACCACGTATGTTAATATATAATGTGCTATAAGACCGTAAAGGCTCGTGCAGACCAGCGCGACACGACGACGCGCCGCGACTCGAACAATACAATTTCTAAGAAAACTTCTTGGTATAACCGGTGTCGCGTCGCGCTGTCTCGTCGCGCTGATCTTCACGAAGCTTAACTTTTGTCATGGTCATGGTCAAAACCTTGGTGACCGATACAAGAGTTCAAGGGAAAGAGCTACAGGCAGTCTATTTTTTTTAGTAAATACCTAGAGACAGTTTAAGGTTTTTTTTGACTCCAGATTCCTGTCAATTGATAATGGAGATCCATACCATTCTTATCGTAAAGCTTTACCTGGCCGCTTTAATTAAAACACTTCGACAGTTGGCACGGATTAAGATAATTCGTGATATAAAAAGAGTTTCGGACTGGGGAAATCATTCATAAAACCGACAGTTGTTCATCGGCTACTACCTGCAGGAATCACGGCGGAGGAAAGCAGAAAGTCCAAGATGGCTGTCAGGCATTTCATCATTAAGGTAAAGAATAACTTTTTTTAAATCATTTAATAAAACTTTTCCTGTTATGTTTTTGCCCAGCAGTTGCCCGCGAGATTCCGATTTAATTGTGTATCCGCATAAAAAAATCTGCTTTGCTGATAACATTTTCAGTTTTCTCGAGATCTCCAGACAAATTCCTCAATCATTGAGTGTAAGCTTGGCTTGTTTATAAACAAAACGACCAATAATTATTTACTCAGCACCCATGAGCTACCAACTGCTTGTTATGTAGACCCTGACCTGACTTATCCAAAGGATACGGGGACTAGCGAATTGCCCATTACCTATTAGCACTGACAGGTTAAGGTTTGAAGACCAGGCCAACTATAAATCTAACTCTCGTCTGAAGGGTACTAGTTTGTAGGTCCGGCGATTGTCTACGAGTAAGTTTGATGGAACACAGAACAATCAAAGATGAAAAGAGATTTGAGCTTCTTGTCTTGGCAAATGATTTTGCTAACAGTTTTTATTTATGCGATTGATCGCACTAGACATAATATTAATTAATTAGCTATTCATTAAACATACTTGCCGCGTCTCTAATAATATCCGTCCGGTAGGTTGAATAAAGTCGTTCATTAACAAAAGTTTACACTTCAGTTTTCTAAATCTTAATTTTTTAATAAAATATTGAATGAAAATCGGAACACAAGTAAAATAATAATAATTTGTGTTAATTTTGATGATGTGTGTAGCAGTGTTAAATGACTTTTGTTGCTGACCGTCAATCAATCAACTCAGCCTATCGCAGTTCTCTGCTGGACATAGGCCTCTCCCATGCTGCGCCACAACCCCCTGTCCTCCATCCTTCGGCATCCAGTCTGTCCCAGCCAACTTCTTAAGGTCGTCGGTCCATCTAGCTGGAGGGCGTCCCATACTAAGTTTGCAGATAGGTACGTGGTCTCCACTCCAAGACTCGTCTGCTCCACCGGCCATCGATTCTTTGACAAACATGGCCAGGCCACTGGCACTTCAGTTTGCTTACACTGCAAGCTATGTCTGTAACTCCGGTTCTTTTCCTGATAACTTCATTTCTGATCTTATGACTTGTCCTACTAATTACTCCTTCACAACTTCGAGAAGCGACCATTCGATGTGGATTAGACTCAGTACGACATGCGAATAATGAAGATCTGAAGAAGGCTGCGCAGCATCTAGTTTAACTGTTCCAGCGTCTGCCATTATATGACAATGTCATCGGCAAAATGAAGGTGTGTGAGATGTACTCGCCGTTTACGTGGATACCCTGTCCATTTAAGTCCAGCGTCTTAAAGACGTACTCCAATGAATTGGTGAACAGTTTCGGGGATATCACATCCCCTGTCTCACCCACCTGAGCAGTTAAATGGGGCTGGTTTCCTTATATCCTGGATCTGGAAAGTCATCGTAGCAGCGTCATACAAACACTTCAACACTTCGATGTCGCGCCAGTCAATTCGACATCGTTGCAGAGAGGCCAGAACTGCCCATATTTCGATGGAGTCGAAGCCTTTCTCGTAGTCCACAAATGCCATACACAGCGGATGCTTGTACTCCTCGGTCTTCTGCACAATTTGCCGAACAGTATGGATGTGGTCTACGGTACTGAAGCCTTTTAGAAAACCGGCTTGTTCTGTCGGCTGGAACTCGTCAAGTCTCCTGGCGAGACGGTTCATGATGACCCTCGAGAATAGCTTGTATACGTGGCTCAGAAGTGAGATGGGTCTATTTTGCTGAACGTACCAGATTACAATAATTTTTTGCAATTAACAAAAACAAATTATGAAAGTAAACAGTTCAAAAATATTGAAGTGTATAAAACTGCAAACATGACTTGATATGAAATGTCTTACAGTCATATTTTATAAGAGCGAAGGCCAATATTAATTCATACATAGGTACAGCACATGAACTTAATTCTGTTCACCTACTAACCTTAATACGTATGTAGATCTCTAGCAAAGGAAGAACTAATAGGTACTCAGGTGTCAAATTTTTTGGGTTCCGTACCATAAGGGTGTCAAACGGAACCATATTACTACAAGCCTCCGCTGTGCGTCCGTCCGTCTGTCTGTCAGCGCGCTTTATCTCTTGAACGTAATATGTTGACAGTTGAAATTAGCACATATTGAGTTTTTCTATTTCTGCTTTAACAACAAATAATATAAATTAAATAAAGTTAAAAATTAAAGGGAGTGTCCACACAATAAACATTGGAGGTTGAAAATAAAAATCATAGCCTGTTATGTGGGGTGTCATTGTCTAGAACTCATCGAGTAGAGTACAAATATATATTTTATTTTTTTATCTTCAAAAATTAAGAAATAGGGTACCATAAAAGTTGTCAGTTTTAGAGAATTTCTGTACGAGCTCTACACGCAACAACTAAAAAAGTTAGAAATTTGAAACTTCTGTATATAATGTACCATATACTGTATTTAATCGACAAACGCCGATTCACAAGGTATTATATTAAAATATTGGTGATTTTCTACAACTGTAAAAAATAACTTTGTAATTCACAGTGTAAATACAATTTACCTATGCGATTTAAAAAAATTAAGATGAAAGAAATCTTTCGTTTAGTATTTTCATATAATATATCTGAACTAAAAATAAATACGATATGGTACGGGACCTTTCTTGTGCGAGTTCGACTAGGTATTTTTTAACCAACAAAGGCTGTTAATTCTCAAGTATATTGAAATAGTGCTACAAATTTAGGGTGGTTGGAAATGAAATAGTAGAAGCAAAGAACCTGAAAACATTACATGTTAGTCACTTGCTGTGATAGAAAAAGAATAAATTATATAAAATTAAATTATTTAAGGACCTAATACTCACAGATACGGTAAAATAATATATAAGTGATACCGTTGTGTCTCAGTTCAAAAATAGCAACGAAACTGTGTGGTTCTGTGATTTTTCAGCTGAAAGCAATGACTTTAATTTCAAGTGCGATCAACTGGTCGTTTGCAGTATGTTTTTCGATCAATATGAGTATTATAAGATGCATCAAATCAAAGGAGATGGCTCGAGTTCACGTCTCATTCTGAAAGTGGGCCACGTCCCAAATAGATGACAAATATTTTTTCTGTTTTGATTAATTTTGCAAGATTACTGTATGGAAATATGTAATATGGCTAACTAGTGAACTAAAATATTGATTATTACATGCAATAATTAATATAGTAACCCCGAATGTAGTAATAGTTTTAGATGTAAAAAAGAATATGGAAACTTTCCAAATGCCTTATTTATCTACACCTTAAACGGTTATAACATCAAGTTCACTAGGTACCTAGTTAACGATATTTCATATTTCGATATAGTAATAGGTATTGCCAAATTAATCAAAACAGGTAAATATATGACAGCTATTTGCGACGCTGCCAACTTTTAGGATGAACGCTCTTATGGACTGGTCAACACTTCGCGTGCCCAGCTGGCGCATTCTTTGACCAAAGAATTAGGATTGCCATTCAACGTGGCAATGCTGCCAGTCTTCTAGTCACGTTTCCGGATGACAGCGATGCGGACGAGTAGGTACTTCGACGCCTAAGTATCCTTTTGTTTTATTTGTATAGTTAGCTAGTCATTTAGTACCTGATGTAAATAGTAAATCAAATATAACATACCCATCTTCTTCCAAGAGCGCCATTTTGAGTACCCCTACAGTCTCTGGTACCGCCTCCAAACGCAAGGTGCCGCAATGTCTCCGCCGCATCACCGACTTGCGGCTGCTGAAAATAAAAACATGTATTCAAAGACATTTGTGGCGTAATGCTTACTAGACTCATGCTGTGATGGATGACACAACATAATTAATATGAGTAAAATTTAGTACCTAATTAAATTTTTGATTCTTATGAATAAATTATCGACCAGCAGGGTTTTTATGACTCGACAAAACATTGAGTTTTTAGTTATTATAACATGTAAACTAAGTAGGTACACTTTTTTTACAAAGTTTGGTTTTAATACAGCTTTTAAATCTTAACTATATTTAACAACTTATAACTAATAATTACCTACAAAAAAATGCAAAATTATATACTACATATCTTAACTAAAACTGTTGAAAAATTTAAATATAGCATCGAAAAATTCATCCTCATCGCTGTCGACTGGTAGTGTAACCGACTGGCCGCATTGCCACGTTGTATGGCAATGCTTAGGCTCTGGCCAAGGTAAAAACCAGGCCTTGGGTCACGGGAAGTGTCAAATAGCCGTTTAGAGATTTCATTGAAGAGGCCGTGAGCACTCGGACCCCACGGCCCGAGGGTTTCAACCCCAAACGACTCGAAAATATAATTACCTGTAAGGTTATTATACTCAGGTACGCCGCTTGAGGTGCAGCACCAGCACAGCACGCCGAACCAGGAAGATGGGATGGCGCAAGAGTGTTGACACACGTTGCAACCCACACTAAAGGCCTACCCACCTTCCATGGAGATAAAGACATGCCGTCCGGTCTCTTGCCATCGTCGCGTGCCAAGCCATTTGGATTCTGACTGCTGGAACGCCGCCGCCGGCGCTGACAAGAGCTCGTCGGAAGATGTCGTAAATGTTCGCGTGCCGTGCTAAGCGACCCGCACTTCGGCTGCAAGACAAGCCATGATGTCCGAGGCTGTTGACAACTACGCCACAGTGACAGCGATGAGGACACATTTAAAATTGAAGTTAATTAAATGTGTGTCTGATAATTTGGTCCATTTTTTCTAAAAGGTGGGTGTCCATAAATGGGAAGCACGAAGAAAATATATTAATTTAGGGCCGAAACAGCAGTAACGAATTAAGGTGATGGCCGAATGCATATTAATTATATATTCTATATTAATATTGAACACAACTATACATATACCTTACGGAATAAATTCTCTAAATGATGGTGAAACGTTATCAACAAAAAGCGGCTTTAATATATATAATATTCATAGATGTTTAATTATTGTCGATGTATCTTTGACGTTCTATGCTGTGTCCCAATATATTAATTATACCTCGATGGTCCTAGTTTATCAATTGTAACTTCTAGTTACAGCTATATGTAAGCGGGCACGCCCTTTATGCCTGGAGGTTTTTTTTTTTTTTTTTTAGATATTGTTTACTTTTAGTTATTTTTATTTCTGCTTGAGTATAGTTCTCGATGCTTTTGGTTGGTATATTGGCGTGTGCTAGCTGTCATATGGCTATTAATTATAGCTATTTAATTTAAATTATTTTTTGCATATTGTAAATTGTCTTGCATACTGTTGTATAGAATCATTTTTTATTTTTTTTCTAACTAAACAGACAGCTGTGCTGCTGGGGAGTTTGTTGCGCCACTTCTTCTTCCCAGCAAAAGCACTAGGAAGTGGTGAAGGGTGGGCGTTTTGGGGGACTGTCTTATGTAATTTTGACGTTCGAAAAGTGCTGATTCTCAGCGTAGTTTCAATAAATGACTTTTGAATTTGAATATCTACCATCGTAAAATTAAGACGCAGGTATATGCCAGTGACCTTGAGTGGTTTGCTTGCGTGTTCTGTACTGAGCTCGTACAGCACGTCTTACCTACGTCCAGCCAGTAATAGAACTCGCCCACCAAGGAGCGCTGTCCTAAATAAGACGCAAAAGGTATTTTAATAAAACACCAAAAATTAAATTATCTTTAAAACGGTAAAGTTTTCAGCAAAATACGCTTGATAGATTTTGCGTGATTCTCAGTTTTATATCCGCGTTTGACATAACTTTACAAATTAATTTCACTGTGTAATATAAACATAATCTAAAATATTCATATATTAAGTTGTTCACAAAAAGCTCTTATTTAACATATATTTTAACCAAATCATTTACACTATTCGTTTAGACGTGATCTTCACTAGAAAATCATTAAAAGTCGTCTATCGTCGCCTAAACAGTTCTTATAGTGATCCAGCAGTAGTCCAGTAAAGGTTAAGTACCTGGGAAGCATATTTTATTATGTGTTTCGATATGGGTCTCGGCTGCCATTTATATTTTCGAAACTGAATCATTCCGGTTCGAAAATGTTAAGTTCATAATACCTCCTCAAATACTCATACAATATACCTCAGTTCCAAGGCGCCGATAGTTTAGGTAATTTTACGGTGAAAGTAATGGGTAGGTAGATAATAAAAATAAAAATAAACTTAGTACCTATCTGCTTTATATTTAGCTCCGTTATTGTGCAAAGTAAATGATCTAATTAGAAGTATTTTTTTAATACGAGTGGTGTATAATTATGTAATTCGATTTGGAAGTAACTGTAATTTTTTTACCTCGAGGATTTTATATGGAATCGTATTTTCGTCATTGATATATATGTACTTATGGTTTTCGTCAAACATAGGGTACTTAACATAGCCAGATAGGAAACACCGACTTAGCTTTTTATTTAATATCACGTGTAAAAGTGATTCCAATATGGATTGAGGAGCCATACTAGGTACCAATATTTAGTAGTAAATTTGCCGATTTTGTAGGCCCAATCCTGGATTTTGTAGTACCTAAAACTCTTTAAAAGTTACAGGACGTTATAAGTGGCTCCAATCCTGAGGGTCTATAAAAAATATATCTACGTAGCTACTAAAGTACCTAGGTACTTAGTTGATCAAATCGGATAACAATAGTGTAATCCAACATCCTACACACTACACATTCAGTATTTCAAAAGATATTAATAAAATAAACATTCCTTAATAATTTATTGTATATGGTGACCATAAATAATTCAGAATATGATCATAAATAATTTTATTTGCTTATAAATCACTCTACGAGTACGAGTACCTACGTGTAAGTTAATTTTATTGTGATTTTAGATTGTATGAGATATAAGTAATGTATTATTTACCTACAACCTATCAAGTGGGTCTAAAAACCTTAATTTTGAAACCATTACAAAAATATAAACACATTATAATATGATTATGTAATTTTGAATGAGAAATTATAAAATAACTAAAAAGTGCAAAACTAAAAAAGGAAACTTAAAATATCTAAAAAATATAGATGGAAACAAGGTGACCTATTTCTGTCTTAAATCCCACTTAAGGTGGATACGCAGTTGTACCTACTTGTAGCAAACGAAATTCGAATTTTCTTACTTTTTTTGCAATTTGCAGTTCAACTTAAGAAAATTGGAATTTTGCGGCTACAGCTGCGGGTTCACCTTAATACTATAAAATACAATAAATAATAACTAAAATAATATTATAAGAACTATAGCTAAAATAATAAACTACTATTATAAAACTATAATATATTACAAAAACGTATGTTCTGTCATTGCTGGCCATTCTGTATCACATCTCTCTCGTTTGTTGCAGTAACGTGTTTAACAATATTTAACCTTAACTCATACCTATTTCTTAACCTATCTGTGAAAATTTATATTCATGGCCATATTCATTTTATTAACAAATATGTACGAGTACAACCCTAGCTGTAAATTTTCCAAAAATTATAAAATAAATAAAATAGCTTCGGGAATAACAATTAAATATTTATCAAATTCAGAAAGACAAAAATGGTTACTGTGGGTCATTCTTAGAAGGTAGACACATGCTATTGCGGACTTTACTTTTGATCTTTTTAAAATGTACAATCCAGTAGAATATTAATTTTATAGGTAAATCGGGTTTAGTCAGTGCACGCCATGTACTTGTAAGCGCTCAAAAAAGTGTCTTTTTTCCGACTTGAAAAAACATCAAGATTTCTGTAAGTATGCGTTTATATTTAATGTAAATGTATTAAATAATAAAAAACCTTCCAGAATAGATTCTATAAATGATAGTGAAAACCGTATCAGAAGTCGTGTATTTTAGAAGAACAACACGGTCACATAGACAGACACAAAAAGTGACTTTGATTTATAATATTTAGAGATTAGAGAATATAGAGATTATTTTTAGATATTCGAGATTTAAAAAAATGCCATTTATTATAATGGCTCCTATAGTTTATTTTTATTTTTTTATACTTAGTGTTCAATAAGTAGGTAGGTACTCATATTTATGAAGAGTTATTGATGTGTAATTATGTAAATAAAAATGTTATGATCATAGTTTGAATTATTTTCAAAAAATATCCGTCGGATAGTTTTCGAGTTCTAAGGTGGTTAAGCGTAAGGTCCTTTAACTTTTTTAAGGGTTTTACACAAAAATCCAGGAATAGGCCTACAAAATCGGCAAAACTACTAAATATTGGTAGTACCCGCGTTTAAATATGAGACGTTTGGCTCCTCAATCCATACGGACGGATTTAACAGAATAAACAATTCCATTTCATTTCATTTCAATATTCTCGATATAACGGAGGATCATGCTAAGCAGTTTGAGGTATTATAGACTATTAAGCGAATTGCACGCGAAGCATGACCACAATAGAAACGGGTTTTGTCGACGGAAGAATAGACAAAATCACAATCTGTCATTTTGTCTATTCTTCCGTCGACAAAACCGGTAGAAAACCCGTTTCTATGGTTGTCATACTACGTATGCATGTAGCTTAAATTTTCCGTATATCACAACTGTCATACTTTCAATTTACTTATAAATTAATTTCCCGAACCGGAACTGAAACAGACCTGTATAACTCCAGCCATTTAATAGTACACGTTCACTTGTATTGAAGTATAAAAGGTACTCCATCATAGAATGACCTAAATTGACATTAGTTTTCCAATATACCTAGATGTTGGCACTCCAACTGCAACTCAATCAGAGAGAGTGAATAGTGAATACTGAATCAAATAGTATTGTTGCGCTTGATAGGTAGATAAATGCAGTTAAGTCTCATTTATAAAGGTTTACCAACAGGTTCTGTATACAATATTATATTATCAATTAGCCGTGGACTTACACAGCCGTCAATTACAGGTTAACCAGCATTCTCTAAAAGTAATTAGTGTTAACAAAACTTAAAAGTAATGGCGTTAGAATTATGGTGTGGCAAAAATAAGACAAAGAAATATGAAATTACAATACAAAACTATACAGATACTATTGCAATTGTGCCCAATTACTTATCTATCATATTTACATATAATACTTATTAGACAGATTATATCATATCTCGTAACTATCATATTTTAGCCTTTCGCGCAAAAAGACAGTTAATTTAGTCTATGCATGATGAAAAATATTTAAATTTAGACATGTCCCGTTCTTTTACTTTGGTTAGGTATGTCTTTTCAACCGACTTCAAAAAGGAGGAGGTTCTCAATTCGATTGTATGTATTTTTTTTTTTTTTTTGTATGTTTGTTACGCGATTACTCCGCCAATTATGACTTGATTTAGATGATTCTTTTTTTTTTGTGGGGTTTTGTGTAGGTACCACAACTAAAAAGGGAAAAATAAAAATAAAATCACAAAAAATAAAACCGACTTCCAAAAAAAAACACTACAAAGTGAAAAATAACTTTGATTTCGGAAGTCGGTGGCAAAAAAACCATAATAAAAAACCAAAGACACCACTTCCGAAATCAAAGTTATTTTTCACTTTGTAGTGTTTTTTTTTTGGAAGTCGGTTTTATTTTTTGTGTTAGAACACTTTGTAGTAACTCCTTATCTGATAAAATTCATATTTTGCAGTAAGTATGCTAAAATGCACACAATAATGAAAAGAAAACCAATAAAAATTGTTCGATATCTACCGTCTGAGCAGTCGACCCATTTCTAGTACCGTATAGTCTCACTTCTCCACTTATTATACTCAATATTAAAACACCAATAAACTGCTCCCACAATAAAAACCGTGAAACTAAATCACTGAACGAGACGTTACACCTACATACGAATAAAATTATGATACGTTAACACTAAACTATAATACGTAGTTTCAAACGTCAATGATTGTAAGTAGGTAATCTTCAAGAAAACCAATACATTCCTAATGAAATAAGCGTAACTTAGCGTGAACGTCTTATCGGAAAAAATTACGTCTACCCGTTTTTTTTACGTAATTAAATTCAATAACTTAGTTTTTTAACTCTTCATGTGTTGCTCGGAGATATCGCCCTTTTAACCCCTGACGCAAAAGGAGGGGGTTATTAGTATGACCGCTATGCGTGTGTATCTGTCTGTGTGTCTGCCTGTGGTACTGTAGCCATTATGCCGCAGATAGCGGCACTCTATACACTTTCTTTTTTTTATTTAAAACCAGGTTTTCTAGCGATGGTTCTTAGACATGTTTTATCAAAATCGGTTGAGCCGTTTGAATATTATCAGCTGTTTTCTAGTTTATGAATGGATGTGACCATCTTCCACAGGTCTGATCAATTTGATCTTTGGTATTCTGTTACTTCAATGATATGAGAAGAATATAGTAATCTTGTGCAGCTCTGATGCTGCAGCATCACCTTGAATTTGCAGGATACCCCCTTACCAACTTACAGCACAGGTATCGTGTTTGGGCTCATTGAGATGGTCTCAATGAATAGGTATAATAGATGATGAACAGGGTCTGGTAATGGATTAGGAAAGATAAGTGAGGAAATAATAATAATTAGTAGGTGCGTAAACTTGACAGCTAAAACATTAAGGGGTGCACTCAACAAATATCGCATTCGTCCTGTCTAAACCTCGTCAACCAAAACCCGGGGGAAAAGATTAACGAGCCCCTTAAGCGCAAACATAATGATGTGATAATACACATCAGCCCAGAAGGGGTTGAAGGAGCTAAAGAATTCAACATCGTGATTCATTAATCCAAGACGCTTTTTTAAAATCTTTATTTAAAGAGATTTTTCGCTAAATGCGAATATGACACTCTATAGGTATACAAAAGGTTAACATTAATTTTAATTAGTCTAGTTTACAACTAGGTTCTGGGTCTGTTCTTCAAGGCGAACTTAACCATATTTAATATAGGAAATATATTGTCCGATAGCGGGTTTGATAGGTTTATGTTATGCGCGCCAATTTGTGTTCTGAGCGATTGATTCCGGATACATCTCATCAAAATATGATACGTGTCCTCATCTTCGTTACGCGTACTGCAAACAGGTGATGTTAACTTTTTCATCATAAACCCAAATTTATTGAGAGGCATATGTCCTGTGCGAAGCCTTAATAATATGGTTAAGTCCTCCCTGGTAACAAAACACTTGTCAATCCAAGGTGAATATGAAGGTTGTGAATGGATTGTTCTATACCAAATGCCTTTTTCCCTGGAGAAGACGCTATTGATCCAGAGGGAGAGATGTCTCAGGAAGCTAAAATTCTCAAGTACCTAATTCATGTTCAAACTCCAGAAAAATTATAAATACTTATTACGCGTTATGTCAACCTAGAGAGCCGGCATATTACTGGTCCACATTGACCAAACTGTGGGACCCTTGTCATCGCCTGCACCAATTGTGTCAACCTGACACACTTCACAAGACCTATGTTCTGTAAGCGAAGCTGGTTACGGTCTACAACAAAAGTTATTCCCCCCTCCAGGAGCGACAGTTATTCAAAACTCTCATAATACGTCTTAGTACATTCTGGAGGTTGTTCAGGCTAACTTCATCTAACGACGCAAATAAATATAATAACGTCGTACGTCCACCAAAATGTGAGGGTTTAAACCTCACAGGGGGTTAGTAGCTATGAATTAAAATATGCGGAGGTACTTTAAAGAGGTCCTGAGGACCGCTGTATTTCAGACTCTCAAGTAATTACATTTTATAGAAGTACGCTTGCACGACTTGGAGCCCTTTTTTTTTTTGGGTGGGAAATCATTAAATGACGTCTCCCGCTCTGGGTGGAGCGGGAGGGCGTGTCAGACTCTTACTGACTAAAACCCACCCGTGTTCCTTCTCTTGCCTGTGCAATGCCAGAGGGCCACGGTATCCCTTTCGGACTTTCCCGCAACCCCGGCAGGCAATGGTCTCATCGGACCCCTTCATTCACTGACATCTCTTTGAGGCGCGCGTGGAACACAACGCGCCGTCGACCCGGGCTTGGTCCTTACCGGACGGCGCGCTACCCATTGCTCACCGTCCGCAAGCCCGCGCCTGCGGTTGCCGGGAATCGGCAATCGATTCCCGACGCCCGGGGCGTCTCCTCCTGCGGCGGCTAGGGTGAGGGCGCCAAATTTGCCTCTCCCTCACGCGCTCCGCCTCCTCCTTCGCGAGCATTACTGCTTCGCAGAAGGAGGTGACGGTCTCGACGCGAGAGATCCCCGCCACCGATCGCCTCCACGAGGACACGGCGGTGCTCTGCCCAAGCCGGGCATACCTCCACCGTATGCTCCACCGTGTCCTCCGGGCGATCCACGCAGTGATGACACCCGGGCGTTTCCTCCCGCCTTATCCGAATCAGGTACCTCCCGAAACAGCCGTGTCCGGTGAGGACCTGCGTCAGGCGGAAGGTGAGGACGCCGTGGTGCCTCTCCAGCCAGTCCTCAAAGAGGGGACTTATCGCCGCAATAGTGGCGTGCCCAGCACTGGGTTGCGACAATCGCACTCTCCATGACGCCATGAGATCCCGTCGGAGCTCTGTCCGCTGTGCCGCGATTTCTCGCGGCATCGGAGTCAAGCCCCGGCGTTTCGCCTCCCCGCGCCACTCCCAAATATGCGCGAGGACTTTTGCCTCCAGATCCCATGGCGGCAATCCAGCAAGGAGGCTCACCGCCTCACCGGAGACCGTGCGGTATCCCCGGACCAGCCGGGTGGCCATGACCCTCTGGGACGCGTTCAACCGGCGGGCAGGCCGCCGCCTCAACGAACGCGCCCACACCGGTGCCCCGTACAGGGCCATGGACCGCACGATCCCCGCGTATAGCCTCCGGCAGGAGGCGTTTCGACCCCCTAGATTGGGCAGGAGCCGCTTCAAGGCAGCCCCGGCCCGGTCCAGTCTGGGAGCCAAACGTCGGAACGACTTGGAGCCCTAAGCCGATCTGTCACAGAACGAATGCTAGACACGTAATTCTATATTTAAATGTTAGAATGTCGGCCAGTCATACATTACATACTGCCAGCCATTAAACCTCTACAGTACCTACTTTTTACTTTTCTTTGTAGAAGTGTTCAACCAAATTCAATAGTTCAAATAAGTACAAGAAACACAGACAGAAAGTTATTTTATAAATTTATCTTAGTTTATTATTTATTACTTCTTATGTTTATTAAACCTCTATCACTTTCACACAAAACTTTTTCCTAAGTACTTATGTAAGTAGATGAAAAGAAATATTCGGAAGTTTTCAAAATCGTATAGGTACCTATTACTCAGGTAAAAGAATGAACGGATAATACTATAAAGTCTCTGACATTAATGCCATCTAGTAGCCAATAATCGAACTTTATTATATAATCCATTAGGTACACTACGACACAACTTAGATGTAGCATATTGAAAATTTGCATTTTATCATTTCCATTTTACGAATGTGTTTGGTGAAATGACTTCACAAGTTATTGTGTAAAGATAGCAGTAATAAATATTGGTTATTTTGAATGCGCACTCAGATCAGATGGTGATCGGTTTTGCCAATGCTACATCTAAGTTGCGTCGTACTGTACCCGACTCCCATGCACGTGGCAGCCCGAGCCTCACGGGCGTTCATTCATAAAACAAAGTATTATTCGATGCCCACGTACCTACTCTGCGGAACATTTCCGCGTAAGTACACTGACGGACTCATAAGGCCTCAAGTCTGCTATTAAAATAGTGTCAGAATGGTCTATCATTGATTTCATAATTGTTGATTTTGACAAGTTTGGTAATCTACTAACATATTGGAGTCATTATGACTCTCCAATGGTCAGCCACTGACACTCCATTGAAAGAAATGGCATTTAATGGTAATCTCGTACATAATGACAAATGAATGACTGACCTATGCGGTAATCTGCTAAAATTTTGACTGTTCCTTTGATCAGTGACCTACCATTAGAACGTCATTGTGCAGTTATTGCTTTTAATTCGTTACGAGTACCTATCGTGTTTGTGGAATACAATGATCAACCAATGATCGACCATTATGAATTTAGCAGATTACGAACTTTTAGCAAAACGACAATGGGATCGTGTTGGAATGACGAATTTATAAAAATAGCAGACTTGGGCCCCTGCATCAACGTTCAAGACGCCTTTGAAATAATCATGTTAACCAGTATTCAATGTTTCGTTCGTTAACTTCATAACAGCGTAGTACCATATCCATAAGTGTCTGTTTTTATACTGGAAAGGATCATTAATATTTTTTTGAACAAAAACGATAAATGTAACAAAAAATGGTTTTATTGAAAAATTGATTTTTAGAAAAAAAAAGTTTTAGCACAGGATTTTTTTTCTTTTAATAAGGTGTATTGCCTACAAGTGCCCTTATTACAGATTCTAATCGGTTCCGCACAGATCTGATTAGGGTTGTTAAACGGCCTTGCAGAATATCGTTCCATTCTTGTGAAATCGCTGTTCTTAGTGTCACTGTTGTAGGCATAGGATTTTTAGCATATTACAGCTTTTTTTAGACTGTCCCAAACATGCTCAAAGGGATTAAGATCCGAGCTGCGTGCTGGCCCACACGTTCATGGTACGTATCTCAACCTCTTCGCAATATTGTCGAACTTGTGCAGCGGCGTGGGGTCGGGCATTATCTTACATTAGAGTAAAATTGTCACCTATTAATCCCATGTAAGATACCACGTGAGCTTCTAAAACCTCTGTTATATAGCGTTGTGCCGTCAAACCTCCTCTTCTACGGTTTTGACGAACCATGTCGATGAACACAAGTTCCGTTCGCCCGATCATCGAAATGCCACCCCTGGCTACCATACCTACACGAACCACCTCCAAAAGGAGTCTTCCTTTTGGAGGTGGTTCGTGCATCCGAATTTCGTTCGCTCCTCAATGCAACTTTGAGTACCTATATCTCTCCCCACGTAGACTCTTCTGCGACCGTGTGCACCATTTAGATATGCCCTATACTCATCGGTGAACAATACGGAGTCCCATTGCTCTTCAGTCCAATTATGATGTTCACGCGCAAATCTTAATCGAGCTTGTCTGTGAGCTGCAAACAACTTTGGACCATTTCAAAAAGGGGTGATTGCCACTTCCTTTTTTAAGCCTCCTTCTTATTGTTCGTGCACTCACGTTTACTCCACGCACTTCATTCAGCTCTGCAATTTCTAGCAATCGTTCGTTGATCCAAGCCTTCCCGCACCAATACCACAATTTGAGCGACTTGTTCGGATGAAGTATCCATATTTATGGTTACGAAACTTTTGTTGACTTAAAAAGACTAATGATATTAATACTGTTGGTAACAATAATTTAAATCGCAAATGAAAAAAAAAAACAAAAATAATTAATTTCAATCTTTACTCTAATACCACACGAATTTGAGAATATGCAATTTTATTTTCCCGGCTATAATTTTATCTTTTACTGCAGTTCTATTTTTAAATAATCTTTTTTTTTTATTAATGGACAGTCTCGACATTTTTATTTAGTTTGATCTAAAAAGTTTGCATAATTATCAAAATACGTGCTCTACGAGAACAATATAACGATATTAGAGTGGCCTTTGCTTGGGAGTAGAGCCTTCAATGATTTTCCCTAAAATTTGAACGCTTTTCAACTGTTGATAATAGAGTAGACAACCAGATACTCAGCATGCCACCTCGATGTAGAGGTAGTTCTGTGGAAGAGGTACTTCAATAAAGAACATACTATGTACTTTTAGAGCGTAATTATTTAAATCATCGAACCAATTTACGTTATTTTACATTTTATTCTACCATGACATCTCTGTCAGCAAGGTGACCTCTAATTGTTGTTCTGCCTTCTTTTGTAATAGCGTTTATCTTATAATCACATGCCATTATCGTATAATTACTCGATCCTTCCATACAAATATTAATGTAAAACAAAGTCTCCCACCGCATCCGTCTGTCTGTCTGATCGCGATTAACTCAAAAACTACCAAACAGATTTTCAAACGGTTTTCACCAATAGGTGATCCATATGGAAGGTTTTGGTGTATAAAATATTAAGGTTTTGTGTAAATTGGCTGAAATATGACGATTATTGTTGATATCTTCAAGCGTAAGCCGTAAAATATACATAAAAAATATGTTCTACAGAATGTTTCATCTTAAAAAGTTCAACAAAAATTCCGCGATGGCATCTGTATCTTCTCTTATCTTATATCTTCTAAGGATGACCCACAGTAACCATTATTATCTTTCAGAATTTGATAAAAACTTAATTGTTATTTCCGATGGTATTTTGGACGGTATTATATAATTCCATATCCAATAAAATATGTTAAATTTGGTATTTAATTCAGATTAAAATATGCTTTGAAATCATATCATTTCAATGAATAATTTTAAAGATTCAAAATTACGCGTAAAGACTCGTGCAGACGTCGCGACGCGACTCAAACAATACAATTTCTAAGAAAACTTCACGGTATAACAATAGCCGGTGTCACGCCCCGCTGTCGCGTCGCGCTAGTCTGCACGAAGCTTAACACAATAATTATGGTTGACGGCTAGGCGGACGCAGCGGTAGGAGTCAATGACCTTTTCCTCGGCTATTAGTTATGTAATCCTGGTAGTACGTTGCTTCCCGTGGAATATTTTGCGACATCCACGAGGGTGAAGCCGCGGAAAAAAGGTAGTATAGTATAATTCTCAAAAAGGTTGCATGGTAAGGTAAAACCAAACAGGTTAAGATCTCTGCAGTAGATAATAGGTACCTACAGGTGTCATTATATCCGCAGCAACCGTGACTAAATAGAAAAGCTAATAGTTCTCACGAGGGCCACGAGGACCACGAAGTTGATAACAGATTATTATGTAAACAAAATTAATCTTGAGCTTATAGACATAATAAACTATAGACCGTGCTACTTACAGTTAAAACGGCAGAATATAGATTTTTAAAAAGACTAAGCTTTTGTTTCACTTGCCTTATACCTGTGAAGTGGGATTGTATCTGTGGAGATCCTTATTGGTAGCATATTTTTATAGCATTGAGTAAAAAAAAACAATGCCCTGCCAATAATCGTACGGACTGTAAAAAAGGTTTATTTAATGTCTAATCTCATTTCAACATGATTTTTACCTTTTAAGGTATAACATTATACTCCATTTGAAATAAGATTAGACATTTAAATAAACCTTTTTTACAGTCCGTTCAACAGATTTTGACTTCTATTGCGTTGGTGGCATGACAAATGGCAGCTGCAGTATCAGTTGTTTTCTTTTTGCTTTTAATGCCTTCCTTATTCCTACGGTATAGAAGTCAAATTCGGTTGTACTGACTGTGAAAAAGGTTTGTTATGTTTCTATTCTTATTTCAAATGGAGTATAGTTAGTCTGTATGAACAAATCGAAAGGTACACTCATTTACTCGCTGACTTAAAAGATAAATGAAATAGTCATAGAAGTCGGGGCGCTCTCTTAGGTAAAAAAGTGTTCCACAGAACGGTTCCCCAACAGCAATGACAAACTTCAAAATAGTCAGTGTTACTCGGGATGATGTAACGATTCTAACGATACCCCATACATTCAAATCTGGTCAGGCATTTAAAAGTTATGGTGTTATAAAAGAAACTCATCATGCGAACCCTGAAAACATTACACTCCTTTTTAGGGCAGTCGCTTGTAAAAATTACACAATAAATCTATTATACATTATAACAGCGAATCAATTTTCAAGCCTCCATAAAACCTAAGCCAAATATTTTTTGAACAGGGACTTAAACAAAACGTTCAGTTTAAAAAAATAGCGTCACATTAACGTTACGTAACTGCATAGTTCCAGTACCATTTAAGAACGAAATCCTTGGCAATCGAAAATTTATCGGAAGGATCGGAACCCGGACCCGGTTCGTAATATTTTTTTAACTATTTATTTAGTTACGATCCGGGACTGGGTTCCGATCCTTCCGATAAATTCGTTAACTAAATAAATAGTTAAAAAAATATTTAACTATTAATTTAGTTAAGATCCGGGTGGAACGGTAAAAATTATCGTTACTGGAACTATACCTACCAGTGTTGTAAGAACTCTATGTAAATTCATGGAAAGTTTAATTGCTGAGTATCTAACACCTACAAACAAACTATATACCTACAGGCCAAACAAAAAAACAAACGAAAAAAATATTAATTAATATAATATATTTGCAATATTAATATTGAACACAAATTTAATGGCGGGATACGACGTCGAATATCCAATATTTTTTTTAATTATGGCGCTATGGTAGTGAAACGCGCGGGCATGACAATGTTCTTTTTTTGAAAAGAAGATGCAATAATGCCATGCAATAATGAAATTCAGTACAACATTATAACTCCGGATTGATTATGGTTACTTGTTTTAATGTTGGCAATAAGCTAACTGTTTCTAAACTTTTATAGAGGATTTATAGCATGGGCGTAGATGAATTAGGTATATAAAATATCTCTGCTTTTTCTAATGCCAGCAGTGGCCCATTCGTTAAATTTTGGTTTAGTATTTATTGTTACTTTTTTTACAGGACATGCTTTATTGAATTCTTGGCATACTGTAGAAAATAATGTACCGTAAGTAGTTTGTATTGGGGTCTTGTGAATCAAAACTAGCTGTTGAAAGATTGCTAAGAACATTATTATTAAACATTTTCAATTTATTTTTAGTAAGAGGTCTTAACTGAACAGTTTTATTTAAACGTAACTTTTTATATGATTCACAGGATAGGTACAAGTTGACCTGTATGATCAGACCTGACGCCACTAATTAGGGACGAGTCTTTTATTTTACAATTAGTAAATACATTATCTATGCATGTAGCTGAGGTTGCTGTTATTCTAGTTGCTACATTAAATATACATTTTAAATTGAAAGATTTAAACAATGAGATGAGCATACATTTTCCAGGTGAATTTACTAATCGATCAATATTTAGGTCAACACAAACAAAAACTATTTTATTATCTCTAAAAAGTTTAGTTAGTATATCTACCGTTATGATTAAAAATGATGACAAGTTTGATGCTGGTGGTCTATAAACACACAAGAAAGTATGGCCTTCAATCTCTGCACATGCTACCCCACACAAGCGATCAACAGAGCAAGCAGTGATATCCTTCCTTTCCTTATATCTGAAATAACGATTGCATAATATCAAGGTACCACCCCCTAATGAAGACCTGTACCCTAATCACGTAATGCAGAGCAACGTAAATAACGCAATGAATGTTGTTGAACTGTCAAAATGAAACAGATTTGTCTTTATCGTTTACGAAAATATGTTGCGTAATTAGAAAGCTGTTTTACGCACTGGCAACTGAAAAATTATTTTCACCACTCCCGCACGAAAGATGTGTCTTTCCTCTACGAAAACAGTGAGGAAAGTTGGTTTTTCCTCACTGCTTGAACAGTGAGGAAAGTTGGTTTTTCCTCACTGTTTGAACAGTGATTTTTTTATGTTAAGTTTTACAGATATTATAAAAAATAAAGAATTATTTTGATTTGCTTTGTGTCTATTTAATTTATTTACCTATGATGACTGAATACTTTCTTGCTGGTCGTGGTGAAAAGTTTTGTATGCAACATGTGAGCAAGTTCTTTTGCTATTCGTTTTGTTGAGTCTTTCGCTTACTCAGGATTGAAATTTATAATCACTCGCTGCGCTCGTGATTCTATTTTTCAATCCTTCGTTCGCTCAAGACTCAAAATCAAAACTCATAGGAAAAACGAACTTTCCTCACATGTTGGATAAATAACTATTACATTAAACAACATCCTATCTAGTTTTAACCAGGTTTCACAAAAGCACAAGATATTTATCTATTAACATTTCCACGTCTAGGATTTTGCCAGAGAAGCGATTTAAATTTTGGTGATAAAGTAAAATATTCTTATTATGCTTCTCTTTTGTCGATTCTAAAAGTTTAAAGAATCTGTTACAGTATTATTAGAAGTACTAGATAATACTGTTTCGTCACATAAGCTAATCTCAGTTAAAACATTAATAACTGCGTGTATGTATATTGAAGGCTAATAAAGTAGCTAATACATGTTGGCTTTTCTTAGGTAAAAACTTAAGATCCTGAGTCAACACAAAATCTCTAACAAAATTGTTAGTATCAAAATACAATAAACGGTCAAAGATAATAAAGATACCTACCCAAGCTTTACACATTTTAGATAAAAATCGATTACAATGAATCTTTCCTCCTTGAACGAGTCATCCGGTAGAATGTAGACATTATGATAAACCCTAAAAAAGTACAACTAGAAAGCTGGACAAGAGTCGATCTTCTTCTTTGAGCAGTCCTAGCCTAGTGTGTGACCGTCGGACTGCTAAGTCTGACTGCTAGGTCTCGATAAGATAAGATAAGATAAGATAATATTTATTTTGTAAAACATGAGTACAGTATGAAGGTCTTATAATTAATATGTGGTGGCTACATGTTTTGCCATTTATGGCGTACAAAATTAGTTGCACTAGACAAATAATATACAAACAAAAAAAAATTTATTAAAAATGTCAGAATTTAACTTTCATTCGAAATTACAATATTAAAATATAATTAAAATATAAATTCAATTCAGAATCACAATGTTATAATTTAAATTCAATTTGAGTAAGACGTACAAAAAAAAAATAGAACAAATTAATACGCACGATCAGAATTTTATACAAGCAAAATATCGATTAAAAATTCATCTACGCTGTAATAGCACTTCTCTAGTAATAACCCCTGAAGTGACTTTTTAAATTTGTTTAGAGGCATACATTTAATTGAGCTCGAGTTCGAACGCACCTCTGACTTTTAGAATTCTTGTGCGTATCTATATACGAGTACTTATATAAAAGCGAAAGGTCACTCACTCACTCACTCTATATATCCGTGATCCAGCCTGTCCCATCTTGCTGTCCCCCCCTCAGCGACGCCCTAAGCCGAGGTTCGTACCCCACAGGGGGTGCCCTTAGCGAGCGTTCGCCTAATTTTAATTTAGAATACACTCGAGAGCAATGAATCCGGGTCACTTAAAGAATCCTAAAAATCTCGGAAACTAAAAATGCTAGGTTAATGCAATAAATTGTATTTAATAGACAATGTAATACTCCTTAAATGAAGGTATTAAAACTTCTTAGTTATTGTAAAGTTATATCATAAAAAAATCAAATTTGAAAAAGGGCCACTTTCGAAGATGGAACTACGAAATTACAGCATTTGGTTTTGCTTTTGTTTGTAATCTGTCATTTATGTGGGTACATAAACCATGTTGATAGTGCTCTATATTCATTATTCAAGCTGAAATTATGTCGCTTACGCCTGAAGAATGCACCAGAATACTTACAATGCTGGAAACCGGCCGGAGTCAGCGCGATACAGCCAGGACTGTCGGTGTGTCGCTGTCAACAGTACAAAGAGTTCTCCGACGTTACGAAGAAACTGGTTCTAACCTACGCAGACCAGGAACGGGCAGAACCAGGTGTACCACAGCACGAGAAGACCGATACTTGGTGAACACCATGCTTCGAAATCGCTTTCTTACAGGAACTGAACTCACAAATCAGTTTCGACGCCTCGGAGGAAGTAACCCAAGTGCATGGACAGTAAGACGTCGGCTTGCTGAATCTAACTTAAAACCCCTTAGACCTGCAAACGGCCCTAAACTGGAGCGTGGGCATCGTATTTCAAGACTAAGATATGCCCAGAGCCACGTAAATTGGAGTATTGAAGATTGGTCAAAAGTTATGTTCTCCTACGAATCAAAATTTATGCTCTACAAGCACGATGGAAGACACAGAGTGTATCGAAGACCAGGGGAAAGATTCAAGCAAGCATGCATCGAAGAAAAAGTAGCCTACGGTGGTGAGTCTGTACTTGTGTGGGCCGGAATTTCTTCTGAAAGTCGCACAGAGCTGGTGATCATAGAAAACGGCTCTTTAACTAGCGAAAGATATGTGGAAGAAATCCTCAATGATCACGTTGGTCCATTTATGGTCAATTTAGGTGAGGATGCTATATTTATGCATGACAATGCCCGACCTCATACAGGTAGGATTGTGAATGACTACCTTCAAGAGATGAACATTACTCGTATGGAGTGGCCAGCGCGCAGCCCGGATATCAACCCGATCGAGCATGCTTGGGACGAGCTAGGCAGATGCGTAAAACAACGAAACCCTCCCCCAATCACGCTTCGTGAGCTCAAAATTGCGTATGTAATTGCGTAATAAAGTTCAAAAATTTCATGTTTCCTATTTTTGTTTTAAGGAGAGATCAGCAGTTTTTTTCTTTATGTAATTTTGTGTTAATAAAATGTATGGTGACTCATATTTTTTTTACTTTCATTTAAGGAGTATTACATTGTCTATTAAATACAATTTATTGCATTAACCTATCATTTTTAGTTTCCGAGATTTTTAACATTCTTTAAGTGACCCGGATTCATTGCTCTCGAGTGTAGTTGCTCCTGGCTGGAGGCTTTGAGTGTAGTGCTTAAGGCAGCCACAGGATTGTTCGGTTGAGCAGTAAATACCTTAGTGGTATACCTGCGAGATGCCATAGTTAAAAAAAAAAAAAAAAAAAACTCACTCACTCATTCATCACGAAATATCGAAAACCGCTTGACGTATAAAGATGAATTTTGGCAGGGAGGTAGTTTATAGTTAGTAGAACGTCCGCTAAGAACGGATTTTTGGAAATTCGACCTTTAGGGGGGAGAAAAGGGGGCATTTTATTTGTATGAAAAATCTTATTCCTTGAGTTAATAAACTAGAAACTTGGCAAGAATACTTATGTATGGACGTAACGCTATTGTTTAAAGTTTCAAGTCAGTTTTTGATATTCAGATAGCCCATGAATGACTTAGAGGCGCAGATATCAACGAAAAACCAAAATAAAAACTCAATATAACGCGTGTATTCAGGTACCTATGTAAAAAATAATTAGAATTTAACAAACCATAATAACAAAAATATAATAATAATCTATACATACATATATCTATAGGTACCTACCATAAAAACATACATAAAAACAAATAAAACAATAAAATAGAAAGTGTCTGTTTGTAATATCAAAATAACAGCTTATTAATATATTATGCATATGAAAGTAGATACCTACATAAAATTATGTAAATAACTTTTTTGTTTGTCCGACAGTCTGTTTGTTCCGGCTAATCTCTGAAACGGCTGGACCGATTATTACAGGGTTTACTAGCAGATAGCTGATGTTATAAGGAATAACTTATGCTACCTTTATTTTAGAAAAATAATTAGGAACCACGGGCCAAAGCCGCGTGCAGAAGCTAGTGTGCAATATATAATGTGTTACCTATTGTTTGTTCATCCAAATAAATAAAATAAAAATACCTAAGTACTTACACTACAATTTCTAACCTTTAGAATTCATTACAGTTTGTTTATCTGAGGAGCTCGTGGCTAAGTAGTAACTGCCGCACGGGTCGATCCGTCAGGTTAAGCTACGCTTGCCGGGGTTGGTCTGTGGATGGGTGACCATCTTTACATACCGAGACTCCTCCGTGCCTCGGAAAGCACGTTAAGCCGTTGGTCCCGGTTGTCATTCGTGGATCTTTGACAGTCGTTACGGGTCGTCAGAAGCCCGAAAGTCTGACAACCAGTCTTACCAAGGGGTATCGTATTACCCAGTTACTGGGTTGTGGAGGTCAGACAGGCAGTCGCTCCATGTAAAATACTGGTATTCAGCTGCATCCGGTTAGACTGGAAGCCGACCCCAACATAGTTGGGAAAAGGCTAGGCAGATTGATCTGAATCCTATAGGATTCTAAACTTAGCACCCATTATCACGCGATAATGGGTGCTAAATTTAGATTTGACGAAGTGCGACTGGTACCCCTTTGGTTTGTCGTATTTTGCAGGATATGAGGTCCCTCCTCATTGGGCCAGAATAGGACATAACACCATTCAAGTCATTGTGTTAAAAACTGGCGCTCTTTTGTACAACAATAAAATGTATTGTGTATGTCCGTTGTAAAGGCCAAATGACGTTTTTCTATTATATTCTACTCTGATGATATGTGTGATAGAATATACAAGATATTAAAGATGCCGCGATGGTTTTTAATTCAATTCTAATTCATTTATTAAACTTACACATAGTTCACAAGCATACCAGACATTTTTTATAATAGTGTTTATATTTTTTTAAACTATTCAACACATTTAAATCTACTTTATGCGGTGCGCTAAATAAACAATAAAAAAAGATACTTACCTGGTTCTAACAAACGCACAGCAAATCTATATTTTATAACATACCTACGTCATAATTAAATTAGGTAATTATGTAATTAAATAGATCGTTAATTATTTGTATTCTTTATTTTATAAATCAAAAACTTACCCTTCACGCGATGGGGGTAAAAAATGAACTATTTCCGCCGACATTGAAAATTTTGCGGTGAATATCAGCACAAAAATCTTCAGCTTGCATTCAACACTAATTTTACCACTGACCGTCAGCAATTATGTACTTTCTCACATACAAAAACCTTGTAGTTGCAAAAATAACAAAAACATGTATGTTAGGTGACATCTCATACGACTCATACGCATGATAAACGTCCGCAGTGCGAGCGAAGTGTACAACCACAGGCCAAAGTTGTTACCGCAGGGTTCAACAATCAGTATCTTTGATTCATCAATATAAATATTTGTTCTACTTATATGATAGTTAACAAACACATATTGTAAACAAATGAATCCGAGCTTTGTCTAAGCTTAATAGGTGCTAGATACAGTTAAAACTGCTGAATATAGATGATTGAAAAGACTTGCCTAAGCTTTTGCTTCACTCCCTTTACACACAACTTCCCACTACACACACTCACACTTCACTTCACTTCACTTCTTCTTTCACTTTCCTCTACTTACACTACAACTTCTAACCTTTTTAAGGAGGAGGTTCTATGTGGTTTTTTTTCCACTGATTTCTGCGTCAATATTAGACCGTTTTTTTTTTTTTTTGTTTATGGTGTATGCTCTCGAGGTGGTTCTATTTAACTACTACTACTACTCTACTAACGTTTCTTTGATAGTTTTTGAGTTAGCTTCAATAATACCTACTTAGGTATATTCCCACTTAGTCTCTATGGATGATTTGATAAGTTCCTGTAACTGTTATTTACATAGCAGGTAGTGGTATTCAAATTTGTGTGGGGTAGGTAGCACAACTAAAAAGAGAAAAATAAAACAACCTACTTCCAAAAAAAACACTACAAAGTGAAAAATTACTTTAAATTCGAAATGCACAAAACTTTTTTTTAACATTAACTAAGAATAGTAAGAATGCATGCAGTTAGTTTATTTCAATCCTACATAGATTTTGGCGCGATCATGGGTGCTAAATTTAAATTTATTTAAGTAGAAAACGAAACAAACGAAACATGTTTTAAACTGAATCTGTTTGTCTGACTAACCTGAAAGAAAAACGTACGATACCTAAGTACCTAGTTGAATCTCATATGGTTTTGGAGAAACTGTGACTAGCTTTAAGTCTAGAAAAAAAATTGTGAATTTTCCAATATACCAAGATGGCCATTGTCTCTTCAGATATTATCAAAACTTTTTAAAGGAGTATAAGAGATATTGACAATGAAATTGGACTTTGAAATCTCTGCAGCCCAAACAGCCTATAACTTTCCAAACCCAATATTAAACAACCCGTAACAAACAGAGCCGGTTAACAATAAAAAATAAAAAAAATGCTACAATGTTGTCAACCTCTGGGATACTGCATAGTGTGGCAGTAGCCGAGATGGCCACAAATGGCTGCCAATCAGAGCGCGGGCCGGGCGCGCTCTCGACTAATCAGCTAAATAACTGTTATTTGTGACTCGGTGCTTGCTGACACACGTCATCTCATATACTGACCTCCGTAATAATGCACATAAGGCCAAATCTGTCCACCTAGACACAGCTTTCTTTCGTATTTCCGGTGTAGCGACTGCAAAATATAAATAATATTGGGTAGGTACTAGGGCTCATAATATTATGTTTTACTAGCTGCACCCCGCGATTTCACCTGCATAAGTTTCGATCCCGTGGGAATATCGGAATAAAAAGTATCCTATGTGTTAATCCAGGTTCTAACCTATCTGTGTGCCAAATTTTATCCAAATCCGTTCAGTAGTTTTAGCGTGAAGAAGAGACAAACATACACACTCACAAACTTTCGCCTTTATGATATTAGTGTGATTTCTTTAGCAAAGATGTAAGGGTTAATTAACAAGTATTTAGGTGTCGCAGTAACATACTCAATCAGTTGTGAGTCACTACGGAGACATATACTTTTTTCAACACATCTCCTAATTTGTTTTCATGAGCGAAGAATGTTGTTTCACAATTAAAAGCAAATAGTTGGATATCTAGTTCAGAGCGAACATGATTATGTAGATACGTATAGGTACTCGTATATACCATATACTCGTAGACTGAACGTTAATTCGATTGAAGTGAATATCATTACTTATTACAGTGTTCCCATGACCTAGCGTGTTCCCATAAATTCTCTCTGTTGATGCGTAGGTTTGTCCGAATGCCCAGGTATATTAGCATAATGGGACTGATGATATGGATGAGAGCAAGGGACTGGGAAGTATACAATAAATAGGTATATTATCATCATAATTTCAGCCGCTGGATATAGGCATTATAGGCTTCCCCCAAGCACCGCCACTTCGATTGGTTCTGTGCTACATTCCTGCGGCCTTCACCAGGAGCCCAAGTCTACTATTTTTATAAATTCGTCATTCCAACACGATCCCTTTGTAATTTTGCTAAAAGTTCGTAATCTGCTAAATTCATAATGGTCGATCATTGGTTGATCATTGTATTAAAAGAAATTACTGCACAATAACGTTCTCATGGTAGGTCACTGATCAAAGGAACTGTCAATTTTTTTGCAGATTACCGCCTCAGTCATTCATTTTTCATTATGTACGAGATTACCAATAGATGCCATTAATTTCTTTCAATGGAGTGTCAGTGGCTGACCATTGGAAAGTCATATTGACGCCAATATGTTAGAAGATTACCAATCTTGTCACAATCAACGGCGGCTATTTTCATATTCAATGCAGATCGTAATTTGTGGACTGTGATCGCATCAATGATCGACCATAACTATAGCATATCGCATATAATGCCAACAGAACATGACTAGATACATGATGATGAGAACACGATACATATAGGTATATGTACTGCCACGTGGTCACGCGCCCGACATGAGCGTGGGCTCCTGGGTTTGATCCTCAGATCGTCGGGCAGTGTTATTTATTTTGTATACCTATACTTTATAATTGTATACTAGAAAAAAACATTAAGAAGAAATAAAATGAACAAAACATACAATGGGAGGCCTTATCGCTTTCTGCGATCTCTTGCAGGCAACTTATTGAAAGCGTTTATTCTGAAAGTGCTATATACATACATATAGCTATTTTGATTAAATTAATCAAAACCTGGTAAATATTTGACAGCTATTAGCGAGTTTGACAACTTTTAGGATAGGACTCTTAAGTGTAGTTTGTAGTTCCTAAGTGTCCATTAGGAATTTCTCAGTAGCATAGCGTAACACAATATTATTATAATTAAAAAAAGGAGACAAATAAAGAAAATATGGACGGTTTAATTTAAACAAACAGGCGTCATCGTACGCGCGTGTGGATTATTGAAACTTTAGGAGTATGAGGAACAGGGTGTAAAGTTCACTCATCCACCATAGAAAAGGGAGGATCCTCCAACCAGACGGGTGTTGTGTCTGGCGGGCCGACTGCCCCACTGTTGATTTCGGATAGTCTTATCTATGTCGTTCGCGCGGTAAACTCTAATTGCGCGATGCAGGATTTGTGTGACGTCATGTCTTTGTTGCGTAGTTCGTATGTGGCGGTGTAACCGCTACAAAACGTTATATATGTATAAAAAAATTGGGAAAGTACAATAGGCCCATCGGCATACGTGAGTTAGCTGGGAGTTTTGCTTAACACGACTCGAGCGAATTACCGCTGGCCAATGTTTCGTAAAGCTCCCCGTGGTTAAAAAAAGATCGACGCAATGAACCCGCGACCATATAAACTAGGAAAAAAAAACAAACTGGGCCAGTGAATATTATTTTTAAAAAACCTGTCGGTAATACAAAGGGAGTTAGAGAAAAAAAGGTATTGATTTTTGTAATCGCCTGAGAGTAACCTGGCCCAGGCGTCAAGGCGACGCGCCGCTGGTAGACGCTGGGAGGCGCTCGCTGCTGTCGCTGCCTTGGTATCGTCAGCAGACCCGCCCGCTTAGCCACAGAGGCGCGCGGTAGTTGATTCTGCGCAGGCGGCGTTAGTGCAGGGTCTGGCAATACGCAGAGCCCTGGCGGTGCAGGCTTAGGCGGTAGGTAGGGCCGAAACCTTTAATTGTTTGTTGAATTCAAGTGTTAATAATCAAAATTAACACTTGAATTCAACAAACTTATAGTACCTACCAAAAAAAATGGTGCACGGCGCTGCACTTGTCAGAAGAGTATAGGTATATTACTTAGCGTTTGCACAGGCTAAACATACACAAACATCTAGTTCCTGTCAAACATTGTATGGAACATTGACAGAACATAGAGATTCCAACATGTTCTGTTGTGAATGTTTCGCCAGTGCAAACGCACAGTTATAGAGATCGATACTATCGAGTTTTGGAACAAACAAAGTTCGGTAGAAATAATATATCAACCCATCAGGTTGGGTAGCCGACGTCTGACGCAAACAAGTACGAATCTTTTTTACTTCTGACACACAAACGTGCTAACTTTTTATAAATCAAATATGTTCGGCCTTTTTCACGTGTAAAGAGGCCTATCTGGCAACGGAATGCTGCAATATATATTTATAAACTTGTGCCCTATAATATCATAATAATATCTTCTGCGTACCTGGCTAATCTTCCACCACCACCCACCACCACCACCGTGGCCATAATCGGTTGGGAGGATATTACTATTACATGAATGTTCACCATGGCATTAAATGGTATGAAACAATAAGGAATCTTTAATAGTTATTTTGATAGGCATTAACCTCCACGTTGTGAGACAGTAAGCCCCCGTTCGCACGGACATAAAAATATCGCGGCGGGATTTATGCACTGGAAAGCACTCTCGTCCGAAAAAAGCACTGTTGGATTTTCAACTCTCGGCGCTAAATGGAGCGTTGAAAATCCAGTGCAAGAAAAAAAAACGCCGGGCGGAAAAGTCGCTCGTGGGCACCTGGGCTTAGTCAAACTTGAACTTAAGAGTCCTATTACATTTTTTTACGGAAATTCATGATTTTTGACCATGTAATTTTCAGCAGCAGTAAGATATTTTAATAATTTGATTATAATAACTATAGTGCCATTCTTTTTCTTGTAAGTTGGAGTTACACATTATTTTCGTGTAATTTGCTGAATTGACGCGGAATATAAAGTACTTTAATTTAATTTATTGTAATTTTGTCTTATTATATTGAGAAACAAAAACTAATGAAACGTATTCACTGTAGATCGAAGTTTTATATCATATTAGTTTATTTGATTTAATTGTGTTTATTTGGAATATAATTGACATGAAAATCAAGACATTTATTGGTTTTCTTTACGAATTTTCCCTGAAAACTCAAGGAATATAAAGACATTCTAGAACTCCAATAAACAAGTAAAACATTAAAATTATCGTTTAGTAACTTTCGCATTTATTAGTACTGAATGAAACAATGTGAATTTGATCGTCAAAGTTCCATTGCCGACGTTTTTCCTTGTAAAGTGAGTTCGTAAAATATTCATAGTAAATTACATGACAAGAAAAGTTAAAATGTGTAATTCCAACTTACAAGAGAATGGCACTATCGTTATTCATAATCAAATAATTCAAATATCTTACTGCTGCTGAAAATTACAACGTCAAAAATCATGAATTTGCGTCAAAAATGTAATAGGACTCTTAACATCGTTAGCGAAGACTTAAAATACATATATACCTACTTAGAAAATTAAAGACAAATCTTTTTTACATTATTCTTCTTTTTCAGGCGCTATGCGTAACTGTATGCCTGGCCTATAATTCGCCCTCATCCAACGAAGAATCAGCTCGAGAGTTTATTGAACACGTTCTCAGGATCCCTAACCCCGACAAGATACTGAACTCCGCTCGAGGTAGACTTGAGAGGAGTAGACAGCAAGAGATGATTAGACAACGCGTTACTTCGGATGCTGATTGTGAAGACCCGGCCGAGGTAATAACATTTCAGCCTGTATTCCCTAAAGAGACAGACCGTGCCTTCAGCGGAAACGGAAAAACCGAACGACAGATTGTTACGTACAGAAACTTTTCACTTCACAATAATTTTACCTTTCATTTCTCTATGGTCGATACGGTTGTTGATGGGTTTAAACTGAAAGATTTCTACGGCTCAGTGTCTTTTCTTTTTTACTTAATTTTCATCTCGCAGGTCAACCTAGGAGGTTATCGGTTGCTTACTAGCGCGACGCGACACCGGCATTGTTATACCGTGAAGTTTTCTTAGAAATTGTATGGTACGAGTCGCGTGGCGCTGGTCTGCACGAGCCTTACGGCCAGGATAAGATAAATTAAGAGGGAACAGGGCCTGCGATTCTCCATACAAATGTATTCCCCTGTTTTCTTCCTGAATAATGCCTCTAGAGCAATATTTTTTTGTTCATAAAATCAAAGTCTGCTGTAGACACGTCCCTGTTATTTCCTTTTTTTCAGCAACTTATTGGTAAACAAAATATGACCCTCCAAAAATTGAAAAAAATGCTCTATTTTTACCGCCGTGATTAGAGGACTTCCAGACAAATTCGAAAAGTTTTTAACATAAAAGAAAATGATAGGAACCTAGTCATACTCTTTCTTAAAAATTTAATGTAAAAATTAACTGAATCGGAATCGCTCAGTTTTCGAGGAGAAAAAAGAGGAATACGAAACGTCGATGTCGTCAATTTTTTTTGTGATATAATCGGTCTGAGCTGGAGCTGTCCCTATCGCACTCTACGGAGGCAGTTTTGAGGAAAGACGACGGCAATAGTTTCTCCAAATACCTATTTTACAAATTCCTCGCAGCCCCTGTTCCCTAAAAACTAAGAGACTACACGCTAAGGGTACCCATATATGTGGTACCTACGGACCTGGCTGGATCGGATAACATGTCAAAAATGAACTCTCATTTTTTTATAATTAACAAAGAGTTTTGTCTATTCTTTCGAAATGTTCATGCTAAGAGTGGTGTACATCTAAATCGCGCCAGTTATGTTCATCAGTCCAATGCAATAAAGAGTATAATATTAGGGAGTGAGGCTATTGCCATTAAACGATGGGAATCTATGTAGATTCAGGCTGCTAATAGAAATGTTCTACTACAATACCTCGTAGATCACTTAGCAGGTTCTTAAACCTATTTTATATTTTATTTTATACTTATACTTATTTGTAATGCTACAGCTGTTACCTGAATACACGGCAGCAGTTCAAGGATCTCGAGAGCTGAGGCAGTTGGGAGCACAGGTACCTGGGTTTATTTTTATAATCTACATTTGGGATCCACCACAAAAGAAAGTGTTTATTATTTATTTTGGTGGTGGGCGTGACTAATATGCATGTTAATTTGTCTAATTATACAGGGTGTTAAAGTAATTGCGTGCCATAGCTTAGGGGTAGGTTCAGTATCGATAAAGGAAGCCAGAATAAAAAATAGTTACCTACAAACTTAAAACAATCGTTTAGAATTATTTGTTTAAATGCTTTAATTACTTACCTACTATCGAAAGCGTTGTCATTTTGTCCTTCACTTCTCGGGTCCGAATACTAAGATAATGAAAACGGCTCGCGGCAAATGGCGCAAAATGTGCACCCCTAACGCTACGATGGTACGTAAATTACAATTAAACCTACAAAAAAGATCTTGTATAACTAGTTTAACTAGTATTCAACAGAAATACGAGTAGGTATTTATAAGTTGACCTTTTTTTTCTCTTTTTTTTTCTGGCTTTCTTTTTCGATACTGAACCTACCCCTAAGCTATGGCACGCAATTACTTTAACACCCTGTATATTTATTTAGTTTTATTGATTAAGTATTTATTTAATTAGTTTTTATTTATATATTTATTTAGTGAAATAGACGATGATTTATAACGAAAACGAGCGCATAAAAATTCATGAACAGACCTTTGTGCGTTTAGATATCATAAAAAAACTACTGTATGTTTTTACTCAAAATAAAATTATTTGAACAACTTAATACATTATCTATCCCTGCACGGTTTCTATTTTGCCATTTTCTTACTACATTAAGTTACCATGTATGTTAAAAACGAGTTAAAATTTGTGTTGAAATAGTAGAAGTTTCGACGCTCATAACTTCCAAACCATTTTTTTTCCCTTTCTGCTTCCATACAGAGGACCTACCACCAGCTCTTAGTAGCAGTAGCAGTATTATTATAATCTTACTTTGACTTTTCGCACAATGATGTCATTAAAACAAGCTTATTATACTGCTGACCACATATTGTTTCGAACTATCTTCGTCAAAAGTTAAAACATTACTTACAGAAAAATATTTCTAAGTTTTAAAACTTATTCACTGAGTAGGTACCCGCGTTTAACCTTACCTTGATCTCTCCATGTCAACTTTGTAGCCAAGTTCAAACAAACCAAAAAGAACGTAAACTAAATCTTAAAAACAAAAAAAACTAAAATATTGCTTCATAGAGATTAAAATTTCGTTCGGGGCCTACCACCACCTCTTAAATCATTTTAATCTTACATCAGTGGGGGAAAGAGATGAGTTTTACATCCTGCAGAGCTTTATCTCTTTCCCACACTAAAGTAATATTAATATAATACTGCGGCCAACGACCATCTCAGTATTATTTTAACCCTAGATAGATAACCTACGTCGAATCGACGTAATCGATTTTGAAAAATCGATATAACTCGTTTGTTTTTCGCGTCACTAATCTTGGCGTTCCCGCCAGCCCAGTCAGCCCTCGGAGCTTGCAGGACACACTGGTATCGCTCCGGTAAGTGCAATACTTTCGTCAATATTTACCTACCGTACGTCGTTGTGACGTATGGTTATCTTTAGTGTCATTATTTTGACTTAAAAATCCTAAGTGCCTTTGAGGCGAAAATGAATAAAAAGTTTTATTTACTTAGGTTTTTTATACTATAGATATTACAAAAGTTGATTTTAAAAAGTTTACATTTTCAACTGAAAGACTGACGGAGAGATTCCTAAACTTTTAAGTTTTGTAGAGTAAGAAGTACCGTGTTTTGTTTTTTATTTTATTTTTCTAATAAAAATATAAATTAACCATAATGTTTTTATTTACTCACAACATAATTACATACATTAAGACATATTACCATATTCATACACCTAGTATAATACATAATCCAAAATATGCCCACTCAAACATGCGCACGTCGAATCGACGTATGGTTATCTTTAATGTACAGTGAAATATGGTTATCTATCTAGGGTTAATGTTAATTCAGTGTTAGAAAGATATGGGATACCTATACAGGACGTCTAGCACCATCTCTCTCCCACACTCAAGTAAGATTAAAATAATACTGTTTTATGAGGTGGGGGGGTCTAAATAGTTTAAAAAGTAATCTATTATAGGTAAACACATTTTGATCCGATTCATATCATGTCACAACTTAGCCATAGTTTATTATATTTAATTTTTTCAATTGTTTTTTTTTTTTTTATATTTGTGTCATTTTCATGGAAATTACTAATATAAATGAGATTCTAATGCAAAGTAAACTTTTTAAGTAAAAAAAATATAATATTTATTTAGCTTTATGACCAAACTTCGTAGTAGCGATTCGGACGAACGTGTGAAAGGGATAGCGGTATACAGTTCGTATAGCGTTGTTTCTTATTAATTATAGACAAATCGTAAAAAAAAATCGTTCTATCCCAGCAGTAAACAGCAATAGAACAATATTGAATGATGAAGGTACGAATATGAGTACTTAATGTTATTAAAAACTTGAAACAAAACTCTCTAGAAATAAGATTGTTTCGTCAAAGACGGTGGTAGGCCCTCAGGACTAGATAATGACAAGACAAATTGATATAATTTTAGTTTTGAACGTACACCGCCAAACAGACGAGTTATCACCATACTACGTTTGTATGGAAAAATAAAGGACTAGAAAAAAAAAACTGAAACATGTGCCAGAATTTAATTTTTCGAACATCATGGGACTACCACAAGGCTTTCAGGTCGTGAACTTGGGTATAAACTACTCTCAGGAGTCTCAGGGGACCTATCAACATACAATCGTAGTTACATGTGCGTTTGCGATGTTTGATGTTGTTATTGACTGGGCTAAGTAGCCCAGTCAATAACAACATCAAACAGGAAGAATTACTAACTAAATTAAAGGGTCGTATTATAAGCATACAAAAATTAATAATACGACCCTTTAATTTAGTTAGTAATTCTTCCTTTATACTTACCTACATATAAATCTGACTAAGACAATGTCTTGACTTTAAAAAAAACTGACCCTTATTGGGACAAGCACAGGAGATCTCAATTAAACTAAACACACTCTTAACAAACAAAAAAAAAACAATTAAAATAAAAACAAAGTACAATTAAAGCAGAAAGTCCTGAAAGCAGAAAGCCAAAGGGCTCCTATCTCAGCATGATGCTGCGACATTAATTTAATAATAATATTCTGATAGGGCCCGTAGTGATGTCGGATAGAAAGATACATAAATAAATAAAACATAAATATGTAGTCCGCATGTCTGCACCCGACGTAACATCAGTTGCTTGTCTTGTCTTTGTCTTCTAAGATGTAACACATCAAAAACTCATTTTGCATAGGTATTTATACAGACATGCAAATGTCTGCACATTTACTATGTGTAGGTTGCTGAGAGATTAATGTATTCATTACCTATTCAATTATTCAGCATTCGTGGTAGTAATGGTGAGAGTCTATGACCTGTCTGTATTTTATCTCAACTTGAACCGTTATGCTTATGAGTCATCCCTAAGGTGGCCAACCCTACTATATTAAGGCCTACATTTTTTAAGAAAAAATATAATTGACGAAACTACTTTTTTTTTTCAACTCATAATGGCGAGATGATTGCAATAGGGCCAGTATTAATCTTATAAAAGCTGAATTAATGGTATTTTGTAACCTTTAATTAATTTAGACTCAAAATTTTAGAGGGTAGGTAGGTATAAATGTGATGTAGGTATGAGAAAAAAAAAAACCTTTTAGTAAAGGTTCATAGTACGAAAAAATATGCATAGGTATAATAAATAATTAAAATGTTTTTGGAACATACCTACTTATACTATATTTTTTCGCCATCTACTATATTTTTAGTGGCGATGGCTTCGTAAATACGATATCCGTGTTGGCAACCCTAGTTATCCCACACAGAGTGCTATGTAATTGGATGACTAATTTTGATGTTGACCTAATACTGAAACTAACCTGTATTAAATTAATGACATTGTGCAACTTGACCTCACATCCTGTTACATTTTTGTTGGTCATATTGGCGACCAAGTTTCGGTATATAAACCTGCAGTGTAATTACGTAACACACTTACAATTGCATTGCCTTTCATTTTGAGAATTCAACAACATTCATTGCGTTAAATAAACTAAGTTAGCAATAAAAATTCGCCTGCTCGACAAGGTAAGAACGAATTTTCTTTTTTTGAAAGTGTTGCAGTTCTTATAGTGTTGTAGTTGAGTTGAAGGAAGATTTCGTGCCCTTGCGCATTCCTACTTTAGTGAACAAGGACAAGGGATACGGTGCTAGCTCATACGCAAATTGTTGCTTTAATTGTTCATCTGATTGTTTTGCTGTCACGCAGACCCTCTGGAATATGGTTAGGGGATCAACATCAACTCTCTTGCTAAACACTTTCTCTAATAGGACCGGTTCAGCCGGTACGTGTCTGGCAAATGACAATCAATCTGCCTAGCCTTTTCCCAACTATATTGCGGTCGGCTTCCAGTCTAACCGGATGCAGCTGAACACCAGTATTTTACATGAAGCGACTGTCTATCTGACCTCCACAACCCAGTAACTGGGTAATACGATACCCCTTGGTGAGACTGGTTGTCAGACTTTCGGGCTTTTGACAATCCGTAACGACTGTCAAAGATCCACGAATGACAGCCGGGACCAACGGCTTAACGTGCTTTCCGAGGCACGGAGGAGTCTCGATATGTAAAGAAGGTCACCCATCCCAAGGTCTGGAAAATGACACAAAATTTAAAAAAAAACAACAAGCTTATTTTTCTCTACTCAGGAAAAATATGCTCATCTTTGACTACCTTTTTTATTTTTTTTATTTATGTGGGAAATCATCAAATGACGTCTTCCGCTCTGGGTGGAGCGGGAGGGCGTGTCAGACTCTTACTGACTAAAACCCACCCGTGTTCCTTCTGTTGCCTGTGCATCTTTGACTACCTGAAGGTATCTTCGCAACCAATAGACCTAGAGTGCTTGGGTTGGGCTCAAATTGTATCAAAATTAGCTTGCTTTACAAAAATATAGGAACAAAGATACCTACCTAAAAACGCGTCATAAATAGTTATTTATCCAACATGTGAGGAAAGTTCGTTTTTCCTATGAGTATTGATTTTGAGTCTTGAGCGAACGAAGGATTGAAAAATAGAATCACGAGCGCAGCGAGTGATTATAAATTTCAATCCTGAGTAAGCGAAAGACTCAACAAAACGAATAGCAAATGAACTTGCTCACATGTTGCATACAAAACTTTTCACCACTCCCAGCAAGAAAGTATTCAGTCATCATAGGTAAATAAATAAAAAACATTAATCTTAACTTATAAATATTTCTATTCTAAGCATAAAATTATTTATTTTTTAAAATATCTTTAAAACTTAACATAAAAAAATCAGGCAAGGTTAGTTTCTGAACGGGATCATTACTTTCCTCACTGTTCAAACAGTGAGGAAAATACAACTTTCCTCACTGTTCAAACAGTGAGGAAAAACCAACTTTCCTCACTGTTTTCGTAGAGGAAAGACACTTCTTTCGTGCGGGAGTGGTGAAAAGTATATTTTTCAAAAAAACTGAAACAAGTGTTAGAATTTCGCAGTTTTTCGAGTAGGTACCTACCATAGGAATAGCACAAGTTGTTCAGGGTTGCAAACTTGGGTATAAATAAACTCAAGAGTCAGTAGTCGTATAAATACTCTCAGGAGTCTCAGGGGACCTAACAAAATAAAAAAGAAACATAGTTACATGCGCATTTGTGACGTTTTCATGTTTGTATGTCAGTCAATATTGACTGGGCTAAAGCCAGAATTAACCTTCTTTTATTTTAGAAAAAAATAAACACACGATTCACGTGGGTAAAACTCGGGCAGCAGCTAGTACTATAATATTAAATGATAGTTCGTGGATCGTAAACGGAGAAAAACATATAGGTTAAGCCTCCTCTGTCATCTTTGGTTATAACAAAAATAGATATCTATGGTTAGGTGACTGTTATTGAGAATGCCCGTGTGTTTACAGTGTACCTACTTTTATATTATTTTAGTGATAGCTGTTCGTCAGGACGTCTCTCACACTGACAACAGCGGTGCTATTCTGTAAAAATCTCACCGTGCAAACTTCGGTGAAGTGAGCGTGGAGTGAGTTGTCAATAGTGTCAATTCCAAGCAAAAACAAACTCACTTCACCTAAGTTTTCACGGTGAGATTTTTACAGAATCGACCGGCTGTACGTACCGCGTCCCCAGTCCTGACTCTCTATATTTTGGCTGCCATTTATAGAAGGCGAGTTCTCTTAAACCTCAAAATCCCTTTCCGATTCGATAACTTCTGTTACCTACCATTTCAAAATCACTTCCAGTTAACGTACTTTCACTTGAATCGGACATGTTTTATATGATTATTTATTTTTAAAAAAATGCTTTGATAGATACGTTTATCCCTTCAATTCGAGGGTCTTAACTGTCCTATCAAACCAATAGCTGTCAACACGTTATTGGGACGCATGTTTTGGCTTTTCCATACAAATAGTTATCCGTAGTACAGTAAGTAATAGACCCTCTCATCGATATATATTGTGGGCCGGTAAGATTCCTTATTCTCTAACAGAATAAGGTAAACGGTCCAGTAACCGTGAAGTTTTGAACTTCACTGATTTTGCAGGTCTGCTATGCTAAAACTAGTAGACCTACAAAAAAAACCTTACTAGTTTTAGTATAATATTCTTTTCATTTATTAGTATAATTTTTCTTTAATAATAATACAAAAAAATAAAATAAAGGGCTAATGGTACCAGTACCCAGTAGATTTGTACTAGTAAACGTTAAATTGTCCCTTAATCCGGTAATTTTTACCGCGATTTTGAACTCTATTGCTTTACGTTAAAGTTCACAGAAATGTTATTTTTGCATTTAGGTAAACTATTTTGAATATGCATTTGCCTCCAGACATTGAATATACCTTCTAGGGATTTATCTCCTTTCCAAGTTGCATTTCCGGTGCCGTAAAAAGCTTCGAGGTTTTCAGGACTTATTTGTGATTCAAAGAATCTGAAATGGCTGGTATCTGGCTGTATTTGGTTAGCATTATCTGGTTTGGCTAGTTTTTTGGGTTGACTTGTTACACACTTGGAATAATCGACGCCGTTTGCATCAAAAGGTGACAAGCCGCATTTGCGAAATCTATTTATGATCGAGTTGGGGTCCAATTGTATACGAGATTTATGTAGCAGCGGGCAGAAATTTTCTTTGCGAAGTTTAACGAAGTGGTTATCATTTCGCCAGTCATAAACTGATCTCTGAGGTCGAAAAACAGCCACATTCATCGGTTGAATTAGATGAGTCATTAGGATATAGTGCAACCAGTTGGATGTTTTTTTCCCGACAGAAATTGCTTAGTGGCAGCGTCGTGTGTGACCAACGTCCATCTAAGAAAAACAATATTGGGAATTCTATATTAGTTTTTACAATCCAGGGATAGAAGACATTTGTCATGTACTCATAAAATTACTCCTGTCATCCAACCCTTTGGCGTAATTCCCAATCCCCAGTCCTTCGGTGCAGGTTTTGATATTTTGTGTGGTTTTAGCTTGAACAACACCATCGGAGTTGCCAATTCACCTGCTGCGTTAGCCGTAACCAAAAAGTTCACGCACTCTTTTTCCCCGCTGGGAATGACGTCATAAACGTCTTTTGCGCCTCGTTATGCCAGAACTCTATTATCAGACGGAGACAAAAAGAAATCGCTTTCATCGTAATTTAAAATCCTACGTTGATCTCGAGTTGCTTCTTCGAGATGTGTCTTTATATAATATTCTTCCACTTCTTTTAAACTAAACACACTGTAAAAGTAATAAATATTATTTGCAATAAAAAAAAAAAAAATCTTTGAGACAATATTTATGGCAAGACTAGGTATTATTGGTTTAAAAGTGCAATAATAAAAAAACTGATTTGTTAACGGGTACTGGTACAATAACGGGAATACGTACTTTTACCTTATTAGGACGATAAAACCATAGATAGCTGGTGATAGATATTGGGTTCGGCCGTTAGTTCGAAAGTAGGGAAGATATTTCGGTAGGAGACCGATATATCTTCCCTACTTTCTCCCTAGACGGGGGTATTAAGTACATGAGGATTTCCCAAAGACTAAAAAAACCGGCCAAGTGCGTGTCGGACCACCCACAATAAAAGGTTCCGTAGTTGGGATTTGAGATGAATTTATCCCAAGAACAAACTTTACATTGTAGTTGAAAAACATCTTCTCCCACACGGAATGTATGGAAAAACATGTTTTTCCAAGGAGGATAGTTCATCTAAATACATACTAATTCCACGCTGCCATGATAGTAGGTAGGTACCTACGTACTCTTATTCCATGCTGCCATGTCATTATTTACATTATTTAAAAGATAGTCATCTTGTTTCAAACTTTGGGCGACTGGCGACCGAGCCCCGCTCGGGTGAAAATACGGAGGAAATGAATTTTCCCAGATATGAGACCCCTATTCCTATATTGCAACTTTCATCGAAATTTTCGCCGTTGTCGAGAACGTGATTACAAATATACATATATATAGGTATTAGGTATACATACAAATATTACTCATTTAATAGTATATGATTTGGTAAGAAGTTAAATAAATAGCTGAGACTAATGTTGTAGGTACCTAACTTAAAAATAAAATTGAGAAAGCTGTGATAACATGAGAAAGCTGTTCAGTTTGCTGTTCTTTTAAATATGAGCACGTATTTCTGATAAATACACGTTGTATAACTTCAGTTTATATACTAACTAAATATTTAACTCAGCTGTAGGTGTTCAGTAGCGAAAACGAAAAAACACAGTGAACACATATTAGTCCAGTGCAAGTAGGTTTATATCTTTGAGACATTATTTTAGTTTCTAAAACTAAAAGCAAACATTTCATCAGCTATCCAAAGATCCAGTTAAATTTATTCAGGGTAAGCAGGCAAAGGATCGGTAATGCTGACATAAGTAAAATGCCACACCTTCTTAAAAAGAATTAATGATCATCAACTATGCTGGGGTTAGCTTCCAGTCTAACCGGATGCATCTGAATACCAATGTTTTACATGGAGCGACTGCTTATCGGAGCTCCACAACCCAGTTACTGGGTAGCACGGTACCCCTTGTCCCTTGGTAAGACTGGTTGCCAGACTTTCGGGCTTAGTCAGAAACTCATTAGTTCGAAAGTCTGGCCGTAGCCCAGTTATTACGTAACCCGTAACGTAATAACTGTCAAAGATCTACAAATGACAGCCGGGACCAACGGCTGAACGTGCTTTCCGAGGCACGGAGGGGTCTCGGTATGTTATGGATGGTCACCCATTCACGGATTGACCTCAGCCAGCGTTGCTTCACTTTTAAGATTGACCCGTGCGGCTGTTTTTATTTAGTTACGAGCCGATCTGACGCCATCAACTTTCATCTATCAGGTTTGATTGCGACGAAGCGCGTCGGCACCTTACCTATCATAAAGACTATGACAATAACAAACCAACCCACTAACCGATAAATAAATTAAATTCATATTTTGGAACGTGGAAGTATGGCATCGTTCAAAGCAGGTTTTGTTAGTTTCGAAAGACTTCTAGATCTGTCTCGCACCCTTCTCATTTATTTGTCAGTTCTGTTGTTTTGCAATTTTATTTAATAATAACACACAATCTACATAATGAAATATTTGTTATTACCTATTATTATCTTACAATAATTTATTTTTGACAATGCAATTCTTACGGCACTTTAGCCAAGCCAAGACAGCGCCACTATTATGCTGCTAACGGAACTTTATCCGATTGGTATAATGTGCCGCTAGCGGCACTCTATAAACAGAATATATTTTATATTTTTGAAGTGAAAACTTCTTTAGGCGCGTTGAGCACTTTTTGTGTGAATAAAAATCATGGAACTCGCGCCATCGTCACCTAACGCTTTCCATGAGCTTGCTGCTGGGGTTTTTGTTCACCCAAAAATTACACATATATGTACTTTTTGGGTGAACAAAATCGTGAAACTCGCGTCATCGTCACCGCACGCTTCCCACTATATGTATACTGTTTTCACTTCTATCAGCAGTCCCCAAAGACTGCCCCGCATGTTTTTTTTTGTAGATTAACTGATAATGAAGGCAAAAAATAAAAAAAAGAGTTAAATAACGTCTTCTAATTTTTGTTATTTACAACTGTATCATAACACCAGCATGTCGATTCCCGTAACCACTTCACCGTGAAACCATGTGAAGTGAACGTGGAGTAAGCTGTCAGTGTCATCTCACCCTGCCGGTCTATTCTGTAATAATCTCACGGTGAACACTTAGGTGAAGTGAGCTTGAACTGAGCTGGCATTCCACCTGCTGCTAGGGACTGACAGCTCACTCCGAGCTCACTTCACCTAAGTTTTCACGGTGAGATGGTTACAGAATAGCACTGCAGTTCTTTCTTCGTTCAAAAAGGTGATCATAACCTTCTTATTTCAGAAACATTACCCAATCTGCCATCTAGAAAGGAAAATTAAGAAGCTGAATACCAACGAGTACGAGTACCGACCAGCGTACTATGAAGAGGTTCGTTGCACTATGACGTCGAGCGACGACTTCGGGGACACTAATGAGGTATTTGCTCTTATTGAAACTCCAACAGCTGCCCCAACAGGCCTAAACAATAGCTCTTCTAACTAGGCGATTAACCAATCACTGCTGCACTTACCTAACAAAGAGAGCATGACTTTTAACTTCGACTGTCTTCCAACATTTGTTAATAGTTTATGCAAATAACGGCAATAATTCAAATGCAAAACAACTTAAATTTTTTAGAACAAGCATTCATTTTTTTTTGCGTTGGAATTTTAAATCAAGGTCTCAATGCACATTGACCTGTATTTCATATTTATTTAGTCAATAGCTGCTAGTGCTCTGCTGAAATTACATTTATAAGAAGTACTGGACTTTGCACTACTGACTGTCGAGATTGAAGAGGGAAACACGACTTGCCGAACGACGAATGATAATGATATAACGGAACTATCGCAAAAAAAATCAAAATTTGCTAACTTCTGCTTTGTCTTTTGACGATTGATGAGATAACCTATGAAGAAAAAATATCAGTTATAACTTTGTATAAAGATAACGTAAGAAGGAAACAAGCAATCACAATTTCTTCATAAGCATCCCTTTCCTGTGATGTTTCAGATCTGTTCGAGCCTCGGGTTTGCATGTGTGCAATGGAATAAAACTATCCATTTGACAAGAAGACGATATACCAGGTAAATAATAATAAAAAATCTACACTGTTACTACTGTTGTGTGACACGATTCAAGGGATTTAGATGAAATTAGACAAACATGTAGACTATAGCCTGGATATGTAAGATACTTTTTTATCTGGGTACATGTAGAAGTTTCCCTAAGATGACAGTTAACGACGGGCGACTGCTATTATTCTATAACATCTTGAAATTACAACTACTAGGCAAGTCACAGCTTTCAATTCCATCTATATGTAGACATTCCTGAAAGCAGTACCTACAGACATGTTTTAAGGTGCTATAACAGCCTTCCATAAAATATTACCTACATTATCAAACACAAAAGTTGTCTGTCTATTTAATCCAATTCTCAAGAACTTGCAATCGCGTCTACCAATATGTAAGTTGAGCCAAACATATATATTATGTTGAAAAGGTTTCTAACATCATCCATTCAGGCGCAAAGAAAAAAAATGACTGAGTATTCATTCATAACTGAGCCAAAGGCTATCCTGTTGTACATACACGACACGGTTTATTTACGGTACGGCGGCGGCACCGTAGAATAATCGTGTGAGCTTGTATAATGATACGGTAAACCACAGGACAACGCATACGGTGACTGCGCCGCAGCCGTCTGTCAACACTGCCATAGTGATCCATACAACACTGACGACCGTGCCTACATACGAATAAACCGTAGTTTCTCACGGCAAAAAAACATGTGTGTACAACGGGCCAAAGGATTTAAAAAGCAAATGCCAGTCGATCAATATGAAGCAAGTATCAATATAATAGATATACATCACCTAATTCATTTGATGTCGTGTCGTCTGAGCCAAATCAGCGACTTACCGAGTGATGCAATTTTATTGAGATTGTATTATAAAGTTCGTCGCACTTAAATTGCATCTTGCTATTGTGAGATCAGTAATTACAAAACATTCAAAACAGGTTAAAATTCCCAGGCAAAAAAGAACAATTAAGAAGAATTAATTAATAATTTTAAAATGTATAAAAAAATTGAGATAAAATGCACATCAAAACAAAAAAAGCTCCTGATAACCTAATCCTGAAAACAACATATACTCGCTACAGGAATTTCTGTAATCACTTACTGCGAAAAATAAAAATAGCTTACGAAACGACAGAATTAGAAAAAGCAAGAAATAATCCTAAAATCTTATGGAACACAATTAAACAAATAACAAACACACAACATACCCTTAACAGCCCTTCAGAGCTCCTCAAATTAAGAGACGATCCTAAATCTTCCTTAAACGAGGTTAATCACTTCCTTAGTAATGTAGGTAATAGTTTGGCTACCCAATTTGTGTCACAGGCATCTGGACAGACAACAGCAGCAGGTGATCAACTACGGTGGTCTACTCCTACGAGAATCCTGGCAAATTCTCTAGGGAACTTCCTGGACAAAAACCACATCATTGCCAAAAACCAATACGGCTTTCGTAAAGGTGTGTCGACGGAAGATGCGGTTTTAGACTTTACGCAACAGGTTGCCAAGAAGCTATCCAATAAAAAAAAATGCCTGGGGATTTGTCTGGATCTTTCTAAAGCCTTTGACACGGTTTCTGTTCTCAAACTTATTGACAAGCTGGAACGTATTGGCGCACGTGGAATACCACTTGAAATTTTAAAAAGTTATCTATAACGCAGGTTGTCAAGGTGGATACTTATTATAGTGACGAGGAGCCAATAACATATGGCATCCCCCAAGGTAGTATACTCGGCCCCATACTCTTTAAAATCTACGTGAACGACCTCTGCAGGATGAAACTGCCTAACTGTGACATCTACGCGTACGCGGATGATACCGCGATCCTCGTTTATGGACCTACTTGGGACATGGTTAAGACTACTGCAGAGGAAGCCATGTCCAAAATAATGAAATGGCTGAACTCTAACCTTCTGACACTCAACCAAATCCACTTACATCCCATTCGCAATCCGACGTAACACGAGACCGTCTCATACCTTTAGTATTACCAGCTCACTCATGCTCAAATGCATTAGCATCTTGTAACTGTCCAACTCTTACTAGATCAGACAGTATAAAATATCTCGGAGTTCAGATTGATGATGGACTAACATGGACAAACAGATTGACGCCCTTACCACAAGAACAATGCGCCTCATACACGTCTTTAAGTCACTGAGAGAGTCGGCCACACTTGACACTCTGAAGATGGTATATTATGCTCGTTGCCAATCTGTTATTGGATATTGTATTACTGCATGGGGCGGTGCAGCAAACACTAAAATGTTAAGAGTAGAAAGAGCGCAAAGAGCCATACTCAAGGTAATGACTAGGAAACCCTACAGATTCCCAACAATTGAATTATATTCTAACTGCAAAGTCCTTACGGTACGTCAGCTTTTCGTGCTTCGATCAATTTTAAGAACTCATGCTAAGCTGCCGCCGCAAAATCTAAATAAGCGACTACAACTTATCAGTGGATATCAACATAAAACCGCCTTCGCAACGCATCAATTTTATACTCTAAGTAATTATATTTACAGTAAAATTAATAAAGAAAAAAAATCCGGTAAGAACTAAAGTAACAGAGTGGCTACTAGAGAGGGACTATGGTCTCTATTAACATACATCACCTCTCACGCATTTCGATTTCGATAACATACACACACATTTAAACATGCGCGCTGCACCCACCGCCCACCCCACCTTATCACACATGCACACACTCATACACAAACTCACCTTCCACTACATGCTGACACATATATACATACGTCACAACAGAATCACATAAATTATTGCAGCGGTAGAACGACAATCAATCTGCCTAGTCTTTTCCCAACTATGTTGGGGTCGGCTTCCAGTCTAACCGGATGCAGCTGAATACCAGTATTTTACATGGAGCGACTGCCTATCTGACCTCCACAACCCAGTAACTGGGTAATACGATACCCCTTGGTAAGACTGGTTGTCAGACTTTCGGGCTTCTGACGATCCGTAACGACTGTCAAAGATCCACGAATGACAACCGGAATCAACGGCTTAACGTGCTTTCCGAGGCACGGAGGAGTCTCGGTATGTAAAGATGGTCACCCATCCACAGACCAACCCCGGCAAGCGTAGCTTAACCTGACGGATCGACCCGTGCGGCAGTTATTACTTAGCCACGAGCTCCTCAGCAGTAGAACGACACTATTCATTAATTGTTGTAACAGTAATAGTATTTTTATTTTTATTTATTTTATTCTGAACAAAAATACATTTGTGTCGAATACAGGATTAATAATAATCAATAAAAGTTACAATCAATAAATAGATAAACTGTCAACAATTAAAATAAGAAATCAACTCAATCAAAAAAAAAAATAACATGTCAAGAATTAGACTTAAACAATAAACAAGTTACACTGTGGCATTATTTTTGTCCCTAAAAAACTCTTGTATAGGTACTATAGTAGCACTTCGTCAATAGGAATGAGTTTAATTTGAATTTAAATATTCTTGGACTATTAATAATTTTTAGTTCTTAAGGCAATTTATTGAAAATTTGTACAGACTGTACTTTAGAGCTATGTTTGACAACATTTAATTTTGGCTGCAAATAATTAGGCAAATCTTTCCTGCGCGTTTGCACCCTAGTTTCCCTTTCTTCCTTTGTCTCGTATTTCTCTAGGTTTTTTAGAAAACTACTTAGTAGGACCAAAATATAAAGACAAGGTACAGGTAAAATTTTTAATTTCACAAAATGCTCTCTACAAGATTCAGTTTGCTCTATGCGAAGAATAGTTCTGAGGGCCCTTTTTTGCTGGCTGCATTTATATTGTATTTATAACTGTTCCCCCATAGTTTAATACTGTACCTCAGCTTGGACTCAACTAAGGCAAAATAAACATTTCGTAACTGAGCAATGGTTAGTTCATCCCTTAAACTTCTCAAGGCATAGCATGCACTGCTGAGAGTATTTGTGATTGCTTCCAGTTCTTGTTTCCAGCTTAAGAGCGCATCAATTTGTATCCCTAAATTTTTAAAAATTTTGTACAATTTCCACTTTATTTCCCAATGAAGCTATTTTAGTACTATCATTATTCCTCACAGTTGATTTGAATAGCATACATTTAGTTTTCTCCACATTGAGTTTTAAATTGTTAGTGGAAAACCAATGTTCAAAAGTCGACAGTGCATGATTTACTTTATTTTCTAAGTCCCTTACAGAGATATCGTTCATAGCGGCACTTGTGTCATCAGCAAAAATAACCATTTTGATATCTGGTACTATCTTATACATATTTGCTAAGTCGTTAAGAAATATTATAAAAAATATTGGACCCAAGACTGAGCCCTGTGGAACTCCCTTTTGTACTCTAACAAGCTTAGATTTGTTAATTTTTTCATGCCTGCTTTTAACTGACTTAATTTCGACATACTGTGATCTATTCTGTAAGTAAGAACTGAAAAGCTTTAAGACGTTATCTCTTATCCCATAGTGTTCTAGTTTGTCTAAAAGGATTTTATGTTCACCAGTATCGAAGGCAGAGCTAAGATCTAGGAATAGTAATGCCACTTTTCCTTTATTATTCAATTTGCTAACCACATCATCCACTAGTGAGTCTATTGCATCAATGGTTCCTATGCTTCTTTGATACCCGAACTCTTGATAGCTAATGATATTGTGTTTAATCAAATGTTTGACAAGCCTATCTTTCATTACCTTTTCAAATATTTTAGAGAATACCGGTAATATTAAAATGGGTCTATAGTTTTTCGCATCTAATTTGGAGCCTTTTTTGAGTATGGGCAAAACACGAGCAATTTTATATTGCTCAGGGAAAACACATTGCTCAATACATCTGTTTAAAAAGTCAGCTATTGGTTCAGCTGATATGTCAATGTTATCCTTGATGATACTTATGGGTATTTCGCCTTGACCGTGAGAATTTTTATTGCACATATTATTATTAACCATTTTGAAGATTTCTACCGGGGTTACTTGATCAAACAACATGTTATCGTCTACTCTAGCCATATTGTCGGTTAAGTATTTTTTAGCTAAGCTATGATCAGAAGAGTTTAATGTAATTTTGTTGTCAAATTGGTCAGATAAAATGTTGGCTACGTCTATAGGGCTGTCATATATCTTATTATCTTGTTTAAGTATTATAATATCAGTGCTTTGTTTTTTATTAGAATTACGTCTACTATTCACTATTTTCCACATGGCTTTACTAGATTGAGGTGCCTGATCAATCTTTTTCCTAGTGTCGAGGTTTTTTGCACATCTTACTACCTTTCTATATATCCTTAAGTAGTTTTCGCGATATTTTAAAATTGATTTATCACATCTTTTTTATCAATTAGGCACAAAATGCGCTTGACTTTGCTGGATACTTTAACTCCTTTGCTATACCAATAACTTTTTCCAGACTTATTAAGATCAATTAAAATTTCCTTTTTTTTAAAGGAATTATCATGTACTTCATGAAATCTTCTTATAAATGTATTTATGCCGAGATTCCAATCTATCTCTGCCAACTTTTTCCTAAAAGCCGCCTTATTTTTTTTATTATAATATTCTTTTTTTAATATACTTAAAATTACTTCCTTTTTTTTCTTCTGTTACTTTTTTACATTTGTTGTGCAAAAAAGACCAGCATGTCCATCTGATAATCCGTTGTGGTCAATATGGATATCGTTAATGTTAGTATCTATTAGATTTTTCAATATATTGTCAATACATGACTGTCCATGTCTATACAAGAATTTTGTGGCCGAACACTGTTTCTCAAAATACAGGTTATTTTGAGAGGCTAGTTTGAGAGGCAGGGTTTTAAATATTTTGTTACAGATCTTACAACAAAACCTAACATAAATAAATGTAATAACTACCCTTTGATTCTGTAACTATCTGTAATTTTTCAGGAATAAATAAATATAAACATCTGCCTAGCCTTTTCCCAACTATGTTGGGGTCAGCTTCCAATCTAACCGGATGCAGCTGAATACCAGTATTTTATATGGAGCGACTGCCTATCTGACCTCCACAACCCAATAATTGGGTGATACGATACCCCTTGGTAAGACTGGTTGTCAGACTTTCGGGCTTCTGACGACCCGTAACGACTGTCAAAGATCCACGAATGACAGCCGGGACCAACGGCTTAACGTGCTTTCCGAGGCACGGAGGAGTCTCGGTACGTAAAGATGGTCACCCATCCTCAGACCAACCCCGGCAAGCGTAGCTTAACCTGACGGGTCGATCTGTGCGGCAGTTATTACTTAGCCACGAGCTCCTCTAATAAATAAATATAAACAACAAACATAAACAATCGTTTTTTATGACTAACTACCTTCTGCCCGCGACTACGTGCGCATGGAAGTCGTAAGACGCCACAGTAGTGTGGGCAGTTGTTTTAACCGAACATCCATGCTACGTGGAGGTTCACTAATATTTTATTCATAGTTGAACTATTGTTGGAACATAGGATTGAACTGTCCTGTGCTGAGCTAGATGATAGATAAGCATTTTATAGTTTGCGTTTACAGACCTCCAAAGTCTCCAAATTAACAAAAATACTCTATATTTGAGTCAGTAATGGAATATGTTTTGGCATAACTTGCAACTGGTAATAAATCAGTAATTATTTGGGGTAACTTTATTATTAATATGTTGGAAAATTATTTTCCAAAATATTAATATTAAAGTTAGCAGTAGACTAATAGATTAACAAGTTAAGTGCTCAGGGCCTAAATATGTCCAATGGCAATATTATGTATATGATCATTTCTTTTCATTAGTGCAAACAGGGTTAAATAGCTGTTTTAAGCATTTCTTGTATTTATTTGCACTAAGTTTTTTTCTGTGACTGGGTAACTAATGGCATCAGAAATCGAGAAAAAGTATGTTGCTACTTACTCTAAAGCTTTTAACAATATCTGCAAAGCAGCTAAAGCTTCTTCCGTTAGCAATAAGGTTAAATCAGCAGACAATAAAATAAAGATAGTTTGGAAAATTATTAATAATGAAACGAACAAGAACAAAAGACATAATACTGATTATGCACTGGACACTTCCCGCGGTCTTATTAGCGATAACATCGATGTTGCTGAGGAATTTGCAACTGTATTTACCAATATTCCAATGAAAACTACAGAAGCTTTAAATTCCTTCCCCTCACTTGTTATTTATTATTAGGAGCGAATGTTTCAGCCTATCCTGTGGAATTTTAGTTTTAATATATAAACCCTGTGGTCGTTATAAAGGGTTGTAAGCAAGTTAAGTTCATAATTAACGAAGATCTGTGGAAATGAAATGAAAATGAAATGAAATTGTTTATTCTGTAGAATCACTTTTACACGTCATCTTAAAAAAATAATTAAAAATTAGCTAGATGAGTTCGGCGTTTCCTATCTGACTACTCTGAGAAGAAAGGTCGAAACAAACTCAGAGGTTACTGTCTCTTTTAAAGTCCAGACATAATCTCGGTCAGGCCTTATGAGGACCATGTAGATTAGTCTGAAAAGGTCTTTTGAGATAAGAACCACACAGATTTAAGTGGACCTGTACTGTCAGTGCAAGCATTTGTCAGTAATCGTGTGTAAATGTCTACCAAAGTTTGTCAACCAATTATTGCGACAGTTGCACAGTTGCAGTTGCAGTTGTTGTAGCTTTGATATTTAATTGGTGTGTAGATCAAGGGGTATTCCCGGATTTAATGAAGTACACTAAATTTATTCCACCTTTCTTCTTTCTTAGCCGGGACAGCAAAGACACTAATAATTATAGTCTGTTTTTTTTGTGTTCGGTTTGGTTTTGTGTGTGTTTGAAAAAGTAATATTAAATCAAATGCTCAATAATTTCATTCAGGGGCAAAATTTTCAATTGTCAAAATGTCCAACGGTGTCAAAATGTCCAAATACCCAAAATGTCCAATTGTCAAAATGTCCAATGGTCAAAATGTCCAATTCTCAAAATGTTCAATACTCAAAATGTCCAATTCTCAAAATGTCCAACTCCCACAATGTCCAATCTTTGAGAATTTGAATAGTAATAACATCCTACACGATCAACAGTATAGTTTCACCAAAGGATGTTGCACAACCGACGCCGGTTTCACCTTATTAAATCACATTTTTAACGCATAGAAAGAGGCTCTTATCTGCCAGGGCTTATTTTTAATCTTATATTTTGAGTGTTTTGATATTTTTTCAACCGACTTCAAAAAGGAGGAGGTTATCAATTCGATTGTATGTTTTTTTTTTTTTTTTGTATGTTTGTTACGCGATTACTCCGCCAATTATGAATTGATTTTGATGATTATTTTTATGTTTGGTAGGGCATACTTCAGAAGTGGTCCCATATAAATTTGGTCAAGATCTGATGAGGAGTTTTTGAGTTAGCTCCAATAATACGTATTTTTCCGATCTAGTATATGTGGACGATATTCTAATAGTTCCTGTCACTGTAATTTACATAGTAGGGAATGGGTATTCAAATTTTTGTGGGGGTTTTGTGTAGGTACCTACCACAACTAAAAAGTGAAAAATAAAAACTTTTTCACAAAAAATAAAACCGACTTCCAAAAAAAGCACTACAAAGTGAAAAATAACTGTGATTTCGGAAGTCGGTGGCATTAAAACGAAAATAAAACCCCCAAGACACCGACTTCCGAAATCACAGTTATTTTTCACTTTGTAGTGCTTTTTTTGGAAGTCGGTTTTATTTTTTGTGAAATGTTTTTGTACTTTGTTCTCACATAAAGAAGCAAGAAGAATAATGTATCCAGGATTTTTTAAATATCTATATTAAAAGAGTGTCCTTGCAGTTTCTTGCCCGTTCTTCTCCATAGAGATCTTCGTTTTGGGATGGCAACTAGCTTCAACTTTCTGACTAACTGACCGACTATTTGACAATTCAAAAGTGCCTGTAAATGAATTAATTGAAATAAATGCTTTGAGTTTGATATTTGAACATACTAAAATAACTGCTATATTTTTATAATACTTCCCAGTATACTACATTCGTAGTTTTGGTCTCACTTGCCAAAATATAAAAAGAGTGGGGACGGGGGACCAGGACTGGTGACGCGGGAGCAAGCGACAGTTGCCCGTGTGAGAAGCAGCTCGTCCTGAGGTCGAGACCCGCAGCCTTCAGTAGCAATTTCCCATTGCTTAGAAGTTTTTCGTTTTTTAGTAAATCGTTTCTGCATACCTAATATGCTGCAACCAAGTCAAAATCAAAAAGCAAAACTATTTAGTTTTGCTTTTTGATTTTGACTTGGTTTTGGACCTTTATTCCTTTTTACCCTCATTACAAAAATGTTACACTTGACAACTAATGAAAAACAATTAACAGGGTTCAAACATTACATACCTTTCTCTCATAATTATTGGTAAATACCATGTAAATACAATAATAAATTCAATGGTAGATAACAAAATCAATTTAACAAAGATTTAAAAAAAAACTACTTCTAACATGCCATTAGGAATAGGGATGATGACTAAAACAGATTACAGCGATACATTAATCAATCAATTTGATTTGATTAACCTCAGGTTCGATAAACTTATCCAAAACACTGAAAATGTCCACTAGACGTACTTCCGTAGGATGTTTTGAAACTAAAAGGGATGCAATTAACGCGTGTCTTTGCCGCACTGAGAAAGAAACAGCGATCGTACCTTGTCGAGGTTAAGTTTGTCATAACTCGCCGCATCGAGCGCGCACAGTAATTGTTCTTTATAATCACACCACTTATCAGTATTTGGGTTAAATTGTCCGGGAAACACTATATTCGTTACATTTGCCGTCATTTATCACCGAAATCTAACTTACTTTCCGCAGTCGCCGATAAAAGATACTTACATCCAAGTCAAGCTCAGAAAGCAAAACTATTTAATTCCTTTTAAGACACTAGTGATAATATGGCTTATATGATATGTTTTATTTAACAGTTCTATTATTTAAAAAAAACGAATATATTATTACACAAACTAAAATATAGCGTCCAAAAATTCATCCGCATCGCTGTCGACTGGTAGTGTGCCCAAGAGAGTGGCCGCATTGCCACGTTGTATGGCAATGCTTAGCCTCTGGCCAAGGTAAAAACCAGCGCTTGGGTCACGGGAAGTGTCAACCAGTCGTTTAGAGATTTCAGTGAATAGACCATGCGCACTCGGACCCCACGGCCCTAGGGTTTCAACCCCAAACGGCTCGAAAATATAGTTAAGACATAATAAAAAACAATCAACAGGGTTCAAAGCTAACACTAGCTAATGGCACAACACTGATACACTGACTGTTGCATTCTTGCAGATTATTCCTGACGAAGAACTATCACTACAATAAATAACAATAGATTGTACCTAAACACCCGGGATTCCTCAACAATTGTCATCTAACCATTGATATTTATTTTAATTTTAACCATAAATGACAGAACAGGTTAAAACACGAATATATTAAAAATTACCATTTAACTGGAATAATGTAAACAGAGTTCCCAAAGGCCGGTTAAGGACGAGAACATTCAAAGTCAAACTGTCCGACACATCTGACACATCACAAAAAAATACAATGATTCATTTAAGGTATAATTATGTCGATACAGGTAAAAAAACATAATTATTGGGTCTTGAACTCACAATTTCACAACCTCTCGATTGATTGCTAAGGCTTCAACTTTATCCTTTTACGGCGAAATAGCAAACTAATATTTCTTAACACCCGCTATTACATATAACAAGGGTGTGTCCAAAAATTGTGTAAGTTTTTTCAAAGGATTGTCAAAGTTAGCCGCGTGAAATACTTCAGTGACGTCAAGATGTATTCTAACGGGATTTCTTTATGATGAATCAAAAGAGCAGAGGGAGAAACAAAGAAAAATTGTATAAGGATTCTTTTTCAACATTTATTTGAACCAGTTTGTTTAACACGTGTCTTTCAAGACGTCTAACAAATTACTCGTAACCACGAGGAAAAATATTATGAAGCTGGGGTTGTGTAAGAATTTTCTTTGAAAACTTGTGTGTTGTTCGTCATTGGTATTATTAATTGTGCGGCCATGTTCAATCATGTAAGAGAATTGAAAGGTTTTATAAGGTATTTGCTTAACTTACGATGAATTTTCTCGATACTGGTACGCTCCAAGAAAGGGTTCGCCTATGTTGACGATAGATCTGCGAGGCTAGAGAGACTGGCTAAAAAAATATATTATAATTTTGTTCTTGCCTTTAAGCTATTTACTGTGTTGGTAGTTGACTAAAATAGCCGTTCTTATATTTTATTAAGTATGTCAAGTCATGAAAAGGTTAAATCTGTAACTATCTACTATATACTCGTACGTTCTCTATTCAGCCCAGTGAAGTAATAGAATAGTTCGACTGTTGGCATACACAATATATTGTGTTCTCTCTAAGTTACTAGTTATGAAATGCGATCGATTGGCAATAAAAAATATTTGTGTAAATTTTCCATTTTCTTGTTGACTGTAATTTCAAAATATGTGAATACAGAATATTTCTAAAAGTTAAGGACAGTCTCCTAAGACCGTTTTCTTGTAGCTGCAATGTTTAAGGTAGCTGCCCTTACTGCCCCATCTGCAATGTTGTTTAACCTTCTGGCTTCTGTCTTTTTACAATTTGCGTTAAACTATAGAAGAATACGAACAAATTTCAGTATTGCTCATCCCCCATAGCAAATAGCGTGATAATTTATAGCCTATAAAATTACCAGACTTATTATCCATGATTTTATTATAATGTGTGATTAGGATATCCAGATATCATCAGATTGTTTAATTTTAATGCACGATGGTACGGTCGACTTACGTAGGTAGTACCTACGTTGATTGACTGCGTTTGAAAAAACCAATTTAACTTAAATCAATTCCGGTTTGGCCAGAATGGAAAAATAAAACTAAGTATAATATATACAGTTCAATGAACTTAATGTTCTCTTTGTTCTTGACTTTTAATATTCTAAATTGTGAACAGAATCAAAGAATTTTGCAAGGTAAAGTAGGATGCCTACTGTGCAAAAGAAAACTATCACAAGAACCTATCTAGGTACGTACTACATATATACATTTTTTAGGTTTAACATTAGATGTGAATAGGGATGATGCCTGGGTCAAAAAAAAGAAATTCTATTTAGTCCGTCAGTCAGATAGATAATAAAAAAATATTAGACACGTATTTTTTGCTTTATCATATTAATAAAACATTACTTAGATACAACGCATTTAAGTTGAGGAGTGGGGGTTGATACGTCACAAGTATGTATAAAATCTACATACAAGTGACGTCATGGCACATTATAACTCAATGTATCGCCGTAATCTTTTGATACCGTAAAAAAAGAAAAAAATACGTGTACGTTATTTTCTTATAATCTACATTACGGACAAAAAAATTTTTTTTAGTCATCATCCCTATTGTAATTGGGGAATTCATATTGAAAACCTATGTTACAAAATAAACAGATTTATTTTGTATACGCACTAAGAGAACTGCGTAAAACAGCGAATGAAGAAGCTGCAATCAACGCCTATCATGGCTACGTAGCTTCTGTATTGAGGTACGACTTACTCCTATGGGGCAACTTGTCACATATTCAAAGAGCTTTCATAGCGCTAAAAAAATGCTTGAGAGCAATAACTAGGGCGCCTCCATACGAGAGTTGTACACCATTTTTTCAAAAGTTAAAGGCTAGCTTCTATTCATATTTTAGAAATAGCCATATTTGTTAGGAAAATTCACACTTCTTCTCCACAGTAACCGAAAATAATAGATTTACAAAAATGGACCTCACCAAGCTAAAAATACTCTTCACTACAGAAACAGCTCCTTATGTCCAAAAAAAATTACAACCATATTCCAAAAGTAAGTAATAAGAGGGGCCAATTCTCGATTTTCGCCATTTATCTCGAGTTCGAGATCGTAAGTCTATCTCTATGTCTATTAAAAATATCTCTATCTCTACCAAAAAATGTCGAATTGAGCAGAATTCCGTATTCTCAGTCAAAATAGAAATAAATGTCACGAAAATGTCGAGTCGAGTGAAGATAATGTTACCATTATGAAGAACCGCACGTTCCGTTTTAGGTAGCTATGAGTTAATGAATGATTTTGTTTTAAAACGCTGACTAAACCTAATTATTTAAGTATAAAACGAAACGTTTAGTGTAAAAATAATAAGTTTGACAAATTGACAGTTGACTGTCTGTCAGTATCAGAATTTGCGCCTTTTTGCGGTTCCTTCAAAACTTTTGTTATGTTTACATGTACTCTGTGTTACATCATTACTGGGTGCTGTTTTACATTTCACAATTTTTACATAAGTAATTAGGTATTTTAGGGTGTGCAATTAGTATTTTTGGTGGGTAAGGTTAGTTTAGTGAACAGTTATACATGACTAATAAAATTATGAAGCAGACGATTATTTACCTTCGTTTTCAGGTCTATTTTCGTGGTATCCTGAATTACAGGAGCCAATAGATCTATTAGAACCCTAATTAAATCTTTATCTAATCTGAAGTTTTTAATGACTTCTGTTTCGCTCAAGTCGTAAATATCGACGGTGGGATAAGTGCGCTGTTGTCGCCGTGTATTGGCCAGTTGCTCGCCACTTTCCAACAACTCCGAGATAAAAATGCTAATAAACTCGTCCATCTTTCAGTGGTTTCAAGTCCAATCGTGGGTACACAAATTACAGAGTCTGTTATTTGCGCGAAGGTCGTCGTTTCAAGAAAACACAATGCACAAATCAAAGAGTATAAATCGAATTTCCAGTAGGTATGAGATGCCAAGCCGTATTTTATTTAAAAATTAAAGAAAAGAAAACACAGTGTACAATACAAAACTCAACGAATTCACTCAGAAATGACGTATCTCTACAATCGACATGACATCTCTACTGCTCAGAAGCACTCGACATGAACTCTAACGTTAGCCTTCGACAAATGTCGAATTCGATATCCCCAGAATAGCAACTTTTAAAATTTGTCGAAAAAATGACGTCATTAGAAATTTTTGTCGAGTTCGACACCATCTCTAAAATCGAGAATTGGCCCCCTGGTAGTAAATTTTTACTACAAAACTATTTCTACTACAAAAAAAAACATGGATTCTCCAAAATTATTTTTATTTAAGAATTTTTGAGTCCTCTATGTGAATTATATATACGTATTAGATTTATTTAGTTTTATAATACCTACAAATATTGTTTTTGTTGTGTTTTATTTATATTTTAATCTAAATTTATCTTTATGTCTGCATAAATATTCTATTATTTTGTGTTGTTATTACCAGTATAAGTGGGTAGTATATAAGTTAGGTTTTGTGTGATTTGTCCTGAACGTTATACCTAACCAACTTTGTACGTACACATGGCTACACATCAAGCTATAAGTACATTTCCATTTTTATAAGCTGAACTCGCTGGAAATGTATAGCTTGATGTGTAGCCGTGTGTACCATATCCGACGAATTGAATCCGTCTTTGTACTTTAACTTTTATGGGCCGATTTCACCAAACGTGTTTTTTTCCGAGAGTAACTACCCCTAGAAAAGAGTTACTCTTTGTAATTAACTCTTGGTGAACTGATTCACGTTTCACCACAATATTTTAGAGTAAAGCTACTCTCGTATTGTTACTCTTTGACGTGAATGAGTTCGAACGAATGAATGTATAATCCACTTATTTAAATGACCCCCATCATCCGTGCTTGTGCTAGGTATGTCATTTTGGTAGCATTTGATTTGTTAGGTTTTTAAAGTCAAAAATTCTAACCTCAAGATAGTCTCGTCTTTTTGTTTTGTTTGCGTGCTGTTAATTTTTAATTTTAAGATATGGGTGAACCCAGGAGGAGTTAACTTAAGTTAGGAGCTCGTGGCTAAGTAATAACTGCCGCACGGGTCGATCCATCAGGTTAAACTATACTTGCCGGGGTCGGTCTGTGGATGGGTGACCATCTTTACATACCGAGACTCATCCGTGCCTCGGAAAGCACGTTTAGCCGTTGCCGCGTTGGTCCCGGCTGTCATACGTGGATCTTTGATAGTCGTTACGGGTCGTCAGAAGCCCGAAAATCTGACAACCAGTCTTACCAAGGGGTATCGTATTACCCAGTTACCAGTAACTGGGTTTTGGAGGTCAGATAGGATGATTTCCCACCCAAAAGAAAAAAAATAAAAAAGGTAGTCAAAGATGAGCATATTTTCCTGAGTAGTGAAAAATGAGCTTGTTGTTTTTTTTTAAATTTTGTGTCATTTGCCAGACCATGGGATGGGTGACCATCTTTACATATCGAGACTCCTCCGTGCCTCGGAAAGCACGTTAAGCCGTTGGTCCCGGCTGTCATTCGTGGATCTTTGACATTCGTTACGGGTCGTCAAAAGCCCGAAAGTCTGACAACCAGTCTCACCAAGGGGTATCGTATTACCCAGTTACTGGGTTGTGGAGGTCAGATAGGCAGTCGCTTCAAGTAAAATGCTGGTATTCAGCTGCATCCGGTTAGACTGGAAGTCGACCCCAATATAGTTGGGAAAAGGCTAGGCAGATTGATATTAACATGGGTGAACCCAGTGAACCAAAAAGAAAACGAAGCATTAACTGGCTGGCTTTGAAAAAAATAAAAATATTTAGCGCAAAAACATTATTCTAAATAAAAAAAACAGATGGTGTTACGATGAGGAAAAAAAAGGGGTTTGGGTTATTATGACTACTTACCGAGTAGGTATAATTCACAGACTATGCATTCAAATAGGACTGCTGAGGCCATTTGTACTTGTAATAAATTGAATAAAACTCGTGATATAAATAAATAAACAACACTGATAGAACAATAAAACCAAAGCTTTATATACAAAACAGACGCCATATTGCAATCTTATTCTTGGGTTAACATGAAACTCTATGGAAATCGGCGGAGTAAGGATTTACTCTAGATTAAAAAAAAATATTCATAGATTAGTCGTTTGTGAAACGTGAAAATAGCTTATCCTTGGAATAACTATCACTATAATCTCGAATAATATTTATTCTACTTTGGTAAATCGGGCCATAATGTGTCATTTTGCAGTAGGTAGGTATCTTGGCACCGACTTCCCAATTATCCAGTGGCCACGTTGTTTGACTGCTATAGCTTTGGTTTCCTAAAGGCGGATACTGACTTATAAAGTTATAACATTTGCTTGTGTTATCGAGTATTTCGTGCGTGTTTGATGCGAGCGCTGGATCCTCCACTCGACTGTCGGCTCTTTCGTGAATTCCTTTGAACTTCCGAAATTTCTTGAACTCGAAACAAGAGTTCGCCGCGTCTTGTGTATCGTCGTTTTGTAACCAAGCTCGCCTCGAGTTATTACTGATACATTACAAACAATCGTTACAAGTCAGTCTCCGCCTTATGAAAGCGGTGAACGCTCACACAATAACGGTTGTCCAAATACTAGCACATTCCTAGAATTCAAAATTAATTTATTTAAACTAGGCTGCGAATCAGCACTTTTTGAACGTCAGAATTACATAAGACAATCCCCCAAAATGCCCACCTTTCACCACTTCTTAGTGCTTTAGCTGGGAAGAAGAAATGGCGCAACAAACTCTACCAACTCTCTAACTCTCAACAAAAGAAAAAAAATATTTATGCAAAATAATTTACCCACATTACACAACACATAACATAATTTAAATTATAAATTAATATACCATATGCCATAGTAGCACACGCCAATATACCAACCAAAACATCGAGAACAATACTCAGGCAGAAATAAAAATAACTAAACGTAAACAATATGTAAAAAGAAAAAAAAAAACCTGTAAGCATAAAGGGCGTGCCCGCTTACATATAGCTGTCTGTAACTAGAAGATATAATTGATAAACTAGGACCATCAAGGTAAAATAAATAATTGTTGAGGTCGCTAGCTAACCACATAATGCAATACAGCTCATAAAAAAACATTGTAATGAGTAGATTACGTCACCAAAATTAAAATAAAATTTAAATAAATTTACATAAAAAGTAAAATTATAAACAATTATATAAACTGATATACCTGTCAGTAGGTAAGCTAATTCTGGAGAAAGAACATTTAAACATTGTCTTGTGTTAATCACATTCGTTGATAGAATAGTATGCCTTTGAACAAAGGTTGGATTTTACTTTAGTTTTAAACGCATTATAAGGCAAATCTAGCAAAGAAGAGGGTAGCTTGTTATACAAGGTTATAGGTACCGAGCCCAACAAATGAGTTATGAACGTTATGAAGCCGGTGAAAGGGAGCACGTAGTTTATCCTTATTTCTAGTGTTAACATTGTGAATATCACTGTTTTTAGTTTATGAGTGTATATTTTACCTAATCTAAAAGATGTCGGCGAAGATGAATTGTGAGGCCACTGTGAGGATAAAATAAATCTGAATCTTTGAAAAAAAATCTCAGGGAAACTGTCACCTAGCTGCTAAATTGCTCGAACAGCTCGTTTTTGTAGGACTAAGAACCCAAAGCTTAACCGAAGTTATTTATTTTTCCAGTGATTGTTGGGAAACGAGCACCATGGTGATACCAGCTGGCTGCGAGTGCATGTGGCCAGTACACCGCCTCGGAGACATGAACCTACGAGTGTAAACCAACAATACAAGATCAGTCCCTACATCACGACACACAAAACTACCCAAATTACGTTTAACCAAAAACATTTTACTGCCTACCGCACACATATACCTTGCCATCCTGCCTACCCTTCTGGAAATTCAGGCGCGATGTAATGTAATATATGTTACTCTTACTAACCTTTACAAAGAAGAACATCTGAATATAGTTTTAAGTGCACAGACTCGACTAGTTGCGCCAAGTTATTACCGTTACAGTGCCATTATGCTCGCAGAATGATATTTATAAAACACCAGGTTGTACAAATGTAGTCAAATAACGTGTTGATTTGACGAACTTACAACTGTAGAACGTAATCTGTAGATGGTTGATACCGAATGCTGAAAATACTATTTTTTGGCATCTTTTTTGTCATCATCATCATAGTTCATTTTTGGACGGAAACCTCTTCAATCACACGCCATTTACCTCGAGCCTCCGCTGCACCCATGCAGCTGCTACCAGACACACTGCGAAGATCGTTGCTTAGTTTGCCGATTCGCGGTGTCTATTACTCAAGAACACGGCTACCATCTAAATCTTCATCAGTAGGTATATTCTTATGCAATAACAATGAGCTAGTGCATTGTCAATTGAACGTAACTCTTTTCAACGAAGAGAAGGTAAATAAACAGTTATTTTGGTGCAGCTAAGCTAAGATACTTACCTAATTATTAGGTCCCCACCTATGAAATCAGCGTTTTGTACGGAGAATTTTATAGAAGGTGCATTTTTCATACTAACATTTTTTTTTTTTCTTAATTTATTTAACAACCATGAACACTAATGTTTTAAAACTTTTATGCACTACTCAATGTCAAAAACTAAGACAACGACACTTAGATTAAACGACAAAAAAAAATTGGCTAAGTTTTAAAACAAATAGTGGTAATTTCTGCTAAAAGTAGAGTAAAGGAATTTTTATGTTTAGAAAACTATAAGTACCTAATAAGGTTTTTTTTACTATTGGTGTTTGTCTATGATGGTCATTATTCGATATAATATCAAGCAATTGATGAATATTTTAAGTGACGAGGTTCTCTATTTGTGAGAAAAAAACGCCAATTCATAGGTGGGACCAATATATTCGTATAGACTGTTTCGGAGTAAATGTCCTTTAAAGTTTTGGGGGATTGCGAAAACCTGAGAGCTTAAATATACCTTGCTCACCCACTTATATATACATGTAAACAAGACACCCAGATGTGCATATAATTAATATTTTTAACTCTAGTCACCTTTGTATATAGGTACTACGTACTATTTACTATAAGATTTATAAATGTCTGATTTACATATTTAATAAGTAAGATGTGTAATTAATAAGTTATATTCCATGGATGGAAATCCATGGAGTATAGTTAAGTTATGCATTCGATGGATTCAAGGTTGCATTAAGATATTCATGATTTCTAACAATTTAAGTTCCCACGTACGTACAGACGCCAGCACATCAACCTACTACAATCTGTCAAATTTCTTTAGTAGATTTTCGGCTTTATCTCTAGATCATAAGGATCAAAGTTGATTGGGAAAATTTGACAGTTACGGGTAGGTTGATCTGCTGGCGTCTGTACATATATTTGTGTTAAAATAATTTTCTATGATAGATTATTTCTTTTACTTTTGACCGAGTTCTGTTATAACGTTAACCATAGCGTAGTTAACTTGACCACCTATTAAATACTTAATTAACTTCTGAACAAGTCAGTCGTAAAGGCCGCTTTTGAACAGAGAGATATAAGTACCTAGATACCTACACATTTGATCTTGGTAGGGTCATCGTGATATCCACAGAACAGATAAAACCTCTATTATCTGTTCTGTGGTGACATCACATCTTGTATAAGTACTTCGGTTCCAATTTTTTTTATGATAATGTAAAAAATGGGTCAGAAAACTTACCTACCTGTAGATGCCAATTAGTACTGCCCCTTACAAATTAAGTGCTTTGATTTGATTATTTGATCATTTATACCCGAAACTCTAATTTAAAAATCACCTTAAAGATCTTTTTCATTTGGCAAACAATAATTGTTGGAAAAAGTGATAAGATTGAGTGAGATATAAATTGGAAACCTTTTAAATACAGATGAATGTGTTACCAATTTCCTTTAGTGATTGGTTGCGTAAGAATTTAACCCGTGCAGGGGTCTGTTTACCTTTGCACTTTCATCAAAAAGTTTTGGAACAGATAATATCTAGGGTCCAGTTACGGCCAACAATTCTGTCCCCAGCAGAGTTGAAAATCCCATTGGCAGTGTGCACAGGTTGACTGTTGACTACACCGCTGTAGGTACTTATAATTTAGGTATTATATATTAGAATTTACTCCTTTATGGATAACTACGTATCAATTATTATTGTACCTATGTAAAAGTAAAAAGTTTGGAAACTAGATTAATAAAAAAAAAAGTTATAATAAACCAATTTCGCAAATAAACCCTATCGTTTTTCTCGTTCTAAAATTTCCACTACTGCACGTCTTTTTTAATGGAACACTTCAATAATGCAGAAATTTCTACGTCAGACACCACCTTTCTCTAATAAAAACCCTTATGGTCACAACATCGCAGACCAAAAAAGCACCTACGGAGGCTTGTTTAATTTGTTTGTTCTAGTTACGGTAGGTATTTAACTTTTATTTGCTTATTTAAACCCATTAACATGTTTAAGTTCAATATTAACACAAGCTCCCATTGAGTAGGCTTCGCGCATGCGTGCGAAGGTGTCGCGAGAGTCGCCCGAGCCGACATCAGTGGGTGGTTCCTGATCGCCGAGGCATCGCGGAGGTTTTGTTTGCGTGTGTGTGTACCATCTCTAAGACGCTTATCTGCTCGCGATACTGCGCCGGCGCTGCTAATGTACTCAGTCTGTAGCGACAGGTGCGCGAAGGAGGCTGTCCCTCACTCCACATCGTTTTAACCGCTCTGCATCATCGTCACAAACAAAACAGTAAGTTTGTTTCTTTAATTTGCGTAACGAAAACCAGTCAAAACTGATCGAGGATATTTATTAATTATGGGTGAACTGGTAACATAAATTGTATTTTATCGATCTCTTGGTTTGTCAAAGTTACTTAATGTGGAAATTTATTTTTTTGCTTCGAAAACAATAATAACTCATATAGGTACCTAGATGTCAAAGCCTTAATGATGTCAAGTTCTTAATCAGCGAGTTTTTTTATTATGTTTAGTTTTATTTTATCATTCGTATCTATCTATTTACAAGTAATAGGCTGTACGTAAGTCTAACAAGTTTGTATGGTGAACCAATATATTCACAGTGACAACCACAGTAACGTATTTTCCTTTTAAACTGTGTCTTTTTCTGTGTCCTTAAAAACATCACGCATTATCTGTATACCGATTTCGAGGAAGAGGTTCTATGTTCATCTGTACATATGTTTTTTTTTATGAATGTTTATCGATATTTTCGATAATTATGGACCAATTTGGTAGAGGAAGCTTGCGCGGTGGTCCAATATAAATTTTATTAACTTTACTTGGTTAGTTTTTGAGTTAGCTTCAAAAATACTTATACTCTTACTTTACTTATTTTGCCACTAAACTTAGTCTATGTATAACTTAGTAATGGGTATTAGGTAGTGGAATTCGAATTTGTGTGAGGTACCACAACTAAAAAGGTAAACAAGAAACGTTTTTTACAAAAAGCAACCTTCTGGTGTCTTTGCATTTGTATTTTTGTTTTTTGCTACCGACATCCGAAATTATAGTTGATTGTTATACAAGGGATGAAAGGGACCTACTTAGGGACGAATGCGAGTGCCTAAAAAGATCTTTCACCTGAGATACAGGTTTTTCATTAATATGAGGAAAGTAATTTAAAAACCTGATTAGTTAAACAAACAATATTTTATTAAAACATTAATACAATATTGGTAAGATAATATTTATTTAATATTAAAATTAGATTACAGGGAGTAAATTAAGATACGTGGCTGCGGCTATCTGTTTCGGGATATCAGACATTTTTTTTTGGTCAATTACTTGCCTCAAACATTTCCCTTTTCGGTAATTCGGGAAAAAACGATCAGTCTCCATATCACTAGGTTTTGAAGTCAACGGTATTTTTCTGTTATTTGTACAAATTCTTTTTTTACTTCGAAGGTTCGTTTGACTTTTGTTTCAGTACCTCTTAACTTTACTAGTAAATCATTTTATTCTAAAATAATTATAAACAATTTAATTAAACTTTAATAACCCTTTATAATTGCTAATAAAACTAATGTGTAGTCACTGACATTACTGTATTGAAATCTAATTCAATACAGTAATGTCAGTATTGTGTCAAAAATCATATTACCTAATGAAGCCCAAACAAAATACTCGGACAAACTTGTACAGAACACATTAACTCATGAATATTTATCATGGGCATGGCCCAACTCTTAAATATTAATAACATTGGGACTTAGTACGAGAAAACCGACGTTTCTTTAATATATGTAAGTTGAATATTATGTATACATATAAAACTTCCGTAATAAATTCTAAAAAATCGTATAAAAACCGCACCGACCGTATTATGCTGAGATAGAGGCCTTTTTGGCCTCGAACAGGTCGTTATTATTTTGTTAGTTTTTAAATGCTCCTTGTTTTATTGATTTTACGTATATTTTTTTTTTTAATATAACTGTTTCTATTTCCTGTGCGTTTCCCAAATAAAATATTTTTCTTTCTTTCTTTATTTTATCAGAATCCGTTGCGTAGTTTAGAAGAACAACGCGGGCACACAGACACTAAGGGTGCGTTTCCACTGAAGAGGAGACAAGCGTAGTTGAGCGGAGTCGTGCAGGAATCGACCAATGGTTGAAATCTTCATCGCGTCTCTTGTCTCGCCTGTGATTGGACGATTCCTGGACGTCTCCGCTCAGCTCTGCTCGTCTCTGCTTCAGTGGAAACGCACCCCTAGTGTCTGTCTGTGTGCCCGCGTTGTTTAATCGAAACGCGAAAAGCGACTTTAATCAAAACTAATATTATAAAGAGATTTGATTTTTTGTATGTTTGTTTGTTTGTAATTAATTAATAAACTCAAAAAATACTGGACCGATTTAAAAAATATTTCACCAGTAGAATGCTATATTATCACTAAATAACATAGGCAATATTTATAAAAAATAGGTACTGTATTTATAAAGAAATCACGCGTACGAAGCCGCTGGCGCGGGCGGAAGCGAGTTTATCATTTGTATAGATGCATAATATTAAATGCATACACATGTTAGATTTAGATTATTTTTATTGAACAGCATCCCGTCCTCTCTTATGGATAACCATAATATGTATGAAATGTAAGTAGACCGCTTAAAAAAAAAAAAAACGTTATTTAAGTAGGTACCTATACAAAGTTTTATCTTTGAAGAATCGTAAGTGCAATTACAGTTTTTCTACATCTGCAACAACAATGTGTTAAAAAATTAAATTAATATCTAGAAGTTCTGTGAAAAGAATAGGTTTGCATAAAACTAAAATAGGGTTAAAAAACTCATGTTTTTGTTTATTTATTTCAATCAGTTTATTTAGTTTTTGTTATGTTTTTTTAATTCATTTGATTGTTTTTTCAAGTTGATATTTTTTTAGATACAATTACTACTTGAACGGAACATTTGCAAAAAAAAAAATGGAATCCATTGTTGTTGATTATTGTAGGTACTTCTTTGAAAGTTCTATAAGAAAACATATTAATTTTAGTGATATTTTTATTACTATAATTTTTTTATCACATCTATTCAAAAAGAGCTAGTTTATTCTTCGTAGGGACCAAAATAGCTTTTTAATCCCTAGGCACGAAAAGTGATATGAATTTGGAATGTGTATTTTGTTAGTAAAAGTTCCAATCACACAAAGAGATCAATCGCGAACATTTTATGAACAAGTAACAGGCCAGCAAGAGAGAGAAAGTGTGAATTTGGTCACAGTAGAATCCTTCGTTCCGATCAGAATTCAAAGAAATACTCTCGCCTTGAAAATTGTTGTTTGCTCCCTAGGCAAAAATCTACAATTTTAACCCAAATCAACTTTTAAGTTCCAAACAAACATTCTGTAAACATAATTAATACACTGTACCTACTTATCAACCCTTTTCCTCTTTTATCCGTTCCAAGGTCTTATTTCCAACAGTCTATCCGGAATTAGATGAGATGGGACCTTTGACCTTTTAATTGCTCTATTATGGCTCTCGGTTTTTTCCGATGACCCAGAAGATAGTATCTATGCTTAATTGCGTAATACACGTGAATACTCCTAATGAGAATCGCTTTAATTTTGATAAATACATCAACTAAATTATGCGAATTACCTAAATATGTATTTCCAGATTTCTAGAATAATTTACTCATTTCAATTTGGGTAGTTTTAAAGCTAAGCGAAGCCTTACTTATGCAATTGCGAATTCCGTGCTTTTTGTATGCTGCGTATTCTTCGAAGAAAATTAATACTCGTAATCATTAACTCTGATTTTTCTGAGTATTATCCACATATTAAAGATTTGGCGCTGTACCTATTCATGAAAGAAATTCTTTTGTACACCAAGTTTATGGACTACTAAGTCTATCTAAAATAGGGGAGACCGGGGTTGGTTGACTATAGGGGCAGGTTGACTAACAGGCAATAACTTCTGAAATATTCGTCATAATACGATGTCCATCAGAGGGTACGTTCAAAGTGAGGCGACGCTTAGTTACTCGTCTCGGCGCGCCGGAGGCGGACGCATTTTAGGAGTAACGGCGACATTTTAAAAATTTAGGTAAGAACGAAAATATTTTTGTCGACATTTCTTTTGTTTTTTTGACTGCAGTGTATATTGAAAGGTTTTGTAGTCTTCACTATTGTGAAGTACGGTTATTAGACTATAGATTAATGCCACATATTTGCTTTAATAATGTTATGAGTCGTGTCCATGGGCTCTGGTTTACAAAATGGCCGAGCGGGGATGGTAGGCTAACATGTTTACGGGGTTCCTTGACTAATGAGTCAACCAACCCCTTAAGTTTATTGTGTTGACTTTTATGTTTATTTTAAATAAATTGTGTTGGGCCGATTTCTAGAATATAATTATATTCACACTAGTTTTATTTATTTTAAGGCCATTTAGGTGTAAACTACATGAACTAGGGTAAATCAAGTAGGTATTTAATAAGGCCTTTTTTTTGTAGGACAATGAGAACTGATATTCGAAAATCGGATCGAGGCAAAACAACGCAAAGTGTAATGGAAACCGCTTGAGATGAAGTAATTGCAGGAAAGAAAAGTATACGCTCGGTGGCTATTGACTATGAGGTGTATATTTATATATTGTATATTTGGGTGCAAAAAGAGTCCTAATGGAAGGAGTACTTTACGTGTTGTTACCTACTTGTTTAATTACAAATAAATGACGTTGATTTGTGAAGTTATGTATTATTTATCAGTCATATGCAATGATTTTTTAGTATGGTCAACTTACCCCATAAAGTGTGTCAACCAACCCCGACAACGGGGTTGGTTGACTAGCTAGACTTGTTTTAAAAAAAACGAAAAATAATCGTCTTCTTATTTAGTAAGAAAATTCAAATTAGCTGCATTAATAATCAATAAAATACTCGATTTAGAAGTGCTCTATATCATTTTGTATCTAATTTAGTTCTGCAGTTATTAGCTAAAATATAAAAAACTAGTCAACCAACCCCGGTCTCCCCTACGTCGAAATTCATAACTACATAACTCGATATTTTTAAATTTTAAATTCCACCCGTTGCTTGGCCCAAACGCAAAGTCTTACTGTGTTCGCACATGATAATTCGCTGTTATTAATTATTTAACCACAAAATATACCCGGTTGTGAAGCTGAGTGTGTGGACTATCCAGTGCCCCAAAACTATTTTTGGTTCCATAAAGTGCATACTAAGTATACAAAGTTAGCCTTAGCAGAAGTGTTGAGGCTTATTTAACAAAACTAACAAAAAACTAACTATCACTAACAATTAGGCGATTATCACACTGCACCGCATCACCACAGTAATATTATTACCGTCGCATCACGCTGCATGTTGCGTGTCAACTGAATGAACGAACGCGCGTGGATGCATTTTCTGTGTGTTGACTGTGTTGGACTGTGCGTGTTTTCTATACAAACGTAGATACAAGCAACGTTAAAACACGGATTCACGCGCTACGCTGCGTGGTGCGTGGCTGTGTGTTAATCGCCTTAGGGGGGATAACAGTAGGTAATGATATTTAGTATCCGTTCGTACAATAAAACCTTGAATAGAAAAGTGATATGGCGTAAACAAGGCGTCACTTGATTGTTTTCGTTAACTTTTGTAATTGTAGTTTTCAATCTTTGCCAGCTTTATCAAACAATTGACGGGCACCTATGAATTCTGAACATCCTGAATATTTTTAACCACCTACGGAAAAAGAGGAGTGTTATAAGTTTAACGTGTGTATCTGTGTATCTATGTGTCTGTCTGCGCCATCGTAGCTCCCAAACGGCTGAATCGATAGTGTTTTAGTTATTTTATGTTTGAAAGGTGACTTGATCGAGAGTGTTCTTAGCTAGATTCAAGAAAATCGGTTCAGCCGTTTGAAGATTATCAGCTCTTTTCTAGATGATGAATGGATGTGAGCATCTTCCACAGGTCTGATCAATTTGATCTGATATTCTATTAGTTCAATGATATTAGAAGAACATAGTAACCTCGAACTGATGCTGCAGCATCACCTGGAATTTGCAGGATACCCAAGTCCCTTACCAACTTCAAGCACAGGTATCGTGTTTGGGCTCATTGAGATGTTCTCAATGAATAGGTTATAAATAGATGATGAACAGGGTCTGGTGATAGAGTAGGAAAGAGAAATGAAGAATGTTTGTGCCGAGGGTCTAAAAAAAAAAGCTTGTTTTAAGTGTTGATAGCTCGTTTGATAGCCCCATAACAAAACACATAGAAAAATTCTTCCACTCTAATCTACTCTGGTTAGTGACAATGTTCTAATTTTGCCACTTAAGGCGCTAAAAAGAGGAAAATGATAAAAGTTAGCTTGTCTTAAAATAAATATTGCTTGTCTTAAAAACCTATAAGTACCTATGTTAATTATTTCTAACTTGGTTGTTACCAAATCACGTTTTGAAAAGAAAAACCGATGCAATTTAAAGGATTACCGAATAACTTGATTTAAATACCTTGAGTTCAAATCCAAAATATCTGTATTAAATTATCAACGTATTTTTTTTTAGTAATAGATAGTATAATTGCTATTTTACAATCAATTACAACTGTTGTGTGATCGCGCTTCTCTTTCTGTTCTATGCAGTCCAACAGTGGCCACGGTTTGCTCTTGTTAGCGTCTTAATTTTTAATAACGACTCTCAAGTATTTGCCATTTCCAAAACTCTGAATACCGACAAATCTTCACTAAAGTATCAGCGTCAAATTGAAACAGAAATCCATTTCAATCCATTTAAACTAAACTAAAACTAAAAAAAAATTAGTTTGGTTTAGTTAGGTTCGCTAATTTAGAGGTAAATGCTTCCAACATTATGACCACTTTTGGGTACTTTCCTAAATCAATGAAATTTAGTTATATTTTCCAAAAAACTCCATCAATCCGTAAGAGATTTATATTCACTATCAGGACGTGTTACACTATTGCCCTGTATAACTTTTATTCGCATTGACAATCCTTAAATAAAATCCGAATAAATTAATTCTTTGTTTCACCAAAAGCCATCACAGTACAAGAACTAAAAACTAAGGGCATACAAGGCTTATAACTAGGTCACAAAAATTTTAATTCCCTGACTCCTAAACTAGGTGTGTGTGCCTGTGTCTTAGGAGTCAGTAGTGATTCTCCGTAACAAACAAGACAAAGCCACAGTATAATAAAACGGGACGTTACAACAATAAGCAAATGGTGTAAAAGAAAACAGAATATAATCTATGTAAAGAAAACACAAAATGAAAAACGTTTAACTGTGTGGTGAGGTGAATAAATGTTGGGTCCGAGTGTGTGTCTGTAGTGAGTAAGTGAAGGATGTGTAGGAGTGCGTATGTGGTGTGTAGGTGTAGGGTACACACAGTGTAGTGAGAACGAAAGGGGTGTAACCAGTACACACCAGAACGATTTCAAAGTTGTCAGTTATACTCGTAGGGAAAGCCCACAATTAGTTTGTCAGATTTGACTATTTAATTTATGCTTCAGGCCGCATATCATATGCAAATCAACGGATCTGAAAATCACGTAAAATTTGTCCATTTTGGAAATCTGAAAGTGGATTCCTTACCACGGAGCTCGTATAATCTGAAATTTTTCAAACATATATTCGTTTTTTTTAATTCATTTTCACCTTTTTTTTACTGAAAATACTTTAGTGGGTACATAAGCAAAATTGACTTTGATTTCATAGCGATGCTGAAACACGCAAATCTATTTATTTGTGATATAATATAATAATAAATTATAATCTTTCCTTGCGCAAGAGTACCTACAGGACGGTATTTTTGGAGGTTTTAAGGTTTTAAGTGGTGAAATAGAGAGTTCTAGGCTTGTAGTTTGTTTCAGGAAATAGGAACGTGGACAAAGTGCTATTGGGGTATATACCTACCTATAGACATATCAGGAACAAAATAATATTGCACATAAAAACTTACAATATACGTTGTAAAGGTCAATATTTTTACGATCTTCCTCATTAACGATTCTAAGACTTTAGAGTTCCGTAGCAAAATATTAACGAATAAATAATCACACGAACTTCCTTCCACTTGAATGCAGTGCAAACGTACTTACGTATATGTCTGTGTATTTGCCACCTTCAATAACTAGGTACTTGCATGGTAATTCAAGAAGAAAAAACCTAACAAAGGGATTGTTGCTATTGGTATTCATTAATCTAACAAATTCAGTTAGTAAAATGTCGCAGCTGTCTTGCGTCCTGAAAGTTGCTCTAGCGCTCTCAGTAATGATACAGAACCATCAGCGGCACGGCAGTGCTTCACCGGTTGTTTTTCATATTTTATTTTTTAGTTTATGAGTGACTAAGCAATTAAACCCATTTGTATTAATGTACTAGCGGACCTGGCAGTCGTTGTCCTGCCCGAACAGCGCCACCTACGGAGTCCAGTTGTTTTTTCAAACCCTATAGGGACCCACTCAAATATACACACAAAGTTTCATCCAGATCGGTCTAGCCGTTTAGGAGGAGTTAGGTGACTAACACACGTACAGAAGAATTATATATACAAGGTCCCATTAAAATTGATGGACAAATTTTAACACAGCGTTCAGTACGTCTAACCAAAGTTATTCAAGCAAAAAAAAAACACTGATTAAAGTGATTTTATTTTGACCTAAAATAATAAATGGCATTGGGTAACCAATATTTTTTGTGTATTTACGTTAGCTGATTTATTTTTCTTATAAAGTATACAATGCATTTTTCTTATTTTTTTTTAACGTAGTCCTTATTTTGGTAGGCAGAATGATTTCTACAAGTTTGTCCATCTATTTTAATGGGACCTTATATAATGATATTCAAGAGTTCAAAGTATTAAAGTGTGATTAATGTGACGGGCTTAATTGCTATTCAAGGTTTTTAATAAAAGTATTTATGTGATTAATGTCCTCGTGGATATAAAATAACAGTCACACGGGTCGATCATAGGTTAAGCTGCGCTTGCTGCCGTCGGTTCGTTGATGAGTGACCATTCATTACGTATCGACACCCCTCCGTGCTTCCAAAAGCACGTACCGTATCTAGCCGTTGGAATGACCGATTTTTCCCACCCGTACGCAAAATACGCGCTTTGACGTGGAGTTGCGGAAACCAGCCCGTATTACCTAGTACCTATTACCTATCTAGCCGTTGGCCCCGGCTGTTCTTCACCACACTCCTCCAGGAGAGCAGCAGGGCCACCAGTACAGTGCACTAAAACATCCGACACCCATCATACCGATCTCGCCGCCGCCGCCGAGGTCCTAAGCGACCGCGCCCCCGATGTAATACCCCCCTCCCCCCACCCTTGCTCGAAGAAGCGCTAGCCCGCGCCTCAGCTGAGCCCGTAGAGTTAAATTCCCCGTCTAATAATCATGATCTATCCTTGATCCAGCCTGTCCCATCTTGCTGTCCTCCCCACAGCGAAGCACTAAGCCGAGGTTCGTACCGCGAGCGCTCGCCTAGTTTTAATTAGAATAGTTTATACAGCTGGCTGGAGGCTTCGAGTGTAGAAGCTTAAGGCAGCCACAGGAAAGTCCGGTTAAGCAGCTACGACATTAGAGGTCACCTGCGAGAGCCACAAGTAAAAAAAGAAAAATAAGATCCGGCCGTCATTTGTAGGAAGATCTTTGATATTCGTTATGGGTAGCCAGAAGCCCAAATGTCTGACAACCAGTCTTACCAGGGTGTATCGTGTTGTGGAGCTAACTAGCTTGTGGAGGTCTTACAGGCAGTCGCTCCATTTAAAATACAAATTCAAATTCAGCTGCATTCGGCTAGGCTGATAATTTGATTGATGTCTGAATGAACTGAAATGATGTCCAGAAGGGATAGAGACTCTTCTTTTTTTGGTTTTTAATATCTTTGAAATGTGCTATTTAAAACCGGTTCAGTCCTTTTCGGTTCAGCCCTTTTTTTGTTCGTGACTTTATGTCCTCAAGAGGACGCCATATTCAATGTAATGTGACGTCACACAGCCTATAACCAGCGGACGATCAAGACGCTTCTATCGATACCTCATTAATTTGTCAAATGAGTACTTAGTTGTAAATTGTTTGTCAAATGATGAGTAGTTTATAAATTATGAGGGAACAGATGAACAAACATACATACCGGTCAAAATCATAACCCTCCTTTTTGCTTCGCCGTAGTCGGGTAAATGAAAATCTTTTCAAGGAACGAACATTATTGTGTAAGTACTTGTAATATTAGGTGCGGGCCACACAGAAAAATACGCGGGCGGGACGCAGACGCGGCGTCCCTTTCACGTACCTATCTTCATTATTCTTTATACAAAATCAAAACATACAAAAAGTACCTACAAGACGCAGGCAAGCAGTTTTCCATCTGCATACTACTTTCCCTGTCTGCTTCCCGTCCTCGTCACACGTCTCTTCTGTGGCCCGTATCTTAAGTCATTCGTCGTTCACGTCTTTTCGTCTTTCTTACGCCTGTAACATGTTTTTTTAAGAAACCTATGAATGACACATCAGGCCGAAATAACATCGCGAAATTTGCATCGAAAATAAGCACGTAGAATTTCCGTATACAAATGTAACATTTTTTAGAACTTTAGGGCCTCGACAAAGTGCCGTTATATCAGTATTCCCTTTCAAACCTATCCATCGTTTCTAAATAATAAAGCAAACATTCGTGGACTTTTAAGTTTATTTTTATTAATTGAATATAGCCTGCTTAACAAGCGACTCAAAAAACTGCAAGTTGATATGACCCTGCTCATCTAAAGAGAAATGACCAGTAATTTCAGAATATAGGTAGGTACCCCGATGATACCTACTCCTTCAACGTTTTAACTTTTAAGGTTTTAAACAACGTGTAACAAAAACCTAGACGACCCGTGTGAGGGTGTTGTTAAATATCGTACTTAGAGTCTACTTATGTGATAACTTTCAGGAAAATAGAAAAAAAATAGCCGCATTTTTTTTTGCAATGGAATTTTTTACCTGTTTATTACATGAGGCGTGGCTGTGTCGCTTAGCGGGTGTCTCAAAGTCATAACTTATGATACATAATATATATACCCCTGTAGAAAATTTGCCAATTTTTAATGGAATCGGGACAATTTTGGTACCAGTCTACTAAAAACGTGAGTTTTTAAAATAGCATAACTGTTATGTTCAATAATAATATTTGTTTTTATTACTTTTCGGTAATGTTATTTCAGTATCTACCTATGTGCCCTTTTCGGAACATTGAATAAGTCCAACTTGTTGTTGTAATAATCACATCACAGGATCTAATGGAAAACAATACCCTTCTCAATAAACCTCCACTAATCCACTAAAAACATTAAACGGTCAAGGCTAAACAATGTTTAAAAGTGTTATTTTATTTTTAGCTAGTAGTACTTTACCTTGAGTTTCAAGAATGCAAGTTCAACCACTTATGTCATGTATTCGCACACAGTACGGTATGTCGCTCGTCAGTAATTACAAAACTAGTATGAGCTGGTCCCTTATTCTATTAAAACTGCGTACTACGCTAGATCAGCTAATGCCAAAATGTTACCACTCACGTGGGTACCTACTTGATACTTAGTAGATTTATCGGCTGGTCATGGTTAGAAAGTAAAGCATTATTTTCGGCACCACTCCATCAGAATTATGTAAGCTTGTCTATTGTATTGGCTAATTGTTCAAATAAAACAGTTCTTTGATCAATTCTCTTTTTTTTTTGCCATTACACATTTGTAGAATGTCCAATTATATTGTAGATGACTTTGGTGTAATCTATAAATTACTGATACCGTTTTGCTTAGGAGCATATTTTTATTAAAAGGAGTATGCCCATTTTGTTAGGAGTTTTGGGCCCCTAAAAAAACTTCGCATGTCACGGTGGTTTTTACTTGGTTTTGTAGACCTAGAATTACCTTTTCATATCCTGAAATCGATTTTCAATTTTTCACACTAGTTTAAGAGAAATCTTATTTTTTCGGATGCTGAAATTGAGGTTACAAAACCAGTTTTTTTTTGTTTTAAACATATTTGAAATTAAATTAATCATTTTGTTTATGTATTAATATTGATTCCTGAATTTAGAAAACACTACTAAACTTCTTCTCTTGCTAGATATTATGTAGGTTAAGTACTTGCGCTTACAATTAATATCTCTTGTTGTGCTGTGCAGCGTTAAGCAGGCTTTGCCCTCACCATGTAGTGTTGTTAAAAATAAATACTTACCTGCGACTCCTTAGGTCATAGGAGCTCATGGCTAAGTTACAACAACCGCACGGATCCATCTCAAGTCAAGTTAAGCTGCTCTATGTCTGCTTACTTATAAAAAAAAAACAATAAATAGTAAGGTAAAACATTTATTCTTCAACAAATATATGGTTTGGAAATTGCCCTGGGGCACTTATATCAATACAACGACCCCAGCTTAAATACCACAATACGTTCATAGTATGAGCGCAGCACCCTACTGTACGATTTCCCACTAAGCAACTACAATAATAAGCAATGATACTCTCTAAAGAATTTGCCCTATGTTGGTCTTCACTTATCAATAAATATGTGTAATAATTCCTGCTACTCACATGTCTCAATTTAATTCTGGCCCTAACTAAATAATTGTTTTGACCTAATATTAAGGGCAAATCTTCTTCTATTAATAAATTGCTTATTTCTACACTGTAGGTAACATTCGCCCGCACATGCTCCCCATAATAGGATCTTGCCTGTTTTAATTGGTAAGATCCTAAAGCAAATCTTCTTAATTCGATTAATGTTAATCCTAGAAAGTTGGGAGCACTGCTGTTTATGCTATGGAAAATCGTACGTCTTCTATTTATATGTTCCCTTTGAATAAAAAACGATAAATACACTGTATTTAATCTCGACAGAGTAATATTTAGGTACTCCACCAAAGCGAATCGAATCAAAGCATCTGCAATGTTATCGTCCATGTTATCAGTCACTAGCGCAGAATCCACTGGGGATCTGTTAACACCACCAAGCAGCCTCCCAACAAGCACGACATACTCGGTCCAAATGCAAGACCTAAAAATAAGAAAATATTATATTTATTTTTGTTAAATTAGTTCAATCACAGTTATTCTGCCTCGATTTAAACACTTACGTGATGTACTGGTCTCCATCTTAATATAAAGTTCCTTTGACAACAGTCTTGACTAACCCTATAAGTTCTGCGGCTTGCAATTGACATTCCACATGCAAAAAATATGTTGAGGTGTCCAAGAGCAGGGGATACAAGGGATAGGGTTGATGATTTCGGTTTTGTAATCATACAAAACATTCAAGACACAGGTTATCATCAGCAGATATCTGAAAAGATAACAAAAATAAATTAGAGAATTCCTAAATAAATAATACGTACATTTATTCATGTGCTCATTGCAATGGTCTAGGTTTTCTCATATCACCTTATGCCTATAATGTACGTAGTGTACGTGTGTAAACGTTAATGTATGTTATAGCGGAAATAATAGAGATTTGCTGTTGACGATGACCCCTTGATTGGCCAAACATAGGCATCCTAAATGTTCGTATAAATCTGGTAAATGACACATTATACACTTACCGGTGTAGGTGTTACCCAGGTTCTCAGAAGGATAAGCATTGGTTCATCTAATTCTTCGATTTGACGTCGTCGAAGATTCGGCGCCAAACGTAGGGAGCAATTGACACACCGGCGAGAGAGAGGGTGGTTTACCCGACCTCTTCCAGGTGTAGACATTTTTCAGGAGTAAAACGAGTCAATTTCCTCACTTATCACTAAAACAGGAGTCCAATATCTCAAAACAAATCCACTGCAGGAACGTAAACGCTCAACTCGACAACTTCAAATTGTAACAAACTGAAGTAAATACGGGAATAAATTCAACTCGACGCAAAACGGACGGCACAAAACAATTTGATTGATGCATTGATTTGACAGTAGAGATGTGTCCCTCACTCATGAGGTGCCTCGTTTGAGGTACTCGTGATCGCAAATTGAAAGAGTTACTCAAATTTCAACATTGAACCACCTCACTCGTTCACGCGTCCTCAAAAATTGACATTGACAATATTGACGCATCACGAGTACTCGCGAAGTCAATGCTCGCGAGTGAGTATTGAGTGATTGAGTGAGCTTAGTGAGCGAATGAACCAACCTATGAGGATGAGTGAGGTGAGTTCGCGAAATTTTGAAAACATAGTAAACATTATGAACTCTAAAAACATTAGCATTAGATTGGTAATAAAGTGTCATTGATTCGTTTATGAGCGAAAGTAAATTATGTGTGTGAGGGAGACGTAAAAATTGGAATCATGAGTACTCGTGAGACGTCGCGCCCGTCCGCCTCGCTGCCTCGCCTCGGATGAGTTCGGCTCGGGCTCGGCTCGTGAGGTGAATACAGCCGAGGTGCGATTACTCGCCTCAAATGAGGGGTACCTCGTGAGGACCTCACGAGGTAAAATGAGGTACTCCCTCAACCTCATATAAAAATGATGAGTTACCCATCACTATTTGACAGAGAGATCTGTTTAAGTGTGACCATATTAAATATTTTGGTAATCGATTTACCAAATCGATTTGTTATAAATAATGTTATTTACATAATTCAAAAGATAATTACAAACCCTATTTAGGTATGTATGAGAGGTATTAACCTGAGTACTAACCACAATAATGTATGTGGTACTAACTTCCGAATCGGATCAGACAAAAAAGTGTCAGAAGGCAAAACCGGAGCGTTTAGGCAGATAATATTCAGATTCGATGTTCCGATCAGACAATCGGAAGAGCAACCGGAGCGTCTGTTTCCGCCTTGGTTCATCGCTTTCGGACAGAAGACCTTCAATCATCATTTCAGGATCGTACTTTAGCTACAAGCACCGCAGAGCTAAGACCGGTAGAATCTCCTAGTTATAATATTATATGTTTGTGGGTAGAATATACACTCCTTCAAAATATAATTCCTACGTGTTTTTTTATTTTAGTTTATTATCTACTTTTATTTTCTTTATGGGCTCAAATAAAGAAAATAAAAGTCGTCTACTTCGCACCTAATCAGTTACATGAGTGTTAGCTAGATTATGACGGAAGAAAAGCTATTGTAGCCTATCTCCGGTTATTTTAGTCGACGGATTAGTAAAATATCGATATTTTCAATCGATTATAATTATTCAATTGACATAGTCCGCGTCTGGCAACATTCAGGTTAAGTTTTAATGGCGGAACTGATCTAAAAACAATAAAATAAATGTTAATTTTGTTTTCCAATGCTAGGGTAAACGAAATATTGAAAAAAAAACCTTGAACATGTAAAAATACAACTTAATTTTTGAGAAGTAAATAGTCTTGACATGGCACCAAAACTAAGGGGCCCATTGGCGGTCATTCTCCTTTACAGAAAATATTTTACCATCATAAATACACAGTATTTAAATAAAAAACCAACTAAATATTGGGTCCCCAGTTATGAAATTGGCGTATTGTATGGAGAATTTTAAAGAAGTTGAATTTTTCATACTAGAACATTTTCTTAATTTATTTAACAACCATGAACACGAATGTTTTAAAACTTTTATTCACTAATGTTTAAAAACTAAGATAACGTATGCCACTTAGATTAAGCGACAAAAATAAGTTTTGGCTAAGTTTTAAAACAAATAGTGGTCATGTCTGCTAACAAAAAGAGGAGTAATTTTTAAGGTATTTTTTATGTTTAGAAAACCAAAAGTAATAAGGTTTTTTACTAATGGTAGTTGTCTATGATGGTCATTATTCGATATAATATCAAGCAATTGATGAATATTTTAAATCATAGAAGTGACGAGGTTCCTCTATTTGTGAGAAAAAAACGCCAATTTCATAGGTGGGGAGTATAAGCTGTCGAAAATTGCAATGTATTCGTGTCCCAGTTGACCATTCGCAATTTCAAACTCAATTATATTGATAAGGTTCAAAGAAACTCTGAGATTTTGCTTTAAAATCGTTTTACGAGGTATAAAGGTTCACGTTGTATTGCCTTTTTGGTAATTTGGTTATAATTTGACGGTTAAAATTAATCTTGTCCCAGAGAAAGTTCAAAAATTGGATTTCAGTTTTTCTTACCCATTTTATACGGATACGGTACTGTCTTGTTTTCCATTAAATAATCTGTACTATTGTTGTTTTCCATAATCATCCCCCTCGTAATATTTCCTTGCACTATTATCATTTATGGGTACTAATAACGCATGTCATATCAAATTATTAGTCATAACTTTTATTTGCCATAAAATAAGTTTCCATAATAACATGTGTTATATATACTCATTAGTTTCTATAAGTAACACATTACATCATCGATACTTGACATAAGCAACATTTAATATAATATACTGCCTCGTTGGTCTAGTGGTCGCAAGCGCTACTGCTGAGCATGATGTCCTGGGTTCGATTCCCAAGTCGGGCAAAGTATTATTGGGTTTTTCCAACAGGAATTTCTCCGTAGTAGCCCGGAGTCTGGAATTGTGCCCGGTTGATGGCAATAAGCCTATTACATGGGACTTTAAAAAAAACATAACTAGCGAAATGTGGGTGTACTACAGGTACACCTCTGCCCAACCCTTCGGGGAAACAAGGCGCGATGTTATGTTTATTGTTTTGTGCAAAAAATAATGTCGATAAGGCAATTGGTTTGTAATCAAATGGTTTATTACAGCAAACAATATTTAGACAATAAACAGTTTTTCAAATTCGAAACGGCTAGGTTAGGTTAGGTTAGAACTGTGACCACACACGTTTAAGCACAAGAAAATATAATGTTTTGGGAATGTGGTTTTTTACAGCGAACTAACCTCAACAATCAAACAAAATAACAAGTGACAGTGACAACGACTGTACTTCTTACGACACTTTAGCCAAGCCGAGGCAGCGCCACTATCATGCCGCTAACGGCACTATATCCCAGGGGTGTATAGAGTGCCGCTAGCGGCACTGTCTTAAATTTATCATGAAATGTAAGAAACATAATTTGATTCACAGAATTTGCGACTTTAAAGTTTTTTTTAACAGTTAAGGAGTAGATAACAAAATAAGAACGTTTCACCTACATTAAATTTAGATTTTTAACATAAATTCTGAATCAAATAGAATTGCTTGTGAAACATCCAAATATTAATTAAATAAACTATCTGATTTCAAGACAAAAAAGCGATTTAATGATTTTTTTATTTTTGGCGACTGAAAATATGGCAAAAAAGAGTAACGCTCCTTTAGTCACCTCGCTTACGTGAGTTGACTAAAGAACTGTTTTATCTATTTGCTTGATTAATTGAACTTTCTAGTGGAATTTGGCTGTGGCTATTTTTTATTATATTTTTACGCATTCTTCATTTAACTTTATTTAAATTCCGATTTCCATACCGTACATAGTTTGCTCATGTGTTGTGTAAGAGAGTGACCACGCTTATCGACGCGGAATCAGCTTAAGCCGGTCAGTAAAAGCTTTATGTCCATAAAAGCGAAAAAGACGACACAGGGCTTGTTTCGATATAATGCTCGCGAAGGAGGAGGCGGAGCGCGTGAGGGAGAGGCAAATTTCGCGCCCTCACGCCCCTAGCCGCCGCAGGAGGAGACGCCCTGGGCGTCGGGAATCTATTGCCGATTCCCGGCCACCGTAGGCGCGGGCTTGCGGACGGTGAGCAATGGGTAGCTCGCCGTCCGGTAAGGACCAAGCCCGGGTCGACAGCGCGTTGTGTTCCACGCGCGCCTCAAAGAGATGTCAGCAAGTGATGGGGTCCGATGAGACCATTGCCTGCCGGGGTTACGGGAAAGTCCGAAAGGGATACCGTGGCCCCCTGGCATTGCACAGGCAACAGAAGGAACACGGGTGGGTTTTAGTCAGTAAGAGTCTGACACGACACAAGAGTCCCGCTCCACCCAGAGCGGGAGAAGTCATTTGATGACTTCCCACCCAAAAAAAAGGGCTCGTTTTGATACGGACAAAATACTACAAGTGTTGATACGTGATCGGCTCAAGTCGATTCAGTGTCGATAAGTATGGTCACTTAAGTTCTTTCTGGAGTTATTCTTCTTGTTTTTGGACTCTTCTATAACACCGCGTTTTCTGTTCTATGTCAAATTGTCAACCAATATCAAACCTGCATATTCTGTGTAACACACTTTCAATCACAGTTCGAAGAATTTTGAAGAAAATTGGTAATTCTTCATAAGTTTGAAAAGTTCGTCTATTCGTCGACAACGTAAACGAATGTTGTTGAACTTTTAAAATGAAAGGCACTACCATTGTAAATGTTTCTTGGTATCTCTCTTGCCATCAAAAGACCTACTTACAACTTTTTGCATCTTCTTCCGTCTTCGTGTCATGTTTTTTGGATATGATTATTGTATTTATAGGTATTTGAACTGCTAAAGCGAAATTATAAATTAAATAGCAAATGCAATGTTTTTTTTTTTAGGTTTTCCTTTACCTTCAAAATAACGATACGATAACGTTACGTAATAGCGTTATGTAATAGTTCCAGTAACCATTTATCTAGGCAATTTAACGAAAATCTATGGGAACGAAATCTTTAACTACCTATCCATTTAGTTACGATCCGGGTCAAACGGTAAAAATTATCATTACTGGAACTACCTATACGTAACCCTATTTTGATAACTTACCAAAATTCTTGTTTTTTTTTCTATATTGTCTCAATCTAATCCAAAAAAGTGGAGGAGGCTCCCTAAATTGTATATTAATTTGCATTAATATTCTGAAAGAGTTACGCATACAATCAAAATGGAACTTTAGTAGGGTGATTGCGCCGGTTGGCGACCAGTTAGTTGAATTTACACGCAAAATAGTTGCCGACAATGTAAATTGGTTCTAAATATAGTCTAGTTGTGAAATATAATATAAAATATCACGCTTCAAATCATAAATTATGAAATATTATGGAAAAGGTGCAAAAATAGCCGAAATGCTAGATAACGACCACTTGTTTCGGTTGACGACCACTAGTACGCTAGATTACGACCACTGTTAAAAACATAAAAATAAAGTAATAAAACCACTTTTATGGATAAAAAATATTATTTATTTTTCACTTTAAATCAAACATAATTAAATATCTAATACTCATTAACACAAATTGTATTTAATCATCTGATTTAACGTTTTTTATTAAATAAAATAAAATAAATCTTTTTCGTTGCGCGATTTAACCTGGTACAAATTTCGATATCCCTTTGGAGCTAAAAACTTATCCAGTTTTAGGGCATAGAGAAGCCACTTTGTCCTTTTCCACACCAATTAGTCCTAGACGATCTTCTTTGAAGGGATTCTTTGATATCTAAATGGTTTTTGACAAAAAAAAAATGACAGTATTCAGAAGCTCCTGCTTCTTAATTGGGAATCCGTACTTGGCAACGGCCAAGCGGGCGGAGTTCCAGTCATGAGACCTAGTGAGTCTCTTTAACTCCGTCATCCATGAGGTATAACGCCCGAGGCGTGAAGCAGAGGTGCTATGGTTCTGTTCTTCAAAAAAGGTGACAAAACCTTGCTAAAGAACTATAGACCCATCTCACTTCTGAGCCACGAATACAAGCTGTTCTCGAGAATTGCCACGAACCATCTCGCCAGGAGACTTGACGATTCGCAGCCACCAGAACAAGCCGGATTTTTAAAAGGCTTTAGCTCCGTAGACCACATCCATACAGTCCATACTGTTCGGCAAATTGTACTGAGAAAGTACTGCAAAGACCGAGGAGTACAACCAGCCGCTGTGTTTGGCATTTTTGGACTACGATAAAGCATTCGACTCCATTGAAATATGGGCAGTACTGGCCTCTCTGCAACGATGTCGAATTGACTGGCGCCATATCGAAGAAGAAGAATTCATATCGTCATGTTCAGATGCTCGTATGACGCTGCCACGATGACTGTCCAGAACCAAAATGAGAAAACGAGCCCCATCCAACTGCACAGAGGAGCGAGACAGGGGGATGAGATATCCCCGAAACTGTTTACCAATGCTCCAAGTCTTTTTCGTCCTCTTAGGGACTTGTTTCCGAGGACGTCATTTTGAAAAAAACTACTTATACTAAATCAAATAATCACATATGCTCGAATACTGAACATACTTAAGCTAAACTTTAGTTTGTTGCCATCGTTCTTTTCGTACAAAATCTTGGTGGTCGCAAACTAGCATCGTAATTTTCTAACTGTATCACTTAACGACCGCCTTTTAGGACCAATATTAGTGGGTGAATTAAATAAGTTTTATCAAAAAACATGGTCGTTTACTGAAGAATAGCATGTTTAGGCTTTTACAACACCAAAACCCTAAATAGTGTAACCATAAATAAAACATTGAGAACATAATAAGCAAAACAAAATAAAACTGTGCGAGTCAGAATACGACCACCCGGTCGCTTTCTAACGTATTATTAAAATATGCATTTCAGTAACCGACCACTGGGTTTTAGTTTAATATATGGTAAAAATTGACTTAAATGCAATTAAACTATTGAAATCACTACATAATTGAAGTACCCACGTTTCTAATTTGAGTAAAAAACTTAAAATAAGTAGCAAAACTTACCTTCGAACGCCGCGCGCCTTGCTAATTTTTTTCTCTTGCGCAGCATGTTCACACTCCACTGAGTCAACACGTGAATTTAGCGTAATTTTTCTTTGTTTTGGGTCAAGCGGTTCGTATAAAATTTAGTAAATTCTTATCATGTAACTATTCAAATAATATTTAAGACATACTATTTATTTGTATGTCCTAAAGAAAGGTTATTATCTTTAATTTAAGAAACCTAGTCCGACAAGTGGTCGGTTACCGGAGGTGGTCGCGAAACCGGCGCAACGACCCTATATTATGATTTATTGAATATTTTTCTTTCCATATACAAGACAGTTACGTAATTGTAACATTTTCGCTCGATTTATTTTTTATTCGATATACCTACATGTATTTTTTAATAATTATTTAAATTTAATCTCGGTTACTCGGCTTTTATGTCTAAAATAATTATTCATTGTAATAAATTATATTTTAGTATCCAGCCACAAGATATATTTTTTCTAGATCAAGTATTTTATTACCTACTTTAGTTATAAACGAAATAGAATTGAGACTTACGCCATTTAGTTCCGTGCTCGAACTTTATTACTGTTGTGGGCATGGGGGCGGAGCTTGCGTGCAAATTGTTGTGCACCCGTGTACGCTGCTCGTGCGGGACACCCGCACGAGCAGCGTACACGGGTGACCCGTACGGGTAGCGCCCGCAGTGGTCTGAAACAAGGGAGTAGTACGATACGTTGTAGGTACGGGCTCTACCCGGCGCGGGTCACGTACGGACCACCCGCGTCGCTGTGAAACAATGTTCTAGCGCCTCACGTGTGTGTAAAGGGGCGAGCCTATTGCCATCAACCGGTCCTAAGTCCAGACTCCGGGCTGCTACTGAGAAATGTCTGATGTAAAAAACCCAATAACACTTTGCCCGACCTGGGAATCTAACCCAGGACCTCATACTCAGCAGTAGAGCTTGCGACAGATTAACGAGGCAGTCAAATATGCAATTGTGTATTATACTAGAATGGAACCTACAATTACTACTGAATGAATTAAGTTAATGCAGCTATTAAGTAACTCAATTAAGAATTAAGGTCAATGTTTCGTAGGTAATGATCAATGCAATGCTAACTGACATTGAAGCACTGGTGTGCTGGACTGCTGTGATCTGATTTTTATAACAGTGACATAAGCTACTCTACTTCACAGTAATAAAGTCAAAAAACGAGGAGGTTATAATATGTTCGTCTGTTCGTAAGTTTTTTTTTTTAATTTAGGTATATTCATCGTTATTTTCGTCAATAGTGGACCGATTTTGAAAAAAAAGCTTGCCCCGTGGTCCCGTATTATTTTTCCTAACTTTTCTGCGTCCGTATGGATTGAGGAGCCATGTCTCATATTTAAACGCGGGTACTACTAATATTTAGTAGTAAATTAGCCGATTTTGTAGGCATCGGGCATGGGATTTGTAGTAGAACCCTTAAAAAGTTACAGGACGTTTAAGGAGCCACCTTAGAAATAGAAAACTGACCTGAAGGATATTTTTGAAAATTTGGTAAGATTTAGTATTATTTATGCGTAATCTCTACAAAGAAAATGGATATTGTACGGCTGCATTTGAGATAGCTACGATGTTTTGAGTTTTCATAAAAAATCATAAATTTCACCGCGCTGTTTCTCAAAGTCAACAATAATCAACCAATTACAACATATTTTAGTATAATTTTGTAGTAAATGTCTTGTAATTTGTAATATAAAAATAAAATAGATAAACTATATAATTTCGCTAATACAACAAATTTTATGTGGCTATTTAATCCACTTTGTAAATCTTGATAATGTAAAAATAATTCTTGCCACAGTTTTTTACATAGCAAGTAGTGGTAGGTATATGAATTCGTTTGAGGTAGGTACCTACCACACCAAACAAACTCTTTAACGTTATTATTAGTTTATGTAGCTACCTACCTATAGATTAGTTATTACTAATAGAATAGATTAAATTAATCTCACAAATATTAATATAATATTCACGGACTTGTAAGGATACAAATCATAATTACTCGTACCAAACCCGTTCCTGATTCGATGACCTATTCAAATTACCTTTATGTTATTTGGTATTTTCGTCAATACGTCTAGAGGTTAAAGTAGTAAAGTTATTTAGGATCAACCTTGAAAAGATACTAATGATGTTCCAACAACAACACTCGTAACATTAGCCTTAAACGTCTTATCTGTATTTGTTGTTGATCCTGCTAATACTTAAAGGTAAAGAAGGAAACTTTAAAACCTTGAATTCTCTGAAAAGGTTAGTTAACTCTTATTTTGTTTATAAAGGAAGTAAACACAAGTAAGTATCACATAAGGTAAACGTAGCATGGTACACCGACTACATAGGTATATCATACTACATACATCGTCGTACTATATAGTAAAGTGGGGTTTGAAATTTATTAGGTATACCAACAGCAGTACGTACCGATAAGGAATTAATAGAAAACTAATTCAGGCGAAGGAGTCGAGGTTGCCCGCGAAATTCAAATTTTCTTACGTTTTTTGCAATTTGCAGGTCAGTTTCAGGTTGTATCTAAATATGATTCGCGGCTGTATCAAATTTTTATTTATAGAATTACTAGCTGCCCGCCCCGGCTTCACACGGGTAGCACTAAGTACTTATCTACGGCGCACCTACCTTCCCTACCTACCCTACCTACCTTACCTACCCTACCCTACCTAATATTTATTATTTTACTCATTACATTTATATCATCGCACTGTGAATATTAAAACATACAAAAGACAGCAACTGTATCAAATCGCAGGAACTGTCCAAAAAATGAAAACAATTAAAATAAAGCTCAACACGGAGCAAACAAAATAAAAATAAATAAGAGAAACAAACAGTAAAGGAAAAAAAAAAAAACCCTACCCTACCTATCCTACGTAACCTACCCTACCCTACCTACCCTCCCTACCCACCCTACCTACCCTACCCACCCTACCTACCCTACCTACCCTGCCCACCCTACCCTACCTATCCTATCTACCCTACCCTACCCACCCTACCCTATCTATCCTATCTCTAAATCGGTCCACCCGTTCTTGAGTTATAAATAGTGTACTAACTAACACGACTTTCTTATAAATAATAGATAATCATACAAATCATCAATACAACTCTCTAAGTTCATGTAATCATACTGAATGACTATTTCATGAAATAATGACATTTGAGGTTAATGCTCACTTATGGAGTTGTATTGCTGATTCTAATTATTATAATTCTGTAATCCCATATTTGTTACGGTCGCGAATTATATTTTAATCAACATACCACCTGATACTGACCTGCAAATAAATTGTAAAAAACATAAGAAAAGGAGTTGTTCCAAATCCGGCCCACTATGTGTACAGTACTTCGAAAAATCGAGAAAAATCTATGGAATTCGGGAAAAATACAGATAAATTCCTAAAATGCATACTTTTCTTGTAATAATTTGATATTTAACAATTATTTTTATCGACTTTCAACATGGCGTCTCGCCAGTTTAGGTACTCTGTGGTTAAAAACAATGACAGTAAACCATAGATCGGCCATTGATCATAGATGTAACGTAGTATCCCTATGTAGCACTGACCTCCATATATACAAGTACGCTGGACCTATGATAAGCCGAGCCATAGTGGGGCGATTTGATTTTCGCCATTTTGGCGCTGATCGCAGAAGTGGGTGGGAACGGAACTAATAATAGGGATGGGACGGGTATGATAAAAATACATCGATAAAAGGCTTTTCCGACCATCAGGTATACTATTTCTATGTTTCCGACAGATACAGATATTTCGGCCGGGTTGTTTATACTTATTAATATAATAAAGCTGATGAGTTTGTTTGGTTGAACGCGCAAATTTCAGGAACTGTTAGACCGATTTCATAAGTTCTTTCACCGTTGGATTGGTACGTTATCCCTGAGTGACATAGGCTATGTGTGTACCACGGGTGAAGTTGGGGCAGTCTGCTAGTCTTAGGATAATCCGAAGCCAGACTAAGGGGGTACTTATTATGTGACTAACTAAATCCAAAAATAAATAGGGAACGCTTTTTAAATAGAAATGAGGGTTTCTTGGGATGGAGTGGAATAGGTAAGGTATTTATAGAAAATAAAATGAGTTATGTTTAATAAAACAGTCATCGGAGAAGTGCTTTGAACAGATGTAATCATATTTTTTCGGACGCCAACTAGGCTTTTCAATGTTTTTCAGCCATAATTCCAGTCTTCTTTTGTCAGTCGGAAACCTGTGAATTATTTTTAAATTATATGTATTTGATAATAAAAATCGGTCATCGGCGATTTCCGTTCTTGAAAGTAAATAGATATCGTTAGGAAAAATATCGATAACTTTTATCGACAGGTAACTTTTACAGCACTATAAAATTTTGTGGTTTATAAAAAACCGGTTATACAAAGACAAATATATTGTTATTACGTATAATAAGATAAGTGACAGATTTTTAAATGTCTAATAATAAGTTGTGGAATGCAACCCCACTTCCTTTCTGGTAACGAGTTTTGCATAACAAACACTCTTTCATAGTTGACCTATGAATGACCACCACTTATTTATGTATCAACTAAATTAATACGACACAACAAAGAAGCTTAATCGCGTTAAACCTCCAAAAACACTCTAAAAATACGGGAGACAATTCAAACGAGACAACGGCCATTTGCAAGTTACGTCAGATTTAGTTCTCTTCCCACGCATTGGGGGCGCTTCAAATAGGCACAATAAAGAGCTGTCATTTCATAGGGTATCGTAAGTCCAGCGTACTTGTATATGTATATGGAGGTCAGTGCTATGTAGTCTGTGTCATAGATCGTGAACTGTCTACTGTCACTTCAGTCGCTTTTGTTGTCGTTAGCGGTTTGATATTCGTATTGTTTTAATTTCTCGAGTTTTTTTAACAACTTCGATTTCGTTTTTTGGATTTTGTACCGTTTCTTTTCCATCTGTTGACCTGGTTTTTGTTTTTGGACTGTTTGGTTTCTGGGTTGGGCTCGGCATCAGGCCACTATTGCGGCACCGGCTTCATTTTTGGATGATATCTTGGTTAGAGAAGACATAGAAACTGAATAAAAAGTAATAATGAATTGTATATTATATTTAACATCACACATATAACATCACGCCTGTAATGTCCAAAGGGTTAAGCAAAGGTGTACCTAATAGTACACCCACATTTCGCCAAATAAGTTTAAGTCCCATCCTGATGGAAAAACCAATAAATGAATTATAAAACATAAATTGCTGTTTTATTTGTATCTACATTTGTTTGTTTACTTACTTTTGATAGATGAATCAAAAGATCGCTACATTGTTCTTGTCTGTATCTGTACCTATGTAAAAATCTTAAATGTTTTTTGCTTTTTTATGACATCTGGACTATATAAACAAACTACAACTAGATCTAAAATATTATTACAAAAGACTGAACGAAACGTAGTGATTTGACAACTAAGACAAAATAAATATGTCAAACGTCATTAATCAATCAACATGACAGCTTACCGCCATGATGGGTTTTTGTTATGTGTTGCAATTTCAAGTGTACATTCTTGTGTTTTACTACCAAACAAAGCCAACTTAAAGTAATTGGATGATTGAAAACTGTTTTAATTGTGTTTCTCCATTTTTTAATATGGTGTACAAAGAGGTGGCCGGGGCTCCATACATTTTGAAACATCTCCTTTGAATGTCGCGTGCTATCTTAGCGCATCCTCCTTAATAAAATAAAGGTGCGCTGTATATATATAACATACAGTTAAAGTCACTGCCATAGAGCCGCTGCGTGAAAATTATTTAATTTAGAATGAAATTCTTGGTGTCTTTGGTTTTGTATTTTTGTTTTTTTCCACAGACTTACAAAATTAAAGATATTTTTTACTTTTTAACTGTGGTAGGTACCTACGCCACATAAATTCATACTTTTTTGTACTGTTATTTACATTACTTGCAATGTAAATAACAGTGACAGGAAGTTATTGACCATCACCAACAAAAGTTCAAGAAATATGTATTAGTGAAGCTAACTCAAAAACCACGCGAACATGACCAAATTGCGACCAATCTGGAAGTGCCTAAGCAGGTATACACTTAAAAAAAAAAAAAAAAAGTTATAAAAACTTTAAACCCAACTACGACAATTACGCCAACTTAAAAGATATTATAAACAAGACGTCACAGACAGACTAATATAAAAATCGAAGTCCCACGTCGTGCAACAAACATAAAAAACGACTATTTTCCTTTTTTTTTAAGTCGATAAACAGAGAAACAACGGATCTGAGTGCATGGCAGTGCCAAATCGCGCAAAGCAAATAAACAAAGGTACAGATTACACATATTCGACCACATACATTTTCGACACACACATTTTCGACGCCCTGTAACTTCGTTGTGGATAAAGCTAGGAGCCTGAATTTTCAATGACCAAGAGGGTTTAGTATACCTAACCAGGTATAATCCCAAATTATATTCAATTTGAATCTGTACTTTAAGAACTATTGCAGTTTAAAGTTCCTTAATTCTGTCACTGACTCACTCACCGATCATCAACATTCTAAGGTACTTCTAGCAGACACACAAGCTTCAAATTTTGAACACAATTACTGTTTAGCCTATACAGCAAGGATAAATGTAAAAATACCGTAATTATAGTCCCGTTTTCTAGATACACGAACTGTATAAGTAACTTTATAATCCTATATAAACAATATGCAATCACTAAGTTACTATTGCAATTCATGCAATTTACCGTCACTTACACTACCTAAATAGATAGAACGTGGGTAAACAGTAGATATAGGTACAGTAGGTAAGTCACAGACAATGTATTTATACTGTACTATGCATAGGCAACGAGTCGAAAATAAGCGATGAGTTTGAGATCGTAGCGATCTTATGTCAGGCCAAATTGAGCTAGGTAAGTATTTGAATTTCGTAAACTAACAGTTCGTAAAACTATTCATTACCTGCGCGACCTTTACCTGTTTACACAGATATGGACTAGCTGCCTAGTGGGATATAAAGGTAGGCACAATCAGTCTCTTCAAAAATACTTGTAAAATTGTCGATAAACAAAATCAGTTGGCAACGTCAGTTGTCAATTAAACTGCATTAAAATTGAACGAAGAAGCAATAATAATTAGGTATTTTATACAACCTTTGGGATCTACCTACGATGCCGCTTACTAGAGCAGACACACAAATTAAACTTATGTAGGTTCAATATCAGTATCGGGGTCACCTTCAAAAAGAAAACGGATGCCATCATCACAAACACATCATCATCTGCCTAGCCTTTTCCCAACTATATTGGGGTCGGCTTCCAGTCTAACCGGATGCAGCTGAATACCAGTATTTTACATGGAGCGACTGCCTATCTGACCTCCACAACCCAGTAACTGGGTAATACGATACCCCTTGGTAAGACTGGTTGTCAGATTTTCGGGCTTCTGACGACCCGTAACGACTATCAAAGATCCACGAATGACAGCCGGGACCAACGGCTTAACGTGCTTTCCGAGGCACGGAGGAGTCTCGGTATGTAAAGATGGTCACCCATCCACAGACCAACCCCGGCAAGCGTAGCTTAACCTGATGGATCGACCCGTGCGGCAGTTATTATCATCACAAACACATAAAATGTAAAAAAATGCAAGTCTCGCAACGCAGTTCTCCTACCGCAAAAAGATGTGAGATTTTATTTAAGACTAGTCTGTTAATTTATTCAGTACCTTTCTATGGAAGCATCTTTTCAACAACTTTGTCATAAATGGTTACCTAATTAAATTAGTTAACTAACAACATTTTAACCTTTATAATACTGGTGTCTCATATTGGAGACAGATAACAATAAAATTCTATTGTGTCTGCTAATTGCGCGCGCGACAGATTAAAGGGACCGTATCAAAATTAGATAGGTATATTTCTTTCTTTAATATTATATTAGTATGACTTGGCAATCGCACACGGCAATAAAATCTACATACAACAAAATCTACCGAATATTAGCGCTGCTCTGTGAGCGCTTTATTTAATTAGGACTAAATTTGATATTCTTACGTAGATTATTCTTATGTAATGTGATTATGTTGCCGAGCGATGGCCTAGTCATTCTATTTATTATATAGAAATAAAAATATCTACATATATTGATACGGTCACTTTAAAATTTTGTTAGTTAACTAATTATGCAACAATTTATGACAAAGTTGTTAAATAGATGCTCATCAGCCTATTGCCTATTGCTTCGAAATTGTTCTAAAGCCACTCATGCTAAAGGATTCATTTGTAGAAAAGGAGTACCTGCAGTCTTTCTAGACATTTCGCAGGCCACTAACTAAAATAAAAATGATGACACCAGACTCTACTAACTAAAATAAAAATGTATTTTTTCCTAACTTTCGACCAGTTTTTGCGGTCCTACCTCAGCAAAAGAGATTCCTAGTGAAGCAGGGAGATGAGGACACAAATTTACGTGAGCTTCAGGTCGTAGTAGGGTTGGGCCCAGGACACTGCTCTGAGGTATCTACCTCAGAGCAGTGTCCTGGGCCCAACCCTGGACCTGTTATTTTCTGCCTTGCCGTTACATAAACATTTCTAACAGGCACTTTTGCCGATGATACGGTCATACTGGCTACTGATGCCTGCCCGAGAGAGGCCTCTGCAAAACTGCAAAAAAGCCTTAAGCAGATCTATCAATGGCTTCCACATTGCAAAATAAAACCTAATGAAATAAAGTCCATCCAGGTGACTTTTACAACACGCAAAGAAACATGCACTGTGACCTTAAATGACATAGAAGTACCCCAAGCAGAGGTTACACGATACCTTGGATAGAATATAGATCGAACCTTGACAGACGCCTTACATGGAGACAAAGCCCTAGTCAGTTTATCAATTCTAAAGTTGGTCAAAAATCTGACGGAAGATGTGTCCGGCGTAACTTCGTTATTTTTCAGTTAGTACGCTCTAACGCATCATCGGTTGAGTGTGTATACGGTTGAATGTTTTATTATTTACTTGTCCGCTGGCGTTACGCGACCGACTATACGCGACGCATCTTCCGTCAGATTTGCGCCCACCCTTAACGTTTTTAATAATCGTTTCGGAAGTGTTTTAGTGGTCTTATCACGTTGTCCATGTCACAATTTATTTCCTTCAAAGTGATAAAATACGAAAACATTATTTACGCAAATCTAAAATGGGTGAAACTTAGAAATAACCTCTCGGCGTATTATTTCGACATTTTTTTTAGATTTTATGTTTCTGTTCCACAATAAATTTAGAAATATACAGGGTGTCCAGTAAATAGCACGACATACTGCAGGGGGTGATAGCTAGGGTCACTACCTATCAATACAACACAATATATGTTCAGCAAAATCTTACGGATTTACAGTTTTACAAAATTGAAAGAAAGAAAATTGTTCTGTGAAAATTTTAACAAAAAAGACTATTTCTTCAAAACATTCTTGTTTTTGATCCAAAAAAACTTATAATGAGTAGAGTAACTATTCACGAATAATTTGATGTAAAAAAAGTTCTAGAAAAAGATTTTTTCATTTCGAGATGCTTAAAAATCTGTTTCAAGGTAGAGATTTTTCGATATTTCGGAAAATTTTGTAAAACTGTAAATCCGTAAGATTTTGCTGAACATATATTGTGTTGTATTGATAGTTCGTGACCCAAGCTATCACCCCCTGCAGTATGTCGTGCTATTTACTGGATACCCTGTATATCATGGGACAACAATAATGTGAGTAACTACAACACATTATTGTTATTTTATACCTAAGTCTTGTCAATTTCATGAAAAATCTAATTTACTAACGGCAATTTTGGTTTGGTCCCGCTCTTTACTATTTCATCAAACAATCCGTAAACCCACTATACCTACGTGCTGAGCAGCAAAACTTGTCAAACCAGATACAGGCTAAAGTTACATTTAAGGCTCGTGCAGACCAGCGCGATGCGACGGCGCGACGCGACTCGAACAATACAATTGCTAAGACAATTTTACGGTATAACAATACCTACCCGGTGTCGCGTCGCGCTGTCGCGTCGCGCTAGTCTGCAAGAAGCTTAAAACTCAGCATTGTTATTCCAAAGTGCAAAATGTTATGTTACCAAAAATAAGTTGCATAAAATTCTGTCAGTTTAATGTTTAGTAAAAAAAAACCATCCTTTGACTTCTGATCTACTTAAATCTTTTCATATGTGTTGTTGACTTTTTCCAAGGTGTATTTAGAATTTAACTACCATTTCTGAAACTTCTTTGGCCCTTGAACGGCCCTAGCTAGCTTTTCCTTTAGTTAATTACTGTCTATCTACTCATTAGAATCAACCATTTCGTAAGAATTATTGTGGTTGGAACTTGGAATCTCCATACTCGCTGTGTCAAAGGAGCGTCTCAATTCACATTTCACTCACAGGTAACGGCTTCTTTTTATCCGCTGATATTATTTATAAGTATGTAGGTATCATTATATATATCATAGGCTGTTCTAGCTTAACAAATTTTAGACATTATTGTACGTAGTTGGTCTAGCAAAATACCTATTTTCGTAGCCACATTAAAGCAATCCTAGTTATCTTGTGGTAGACCAATAAGCTAGGCGTTCTACTTAAATAGATCCACCAGACATTAAGTCAGACATGATTTTATGGTAGTACCTACGTAGATTAACTATAATTTCCTTAGTTCAAGTTTTGTTGCTCGCGGTGTTATTTTAAGTATCTGTAGCGGTTACACAACCATATACGAACTACGCATCAAAGACATGACGTCACACAAATCCTGCATCGCGCAATTAGAGTTTACCGCGCGAACGACATAATATATAAGACTATCCGACATCAACAGTTGGGCAGTCGGCCCGCCAGACACAACACCCGTCTGGTTGGAGGATCCTCCCTTTTCTATGGTGGATGAGTGAACTTTACACCCTGTTCCTCATACTCCTAAATATCTATGTACTTACCTATATAGTTCCTAATGTTTTCACAATTTACACTTACAAAGTATAATTCAATCATCGCTGTGGTATCTAGAATAATATAGGTATCTTTCTATAGAATGCACTGGCAAATTCATAAGACTCGGTTCGAAAAATGGATTAAATTACAGAAAGTTCATAGATTTTTGTGCATGATGTTCAAAAGCGGCAGACACGTTAATTTGAAGATGATGATACCTTTATAAATGCATAAACAATGAGTATCCTGAAACCAGTGACCACTTACTTAAACTCCGCAACAAAAGAAACGACAATGATGCCACGGTATAAAAACAAAATTTAAGTAATATGCAAGAGTTTTGCCAATACAATTAATGCAATAGTTGTGAATTATGTAAATTAGTGTCTATCCAAATAAACATTATATTAGAGAAAGTCGTGTTAGTTACACATTATATAACTCAAGAACGGCTGGACTGATTTCTATGATATTTGATTTGTTGGATTTGTCTCCGCCCCGAATACCAGAATAACCTTGTAAATGACGTTCAAAAGTTCCTTTTATGTGCTTCATTGAAATACATTATTTGACTTTGACTTTGAACTAAGTACACTTCTCATCAGAAAAATCGAAACACCTTGCAAGTTTATGTTTTGTAAGAATTATCAGAAAAATGTGTGTAGGAATATTTATGTCAAATGTCGTTTAATAGTGAATAATGTTCAAATCCTAATTTTAATGTTCTAAATTCATATTAAATTTTCATAGTTTACTTATTTTGTTTAACAAGTCATTTTTATCATGTATGGAGTATGAAGGAAATTGATAAAACAACACACGTAAAAGAAAAAAAAAAGCTAAGAAACGTTTATTTAATAACTTGTTTTCCTTCCCCGAGCCCGCTCTTATTACCGGTTTCATACGGTTCTTCATTGATCGGATGAGAGTCATGATCAAATGTTGTGGCATTCCATTCCATTCCTTTTGGATTGCATTTTGCAGTTGGCTAAGTATATCTGGGGTAGGACCTCTTGCACGAATTCATCCCATAGATTCAGTCGGATTCATGTCCGGGCTTCTTGCTGGCCATTTCATAATGGAACCTACTTCGGTAACATAATCTCATACGACGCTCGCGGTGTGAGCCCTAACATTGTCGTACATGAATATCAAACTGTTACCAATAAATGTGCATAGGGCATCACGTGAGGCTCAAGAACCTCGTGGAGTCATCGGTTCGATGTACCGATGACTGTTTAGTGCAGGCAGACGTGGCCCAGACACAAAGACAAGGTCCGTCTTACCGTTGGCGCCGATTCCTCCCCAAACCGTCTACGAACGGCCACCATAGCTGACCTTTTCTTCAATGCAGCAAAGCAAATCCATCCCCATCCAGCCATCTCTTCTGTAGACCTTGTTCCTTCAGTCGTTACCAAACAGCATAATTTTACACTCATCAGAAAAGAGGACTTTGTTCCACTGGAGGTATGACTAATATTTAGGTGCTCACGTGCAAAGTTAGGGCACGCTCTTCGATGGTTTGCAGTTAATTTCGGCCCTTTTGCTGGTTTTTGCGGCTGGTATCGCAAAAGCCAGCAAATGGGCCGAAATCCACGTTCCTTCAACCTCTTCTAATTGTAGAGTCACTTACAGCCACCCCTTTACTTAGTGTAAAGTACAAAAGTGCCAAACAAACACAAGAATGAAGTGTATTCGCCTTAATAGAGACAATAAGAAAAGTGCTATTGGACACATTCTTAGTAAAGACAATTTAGTAGTTTACGTTATAATTTAATTACTTATTAGTCTATTTAAAAGGCTAGATTGTAATAAGATTAGGGTTCATTCTATTGATGAACCTTAGGACAAGGGAAAAAAAAAAAAAAAAAAAAAAAAACTTACAGCCACCCTACGTACAAAATGAAGCTGCTGCTGCAGTTGAAAAGCATTAAGGCGTCGATTTTGGTAAAGAAGTTGTTACAATACTCGTAAATCGATCATCTCGCTCAGAAGTGACCCGATTCCTGCCAGATCCCGAACGGCGCGCGGCGCGTGAACAAACCATTCTCCCGATAGCGTTTGAGTAGACTCTATGAACAGACGACAGGCTTGGATGCAATCTTTCAGCCACAACACGCTGACTAAGTCCAGAATCCAGCAATGCCACCACTTGGGCGGCTTCTGCGGGCGATGTATCCATATGTTTTAGAAGAAAAACTTTTTCAGACGTCCCAAAGTCACAGTAAACAAATAAAGAACAAAAAGTTTTAAGATAAGCGCTAATTTTTAGTTTTCAAAGGTGAAATGTATTCTAATTTAATCACACATTTGTCTCAAAACAGTGAATCATTTCATTTATAGGATAAACAAATGAAATTCTAATTTTGAATTTTCGCTTATCACTGTAATGGCCAAACTGCCAGCTACAATCAAATCTACAGCTACATGTGATTTTTTTCATGGAATGAAAACTCTTTTGTGTTAAATTAGGACAGAAAACATAAAAACGGAAGTGTTTCGATTTTTCTGATGAGAAGTGTATTTAATTAAACATTGGAAAAATTCACGAATATAAAAAGATATGGAGAAAAATCATATTTTTATAAATTTTGCACTTATGATATGTAAGTTTCATAAATAAATCCTAACAAAAAGTACTAGGCTTGCATGAATTAATGCACTGGAAAAGTACCTACATATTTATGAAGACCGTTCTGAGCAGTAACCCAAAAAAGTACTATGCTTGCATGAATGCACGATATAGTATTTCAATCATTACGATAAGCTACTAATAGGATTTGGATGAGACAGACAGGTTTATAACCTGGATTAACACACCGATAGTACGTTTGCAGGGGATAATTTCCGAATTCCATGTAAGCAAAGCCGAAGGGATAAAGCTAGTAAGAAGATAAGAGACTAAGCTTTAATTGAGGGTACTGCGTTTTAAAACGTCCTTCTTCGTCTTCTGTGCGGAGAAAACGAATTTTCTCAGATACGACACCTAGCTAGATCGAGTTTTCGCCCCGTAAACCCCTACATTGCAACTTTCATCAAAATCGTTAGAGCCTTTTTCGAGAACGCGATTACAAATATATATATGTAACATAACATCACGCCTGTAATCCCCGAAGGGTTGGGCACAGGTGTACCTATAGTACCTACACCCACATTTCGCCAGTTATGTTTAAGTCCCATGTAATAGGAGGCGAGCCTTTTGCCATCAACCGGGCACAAATCCAGACTCCAGGCTTCTACTGAGAAATTTCAGATGGAAAAACCCAATAACACTGCCTGACCCGGGAATCGAACCCTAGACCTCATGCTCAGCAGTAGCGTTTGCGACTACTAGACCAACGAGGCAGGCAATATGTTTATACAAATATTGCTCGTTTAATATTAAAGGATATATTATAGATATGATGGTAGGTACTAAATATCTATTCCGTACTTAATTAATATAAATAAAACTTGCAAGTACAGACGTACCTACATTTCCGAGATCAAGCTAGGTAAAAATAATATAAGAAATGTAGAGCTCTATGAAAAATAGGTAGATTATCATTCGTGAGTCCTGCCTAAAAAAAGGTGTGTGGTCGGGGGACCCCCACACCTTTTTTTGAAGTGAAAACAACTTTAGGCGCGTTGAGCGATTTTTGGTAGGGTTGGCGAGGTTATGGGTTCGCGTCACCGACATGCTAATGTTAACAGTACCTACCATAATGTAGCTATGAGTGTGAAGTGTTGCGCTTGTTGTTGTTCTTAGTGCCAATAGGTGTGAAAATTATTTATTTCGTTTTCAGTTTTAAGTTTACATTTCTATCGGCAGTACCCATGACAGCGATTTTTTTTTTTGCAGCGTGTCCGTTTATTTTTTACTTTTGGTTTTTAATATTAGATTTAAATTCTCTTTCATTTATTTGCATTATAACACAAGGTAGGTATTTTATTGTTACATTTAACACAGTAGACCCATAATCTAATCTATTTTATCTTTATTTCTAGTATATTAGATATATTAAAATTGTCTATCACTTATTTAATTCAAAAGATGTAGATTTTTTCTTACATAAATAATATTTTCATAAATGAATTGGCACGGTACCGTCATAATATTAATCTTTTTAAATAGTTTCCGGAGAGATTCGCGGCTACGTAGATTATAAATAGCTCTAACAGCTCTCTTTTGCAAAATAAAGATGGAGTCAATTTCAGCAGCCCGACCCAACAGTAACATTCCATAAGAGATAATGCTGTAGAAGAGCTAAAATAGACCAAATGCGTGTTTACAGTGTTAACTGCTATCTTTACATAGTATTGAACGTAACTCTTTATCATAATTTTCTAAATATTGGAAGTGGATCTCCATTTGCTACCGTTTGTGTCTTTATGAAGTTCACTTTACCGGCACTACCACAATCTGCGACCATACCTTTCAGCTACATCCTTGCCTTTTGCCTGTCACAATTAGTCAGTTTCATTATCATCGATGTTTCTGCGGGAAATGTGGCCAAAATATTGTAATTATCACAGGTTCAAGAGTCCTTTTGAGTGAATTGTGAAGAGTTCTGCGGAACCCAAAAGCCTAAACTTGTCATTTGATATACATTAAGTATTTATTTATTCTAATCATCTATTTATTCACATAACGGTAATTAGGTAACATTTACTTTTGCTTTCAAAAATATTCATTCAAAAAAAGTCGACGACACCACGAATTTCTCCAAATTAAGTATTTATTTAGCCATTACGTTGCGTTGCGTTGAAATATAAATAGGTACCTAGATGCGTCTGACATAGAGATCAACTCCAACATTTAAATAATTCTTGAAACTGTCGCTTAGCTTCGGGGTGCGAAAGGCGTTACTTACGCGACTTAACATCAGTCTGCATAGACTTTTCCCTAAGTTAGTTCCCATATACCTGTATTGTACATGGAGCGACTGCCTATCTGACCTCTACAACTCAATTACAAGGTAACACAATACCCCTAAGTAAGACTGGTTGTCAAACCATTTAGATAAGCCGGTAACGTCCGTCACTGATCATCTAATGACAGCCGGGTCTCGATATATAGTGGCAGTAGCGAATCCAGGGGGGGTTAAGAGGCTCAAGCCCCTCAGAGGGGTCAAACCCCCAAACGACAATCCTGGCATCCGCCACTGTGTATTGGATAGGTCACCCGTCTATTGAAAGAAAAATTGTTTATTCTTCACAAATACTTAAGACGCACATTATAAAAAAAAAACCCAGTGAATGTCGGACCACGCACAATGAAGGGTTCCGTAGCTGGGATGGATTTACCCCAAAAACAAACTTACCTAACATTGTATTTGAAACACATATGTTCTCCTGATCTCCTCATCGATGTACTCCACGGTCATTTCTTGAACTGCAAAACTTGCAGTTAAACAAAGTTTGTAATAGCAAAAATATTTTTTTATGTATAAATTATAAATTTAAATTTTCGGTAATTTTTCATTATATGTGCAGTGACACCTTGCTTCCTACCAAATTTCATGATCCTAGGTCAACGGAAAGTACTCTGTAGGTTTTGAATTATTTGCGAAAATCAAAATATGTCGCAAAAATGGCTGTATTTTATATTGCGTTGATTAAGAAGCTTGATTTTTTTAGAGCTCAGTCGTAGACCATAAACATACAAACCCCTTAAAAATAGCAGGATTTAGAGGGAATGGGCTGTATCGATCAGATCTTCACCCTGGGGTACCTACGTAGCCGAAAAACATTTGGCAAAGTACGAGAAAGTCTACTGTGCTTTCGTTGATTTCACGAAGGCCTATGACAGTGTGTGGAGGGAAGAACTGTGGTCCACGCTGTCCATATACGGTGACTGACAATTAAATAATTTACATTTTATTTAATTCGATTTATTCTATTTATCTTAAAGTAAAAAAAATATTTATGTAATATGGGTTTTGCCTTAATTAAATGTTTTTTTTATTCAAAGATTCCAGTGCTTGTGTTAGGATAAATGGGGCATACTCAAAAAGAAGAAGAATAAAAATAGACGCATATTATATTATCTCCGCAGGCGCGACTCTCTCTAAGGGAACTGTTTAAGGATATTAACATCATGACGGTGACCTTGTCAATATCGTCATATATCTATGAAAACATCATGTAGGTTATCATAAGAAAAAAAAAAAAAATAGTAAAAGAGGTGATAGCCGTGGGTGATAGACATAATAATAGTACATGAAATAGGGACCTATAAGTTCAACCAAGTTTCAGACTGGCTAAAGTTATCTACAATAAAATTCCTCCCCACATACTTCAAAACGTCGCGCGTCGCCACTGACTCTATTTAGTACGTAGTACACAGACTTTCCTCTTTGTTATTTTAACATGTGTCGTAAAGTATATAATAATATGTATTATTCTTGATATCTACTAACGGCCGCTTTTTAAATATTACTTATATACTTGCTACACTGGATCGCAAAAATTCCAGGTCGCTAATAAAAACCGTGATATCTCCATAAATTACTTACCTAGATCGCTAGAATAAATAATATGTAGTAAGCAGGTTCCTAATGCTTGTTCTAAATTTATAAAGAGGTTTCATTTGTACAAGTAACAGATACAAAAAAACTGCTCCTTGAAAATTAAAAAAAAAAACTGCTTTTGTCTAAGTTGCTAAGCGAGCTGTCATTATTAATGATTCCTTGAATTGATCAGAGTAATCAGTGAAATATCATGTCGTTAACACCTGAAGAATGTACACGGATTATTACCATGGTACAAGAAGGAAGAAGTCAGCGTAGCACTACTAGAACAGTAGGAGTATTTTTATCAACGGTCCAAACAGTACTCCAGCAATTTTAAGAGACTGGCATGGACATCAGGAGACCAGGAAATGGCAGGCCAAGGTGCACAACTACACGAGAAGACCGATTCATCGTGAGCACTTTATTAAGAAATCGACATCTCACGGCGGTTCAGGTCCGAAATAGTCTTCAAGAAATTCACCACAAGAATGTGAGCTATGATTCCATTCTGCGACGTTTTTGTGAAGCTGATATAAAGCTACCACCTCCAAAAAAACAAGGAATTTCTTTCTCAATTCTTGTTTATAAACTCGTTTCTTGGAGGTCTTTTGAGATTATTATTATTGTTAGTGTAATGTGATTTAGGTGCTATTTTTTTTAGTATTTGCTTTATGAACTCTTGGCTTTAAAAAAATCTAATTGTTACATACATACGATGCATAGTTATTATGGAACAAACCGTTTATTAGGAGATAAAAACAGAGAATTTTGATGAAATTGTGACCACTCACTTAAGAAAATTAAACACATGAGTAAAAACTAATCAGCGCATTTTGAAGTCGAGAATGTTGAGCTAATTATGCGCTGAACTGATATCTTTAATTAATTCTTCATTGCCATAAACTAAGCACACAAACAGAACTCGAAATAATGTTGGGCGCGAAAGAGCTGTATTTAACACTTGATTTACCTAATATAATCCACCTAGATGAACTTACAAAAAATAACAAGCTATTACTTATATTAAGGTTATTTATGTGCAATAAAAATATTTCATGTTATTTCATTATAAATAAAAATACAAAGTTGCGCAAATAATTCGTCGCGAGTGCATTTTGCGAGACTGCAGCCTTAATGAAGTGATACAGGCTCGTCGAGGAAATACAAAATACTAAATTGTCAAAAAATCTTTATTTTTTTAAGATTTACTGCGAAGTGTATTTTTGTTGTCATAAGTTAGAAGCGAATTTTTCTTATTTTTAAGTATCTAATTAAAGTTATAAAGTGTACGAAACGTGTTACACAAGTTTTTATATAGGTATATTAATCGTCATCTACAATATACTATAGTTTCGCAAATTAGTCTTATGTATTTATGAAACTATCACGCCATTTATTAGCAACCCGGATTTTTTTGCGATCCAGTGTATTTGACACCCTACGCAATGAAAAACAAACTGAATATTGAAAATGAAAATAATAACCGTTATCGTTATCAGTGAAAAACTGAAAAAGATCAGCACCACTAGGAAAATCTATTTTGTTAGATGTTTCGTGAAGGGTTAAGAGGGAACAGGGCCTGCGATTGTCCATACAAATGTATTCCCCTTTTTTCTTCCTGAATAATGCTTCTAGAGCAATATTCGTTTTTTTCATTATATCAAGGTCTGCTTTAGACACGTCCCTAATATCCCATTTTTTTTTCTTCAGAATTTAATTGTTTAGCTGCCTCGTTGGTCTAGTGGTCGCAAGCGCTACAGCTGAAGATGACGTCCTGGATTCGAATCCACGGTCGGGCAAAGTGTCATTGGGTTTTTCTTTCTGGAATTTCTCAGTAGGTGCCCGGAGTCTGCATTTGTGCCCGGTTGTTGACAATAGGCTCTCCCCCTATTACATGGGACTTAAACATAATTGGCGAAATGTGGGTGTACTATAGGTACACCTCTGCCAAACCCTTCGGGGAAACAAGGCGTGATGTTATGTCTTATGTTAATTGGTAAAGAAAATATGACGTTCCAAAAATGTCAAAAATCCCCCGCTTTTACCGCCGTAATTAGAGGACGTCCAAACAAATGCGAAAAGGTTATAATTATAACATAAAAAAAAACAAGTATGTGAAATAAATGTTTGTCATTTAGAATCTACATCTGTCATAGAAACCTCGTACATGTACCCATGTACGAGGTTTCTATGACAGATGTTTTCTTTACTTTTACTATAAATGAGCACATTATGACCGGCCAAAGTTCAGGTAAAATTTGTGCACAGAAGCAGATTTTTGGAGTCTGATATTGAATTAGTTTCTCAAATTTTCTATTTTTTGCTTTCATAAAAACCTAGATAAAGTGCACAAGATACACATTAGTTAAAAAAAATCAAAGAAAGATGTGTTACAATGCCACAATCACGTACGATCGTTTGCATGAAAAGTATGACGGGTTGGCCGCTCACGGCTTTACAACAGCTCTATTAATCTAGCATTTTAATCATTTCGTAATTATAGTTTAGCTGGGTTAAAAATAAAATAACCAGTTATGCACGTGGAATATTTTTTTACTGTGTGACCTTAAAGTTGAAACCTCTATTTCACGGTGTTTTAGCTAGATTACGTTATGATTACGGAACTTTATAAAATATAGGCACGTGAACGTTATCCGAGGTCAATGGCTTGAATCATAAACAGGCTTTGCATTCGAAAGTATTTTTTTACGAATAGATTGGCCGAGCCTATGAAGGCTCTGCCAATCTATTCTATCAAGAATCTATTAAGAATTATGTAACTATCAAGCTTGTTGAACCAATAATAACGATGGATCTGTTTTTCCCAACCGCAATCAATAGTGTTGTCTCGTGCATGTGTTATGACTTAGCACTCAAGACGATGCAAGCATGATCAGACGTCTTCAAATATTTGCCTATAACATTTTCAAGCGTTTATTTGTTGGTTGAATACGAGGCTTTTGGCTATTTTTGTATTTGTGTATTTTGTGTTTCTTCTTTAAGTGCGTTTTGTTTGCGCAGACTAAACATATTTTGGTTGACGTCATCACGTCAACGCCGCGCCGGTTGTCGTTGAAAACCAGCGCAGCCTGGGGTTCTGTCTCGCATAGAGTCCGATGCGACGAGCGATGGCCGTTTTTTGTGACGCATATTTTCCCCCAAATTGAGGAGCTCGTGGCTAAGTAGTAACTGCCGCACGGGTCGATCCGTCAGGTTAAGCTACGCTTGCCGGGGTTGGTCTGTGGATGGGTGACCATCTTTACATACCGAGACTCCTCCGTGCCTCGGAAAGCACGTTAAGCCGTTGGTCCCGGTTGTCATTCGTGGATCTTTGACAGTCGTTACGGGTCGTCAGAAGCCCGAATTACCCAGTTACACGGTTGTGGAGGTCAGATAGGCAGTCGCTCCATGTAAAATACTGGTATTCAGCTGCATCCGGTTAGACTGGAAGCCGACCCCAATATAGTTGGGAAAAGGCTAGGCAGATTGATTTTCCCCCAAATTGTTATTTCGTGTTTGCGTCATATGTACCGCCAATAAACGTATTTGCTTTCTTTCTGTCTTCTTCTTCTCTAATATTTCTTTCGTTCTTACTTTTTTTTAAATGACTGATTTTTGTGACTGCAACAGGTATACCGGCTTCCCTCCTACCGCCTTCTGGGACGCGTGTTGACGTTTGCAGTTCTGGTCAGCTAACACGGTCTTGTTTATATAATCACGTGTTGTGTCAGAGCGCTAGTACCTCAGATGACCTCAAAATAAGACCTAGGGCTGACTATAATCCACAATGGCCTCAGGCTTGTCTGGTGTAGCATTAGGCCCACAGCACCCGATTTGGTTTTATAGCGCAATTAACTCATCTCAAATTACAATCTTAGAATTTGCGGTTTGTGTCGTCAAATATCTGTACAATGTGAATACCATATTACTACAAGCGTTATTGTCACCTTGAGGGACAACTAATTGTTTACGCGAGTTATAAAGGCTCGTGCAGACCAATGCGACGCGACAGCGCTACGCGACTCGAACAATACAATTTCTAAGAAAACTTCACGGTATACCTAACAATAGCCGGTGTCGTGTTCGAGTCGCGCTGTCGCGTCTCGCTAGTCTGCACGAAGCTTATATGTTCACATTGTTGTTACAAATGCTCATTAAACGCAGCTTTATGATTGTGTAATATTCTTGTCCTAAATAAGGTGGCACAGATAACCCTTCCACTATAATTATAATGTTGTTACGAGAACCGATTGGCAAACGTGGGGCGGGACGCTGGGTTATGCAGAGGGGTCATGGTCGCAGAGTAGGTGCAGGATGAGGCTGGTGAGAGGAGCCAGGAATCGAGCTAAAGAGCGTGCGATTGGAGAGGCCTATGTTCAAGTGGCCTAGTAGAGGCTGTTAGATAACTATAACCTATATCTACAATGAGTGACCTCTCCAAGGCATTACCTGCAATGTAAAACCGAAGGTTGTAAAATTCGTCGGCTAATAAATTATAAACAATTATTTAAACAAATACCATTCATTGTCACCCATGAACATCTTGTTTGAGAATTTGATGCAAAAACAAATAGTAAGTGTTTACTTATCAAAGAATTTCTTCAAGGTTTTCAATCAACAATAACTTAAAAAAAAAAAACAGTGTGAACGCAATGCTAGACCATCTCACGAGATGTAAAGATAAGTAATTTATGCGTGGATGATCTTGACTACACACAATACACAGATACATAGAGTTTTATGCTCCTACACAAAATTGCTCCCTATCTGGGGGCAATTTTGAAACTTAACCTTCTTACCCAACGATATTGCTTAACTGCGTCGACAAGTTACGAAAACCAGGCGATAAATAAATAGTAACTGAACTGTAGTCCTAAAAAAAGTAAATGTTCCGGACTAACTTAGTGTTTAGAGCGAATTTCTAAAAACTATGATTTCACCAAGAAAAAATACGAACGAGATGGCAGCTTTTAGATCATTTTAGTTGCAAATAGCCATAATACGAGTAGGTACAACAACATAAACATGCCTCAAATTTTGACGGCTGAACCGTTAGGTACATTCCAATTAACGGGCGCCGTCATTGGGGACTGGTATAGATAGTGTAATCCACGACGACCCGCCCCACTCCGCGATTACTGTACTGTAAGCTGTACTTTAGTACAGAGCGGAGCGGAGTGGTGCGCGTCGTCGTAGATTGCACTGTCTATATTCTTTTAGTTGCCACGGCTTATTTTAATTTATTTAAATTTTTGAATTATGTTTTTTTATATTTTTATTACGGACGCTTTTAACGTGCACGTCTTTCTACATAATTCTCACATGCATAATTTCAACATGAATGATGTAACCAATATTTTGTAACAATATTCTGATTTAAAAGAGTATCCGTGGAGTTTCTTGCCTGTTCTTCTCCATAGGAACCTACTACGCTTAGGAATGGGCAACTAGCTTCATCTTTCTGACTGACCGACCCCTTGACAATTTAAAAGTACCTGTAATTGGTTTATTTGAAATAAATGCTTTGAGTTTGAGCTTGATCAATCGAAACGAGTTGCCTTGGACTGATTTGGGTTAGCTCTATGCTGCCGTGTATTGTCTGTGCTGTGTGAGGTCTAAAATAAAGTACCCTACCGTACCATTTAGCTAATACAACTAACTATTAAAACACATAATATATTTATAGAGGTATGAGGAACAGGGTGTAAAGTTCACTCATCCGCTATAGAAAAGGAAGGATCCTCCGACTAGACGGGTGTAGTGTCCAGTGAGCAACTGCCCGTCGATTGATTTCGGGAGGTTGTATAAACGAGTATCCTAGTCGCTCGGTAAACACTGCTTGCGCGTTGCAGGATTTTGCGTGATGTCAGTGTGATGCGTAGTTCGCATGTAGCTATGAAGATGCCGGTCACATATTCAAATATATTTATTCATAGAGGTATATCTTCTCCGCGCGGCTTGACAGTTGTAGTTGTTAACCAGCCCGTCTCTAGCTAAGTATTACAATGACATAATAATTAAATAAGTTAATTGAAACTTATTTAATTATTATGTCATTATGTTGAAGTACGGTGATTAACTGCCTATGCAGTTTCTATTTCTAAAACTAGGCGTAGGTCAAACCTTAACCCTCACCATTCTGTAGCCACTGACCGAGATATCAATATCTTTGTTCCAGAAATGTCGTCCCCTTCGATCCGAGATTTCTACAGGGGGCGGAACATCCTGGTGACAGGCGGTACCGGGTTTATGGGTAAAGTACTGATAGAGAAAGTACTGTACTCCGTGCCCGACATCGGCAACATCTACATTCTCATGAGACCCAAGAGAGGAAAGTCTGTTGGGCAAAGAATTGAAGATATGCAACGGTTGAAGGTTAGTTAGACTTAAATCCACTTAGGAAACGTATAAATCCGTAGAAGTACCTAATAAGCCCGTCAGCCCAAACCTTCCAGGGTATTTTTTTAAGCCACAACCAATGTACGTTTCAAGGGACCACATCACAACTTTCCTTAGCAAGCATTGCATAGCAAACGTCGTTGGGCAAGACGCCGTATGCGGACCCGACAGACGTTATCCTGTCCAAACTTTCAATATTTCCAATTTTGCGGGAAACTTTTCAAAATTTTCTATCCCTAAAAACCTTATTCGGCCTTTATCAAATAATTTAAAACAAAAAATAGCCTAATCGGTCCCGCCGTTCCCAAGTACGAGTAATGCCGAGTATAAATTAGCTACGAACAGCATTCCATTTTTAATAATATAGATAGACTATAGTGAACTTGCATGATTTAAATTGAATTCAATAATTGTAAGTAATATGAAATCAAATAACATGGTTAAGAATGTAAAATTTTATTTATTGTTTTTATTGTGATTTAATGTTAGGCATAATTTTAATAATAATTTAATTGTGTGGAGTGAATATTATTATTTTATTATAGTGAACATGATAGAAGTAAAATAATATTGACTGCCTATATTTTATCTTACAGCTCTTCGATCGCTTAAAAGCCGAAAATCCTAGCGCTTTAAAGAAAATGAAACCATTGCAAGGGGATGTTCTGTCCGACCAACTGGGACTCTCAGAATCGGTTATAGAAATGTTATCGAATGAAGTGTCGATGGTCTTCCATTTCGCCGCTACCTTGAGGTTGGAGGCTCCTTTGAAGGATAATGTCAGTATGAACACTGTTGGCACTCAGACAACATTAGACATGGCGAAAAAGTTCAAGAATCTCGTCGTGTTCGTACATTTGTCAACGGCTTTCTGCTACCCTGATTACGAAGTATTAAATGAGAGGGTAAGACTTTTTTAAACTGCATGCATAACTGTTACTATTAATTACCCACTGCAATAAGACCCTACAGTTACTAGAAGGTGCACGCAAAAATCTACTCACATTTAGTTTGCGAAAACTTGTATACAGCCGCGTCGTAGCACCGCGAAGCAATCGGAAAAATGGTAGACCTAACACATCCACCTTTTTCCAAAGTCCACTCTATACACTTAAAAAATAAAACTTGGTTCTAGTTATTTATTGGAAATAAGCAATGTCAAACACGGAAGTTAGGACAAGCATTTTCAGCGATTGCTACGCCACGCTAGGCGGTGCTACGGAGCTACGGCTAAAGCCGGGTGAAAGATTTTGCAAAAGAAATATAGATATGGTGTGCATGCCAAATGCAATGCAAGTTGTCCAGATCAAGTCATATTCTAACTCTACGAGTAAGTTAATTTTTTTGGCAGCTTAATTAATTTAGTTGTCTATATTATGTCCTCAGTGTCACGCCCCGCCGGTGAAGCCAGAAAAAGTGATCAAGCTGATTCAGTGGCTGGACGACAAACAGCTGGCCCTGTTGACGCCATCACTGCTTGGACCACACCCCAACTGTTACACGTTTTCCAAACGCCTCGCCGAAAATATTGTTGAACAGGCACACCAAGAGTTGCCTGTTGTCATCGCGCGTCCCAGCATCGGTATTTTTTTATTATCGTCATCATAAACTCTCCAAATGCAGCCCATTTAACTCGTTCCTCGGTCACACTCCTCCAGCTGATATCAGCCACCCCGCGAAAATCGTTAGGTACTCTAACCAGCCTTTAATTATTTTATACCACAAAGAAATGGTCTTGCCATTATGTGTTTGTATGTGTTTATAACACTAAATCAAATATCGTATGAGGACCAAAAAAACTATAGGAGTTAGGTATTTATATAAGCATTGGACGCACCTATCTTAAAAGATAAACTACTGGTCCATCAAAAAACAAATCAACTGCAGACACTTAATTATACTAAAGTTCACATCACATACGAGTACAATAGGTAGAAGAGTCTTGTTATCAGTTCAGGCAATAACTACATATTACTTTTTTAATTTGATCGGATGTATGCATATCAGGAACAACACATTACCTACATGAACTGATAAATCGCGTACATACATTACTGACCTACTGCAAAATGATTTATCCTCCAGCTTTATGGATCTCACTTCATGTCTCAGTACATATAGCAGTCCTATTACCTACCTCGACAACGTAGGTACATAACTACGTAACATCAAAGAAAATAATCGGAAAGAAAGAAAATACGTTTACGAAAGAACAAAACACGAGAATAAACCTCGAAAGTAGGTAGAAGTATAGACGGTTAAAAATTAGATTTCTTCAACCGCACTTCACCCGCATGGACCCTTTTTTTTAAATAAAAGTCTAAGCCTACCTATATAGCCATAAAACACAACAACATATAGCCGTCAAACTTTGGAAATATTTATTCACATAAGAAACCGACATTGCTTGATGGATCAAGGTTATCAAAAACTACTATATACTTATTGCACATTCCAGTGAGTCCGGCAGTGAAAGAACCTATGCCTGGCTGGGTGGACAACTTGAACGGGCCAGTTGGCGTCATGCTGGGGGCAGGCAAGGGGGTCATCCGGACAATGTTGTGTAATGGTTCGTTCGTAGCACAGGTCATCCCAGTGGATACCGCAATCAATGCCATTATTGCTATAGGAATGATTGAAGGAAGTAGAACTGAAAAGTAAGTAGTACGTAGGATCTAACACTATCTAAATATTTCAGAAAATCTTCATGTACTTTCAGATAACACGAAACCAGGCTTTTCAGTATCAATTTAAAAGTAGAAGTAGAATAATAAAATCGTATTGTATTCAGTGGCACAGTTAGATTGTTTGATAATAATACCGATGAAACTACATGTTGTCCTAAAACTTACCTACCAACGTATTTTTAATTTAATTTCATTTAATTTAATTTATTTTGTGTCTGTTTATTTTTTTTTTGTGTGTGTGCTTTGATTATAATAATTTTAGTTAGTTAAGTTTTTAGTTTGTTAGTTAATTTAATTCAATTCAATTTAATTTAATTCAATTCATTTTAATAAGTTAATTTTATGTACTTATAAAATATAAAAGATATAATATTATGGTTCTAATTGCATTGTTATCCATCTTTATATTGATTATTATTGTATAGTGAGATCAAATTAAAATGCTGTGCTTACCTATAATTTAGATGCATGCAATTCTATTGTATTTGTTAATGATATGTACTTTGAATGTCCTTGTGTGTATTTAGTTGGTTTGCCTAAATAAATAAATAAATAAATAAATAAATAAATAAATAAATAAATAAACGTATCACCAAGGTGTTCGCAAACTTGTACTTATTCAGATAAACCTGCGAAGTGACGAGCTACCATCAGGTGGGCCGCCGACATGTTTGCAACGTAGATGCATGAAAAGAAGAAACTCCATTGATTAAATATGGCACACGGCGGCTACCATTGGCATCGTCAATGAAATTCGGTGTAGTAAAAAAATTGTGCGTGCAGCACCGTACACGTAGCAGCAAAGAAATATCTTTAAAAAAAGGTGTGAGAGACTGAGAAAGAGGAGTTATATCTTTGTTCTCTCATATGTTACGAAATGTGCCTAAAAAACATAACGCGTCCTTGAAATTTCACTCTCAGTTCTCGTCCAATTAACGAATCACCGCCGAAACAATTTATTACATTTGTTCCGAGTGTAAATAGAACCCACAGCCTGCTGAGCAAAAACGAATCAATTCACACGCAGCTAATTCGCCAACCAATTCGAGCCACAAACGTATGAGTTTCCTGAATGTATCGAGTTTAAAATTAAATGATCGTAGAGTCTGGAAAACTTCGATGATCAATTAATTATGCAACTGCGCGACGACGGTAATAAAAACAGGGTAATGTTTTTCTCAACGTATCTAATTTACTTTCAGACCAAAATCACTGCCAGTCTACAACGTGAATAACGGCCATCAGAAGCCAACAACATGGGGTGAAGTGCTTGCAGTCGGCAAGGCATACGGTCGGAAGTACCCGCTGTCATGGCCGCTGTGGTACCCCAACGGAGACATCACCACCAACAAACTGCTGCACGAGTATCGGAGAATTTGCTACCACTTAGTGCCTGCATATCTCATCGATTTACTTCTGCTTTTACTAGGACAGAAAAGAATGTGAGTATACAAGGTCAGACCTTGTACCTAGAGACTATACAAGGTATAAATCTAGGTTAAGTATAGACTTTTCTGACCTCAGTGGTCATGAATTTCAAGCAGTGGAAGAAGAAGAAGGTAGTTAACTACATTTAATACAAAGGTCAAAGGTATACTGCTTAGTAGGTACACACGGCTACACATCAAGCTATCATTTCCAGTATAAGCTGATCTCGCATTGTATAGGATTTCCGTATAATGTGAGGTCAAATGTATAGCTTGATGTGTAGCCGTGTGTGCCTACCAGTTTAGTGCTATAGTAAGTGCCAACCCAAACGTCCTGTATGGAGCGAAACATTTCTTTATAGTTGTCATATTTTCTTTCACAGTATGGTAAGAATCCAAGATAGAATATCCCAAGGCTTGGAAGTGCTGCAATATTTCACAATGCGACCTTGGTCCTTCCCCTGTGCAAACTATGATGCTGTTAAAGAAAAATTGAGTCCAGAAGAACAAGAAATGTTTAACACAGACCTTTTCCATGTCGACCGGGACGAGTATTTGAAAGATTGCGTGGAAGGAGGCCGAGTCTACTGCTTTAAAGAAGATCCTAATAAAACTACTATGAATAGGAGTTATCACAATTTGTAAGTATTTCTCTTGGTTACCATTATAATATCTTCACCTCATGCGGGTAAGCAGATCCTTACATACTCCTGTTGCTTCGTTCGTCCATAAATGGTAATAAACGAACGCCGGTTCCATGCACAACGCACCTGAACTTTCTGAAGACCATCACCAATTAGGCTTTTTACTCGAAACGGTAGGTATAACTTGGTATACCTACTGAAATAACTCGAACCTATTGGTAGGGGCACTTTGCCCACCGACAGCGATGCGGACGAATTTTTTTATTCCCTTTCTCTTTTTCTAATTCTCTAATCTTTTATATACATAGGTAGTTGTACATAATATAAACATTTTAGTGTTAGATTGTAAGTTATAATATTGTAATAGGTCAGTTACCTATGTAATTGGAGATTCTTTAACCAGCATTTTCAGATTAAATTATCTGTGGATTGGCGCGTAATTCGAAATTCAAATGAATTTCATTCATAATTTCAAATTCAGTCATTTATTTTTAGATAGTTTTTTGTTTTTGTGACTGGTAGTTTTTGGCGCCATGGATAAACTGAAAATTCGTACAGTTTTCGAATATGAGTTCCTACGTGGAAATACCGCTGCACAAACACTAACGACGTGTACGAGCCTGACACTGCTTGCAAAACACGGTCCATTATTGGTTCAATCGTTTTACATCTGGAAATTTTGAGTTGAAGAACGAGCCTCGCAGTCGGCCGGTAACCATTGTCGACAACGACGAATTGAAGGCTATAGTGGTATCGGATCCAACTCGTGCACGCAAGTGATTTAATGTTGTTTTAACACTAACTCCAAGGAGTTAGTGTTAAAACAACATTAAAGCACTTGCGTCAAATCGGAAAGCTAAAACAGCTGGATAAGTGGGTGCCACACGAACTAAGCGGCCAACAGCGAGATTTACGCGTCGAAGCATGCATAGCACTACTGAATCTTGCGTCAAATCGGAAAGCTAAAAAAGCTAGATAAGTGGGTGCCACACGAACTAAGCGACCAACAGCGAGATTTACGCGTCGAAGCATGCATAGCACTACTGAATGACTGAATCGGCATAGAAACGAGGGAATTCTTAATCGAATTGTTACCTGCGATGAAAAGTGGATCCTGTACGACAACCGTAAGAGTTCGTCTCAGGGGGTGGACCCGGGTACAGCACCTAATCAGTGCGCTAAAAAATAGATTACCTACTCATAGGAAGATGATGGTGACATTCAACACCCGAGAGGCAGTACAAAACGCTTTCGCTGACTTAATCCGTCCGGCAGACTTCTACAGTAAAGGGATAAACAAAGTGCCAGCAAAATGGCAAAATTGTATAGATAATTTGGGCCAGTAGGTACTTTGATTAGCTGATAAAATATATATTTTAAAATTATCATACAAAACTCCAATTTCCTAAGTAAAGACCTAATATTTAAATAAACAGTGGTGGTCATATAATTAGAAACACATAGTGACTTAGAAGTGTTAATTACTTTTTATGTTATTATTGCAATTAATTGGAGGTAAAATATTAATTAGCCACATTAAAATGTACACTCGTAACTCTAGTTTAAAAACGATTTTTAACATTCTGATAACTAATAAAAAATAAAAATAAATAATAACTTGGAAAAAAAAACAATATATTTAGTAGGTACTGGCAGTTGGACAGCTAATTAGAAACACAAGAAATCAATACGAGAAAATTCATCAAAACATAATACAAAAATTTATAACCACAACTGGGCCCCTGGCAAAAAAACGAACTAAACAGTAAAAAACAAGTTGTATTCGTAGATCTGTTATAATTGTGTCGTGGCCAGATATTCATGAATATTGAATTTCATGAATTTTTCGACCATTTCATAAAATGGTTGTATTTCATTGGCCAGATAAAACTGACCATTTATCGTTTAAACGTCAACGTTTAATGATATCTCAGTCGACGTTTGTCCATATAATTAATTGTAGAGTATCCATGGTTTAAGGTGTAGGTGCCAAGTAGCCTACCTGTGTACCTACATAGGTTCACAAGTGCGTAGTTCGAACAATATCATCAACCGGTCACATTACATTGTTAGCTCTTTGACATTGCCAGTTACATCTGACTAGAATCTAGATGAAGTACCTACCTATTAACTCCACATATAGGTAGTATGAGCAACTCATACTGAGCCCACGCGTGTACCAATATACGAGTACCTTCGCTGGCTAGAGCATACAAGATATTTATAGTGCGATGTTTTTCTAAATGAAAGCTGGCTCATTCTTATCACAAACAATGCTAATATTATAAATGCGAAAAAACTGTGTCTGGCGTCTGCCTGTATGTTACTTTTTCACGCGCTAACAACTGAGTTGCACGGTGGTTATGAAAGACAGATAGTTAGCCTGGAACCTAGCGGAGGTCATAGGGTCTCTTTTCATTCTAGATTGCAGGTTAGCTAGTCTACACTAATATTATAAAAAAAAAAAAAAAAATTGTTTGTTATGAATAAACTTAAAAACTACTGAACCGATATTATATATTCTTTCGCCAGCAGAATGCTATATTATCACTGAGTAGGTAATTTATAAAATTATCAAGCGGGCGAAGCCCGATCATGTGTTTGAGTGTCGGATCATTTAGCTCCCTTCAAAATGGTTGAACTGAATGGTGGTGGTCCATGCATCATTCGTGAACGGGCGCCGTCAATTGGGACTGGTCATCTCTTAACTGCCATGGCTTATTTTAATTTAGGAATTTTAAGTTTATGAAAGGTTCTTTTTTTTTCTTTTTGTTACGGACGTTTTTACGAACGTGCACGTCTTTCTACATTGTTCTCACATGCATAATTTCAAACTGAATGATGTAACCAATATTTTGTATCAAATATTTGAGTTAAAAGAGTGTCCGTGGAGTTTCTTGCCCGTTCTTCTCGATAGGTACCTACTACGCTTTGGAATGGGCCACTAGCTTCATATTTCTGACGGATCGAATTCTTGACAATTCAAAAGTGCCTGTAAATGGATTAATTGAAATAAATGCTTTGAGTTTGAGAATAAAAAAGAGACATAGGTACTTACACCAAGTTTTTGAAAGATTTAATCAGGTAATAGACTGCCTGTAGCACACTTTATTACTCTTCGTAACTTCGTATTTTCAAATTGTGTCTTCTTGTTTCAGCCTTTACGTACTGGACTGGTTTTGTAAGATCATGTTCTGGCTCCTGGTGCTATCATTCCTGGCATCGTGGTTCCAGCCTGTGAAGACATTCTTCTCTTTTGGAGAGCCTGTTGTCAAGCATCTGCCTTTCTTGGGACCAGTAGTTTGCAAAAAATAAGAATTATGAATTCTAATATCTCTTAGGTACCTACATATAGATTGGTGAAGGACCTAAGATATAAGTAGGGGGTTTGTTCGGCTTCTAGTATCGTTTGGCAGATGTATGGGGGTAAAAGGGGTTAAAGCTGGTATGGATTAGGTCCCCGATTATAACGCTACCACTCTTATTAAAAAGATAAAAAAACTTTTCGAGAAATTAATATAATTGTTTCTAACCTCAAATCAGATAAAAAGCGAAAACGAAACGATAAAATCGAATGTGTGACTGTGACGACCGTGACGCTAACGTTTGACAGTTCTCACTCATCATGTCATCGATTGTAGGTACAAAAGCCAATGTTATTACTAGATACCTACTGTTATTATGAACATTTAGGATGCGAGAGCGAGCAAAACGAGCTCGGGACTTGGGGCACCCCGACTCGGACAAGTTAGGTTCGAAGGGAATGATGGGGTCTAGTGAGCGAGCGTAGCTAGCGAACAAAAACCCCGCCATCCTCTTCGAGTTTTTTTTTTTTGACTGTTCACAAATAGGAGCCCCGCCGACTACGCTGTATTACTGATTGGAAACAAATTTAGACAAGCAACGTGATCTTCTCCTACCTTAAACGAAAGAAATGTCGCCGATTTTACTCTTGGCATCTATTTGGAAATACACTTACACGAAAACGGATCGATTTTATCCAGAAAAAAATGCTGAGTACCTATAAAGTGACGGGCTGACGGGTTATTTAAGTATTTGTTATGTTAAAAACCTTGCCTTTTTTAAAAGCACCACAATAATGATTGTTTAAGTTTCATGATGATTCTAATTAATTACTTAAATATGAGGGTACAAACTAGTCACCCAAGATCTGGAAGACATCCCTACAGTGGTTGTCAGGACTATCTTTCAATAAATAGCCTCGCAACATTCGGGCTTACGTAACGCAGACTTCTTCCTCGCAAAGAATCTTTAGTTTCACCGTATCACCTAAAGAGCGTTATCACACTGACCATTTGCCAGCATGTTTCCAGCGAAGCGATTTGTGAACGTGCCCTCCGCGGGTGCGAACCGAGCTAGGCATATTCTCAGCCCTTTTACAATATAGTACATTCGCTTGTCTTGCTGTCTGGTGCACTCACGTCCATCGCTCTCGTAACTGTGCGTTTGCGCAGGCAAAACCTTCACAACAAAACATGTTGTAAATCTCTAGTTCCTGTCAAACATTGTAGGTATGGAACATTGACAAAAAACTTGCTTTGTTGTGAATGTTTCACCAGTGCGAACGCACAGTTACGCAAACACCGAGCGAGTGCGTTAATCAATCGCGTCGCTGGAAATACGCTCGCAAATCGTCTGATTGAGAAGGCCCTGACACACGCACCCGTACAGTCACGAGCATAGATACCTTGCATTTACGCAAGATTCAACAGCCATTTTCTCCTATGTGAAATTTCTAAAATTTATGTCTGTAATTTTTATGGTGTACAGACGCTAGCTCATCAACCTACTACAAATTGTCAAATTTCTTTGATAGATTTTCAACTTTATCACTAAAGTATAAGGTTCAAAGTTGATTGGGAAAATTTGACAGTTTCGGGTAGGTTGACCTGCTGGCGTCTGTACAATAAAGAGTATTATATATCTATCTATTAATAGATATTTTAAGGTGTTCAAAGTTACAAATTTTATTTCACTAGTGTAACGGTTTTGAGTTTTGCTTATCTGTAAGGTATTTATGCTCGTGATTGAACATTGTCAAACGTAGGTACCAGGCCCTAGGGATCCTGCAACCCGAAGATGTAAAAAGGGGTTTAAATAAAGCAGTGCTGTTTAGCACTTTAGATTGTAAGTACAGATGGGAATGTGGCAATTTATTTTTAAAACTTTGCATTGATTCGTTGTGATGGTAATTAACTCTTTCGAAGCTTTTAAGATTAATATACTAACTTCAGTACCTACATGGTCTTAAATACAAGTTGAGTTACTCTAGCTGTAAATTTCATAATCTACATAATATTCTTGTCAACGAATTACAGCCATTGGTTGTTCAGGCTTGGGCAATCTAGGCTTTCGATCAATTTGAAATGTTAACGGTGGGCACATAATAGCTTCAGCGACAGCTCTATAGGTATCGCATTCAGTTTTACGAGTTTTTGTCAACATGAACTAACCTATCAAAATATATTCTATGTATATTGTGTATATGTAATAAAGGACTATTACGCTATTTGATAAACGCTTAGTTTCTTGAATTTAAGTGCTTTGGATTATAACTAGGATTAGATTAAAACGCAGCACATGAATAGAATACAATATATTTAAAGTATTATAAAGTTTGATTTGTTTGTGGAAATATAAACTTTTACAAATGTGGAACAACGCATAAATAATTAATTTCAAAAGTTTCACAATAATGAAGGTTATTTGATGAATCTCAATAACATTCGCAAAAGCAAATAAATTAAAAGTTATCCTCATAAGTCCATGATTTTGATAACATTTCTTCCTAATCATAAATAAGCTTAGAACAAAATTATAAAATTAATGGCACACGCGCTGTGGAAGCAAAGTGCATGTTTCTACTTGGTAGCGTTGACAATGTCAATGAACTCTGGCTTGAGGCTGGCCCCTCCGACGAGGAAGCCGTCGATGTCGGGGCAGGCGCCCAGCTCCTTCGCGTTGGCGGCAGTGACGGAGCCACCGTACTGGATGCGCACAGATGCAGCTACGTCAGCTGACGCATTTGCTGACAGCCAGGTACGCAGGGATGCGTGGACGTCCTGTGCCTGCAAAACAAATTAAATAATTAAGACTCATACAAGAGATTCTAAACAGTTACCGGATGGGGCGCGTCTTCATGAATGGAACTATATATAAACACTTACATAAAAGCTGTCAACAAATAATTATGTTGGATACCATTTTAGAATAGAATAAATATTGTTATTTGTTGCTGTTAACAATTAAAGTTGGTCAAAACTAAAAAAAAGTGTTTTGTTTAGTCAAAATCGAACACAAGGATTGTCGAGATCCACATTACATCGTATTTAGGGTGACTGTAGTTCAGTATTCAGTATTATTTTTGACGTTTGAAAACTGCTGATTCTCAGTGTAAAATAGTTTTGATTTTGAGAACCTACTCAAAATTAAAATGAGTGTTATTTTTTCATTTAATTCAGATGTAGGTGTGTTATAGGATAATAATACTAATTAACAGTAGATAACGAGACTAGTAAATATGTGCACTAAATGATATTGCAGCAATAAACCAACAATTTCTTGATAGTAACAGTTAGTCACATTGATACACATTCAATAATAAATTGTTTAAGTAGTTATGTTAACAATTCACTGATTCTTAATCAAATAATTATTTACTTTGGATAGGTCAAATTACGAAATGTTAGTATGAACTTATATTATTACATGATTGTTTTTAAGTAATGGTAATTAACGTTTATTTACCTGCTGAGGAGAGGCAGTCTTGCCTGTGCCAATGGCCCACACTGGTTCGTAGGCCAGTACAACATTGGCCCAGTTGTTGCCAATTGCTGGTAGGAGAGCTTTTGTCTGCCTGAAGACTACTTCTTCAGTTTTTCCAGCCTCCCTCTCTTCTAGAGTCTCACCAATGCAGGCAATGACCTTTAGGCCACACTCAAGAGCATGGGCAACCTTAAAAACATTATTTTAATTATGTATAATTATACTTTGAAAGTTAATAATGTTAAGCGGAGTAGTGTTGTTCCAAACTTACTTTTTCTGCAACAAGTTCATCTTTCTCGGCAAAGATTGTTCTCCTTTCTGAATGCCCAAGGATGACCCAGTTAGCACCAATATCTTTAATCATAGCTGGGGAGATTTCACCTGAAGCAAACAAAATCTTACTATAACACACTGACGAAAAGACAATTTCACTTGAGAATGTACAGATTGTTTCTTACCAGTAAAAGCACCCTTTGCGCTTTTCCAGCAGTTTTGTGCGGCTACGCTAATTGTACCAGGAATTATGGATTGAACGTATTCTAGGTAGATGGCTGGGACTCCCACTACAACCTGAAGAATACAATAACAGTTTTAGATATTTATTTTGTGTAGTAACAACTGAATTATAATGTAGAAATAATTATAATTATTTATAATATAGAAATAGACACTGCTGAAATACTTTACCTCAACATTGGGGTCCAATGATCCCTTTTTCAGTGTCTCAACAATATCGGTAACTTGTTTCTTGTCTCCATTCATCTTCCAGTTGCCACCAACAACAAATTTGCGACCCATGGTGCTAAGAAATTTGTCTAAAAACAAAAATAATAGGTAAGTAACTACAACAGAGGTAAATGCAGCATTTTTTACTTGGGTAATCTTGTGATTCTGAGATACAAACTAGTAGGTAGCGAAATATTAGCTCTGCTACGAATTGCACTGGGTGTCTGTTTAAAATCATTCATTTATTTGATTAAATTGGTAGTTAAATTGTACATAACTAATAAATGTGACAATTAGGAGCGCTATTGTAAAACTTGACTCGCTTTTCTTGCGACATTGACTGTTATAATGACCTATTTGACCGCATTAACCTAGGCTGGTAAGTGGTAACTGCACCGACGGTATACATTTCAGGAACATGTACAGACGCCAGCAAGTCAACTTACCCGAAACTGTCAAATTTTCGCAATTAACTTCGAACCTTTTATTTTAGTAATAAAAATTAAAATCTATTAAAGAAATTTGACAGATGAATGGTTGAAATTAATAATAAGCTACCGGTATCACGTCTTTTCTCAAATATTAGGGATTTTTATTCTTAAAAGACTCCTGGGTTCCTGATAGTGATCTGTCGGTAAAGCTACGTGGCGATGAAATTTTTCTATTTATTACAAGGGACATTTTATATAGACTAATAATGATTGTAATAAAACAGTAGATCCGGCCACTACTTGCATCATCAGTACATTAACATTTAGATAAAATCTTCAACACTTAAAAAGGGAAAGACTTGGTTTTTTAATTACTTATTTCCTTGTCACTAGTGGTAATAAACACTTACCTGATTTTATAAAATAAAAGATTTTATGAAATTCACAACTTCTTCACTTCACTGCTAGCGGGAAACCGGAATGCTGTAATCGGTAATCGTACGAAATTTATTCTCTTTGTCGCTAAAATATAATCATTTATCAATTTATCAAGCATTGGTTCAAACTATAATGTTTGGCCAGTAACATGTAGAGTATTCAAACCTAGAGTGGATTTTCCACCAATCACAAGTAAACAACATAACGATTCATCATTCTTTGCAGAGAAAAACGAACCAAAAGGTATGACCTCTGTGACATTGAGACGGTTTTTTTTAAGTACCAATACTGATACGATACATATTACTCTCTGGTAGCCAGGCTTTTAGGCATTTTTTTTTATTCTAGAAAAATTTAACAGGATTTCATTTTATATAAACCATATTTTCCGCAACAGGGCAAAAGCCTGGGATCTCCCTTTTCATTCATCACACAGGTCTGTTTTGTCTGCTAATTATAGGCCAATCCTTTCGGTAGGAGTCAAACTCGTCTCGCTCTGTTGATCTTGGTTTACCGCGATGTTCGCCATACGGGGGATGCGCTAAGGTAGCCCGCAAAATTCAAAATTTCTTTGGTCTTGCAGTTTGTGGTCAGTGTCAGGTTGTATGTTGATGAAAATATGATTAGTCGTAACAAATATAGGATTACAGAATTAGAATCAGCAATACAAGTCCTTAAGTTTGCAAAATCTAGTGTTTGGTAACTAACACAGAGTACTTTTGAATAAAATAAATGTACTCTGTGGTTGTAGCTACTCACTTCCGTTCCGGATCTCTAAGTAGTCTGTGGGTCTGGCCCATTGACTTATATATAATTTACATGTCAATGGTCTGGCCCTGTAGTATGACATTGACGCGCTTTACGTCACAGCATTTTTCAGAATTTTTCGGTGCTATGTTTTATAAGCCAATGGGTGCTACCCATTGACGTAGGTTTGTAGGTCAGTGGTGCCACAGAGTACATTTTATATAGTGGTGCTACCTGTAACTTTTTTATTATAGCCGTCAGAGCTTAGGTTGAAACAGCCCACCACTGACCTCCATATAGTACGCTGGACCTATGATAAGCCGAGCCATAGTGGGGCTATTTGATTTTCGCCATTTTGGCGCTGATCGCAGAAGTGGGTGGGAACGGAACTAATAATAGGGATGGGACAGTAAGATAAAATACATCGATAAAAGGCTTTTCCGACCATCAGGTAATACTATTTCTATGTTTCTGACAGATACAGATATTTCGGCCGGGTTGTTTATTCTATTATAATAAAGCTGATGAGTTTGTTTGGTTGTACGCGCAAATTTCAGGAACTGCTAGACCGATTTCATAACTTATGATTCTTTCACCGTTGGATTGTTACATTATCCCTGAGTGACATAGGCTATGTATGTACTACGGGAGAAGTTGGGGCAGACTGCTAGTCTTAGGATAATCCGAAGCCAGACTAAGGGGGTACTTAGTATGTGACTAGCTAAATCCAAACATAAATAGGGAACGTTTTTTAAATAGAAATGAGGGTTTCTTGGGATGGAGTGGAATAGGTAAGGTATTTATAGAAAATAAAATGAGTTATGTTTAATAAAACAGTCATCGGAGAAGTGCTTTGAACAGATGTAATCATATTTTTTCGGACGCCAATTAGGCTTTTCAATGTTTTTCAGCGATAATTCCAGTCTTCTTTTGTCAGTCGGAAACATGTGAATTATTTTAAAATTATATGTATTTGATAATAAAAATCGGCCATCGGCGATTTCCGTTCTTGAAAGTAAATAGATATCGTTAGGAAAAATATCGATAACTTTTATCGACAGGTAACTTTTACATCACTATTAAATTTTGTGGTTTATAAAAAACCGGATAAACAAAGACAAATATATTGTTATTACGTATAATAAGATATGTGACAGTTTTTTAAATGTCTAATAATAGCAATAGAAGTATAATTTGTTGAATATTAGCCGTAAACTCATTTACTTGTGGAATGCAACCCCACTTCCTTTTGGTAACGAGTTTTGCATAACAAACACTCTTTCATAGTTGACCTATGAATGACCACCACTTATTTATGTATTAACTAAATTAATGCGACACAACAAAGAAGCTTAATCACGTTAAACCTCCAAAAACACGGGGGACAATTCAAACGAGACAGTGGCTATTTGCAAGTTACGTCAGATTTAGTTCTATTCCCACCCATTGGGGGCGCTTCAAATAGGCACAATAAAGAACTGTCATTTCATAGGGTATCGGAGGTCAGTGCAGCCCACAGACGATAATAGCCATTTTTTTGCAGTAAAAGTAGTGATTTACCGTTGTGAGTCGACCGTGGTCGCAGTGGGACTTTTCGGAAAGAATGAATAGAATAGAAGAGTCACCACAGAGTACATTTTATATAGGGAGAGTCACTCACTCTTTTTATTTTGATGTGTTAACACACACTGACACACACATGTTTTTTTTTAAAGAGTAACGGTTTAGTTTCTTGCCCATTCTTCTCCATACGAAAACTACCTTTTGGAATGGGCGACTAGAATCAGTTTTATTATTTTTTGTAAAGTTTGACGTTCAAAAGTCGCAAAAAAGGCACCTTTTTTGTGCCTAATTGAAATAAATTATTTGACTTTGACTTTGACCACAAGGCACAGAGTAGCTACAAAGAACATTTGTAGTTGTAATACGTAGGTAAGTGTGTTTTGAAAAAACCAGTCAACGATTCTAAGCAGAGTTAAGTAACTGCTTAGAATCGTAAATAGACTTGCAAATTTGCAATTGAGCGAGTGACTGGTTTTTTCAAAACACACCTTACCTACGTATTACAACTACAAATGTTCTTTGTAGAACCCTACTTATAAATTCAACTTTAAATTATTCGAAATAGCCCTTTCATTTATATGTTACAGTGGAATACAGGTTTAGAAGTTAAAGGTCGACATAAAATTCTGACGTGGTAAAATTACTTACTATTTTACCGACAAGTGCTATTATGTTTAGGCCCATTATAGAACCTTACTCAAGATTCAAGCATTACTTAAAACTAAAACTAATTTTAACCAATCACAAGGCTTTAAACGAGTTTTACGTAATGCTTGAGTTTTGAGTGAGGTTCTGTAATACGGGCCTTAGAGTCACCCACAAGCTGCGTTTATAACATAAATTCTTTTACTCATTTCCAATGCGAAGTCACCTAAGTGCGGTAGTGGTGCCCTCATTATTTCCACTTTTTTTGCCAAGCTGTACTTCTCACGCCCACCCCTGCCCCCCCACCCTCCAAGATTTCAAGATAATTTTATCTCAACCGATTGTTTGTATAAAGTGCAATTGGTAGGCACACCGGTGGTGGCTTTTGATAAGTCTCATGTGATGTAGAACCAAAGATAGATTCAATGGAAATAAAACAAAAATTACATGGTGATTGATGAAAGGTGAATAGCAATGGTGGATCCAGCCTGCAGGCTCGAATCAGTAGCGGTCTAAGTCTGGGAGCCCGGGGTGGCAAAACAAAATGGCCTCATTTTGTTTCGGTCGGTCGGTCTTCTCGGTTTAAGTAGGTAGTACTTATATAAGTCTAATAACATTTTGCAAAAAGAAAAAAATACAAGAAAAAAAAACAAGTTCATGCGTAATTATAATGTAGGTACTTATACCAGGGGCCTCGCATTCGGCAGTATTGTTTTTGTCAGGGAAGTGGACTCAAGTGGATAGCTTATCACTTATCAAGATAATTGCGAAAAGCTATTAATCAGGATGAGAGAGCGAGCAAGTCGTGTTCGAAATTTTTTGAAAATTCGGGAGTAGATAGTACCTTGTTGCTTTTTTGACATAGGCCGAAAAGTTTGAGTGAGGAGAATATAGAATGCAATCGAAAAATGTTGTACACCGCCTAGTGTAGGTTAGGTTTTTTGTTTCGACAAGTCATACATAAATAGAAGTTCTTTTGTTGTAGTACCCTACATTTAGGGGTTAAAGTATGATTGCCGATTGGTACCGAAAAATTGAAATTCGTTTTTTTTTAAATTTAATATATTTATTTAATCAAAATAATTACCATTATTATCTATACATTTCTGCCATCTAATAGGAAGGTCATATTTTATGCCTTTGCGATAGAACTCTCGTAATCTAGATTCGACAAACTGTCAAAGCATTTTGTACTGTATGCCTCCTGAGAAGAAAACTTTTTATCACGTAGAAAATTGTCCAAATCACGAAAAAATGGTAGTCTGATGGAGCAAAAACTGGCGAATACGGAAGGTGACGAATGGTTTCCAATTGCAGTTCCTGTAGAGTTAAAACAGTTTCTCGTGCTGTATGAGGTCTCGCGTTATCATGGAGCAATAATGGTGAAGATCAATTAATGAGTCGGGGCTGTTTCACTGCTAGTTTTGCTATCATGGTTCGGAGTTCGGCACAGTAGACATCTACCGTTATTGTTAGACCTTATCAGAGAAAGCTGTAGTGAATAACACCATGCTGAGATCACCAAACAGTTACCATTATCTTTTTATTGGTAAGCTTTGCTTTAGGACACTGTTTCGGCGTTTGACCTGGGGTCAAGCTAGCTGTTTCTGCCGCGTTAGTTCCACGTCGGAACTCGTTTTCAAAAATAACTTTCGTAGTACCTATCCATCTTTCTTGTCTAAAAAAAATCACTCAATAATCTCAAACCATGAAGGTTCTATGTCAATCCGAAGTGCCTATTATAATAAAACGGCAATTTCATACTTGAACCCCTATTATTTTGCATACGTACGGGGTTCAATTCTAAACTACTTCTTACTGATTATATTATTTTGACTATTTTTGGGTTATCATTAAAAAGTACTTCGGTGCACGGTTCCATTCGGGGTGCATTCCGAGTTACGCTGTATTCGATTTGAGCGCGCTAACAACCGTACCGTATTAACGTGGTCACGATAACGTTGTGTCTTGAATCTTCATAGATGACGTCATGACATACGCCATCTTGCGATAACGCCGACCATGCCTTTTACTAATATCACCGTAAGCGCTGTCAAAAATGACAGTTGTGCTGTTTTGTTTTGACTTGCATCTAACATACAAATTTTACATTGCTTATTACTAACGTGGCATTTTCGAGACTGTGATTCTGACTACCGCAGTCGTTCGCACAATTTCTTACAAACACATACGTGGCAATATCAGATAAAGTATTTCTTTGGTATTTATCTACTATAATAGAAAATTTATCAGTGTTTGACACAGAGCACTTTATAATTGGTGTTTGACCTAGACCCAGCCCAGGGGGGGCAAGACCCTCAAGAACCCCCTAGACCCACCCTTGGACTAAATAGTGAATAGCGATGAAAATTGATGACGTTAAAAATTACAATTTATTTTCAGAAAAAAAAACCAATTCGTCGTACATAATTCCTGAAAATATCTTTTTCAATTATATGAACACTAAAAAAAATTGTTGATGTGATCATTAGTTTTCGATTAAACCATCACCAAGTAATAAAAACATCGTTACTAATTAACTAAACTTTAAAAAATCTATGATATAGGTATAATGCGGTTTTACAAACGATATTGGGACGAATTGTGCGTAATATTGAGAGATATTTGAGAGTAAAGAACATTATAAATCTATGATTCTAAATATGTATAGAAATATAAATCAATATTTATCTACATATAAAAGTGATTGCGGATTATTTTAAGGCTATTATCTTAATAAATGAAAACAACCGAATTTAAGCTACGTCTTTTATTGATTTTAAAAATGTTACATATTTTTTAAATCTAGAAAAACGCTATCAAAAAACGCCGCTGGCTGTTGAAGCCCTTCGTGTCTTGCGAATACAAGGTAGTATAACATGATTATTATATGAGCACAACAGCCTAAAGTTCGACGACCATGACTGCATGAACAAACGTATTCTACATTTGAGTCTTGCTGTTGTGACCCGGTATATACATGATGTATGTATAGTACCTTCTGGATCGAACATGACGCGACTGTATGCGTCCTCTTAATAAAGTTTTCTCACTTAAGTCACCAATATTAATATGATGAGTATGTGGGTATAGTTTTATTTCGTAAGTACCGTTCTGTCTTACATGCTCCCAACAGCCAACCTTGCTATCTTTAAATGGTAGGTGCCTGCAGCGAACAAAAACAATTCGTCAATCAATTCGGTTTTATAGTAATCCTAATGTCTATTTTGCTGTTCCTAAATGATTTTAATCGACTGGGTTTTTTTGGGCATCCTTCTTTGACAGATTCCAGTAGGTTGATGTGCATGTAGATGTGTCTGAACCGTTGATTTATAAATCATTTTAAGTCAATGGTCTGAATATACTAGTTCCATGGTAAGTTGTTGTACTGTCTAGTCTAGGTACTAGTTCCATGGTCAGTTGTCAACAGTTTCTACGTGACTGTCATTCCCTCCATAGTATATTTATGTAGTCTGTGATTCCCTCTATAACTGGATGTTACGATACATTCTACATGTAGGAATTTTATAGAATAACTTTTTGTTTTAAATAAAAAGAACGATTCATTTATTAAAAGGTGCTGTAATCAACGGTCATGGACAGAAAAATATTTTGCATTGTAAGTAGTTTATAAACTTTTCAATTGTGCTAGTTTGAACAAATCCTAAAATAATAACTGTACTTTTATGTATTTTTATGTCTGTCGGTTATTTATGGTGTAACTTTATATTATTCAGATAAATAACAAAACAGTATAAAGTACTGGCTAAAATTAGGTCCTCTATCAAAAACAGGTTATTTACGCAGCTATTTAAAATGCAGAGGCGTTGTGGAAAGTCAGCCGGCGAGTTATCGGCGGCGTTCACCATGCGGCGTGAACGATGACAAATTGAGTGTATCCTGTTCTGAAATATTTTTTTGTTGTTTAATTGCACATTATGGTCTACTGCATATTCCAAGGTGAACTGGAAGTAAAGTTACCAGTAAAATAACTTCATAATCAACGCACGTCGACAATCTAGACGAGGATCAGGCTTGCTAGTATCCTGTCATGTACCTATCTATTGCTATGGTTATAGTTTTCTGTTTCCTAAACAGGTACACACTTTATAATTTGCCTATACAATGAGACAATCTACCTCCCCGCCTCCACATTTTATTTCCAAAGATCGCAGATGTAACGAGTTATTAGGTGAACTTGCTTCTGCTTAATTCCCATTATGCCATTTGTAATTGCACATTGTCTAGGGTTGCAATAAATTTGAAATAATACTGGTGTTACTAGTTGTGGTAGTAAACAACCTGTTATTTAAAATAAAATTTCACAGTAAAAATTGCTGCTGTTAGACTTCCCTGGTTAACTGCTAGTTTGTAAGAAGATATTTAAAAAAAAAAATTGACCTTTTTGGACCTTGAATTCTATCTATTCCCTGGTTTCTGGAAGCTTTCTGTGAAATCTTATCTCAGTTACTATTATATGATAATGTGATAATAATAAATACTTAAAACCAATCTGCTAACTTAGATTAAATCCATTTCAATGATTTGAATGAGTTTCTAGGAACTAGGAAACGGTTGGAATTCTACTGAAAAGTACAGAATTAAATTACTTTAAAGTTTTAGAACACACTGTGGCCAGCTATTATCATGCCAATCATTATCCATATAAATTAACCATATATTTTTTTTTTCAGATATTGTTGCTGTTATCTATAATTTTAGTACAAAAGTCTGTTCAAGCAAAGAAACAAAAAACTGCAGTTATAACAGATATAGGTGATATAAAAGAGTTTAAGAAACTATTAAGAACTAAGACTAATGTTTTGATATTATTTGTGAATGAGTTGAAGAATTCGCAGTCAATCACAGATGTATTTAAAGATACGGCTGATTCTATGAAAGGGCAAGCCACCCTTGCTATTATAGATTGCAATAATAGGTAAGTTACTCTCAGGTTATTCACATTGACCACAGTTTCTGAAAATTTTGTTGCCTGCTTTCAAGATCTGGAGACACTCTTTTGTAGATTTCGAAATCTGAAGGCATCACACTTGTAGATTTAAAAATCTGGAGGCCACACACTTGTAGATTTCAAAATCTGGAGGCAACACACTTGTAGAATTCATAATCTGGATGCAACACAATCTAAATCTGCCTAACCATACTTTGTAACCATATTATGAAGCCAGTTGAAATGAATAATTGTTAATTACTTTGTTGCTTTCTAGTGATGGCAAGAAGCTGTGTAAAAAACTAAAGATATCTTCAGACAAAGCTTACTATCTGAAGCATTATAAAGATGGTGAATTCCATAAAGACTATGACAGGAACGAGTCAGTTAATTCACTGTGTAACTTCCTGAGAGATCCAACTGGAGATCTGCCGTGGGACGAAGATCCTACTGCCACTGATATATTTCATCTCCAAGATGGCGAGGTTTGTAATTTTTTTTATTTTGTGAAGTCCGGTCAAAATAGACCAAAAAAATTGGAGTGAAGTTACAAAAATTCGCACCCAGCTGAAAATTGGTAGGATTGTTCAAAAACCATCATAAGTGAAATCTAAAAAGTCCTCATTGATCCGATACCTGAAAAAAATATTACTCGGGGTCAAAGGTCACAGGGTTTTTCGCGATTTTCAGCAAAACTGTAAGTTTTATCTTAAAATTAGTGATTCAAAAAGTTGAAAGAGTTGTAATGCTCATATTATGTCTAAGTACACCACATATTATATACATCACTGAAGCTGTAATATAAGTAAAAATATTTTTCTATAATTAATATGGGCAAGTATTAGCCAGTAAATTACAATTAGGTCTCTCAGTTTTTTTTCATGGACAGTTGGGTTCAATTAACTTGTACATATTTTTTCATCTTTTTGTTTGTGTGCATCTTTATGATACAATAATGTACGAGGCAGCAGCAGTTTTTCATCGTCCTCATGTCCTACAACCAGAAAGTGGCATATTATTCATTATGTGGCAGACAATGCTGATATTAATGTAAATACGCTATTCGGTAATAATACGCTCCACATAATGGGTATTATTCAAATTGTTACTCCAAAAGATTCCGTTGTACAAGAAGAACCTATGCCACAAATAAAAGAAGCCCTTTCAGCAAAAGATTTCAAGGCAAAAGCTCATGTCGTACAGATCTGTGAACAGTTTACAGTAAAATAAATGTCCAAGATTTTGCTTATGGGACTGAAACAGTATCTTTCCTCGAAAAAGCTTATGTATTATGGTTTTATGAGAAATGGAAAAATGCGTCGTTAACCGGTTGGAATGGTTTTATTGAACATTGAACAAATAATCATATGAATTATTCTAAATCTCAAATTTCATTTTTACCATACATACACTCAGGGGCACATTTAACCGGCCACCTACATTTTGTCGATTATTTCAAAATTGTATCGGATTTTAACTAATTTTGTTATAAAATTACTTTGGGTGAATCTTTGAGAACACAAATAAAACATGTGTAAGTTGTGAAATGGTTTAATCAAGACAAAAAATTTCAAAATGCGAATTTGCAGTCTTCTGACCAAAAACGACATTTAGCAAAATTTTAATTTAAAAAAAGTATGCTCTTAATTATCGCACTAATAATGTGTATTTCCTCCTCTGGCCCTAATCACCTCTTGTAATCGATTTGTAAGCCCGTCCATTATGTCTTGGATGTCGCTTTGTGGAATGTTCCTCCACTCCACAACAGCTGCAGTTTTCAGCTCACTGATGGTCCTAGGAGCTGGTGTTCGACTCCGAATTCGTCTTTTTAGGTTGTCCCATACATGCTCTATCGGGTTCAGGTCAGGACTCCGAGCTGGCCATGGTAATCTCTGAATATTGATGGCGTCCAAGTACTCTGTGACAATTCTCGCGGTGTGTGCACGAGCGTTGTCGTGCATTAAAACAAAATTATCGCCAATGAATGGAGCAAATGGCATCACATGTGGTTCTAGGACTTCTGTCACGTACCTATGAGCATTTACGCTGCCTCTATCGAAGACCACCAACTCTGTACGGGCCTCGTAACAAATGCCACCCCACACCATAATCGAGCCTCCTTCGTAGCCCACTGTTTCAACCACAGCACATTCAGCAAACCTTTCACCACGGCGTCTATACACCCGCTGACGTCCATCAGGACCTCGTAAAGCGATTCTTGATTCATCAGAGAAGAGAACTGCTTTCCATTGCTCTGACGTCCAATTTAAATGTTCTCGAGCAAAAACAAGTCTCGCTCTTCTGTGAGTTGTCGTTAGCTGTGGTACTCGAGCCGGTCGAAATGATCCCAGATCCCTCTCTGCTAACCTTCTTCTTATTGTTCTTAGGCTCACACTTACATTTCGTACCTCAAATAAGCGGTTACGAGCCTCAGAAGCCGTTGTGAACCGATTTCGAAGAACGTTCGAGACGATGTAACGGTCATCTCTCTCTGACGTACACCGTCTACGACCTTGTCCTGGTCTCCTTGTGTAGGAACCGGTCTCTCTGAAACGCCGGATAGCATCTTGGATAGTGCTTCGTGGGTATCCAAGCATTCGTCCAATCCGACGCTGGCTGAACCCAGCGTCTGCAAGTGCCACAGCCCTAGCTGCTCCAGCTACGTCTAGTGGCATTATTTTAGTGTAAATAAGGTCACAGTACTTCAATACCTCGGTTTTGTTCGAAACAATGGTAAGACAACGTTGTAAAACAAATTTATCCTTCACACAAAACGAGAGGCGAGACTGTCAAATTTCTACTGAACTGATTATTGTTGAATAAAAACCACAAAAGTAAAAAAAAACGCGGGGATATGTGTTTTCTTTATGTCAGATATACCCACTTATAAAGTTACGCCTAGTAGTCAAAGCCCAAGTTAACATAAACAAACGATATGGAATTTCGAATGAGTGGACGGTTAAATGTGCCCCTGAGTGTATATTCATCAACCAGCAAGTAAAATACAATTTATACGGGTTTACTTTGTGCATTAGAGAATGCAAAACTGTATGGCCACACTGTATGCATTGTGACTTTCGATCAATCTGTATGCGAAAGCTCGAGAAATTGTATCAGCCGCACCTGACAGCTCTGAAATTTCGAATGTCTTTTCTTGGAGCAATTGGGCATATTATGCAAGGAAGCGGCATGAAAGAAGTACTCGCAGAGATTTATGCACTGAAATCATTAGAAAAGATGCTCAATGGTCATGCTTACGCAAGAGGTGTTTGAGCTCATAAACTACTTCAGCTTGCTTTAGCAAAAAGTATTTAGACATTTTTTTATAGATAATTATCTGATCTACAATTTTTGGCTATGATGTGTTTTATGGATAAATCTTACCGTTTTGATGCAAACCACGAAAGACCCGTTTTTGTGACCTTTGACCCCGAGTAATTTTTTTGCCAGGTGTCGGATCTATGAGGACTTTTAAGATTTCATTTATGATGGTGTTTTGAACAATCCTACCAATTTTCAGCTGGGTGCGAACTTTTGTACCCTCGGATGTCTAAATTGACCGGACTATTGTTATTTTGCAAAACTAGTTGACCAAAGATAAGTTTACAATTCAATCTAATTTAGGTTTGGCTACTTTTAGATGTCCAGTGAACATTGTACAAAATTTCGATAAAAGTTAAAGAGCAATTACATTAAAAATCATTGTATTTGAAAAACTCCACTATCAAACACTGTTATCAGTTTCATTTAATAGGCATGAGTACACTGATTACAGATAATGAGCATTGCGAACATTGTTTATAATGTTAAAAAGGTATGATGAATTACATTTTGCATGCATTGAATAAATAGGCTGTTGCAAATACTTGGGAGTAGTAGCATAAACCAGTCTTTCTGAATCCCTTGCTGGCTAGAATTTGAATATAGATAAGAAAGAAATAATGAAAAAACATTTTTCGTTTTTTTATTTAAGTAATTAGCTTTGTAAAGATAGGGAAATTAATTGTTTATCAAATTGAGTACCAAATTAAATTTTATATTCAAATAACAGCTGTCATTCTTTGACAGTAAACTTTTGCAAATTGACAAAGTGTGTCAATTTGAAAAACAAGTAATTTCCCTGACCACACCGTATACTCTACTGCGTACTTGTCTACTGTGGTATAAATTATTAAAGACTGCTTGCGATTAGTAAGTCTTATCCCAAGCGCAACTGCTGAGCGTGGGGTTTGTTCCACGGTTCGATCGCTGGTTTCGAAATGTACCCGGTTAGTAGTAATGTGCTGCATGCACCTGAGACTGACGAAATGTGGGAGTACCACCACATTTAACTTTCCCCTTAGAAGAAAACAAACATAATCAGGCTGTAACACTCCCACTGCTGAGAATACTTGTTAAGTTATTTTCTTTATTTCTCTTGTGTGAAGTGTGAAGTCCGTGTTGACGTTGAAGAGACACAGTGAAGTTTTAATTGGTATGAGCTCGTCACACACTTTGTGATTATCAGACAGACTCCTGAGCAGAGTTTAGATTCCTTTGGTTATTCTATTCTATTAGGTCGTAAAATCGTCCTATTAGCTCGCGCAAACTATATATCGTGGCAACCGCATAATGCATTACCTGCTTAACATCTCATCCTCAAAGCGAACCACTCGCTTGCTTAACATATTTGTAATCCAGTCTGTTAGTACCTGTTCTACTCCATGTCTGGGGAGGGCGCTGCTGATGCTGGAGAAGTTGGTTTTGTCGATGGCTCGTTCGATGTCTATGAAAGTGCCCAGGCAGGTGCCTTTATGATGGATCGGTTCCTCTATCTGGCTGACAACTAGATGAAGAGCAGATTCGGTCGACTTACCTGAGCTGTATGCGTACTGATTACCATGTAGCGGTGTCGTTTTCAGAGCGCCGTCCCTCAGTTTCCTATCACATAGCCTTTTCAGAGTCTTTAGTAGAAAGAAGGTCAGCCTGATTGCTCGGTGGGATTTGGCGTTGTGTAGCCACCCTTACCTGGCTTTGGGAGGAATATTACCTTCAGCTTCCTCCATTCTTTAGGAACGTATCTAAAGGCCAGGCACGCGCTCATTAAGACCACCAGTCTTCTTGCGACAGCAGTTCCCCTCCAGTGTTAAGTCGGGGAACACTCCATCTTGACCAGCAGGCGGCAGGGTAGGCCTGCATCTATACTGCCAAGCAAAGCAAAGCATGTCGTTGTGCAACCGCGAAAGAATAAATACAGACCCCCCCCATAGTAGTCCAGAATAGTCAACTTATAAGGTTGGTTGCTAGTCTATGAAATATGGCTGAATATCTTTTCAACCCAAATACCCCTGAGCGATTTGTCGATTCCAGCCTAGTACTAAATAGCTAATAAAGTACCTATTAAGATTCTACAATAAAACAATTACACAATTATATTATAAAATAATGGCCCTTACCTTATTATACTAATTTGCTCTAGGATACGACTGTACTCGTGCGCAGACGCATCCCCTGCACTGTCGGTCTGCGTTCTTTTTACGTGACGACAACTATAATGCTAGTTACGGCTGTTAAAAGCATTCGTATAAATTCGTATGACAACTATAGTTTTGTGTTCGCGAATGCAAAGCAGCTTTTCATCCTGTTGTCGGACACTGTTCGTTGGTAACATAAGAGATGATGGGGTGGATTGAATAAATCTATTCACACGAAAAATACGAGTATACCATACCATTCACATGCTGACGATAAGCATTTGATAAGCATCTATAATTGTTAATTTGTGTGGCGAAATGAAAATACTTTAACGGTTTTAGTAGCATAGCGAATTGGTTAATTGGCTACATTATGGCTTTAGCGAATTTTTGTGATGTGATGAATGTTTAATACTTTACGTGATACACGACGAAACATAAAATAAGTTTTATTCTCATTCATATAATTGTCATTAAGTGTACAAATAATGTTTTTATTATATTTTAGCCAAAAGTTTATATTCTATCAAATGTTTCTCTTGAAGCTTACAGAATAGAAACCTATTACAAAACTAGCTTTTGCTTTTTCTCGCTAATCCCGCATTATTGTCGGAAATCAATACACTGGATATATGGAATAAAAAATTATCCTATCCTAAACCTGGTCATGACGCCCGTGTGCCCAATTTCATCTAAATCCTATTACTATAAGACTATTGTACCCTACCTGGAAGGGGAGGGTGGAGGCGTCGTAACGACGCGCCTAAGCGGCAACGCAGCGCAGAAGAGTATTGTTTATTCTCCTTTAAATAACTCCATTGTCGTTCGAAGACTGACATGACACACCCTATACCAGAACGCTACGCCGCCGCCGTACTACCGCGAGCGTTGCGTTGCGACATCGCATTGCCCGCGTGGCCTCGGTTTTAAGAATTATCTATGACCATATTTAATTATGCCAGCGTTGCTGTGTTCCGGTTTGAAGGGTATCTGTGCCGGTGTCATTACATACAGGCAGATGCCCATAGGCAGCGGTAACCACTTAACATCAGGTGGGCCGTGGTGGGCTTGTAAGCCAACCAACAAAAAAAAAAAAACAACAAAAACAAACAAAACAACAATGTGATCTTAAGATGGTTCCGTTTTTCTCTATCTATCTTTAATTGAGTTTGTTTGAAAGGTGGTAAAGCATACAATAATTACACAAGTTTCTTTGTTTTAGGCTCTTAACAAGTTTCTAAAGAAAGGTACTGGTGCTTACAAGAAGTCGATGATAATGTTCTATGCTCCGTGGTGCGGATACTGCAAGACTTTAAAACCAGAATATGTTAACGCTGCTGCTGATTTGAAGGTGAGAACTTAATTGTTTATGGTTTGAGCCACGCTTCTTGCTCACTGTCTTGTGAACTTATGCTTCTCGCCAATCTGTATGGCCACTCTGAAGTACGCGTTAAGGCGATTAACACACGGCACCGCGCACCGCCGCCGCGCCGCGGTAGGCGGTGAAGCGGATCTCATGTCGCATTGGCCTCTAATAAATCCGTAGATGCCTAACACACGTACACCGGCCGACCGCGCGGTCGAGCGGTGCTCGTTTCTACCGCAAACTGCTCCTACCGCGCGGTCGAGCGGTGCCGTGTGTTAATCGCCTAAGGCGTATAATGCGGTACGGCATAACACGGAAAGCAGCGGTATGCCACAGCAGACTTAGGGATGCGGGGGCCATATAAATGTTAATGCTGTGCCGTGCCATGGGGCCACGGTAGCCCTTTCGGACTTTCCCACAACCCCGACAGGCAATGGTCTCATCGGACCCCTTCACTCGCTGACACTCTTTGAGGCGTGCTTGGAACACAACGCGCCGTCGACCCGGGCTTGGTCCTTACCGGACGGCGAGCTACCCATTGCTCACCGTCCGCAAGCCCGCGCCTACGGTGGCCGGGAATCGGACGCCCAGGGCCGACGCCCTGGAGTCTAGGAGGAGACCCTCCTGCGGCGGCTAGGGGCGTGAGGGCGCGAAATTTGCCTCTCCCTCACGCGCTCCGCCTCCTCCTTCGCGAGCATTACTGCTTCGCAGAAGGAGGTGACGGCCTCCCATGCCCTGTCGCTCCGTACCATGGCCTGGACCAGGGCCGGACGCGAGAGATCCTATACTTATACCTATATCTATACCTATTACTTATATCCCTATTACTTATGATACTATTACCTACTGATACCTATTACTTATATCTTATGATGCTACATACTTTGCCTGTTTAGACTTTATTAAACTTGTTTACGTATGATTTCAGGGTGAATCACTACTCGCTGCAATTGATGTTTCCAAACCAGGAAACTCTAAAATAAGACAACTGTATAACATTACTGGCTTCCCCACTTTATTGTATTATGAGTAAGTACTGATAATATTAATATCTATTATACTAAAACATTCATTTGGTTTGCGCGCGTTGTAATGGCGTATATTGGATGAGGTCTATGTCCAACGCGGGACTATCAAAAGACGATAGGCTAGATTGATGCCGAAATTTCTGAACTACATCCATTCTCTCTGTTATCTCTGTCCGTTTCAAAGTTTAATATAATGAATCTTCAAATACGTAATACGATACTTCAAGAGTGCTTTTTCCTTATTTCAAAGCGATGAAGTAGCATAACATAACATCACTCCTGTATTCCCTGTGGGATAAGGCAGAGGTGTACCTATCGTACACCCCCATTTCGCCAGTTAGGTTTAAGTCCGTATATATGTAAAAGGAGGCGAACCTATTGTCAACCGGGCACAAATCCAGACTACTACTGAGAAATCTAGATAGAAAAACTTAATCAAATTTAACCCGACCAGGGAATCGAACCCAGGACCTCATGATCAGCAGTAGCACCTTGCTACCACTAGACCAACACACAGACACAGTCTTGACGTATTTAACATTCAAAATTCACGACCGAAAACTGCTTTTGATTACTACAGACCTTTCACAGTGATTTTACCTCTAACAGCAGCAACACAATAGCAACCTTATTATGACGAATGTAAGGATCACTGTGATTTCGATAGTGATGCGAAATCAAGATGTCCATTAACTAGCCGACCAAGTGCGCGATTCATATATTTCTATAGTTTACCTGGTCGGTGCGACCACTGGCCGTAGTCGGAGCCGTCGTTATGTAATCAGGCGTTATTCTGCGGAGATTTTTGACATTAAAATGTTATGCAAATCAATTTAGTTTTAATTCCGTAATAACTAGATCCAGGTTTGGATGTATTCAAAAATATGCGCATGCAAAGGGTGCGATGATTAAAATGCAACACGTGAAATACGTGTCGAGACATTTCCTGCATAACATGTTGCTACTATGCTACTTACTATTATTAATCAGTATATTTTCTTCATTGTAGAAAAGGGCAATACAAGTTACCATACAACGGCGAGAACAAAAGACAAGCGATAGTAGACTTTATGAGAGACCCTACGACTGCCGTGCAGCAGAAGAAGAAGGAAGTAGTTGATGATAGCTGGCCTGAAGACTCTGATGTTGTGCATCTCACTGGTGAGTTTGGATTATTAACCCCTAAGTCAGTGGCGTGCGTTTCATAAAGACACTGCCTACCCTACCTAACTCAGTAATCTTGTCTGTGTATCTATTATTATTTTATCTACGAGTACGACGAGCTATGAATCCGCCGGGCTATGGACCACAAATCTCTCACCTTGCTTGTACTGCTGCACAACAGTACAACAGTTTTAACTTTAACTCTGTCGATTTCGACATCCTTCTAGGAATCCTTAAATCTTTCCATTTCTCTTCTACTGTTGGTTGGTTCGACTCCTATCTTATAGGCCGCTCGCAGCGAGTTCGTCTCGAAGAGTCTTCCTCTGACTGGTGTTCTCTTACCGCGGGTGTGCCTCAGGGTGGCGTTCTCTCTCCTCTTCTCTTTTCTATTGTCATTAACTCTGTCACCAGAGTCATTTCTTCCCACTTCCATCTCTATGCCGACGATCTGCAGCTTTATACTCACTTGACGCAAGATGCGGAAGCAGTGGTGTCAGCCATGAACAGTGACCTGGATTTGATTAGCGAGTGGTCGCGGTCCTTTGGACTGCAAATCAACCTAACCAAACCCTATCCCAAGCCATAATTATCGGCAGAAGGTATATGCGGAATAGGCTTGACGTTGCGTCGCTGTCTCCACTCTGTCTGAATGGAGTTCAGATTGAATACGCAATTACGGTTAAAAACCTGGGGGTGACCATGGACTCTTAACTATCGTGGACTGCCCATGTTGTTCAAGTCAGTCGTAAAGTGCACTACACGTTCCACTCGCTGAAATGCCTCCAGAGCTTCTTGCCCTTGAGTACCAAAATCTCCCTTGCTCAAACACTCATACAGCCCAGCTTTAAAATAAACTTGAACTTTTGCAAAAACTCTGTATCCGTTTTGTTTTTAACCTGAAAAAGTATGACCACATTTCTAACTTTCGCAAGATACTCAAGTGGTGGTGGTGGTGGTAGTGTGGTGGTGGTGGTGGTGGGTGGTGGGTGGTGTGTCGCAGGAACTCTCGGATATTGTGTCTGCAATTTAACATCCTTCACAACCCTAAATTGTTTTATTTTATTTTCAGACCAAGCTAGGGATCCATATAGTGTTAGTGTAAACTTAGCCTATGTTAGTAAACTCCAATAACTTAAAAATACAACACTATACATTAATTGGCTACATGAACTCCATCCTATCTGCGGGAACGCTTTTCCCACGCCCGTCCTTCTCATGCACCTTGCAGATCGCATCTTAGAAATCTCCTTAAATCCCCTCCCCACTCAACCGACTTCTACTCCTACTCCTTCAGTGTGCTCGCGGTTCGGTTGTAGAATTCACTTCCGCCTCATCACATTAGGGACTGCCAAACTGTTGCAGTTTTTAAACCTAAATTGTTTTATTTTATTTTCAGACCAAGCTAGGGATCCATATAGTGTTAGTGTAAACTTAGCCTATGTTAGTAAACTCCAATAACTTAAAAATACAACACTATACATTAATTGGCTACATGAACTCCATCCTATCTGCGGGAACGCTTTTCCCACGTCCGTCCTTCTCATGCACCTTGCAGATCGCATCTTAGAAATCTCCTTAAATCCCCTCCCCACTCAACCGACTTCTACTCCTACTCCTTCAGTGTGCTCGCGGTTCGGTTGTGGAATTCACTTCCGCCTCATCACATTAGGGACTGCCAAACTGTTGCAGTTTTTAAAAGAAGAGTGAAGGAACACTATCTTTCCACTTCGTCATTGTTAATAAATCAGTGTTTATCGATCGAAAGGGAACTAGTGTCAGTCGATTACCTACGATTAGATAGGGAATTTCCCTATCTCTGGCTATCTAATCGTAGGTAATCATAAATGTTTTGCACCAATAGGGCAAACAAAACACGAAATGTAAATAAATATAGGTACAGTATTTTTCAAACAATTTTGTTTAATGTCTGACATATCCGCCCTCGTGCCCCTTCCAAAGACCGAAGCCAACTCGCAGAAGCCCGTTAGACGCTTTTAATGAAATGAGGCATCAACCGACGATTATCCCTGTACGCAATATGCAAGCGCAGGCAGGACCCGGTGACGTGCGCGCTCAATTTATTAATGGGCCCCCGAAAACTGTCACTAGCACTTAGTGACGTAGCGACAAGGGGCCAACATATCTTTAGGTGCTTGAGGAGAGGTATTCCACGGCTACCAGAACAATCCCAGAGCCCGGAAGATGGTCAAGATCCCTACTAGCACTTACTGGTGATTTATTGGCCGGCTTAACTGGAGATTCGCTAGATATTAAATAAAGGCAAGAATGAAGTGGAAGCTCTGTTCCTCGTCAGTGTTCACTCCAGCCGGTCAATACAGGCAAGCCAGAGATAAGGAACAAGACTTCTCTCGGGAGATAGGGTCCGTGGGGTCGCTAATGCCCAACAGCTCGCCATAATTATGATGCCTGAAGGGTTTCTGTATCTCTCTTGGTCGTCTGGCTCCTCATCCTAGACCTGCTCTGGCAAAATAAACTCTACCGGCACAGACCTAGAGTTCGGAGCGCGCAAACCCCATCACGACGTCAACGTGAGTGGTGGGGAGATACGGCGATATAATTGTGATATTATGGGCCAAGCTTTTGACCTCGACCTACTATCAGTAGTAGAATAATGAATGGTGTTATTGCTAAAAGACAACAATTAGAATTAAATTGTGCAAGAAAAGATAACGGGCAGTTTGCGGTGTACACTATAGAGAAAATAAATAAAGGAATTCAAATGTATGCTATGAATTAGTAAGTACTTATAATGATAATGCATACGATTAAATGATACATAAATAGTCCAGTATCGCGACGATAACCGATAAGGGTAAGTCACATCTGCGTGTGGCGTAATTCGTATGACTGTGTGAGCTTCGTCACGGTACACGCAGATGCGGCCGCAGCATTTGCTGAAAACAATGTTATGGAACAATGGTTGTAGACAATAAAATGGTTCACACAGTAAAATCTACTTCCAAGTTGGTCACAGTTACAGATAGTGCAATCCACGACGACGTGCCCCAATCCGCGATTACTGTACTGTAAGCTGTACTTTAGTACGGAGCGGAGCGGAGTTGGACGCGTCGCCGTAGTCGTGGATTGCACTATCTATGCTTGGCTATTTTTACTACACCTTACACGCATGGATACCCTACATTAATGATATGGCCAAACGTTGATATCATTAAACGTTTGTGTTTAAAAGATATGGCCAATGTTAGCTGGCCATTTCATGAAATAATCAATTTAATGATCTGGCCACGACATAAACATCTTTATGGGGCTGACTGCACCATAAAATATAAACCTTAGGAAAATAAATCAAACCTAAAAAAAACTAATTCAGTTGATTAACTGCAAATATTTTATACTCTGCCATGGATTTTCCGCGAAATGGTCGGCGGCGTATCATATATAAATACGTCGCTATGCAGTTAGGGGGATGCGGAGGTAGCGTTTCAAAGGCCTACAGGCCCGGAAAACCTCGCCTTAAAATAATAATATTGTACAAATGTATTGATTAGGATGTTTGCTGGTTTGTTTGTTACACTAAAACGGCCGAACGGATTTAGATGAAATTTTGCACATGGGTAGACCATGACCCGGGTTTGGACATAGGACTTTTTATTCCAATGTTCCCACGGGATCGAGACTTATGCGGGTGAAACCGCGGGGCGCAGCTAGTTGTTGATAATTACTCGCGTGTGAAGTCACGGACAGCAACAGGGTAGTAATTTGTGAGATGTGACAGTAATTAAATGATTTCGCGGCTCATTTAATACATTCGGGTGTCACCGCCCTTTTTTTTACTGCCGTAAAGCAAAATATAATAAAACACACTTTTTTGGCGTCATTAACTTGTATACTCATGCCAAATTACAACTTTCTAGTACCAATAGTTTTTGAGCTAAACCGCGGACAGACAGACAGACGGACATGGTGAAACTATAAGGGTTCCTTGTTGACTACGGAACCCAAAAAAAAAACATATGAAAAATGGGTGCCTCATGATTTGACTTATCTGGAGAATGAAACGCGTGTTGAAACTTGTGTTGCCTTGTTGAATCGATACAGAAATGAAGAAATATTGGATGGAAATGTGACATGTGATGAAAAGTGGATTCTTTACGATAACCGTAAGCGGAAAATGCAATGGCTGACCCCAGGTCAAACGCCGCAGTGTCCTAAAGCAAAGCTTACCAATAAAAAGGTAATGGTAACTGTTTGGTGGTCTCAGCATGGTATTATTCACTATAGCTTTCTCCGATCTGGTCAAGCAATAACGGCAGATGTCTACTGTGCCGAACTCCGAACAATGATAGCAAAACTAGCAGTGAAACAGCTCCGACTCATGAATCGATCTTCACCATTATTGCTCCATGATAACGCGAGACCTCATACAGCACGAGAAACCGTTTTAACTCTACTGGAACTGCAATTAGAAACCATTCGTCACCCTCCGTATTCGCCAGACCTTGCTCCAACGGACTACCATTTTTTTCGTGATTTGGACAATTTTGTACGTGATAAAAAAAAATCTTCTCAGGAGGCAGTACAAAATGCTTTCACACAGTTTGTCGAATCTAGATCACGAGAGTTCTATCGCAAAGGCATAAATGACCATCCTATTAGATGGCAGCAATGTATAGATAATAATGGTAATTATTATGATTAAATAAATATGTTAAATTTAAAAAAAAAAAACAATTTCAATTTTTCAGTATAAATCGGTAATTTCATACTTTAATAATAATATTTATTTTATTCTGTTTTTAGTATTCGTTGCTATAGCGGCAACAGAAATACATCATCTGTTAATTTTTTTAAGCTGTTTAACTATCACGATTCATGAGATACGTAATATAATATAGAATAGAAAACATTTATTCGACACAGACACGACACAACAGCAACAAACACATAAAAAAGAGAACAATAAACATAACAATAAAATTGCAGTAAAATTTAGCTGAGCGTGCCCATACCGAAAGGGTTACCATCTCACAGTTGCTGGGCGTCTGACACCCAACGCTGGTTTTCAGTTGGCATCCCGCAGTGACACACGGACGTGGGTAAATAAAATAGATACATACTTGAATATTAATAACTAGTACTTTGCCCGCGGCTTCGCTTCCGTGGTCTTTCCCGCGGGACCCGTTATTTTTCCCGGGATAAAAAGTAGCCTATGTTATTCCCTGAAAACTAAGCTTTCTAATGGTAAAATACAACGAACAGAAGAGGAGAAATTATACCGCCTTGTGGAACGCCAGTTTCCAAATCGCACCAGCATGATGTAGAATCTCCAACATGAATGGACTGCTGACGTTCCTGAAGGTAAGAGGAGAACCATTCCAGTGCCTCGGGAGAGACCATAACATAGGACAGAATGGCTAACAGGATATCGTGACTGACAGTATTAATGGCATTCGAGAAATCAAGAAACCTAGTACTTTGGTGTCTTCCAGTCCTGCCCTTATATCGCCAGTCACTTTAAGGAGGGCGGAAACAGTGCTGTGCCCGGGCCTGAACCCAGATTGAAGAGGGCTAATGAGAGAGTTACGATGAACAAAATTTGAGAATTGTTTGTGGACGCAGGTCTCGAGCACTTTAGATAGGAAGGGAAGGATAGAAATGGGGCGGAAATGGGTAGGAAGAGTGGGATTAGGAACCTTAGGCAGCGGACGAACGTAGTATTTGCACCACAGGGAAGGGAATACGCCGGTGTATAGGGAAAAATTTATAATGTGGGTAATCGCGGGTAGGAGATGATCCAGAATAATAATAATCATACCACGAAAGATATTGTCACATCCCACCGCTTTTGATTTAACTGATGTGCTCATTTTTTTTATCTCTCCCGGTTCAACTAGAACGTAGCTGAAAGGATTAACATGGGGACGCGTTAGACCACAAATTAGGGACAGAGTTAGTTGTTTGTTTAGACGATCCATGGTGGAAACAGTGGAGAAATGACGGTTGAGACCGCCCAAGTCAATTAAATTAAGAAGGTCTAAATGTCGCGGTTTGACGATACCAAGAGTTCCAAGAAATTTCCAAATATCAGCAGAAGAGGAAGAATTGATAGTATCTAGAATGTGGCGGCGTTTAGCATTGCGTATCACCTGATTCTATTCCTTGCAGCTTTGAATAGTGTCCAGTTCTCATCAGTACGATCCCTTTTAAATTTACGGAACGCACGATCCCTACGTCGCATTGCCATCTGTATTCCTTTTGTCATCCATGGTGCAGGTGTGCGTTTTAATTTCACTTTTTTGACGGGAGCATGGGTGTCATAAAGTTTAATCACAACATCATTGAAGATCGTAATCTTGTCGTCAACTGAAATGGCTTCCGTCATAGGATCTCAATCGACCACAGACGCATCTTCCCTGAGTTTCTCAACATCCATCCGCGCAAAAAAACGCCTGTATAGAACCTGGGGTTTGGTTTTGGGAGGTTTCAGGATATATGAAAGGAAAATCATGTGATGAGAAAAGCCAGGAGATATTTATTTTCAATTCTGCTTCCATACAGAGTTAGAAAATACAAGACAAATTGTTATTTTTTTTTGTTTTTGAACGTCAAAAGTCAACGTATGGAAGAATGACCGACTAGCGATCCGTATGGACATTCGTAAATAAGTGATAATTTTGGTTATTCTTCCAGTAGTCTCATCAAACAAAATTGTTCATATAAAGAAGGGTCATGTTGCCATACAACTGAAATGCAACTAACTTTGCTTCATTCTAAAGCTAACTATTTTTCCTGGTTTTCATCTTTATCAAATCTCATGTCCTTATCATATTATTATTATTAGAACCTCGCAAAAATAAATAAGAATAAAGAGATTTTCATAATAAAGAGTATTTATACAAAAAGAGAACTGTTGCTGGCAGAAAACTGTCATGTATTTTCCATCGTCCTCTGCTGTCACTTCTTTTATTGCGTCTAAAATGGTACCTAAGCGTTTATTCTGAATTTAAATAAAATATATGGTATATTTTTTAGTAATGTGTAACATAAATTTCGCACTATGCACATGCAGAAATGGTTGGTGGCCAAATTATTGAAAGGTATTATAATTAATTTACTACTCCTACTACCGAAAGACATAAATAATAATATTTATTTCCAGTTTTACATTTACCTCTTGGTGTTTGAGCTTGGTGTAACATATTTTGTCTTATAAAGGTGATCATATTTTGTCTTTGAAAGACACTAAAATCTTAAATCTCTTTGTGGTCCCCCCATGATGATGATTTAAGATTTTAATGTCTTTGGTTACAAGTTTAATCAGCTTGGGTGTCCTGACACTTAGGGTTATATAGAACTCTATATAATCCTAAGTGTCAGGACACCCACACACACAGGGTTTATAACTATAAACCCAGTGGTTTACAACTATGTTTACCTGTAATCTAAGATAAACTTGTGTTATGGGTGTCAGGGCTCTCAAGTTAACAGTCCAGTTAGACACAACATAACCATCGACATTAACCAATTGGAACCACGTTCTTGTTTTTTTGGGTCATTCTAATCTTGGGGTCTCCTACTATTTATTTTGTTTTTTTTTCCAAAACATTACCACCAACAAACATATTTTGTTTTTATTTGCAGCTGCGAATTTTGATGATACACTTTCAAAAGTAAAAAATTCGCTCGTAGTATTTTATGCGCCTTGGTGTGGTCATTGCAAACGAATTAAACCCGAGTTCGAGAAAGCAGCCAAAACGATAAAGTCTGAAAAGGTTGGTTTGTATGTGGTTAAACACATTTTTTCTATTCGTCTATGCGCAATATTATCGGCTATGTAATATGTAGTTATAGATATTAATTGCTTAATAACGTTCCGACTAAATTATATGTAAAATGATAAAATTTATTCATGTTTTCCAGCTCGATGGAATTTTGGCCGCAGTCGATGCGACCAAGCATCCGGATCTCGCTTCTCGTTTTGGCGTTAAGGGCTATCCTACACTAAAGTACTTCAGCAAAGGCGAATACAAGTTTGACGCGGGCCATGCCAGGCAAGAAGAGCAAATTATTAGTTTTATTAAGGTTAGTAGGCTATTTTATTATTTTTTTCGTTTTGTCTTATTGACTTGGTCTTCCAAAGCCCTTTTCACGTCACGCTTTTCAAAAGTAATTAGTTTTTTATAACCCGAAATGTATAATAAGAAATGTTTTTTTTTTAAATCAAAATCTTAGGGCTGACCTAAAGCTAATCGCTCGGATTCGCATTTTCCCATAACTATCTCTTTCCGTCACTCACAAACATCGTTCTAAAAGAGCGAGAATAATTGATTTCGCAAGCGCATCGTTTGCAAGCGTCCGCGCTCTTCGCCCTTCCGTTTGGTTGAGGATAAAGGATAAGGGATAAATAACCGACACTTATTAGTAACGTCTGAGATGTGAATGTGTGAGCAAGAGGTCGTGGCTAAGTAATAACAGACGCATGGGTCGATCAAAGGGTAAGCTGATCTTGCCAAGGTCGGTCCGTGGATGAGTGACTGTCCATTATGTACCGAGATCCGCGATGAGCACATTAAGCCGTTGGTCCATTCTACCATTCGCAGATTAGAGAGTCGTTACGGGTAATCAGAAGCCCGAAGGTCTGACAACTAGTCTTACCAACTTTATGGTGCTATGGAGTATGTGGGTACCTCAGATAGGCAGTCGCTTCCTTCCAGTGCAATCCACGACGCCGCGCCCCACTCCGCTCCGTACTAAAGTACAGCTTACAGTACAGTAATCGTGGATCGCACTATCTGTATTAGTATTGATGACTCGAAGTCTACATCAACTTAGTTGGGAAAAGGCTAGGCGGAATCAGGTAGAGGATGATTGTACAGGATGATCCGTTGAGATGATGGGTCAGCTTAGCAACAGAAGTGACTGAAATAATTTAAGGGGGATGCGCTTAGGTAGCCCGCGAAATTCAAATTGTCTTACGTTTTTGTGATTCGCAGGTTCATCAGGTTGTATGTTTATTAATTAATTATTAATCATTAATACAACTGTCTAAGTTAGAAGAGGCCTTCAATGTCATGATTTCATGAAATAGTCATCATTTAGATTAATATGAACTATAAGATTTGTAAATTTATCTATTTACAAAATTATAACAGTAAAAATCTTATTTGTTACGGTCGCGAATCATATTTTGATCAATATGCAACATAATACAGATAGTTCAACTCATCTGTGCGCGCGGCGCCATGTGTGCGTGCGCTTGTAATTATACAGCTTTAATTTGTGTTGCGCTCGGACGACGACTGCCGCGTCACTGCCACACAAATTCAAGCTGTATAATTACAGCGCACGCACACATGGCGCCGCGCGCACAGATGAGTTGAACTATCTATACTGACTTGTAAATAGCAAATAACGTAAGAGAATTTTAATTTCATGGGCCACCCTGGCTCTTTCGACTAAGCCAAGCCTTAATGTTGTCAGGACCCTAAAGAGCCACCGCCGCCGCCGCCCCCCGAAAAGCCGTGGTCGGAAGAAGAGTCGCCCGTGCGCCACCTCGACACCTCGACTTTCAGAAACACACTGCGCAAGGTCAAACACGCCATCATTATGTTCTACGCGCCCTGTAAGTAATACTACAGCTACTTATCAGAATTACTCATGTTTATCAAACTGTGCTAAGGTAGTCTAAACTTTCTCGTGCTATATTTTGTACAAACAACTTTGAACTGCGCGCGACAGCACGAATTGCGCCCAGTGACAATAATAATTAAGTGTGAGCGAGATAGGCGGACCACTTGAGGGCACAACACTGACAGTGATAGCCTTTATCCCTGTGATACTTGGCTTTTACTCTAACAAAGCGTTGCCATGACAACCACAAAGTGCACCGCTTATAAGAGAAGCGAACTAGTTAAAAAGAGCACCCGCAGAAGAGCGCAGAACGATATCGATGTCACCCTTGCACTAATTAATACGCTTCCCTAAAGGAGTGACACAGGTGTATAGAACACCCACAATCCGTCAATTACGTGTAAATTACGAATCCAAACTCCCGACTGCTACTGAGAAATTATAAACCCAGTAAGACTGCCCGACGTGGAAATCGAACTCCAGACCTCGCGTTTATCAATCGTGCTTGCGACCACTAAACCGTTGAGGTTTCTTTTCAGTCTAGGAAGTGGTTGCACTAAATATAAAGGATCATGTATAAGCCTGGCCAGAAGTGAACTGCTTCAGGTTGCTACACGTCAACAAATGTTCCGATCAAGAGCAACCGTTTGAGATAAAGTTTTCTGACCTTTCGTCTGCTGGTTGATTGTGAGGTTTGACATTCCATTTTCTCAATAACAAGCCGGTGTGATCGATGGGATTTTTCATCGGTAAAAATGACGAACTCGATTACAAACTTTCTTCTCCTATTTTTAACACCTTTTCAATCAAGGGATCAATTTTCAAAAATCCTTCCTTAGTGCTCACCTTCGCTATTAAATAAACTCTTGTGAAATATATCATGCTTTTAGACCCAGCAGTTTAGGCTCTACGTTGTTTGTCAGTGACTATATGAATTTAAGACTTATTAAGAAGATAACAAATGATTCTCATCAGAATATCATTTTTAGGGTGTGGCCACTGCAAAAGTACTAAGCCGGAGTTTGTGAGGGCTGCAGAGAAGTTTGCAGATGAGCTGATGGTGGCATTCGGCGCCGTGGATTGTACCAGCGACCAAGAACTTTGCTCCAACTATGACGTCAAAGGATACCCGACGATCAAATACTTCAGCTATTACGATAAAGCCGTGAAGGAATACACAGGTGGCAGAAAGGTAATATTGGAACTTTCACTGTGAATTTTGCACTGGGTTACTATTAAACTTAAGAGATTGTCATACAGCCCACAAGTATAAGTAACTGAGACCACGCTTTATAAAGCCAATCGAACTTTTAATAAAACTCGATGAGCGTTATTTGCGGTCGGATACTGTAAGTTGGAGACAAACAGTTTCCGATTGGTGGCCCAGTGGACGGCCTTTAGGAAGTGGGCTATAATCTACCACGCGGACTAGTCTTGTGCCTGCTCGGTCATTTTTAAGAATGCTTCGTACTAGTTCATTTCGGACAGTGAACTAGTTCATTCTATTAGTTCTAATAGCTCTATTCAAAGAGCACAGCGCGGACCACAGCAAATACGCTCTCTGGTTCTACCAAAGACATTGTTATACATAAATCTCTACGTATAAGTACTAAATGCACTAGAGTAAATAACTTTAGCTACGCCCATGCTATAAATCCTGTATAAAAGTTTCTGAAACAGTTAGCTTATTGCCAACGTTAAAACACCCAGTGTCATAGTAACCATAATAGCATCCAAACGGCAGTTATAATGTTGTACTGAATTTCATTATGCATCTCCTTTTCAAAAAAAGAACATTGTCATGCCCGCGCGTTTCACTACCATAGCGCCGTAATTAAAAAAATAAATATTGGTTATTCGAATTAACGTCGTATCCCGCCATTTGTGTTCAATATTAATATTGCAATTTTTTTTAAAGTACTTTTTTTCGTTTGTTTTGTTTCTTTGTAGGTATACATAGTTTGTTTGTTGGTATTAGATACTCAGCAATTAAACTTTCCATGAATTTACATAGAGTTATTACAACACTGTACAACACCCTATGGTTTCAGAACGTTTTATAGAGGATTCATAACATGGGTGTAGATAAAGTCTTGTATGCAACTGTACATAATTAGGTATCAAAACACATGTGATACTATTATCACACTCGGCTGTTTTAATACCCCTTATTATACAAGTTGCATAAATAACTATTATTTAATTCTCATTTAGTACTTATTATTTGCACGAACAAAAAGGCGCGACGAAACATCGGTTGTTTGTACCATCGTCTCGCGTGTTTGGGCGATAAGCTAAAATAGACACTAAGTCATTGAAATAACGCGCATCTCTTCTCATTCTTACGAATTCGGTAGGTCGGGTTCGGGTAGCATCGTCATTCGTCGGCTATTCTCTATCGTTCTCATTCATTCACAGACATCGAATTCGTTTCTTCTAGTACCTACAGTGCGTAGATACGGCTCCTATTCGTTCATCGTTCACGAAATACACAAAACTAACGCGGATAGTATACACACACACACAGACACTTTACTTTGTGCATAATATTTTACCACCACTGCTCTCAAAACGGTAAAGGAAAACATCGTGGTGAAATCAGCTTATCGTAGAACCAAAAAATCGAAGACGTGACATCCACCAACCCGCACTTGGCCCGCGTGGTAGATTACGGCCCACTCCCTCTCGAGGAGGCCTGTGTGCCAGAAATTGGAACATTATAGGGTGATTATGCTACGTTAAGTGCCGGTCATGTGTATCGAATATCTTTACATACACTTATAATAAAATCGTAGCGATGTCAACACTGTACTATCGAAGAACTTCATATCTAAGCAATTTGAAAACAATATCCCGTGAACACGATGACCATATCTGTTACCGCCCTGGTTCTATAGCGGCCGAGCGCTGCAAGCAGAAATAGTCCTTACGGTGTATAGATATGAACTTCTTCGATGGTACATTGGATATTTTTGGAAAAAAGTACTTGCTACGAGGTATGGGAACGATTCTAATGCTGAAAATATAGTTTTTAAGAAGTTTTGTCCCTATAAGTCTGTTCAGTCTGTAGGCTGTAAATTATCACGATATCTGCTATGGGGGATGGGGAATATCGCATTATGTTTGTATTTTTCTATAGTTTACCGCAAATTGCAAAAAGTCGAGCCGAGACGAGCGTCACAGGTTTAACCTTTTAAATGGTTATCATCACGCTATACCTTTATGGAGCTATGCAATCAATCATCATGATCATTCATCATCACATATAAGATCGGCAATCTAAGTCAACTTAGAAAAAAACAATTAGCTTGGCGGTTTGTCGACAGATTCGCAAACCTGTTGCTGTAAATTCGGTTCCAGACGATTCTTTTCTTTACATTGTGTTGTACTATTTTGTATATTTAATATCGCATTTTTGCGGGACTTTAGCGGGTAAAGTATGTGATAGTTCGTAGAACATACACGATATGTATGGTTAACATAATATCAGGCCTGTAATACTTGAAGAGTTAGGCAAAGGCACGAACATAGATATACTACTATGGACAGCTTGGCAATAACATCTGACACCATGATTCAATCGTTTATATAAATGTCGGCAAGATGACGATAAATATTATATGTGATCATTTGTGGAAGGCATATACAAGTGGCACAAATATGTGGCATCCAAGGAACTCCAAAACTATCTGACGAAACAAGCGAAGCCAAAATATAGGATGATTACTACCGTCCAACTTTACCGTCAGATATTTATGCTGCCAGAACACATAGCACATTGTTTAGAAGGGAGCCATAATTATATGAGCGGAACTCATTAAATTATGGCGTAAATACACATGCCAGTTACACTGTGCAAGTAAATGTCACACTGTGGATATGGCGTAGGATGATTTGGTCATTTGAATTTTTGCGAAAACCCTAGGGATACTTTGGAGATATTGCGAAAACACTGATAATTACACACTGGTGAAAACATTCCTGCGAGCAATTTAGAAGTAGCGCTCGCCGGCTGCTGCCGCGGCATCGCTCGCTTCGCTTGCTCGGCTCGCGCGTGGTTGGTCACAGTTCTAACCTAACCTATTTCACCCAGTTCAAAATGACGAATCATACAATCTGCCGCAGAAATGTTTTCACCATTGTCTAATTATCTAGTCGCAGTCAGATTGTGTGATTCGTCATTTTGAACTGGGTGAAATAGGTTTGGATCTATGGTTAGGCGACTGTTAGTGAAAATTTCCGTGTGTCATCGAAATGCTGTTCTTCAGGAACTATCTGTTAGAATGCATCTATCAGTGTATTAGTCTTGTGCCGTTAGATAGTATATAAGCAGGCGTTCTCTAAAAACGAAAATCCTTGCGAGCAATGGGAAATTGCTACTGAAGGCTGCGGGTGTCGACCTCAGGACGAGCTGCTTCTCACACGGACAACCGTACGTCGCTTGCTCCCGGGTCATCACTCCTGACTGTATACAGGGTGTTGCGTAAATAATGGATAACCCTGAAACTGACGATTGGCCAGATTATCATCTATCATTTACCCCACTTTTATCGCCGTATGCCCATGGTTTTTTTTCGATACAGGGGCCCAAAATTGCATAATTCCTTAGATTTTTCTAAGGAATTATGCAATTTTGGGCCCCTGTGCCTATGTTTAAATTTGTAAAATAAGTATTTTTTGCAATGTTATCTTAGAGTTTATTAAAAAATCTTGATACTGATCTGATAATAAAAATATTCAGGAGTGACATAAAAATAACAAAAAATCACCAATTACCAAAAGATTTTGTAAGAGTACGACTTTTTTTTTAAATATCAAAGATATCAATAATTTGGTCATCCATGGGCATATGGCGATATAAGTGGGGTAAATGGTAAATGATAATCTGGCCAATCGACAGTTTCAGGGTTATCCATTATTTACGCCACACCCTGTATATTTTGGCTGCTGAGACCAAAACTACAAACTTAGTGTATTATACAGAGAAGTTTTATAAAAATGTGGCTGTTGTTTTAGTACATTGTGGTGTGTTACGACTTCCACGCGTACGAAGTCGCGGGCAGATGCTTGTTGTAAATAAATACATAGTCCTTTAAGTTTAGTCGCGCTTAGTTTACGAGAGAGACTTCTATAAAATTTAAATGGTAATCTCAAGTGAATTAATGATGACGTCAGTATTATAACTACTAACTTATTGTATGTGTTTCTATTATAAAGGCTAAAGTGTATTGTTTGCTTCACCACAGGAAGGGGACTTCGTCGCATTCATACACAGTCAAGCGACCGGGCTAGGCTCCCCTCAAAAAGACTTACAAGCAGGCTTCAGCAGCAACGTACGAATGACCAGTGACACTGACTTCCTAGAAGTTGTCAGCGCGCCCAACCCGACCTTCGTAATGTTCTTCGCCTCGTGTAAGTTTTAAAAGACAATTTATCTGTCCTATAAAGTGATAACCTGTTTTGTTCAATCTGTGGGGTAAGACGGCAATGCTATTCATTTTGACAGGTTAGTTGACAATTTCATTATTAACGTCTTATTAACGTCGAATTTTTCAAACGTAAATGAAGTAACAGATTAGGAATTTTCTTCAATATCCTTCGGATTGTGATTGAAAGTGTGTTTCACAATTGGGGTGCTTGACAGTATAGTCGACAACAAAAAAATCAGGATTTTAACCACATTTATCAAGAACATTGACATTACACGGCTCGTCTATATGAGCATTTACCCATAGACAGTTTATCTAGCAAGATTTATATATTTATTACTTCACAAAATAATACATTCTCAGATTCTAAAGAATAACAAGATTCACTGAATAATATTTATTATTTAATATGGAATAAGAACAGAAAACACGACTTTCTAGAATTTTCTTTTCTTTCGAAATGGCATCCACATGTTGACTCCCGTTTTGCTCATAGCTTTCAAACTTACCATGTGTTCTAACCGAAAGCGACTATTGCGCTCGCTATAGACAGTGCAATCCACGACGACGCGCCCCACTCCGCTCCGCTCAGTACTAAAGTACAGCTTACAGTACAGTAAGCGCGGAGTGGGGCGCGTCGTCGTGGATTGCACTATCTGTAATACGCGATTACGTGAGCGATCGTTTACATGAATTATGACGTACAGTTAGAAGGCTGAAAATAGTTATTTGTGCAACAAGAGAGCAAAGTTGTTTTTTGCTGCGAGTGTTGATTTTGAATCCCGAGTAAGCGAAGGATTCTATAATTGAATCACGAGCGTAGCGAGTGATTCTAGGTTAGAATCCTGAGCGCTGCGAGGGATTCAAAGACACGAGATGCAAATAACTTTGCTCTCGTGTAACACATACAACTTTTCACCTCAGCAGCGAGAACATACAACATGTAAATAAAAACCTGTCCGATCCGTGAGGGTGTTGTTAGGTATCGTACCGTGAGCATATTTATGTGGAAATTTTCAGGAAAAAGGAATCCCCACATTTTTTTTCAATGGTGAATTTTACCAAATTTTACGTTTGGTGCGGGCGGCAGCCGTCATAGTACGAGTTTTGCAATTTTTTTATGGATTTGGGTTAATTTTGGAACTAAAAATGTGAATTTTAAATACCAATAACTTTTTTACTATAAATAATAATAAAAAAAAAACTCTTTTGTAATTTTACTGCAGTACCACATGCCCTTTTCGGATCGGACGAGGTTTTTTTTTACATAATCTTCATCACCTCGTATTTTGCAGCCACCATCTTGGATTTACATTTTGACCACACTATCGACTTTAGTACCCTCTAAAACTATGAAAACGACACCCATGACGAAAATGTGAAAATTTTCGCAGCCGCCATCTTGGATTTATATTTTGACCTCACTATCGGCTTTAGTACCCTAGAAAACTATGAAAACGACACCCATGACGAAAATGTGAAAATTTTCGCAGCCGCCATCTTGGATTTTCATTTTGACCAAATTCACACTATCTCACTCCGTCTTTCTTTCTCTTTGAATCAGAACAAGACAGTCGTCGCAAGCGCCTTTTCCCGTGACGATTTCTGCCAATACACTCTTAACGCAAGCCGCATTTATAGATATTCGTTCCAAAAAATAAAAACAGAATTTAAATAAAACCTTATTAGATGATTTGGAATTTTAAGGTTATTTTGTGAAACCGAACGTTTTATTGTTTGTTTCATTTTAGGGCCTACTAGATATGGAATTTTGAAATCGAACTTCGAATCGACTTGTTTCTATCTCTCGCTTTTTTCGTATCGAAGTGAAAGTGACAAATAAGTTCAAATCTTTAGAATTTTGTGAGTAGACCCAACACTGTTCACGGCATTTAAAAAAAAATAATTAAAAAGTTACTTTGTCTCACGCTCGCAGCAAAATCGAATTTTGCTCACTGTTTTTTGACAGCAAAACCTGCTTGTTTGAGGTGCTGAGGTGAAAAAAATAGTTATTTATCCAACATGTGAGGAAAGTTCGTTTTTCCTATGAGTTTTGATTTTGAGTCTTGAGCGAACGAAGGATTGAAAAATAGAATCACGAGCGCAGCGAGTGATTATAAATTTCAATCCTGAGTAAGCGAAAGACTCAACAAAACGAATAGCAAATGAACTTGCTCACATGTTGCATACAAAACTTTTCACCACGACCAGCAAGAAAGTATTCAGTCATCATAGGTAAATAAATTAAATAGACACAAAGATCAAAATAATTCTTTATTTTTTAAAATATCTGTAAATCTTAACATAAAAAAATCAGGCAAGGTTAGTTTCTGAACGGGATCATTACTTTCCTCACTGTTCAAACAGTGAGGAAAAACCAACTTTCCTCACTGTTCAAGCAGTGAGGAAAAACCAACTTTCCTCACTGTTTTCGTAGAGGAAAGACACTTCTTTCGTGCGGGAGTGGTGAAAAGTTTATTTTATTTTTATAATAAAAAAACAAACAGTTCTTTATGTTTTAAACAAGAGTTTTTTTTTCTTTTGAGCGATTTATCCAATTTATTATCATCACAAATCGATCAGGCCTAATATAATTCATTTCTACACTATTTTATTTAAATAAATCAATCAGTGTAGAAACTAACTTTATCTTGTATGTTAATACATACAAGATAAAGTTAGTTAGTATTATTCTCCGACCCCCAAGATACAGGCATATGTCTAGTTTGGGGGTCACCGTCCAATCTGTTAATGTACAAGATTTTTAACAAATAAATAAATTTGAAATTTGAATTATACTATCTAATCTGTGTTCCGAATTGCAAATTCCGATGTTCGTTCTTAGACGGGGAATTACCTTATCTAAACGTATATTTAACTATGGGAAGTCCGCATAATAATTGCGGGGTATTACTCTTCGAAAAGCGACAGAAAGGTACTTTACCGGTGACTAAGTATAGATATACATAGGTAAGACGGACTATATTCAAATTAAGGGAATCCCCAAAATAGTTGTAGGGAATTACTTTATATGACAAATAGATGTAATCTACTATCTAACATTTTTAATTTCTTTTCACTAGCTATTTCAAGACCAAAAATATAATTTATTTCCATTCATTCTCTATTCAATTAGAATTAAAATCCATGTTTTTTTTCATAATGTTTAACACATTGTTTTAAACTGTGATTTTAAACATTGTTTAAAATACGTGTTCTCTAAAACAACTTGTTTGTTTTATGCCAACCCTGAGAGTCAGGCAGCAACCAGGGGTCGGTTTATGAGCAACCTGCATAACCCGACCCCTCTTCCCCTCTTTTTCTTTGTAATATGGGTCTGGTAATACAGAGTACAGACCGTGAAAAAAAACGCGACTTGATTGATCGCGCGAGTAGGTCATATAAAAACGCTTCGATGGCAAACTACTGCGACGGTCACTTTTGGTTACTAATGTATTCGATAGGAATTTATCAAAGACAAATAAGCAGAGGGTCAATAATAAACTGAAGATGGCGTGTGTCTTTCACGACGCAACGACACGGTTCGAAAGTGCCGACGGCATGTCCCGACACACCCGGTCTCTCCTTCTTTTCGTGCGGTTAGTGACTAACCTGGTGTCAGAGTTTTAAAGCCACCCATGGGCCTCTGATTTGGCGTCACATGCCGTTGAGAAATATCTCAGGCATGCCGGTTTCCTCACGATGTTTTGACGCACGCGGTGTAGTGATATTTTCGTCTTATATTTTTATTATTGTTTCCCCCCATACTTTGTTTCTCCTGACCTGTCACCTGGCGGCGGCGGCGTGTCATGAGGTGGGCAAAAAAAAAAACAAAAAAAATAGTACAGTACAAATATTCTTTTAATGTCTGTGTTGTTGTGTTGTACTGTACATTATTGATAATTCATTTATAATAAAATTATACCAGCGACCCGCTCCTGCTTCGCACGGTTATTACGACTTGACAAAACATCGAGATTTCTTAGTTAAACGTAACTTTAATATTAACGTATTATACACAGACCTTCCGGAATAGATTCTCTAAACGATGGTGAAAATCACATCAAAATCTGTTGCGTGGTTTAAAAGAAGAACGCGGACATACAGAAAAACGCGAAAAGCGTCTTTTTTTAATAATATACAACAGATAAAAAATACCCTAATCACATTATAATATGTAGTTAAGACCAGTATTAAGCCAAGTTTTTAAAGTTTCCTCTCCTATTATTTTGCTGTGCCCGACAGCTCCGACCCTGATGACCTCATTAAATTTGAAGTTACCACCTAAGTACACATTGTAGAATGCAATGAATAATTGAACAAATAAGACAGAGCGGTTAACATTGTAGAATGCAATGAATAATTGAACAAATAAAACAGAGCGGTTATCACTTTGCGCGTGTCGTTCTTAATTGAAGTAAAACAAACAATTATTTTTCAGGGTGTGGTCACTGCGTGGACGCGAAGCCAGAGTTCAGTCGAGCGGCTGATATTCTGAGGGAGAAGGGCAGCAAAGTGAAACTGTATGCTGTGGACGCGGCCGAGAACGCCAAGGTGGCCGACATCGCAGAGATAAAAACTCTACCGACGTTTAAACTGTACGTTAGCGGGGCAGTCCTCGCTGAATACACCGGTGCGCGCGCTGCCGACGATATGATCGAGTTTTGCCGCAGCCACGACAAGGTGAAAGACGAGTTGTGATCCTAGTAAATATTTCTAATACTTTCATCACTTATCTATCACCACTTATCTATCACCCATTCATTCTTTCGTCAAATCATTCAAGTTCGTTGTATCCTTGCATTTACTTAGCTTAATATTTCATTGTCCTTTGTGCGAAAGTACTAATATCATTTAGGTACCTACTGTAGAATGTTTTCAGAATTATTGTTGTTCATTTATTACTTTCATCCCCGCTCTTAATATTTAGATTCCGTAGCATAACGTGTTTAGTAAATGTTTTAAACTTGTATACTATTTCAATCACAAATAAGACTTGGAAAATATTGACAATACACAAAATATTCTTCCTTGGTTTTATTCTCTAAGAAGATTTATATATTTTTGCTATGTTATTTCGAGCAGGATATAGGCTCGAGTTGAGCTAGTTGCTAATGTTACATAGGTGTGAATTACTTAAAAGACTAATGCAAACATATTCTAATAAATACTAAAAGTACTCAAACAAAAAAAAAAACAAGTATTGTTATAACAATGTTATTTTTCTATGCTTAAGAGATACTTAGGTGACTTTTTAGTCAAGATGATGTATAATATGTAGAAAAGATTTTATTATACAAACGTATTACGCATAATAATCTCAATAAATATCACAGAAATAATATAGGTCATCGAAGTTGTACAATGAATCCTCGGCAAATGAATTTTATATACATAGCAGTTTATACACATAGTTAGTCCTTATGTATATATTGTACTACTGTATGCTTATTACGAGATCTTCCATTTTGCGCATTGTGATGTAGTTAGCGAATAACCAGATTCCTCTCGTCAAAGGCCGTCATACATTATTCTACTTTAGTAATTACTTTACAAATTTATTTTTATTTAATATTTATTACGATGAAGTGGGTTTTCTTTACAAATGGCAAATGGCTTTGATCAGAGGCATTTTGATGTCAAATAATTATACCTAATTAGCGGCTTACCACAAAAACTTGACAGTTATTCAGCGTGTCGGAACTCTATACAGAAATTTAGTGTTCTACTCTGGTTGTTTAGCCTAAACACGGTTTTGTAGTAGTAAGTTCAGAATCTTTCAATATTGCTTTTAGTTAAATTTAAACTTGTTAACAGTCATGCTTGTACGCATATTTTTTTTTATTTTTTATTTTATTTATTAAAACTTTATGCACAGGTAAATAAAATACTGTACAAAGGCGGACTTAATGCCTGAGGCATGATTTCCTATTTTTTAAATTTTGGTATATATATTTTATTATAATATTTATAATAATGGTGGGAGCCTCGACATTCCTTGTACTTACATATTTTAATTAGTTTTACAGTAGTAAGATAGAAACTGAATTATATCGGCGTAAGAGTAAGTGATATTATACAGTTTGGTGTTTTTTTTGTATTGTATTCGGAATGAATCATTTTAACACTAAGTTATAAATTTACTAGCTGACCCGGCAAACTGTTTTGTAACTTTTTTTTTTTTTACGACCCTTATCACTAAGGGGTATGAAAAATAGATGTTAGCCGATTCTCAGACCTACTCAATATGCTCACAAATTTTCATGAGAATCGGTCAAGCCGTTTCGGAGGAGTACGGGAACGAACATTAAGACACGAGAATTTTATATATAAGATAATAATAGTTCATACGTTTCACCACAATTTTGCGCTTACGCATGTAACCGCGCTGCTATTGGCGCATTTCGCGAAATGAAATGCGCATTATTTAGGCATTCATTTAAATGTCGCTTAGTGTTAGTGACGCCCGTTTTCACTAACACTACGCAACAACTAAATGAATGCCCAGTGTCAATAAAAACGGGCATACGAGATCGCTATCTAGCTAGGACATCACAAGTAGTTTCAGTTTAGACGAAATTTCTTTATTCTTACATTATTTTAATATTCGTGTCTCGCCTGAGACACGAAAAGCGACTTTAAGTCAACGTTCGCACGGACGTAAAAATATCGCGACGAGATTTTGTCGCGCACTGGATTTTCAACTCTCGGTGTTAAGCCGAGCTTTGAGAATCCAGTGCACGAAAAAGAATCGCCGCGATTTTATTACGTCCGTGAGTACGTGGGCTAATTTATAGTATGTATAGATTAATCTCGGAATGGCTTAGCTCCAATTCTGTGGCGAACAAAGATCTGTAGTGTTCTGTATTTTCGATTAGAGTAGAGTCTAAAGTTAAATATTTTAATGTATTTGTAAATTGAAATCACTATGTTTATATAACATGTAGCCAGATTATTTTGAAATCATATGTGCTTGACCATTTTTTAATCATAGTTGGGCTTGCAGTATTTCCGATATATTATTCATTTTATACGTACAGAGGTCATAATTACTGGCGCCGAGTCTTGATAGCCAGTTGTAAAGAGGTAATTCTAATAAGTAATCCTTGAGTAATCCAAGAGGTAATTGTAGGAAAAAAAAATGGGTCTCACAAAAAGTTTCAATACACGAAGGAGATAGAGAAAATATAGGCCTCGTTTACTACTACTGGATCTAATAAGTGTGTCCTTGTCTCATTATTATTTATTAAATTACTTTGATCTCGGGAACCCAGGGTCCCCGACCTTTGGAAGGCGTACGGGGGCCGAAGCCAACTCGCAACTTGCGGCTTCTTTTTTAATTTATATATTTAGTGACTTGTCTATTGCAGTCCTCTGTCTTCGTTCCGTGTTTTTGGTCGATGCTCTCTGAAATGTCAACGATAACCATTGGTTCAACTAAATTTGATAGCTTTTATTTTATTGTGTCTTCTTGTTTTATAAGAGAGAAAAAGATGGAAAAAGCCTAAATTAAGTTTAGCTTGTGTACAGCAGACTCGGCACCATTAATTATTTAAAAGAACTAATATTATTCAAATCATTAATTATATGCATTTATGTATTTAAATATTTTTTTAAACAAATCTCATCATCAATTTGCAGACGTGACAACCTAACTATAATGAAAAAATGATTTAAATGATGCAATGTGAAGAGAACACAGCTTTTTGATCCAGTTTTTGTTGAAAGTTGTTCATTCTTAAGGGGTCATCATTTACTAATATAATGAGCTTTAAAAGAGAATAACAGCAGTTTTACAAACATGATTCCTTCTTAATATGTCGCGTTACATTTGAATAAACGTGCGGAATAAAAATATTCTTTTCTATTATATTATTTTGTTTTATTTATTTTACAAGAATTTCTCCCAGTCTTTCCATCAAGAATACACTAGAAACAGTTAATACGAATAAAAACTCATGACTCAACTGGCCGCGATTCGTAGTAGGCAACTGTACTTATTCAACAAACATAATTCAACTAATTATCTGAAGTTCAAGATATTTATTTGAATTATGTTTGCGATATGTTTAGGACTATCTGTCATCAGAAAAAATTAAAAACAAATTCTCTTGAAACTTGAAAATAAATTAATTTAGAAGAAAGTACCTACAAACATATGTACTTATCCTAACTAATATTATAAATGCGAAAACAAAGTTTTGGTATTGATCGTAAATGGTTTAGTGGTATTTTAGGAAGTGGCATGGAATAGGTACTTACCTACCTATCTCGTAAACGGCGCGTTCAAGAGCAAAAATAACGACTACTTGAGTACTTACTTCTTTTTTACAATGTCATTTGATTGGTGTTTTTGATTTGAAATACGTAGATAATACCTACCGCTTAATAGCGGTAGGTATTATCTACGTATTTTTATTTATAATAATTAGTAATAATATTAATTTATAAACACAATTATTCAAGTACATTAGTACTTGAATAATTGTGTTTATAAATTAATAAATTTAAAACACGTAAGCGGATTAATGTTCTGTTTATTTATTTTTACCGTCTTGTGCCGCCAATCCTAACAAAATAGGTATAAATTTTCCAAATTCTTTAGAACTTAACCCTTATTCAGGCGCGAGCCTGTGTTAAAGCTAGGAAGTAAGTTAGAGTGGAAATAGGGTAAATTGATACTGCAGAATTAAAAAAAGTAATAAAGGGGGGGGGGTGTTGACCCCCCCTTTCTTGGGTGGGAAATAATGTCCCCTTGCCCGATTATGTATGTGCACTATGTCTCGAAGTGGGAAAATAATTCCCTTTGCCTGTTTAGGATACGAAACTTTTGCCCTAGTTTTGTTGTGATTCAGATTGTATTTCCCTTGGTTTCAATTGTTACTTTTATAAAGAAAAAAAATTTCTAAGGATTTCTTCGAATTCTTTCCCTTAGTCTCGAAGTGGGAAAATAATTCCCTTTGCCTGTTTAGGATACGAAACTTTTGCCCTAGTTTTGTTGTGATTCAGATTGTATTTCCCTTGGTTTCAATTGTTACTTTTATAAAGAAAAAAAATTTCTAAGGATTTCTTCGAATTCTTTCCCTTACTGCTTTGACCACCTTTTTCGTACGAACGTGTACGGCCAGATCTTTTTCTGTCACAAACAGAGGAGTTCTCATTGTACCTATTAATAGCCCGGTACACAAACATTTGACTAATACCAAGCGTATGGAGAGTTTTAAAAATTGCTCTTGGCTCCATACCAACTTTGTGTAATGCAATCACAGCGATTCGGTTCTCTTTATCACCCCACTCCATTGTAATATCGAAAAATATTGTACAATGTATTGGCGTCAAAATTAGAAAACCCAATGAACAAAAATGACAGATTCCAAATTCAAATGTAATATTTTTCTTATTTTTAATTGTAACAGAATTTATGGCTAGACTAAGTAGAAGTTTCAATACTTACAAAATGTGCCGATTTTGCAGTACGAAGAAAGACGAGAAAACGACAAAGATTATGTTCTACATGCTAAGTGGCACTATGTGCAAAGAAATGTTTTAAATTATATCATGAGGCTTGTCCTCAAGAATAGTTGTATTCTTCTAATTAAAATGTAATTGCGATACCGCTATTTATTAAGTATGCATGACAATATTTATGGCAAGACTAGGTATATATATAATATATAATAAGAAAAAAAATTATAAATATCAATCGGGCAAAGGGAATAATTTTCCCACTTAGTAAATCGAAGATTTTGACGTTGGGGATCAATATTGTACGCATAAAAGCAACAAAAAACATCGCTAAAATAGTTATTTCATATAAGATGGAAACATAATATAATAGGGATTTTTGTTGAACAATTTTAAGTTTTTTTCTCAGAAGCAACCAAAAATCGACCGTTTTTTTTTTCACTTTTTGTTTTTCACGTTACTTAACTTTGACATTGAATATCAGCTCAAGGTAGCCATATTTTGAAAAGTATTAGCAATTAAGAAATTAAAAATCTTATAAAAATAGTATATTACGGTTGCGTTCATTCTATGGGCTATCTGTCATGTATAAAAAACATATTTTTGAAAGTAGTCTTAGTGGGAAATTATATCACCTGGCCTTATTATGGGTAAATCTCTGTTCCGTTTCTTTACCTACTCGTGGCAGACGAGATAAATAAAACGACTGGTTTTGGATTAGAAAGAAAGAAAGAAAAAGTATTTATTGGGACAAGCACAAGAGATATCAATATAGCTAACACACAAGTAAGCTTAAAATATAACAGAAAGTCCTGTGCGAGGCCAAGAGGCTCCTATCTCAGCATGATGCTGTGAAATTTAAAATAATAAATGCCGCATGGATGGATGGATTAGGGAGTTCCAATAAACTTACTCCTCTATTAGAGTAGTAAAATCTTATAGATAACGCTACGAATATAATGTGGCCACGACTTTTGTGTAAAATGAAACAAATTTGTCGTAATATTTTACGAAAATGTATTACTACGTAATTAGATAGCTACTGCGCACATGTTTGTACATCTGCTCAGCGGAGAGCTGGTAAGCGATCCTTTTGTACATCTGCTCAGCGGAGAGCTGGTAAGCGATCCTTTTGTACATCTGCTCAGCGGAGAGCTGGTAAGCGATCCTTTTGTACATCTGCTCAGCGGAGAGCTGGTAAGCGATCCTTTTGTACATCTGCTCAGCGGAGAGCTGGTAAGCGATCCTTTTGTACATCTGCTCAGCGGAGAGCTGGTAAGCGATCCTTTTGTACATCTGCTCAGCGGAGAGCTGGTAAGCGATCCTTTTGGAGGTGGCGTTGGCCACGCGCTCGACGTAGCCGACGCGAGCCCTCACGGTGAAGCTCTGCAGGCCGGCGGTGTCCACAAGCAATTTGTACTCCACTGGGTCGAGACGCTATTCTTGGCACATTTCATTTACCAGCGATAGCCGATTCCCGGCCACCGTAGGCGCGGGCTTGCGGATGGTGAGCAACGGGTAGGTAGCTCACCGTCCGGTAAGGACCAGGCCCAGGTCGACGGCGCGATGTGTTCCATGCGCGACTCAAAGAGATGTCAGCGATTGAAGGGGTCCGATGGGACCATTGCCTGCCGGGGTTGCGGGAAAGTCCGAGAGGGCCCTCTGGCATTGCACAGGCAACAGAAGGAACACGGGTGGGTTTTAGTCAGTAAGAGTCTGATACGCCCTCCCGCTCCACCCAGAGCGGGAGAAGTCATTTGAGGATTTCCCAACCACCTGGGAGCACTGTTAAGTACCTACGAGTCTGTGAGGATCTCGTCGGCTTCGAGGATTTAAATCGTTTGCTTTTTTTAATAACTCCTTATGTTTCCACACAAACATGCATATTTCATTATATACGGACAAGGTAGCGGTAACAAGCCAAATTTCTTAAATACTGGCTGACATGATTCCTCAGGATGAAATCTGTGTAGAGCCGTAACCTTTTCACCGCCACGGACATCAATAGAAGTTCCAGATTTTCGTGCCACCAGCGCCACGACTTCATTAGAAGCTCTTAATTTTAACTATGTTATAAAATTAAATTTACTGTATTTAACAGGTTTTTTTTTTTTCATTTTATTATTTTAAAACACTGTCTAATACCCTGTTTTTTTAATTATTCCACAAAAAAGAAGCCCATAATGTCTTAAAATTGGCAAAAACAAAAATTCCGAACATTTTTAATGTCCCCCGATCGCCAAGGACTTTATATAAAGTCAGCCAGTGATGTGAAGCGAAAAGTAACACTGTTTGATTTCACCCGTTGAAATATTTAGAAAAATATTAGTATCGAAAACAATTTGAGGTCAGTAAAATATGAACTCGGATAATTACTTTAAAACAAAGGGAAAATAGACGAATTTCGACCGTCGGATAGGTGCCGAACCGGAATTAAATAGTTGTTGGCAATCCTTATCGATAATTATATTCCCATCTCTACAAAACAATTGGTTGTCAGGTATAAATCTATGGTTGTCAGTGGCGCCACGGACTCCTATAGAAGACGTTCTGTGACGTCATAAACGTATGGCTGTCAAGGTCACTTTGGCATAGTGCAGTCTGCAGCACTATTTATTGAACTTTTTATTGCTTCATTATTAATAAGTAAAGAAATAAGTAAGTTATTGACATGAACGAAGAACTGGATACGGATGAGCTTTTAAGCATTCTACAAGGTGTGGAATGTGAGAAAACGGGACGTGGGACTAGCATTAGAATGCCCGGCCTGAGGGGTAGGTAAACGCTACTGTTATATGAGTAAAGAAAATAATAGAGACAAAGCTTACAGTGCTAAGTACACTGCTACAAGTGTGTTATAACTTAAATCCATACCTACTTACTTTCCATTTCGAAAAACGGCGAAATACACAAATAGGTACAATGAAATGTTCTGCCGCTTAGATACCCAACGGTATTTTTTTTTACTGAAGTAGTTTTAAAACACGGGAGTAGACAAACATAGAAAAAAGATCATAGACCACATCCCTAATCAGAATTGAATATAACGTGCTCTGAGCGCCGAGGACTTGAAGTCAAAGAATGACGTCGTGAAACAATTAGAGATGTACCTCATTTCTTATGGCTCTAATTGAGTTATGTATTTGTTTCTTGGATACTTATAATTTTAATTGTTTTTTCTTAATATGGATACTGTGAAATAAAACAAATATGGAAATATTTAATCAGTTTTTATATATATCCTTAAAATTATATACCTATAAAACATAACTTAGCGTGTATAATTCTCATTCATCGATATGACGCTACCCTCATCACTACTGTTGACTATATAATTCGTTAAACATTTATAGCTTGGCGCTAGGCGAGGCATCGCGTTCTGTGTACCTACACGCTGGCGTTGAAAAGATGCATTTTTTTTGAGCCACCAATGTTCTATTCTGGTCGGTACTGTTATCCCATATCATAAGTCCATAACGTAATATGGATTCCACATACGCATGTAGATTAGGTACCAAACTTCAAAATCAACATTTATGAAATCATCGATAGACCATTCTGACACTATTGTAATAGCAGACTTGAGGCCCAGCACGGGTGATGAACAAAAGTAGCTTTAGGACAGACATATGTGTACGAGCTACGTATGCTTCTTAAGTGGAAATCAACTTATCACACAAAATCCTAGGTGTGTAAAAACTTAAAGAAATTTGAGAAATTATGGCCCAAAATGCATGTAATGCCGTATGTTCGTATTCATATGGTGACATCAAAAATCCATATGAAATGCCACAGGATCTAATCTGCTCTTGCGTAGAACCAACAAGTCTCTATTCCTACACCAAAATATTGGGTAAATCGAGTGAGAGCAATCGACCCGCAAACCCTCCGACCATAAAAGAATGCATAAGTTCAGGCTTATGTCAATTATGTAATAAAATTAAACCACCCACAACATACCCCAAATCAGGGCTTTATGGTGGTGCTGCGGGTTATGTTTTTGATGAACCAAAGATTTGTTGTGAGAAGCAAGAGTCAGGTGCTGTGGGTTATGTTTTTGATGTAACGAAGATATTTAGTGATAAGCAAGAGTCAGAGGTACCAAAGATCTGTTGTGTTAAACAAGAGTCATCGGATCTTATGGAAGGTAGGGTAAAACGGGGTAATGGGAACCACTTAAGCGAGAATTCAAATAAAAGCTTATTTTAACATAAAATCTTTATTGCATCCGCCTAATTACATAATTTACTTATTCATTTATCAACTGAGACCACTTTTAATCACTATATGAACACACTTTGATAATTAAAGCAGTTTAAAAAAAAACAGTTTTGATCCCCATTGCACCGAGGTGATGGCAATTGCGATCACCCTGTGGGAAATGAGAATCAAATAAAAACTAACAGATATCGCAGACATAACCATTGGTTGAGTCCCAACCGGTGCATTCTGCGTGAGCCCAAAGCCCACAGCACACATCTACAATAGAAAATATCATTTATGTAGTTAACTCTAAAGGTAATTACTGCGGCGGGTAATGGGGATCTCTTGCTGGCAATAGAGTTCACCCTGATCCTCATTTCTCATAACCACAATAATGAGAAAAAAGTAAAATATCAAATAAACTAGAAATTATTATCACAATTTAAGTTGCTAATCATTATATTGAATGACAGACTAAATACACATAAAAGTCTTATTAAAATACAATAGTAAATTAGACCCTTACCTTTTGTTTTTTTATTACCAAAATTTACATCAGCGCGGCGCAAAATCGACACACTGTTGTCACTAGGAAACGCGCGCGCGGAACTAAAGCGAGTCGTTTGTAACATCGTTTGTAACGGGGGCACAGGGCGGGGTGCAGAGGTCCTTTACGAGACTGTCCGATGTTTAGTTTTGTAGATGTGTGGGTGATCCCCATTGCCCGGTCTTCCCCTACTGCGGTGGATGTTTTTGAGGTACCAAAGATTTGTAGTGATATGCAAGTGTCACTGGATCTTAAGACAGGTGCTGCGGGTTATGTTTTTGATGTAGGTACCAAAGATTTTTTGTGATAATCAAGAATCACCAGATCTTAGAAGAATCGCAGACTGCACAGAACTTAAAACATGTAGGCCTATCTATTACATCAAAAGATTGGGTAACTCGAGTGAGAGCAATCGACCATAAAATAATGCATAAGTTCAGGCTTATCTCAATTATTTAATAAAGTTAAACCACCCACAACATACCCCAAATCATAGCTTTATGGTGGTGTGCGGGTTATGTTATTGATGTACCAAAGATTTGTAGTGATATGCAAGTGTCACCGGATCTTATGACAGGTGCTGCGGCTTATGTTTTTGATGTACCTACCAAAGATTTGTAGTGATAAGCAAGAGTCATCTAAGGTACCAAAGATTTGTTGTCATAATCAAGTGTCACCGGATCTTATGAAAGGTGCTGCGGGTTATGTTTTTGATGTACCAAAGATTTGTAGTGAATTATAGAAAAACCAAAAATTCAAAATTAAACCCCCATTAATTTTTAATCTGGTATAAAAAAATTTAAACATAAACTTTATTTTACGTGTTTTATTTACAAGTTTATGCGAGCAGCTGGTGCATAGCCGGGGGGGCTATGCGCCCCCCCTCCACGATAAAGCTGACTATGATGTCAACTATTTATGAAATTAGTTTCAGCCAGGCGTACCGTTACAATTTTTTTTTCATTTGCATAATGCCATTTGCCTATTTGCAATTTTTTTTTCGTTGGAACAAGTGCAGCAAGAAGCATTTTTTATGAAATTAAAAATGCCTTGACGACTTCACCAGTATTAAAACAAGCAAATGACTAGTGCAGGGGAGGTAGAAAATGAGTATCCTGTTGAATTCGCAAGTAGACTATTGACTCAAGCCAAACGTAAGAAAGTCACAGAAAATGGAACGTTAGCCCTATGGCTAAGCTTCTAATTTTGGTATAGGGTTCAAAGTTTATAGGTAACTATTACAGTTTGTAAATTCTATAGAATAATTTACGATGTTTTTGATTCTTCGATACCAAGGAAGACGAGAAGGATCTCTGGTAATAGGCGGTACCCGGTCTGGTTTACTAGAGATATTGTGAGCGACACTCGGCGTAAAACAAAACTCCATAATAAATGGAAAAAATCGCGATGTGATGCAATATATGCTCAGTTTAGCGCACTGCGGTGGGATTTAAAAGTGAGAACTCAGGAGGCTTATAGACTGCATTGTTCTAATGTGGAAAACAGCCTAGGCAAAAATCCAAAATTATTCTGGCAGCATATTTCAAGCCTGCGATCTAAGGGCGGGTTTGAGCCAAACGTTGTGCTTGATGGAAGAGTCAGTTCGGGTGTCAAAGCGGCCGAGGCATTTGCTGAGTATTTTTCCGGCGTATTTCTGCCGGACACACCTGTATTGGACCCGAAATCAATCACGGTGATTAGTGACGGAGGTAATTTTCCCTTGCCCGTTTTAGTCGCCTCGGACGTGATTAGGGGAATTTCCAAACTCAAACCATGAAGTTCGGTTGACCCTGATAACATCCCTGCATATATCGTTAAGGGATGTAGCAGTATCTTGGCAGCTCCTTTATGCCATGTTTTTAACCTAGCTCTTCAGTCAGGCGTGTATCCGGAGCCGTGGAAGACTTCGCGTGTTACTCCCATCCCTAAAACCAGCGACAAGACATCTGTCGAGGAACACAGACCCATCGCTATCCTATCAACCATTGCAAAGGTTTTTGAGCATATACTACACACCGATATCTGCAAACAAACAAATATGTATCTTTCTGACGCTCAACACGGTTTTCGACCCGGTCGCTCCGTGAACTGAGGTGGATTGCGAACTCCTACAAAAAGATATCGAAACCGTCTATGAGTGGAGCATTGCGAACAAGTTATTATTTAATATTAATAAATGTTACGTTATGACATATGGTCGAGGGTTGAGACCAATAAAATTCGATTATAGTTTGGGGGGTACAGTGGTCACTCGTGTCACCAGCGTTAAGGACTTGGGAGTGACGTTCGACCGCAGTCTGACATTTAAAGATCACGTGTCTGCCCTTGCAAAGGAATCTTTCCAGCGCCTGGGATTTGTCTTGAGGAACGCTCATGACTTTCGCCTTCCCAGTGTTATTGAACTTTTATACACCATTTTGGTTCGGAGTAAACTCGAGTCCAGCGCCTGTGTCTGGCATCCACATACTGCGTCTCAGACTCTGATGCTTGAGAAAGTTCAGAAAACCTTCCTGAGATTTTTGTATCAAAGGCGGTACCACTTCTTCCCATTTATGTACCCAACCAATTATTTACTAGGGGTATTAGGTTTCAATTCGTTGGAGGTTAGAAGGGGCTTTGATCAGCTCCCGGTTGCCTGTAAGACCTTAAGTGGTCGGATTGACTGCCCTGAACTCCACGGACTTTTCTGCCGTCTGTTTGTGCCTGACAAATACCTTGGGCACCGTCAAAGCCGCCGTCACATTCTGTTCGCGCCACCGCTATCTAGATCTGTCGCTAGAGCCGAATCCCCAGTATGTCGAACCCTAAGGATGCTAAACGCCCTCCTGACTGCCGACCCTGAATGTGATGTGTTTGCTGATGAATGGAAGAAGATAATGCGTGCTTGTCTGGAGTTCTGTGAGAGACAATATGCGAGGGTGTCCACTGTTATATACACTCGAGAGCAATGAATCCGGGTCACTTAAAGAATGTTAAAAATCTCGGAAACTAAAAATGATAGGTTAATGCAATAAATTGTATTTAATAGACAATGTAATACTCCTTAAATGAAAGTAAAAAAAATATGAGTCACCATACATTTTATTAACACAAAATTACATAAAGAAAAAAACTGCTGATCTCTCCTTAATACAAAAATAGGAAACATGAAATTTTTGAACTTTATTACGATTTTCTTGAATTTTAATACTTCGTATTGCCTCCTCGTGCTTCCATTACTGCGTTTACGCGGTTTGGCATGCTGTACACCAAGTTCCTTATACGATTTTGGGGAATATTCTCCCATTCCTCTGTGAGAGCAATTTTGAGCTCACGAAGCATGATTGGGGGAGGGTTTCGTTGTTTTACGCATCTGCCTAGCTCGTCCCAAGCATGCTCGATCGGGTTGATATCCGGGCTGCGCGCTGGCCACTCCATACGAGTAATGTTCATCTCTTGAAGGTAGTCATTCACAATCCTACCTGTATGAGGTCGGGCATTGTCATGCATAAATATAGCATCCTCACCTAAATTGACCATAAATGGACCAACGTGATCATTGAGGATTTCTTCCACATATCTTTCGCTAGTTAAAGAGCCGTTTTCTATGATCACCAGCTCTGTGCGACTTTCAGAAGAAATTCCGGCCCACACAAGTACAGACCCACCACCGTAGGCTACTTTTTCTTCGATGCATGCTTGCTTGAATCTTTCCCCTGGTCTTCGATACACTCTGTGTCTTCCATCGTGCTTGTAGAGCATAAATTTTGATTCGTCGGAGAACATAACTTTTGACCAATCTTCAATACTCCAATTTACGTGGCTCTGGGCATATCTTAGTCTTGAAATACGATGCCCACGCTCCAGTTTAGGGCCGTTTGCAGGTCTAAGGGGTTTTAAGTTAGATTCAGCAAGCCGACGTCTTACTGTCCATGCACTTGGGTTACTTCCTCCGAGGCGTCGAAACTGATTTGTGAGTTCAGTTCCTGTAAGAAAGCGATTTCGAAGCATGGTGTTCACCAAGTATCGGTCTTCTCGTGCTGTGGTACACCTGGTTCTGCCCGTTCCTGGTCTGCGTAGGTTAGAACCAGTTTCTTCGTAACGTCGGAGAACTCTTTGTACTGTTGACAGCGACACACCGACAGTCCTGGCTGTATCGCGCTGACTCCGGCCGGTTTCCAGCATTGTAAGTATTCTGGTGCATTCTTCAGGCGTAAGCGACATAATTTCAGCTTGAATAATGAATATAGAGCACTATCAACATGGTTTATGTACCCACATAAATGACAGATTACAAACAAAAGCAAAACCAAATGCTGTAATTTCGTAGTTCCATCTTCGAAAGTGGCCCTTTTTCAAATTTGATTTTTTTATGATATAACTTTACAATAACTAAGAAGTTTTAATACCTTCATTTAAGGAGTATTACATTGTCTATTAAATACAATTTATTGCATTAACCTAGCATTTTTAGTTTCCGAGATTTTTAGGATTCTTTAAGTGACCCGGATTCATTGCTCTCGAGTGTATTAGACGTTTGTGACGTGTATAATTAATTCAACTATTTAATCAAATAATTATTAATCATTTTATCCACGTATTGAATGGAATTGTATTGTACATGTTTATGTTATGTTATTGTTATTATTGTTTTTCATTTTTATTGTTATTTTATTTTTCTCAAATCTGTGTTAATTAATGTAATTGGACCTGTGCCGTTTTAATTAACTATAAATTAATAAATAAATAATACAGATCATCAACCGTTGGAAAGATTAATGAGTCTTATAACACCCACTGGTCGACTAGCACGATGGGCGTTACAGCTTCCACCTCCCGGGCGAACTAATGTAGGTACTAGCTGATACATTATGAAAAATGCAACATAAGCAGCCTACAGACTTAGATCTGCATAGATTCGAGGAAAAACATATATGTATAGGGAGAACAAATGAAAGTTGAAACTCTTCGAACTATCATTCAAAGTCTAGAAGATGGAAAAGAATCAACAACTTACTTAGAATAGGTATATAGAGAAACTGTACCTACTTCATAAAGGTGTCCTATACTTTTAAATTCCAGAGCAAGAAAACTAAAGTGCAGAGTTAGTAGTTCCACGTTATTTAATTTAAGGTTCTATAATTTATACACAGGCGCCAGAGGCGCGCGTCTTTTACGCTGCGTTATGGACGCTGAATAAAATTTTATAAATTTCTATAAATCGCATCAAGCGCTGCCGTCCAAGGGCACGCGTCATGTAATTCGGGACCCTAAAACTTACTGAACGCTTACCGCTTACTAGAGCTAATAGTGCGAGAGCCGGCTGCAAAAATACCTACCTTATCGGCTACCCCAATACGCTATCTTTATATCGTTAACCAACACTTAAACACGTAAAAAAAATCAGGTCTGCCAGAGTCGTTCTTGCCGGGTCATAGAAATAATCGATATTTTTTTACGTAATTTTTTAGTTCATGTTACGTCATAATGTACCCCAATTAAAATGCTGGCAACAGTTTGCTATTGATTAATTATGTAAAAAAAGTAGGTCTGCCATTGCGCACCCTGCCGGAAGTACTAGGCAGACCCCTAAAATAAGCCCTTCCGACACCCTAAACCTACCTCATGGAGTACCCGGGTGGAACCTACGCCAAATAATAACCAAGATGCCCCTGATATTGGATCAAAAGGTCTGCCAGGGCTAAGCTTGCCGGAACTTGCTGTTCAAAGCATTTGAAGTTGGTAGGGACCATAATTTTACATAAGTCAAAATAACATTATTTTGTTTCTAAATTTATACAAATGTATAAATATAAAGTGCTTTATTACCAAAACATTAAATAAAACAACAAGTTTAGCGATAAAATATATATATTGAAAATTTTACAACAATCGCTACCAGTACAATAACATGCTTACAATATAGGTTCAATAATCAAAACATAGTTAAAGTTGCCATTACAGTTACCTGAATTCTGTACGGTGGGTTTAGGGAAAAAAGTAGGCTTCCGAGTGTAGAATCGGTTATTGTGTGAATCATCGTAGGTACAGTCAACGCCTAATCAACCTATCCACCACCAGGATCACTCTAATCCATCGAAATAAGGTCAAAGTTTAAATAATAATAGTTTGGTTGACTGGCCATTTACTGTAGATATGTAGGTAACTAACAATAAAACTAGCTACAATGACGGTCAAATGACAGCAAGAACTATTTATAAACATACTCAGGTGCAAAAAAAAATAAAAAACAGAGTCAGATTGAACTGTTCTAATGTAAATCAATAATAGTATGTACAAAAAATAGATTTAATCCTCGCCAAGAGAATAAAATTATAACTTAGACGTAGAATCAAAAATTAGTAAACATCACTTTCATCGCTTGAACTGTCATATGACTGATCAATATCATCGTCCTCTGAATCATTCATTACAATGGACTCTACAGTGAGTGGTGTTGGCTCACCTTCATACCATAGAGGTTCTAGGCGATTGTTATTCAAAACCCATCCGTATTTTTCTACATATAATTATATCAGTTCATTTGAACATGCGTTTTGCCACATAGCATTTATGAAAGCCGTTCGCAATATTTTTTGTTTTATTACCTTTTACAGGGCGGCATTCCGCATGACCTAAAACTCCTATTTTTTTAAATAAGGGACTTTTAGTTTTTGGTTTGCGTATGTTTTATTGAAGATAACGTATCTGGCAGCATTAGTATTTGTACAGTTTTTATTTCCATACATTTCGCAAGTAAATTTAAGAATCAATTCGACTAGTTCTGTATCATTATCGTATACAAATTTCTCGTCTAATTTATTGAAAGCTTCCTGGTAGATGGGACTCTGTTTTAAAATCTGGAAAGGTTTCGATTTACCTTTATTGTGAAAAGCAGCGGTGTGATCACAACCAGTGTAAGCATGAAATGCTGGTAAAGAACGACACAACGTTTCACCTAGTGTTTATGATAAATGAGTAATATTTATAGCATTTGGATCTTTGGCTCTTGATAATCCGCTCGAAAGTTACCAAATATTTGGTTTCAGTTGGTGTGCGTGTGCTAAAATACCAACTAAAATATCAGTGTCAGTTGCTACAATGGAAACGTTTGTCGCGTCTTTTTTTATACTGGAACGTGAAAAAGTATTCGAGTATCTGCTTCTTCGTGATCGCAAAAGTAATCAGCTTCAACAGTTTTCGTTATTTTGCCGCCATCGGCACTAAACGAATAGCATTTGTCATCAACTGTGACAAATACTTTTTTACTGCCAATTATATTGCTCATGGTTTTATTCTCCCAAAAGTTCGAAAGGAAAACTACAGCTCTTTTAAATTTATAATTTTTCAGGGCTTTATGAAAATTTGACGGTGTTTTTTGGGAAGGACCTGTAACTTCATACGGGATCTCTACTTCTTGCCGTTTTGATCTTTCACAGTCTTTAATGGAAGGCGTTAAGTATCTGACAAATATGAAATGAATTTCATCAGCTTCTATGGTGCAAATTTTTTGTAATATAATTTCGGCAAGTTTTTCAAATGTGCAGGGAATTGAGGATGGACATAAAAGGTATAACATATTAAAACCGTCTAGAAAACAAGCATCGACTCTATGTGGTGGCGATGCAGGATCAATGTTGCCTTTAAGTTTTTTTGCTAGCACTGATTTGTCTGTTTAGCTTGGACAGCATCAGAAAGAACAATTTATAGAGAAATGTGCTGAAGATGCAAACCGATTCGAGAAACCTGTGGTAAACATAGGTTTAGGGTGTGGACACCCTAAACCTACCTCATGGAGTACCCGGGTGGAACCTACGCCAAATAATAACCAAGATGCCCCTGATATTGGATCAAAAGGTCTGCCAGGTCTAAGCTGTCAGTTTAGCTTGGACAGCATCAGAAAGAACAATTTATTGAGAAATGTGCTGAAGATGCAAACCGATTCGAGAAACATATTACCCGGAATAAAATTATTAACTTCAGTTCTGATTCTGTCTCGAAAAGTCAAAAGAGCAGAGACGGGACAAAAACAGCTCAAATAAAAATGGAAAGGGACATATTTGGAAGGCTATTATGTATTGCCCTGGAACACAAAATCGACATAGAAGTATGTCTCTCTTTTCCGTTGGCGCCACTTCCCGCTGATCTTTGTCAGCAAAATGGTGACATGAATAAAACTGACAAATCAGTGCTAGCAAAAAAACTTAAAGGTAACATTGATCCTGCATCGCCACCACACAGAATCGATGCTTGTTTTCTAAACGGTTTTAATATGTTTTACCTTATAAGTCCATCCTCAATTCCCAGCACATTTGAAAAACTTGCCGAAATTATATTACAAAAAATTTGCACCATAGAAGCTGATGAAATTCATTTAATATTTGACAGATACTTAACGCCTTCCATTAAAGACTGTGAAAGAGCAAAACGGCAAGAAGTAGAGATCCCGTATGAAGTTACAGGTCCTTCCCAAAAAACACCGTCAAATTTTCATAAAGCCCTGAAAAATAATAAATTTAAAAGAGCTGTAGTTAATTTCCTTTCGATCTTTTGGGAGAATAAAACCATGAGCAATATAATTGGCAGTAAAAAAGTATTTGTCACAGTTGATGACAAATGCTATTCGTTTAGTGCCGATGGCGGCAAAATAACGAAAACTGTTGAAGCTGATTACTTTTGCGATCACGAAGAAGCAGATACTCGAATACTTTTTCACGTTCCGATATAAAAAAAAGACGCGACAAACGTTTCCATTGTAGCAACTGACACTGATATTTTAGTTGGTATTTTAGCACACGCACACCAACTGAAACCAAATATTTGGTATTAACTTTCGAGCGGATTATCAAGAGCCAAAGATCCAAATGCTATAAATATTACTCATTTATCAAAAACACTAGGTGAAACGTTGTGTCGTTCTTTACCAGCATTTCATGCTTACACTGGTTGTGATCACACCGCTGCTTTTCACAATAAAGGTAAATCGAAACCTTTCCAGATTTTAAAACAGAGTCCCATCTACCAGGAAGCTTTCAATAAATTAGACGAGAAATTTGTATACGATAATGATACAGAACTAGTCGAATTGATTCTTAAATTTACTTGCGAAATGTATGGAAATAAAAACTGTACAAATACTAATGCTGCCAGATACGTTATCTTCAATAAAACATACGCAAACCAAAAATTAAAAGTCCCTTATTTAAAAAAATAGGAATTTTAGGTCATGCGGAATGCCGCCCTGTAAAAGGTAATAAAACAAAAAATATTGCGAACGGCTTTCATAAATGCTATGTGGCAAAACGCATGTTCAAATGAACTGATATAATTAGATGTGGAAAAATCCGGATGGGTTTTGAATAACAATCGCCTAGAACCTGTATGGTATGAAGGTGAGCCAACACCACTCACTGTAGAGTCCATTGTAATGAATGATTCAGAGGACGATGATATTGATCAGTCATATGACAGTTCAAGCGATGAAATTGATGTTTACTAATTTTTGATTCTACGTCTAAGTTATAATTTTATTCTCTTGGCGAGGATTAAATCTATTTTTTGTACATACTATTAATTATTGATTTACATTAGAACAGTTCAATCTGACTCTGTTTTTTTTTTTTTTTGCACCTGAGTATGTTTATAAATAGTTCTTGCTGTCATTTGACCGACATTGTAGCTAGTTTTATTGTTAGTTACCTACATATCTACAGTAAATGGCCAGTCAACCAAACTATTATTATTTAAACTTTGACCTTATTTCGATGGATTAGAGTGATCCTGGTGGTGGATAGGTTGATTAGGCGTTGACTGTACCTACGATGATTCACACAATAACCGATTCTACACTCGGAAGCCTACTTTTTTCCCTAAACCCACCGTACAGAATTCAGGTAACTGTAATGGCAACTTTAACTATGTTTTGATTATTGAACCTATATTGTAAGCATGTTATTGTACTGGTAGCGATTGTGTAAAATTTTCAATATATATATTTTATCGCTAAACTTGTTGTTTTATTTAATGTTTTGGTAATAAAGCACTTTATATTTATACATTTGTATAAATTTAGAAACAAAATAATGTTATTTTGACTTATGTAAAATTATGGTCCCTACCAACTTCAAATGCTTTGAACAGCAAGTTCCGGCAAGCTTAGCCCTGGCAGACCTTTTGATCCAATATCAGGGGCATCTTGGTTATTATTTGGCGTAGGTTCCACCCGGGTACTCCATGAGGTAGGTTTAGGGTGTCGGAAGGGCTTATTTTAGGGGTCTGCCTAGTACTTCCGGCAGGGTGCGCAATGGCAGACCTACTTTTTTTACATAATTAATCAATAGCAAACTGTTGCCAGCATTTTAATTGGGGTACATTATGACGTAACATGAACTAAAAAATTACGTAAAAAAATATCGATTATTTCTATGACCCGGCAAGAACGACTCTGGCAGACCTGATTTTTTTTACGTGTTTAAGTGTTGGTTAACGATATAAAGATAGCGTATTGGGGTAGCCGATAAGGTAGGTATTTTTGCAGCCGGCTCTCGCACTATAACTTACTGTGCGATTTTTTTTGTGATATTGATATTTTCTTGCAGCGACCATTTCTATAGACTGATATCATCTATATTACTATTGCTGTTCATATTATAATGAGGGAGGTGCGTCGATTGAGGCATCGCTGTGCAGCGGATTCGCAGATATACATATAGTATCAAAGCTGGCGTTACCCCTGCAAGTGAGACTCGCTCGATGATTAACAAATCAGGTACGCACTACGGCAGTCGCTTAAACCATGCAGTAAAGGCAAATACATATATTGAGCAGTTGTGTTATAATTTCAAAAATACAATGATATTTTGTTGTTGTTCCAGCTCCCATTAGATGCATACGCTTGTTATAATAATTCATTAAATACCGAAGCTGCTGACAATGAGAGATTGCTAGGTCATACAATGGTCTGCCGTGGATGTGATATCTTATTCGGGCTCAGAAATCCAAGACGCCGACTTTTCTACACAGTTGCAGTGGGCAGCCCTTTAGTATCCCTTATTTCTAATGATAATAATTATCAGGTAAATTATTATAAGTAGGTAAAGAATTCTTTGAAAGAAAATGGCAAAATGAATGGCATGACGGATCCCTTTAAATTGGACAGATGGAAGCGAGCGACGAGCACGAAAGATGGAAGGAATGTTAAACCTCAACAAAACATCATGCCAGCGATTACCGATGGATTTGGGCGAGATGAACCTATATTACAGTACATTTCGCCAGATAAGTCATGTCATTTGTAATAAAATGTATTTTAATAATATTTTCAGGATATGGCAACAATTTATGCATGTCAAGCATGTTGGGTTCGAGCGAATCGACATTCATGACTCATCTAGGGCCTTACAAGAGTATGTTGTTACATCCATCCGTGGAAAGTTGATAAAAGCGCTCTTCCTCTCTCCTACCTATTTTTATAATTTTTGCTGTGCCCGACAGGGTCCATAATTGTTTCTTCTAATTGTATTTAACACCTGTATATGTACATTATGGATTGCAATAAAGAATTTGAATTGAATTGAATTGAATTGAACGTGGATCATCAACACCGCCGCCACCACTGTCTCTACAGCCAGAACTAGTTGTTGTTGTCATGTCATGACGCTAGTATGGTATCTTGGCTGAGAAAGGCATCAAGATAACCAGCTAGCACCAGCGTCATTTTTGGACAATGTTTTGGTGTCTCTAAAAGCCAGTTAATTTTTTAATCATTTTATTTAAGTATATATTAGGTATTATGTACCTACAATAAAATAATTTTGTAATAAATACGTAGTTTTATTTATTATTCAATACCAACAAGTAGAATATTATGGGTATTGGTGTATTGAGGATAGAATAATGTGCGGAATCAAAGATGGAAAAAAATATTTTTATGTTTATTTATATTTCAATAAAGAATAAGAATACTTTATGATTTTTTGAAATTGATCTCGGACCAACAAAATATTGAGGTATTCCTCGAAGCGCTACCATTTTGAGGCGCTCCTTTTTTAATCCTCGGAGCGCACCTTTTAGTAGCGCTCCCGATAGCAATTAAATATATTAAAATTTTATTCCTCGAAGCGCGCCTATGATTAACTTTCGAAAAGATATAGGATACTAACTGAAACTATCGATAATAAGTAAAACACGTTATTTTATACAATTTGCAAAAACTCTATACTCCTCGACCATAGATTGGTTTAAAAAAAAAGTGATCCTGTCTGTGTAAAGTGGACAAAGTACTGTATCATTCAGTACGTACTTTAATCTCTGGCGATACGGCGCGCGCGGCGCGGGAGCATTGCAAACATAAGCCTCAGCCACCCCCTTCCCATCGTATCCTAGACACTGTTGCCAACTTCGTGGATTTTTTAATAATTATTTTTTTGTGTGAGAATCGTGATTTAATATATAATAGTTACCAGTGTTAAGAGTAGTAAAAATTCAAATTAATAATCGGCAACAAAGTCTTATATAGATTCATTGACTAAGCAGGCTAGATGTCGCCTTACATTATGTAATGTGCCTTCTCGCTTACTCACTTGTTTTTGGATTGGATTGCTATAATGTAAGCCGTCATGTTGACAGGTGTTTTTTATGTCATATAATCATATTATACCAATGATATTATATTTAAAAAGAGGTTTACTTCTAATATCATTGTATTACACGTTCATAACGTTAAATTCATTTATATTTTTTTTTAATGATACGTGTATATAACTGTATTTACGATAACACCACACAAAGTAATCTTGTATTATTATGTAGGTCCTGCTGCGTCCTTATTATACGCATATCATTTATATTATATCTGTGCGTTTTATTTATTAATAACATCCTCTTTGAATACACGTTACTCTTTGAATACACATTATAGTGCCGAAATCAAAAACATATTTTTCTGTCAATTTCGTACTTTTGGTTAAGCAACTTCGATGATGATGATGCACAAATGAGTTTTTAAAAATATAATTTATTACGTTTACTTCATGCTCTTCCCTATTTTTAAACGTGGGTGGTGTGGGTGTGTGGGTGGTGGTAAAAATAGGTTTACATACACAGGATCACTTTATTTTTTTTAAACCGATATATGGTCAAGGAGTATAGAGTTTTTGCAAATTGTATAAGATAACGTGTTTTACTTATTATCGATAGTTTCAGTTAGTATCCTATCTCTATTCGAAAGTTAATCATAGGCGCGCTTCGAGGAATAAAATTTTAATATATTTAATTGCTATCGGGAGCGCTACTAAAAGGTGCGCTCCGAGGAATAAAAAAGGAGCGCCTCATTAGGAGCGCCTCAAAATGGTAGCGCTTCGAGGAATACCTCAAAATATTGATCTTTCACTAACTTCACAAATCACAAAGGCATACCGATAGTCCTGTGGTCGCTCACAGAAGTCACAGATAGCGTTTTTTTTTAGGATGTAGAGATATTTCACATTGTCACATTGCCCACTATTTGCTTCAAAATGCCAATTGGGAATGTCCTGACGATCAGGATACTAAAGTAAAAGCTCATCAAATAAATACATCATACCGCTTTATTGCGTAATTTATGTGAGACAATAGTTTTGATTATTGATTTGGAAAATACTACCTACCTATGTCAAAATGTATTCAGTGTGCATTATTATTTATCTACTTAAGTAGGTACCTAAAACAAAACGTTGTCATGCTGACCTTAGTTTTTGTTAACCAAATTACTCGTCAAGTCGTCACCTTGTTTGACGGTTGCGCGCGGAAACCGACCCCCCGGACACCACTGGGACTTTACCGGTTGTTATCCTTTTTCACCGTTATTGATGATGTTTATTACAATTAATCCCTGGAAGTACCTATTTAGAGGTAAATGTATTGTATGTAAAGTGTCGATCCTAGATTTTAATGTGCAAAGTTTTCCGAATAGGAACCCCTATTTCGAGGTCTTCAGCAAGGCTCGTTAGTTCAGTGGTCAGAACGCCTCTTCACAATGGTAGTCGGAGGTTTAAATCCTCCACGACCTGGCCGTTTGTAGGATTTTTTTACTATTTTTCCGTTTGCCTACATACTTACATTTTTTTTTTTTTATAAAATTTAAAAGGTAAGAAAATAATGAAATCTTACTGAGGTCACTTCTAAAAAAGTAGAAAGGGGAATCGGGAGAAGCAGCTTTATGAGGAACAGCGTGTTAAGTTCACGCATACTCTATAGAAAAGGGAGGACCCTCCGACCAGACGGGTGTCGTGTCGGGCAGGCAACTGTCCAACGACTGATGTAGGATAGTCGCCTGTAAGTATTTAGAGGTAGATATGAGGAACAGGGTGTAAAGTTCACTCATTCTCTATTATAAAAAAGGGAGAATCCTTCGACCTGACGGGTATCGTGTCGGGCAGGCAACTGCCGAACGATTGATGTCGGATTGTAAGGTTTCGGCCCTTCGTTATTCTATTGCTTGGAGATTTGAAAATTTTATTGGAGATACTCCATACAATGTAGGTAGGTACTTTTCCAATTATTCATTCATTTTTAAAAACCTTGGATAGTAAATCAGAAATTACGTTCGTAAGCTTTTTCTATCTAGCGGGGCCTTGTTTATCCTTAATATTAACTATAGAGGCATGAGGAAAACGGTGGACGAACGTAATCTCAGGAGGGCCAGCTAGATAGGAACATATAATGATATAAAGCTAGCATATAGCCTAGAATTCCTAACTGTCATCGTTGGTTTCATTCAACTGCCACCATAATCTATTCACATGGACCACGTTTGGTTGTCAAAATCAACCAACCGTGTAGGCAGGACCGACCACATCAGGCGACCGCGACGGCGGCGGCGCAGCGACAACGCACCACATCGTCGCGTCGAAGCGAAGACTAACACAGCTAGAGTCGATCTGTCTGCAAACACTAGCCACAACGTAACCACATCGCAACTACTAGTGACAATGGAACCACATCGCAACTACTAGTGACAACGGAACCACATCGCAACTACTAGTGACAACGGAACCACATCGCAACTACTAGTGACAACGGAACCACATCGCAACTACTAGTGACAACGGAACCACATCGCAACTACTAGTGACAACGGAACCACATCGCAACTACTAGTGACAACGGAACCACATCGCAACTACTAGTGACAACGGAACCACATCGCAACTACTAGTGACAACGGAACCACATCGCAACTACTAGTGACAACGGAACCACATCGCAACTACTAGTGACAACGGAACCACACCGAAATTTTGTAAGTAGTTACCACAACGCAACTGCAAGAAACTATCCACACGTAACCACTGCTTACCCACATTTTGTCGCTGCAATGTGGTGTGGCTGGCTGTCAGTGTGGAACGCTTTAGCGGTTAGTATTTGCACTAATTGACGAAGAATAGTGAAACAACGATGGTTCATTCAGCTAATATTTGTATTGTTGTCTGAAGTGTTCTTATTACACAAGTGAAGCATTAGACGAACATCTTTCTGTACTCTAGTACTACTCTGAGTTTGGTACATATAAAAAAAATCGCTATCGTATGCACTAGTATTAAAAAATTCGTGATCGATCATCACCACATAGGGCTCTCCCGAACTCTCTGAGCCCAAAGGGTGATAGTACTGATGGTAGCAAAAGTAAGACGAGGTGAAGCCCAACAGTGATCCCACTAGGACATCTTCCCAATGATGGTGGTTGTCGCAAACTCTGCTCACGGCTACTGCACTTGCTACCATGAGAGGAGCGAGACAAAGTATCACGTTATAACTATGTCCCCGGTTTTGAGACAATACACCGAGCTTTCCACAGAACCAGAAACTCAAGAACCCCAACGAACAAAACGAGAAGCTACTGTGTCCGCTGGGGAACGACTTCCTGCCATCCATGACCTCGTACACGTCGCCGGTGCACCGGAGCCCAGGTGTCATCTGGCCGTCCGGAAAACAGCGCCAAAAGAAGTCGGGCCGAGGTCGTCCTACTATTAATTTAACGGATTCTGTCGTGACTGCGTTTATTGTAAGCGCTAGTGTCCATGCTAGCAGCGCCTGCACAGTGTCCACGTAGTTTCTTGTCCACATAAAAGGGATATAGATACAACAAAGGGGCACGAAAACTATTAACAATACTGTAGCCCATGCTGGCACATAAGAGTCGTGTCGGGGACGCTTGTAGTCGTGTAGCAGTTCAGCTTCGGTGATGTGACGCGTGTGAGGTTGAACCTTCAATTGACATATACACACTACCCCCAATAATATCACTCGCAATGGAATTTCTAACAGTAAATTATTTATAACATATTGAGCTGCCTGCCACATAACTCATTATAAAAGAAAATCCATAATATTATGTGATCCACTTGAATTTGTTCAAATTAATTTGGAAAAATTAAATGTTGCATCTATGATGCTATATAACTGACAGACGTCTTTACGCAAAAAAGTTTCGACGTCGAGTCACGAAATTATTATTCAAAATTATATTACTCTTTGGTTACGAATGTATAGAAATAAGGAAAAGGAATGAGTAGAAGATCAAACTTATGAAAAGCTTCGAGCAGCAACCCATTATCCTAGACTAGAAATTATTGCAAATGCGATGCCAAGGAATAATGTTATGTTCACATATTTACAATTGTCTACATCTCGATCATCAACAAGCGCGTATGAGCTTGCTTATATTCTATATCACTATACCTACGTACCTACGTAGAACAAGCTTCCTACCTACTTAGCGATACCTATTTATATTTTCAGAGTAGGGACTAGATTAGATTGCCTCATGTTTTCCTATTTTCAAGTAGATCACTTCTATAGAAAAGAAAAGAGATCCTAACTACGTATAATAAAACTATCTTTTTCAAGCTTTCGTCGAAACACAGAATTTGGAGCTCCGAAAGAGTTCCAAATCGCGCTATTAGCTCACATATTTGGAATTTGATACGCCCAATTTCACTCTTTTTAGTAGTCCTGATTAGGATTATTTGGTAACAAGATTTGAGGGCCAATAAGGGATTGGCTCTTGCCATTTATTGGGATTAGTTCAAAATTTGCCTTTGCTCGGTCCTTTGCTTTCCACCTGGCAATTGAGGTTACGAGCCATCATTTCATAAAAAAAGTGATCCACTTATAGCAACAGTCGCACATAGTCTAGATACTGACAATCGTGTTTCACCGATAATAATTATGATTAGGGCAAAGCTATTATCAAATATCAAGTAAGAGTAAAACGTGGCAGGTGTAGTTTTAGGAACCTGTTCGAGCCCCCACAGTGAAACGTTTTCTTATTTCCGGAGTGCAGGCACACAAGTGCACTGGCCGACGCTTTCTACTTTGTCTTCGCGTAAGCGACCAGTTTAACGCACCACAACATACGTACGTCCGTAGTCCACAATCTTCACATTTTAGCAAGAACACACAAGAATGAGCTTGAAAGTTCATCTGAGCAGCAGAGCTCCTGCCCTCTTCGTCTTTCGGACAATAAAGGACTTGTTACACTGGAGGCGTTCTGCGTCCTGCGGTCCGGTCAACTCGAATGCTGCCCACTCCCTATTTGAACATCATTTGCATTTTTTATATATTTTATGTAATTACGATCCGACTATGCGAGAACAAGCAAAGAACGTAGGGAACGCACCGGGCAGGCGGTCGGGGTGGGAAGGACGTGGAAGGGTTGTGGGCAGGCGGGCGACGGGCGGCGGCAGTCCGGGCAGTTCTTTCTAAGAAAATTTTGAAAAAAAATACTTACCTACGTGAGAAATAATATATTAAATAACTTTTCAAAATGCCTTCTTGTGTGATGAAATTTTCAGATCGCTAACCGGTTGCCGTGCCCGGATCGATGTCCGGTTGACCGGCCCGAATCACTGACCGGTTGCCCTGAACATGATTAAGTTTACATAGGGTGCGGGCAGCGTTCTAGTTGACCGGACCGCAGGACGCAGCACGCCTCCAGTGTGACAAGTCCTTCAATAAAACAGGCAGGATACTTACATCTGGTACCTATAGTAGGGTACCTATGTTTAGTTGAAACTCTTGCGTCAAAGCATTGTAGTTTCAGACCGGATAATGAGGGAATCTAGGCCTCATGAGGGAACATGATTGTCATCAACCTGATATAAAGATAAGGTCACACACGTGCTTCGGGCGCATGGCAACTTATGCAATACTGAAGTTGGTATTTCCTCTCTAAAAATAAAAGTGAACGTGACTTGAACTCACGTAATCGTTGCCATATAATCATTTGTGTTATGAACACAAACTCGAAGTCAAATTAAATGATTCGCTATGTACCGTGTTAATGTCGGTTGTAGCAGGTGGCCGTAAGAGTCAGTTTCGCGCGGTCATCTTTAACGGGTCGTATAGCTCTTTTTTATCGAGTTTTTTTGCCATATTTTCTGTTAGTTCAATGACAATGAACTGTAATGATGACTTGGTGGTCGAAAAGAAACACGTTTTGTGTTCTACTACTCGAATATGAAACAATATTTTAGCACACAATTTAAAGACTGGAAAGGATAGGGTAAGAAAGGAAGAGGACACTTTTCTTGTTGGATTTACTTCGTCTTTTGGTCTTCCCCCGTCTCAATCCCATAAGTAGCTTCAACAGACTTTGAAGGCCGTTGCAAGGTTCATTGCAACATATGGAAGGTCTCCAAAGTTTGTGTGCACTTGAGGGCGTTAGATACAGTCGACCATAGGTCAGTGGTGACACTTTGACCTTGAGCTGACCCAGCGTAGTACGGACTCCGCACTACGCTGGACCCTTCTCCGTACTACACAGTTTCAATAGAATAAGAGGCTACCTTGTACCTACCTACTGGTTTTTGTTATCAGTGACGAGCGCCCTTCTGTACAAGTTAGAGCACGCAATCATGTTCGTTTACGATTTAAATATGCATTATTCCGTATTTCAGACTTGGTCCCAAACATTACATATTTGAAGGTGTTATGTTTACACAATTATTGTTGGATTGGATGTTATATAAGTTAAAACATTCACCTTAACAGATTGGTTTGACGTTATTATCGATCCAATATGTATGCAAATGTGTGGTTGGTTGATATCATTACGCGGGCTGGCTGGCACCTTTGAACTTCCCGTCTATTTCAGAAATTCTTTGTAGCGAAAACTCTGTTTTTGTACTGACATGACTTCTGATTATGACTGAGGCTAGCTTTAACTGAATTCAGTGCTTGCAATAATTCTCACCTTTTTGGTATCTATAAGTACCTACTTAGGTAGAATTACCTACCGCCGATCAATTGTGTCAACGATGGCATTCATTTTCTTTTGAAGTGGTTTCATGTCAAGAAGGTACGTGTGTTGCTTTTCAATTCGGTGCTCGGTCACTGCGACTGGAATTGATCAATAACTAAAAAAATAAAGTAATACATCTTATACCCATTTCTTAAACTTAACTTCACAGTAACACTCATTTCATAATGTGTGTGTTTATGTTAGATACTCTAGTATCTATCAAGATCATAATATTGCCCTTATCTTAAATACTTTAGTTTGGCAGTAGATATATTCCATAGTCTTAACAATATTTTCCGCGATGATCTTTCCAACACCTGTTCTGATTTACCGTACAACCATCAGTATTACACGACACACTGCTCGACCTGGGAATCGAATCGACGACCGACTATAAAACCCACAGATTATATCATCAAGTTACATAGTTACGGAAGTAACTGGTGTAGGTACGTACAGAGCCACTAGTACCCACGGTTTGTGGTAAGTTGGTGACTGCTTGACCGCGATCCGGAGATCGAAATCTGTTGTTTTGTATCTAGGTATGTCTATAGTAGGTAAGGTTTCTATTCAGGGTCAACATTACCATATCTAGGTTTTTTTAAATATCACTAAGTACTTAATCTATACAATACTTACAATGATTTATATCAGTCGGCAGGCTGCATCATAGTATGGATAGATTTAAATCAAGATACAGATCCTAAATAATAATGGTCACATAGCGCTGTTACAGTTCGGGTAACAACGACATGGTAAATGATCTCGTCTGTGGTAGAACAATAAAGATAGACACCTCAATATCTAACAGAGATTCCTTCGGTTTGTCAATGTGAACCTACATCTGGAGTGAGGCTATACAGATCCGCTTTTGCGTGAACGCAGTGCTGTCAGTTTATGCGCTTTCAGAGCTAGATTTAGGCTCTTTTCATGTTCTCAGCGCGAGATTTATCGTTTTAGCGCCTAGTGGATAATTTAGTTTTTTTTATATCTAAGGTATATACATATATATTATTATAGAGTGTTTAACCGAAATGTTTTAAATTTCAAAAATATATGAGTCTTTATTTTCTGACATGTTACTTATACACGGGGAATTTCCTTTAGTTCTCAGATTTTCGTTTTCATCTGGCCGTTCGAGGTCTGTAGAAGATAATATATGATTCTTTTTTCGTCAATTTCTTATGATAGTTTTTTTTTTTTTTTACAGTTAACGCTAACTTTTAAATTTAGCGCGAAATCTAACGCTTTTTGAATCGTTGTTAACGCGGAATGGGAATGTTGATCAATTCAATTCAATTTAATTCATTTATTCACAAATTACATTGTGTTTGAAATATTCAAGATGATTAAAAAAAAAACATAATACAAGTAACAATCAAAAATTAATAAAATAATTCACATCATCATTAAAATTAACACCATGATAAAAATTCCCTACAGTAAAAAAATACAATGTCAGCTCAAATTAAATAGTTCAATGTCAACTCAAATAAATAATTGGAATAATAATACATGTGTAATTTAAAAATAATGTCCATAACATACATAAAACAATAATTTCTGTTTGCTTTGTAGCTGGTTGCCAATTTAATTGTATAATATTATTTTTACAAATTAGAGAATTATATCCAAGATACAAATTCTTGGGAACATGCTGGTCCTGCTCCATAGGACAATTTAGAATCTAGACAAAATCTAACTGGTTGCCAATTTAATTGTATAATATTATCTTTTGATTGATTGTTTTTATATTCTGTGATTACTTGAACTCACACACTGACTTATTATTGGTATTAAGTACTTTAAAATGTTAGGAATATCGTATAATTTTACAATGTTTGTAAATATGTGAGCACCATTGCATCTATCACATAATTAATTTATGTCATTCCTTCATTTTTCATTATTTTTACCTATCATATATGGTATATTAATCTTATTCTAGGTGCATCGTCTTCACATATAATTGCAAGATATTGTGAAAATATTTTAAAAGAGTGACGGTGGAGTTTCTTGCCCATTCTTCTCCTTGAGAAAACTATCTTTTGGAAGGGGCGAATTGAAACATTTTTTTGTTGTTGTAAATTTTGACGTTCAAAAGTGCCTTTTTTGTTCCTAATTGAATTATTTGACTTTAAACACCTATTTAAGTTGAACGACTGGTCATAAATTATTATTACATTTCATCAAAGGAGTAGAGACACTTATCTAGTAAGAATGCTTGAAGCTTTGTTTTAAATGCAGATGTATAAATTAAGGTTTTTAAGTGTAGGGGTAACTTATTGAAAAAAAGCACTGCTTGATACGAGTATTGTAAACTGTGCTTCAAAATGTTGAAGTGAGCACTTATCTTATTTCTCAATTCCTTCCTACGTGTGCTCTCTCTGACCAGTCCTTCCTCATCCGTCTCATATTAATGTATGTATGTACTTTTTAAGATTAGTCAGAAGGACTAGAAAAAAAGACTGGGTACTGTAAGGATGTTTAAATCTAAGAAATGGGGACGACAACTTTCTCTTTGTGAAATACGGATTCTGGTACGTATAGCTCTTTTCTGAAGAACAAAAGCTTATATTATAGCTGTTCCCCCAAAACTGTATGCTATATCATAGTTTAGACTCAATAAGTCCGTAGCATACGATTTTTTATGTTTAATCTCAATTTCATCTCGAAGGGTTCTTAACGCATAACACGCAGATGATATAGACGCATCAATGGCGGCTAGTTCCTTTTTCCAATTTAATGAGTCATCTACTCGTATGTGTACTCCCAAGAATTTTGCTTCTCTCACGAGTTTAATTTTGTCCTCATTTAGTTTAATTTCCATGGTGTCTATATTATGCGCAGTTGTTTTGAATAACATTATCTTGGTCTATTTTCTACTTTTTTACAGTAAACCATGAATAGAGATAAGTTATAGAGCTGCATTAATCTTTTCCGTAAGTTCTTTGGAGTCATTTGCCCCAATAATGGCATTTGTGCATCCGTAAAAACAACAAGTTGTATGTCTGGTAGAGTTTTGTTTATATCATTTATTAAGTCGTTGGTAAACACAATGAACAATATGGGCCCTAGTATCAATCCTTGCGGAACACCAGCATGAATATAAAAAAAATTGATTTATAACTTTGTCTATGTCCATCTTGCATCTCACTGATTTCTACAAACATTTTTCTGTTTTCTAGGTAGGATGACCAAAGTTGGGAGGCTTTGCTTCTCACTCCGTAATGATTTAGTTTAGCTATAAGTAGATCGTGATCAACAGAGTAAAATACTGAACTCAAATCTAAAAATACACCCGCTTCTTTCATTTTATTATTTATTTTATTGATTATATCATTAACAAGAGTATATAATATAGCGTCTCCTGTGCCATTTTTTTGATATCCAAAATATCTTCTATGTAAGACTTTATTTAAATTAATATGAAGTATAAGCCGAGGTTTGATAATTTTTTATTATTATTTATATTTTTTCGAATATCTTTGAAAGTGTCGGTAGCAAATAGATTAGCCTGTAATTTTTAGGATCAGTCTTTGTGCCTTTTTTGTGACTTTGTATGATCTTGGCGATTTTTAGCTGATCTGGAAATATTCCTTAATTAATACACTTATTAAAGAAGTAAGAAAGCGGTTCTGCAAGTTTATTTATATTATCTTCTATTATCTATAACAGATATAGGAATTTCATCATATCCAGAAGAACGTTTGTTATTCATCTTTCTGACAATAATAAAAATTTCATTTGGAGTGGTAAGAGTAAAGCAAAGTTCGTTTTCGACCCGTTGTGTACTCTGCTGAAGTAATAAAGTCACTTCCTCATATTCATTTATACTGGTAAGACATTTGACAGCACTACGTGAACGAGGATCTGGCAGCACTACGTGAACGAGGAGCTTTTAATTAACTAGACAAGCAATCTTCGAAGCAGGCGGCAGTACATCAAGCACATCAATTGTGTGATTACGATTCCGACGTTTGCGCTGAACTACATACTTATTACTTGATTATAATGACTGCGGAGTGGGTTGACCGTACTGTAAATATATCAACCATTGACTTTACTTACATAATAAAAAACCAAATGAACTTGGTGTCGTTATGGCTACGTATTTTAGTTCAAAAGGAAAAGTTATGCGTGCAATCACACGTAAATCAAGATCTGTGTCGCACCACAGAATAGGTAGACGAGCTGTGAAAAAAAATGAAATAAACAGGTGATTTTCATAGATATAATATTACATAATACTTCTGCCAAACTGCAAAGCAGTTTGTTGGCAGACGTAGCTCCTTTTCATAATTGACATTATAATTTTTTCTCCTATACGCAGCTACGTATCGGCTGCCAAACCTGACCTCGGGAACACAATTCTGGTGGATATCGATCTATTGAACGCCCCGTTGGGTTCCTAGGTTGAACCAGTCTTCTCCAAGCTCTGTAAATACACTTAACAATATTCAATAAAATGTTCGGCGCATCTTCTTACAGGATGGCCCAAATAGTAACGTCATAAAAACTATTTTTACATAAATAGGGATAACATTTTTTTTAATTTCTTGGAATTTTTATGGGAACCGTTTTAACACTTTCGATTCAACCCATTTTTCATACAGCTCATACGCTATGCCACCATACATATTGGAAGCGAACCCTCTGGGAGGGTCACCGGCATTACGTTTGCGCTAAACTTAACCCTTGAGGAGGGCCAACGGCATTAGTTTGAACCGAGTTATTAAAAAAACAACCGATTTAAAAATACTACAAAGTGAAAATAACTTAAATTTAGGAAGTCCGTGTCTTTGGTTTTCTATTTTCGTTATTTATCACAGACTTCCGATATTTAAGTTATTTTTCACTTTGTAATGTTTTTTTGGAAGTAGGTTGTTTTTTTTATTGTAAATACGTTTTTATTTCTCACTTTTTTGTGGTTGAGTTTGTAATTTATCTAAGTTACAATAGCCTAATGCTCACTGCTCATCACCTTTTATAAAATATTGCTTTTCCCGATGCAGGGACATCTCATTGAGGAGTTCTCCATATGCATTGTGACGAGTATAAATTGCTTGCCAACCATATTAAAGTAATCGAATTGCAACTCCTGAAATACTTATTACTGAGTAGTTCCGTGAGGCCATCTGTGGTCTTCATCATCAGTTCCACTTCACCAAATGGTGCTTTCCGAGAGTAACTGCATGAATTACTATAAAAAATATCCAAATCGCTATAAGTGTGCCTATAAATATTTGAAGCATTGCCTCGATTTCTCCAGGATCCTATAATCAGATCCTGACCCACAAAAATCCCTTCATGCAAAAAAATAATTTTACAAATCTGCCTATATAATGACGGATTTATGCCCGAAAATACATTAAAAAAAACATCCAAGTTGATTGACTTTTATAAGTCGGCTAAAATAGGTATGCCTGCTTCCTTGATCTGTACCGGTACCGGTGGAACTGATCAGAGTATTACAATTCTAGTATCGTAGTCAGACAAACCGTGTTAAATGGTCTAATAATGCGTTCTCGCAATCATATGGATTGGAGTGCGGGGTAAGGCAGGGTGGTTTGTCGTCTCCCCGGCTCTTCAATCTATATGTTAATGACCTCATTGCCGAGCTCAACAGCATGCGTGTGCTGCTGGGCCCGTCGCCGGGAGCGATCCTGAAGCTGTTAAAAGTATGTGAGACCTACGCTGCTACACATGGTCTCATCTATAATGCAAAAAAATGTGAATACATGGTCTTTGGGGTCGCCGGTAGGTGCCGGGAAAGTACACTCGAACTTGCCATAAACGGCACGCCAATACGCAGAGAAACTAAGTTTAAATATCTTGGGCATTTTCTTACTGACGACCTCAGTGACCACTGTGACATTGAGAGGGAGCGTAGGGCTCTGGCGGTCAGGGGTAATATGTTGGGACGAAGATTTGTATCGGTGTACTGACCAAGTAAAGACTACGCTTTTTAAAGCTTATTGTCAGAGCTTTTACACCGGTAATCTTTGGGTCAACTACTCGAAAAGGTCGCTGGATGTTCTACGCGTCCAATATAACAATGTTTTTAGGATGTTGTTGCGACTGCCTCGTTATTGCAGTGCCTCGGAAATGTTCGCGGTAAACCATACTGATGGATTTCATGCCATCATCCGCAATAAAACGGCCTCACTTCTGAGCAGAATAAGGGGCAGTCGCAATAGCATCCTGAAGGCTGTGGCGGCAGATACTTCCTCGCCCATAATAAGGCAATTTGTGAGAAGACTTATACCATAGTTTCCATTTCTCGTTGTCGAGTTGATGGGAGGTCTTCTCATGAATTCGTCTTTAATAGTGTTAGTGCAAACCTGTTACTAACAATTTATGGATTTAGTTGCCCGAATTAAAATGATTTTATTTTATTTATTTGCTTTGAAATTTCTCGGGACCCTAAGGTCCCGGACCTTTGGAAGGCGTACGAGGGGCCGAAGCCAACTCGCAGAGGCCCGTTAGACGTGTCTAATGAAACGAGGCACTATTATTTATTTTATTTTTAAAACACTAAAACGAAGCAAATTTGTGTTTTCAGGGGGTTGTGTCGTTATACTTGCTATACTTAGTATTTCTGGGGGTATTTTCATGTACTAGTTGGGTGGGGAAGTGAAATATAAAAAAAATGAGATAAGTATAAGTACTCGCTATGATCCCGAAACAACCTTTTAAATTATTTGTGAATTTTAGTAACCGTGAAAATGTTTTTGAAACCCTGAAATACCGGCGTGCTGAGACAAAGTTAAAAAAATGCAAATGCTTGGAATAAAAACAACGGATATATACTTACTAATAAATCTTGTTAAAATACACAACAGATTTTATTTTCACTGTTTATAATGTTTAGTTGCTAAGAAAAACTTACCTAAAAAAATAAAAAAAACTATCTATATTTTTTCACGGCTCGTTCACATTCCTTTTTTTGGAATTCTTTTTTTTCTGCATTCTTGTTAATTTGAATATCTGCAACCACTAATCCACTCAAAATCTCGGCAATCGCGATTACTAATCAGAAAACATTGTGAGGAAACCGGCATGCCTGAGAGATATTTCTCGACGGCATGTGCAGCCAAGTCAGAGGCCCATGGGCGGCTTTAAAACTCTGACACCAGGTTAGTCACTAACCACTCGAAAAAAAGAAGATCAGTCATTAATTTGATCTCACGAATGCTTTCTTTGTTACATAAATTGCCTTTGAGGAAGAGCCTAAAATATACAACAGATTTTATATTCACTGTTTATAATGTTCACTCGCTAAGAAAATTGTTCCGCATTGCAAAATATACCCATACTATTATATCTTACACACTTTTTCTTAATAATTTGTTATTTAAATATAATGTAATCGTCTTGATATATAAAAAAATGCTGCTTATTAAATTAATTAACTTGGCTTATCTTGATTAAAATTAGTGGTTGTTTTAACGAGCTGTGTCATGCAAATACAATATACAGTTGAAGAGTGACATTTGTTTTGTCCAGTGATTCGACGGTTGGGCTTAAATTCTATATTGCACAGTATGATGTAAGAATGTAAGATGCAACACTAACTTATACCAATAAGCACTCCAAGAAAATGTCGATTGATATGTGAACTCTACGATCTTAGTTTATATCTGTGTCTGTTATCTCCGTAGTGTACATTTACCTATCAGTCATAAATTTGATCTCACGAATGCTTTCTTTGTTGCATAAATTGCCTTTGAGGAAGAGCCTAAAATATACAACAGATTGTATTTTCATTGTTTATAATGTTTACTCGCTAAGAAAAACCTACATTTAAAAAGAGCCCTTCGCGAGGGCTCGCGGCATCCCATATGTGACTATGTAGAGTGAGCCCTCCAGAACATTACATTCTTTTTTTGCAATCTATATTGTCATGGAATAATCTTTCTTCCTATCTTTAATTCAAGATGCAAAAGTTTTGATGGAAAACGAAGAATTTACGTTGATAGTGAAGATATCTGTCTGTTTATGAATTCCGGTTTAACTGCGAAACGGATGGACCGATTTTGACGGGAGGAATAAATAACGCTACTTTTATTTTAGAAAAAGAATTAGGGTCCACGTGGACGAAGCCGTGGGCAGCAGCTCATAATCATCATCATTTCAGCCATGGGACGTCCATTGCTGAACATAGGCCTCCCTCAATGATTTCCAAATTGGCCGGTTGGAAGCGACCTGCATCCAGCAGCTTCCAGCGACCTTTATTAGGTCGTCTGTACACCTTGTGGGTGGACGCTGTGCTTGCCGGTACGTGGCCTCCATTCCAGAACCTTTCTGCCCCATCGGCCGTCTGTTCTGCGCGCTATGAGCCCCGCCCACTGCCACTTCAGGCTTGCTAATCCGTTGGGCTATGTCAGCGACTTTAGTTCGTTTGCGGATCTCCTCATTTCTGATTCGATCTCGCAAAGAAACACCGAGCATAGCCCTTTCCATAGCGGGCATAGGGCAGCAGCTAGTCTGCAATAATTTTCTAGTTTCGTGTGCACACAACATATTGTTTTTTATAAAAGTGATAGAACATTTCCCTGATTTAAAAAAAATGTACGTTGCAATTTAAAGTCAAAGGTAAAAGTCGAAATTGGCCAAGAGCCATATTGACTATCATTAGTGGTTTATTTCCGTCAGTAAATGTCAAAGGAGATTTAGCTGAGGTGCGAGGCCTACTGTGCATTCTTTTATAATCTACCTACCTACCTACATCTAGTGATTTGTGGCACTGATGATGGTCTAAGTTCTGACCTTTGACAAAGTTCAGCAGCGTTCTCCCAAAGTAGTGAAAGAAATACACAAATACCAACGAAGTGCTTGTCGGACTACTCACAATAAAGGATTCCGTAGTTGGGATGAATTTATCCCAAGAACAAATTTAACATTGTAGTTGAAAAACATGTCTTCCCATACATTCCAACTATAAATGTAAGTTTGTACGTACAATATTGAGAGATTTACCATTTTATTTTAAGACCATAGACTTCTTATAGATTTTCCTGTAATCTATGTGTAAAGAACCGTCCTATGATTTTTTTTCAAAATTTAGGCTCAGTAGTTTCGGAGATAAAGGTCAGTTTTCATCTATTTTCTTAAACATCTTTAAAAGTATATGTATGAAACTTATTTTAAAAAAAAATTGAGATCCTCGCTATAAGCCCTTTCATTTTATATATCATAAGGTACAGTTGGTAAAAAAAAATCGTGTTCATAAGTGACTCCCATATTCAAAGTTCATATTAAAAATTTCACGTTACACGTTCGTGCTTGGGTCACAGAAATAAATATGTGTACCAAATTTCAACTTTATCGGTCCATTCGATTCGGAGCAAATTGGCTGTGAAAGACGGACAGACAGAAGCACGAGTGATCCTATTTATAAGGGTTCCGTTTTTTCCTTCATAATAATAATACAATAATTTATTTGCGTAAAACATGGTATACAATGGTGTTAAGCATAGGTCAGAGTGGCACAAACATGTTTAGCTAAGATAAAACATAGCATGCTAAAAATTTATGTTACAGGGTAATTATAATTAAGTACATAGATGTTAGAATATACTGTCAATATTTTTTATTCATAAATTCTTTCAAAATATAAAAGCTTTTATGGTATGGAACCCTAAAAACGAGACTCGCTGGTTTGCAAAATGTTTGTATCTATGTATGTGTGTTCCTGAAAAATGATGATTGGTGTAAGCACCGTAGCAGACTGAAGCAAGCCCCCAGATAATAGAATTATGGACAGAGGCTGGTCCCTACTCTTGGAGTCGAGTTATCAGAAGTCATCAGTGTGAAATCGGATACAAGGTTAGTTAAGGTAGGGTAGGGAACTATTGCAGTTCCTAATGGGTGGGTCCGATCCAATTACGTATGCATGCAAAGACAGTGACTACAATGCATTCCCAAAGAGGTGTTGAATCTTTGATGTGTAAATAGTTAGTACCCCATTAGTAGCTAGTAGGCTAGTAGTACCCCATGTATTGTTACTGCGCGCCTTCGCGGTAACTAACGATCAATTAGCACGGTAGCCATTGAGGCACAAGATCCAAAAACACATTCACCATGACGAAATCGTATTCTGTAACAATTATTTATAACGATTCTTCTATTGCCTCATATGAGCGTCGGCGTGGGTTAATGACCTATTGGCTGGAGGTAGATTATATTGGCTTCTAAATTCTTGCCAATTTGAATATCTGCAACCACTAATCCACTCAAAATCTCGGCTATCGCGATTACTTCCATAGCAGCTAATTGTTCCGCATTGCGAAATATACCCAGACTATTATATCTTACACACTTTTTCTTAATAATTTGATATTTAAATATAATGTAATAGTCTTGATATATAAAAAAATGCTGCTTATTAAACTAATTAACTTGGCTTATCTTGATTAAAATTAGTGGTTGTTTTAACGAGCTGTGTCATGCAAATACAATATACAGTTGAAGAGTGACATTTGTTTTGTCCAGTGATTCGACGGTTGGGCTTAAATTCCATATTGCACAGTATGATGTAAGAATGTAAGATGAAACACTAGGTAACTTACGAGTATACCAGTAAGCTCTCCAAGAAAATGTCGAGTGATATGTAAACTACGGTCTTGGTTTATATCTGTGTCTGTTATATAAACATGTCTCCGTAGTGTACATTTACCTATCAGTCATTAATTTGATCTCACGAATGCTTTCTTTGTTGCATAAATTGCCTTTGAGGAAGAGCCTAGATATCCGCGCCAACCGCTAACGTAGACCATTGTGTCTAAACGCTCTTGTGAGAAAAATAATAATGCATTCAATTAGCATCTAGGCTTGTTATAAACTTACTTGCCGTGGGGTATAACTATCTCAAATGTTGCTTTCTTTTTGACGAACTCATTATTGTCATTATTTAGTTAAGTCTCACGAGTCACAAGTAAGTGTATCGTAGGTCACAGACCCAAGCAAGAGGAAAGAAACGACTTCGCATGACATGTGTGATGATAAATTATATATTTTTGTACGTACCTATTTCCAATCCTACCGTATGGCATTCTTTAACCTTTCACCCTATATCGAACTAACCAACTAACTCCATCGTAATAACGAAATGAAAAGTGATAGCAAAAAACAAGATATTTGGTTGGACTTAATGGTTATCATTATAGACAGTCAAAACACGCTCCATGCAGAATTAATATTCTTATAAAAACTAATCTTAATATTTTAAACACACATGTTTTGGCATTGTTATTTCTCGAAGTATAAACACAGGAAGCGTATGCCGAGATTATAATTTAAAATAAAGACGAGTGTATAAAAAAAATGATTTTGACCTTGTCCGTGGGAATTTTAAAATTCTTAATTAAATGGTCATCTTGTTAAGAGGCTATAATAAGCATAGTGTGCATTGTCAAAGTAAATACGAGTTACGGTCGATAGAGCACCTACTGAAAATGTAGGTACTTACTTACAAAGTCAATGTATAATATGCTATCATATGCGTAGGTACCTACTAGTTATTCTTACAAAGTGGGTGTTTCAAAACAAACAGGATCTCACTGTCTAACATTTATTTTAAATATCTTCTTAGATACCTGCGGTAACGACATATTTGTTACGTAAAACTGTTTTTATTTAGTGTTATTATAAACTTGATTTTTTTAGAACACAAATGTTAACTAACTGTCACGCCCGTACTTCTGGGGTGGGTGTTGTAATTTTATTTCTCAATCATTTCTGAATTTATTTCATCATAAGTATAAATAAAGTTCATAATCAATAAACATAAATATTTTATATAAAGTATTTTACTATTGTATTGTGTGTTGTATCTATCGAACTGGCAATAGTTCAAGAAGCTTTCAGTACCTTTTGTTTATGTACATGTACATAATATTATTAGATATATTAAGACTGTTAGATTATATACTATTAATACATTATGTAAATAAATCATAAATAGAATACCTAGGTTTTCATACTTTAAAATAGGGTAACATGGTTTTGTAAAACCAAAGTTATTTAATAATATGGTCATACGGTTTAATATACAAATTAAAATCTATGAGATATCGACCTTATAGTAACTGTCCAGTTTACTGGCCACTTTGTATGGGCCGTCCTATAAAGGGTTAACTCGGTTTTCACCTCTACACATAGGTATCATCTTGGGCCGTTTGCAGTCAAAATTATGGGCGTGCCGTAGCAAAATAATTATTAAAAAAAACATGGATACACGTGTACAATTAATGAGGTTTTTATGTATATATTGGCTTGGCCCCTATAACAGCTATATAAAATATATAATAGGCGAAATAAGGGCGTACCTCTGGCTTCCTCTGGCTGAATAAAAGCGTGTTTCAAGTGTTATATAAATAATAATACAGTTAGTTTAAACACAGATAGCGCCCAGGTAGGCACCTTAATTAGAAACGTCACTAGGCAGAAAAGCTTCGGTCGACAGATGCAATTCGCGGCCAGCAGCATAGCTTTACCTACTAGTACGGGATAAGCTTGTGCTTTAGCGATAGGTGTAGGTATGTCCTTGCATTGCCAATAGGGCTTATACCTATATAATAAAACCTTGAGAGCACCTACCTCACGTCATAGGTGCTTATTGTGTCTTACATTAGGCATAAGTCCTGCAATTGTCTGCGAACCAAAGTAAGTCGTTGAAAATACAAACCGAAGAAATGGAAATTAACCAAACTCGAACCGAATGGTAGCGGTAGTCCTGAACAGATAAACTAATCAACTTGATGATGCGGTGGCTGATATGTGGCAGTGGCCTTGAGCGGTTAGCTTGCGTGTTCTGTGCTGAGCTCACGAAACGCGTCGTACGTCCAGCCAGTAATAGGACTCGCCCATCAAGGAGCGCTGTCCCTGATTAAACGCATTATTAGTTAATTACACATAAAATAAAATGTATTTTAATACGAGTACAACACTTATACTAAAATATAAATAATTATCTTTAGTTAAAATTGTTAAGTTTTTAGAAAAATACCCTTGATAGTTTTTGCTTGATTTTCAGTTTTTTAACCGCGTTAGACATAACTTTACAAATTAATTACACTATGTAATACAAACATGATCTTAAATAGGGTATTCACAGATTAAGTTATTAATAAAATGCTCTAATTTAACATTTAATCCAAATCATTAACACTACTCGTTTAGATGTGATCTTTAGTATATAATCATTAAAAGTCGGTTAGTGTCACCTTAAGCGCCTATCGACATCTGCTATACCAAAATACCAGCAGTATCTATATCGCTCTGGTGCGTGGCCATCCAACAGAAGAAAACTGTAATGTCTTGTTTGCCTGTAATTACAATGGAAACTTCATTCCGGAACAGTACAATCGATGCTTGACAGTCGAAATAGCTAAGTACATGGTGGTATAGTATATATACTTCCCCAGATGAGGTCCTTCACAAATAGCCCTTTCTGGATACCGATGATAAGTCGCTTATCTCTGTCTAATTTATTTGATCTGAATGTATTCAAATAAATACTATATTATTCTACAGAATGTTGTCAAAGACCGTCCCCTCGAATTTCGCAAAAATTTGTCAAACACAAAATTACTGTATTCACATTGTTCTCGGAATTTGAAGAGATTGTATTCAATTTATTTGGTGGTTCGCTGCTTATGAATTAAACAAACAAGTTTAGAATATCGCTTCTTATATCTGTAAAACATGACGTTATGCAAGGTACCGGAAGTATATATACTTTTTTGTAGCCATGCTTTAGCGTGTTTTTCTAGGACAAGAGTTCCCAATCTCGTCGTCGGTGACATAAAAATGTGCTTCATCCTCCTTGTTTCAAAACTACATTGTATGTACGGTGACTACAAATTCTAGTCTGTTTTAGCGATGAAAATCTAGTTTAGGTAGAGACATACAAATAATGCAAGTTGTCGTTAATTTTATTTCGTAAACTAAGTGATGTTAAGATACAGTTGGTATTCTATATATTGCTGGAGCCTTTTATAAGTACAGAATTTGGCACAAAATTCTACATAATTTAAAATTTCATAAATTAAGGACCTGTAAACGAATTGTTCAATTTTATTTCTAGTTTTCCTCCATATCAGTTGTAAATCTATGGGACATAACTTTTACTTCAGCATAGACATCTTAAATCCACATCGTCATCATAAAACGTGACTAACGGACATTCAATCCGCATGAAAAGGTTATACATACTTGTATTTGTACATACAACATGTTGTTATGTATAACACAAAGCGTTTATGGGAGAGCTCCATTCATGGTTACGTCTGGTTACATAACGAACTGGACTCGGATTGCCGGACTATCTTAATATCATAATAATTACGTGGTTATATGTGCGATTCGATCGTATTAATGATTACTCCTGGTTATTCAGGTTTACAACTGAATGTCCCCTGGCTTTGTATGCTTCCTACCTACTCCTTATCTAAGGATACGCCTCAATCGTTATATTTTCCGACTTGCAAGTATTGTCAAGTAACCTATTTTCATTCCCACAAAAGTAGAGCAAACTTTTATATGTCCTGGAACCAAGCATGGTGATGTCGGTAGCGTGCTTAGGGGTAATTAAAACATTGCAATTCATAAACAAAAATACACAGTTAATTATAATCGTGTTTGTAGCAACTAGTTCAAGAAACAATTACACCGGGTTAGACCACAAACGTGTGCAGAAGAAATTCTGAAAGCATAATTTGTCAGAATGCCTTCAAATACATTTTTTTTAAATTACAAAGTTATATTATCAATATAAAATAAACCGCTTGGAGTAGGGGTTGTGTACATTCACTGTCATATAAAAGGCTTACTCGATTGAGTCAGTTCATAAGAGTAGTAACGTTCGTACCGCCAGCATCAGGAGTAGCGGAGAAGGCGCGACCCAAGAGCACCTTTACACTCACCATGGCTTCCCGATTAGCCGTGAGTAACATCTCTACTTATGCGAGATAGCGAACACTTCCGGACTCGAGCGAAACGCGGTCGCATGCGATATATATGCACCCATTACTGTGATCTATTGTTAAGTCTCTAACAGTTCAAACAAGTGTCAATTAAGTTACCAAAACAAGTTCAACCTTAGTGTTACCGTGGTTCAGCAGTGATTCCTAATTAATGATAATCTGTTGTTTACTAATTGAATATCGTAAACAGCCAGTGAAATAAAATATCAAAACATTCCGTTACGTAATCTCTTAATAAAAACACTTAACGTAAATAATTAGAGAGAAACATGTTTAATCCATTCATAAGGTCTCATTAGAGAGTTTTGATTACGGAGTGCAGCTTTACGTAACGCAATTGTTGGGTACCTGCACTACCTCCACATCTGACGAGTTTATTATAACAGACTACACCTCCACATGAACACTGCGCTGACCACTTTCATTTTCATACTTAACATATCCGCACGGTAATCGGTTAACAGGGTACACTCATAAACATGTATCATATGGGAATTTAGCAAACTAAATGAATATTTACTTATAATTTCAGCTGAGCTGCTTTCTACTGGCTAGCGTTGGCGTCTGCCTGGCGACTTTTGGTGGACATGAACAGTTAGTATTATCATGTTCCCTTATCTCTAACGATTTCTCCAACCCAATATAAGTTTGCACGCGGTGCTATCAGTGATAAAACTATTAGTTACGCTACAAGACGATGGAACCGCAAAAAATATAGTGGATGGAGCAATTTGGTTGAGATTTCTATAACGATTCTCACGCTTCTTCATTGCGGTAAATGGTGAAAACCGAGCTATTGTGTTTTAATGATAGACCTACCCTTGCAATAAGTTTTCACTGTATCACGTTTGACCTGCTGGCTATGCGATCTATTGTTCCTCATTTACGTTCCTATTGTTTATGTGTCAGCGCTCTTGCAAGTATCGATGCGAACATAGTTTGCACCCAGATTGTCTCTTGTTGTTCTTAAGAATATGTTACAATGTACATGTTTGTTTGTTGCAGCGTTCATATTCGGGTGCATATACCTGAAGAGCACCATTCTTCTAAAGAGGTGGTGATACATGAGCACCATGAAGATCACGGCCACGGCGGCGGCGGCGGTGGCGGCGGATACGGAGGAGGAGGCGGCCACGGGGGCGGCCATGGGGGCGGCCACGGCGGGGGTGGTGGTGGAGGCCACGGTGGATCCATCATTGAACATTTACACGGAGGATTTGCCGAATACTTAAAAGGCGGTGGTGGCCACGGAGGCGGAGGCCACGGTAGTCACGGCGGCGGCGGAGGCGGTGGTTACGGCGGCGGATTCGGTGGTGGTCACGGCGGTGGCCATGGAGGACACGATTTTGGCGGAGGTCACGGAGGGTTCGACTTGGGTGGCCATGGAGGCGGTGACTTGGGAGGTCATGGAGGTGGTGACTTTGGAGGACACGGAGGTGGCGACTTTGGTGGACACGGCGGTGGCGATATTGGAGGTGGTCACGGAGGATATGACCTCGGCGGTGGTCACAGTGGTGGTTTAGGAGGAGGATTCGGTGGCGGCCATGGCGGAGGCTTCGGAGGTGACTTCGGTGGCGATGATCACGGCCACGGCGGTGGCCTAGGCGGTGGTTTTGGTGGCGGCTTTGGCGGCGGCCACGGTGGTGGCGGCGGCGGTGGACACGATGAACATGATCATGGCGGTGGTTTCGGAGGTGGAATCGGAGGAGGATTTGGAGGTGGCCACGGAGGAGGCGGCGGCGGCGGTCACGACGAACATGACCACGGTGGCTCATTTGGAGGTTCAGGTGGTGGCTACGGCGGGGGAGGCCATGGAGGTGGTTTTAGCGCCAGTTTCGGAGGTTTCGGGGGTGGACTTGGAGGAGGTCATGATGACCACGGTAGTAGTTTTTCCGGAGGCCATGACAGCTACAGTGGAGGAGGTGGAGGTGGATATTCTTCGGGAGGACATGGCAGTTCTGGCCTAGGAAGCTTCGGCGGTCTTGACAGCTACAGCATTGGAGGTCATGGTGGAGGTGGCGGCGGCGGAGGTCATGACAGCTACAGTATCGGAGGTCACGGCGGTGGCGGTGGAGGCGGCGGAGGCCACGATAGTTACAGTATCGGAGGACACGGCGGCGGTGGCGCAGGAGGTGGTGGACACGATAGCTACAGTATCGGAGGCCATGGAGGTGGCGGCGGCGGCGGTGGACATGATAGCTACTCCAGTATCAGCTTTGATTCCTTCGGCGGAGGCGGCGGCGGTGGCCACGACGGTGGTCATGGCGGTGGTGACAGCTACAGCATCGGTGGAGGTCACGGAGGAGGTGGGTTCGGAGGAGGTGACAGCTACAGTGTCGGCTTCGGAGGACACGGATCGGGAGGCGACCACGGCGGCGGTGGTGGTCACGGCGGGTTCAGCTTAGGAGACATCGGCGGGGGTCACGGTGGGGGTCACGGCGGGGGTCACGGAGGCGGAAGCTTCGGTGGTGACAGTTACACTAACGCCATAGGATCAGGTCACGGTGGCGGCCCCTACCACAAACGGAAGTAACAACCGCCGTAGTATTAATAAACCAACTAAGTCATAGTCCTCAGACGCCGATGGATCACGTATCCAGTGCTATATAGTACAAGTTATGTTTTTGTAAATAGGTTATAGAATAAGTTATTGTTGTCTGTTTAATTAAAAGTTATTTAATTTTTAATAGTAGTTTATCTTTACCTTGATCTATCATCCTACATAATCCTAATGTCCTGTATACCTAAAATACTCACAATCAAACAAGAAATAGAAATACACACAAAAACGTGGCACAAGCGCGACCTATGATGACTCAGAGCTAAATTATAAATACTATAATATAATTCGAAACAAGCTATCAATAACACGACAAAAACTGACAGCAAAATTATCTAACGTAAGACATAAAAAGAGAACATATATTTTATAATAACGTGTCTCGAATCTAGCGGCGTGACGTAATGGACTGCCAATGCTATGATACTACATCTGTAAGCTCCTAGCTTTGTCTCTTATTAATTGACCCACAGATATTCAGATAACAATTACTGACATCCAGCTGACTAACGGTTGTTGAGCAATCGTTACGACACACAGTCGCTTTAAATTAAAGAGGAAATGATGCATGAGACTGACTTGCGCGTGAATTGATGCTAAGACAACAGGAAGAATGCGCACGCAATCTTAGTTTCACTCTCATGAGACCATGAAGGCATTCATTAGATATATAAACTACTTATTACCTTACCTTTTGTGGCATTCAGATGGAAATTGCAATTTAAAGATTAATTTGACATGCTAATAAAGGAGCTTAATATTCATATTTTTCCCGTTCATAGTGCAAAATACTGAATAAATTAAAGTTACGTAATCTTTGCTGCTTCAATAAGTCTTAGTATGCAATATTTTTAGTTTAGAGCTTTTGAGTTACGGGCGATTTTCAGTGTGTTGAATGGTTGGAATACAAAACACATTGTGCAATATTCTCGGTCATAAATATAAGAGTATCTAACTCGGTACATGAATTAATGTTCTATTCTATGTATGAAGATTAGGATAAGTGCATTTTGTTAATTGTTCTTATGGTAAATAAAGGTAGATATATGATAGATAGTTACTTTGATTTGAATAGTTGGTGAAAGACATTACATATTTTCCCGCAACTATTTTATAGAATCTGTACGCGAACAGGAATGCATTGATCTCAACAGTTTTCAACTGTTTCGTAACATAATCGAGCCCTGTTGGGTCGCCCTTCACCAGCGCAGGCGCACTTCCGGGTAAAGCTCCGCTTTTACGAACTCACAATTTACGTTTACATTGACATTAACAGGTTTTACTATAAGTACGTACATACATTTACGATTAGGGAAGTGAAGTAATGTGAATAGGAACAGACAACGTCGATATGCGAACAGTGCGTTTCATGAATCATTGTAGAAAGTACGTCCGTTATGACAAAGCGACGGATTGACAGACTATTTTTCAACGTGACTTCCCTGATTAATGCAGTAATATATACGCAAGTACATTTCTTTTTAGTTTCTGGTTGTTATTAAATGCAAGCTGAAACGCATGCCACCTACAGAAATTTGTCTCTAAATACTACAGAAAGTTGGCTGTGCAAAATCTGGATTGATTAATCGAAATGTTTTTCCGATCTATTAATTAATTAAATCTGGAACTATTATTATAACATCTGTGGTTCTGTTAATATAACATCTTATTCGGAACATCTTTGTGGACATAGCAAAGATTTTTATTTTTTTTAAACGCTGCCCCACACTAGGATTTCTCCTGTATCGTGGGTGCGTTTACAAACATTTATACTCACATACACAAACAGCCAGACCCGAAACAACTACTTGTAGGTCATACAAATACTTGTTCCGTGCGGGAATCGAACCCGCGACATGCAGCGCAGCAGTCAATCGCTTAACCACTGCGCTAAGCGTGGCGTCAAAATTCAAAGTTAAAAAAGATTTTAATTCAAAGTCTTTCCATTATTAAAGGGTACAGTAGGTTTATCCATTCGATTATGTGAAAATACTGTATAAATTAATTTTAATACTTTGAAGTAAGGTTTAACTCGTTCAGTGCCGGAGACCTCCTGGACGGTTCAACTAGTCGCATATGGGATGCCGGGAGCCCTCGCAAAGGGCTCATTTTAAATGTAGGTTTTTCTTAGCGAATACAGCATTATAAACCGTGAAAATAAAATCTGCTATATATAAACTAGATTTGTTTTAAATTTTTTGTTTTGTTAAATAAGGTATTCACAAAAAAATAAAAGGTTGGAAACTACGTATTTATAGCGACAAGACATTGTTTTACAATGTTCTATAACACGGTTTTAAGCCTAATGCAGTTGACTGTCCGCGATGGTTAACTTTGGCGCAAACGTAATACCGGGAACGCTCAAGGACGGTTCACTTTTAATATGTCTGGCGGCATGGCGTATGAGTTCTACGAAAAGTGGGTGGAGTCAAAAGTGTAAAGTGATACTTATTTTTAAAACGTTAAAATATGTTTTAAGTAACTTACCTTTTAATAAATAGTGCGGTGCCTGCACATATTCAGTAGCAATCGGTCTCTACCTTGTGTAACTCAATACTGTGTTGGTTAGGCGCTTGTGTTGTTAAAATAGCAAGTATCTTGACTGACGTACAAAATTATTACTCTATCTGGAATCATTGATAGATTTCATTAAGAAATAAAATTCAATGTTATTAACATTATTTTATATTTTAACTTCGCCTATAGATAGATTCGTATAAAATGCATGAATACCATTGTCGTTCGCGCTCCATTAATTATTAGCTTAAAATCAAAGTCGTCAGATTCTAGCTACAAAGACAATATAAATAATAGAAATATTCACATAGTTACAGACTGAAACTCACTTCACTCACGGCATTCAGTGCACACTCAGACTTAAGATCACGTCCGCGTACTACTTACAAAACTAAATAGCACTAAGTTAGTTCGTTACTGTTTAAATTTTGTCACCGTATTTGCGTTTCCCCGTGGCACTCGATGCGTCAGCTGTGTGTTTGTAATGATGTTCAGAATCGTGCGACTCACTCGGCTGCAAAGCTAAAATTTTGTACCTGGGCTTATGTTCTTTATGCGGATTTAGTACGTCAGAATTTTTGTCCATAGGTGCATTCCTAGGTCTCGTCTCATAAGTTATAGCTTCCGTTGTGATAGCGTCTCCACCCTGTATGTCATAATATTCTTGCGGAGGAGCGGTGGTCGTCGCCACCGGGGCCACGAAAGGGGTGGTCGATGGAGACGGAGCTTCAGCGTATTGGTAATTGTCATTAGAAGCCTCAGCAAACGAGAGCTGGTCTCCGTGTAAGGCCTTCACTGCCATTGCAGAGTAGTACGGATGTACTGGAGAACTTTCTCGTATAGTGAAAGCTGTTGATGGTGCTGACTCCAAAGGTTTCGGCTGAGCATAGCTGTTATAGTTGCCTATGGCTGACGGCGGGCCCACGCTGGCCGCGTTAAGTGACGTCGCTGAAACACCGGAATCTTCTAAGTGATCTACCGTTGTCTGATGGTCTAACCCACCAAAGCTAATATTCTGGGTGGATATGGATTTTTTTTTGCCTTTTTTAACTTGATAATTTAGAGCGGCATTATCAGGGGCATATAAACTAGACGACGACGAAGCATACGAATCGAATTCATAGTTATTCGGATAGTTGTATATGTTTTTATTAAATTTAGACAAGCCTACCGTATCGACTGTGTGTCCCGGGTAGTGATTCGGCTTGTAGTCGTGCACGACGGTGTTGGACACGGAGTAGGGCGCCGGGACACTGGCCTGCTGGAGTCGGTAGTCAGACACTTGTTTTCCGTTCCCAAAATATAGTGCTGGTACTACGTTGCGAGTCTTGATGTTTCCTTTATCTTTTAGTTTGAAATGGGGAATAGGCCTGTAATCCTCTAAACTCTGCTCAGATGCAGGCTCAAAGGGCGCTGGAATCGTTGGCTTCTGATTACGAAGCTTGTGGTAAGGGTTGTAAATATTTTCGTAATATGTAAAATCTGATAAATGAGTCGGTTTAGGCTGAGATTTCAAATACTTATGTGAATACTTGCTTTTGAGTCCCTTGTTACCACTGAGTCCAATGCGTAAACCCTGGCTATTATAAGTAATTCTCGGTGGGTACGCCATATGGTCCTTAGTTATATCCACATCAGAGGGGATCTCTCCGTGATCATGGAATATGTGATCGTGAGTAACTTCTCGCGGGTTGTAAGCGGCGTACTCTAGATGCCCCGGGGTTCCCATGGACCCAATTGCTGTGAAACCAGTGAGTGTATCTGATGGAATTGCTAACAGGGCCTGCGAATTCTTCAGAGGAATTAGAGGGTGTGAAGCGGTGAGCGCAGACATGCTGCCATCAGGCTCATATATGAGCTTGTGAATATGCTCCTCACTGTAGGTGTGAATGTGTTCGGTATCACCGTCGATAATTTTCTCTACTCGTTGCGGCTTTTTTATTTTTCTGATAGTCCCCGAACCATCCAAGTCGGAATAAAAATGTTCATGGAATGTCGACACCGGATGTTCCTCCTCTGCTTGACCTGGTTTTCCTCGAACTAAAACTCGTTTCGGCTTTACCTTTCTGGGTTTCTTTCGCAAGGGCTCATTAACCTTTACGATTTTGACTCTCTTCGGGGGATAATTAGGTGGTGCAGTTGGAGCCGCTGATGGAGCTGAGAAGGCAGTGGGTATGTATGTTCCGTCCGTCGGATCTGGAGGAGGAGCGAGGTCGTACTCCTGGTCGTCCCACTCGTGCGGGCTGGGCCCGTAGTAGCCGCGCGCGCGGTACAGCGGCAGCAGCTTGGATGCGGACGACGATAGCCCGGGCAGGCGCGTCGGAGCTTCGTCGTACAGCTCCACTGAGTTCAGGGGCAGCACGCTCGCCACGGCCGGCATCGCGACGTTAGTTGGTACTGCCACCGCACCTTCAGCGCTCGGCATGAAAGCCGGTGCATACTGGGAGGATGCTGGATGATTCGTTATGTAGATCTTCTTATGGTGGTGAATGTGTTTCACCTTTTGTGGTAGATGTATGCGGATCTTTTTCCTGCAACAAGAAAAATAACAGTGCCGGTATTCTGTGGTGAGGTAATCGATCGCATGCATGTTGAGTGACGGAGTTTTTCTGCTTGTTGTTCCGTCTAGTGCAGTGTCAATGGCATGACGCGTGACTCGGTAGCGCGCGGCTTTCGCTGTCGGCGGGCGTCGCGACGTCGCCGTCGCCGCGCTACTTATCCGCACTTCGTCACACTCGACATACGACTCACAATTCGACTTGTGTCATATTTTTTCGTAACGTGTAACGTATGACAACGATGAATATCGACTTACACTTTCTAATAGACAGGCGCTTATTATGCGCCTGGTTGGAGCTAGTTCAACGTGCAAGCAATTATCGCTAAGCGGTGAAACATAACAATTTGAGCACAGTCGCCGGCACACTGACATTGACAATCCTTACAGTTGAAGTCGCACAGCGTGTAATCAGCACACTTTCGCTAGCCTATGGGGCTACTCAGTGTCCTTCATCAGGTTAATTAATTTTTAATAAAGTCATCAGGTATAAAATAACATAGTTTATGTACTTATAGAAATAACAAAATAAAATATGAGTATAATTGAACAAAATTCAACATCGAGTCGCCAGCAAAACTAAATCTATTTAAAAAGGAAGGTGTAATTAAGTAAGATATCGTGTCGTGGCATACGTAAGACTGTGTAGAGTATTCTCGAAAACATAGTATTATGTCAGCCGACATATCTAAAGGTCAACAACCAGTCACCACTGAGTCACGCGACAGACAGAAACGGCTTGATGGTCAGTAGTAGAAAGAAGCGACGCTAGGAAGAACATAAGTAAACTAAGAATGTAGAAACTTGGGAAGGTACTCACTTAGGCGCATCTGCCGTGATCTGAACTGATGCTACAGCTACCAGAAGAGCGAACTGTAACAGAGAGACGGAACATTGAACTGCCTGTAAATCACACAAATAAATAAGTTGGTAAGGTATGGATATCATTAAAACTCTTGTCGCTCAAAAAAGTCCGTGCCCTAGTCGGCGCCAGAGCTATAGAAATCGAAAAATAAAACCAGGACCCTGACAAATGTGTCCTTGACGAGCATGGCAGAAATGTGTCCCGGACGAGCATTGCAGAAATATGTGCAGTTAGACCATATGATATAAATTAAGAACCATATGAATATGATGATAAACCATAATATGAATATGGTCTTATAGGAGATCCATAGAAGGGCTATCGTAACAATCAGCTTGCGAAATGCTTTGATCAGTGACCGGTCTTAAAATCGTAGTGTATAGGACAATGTTTTCTTATGGTCGGTTTTCGTAGTGATATATTTGAGAAGATGATGACTTTTATTTCCAAAATAATAATAAAAGTATAATAATAATAGTTTTAACATGATGGCTCTAATCCAAGCGAACCTGGCTGTCAATTTATAGGATTTGAAGCTCTGTTGTTAAATAAAGGCAGATAATTTTATGGGATTGAACCAAAATTTTGTTCAATACTAACTAACATAATTTTGTAAACCAAAATTTAAAATTATGTGGGTGTTTATAAAAAATATGTATTTTATATTCTTAAATATAATACATAATTTTTATAAACACCCACATAATTTTAAATTAATATTAATTTTGAAACTACTCGTTTTTGGCCTTATATTATTTTGAGCCAAAATACATCGGTTTTCTTAGTGAATTCCAGCATGAAAAATAATTATATGTGTTTATCGCACATTCTAATTTAATTCCATATTGTTTTACAAATTTTCATAAACATAAATGCTATGGCTCTTAGAATTGAATCTAAATTACGGTAAAACTTGTAAAATCAATGAACTAACACATGTATAATCTAAATTCATGTTTTGAATGATCACCACGTCAAGTCGATTGCTGGGTTCTAGTCTTCTAGGCTTCCTTTTAGTCTTTCAGTTTCTGTTATAAGTTCTCGAGGGCACTTGAGTCAATTTATTTCATGTGGGTTTAGAAAACAATGTGTATTGTCTTACAAAGTTTATGTACCTAGTTTTATTATTCATAATGTCTATAATAGCATAAAAAACTAAAATATGCAACTATATTATAATATTTACTGCCAAAACTAAAAAATTTAATGTTTTAAATTATTTTCATAAATACTGATTAAAATTCAAAATCTTTTATTTTAATATTTAATGAATATAAGTGTAATCATAAGTGATTTATCTATATCACTTATGATGCGATAAAAAAACATCATCCTTTAGGTCACATTCACATGCACGCCTACACGTACGCGCAGATCAAATTTTGAGGATCACTATCACAAAATGATGAGGCACAGTCCGCACTATCATGTCATCACTAACACATATTCTATTATCAACTAAGTTCACGAGATACCGACCAATTTCAACCAATCCATTGCCGCTTCTTCTGTTGACGGACGAGACACGAGTTCAAATGAAGTTTTTCTTATTTTTTTATATTTTTTTAGAATTACTGCACTAATGGAAACCGCACTGGCCTTCAAGCTCATATGATAATTGTTCGCGGTGCGCCTGATTATTTATAACATTCATTTTCACGCCTGAAAGAGCCCAGAATTGCCCATGTGTGCGTACTGCATTGCACACATGCTGCACTTCGCACAGCACACCGCCGTGCTGCAGCAGCGTCGCTGACGGCTACTGATATGATCATGTTGTTAATCCATATTGTGCCTCTATTACACACATAATTTTTGTTCATAATTATGTATGTTAACACCGCTTGACGTGCTAAATCGATCCAGGTTTTTGTTCCTTCCTTCGAATGATTTCACTAAATAGAGAAAAAATAATAGAGGGAATCGGTTACGTTTATTACATAGATAATATGACGATAAATTATTCTTTGGATAACTGAAGGTTTAAAAGGAAATATAGTGGTCTTCTGCTTTGAATCTAACGAGCAGTTGTACAATCGATCAGGAGTTCTACTTCTGAAGACCATTAAAGTCTCTAGTGCCTTGACAGCCTATTTGAAACCAGAACTTGATAATATTTACGTTAAGACGTTGGCCAAGCGAAGACCCATCCTTATCAACAATGTCCCTACTGGCGCAGGCAGTACTGACAGATATTTAGTCAGTTAAGTTATCTAGTTATGTTTAAATGTACTTTAGTCAAAAAGAGGTTCTCCGACAAACTAGTTACATCACCATAGACAGAGAGTTTAACTTTACGATGCTGGGGGGATAACTCACCATTGATTCATGGCTCACCCTGCCATATTGCTTACGATATAGGAGACTCTCTTTAGCTAAATCATCACGATAGAGACTTCTCTATTTTTAGACATGGGAAGGAGCCACGGACGCATGGATTATTGGAGCCATTACGGCAACCAACACTTACCTAACAGACAGGGTGAAATTATATTCATAAAAAAACTCTTAAGGGGTCATTGTACTCATCATTATGAACAATTTTCACTATGGGACCAACCCTGCTATCGCGAAAAAAAAAAAGATGTTCCCTTCATTTTGATGAGCTATGCGAACATAAATGTCGCATGAATTCAATTTCACCTTTTATACTAACTAGCTAACTACCCAAGTACTCATTACTATTGTTGAGCTTGCCAATCCTGGAAGAAAATCGGGCAGATGCGTTATAGCGATACATAGGTATACCTAGAAAACTGTTCCTGACTGTAATCTTCTTCTAAGTCATCACCCATCAGCCCACCAGCTCATCACTGGACATAGACCTCGACCTCGACTCTCGATACTAGCTCATTTACCTGCTACCAGCCACCCTGGGAAGGACGTCGTCTTCGTTCTAACTAATTGGTAGGATGCGGCGACGTCGTCCTTTCATTTAGAATAACATTTTTTTTTTAAATATAAATGTGTGTATGTATTTGTATGTATGTTTATTTTATATAGAATAGTTTTGTTTTAAGTTTTAATTAAAATTTTCTTGCTTCGACTTTTCTACACACTGTGTCTACATATATAATCCTACTTTCCTCTCGCAGGTCTGCTGGAAGAAATTTCTTAAGAAATAAACAGTACCTTTGTGCTCTTTTATGTTAATATTGTGTCCTGTTTAAGTGTTTTGTGTGTACATAAATAAATAAATTTAATGTACGATAATTAGGTATCGATAAATCAACCACAGAAGTATACCTGAAATTATAAATTAATCTTATGTTAATTTGCAACAATAATGGCCACGTAACGAAACGTATGCTAGTGTGTGTGGCTTACAAATGAGGCATAGCATATCGATTCGAGTTAACGTGTTAATACTATTTATCCGTCGGTAAAGCAAAGCAAGTCATAATCAAACCATCAGCTGTGCTGCTTATTTTAATATTTTATTTGAGTTACACACGAACGTCGCATAAGTAGAAAAGCAGGTGTTATTTTATTACTCGACTGCATCAGAAGGATAATATTGTTAAGACAAGTAAAAAATTCCAAAAAGTCATCCATCATCATCATCAGCCTATAACGTTCCCACTGCAGGGACACGGCCTCCTCTCAATGAGAGGGGTGGGCAGTAATCCACCACGCGTGCCCAGTGCGAATTGGTAGATGTCACATGTCTTCGAATTTTTGGTTCTAGGACATGCCGGTTTCGTCACGATGTTTTCTTTCACCGTTTTGAGAGCAGTGGTGATGAAATAAATTACACAAAGTAGTGCGCCTGTCTGGGTTCGAACCCACGACTTACTGTTCGTAAGTCGGGGCCACCGCTGCTCTCCATCTCAAAAGTCATCCATGACAAACGAATTCTTACATATTATAAAACGAAGTCACGTCTGTCTGTCTGAAAGCGATAAACTCAAAACCTACTGAACGGATTTTGAAACAATTCAATTTCACCAATAGACGGAGTGATTCATGAGGAAGGTTTTGGTGTATAATTTATTAAGGTTTTGTGTAAATTGGCTGAAATATGACGATTATTGTTGAAGATATCGAAAAGAGCAATGCCGAGTGGGAGCTTTACTGGCGTGCGCCGCGTAAACCGTGCGAGATAAATAAAATTAATTCATCATGAAACTCCAGCATTGTTATTTCCGAAGCTATTTTAACCGGTGTTTCCTCATCCAAAAAAATATGTTATTTAAATTGGGCATTTAATTTAAAATAAAATATGCCGTGACATCATATCATTAAAATTAATAGTTTAAAAAATATTACAGATTTGAAATTACGCACAACAAAATAATTATGGTTGACGGCAACGCGGGCGCAGCGGTAGGAGTCAACAGAGAGTCACAACTGGTGGTGACGCGGGAACGTTTTCCGTGTGAGAAGCAGCTAGTTCATGGGTAGACACCCGCGTAGCCCTCAGTAGCAATTTCCCTTGGGTTGCGAAATTTTTCGCTTTTAGTGACTTAATGTGCGCCTGCACTCCTGAATGATACACTGAATGATGCATTCTTATAGATTATTCCTGGCGAACGGCTATCTATCACTATATAAAATAAATAACAGTAGATTGTAGACACATGGGATTGCTCATTAACAGTTATCTAACCATAGATATAATATAACAATAGCTGACAGAATAGGTCGTAAGTTTATGTTTTTCAGTGTACGTTCTACGAACTATCAATTATAATAGTACTTATGACAAAATTTAAAAAAAAAGATTCACAAAGTATATCAATAGGGAATCGAATTTGAAAAGCAGTCGACGAATCACTAAGTTATTGGCTTTGTTGAAAGTTGACTATAATAGCCGTTCTTATATCGTCATGATCGACTTCTTACCCCCCCCCCCCCCCCCCCCTCCCCATAAAGGTTTATCTGGATGATCATCATTTCATATATAAATATCTGCTATTATCGTCCCCTATTCGGCCCAGTGTAGAATTGGAATAATTAAACTGTTTTCATGCAGTGGCAGTGGTATATTGTGTTCTCTCTCATCTTAGTCTCATTTCCTTTGAAATGTATGGGAAAGCGTTTTTGTAGATTTCTGACTAGTACTCAAACTCAGTTAGTCTCGTTTTTTGATCCTTATAAGAAACAGGATCGATTGGCATCTAAAAATGTTTTTGTGTAAATTACCCATTGCTGACTGACTGGCTGACTGTAAATTGTTTTCAAAATCTGTGAATGCATATCAAATTTTATTGTTTCTTGTAGCGGTACCGGCTCATATTGCCCCATCTCAAAAGTCCACCTGTATATATCATTATTGACTGATTATCTAAATTCTTAACTAATAATTTTATAAAGAGAAAAAGCTTTGATGTTTTGTCATGTTTATTTATTTGTAATGAATAAACTCAAAAACTACTGAACCGATTTAAAAAAATTCACCAGTAGAATGATACATTATCACTGAGTAACATAGTTTATAATTTATAAAGATATCACGCATCTTTTTACCCTCTGTCCTGTCGCAGGTATGCTGGAAGAGATTTAATTAGAAATAAGCATCACCTTTGTACGTATTTTTCTGTTTTTTTCTTGTCTGTTTATTTATGTGTGTACTTATATGGTTAAATAAATAAACAGACAATATTTTTGTAAATTATTTACGAATAAACAGTATCACTATTTTAAGGAATGTCTGAATGAAATGATTAATAATAATAATATTCCCTTATGCAATGTTTTTGACAGTTCTACAGTCTAGATACAAAGCTTCAAAAGCCCAGACTTTAATTGAAGATTTTGTATTTGCCTGCACCAGCAATCTTGTTAATTATACTTAGGTTCTAAGAGTATCAGTAGGTAAGTAAGCTCTAATTAATCACTGTAAAAGCTAAGTGATATTATTTCTTCAAAACAAACAGTTATTAAACTGCCAGGAAACACTAGGTATATGTTTTTATATACAAAGTTAGAATAACTGATAATGTAAGAACGTCATGTTTTATTCGTCAAAAAAATGCTTAGGTATTATTTTTATTGCACGATTTCATTAACTTTAATTAAAGTTAACAATCGGAAACAATAATTTTAAATTACGTACAAATTGTGTGCTTGATTATCTATCAACTTGATTAAGTTGAGTTGTAATAGTAAAATAAAATGTATTCGTTTGTGTTGATTTGATTCCGACAAAAAAATAGAATTCTCAAGATTTTTGATTTCACCCCGTATCATGTCACTTAAAGATGTAGGTTATAGACAATAAAAACCCTTTATTTTACCAATACGAGTAGCACGCATCCAGTCAGACCGATAGGATAAATACATGTTCAGATTGTTATCTCCAGAATTATTTCATTAACGTATGACTGAGGAGGATACCACTATCATAAGATAATGGTATCCTCTTCAGTCTCGTAGGATTCACGCGTTGCCCAGTAGGTACTCGTACAGATATATTTATAGGTACTTACTAATAATAAAACTGAAAAATATTTATGTTTGATAGCCCAATTCTTGAGGCTACCAATATAATAGGCTATTTTACTTCATGCTAGAACCTAACTTAGGGGGCTAAGCAAAAAGAAAAAAAGTCAGAAAGAACGGTAAGCGAAAACGAAGTAATAGCGCGGGTGGGCGATGCGATGCGACAGGATAGGTCGGGAGAACAAGAATCTATACTAATAATGAAGCAGAAGATTTTCTTTTTTTTTGTTATTTTGAACGCGCTAATCTCTGGAACTACTAGCCTGAATTTAAAAAATATTTTTGCAATTGATAGTCCGATTCTTGAGGAAGGTTATAGACTATTTTACTTCATGCTAGAACCCTTAGGAATTGAGCAAAAAAAAAGTCAGAAAGAAAGCTAAGCGAAAACGAACTATAGCGCAGGCAGGCGATGTGATGCGACGGGATAGGTCGGGGGACAAGAATCTATATACTAATAATAAAGCTTAAGAGATTCTTTTTTTTTGTTAGTTTGAACACACTAATCTCTGGAACTACCAGACTGAATTGAAAAAAATATTTTTGCATTTGATAGCCCAATTCTCGAGGAAGATTAAAGGCTTCTTTAACATCACGCTAGGACCCTTTAGTAGCTAAACATAAAGAAAAAACGCTATATAGGCAAAAATGAAGTATCTAATAGCTCAGGCAGGCGATGCGATGCGACGGAATGGGTCGGGGGACAAGAAATTCACGCGGATGAAGTCACGGGCAGAAGCTAGTAACAAATAAGTCGATGACGTCAAAGCTGCATCTTTTAATCAATGTACTACTAAACTTATAGAGTCGACATACTATTGAAGTGTACGCCTGGGCATTCCCCACAAAGAAGACATTGTCCGTAGTCATAAAGTCTCAATAATTAATGTTGGCAACATTCAACAAACAATCCTCACTACTATTCATAAATTATAAGTTTTTCATTCAACACTTGCGTATAGGTAATGAATTAATTAAGAATTAAGAACATGATCTAATGTAAGAGAGTTCGGAACATATCGCATGCGCCGGCGCACGCAATACATCTGCATCCGCATTTTAATAGGTATTACTCGCGTAACAATAACAAATCGTTTGTTTTTCGAGGAAATTCTACACTTACACTAACATTTTGATTAATTAATATTACACTAGTTGTTTCCAACAGCTATATCATTGTCCAATTTTATGAATGTATTTTCTGGTGAGAAGTTGTTGAGGCTTGAACATAGAAGGATTCATGCTTGAAAAACGTTTTGGTTATGCTTGGATGATGTTTGAGCATTTCATTTGGTTAATTATGACTACCTACAAACTAGGAGAGTTGAACTCTCGTTTTCTATTGAAATGACATGAAGCACAGTTAAAATAAAATGTAACTGGGCCAAAGAGATTTAAAGCTTCCCGATTGTGACTAGGTATTTCAAAAGCTCTGGCTTAAATTTCTTCTTGCAATACTTGTCGTTAAGGTATATAAATTATGCAATCGGCGAGTTTTTATTTAGAGGCGTATGTTTTTACATTGCGTGTGGATATACTTTCATTATTTTTATAAATTTATACAAACTGTCTTAGCCACGGTTAGGAAAAATATAAATGCATGATAACTAAAGAAAATTGAACATCTTGTCAAAAACAAAAAAATCAATCTGCCTAGCCTTTTCCCAACTATATTGGGGTCGGCTTCTGGTGTAACGGATGCAGCTGAATACCAGTATTTTACATGGAGCTACTGCCTATCTGACCTCCACAACCCAGTAACTGTGTAATACGATACCCCTTGGTAAGACTGGTTGTCAGATTTTCGGGGTTCTGACGACCCGTAACGACTGTCAAAGATCCACGAATGACAGCCGGGACCAACGGCTTAACGTGCATTCCGAGGCACGGAGGAGTCTCGTTATGTAAAGATGGTCACCCATCCACAGACCAACCCCGGCAAGCATAGCTTAACCTGATGGCTCGACCCGTGCGGCAGTTATTACTTAGCCACGAGCTCCTCAAACAAAAAATAATACAATCTACAAAACAATAGGTACTAATTTGTTTTTAATTAGCGAGCGTCCGAAACCCTCAAATCTCCTGAGACTACCAAGATACCGAGCTTTTAGTGACGGGGTCGCGGGATGTAATGTGTTTATTTAATTTCAATCTGTATAATCCACGATCTATCTACCAGTAGTATGAAGCTCCACTAACCCGTCGGTGCAAGTGCAAAATGAATACAGTTCGGAGCCGTTGAAATCTAGACTTTACAGTGTTGATCCTAGATTTTAATATGCAGAGTTTTCTTCTGTTTTTCCTGAATAGGAACCCCTATTTTGAGACCTTCAGCAAGGCTCGTTAGTTGAGTGGTCAGGACGCCTCTTCACAAAGGTGGTCGTAGGTTCTAATCCTCCACGAGCTGCCTATTGAAGCAGTTTTTAATTTATATTATAGGAAGGGTTAAATAATAAACAAAACTCAGGTCATTCACACTAGAGCTTTTTGCTATAAAAGCTCCTGGTTTCTAATTTCAGTACGAAGAGCGTAGTCGGGCAATCAGCTCAGCATTTTTTCTTATTATTTTTCCTGTTTGTTATTAAGAACTTACCCTTGTATTCTGCTGCTTGTGCCAATAAATCAAAAGTAGAAGAGGAACCGGGACGACCAGATAACGAAAACAAAACCTTACCGAAATCAAATAGTTTTCAATCACGCCATCCAATAGTTTGCTTTACGTTTGGCTTCTATAAACCACTACTTCTATAAACCTTGTTCCTCATGGGATACCACACCAACCCACATTAGGGGATGATTTTTCAAAATCATGCTTTAGAGCTCACCTTCGATAATTATGACATTCTTGTTCAAAATTTCATAATTCTGGACGCAGGAGGTTGAGACTATGCATGGGTTGTCTAACTGTGAATTAATCATTTTTATTAAGTAGATTGAAGAAGTTTATCCAGTTTATATATACATCGCAGCTATCTGGTTAAATTAGCCAGCTAATTGACCTATCCAATTAAATAGTTGAAGGACACGTTTAACCAGATGGCTGAATGTCGTGTAGTCATTTAGTTATACTGGGTGAAATAGGTTAGGTTAGGTTATCTTAGCTGGCTAATTTAACCAGATGGCTGATACATACTCGTACATATTTTTATCCTCTTTAATCCAAAGCTAAACTAGTATTAACATTATAATATAATATCATTATATATACTAAAACTAATATTATTATTATAACGAGAAAAGATTTGATATTTTGTATGTTTGTATATTTTTATGTGTTATAAATGCGAAAGTGATTTTGATTGTTTTTTTGTCACGCCTTCACGCTAAAACGGCTGAACAGATTTGGATGAAAATTGGCACACGGGTAGACCATGACCTGGGTTAGAAAATAGGATACTTGTATCCCGATATACCCACGGGATCGAAACATACGCGTGTGAAACCGCGGGGCACTGCTAGTAGATAATAAGTATTAGACACCCGCTTCTGCCCGCGGCTTCGCACGCGTGGATATCGGACATTATCCCACGGGGACGTGCTACCGGGATAAAAGTATCTTATATCCCAGGTAATGACCTGGGACACGGATAGAATAGGCTTATCCGACCTATCCATATACATATAATCCAAATCACGGCATAATTGACGGCACGGTTGGCGCAGTGGTTAAGCGATTGACTGCTGCGCTGCGTGTCGCGGGTTCAATTCCCGCACGGAACAAATATTTGTATGACCTACAATTAGTGGTTCCGGGTCTGGCTGTTTGTGTATGTGAGTTTAAATGTATGTAAACGCACCCACGATACAGGAGAAAATCCTAGTGTGGGGCAACGTATTATTAAAAAAAAAAAAAAAAAGTGAAAGGTAACAGACAGACATGCTCGTAACTAAAGCAAATAATCCATATTTTTGTAAGGTTTTTATGGTTCCAAATGTCTTAATTTAAAAAAAAAAAACATTCGAAGTTTATTTAAAATACTCTAGTGCTGCCATTGACCACGATAAATCTACATTTTAACTGTTCTGGGTTATTTTATAACTTTAAGTTTTAATTCTAATAGCTGTTACGAGTGGACCGATTTTAATTAAATAAATACAAATATAAATATTATCTTAAGTTATGCTCTGACTCTTGTAATTTCCTATGCATTAAATCTTTTTAAAAGAGGTAAATAAAAATATCAATAATCGTGTGAATTTTAAAATCTACTTCTATTTTACCCCATTATTTTTGTATTTCAAACCCAAGGCTTTTTGAATTTTCATATTCCTAATAAGAAATGCTAAGTTTTCCATACAAACTTTCATCCCTTTAGTATAATTTGAAATCCGTTCAGTGGTTTAGGCGTGAAAAGGTAACGTAAAGACAGACAGACAGACAAACTTACTTTCGAATTTGTAATATTAGTATGGGATAGAATGGATTTATGAGTTGAGGTAGATTCTACTGACGTAGGTATTCTATGACCTAAAAAAAACATCTTTTACAATAACAGTTGAACTAGTCAAAGATTTTAGGCAATGATACATTATTTATTAGCACCGATTTGTTCCGTAAGAGCTCCATTTTAGATTTGGATACGGTACTTAAGAGGGAACAGGGGCTGCGAGGAATTTTAAAAATAGGTATTTGAAGAAACTATTGCCGTCGCGCTGCGCCCGAAAAACCGAGTTAAATCCCGTAAAGTGCGATAGGGACAACTGCAGCTCAGACCGATTATATCACAAAATTTTTGACGAAAGCGACGTTTGGCATTCTCTTTTTTTCTCCTCGAAAACTAAGCCGATTTAATATCTTTTTACATTAAAATTTTAAGAAAGAGTATGTCTAGGTTCCTATTATTTTATTTTATGCTAAAAACTTTTCCGAATTAGTCTGGTAGTCCTCTAACCACGGCGGTAAAAATGGGGCATTTTTGTAATTTTAGAGGGTCATAGTTTCCTTACTTATTAATTGCTGAAAAAAAGGAAATGACAGGGACATGCCTATAGAGACCCTGATTTTATACAAAAAAAAATGACAGCTCTAGAGGCATTATTCAGGAAGAAAAACGGGGAATACGTGTTTATGGAGAATCGCGGGCCCTGTTCCCTCTTAAAAGTTAAATAAACCTCTCGGTTAACTGAACATTGTATTCGTTGAACTCTTTTGTTCGCGGTTCAGTTATCTTGAGAGGTTAAAGGAAGTGGCTAGTTAAAACATTATTAGATCTACTTTTGTGTAGCTTTTATTTAACATGACGAGTATGTTTATTTATATATTGATGTATTAGTAGCACAATGCATGTGTAACATTAATTGAAAAAAAACCGGTCAAGTGCGTGTCGGACCACGCACAATGAAGGATTCCGTAGTTGTGATGAATTTATCGCAAGAATAAACTAAAGTTTGTAGTTGTAAAACATTTTCTCCCTTAAGGAATGTATGGGAAACATGTTTTTGCAACCGCAAATGTAAGTTGGTCGATTATTACTCGTTAACTTGTACAGCCTACTTAGTAGCTGTGATAGTTTTCCGTTTATATTTCGTTATATACATATATTACTGCAGTGAATTTTTTCACATATTTCAAATTTAGCTTTTTAAATCACTTTTTATTAAATTTTTAATAAATAAACCAAACACGTTGCACAACAAAACTCTTTAAATCTTTACATAATAAGCCCATTGGTATTTCCTCTAGAAAAAAACTTGTATAAATTCCTTGCTTACGATAAATACGAAGATATAAGGAACGATTACGTCGCCATTAACTACGGCAGCTATCCGTGACCGTGGACGGGGAGGGAGCCTTGCACTTGCGCCTGCGCATGCTTCGCTGCACTATGTTAGTGTACTCATGCACTCGTGAGGTGCGATACTTGGGTCGAGCTGTTCTATGACTAGGTAATGCTCTTAAATCACCAAGACGAAGTCCTTGAATCAAAAATATTAGTACCGACATTTGTATATAAATAAAATATGGTAAGTTCATTTTGGACTTGTAGAAATGACAGCAAAAACAAATAGTTTCGTTTAAAAAAAAAGTATTTTTATTTCAATGTTATGAAAAAGTCGGATTAGTTATGTGGCCATTTTTAAACTACTTATAAGTATTTTTTAATCTACACATCTGCTTATCATTATCAAGTTGTGTATTAACTATAATGAAAAGTTTAAGTTCCTACCTGATTGTACATCTAAAGATGTGTCTGAAATTTAAAATTTAAAAGATATCAATCAATAATCAAAGAAAAACTTTTAAAACTATATCGGTGCCTTACCCTACAACAAAGTACAGCCACATCAGATGAATAAAGATACTCGAGCCTAACCTAGTCACTTTCTCGTGTTAAACCGTTTCCGCGGTCGTTTACATTCTCGAGTCGTATTTTGTTCTATCAGAGCCTGACAAGTGGACAAACCGGCCGAGGCTGGTTGTAGCTCGAAGCGATGCTCCACAAACTCGAAGCTAAGCTTCTAGAATAGCATCTAAAACGCTTTCACGTCCGGCACACACCATTATCAGTTATAAACGGTCGCATTAAACGCTGGTGTAACAAAACGTTTACCTACTTTGTCGTGCCGTGTCGTGTCGGGTAAGACATGCGACATGTTGTGTAACTCTTAGACGGTATTACGGGGCGACGGACAGACGTTTGATAACATGTAATTTATTTGTAACGACTTTCAAGGGCTTTTATTTATGATATAGACGTCTTTATTTGTTAATTGTTTTGAATTTGAGGCTGGCTTTTAGTGGTTTTGTGTTGGTTATCGTACTTTTTTTGAAAGTTTGTAATTACTTTAAGTTGTGTTTCAGCAGAGGAAGAGCTTTCAATAAGATTTTGTTCGGTCGCAGAAGGTGTAAAACATATTTATTGTTATTAAAATTGCTGTCAGCTAATGAGAATAATACGTACAACTATGTGGAACACAATTAAGTATTATAAACGCAATATTCTTCGTGTTTCAAAAAATGTTCTGTGATCTATTTAGGATAGGGCTTCTGTCTGTCTAAATTCAAATGTAGCACCTGAAATCCGCCATTTTCTTCGGATGTTACAATTATCCTCAAGTTAGACGAAACAATGACCCTAGACATTCGTGTGGCAGCCGGAACCGACTGGTTAACAAGCTATCGAAGACACGGAGATGCCTTTTTTTATTATTTTATTAATGGTTTTCTTTTATTACCACTAATAATAGGTTTAGATTAACAATTCCTGTAACCTACATACCCACATATAAGCAATATTCCGTGGCGTAAACATAAGTGGTTAAATAAGTGGTTTTTATTCAACTGTTGTGTAAACGGCGGCTTCCCACTTTCTAGCGTTTGATGCTTACTGTCCATCAAGCAACCTCACTACAAACGCTGCAACTTAATAAAACAGAGCCAGCCTTGCTTCCTTAAATAGCAATGTATGTGTATTATTATTACACTGAGTTTTAAATACCTACACAATGGAGATGAGATTATTATTAACTTATGGTGTCTGTAGAATACAATAAATCAATAACGATATCTTTAATATATATTTTTTTATTTATAATTTATGTCCTCAATATGTATAAAATTTCAACAACCCAACATAATTATAAAACAATAGTTACCTACATGCCGTAGACGACTTCATCCAATAAATGAATTGTTTATTTATCGCATGCTTTTATGTATTTTGGTGTGACTTTTTGTTTGTGAAACACCGCAACATCAAAGTATGGATAACAAAAATGTTCTGAATGAAACATAATTTTATTTAAAAAGATTTTCAACAGTTTCAACGCCCCTACGTTAAGAGGTCACACTCACACACTTCAAACCGATATCCATCGCCCATCGCTTACATAAACGGTGCCGCGGCACCGTGAGTCTCATAAGTACCTCTCTTCTCACTTAGACAGTTTCACCTGTAGTTCCCACACTAAATGGGAACTCGCTATTAAAATGTTACGAGGCAGTAACCAGGGTAATTGTGACCAATTTTTGAACGTTTTTATTACCCATGCAACTAACAAAAGTGTTATCTGGAGCAGTTAAGGTGGGTGCCACGCTTCAGTGATCCACTTTTTAGTGAAAAGGGTATCGATCGCTCAATGTTAATCTGAAATCAATTTGCTAAGACTGAACTCTGAAATAGAATCTCTAGGTTTACGTACTGGTGCCGTCTATCGTCCAGGAAAATAAGTAGGTACTTAAGCGCGCTTATCCTAAAAGTTGGCAACGTCGCAAATAGCTGTCAAATATTTACCTGTTTTGATTAATTTGGCAATTTTACTGTATGGAAATTTGAAATGTGGCAAAGTGCAAATTGAAATGCAATAATTGGTATCGTAACACAAAATATTTAGTTTTAGATGTAACTTTCCGAATGCCTTTTTTTACACCTAAAACGGTTACAATATCAAATTCAGTGTTATATTTGCTACTTTCAGTATAAACGCTTTTAATATGAAAGAGTAGAATATCTTAGGTCCAAAAAAATGTTAAGTAAGTGCAGTTAAGTGCTTCCTAAACTAAATGAAAAAAGGACAAAGTCAAAAAATCCCGTTTTTCAGCAAATTCACACATCTTTAAAAGTGTTTAAAGAAAGAACCACAATATACAAATACATATTAAAAATCTTCCTTCAATCTAGTCTAACAAAGTAATTTTTGGTTGAATTAATAAATCACTTTCGCGATCGCATTTCCCTGATTTGCGGCGCATTTTCATGAGTTTCACCGGCGCGAGCGCGGCGTAAGTACAGGAAATACGACGCGCGCGCACGCAACGCTCTAAACGCTCACTACGCGGGAATACTGCGCTATGTGCTTACATTGTGCGATAACACTTTTATATCCAAATCTACTTAATAAATATCTTAAATTCTTTAATATCCAAATCTATTTAATTTTAATATCTTAAATTCTTTTACTGACTGACAAAACACATAACGGCTGGGTCTAGAAGCAAAGTTTTTGCACAAGAGTTACAAATGTGACCAAGGTGAGCACTAAGGAATGATTTTTGAAAATTCATCCCTTAAAGTTTGCATGAAAGTTCGTCATTTTTGCCAATGGAAAATCCCATCGGGCACACGACTTGCGAAAGTGAGTTTGTATGTTTGTCACGATTTCACTCTAAAACAGCTAAACATATTTGGATGAAATTTGGCACATGGGTAGACCATGACCTGGATTAGGACATAGGATACTTTTGATTCCGATGTTTCCACGGGATCGATACTTATGCGGGTAAAACCGAGGAGCACAGCTAGCAATAGTTATTATAAATGCGAAAGTGAGTATGTTTGTTTGTTTGTTACGCTTTCACGTTAAAACGGCTGAACGGATTCGGATGAAACTTGGCACAAGGATAGACCTTAACCTGGAGAAGAACATAGACTTTTCATCTTGGATCGCAGACGAAGTCACGGGCAACAGCTGGTTATAAATATACAAAGATTATATTTTTCTGTCATTTCCGTTGGAAAATGGATAGAAGCATCCATAACTTCCGATTAAAAGACTAACAAAGAAATGGAACCATACGTACGAGAACCAATGCTCTAGAAGCCCTCGAACTTACCCAACGTTTGAAGTGGGAACCAACAGGAAGAACACCGGAACGTTGGGTAGATGAAATCAATAAAAGCAATTATGGGCAAGGACTTTCTTTTCTCAATTTGGCTTGTGCTATTTCGTGTCAGGTCCAGATGCATATATTTCTTGATATCATAGTTGTGTGTTGGAGACGGTAGCCCGTAGCAGCTGGATGAGAGTAGCCGACGCTCGAGTTCATAAATGGCTTGCGATTGGACAGGCTTATGTCCATCAGTAGATGTCTTAAGCAAATAGCTGGCATCGGCTGTTGATGATGACGATGAGAATAGAGTACGTGAATTTATACTAATAAATTCAAAATATCTGAAAATAAGCGAATCTTGTAGGCTATTGCATGTTGAAATATAAATTTGATAGAATTTTATGTCTATGGTATTTACTGGCTGGAATTCTGTTTATGATTTGAATTGACGATTTAAAAAGAAATTGATAGAAGAATGTTTTTGAATATTGTCTGATGTATTGTGACATGGAAAATTATATATAGATTTACGATTTACCAAAACGTTTTAGGAGAAAGGTCTAAAGTTTTACAGGGAATTTTTGATAAAGATGTTTGATTAAAAGTAGCTACAAATTTAATAAACAATATATAATTATTATGAAGTACAAGTGATGTCAGTGTTTTAATTTAAAGATTAAGGAGGATCCTGGGGTAAGAAAATGGTTGATTATAGAAAATAAAAGATACATGAAATAGTGGAATAATTAATTACAATAAAATTGCAATACCTACCTAAAATAAAAAATGCTTTCTCTAAAATATGCGATATCTATGGTCCACTAATGGCTTCCTAGTGTTATGATAAATCTTCGCGAGCGCTGGACAAGACGATGCAAATCTAAGTAGAATATCATATGGAATAGGAATCGCAGCAGCGTCTAGTGCTTATTTCCTAGGTATTACTTTTATATCCAGGAAGCAATTGAGATAGCATCAAAGTGTATAAAACTATTACAGAACGTGGTGATGACTGTGCGATAGTGCTCACCTTACTATAGAAATTTATTTGTCTACTAATTTCTGCTCGCGACTTCGTCCGCGTCAAATTTAGGCCCCCGACCCACCGCGTCGTATCCTATCGCTCGCGCGCGCTGTTACATCATTTTCGCTTAGCGTTCTATCTGACTTTTTTTCTTTTTGCTCGGCTTCTATGGGTTGTAGCGTGATGTTAAATACCTTAAAACCTCCCTCAAGAATTGGGCTATCAAATGCATTTTTTTTTAGATTTTTAATGTGTAACATCTTTCCTCTCTCTTCCTGCTGTCTGTGGGAGTGATTTCGTGAAAAGGGACGGAAATGTGTAACAGGAAACCGGGGACACGCACGCTCTTTGATTTGACCATTTCTGTACAATAGATTAAATAGAAAACTTAGTATTTATAATTTAAATTACTTTAGCTGTAAAAAAATTATACTAGAATATTTACTAACCATAGATTATGCACAGACAGAAGATCTACTTGTTGTCTGCAAATAGAATCGCTAACATGCCATTTTACTTTGATTGACCTAATTTTATTTTAGTTTATATAGGTACTTTAAACTCCTTGTTAATTTATTACATAAAGTATTGCACTTCCTAGCCTGAAGCACAGGTTCAACCTAGTTCAGGCAATTAAACAAATGTGCTCTATTTTAATTATTAAGATACTTATTGTAAATGTGCCCCTTTTTATAAATAAACGATTTATTATTTATTATTATAAGCGCGCGTGGTTCTAGGGTTGGCCGTCAAATGGTAAAAACCCATTTTGCGAGAGTTTGGTACTGTCACCCAAGATGTCAGGTGTTACACATCATATGCGACTACTGTAAGGCGCACTCGTTATTATTGAAAATGAAAAATGAAAATGAAAAACGTAAAATCATTTATTTGCATATAATATTAAATCCGATTGGTACTTCCAGAGATGACCCCTACATACAAACATTTTACCTCTTTATAATATTAGTTTACATATCGATTTAGGATTGAGGTGCTCGTGGCTAAGTAATAACAGCCGCACGGGTCGATCCATCAGGTTTTAAGCTAAACTTTGGGGGTTTGATCTGTGGATGTGACCATCTTTACATACCAAGACCCCTCCGTGGCTCGGAAAGCACGTTAAGCCGTTGGTCCCGGCTGTCATTCGTGGATCTTTGACAGTCGTTACGGGTCGTCAGAAGCCCAAAAGTCTGGCAACCAGTCTTACCAAGGGGTATCGTATCACCCAGTTACTGGGTTGTGGAGGTCAGGTAGGCAGTCCCTCCATGTAAAATACTGGTATTCAGCTGCATCCGGCTAGACTAACAATAGATAAACATATTAACTAACTGGAAAAAACAAATACAAAAAACCCGTAAAAAAAATTCAAAATTCTCATACGCTCTCCGAGAAATTAAAAAGACAACCAATCTACAAACTGCCCTCACCACCTATTATGCGTATGCATAACTCTCTGGGGAAATAGACGCACTGACACTCTATACCCTACAAAATAAATTAGTTAGAATCTTGTTATAAAACATAATATTAAAACTCTCCCCAGTATTTACTTTCAAGAAATATATAAATTTGTCCGTAAGCATCCAGAGTTCTACACAAAACGCGAAGACATCCAATCACAATACACACTTAGGCACAAATCTAGGCTAAACATACCAACATCCAAACTAAAAATACATTCTACAATTCCCTACGTAATGTGTATAAAAATATATAACAAGCTACCTGAAATAATAAAGAAAGAAGAAAAGTTAAATATATTTATAAATAAACTTAAAAAAATTACTGATAAACAAATGCTTTAACTCCTTAGATGAATATTTAAATGATAAACATAAATAATAAAAACAAAAATCACGCAATTTATAGGTATGTTTAAAATAATATTAATGATACAATAATGATTAATAAATAATATATAATAGTAATAATTATTGAATAATATAACAAAAATAGTATCTAACAAATTAAAAAATATAGCAATAATATTTATTCAAAGAAAAGCAATTTATACAAACAAATTAAATACATAATTATGTACAGGTACATAAAATAATCTAAAACATTACATAAATAATAGATAAGCGAAATATTTAGTATCTTATTCGCGATCTCCTGACTTTGATTATAAATAGGTACGTAAGTTAAAACTTGTTCCCACAAAAACAATTTAATTATCTAGTAAAACAGGAATTCGTCTCTCCTATGCTTTGGCTGTGCCCTACAGGGTCCATAATGATCTAAATTATATAATTACCACCTAAGTAGGTACACATTATGGTAAAGCAATAATATATATTGAGTATTGATACTGGAAGCCGACCCCAATATAGGTACATAGTTGGGAAAAGGCTATAGATTTAATTTACAACCGGTCACGGCTTCACAGGGTAAAACTACCTGGCAAGTAATAAAATAATATAATTCTAAGTAGATGTAGGTGTCCACTGTTACCTCAATTGAATTATGAGTTAATTGTCTTTATGTAGGTACCAAGTAAGCACACACGCGTATTACGTAATACTAAAATTACTTAGTTTAAAAACAGCAGATATAATATTCAGGCAAAAAAAAAAACCAGCACTGTTGTCGACTGGCATCACTGCCTCGTTGGGTTAGAATGCCCTACCGCCGCCGGGCCTTCCAGATCACTAAAATTGGCAATACAAAGGTGCATTTTAGCGGTCTTTGGCTAAATGCCTGTTTATTAAAATATAGAATTCATCAGTATAATCTTGTCTCATCTTAACTAGACTACCTACCGTTTAACCCTCCCGACGTCTACTTCTTCGACAGCTATCCCTCTTAATCTCCAATAAGTTGAAAACCATTGAGCTACATGAGACAAAGCTTGAGTGTTAAATAAAAAAAATACAATATCGTCATCAGATCGAGGCAGAATAACGGCAAACGGATCCGACGCATTCCACATATAGAAACAAATAGTAGTTAAAAAAACCGTATCTTTAATCGAAACACGTGGGTATCTATCTGAGTTCATTCACTGGCCCACTGGGTCGCGCATTCCCCAACTTTTAACGGTCCAGAGCCCTTATTATGAGAGGCAATATTCAAACTAAAGATAAAAGGTAAAAAAGGGCCGATACGAGTTGCCTGCGCAGGCGCAGTACGGAGAGGCATCAATCTGGGGCCATGCTAAAGCCCACCGGCACACCCCGGCCAGTTTTTTTTTTCAGATTATTAGGCCACATTAAAATATCGGCCAGTGAGTATAAAACTTTTGGTATAAATGCTGTATTTTTTTTTGTTTAGGTGCCGTATGTTTTAGTATAAGCGCTGTATGTTTTAGTCGCGCTCTTTTTGGTCAATATTAGGAAATAAAGAAGATAATTTGTTATTTGGAAAATCGTATAGGTATCTGTATTAGCACGCATCCGATAAAACTACCTAATATCTCTGCTTTTTTACATTACCTAACATTATTCCTACCAAAGTATTCCGCGGTCGAAAAAGAAAATTAACAACTAAAACAAAACGAATAAAAGCACATGAGTAATATTTATAAACATCAGCTTATAAATGATGACCTGTCCTACAGCGGAACAGTTATAAATGTCTTGATATTTCCTCCGCCACAATCCCTATTTATTATAATGAAACCGAGAATCCTATTTATAATACTTTATCTCAACACAATTATCAAACATTGGGAACCGCTTCATTTGAGAAGAGGTCTCCTTAAGATTTATTATGTACAAGGAAGAAGGCTCGGTCGTCTAGTAGGGTTTATTAGAAAGTCGGCTTATCTGAACATTTTTTGTGTTACGGTAAATCGGCTTGTCGGTCGTTTCCTTCGGCGGCCGTTCCGGGCCCGTCGCTGGCCGGTCGCTGCCTTGAGCCTTCGTGTTGACAACTTGAAGCTACACCATACATTACTTTAGTTAAGATTTAAAACTTTATACCCTAATGGGTACTGCTGATTATTCAGTCGTCAGATAAATGTATCTGAGAAATAAATATGATACTTTTTCAGCTTTCCTTTTGGAAATATGGCAATTGCAATATTTATACTTCAGATAAGAGCTATGACGATAAAAAAAATGGCTATGACGATTAAATATCATTATTTTAACGAAGCCAGATATCCGAGGCTTGCAGCACAAGCTACAAGATGAAGTCTTGACAACGCTGGTTGATTTAAATATCATGTAATTAATACTCCACAGTCCACAATAAATAACAATATCGCCATCTATGCAGTGAATGGAGAATCTTTGCGAAGTGAACGTTGGCAATACTTTCGCTTGCTAGTTGAGACTGCGCCTACGCTGCTACTAAATCCTCTAACCAATAACGGTCAAGTCAGCTGTTTCTTTGCAACGTCTTAGCTCTAGGTGGTGCTGTTTCTACTAAATGCTATGGTTTGCCTTAATAATTTTAAGATCATGTGAATGGAACCAACGCAAATAGATATGCTAAATAGGTTCGTGGAGAAAAAGAATATCTATCTATCTATAGATTATATCTATCCAAAGTATCCCAATCTATAGCACCTCCCACACACAGACACATATTTTGTAAAGAAACAAGATAAGAATAATGTCCGAATGTGAGTTCACACCAAATGAATGTTACTATCAATTTGACTATCAATTACCAAAGACAAAAATAAACTGTACCTAAGCACAAAACATGAACTGTCAAAATAAAAAAATGCCGATTAAAACGACTTAGAAAATAAAAATGTCTGTAAGTATCTATCTAAAATCACAGAGGAGTGACCAAAGGGATACATAAACCTGCCGGTACCGTTATAGAAGACATTCCTTATGAAGCAATAAAAGCGTCATTGCCATTCAACAAATGACTACCGTCAGGACTTGAGACTTCATTAATTATAATAGTTTAGAGAGATTGGACGATATTATGTAAACTGTCTGGGAATCACTGGGTACAATCCGCGGCCGCGCGGGGGGTGGTACCCGCCGTTACAATATACCACCCACCTGGACCCACATGGGTATCATAAACAAAATATATATTATGGAAGCAATATTCTGTTTTAAGAGCCACTTATTTATCATAATAATGAAGAATCAAGGACTGCTTAGGTTTACAGACTTCTTGTTTTCTTTTGAAACAGGTTTTGTAGTGATGGTTCTTAGACATGCTTTATCAAAATCGGTTCAGTCGTTTGAAGATTATCAGCTCTTTTCTAGTTGATGAATGGATGTGAGCGTCTTCCACAGGTCGATCGATTTGAAATTTAATATTCTGTTACTTCAATGATATTAGAAGAACATAGTAACCTTGAACTGATGCTGCAGCATCACCAAGAATTTGCAGGATACCCAACTACTACCTTACTATCTTACAGCACAGTTATCGTGTTTGGGCTCATTGGAATGGTCTCAATGAATAGGTTATAGATAGATGATGAACAGGGTCTGGTGATGGAGTAGGAAAGAGAATTCAGGAAATGTCTGTGTTTAAATTTTAATAGAATTTCACTTGTTGATTTAATTAAATGAATGTCACTAATCGATACTTTTAGACCTAAATGTTGCATAGCACATTGTGAATCCTGTCCCCATAACCTTGAAATAACTAATTACAAATGACATCTATAAGTACATATTAGAAAACAAAGTCACTTTTCGCATTTTGTCTGTATGTCCACGTTGTTCTTCTAAATAAATAAATAAAAAATAAATAAATAAAATACGCAACGGATTTTTACGACGGATTTTTCAACATAATTTATAGAATGTATTCCGGAAGGTTAATGTTTATAATTAAACTTATAAATAATTAAGAAATCTTGAAGTTTTGTCAAGTCGTAAAAATCTCGCCACGCAGGGGCGCGCGGGCGGGTCGCTAGTTAAGTTATAAACTACAAAAAAATCCTAAATTTTTTAACATTAATACTACATATTGTTTTTTATACTTTGTAATAATTAATGAAATCTTAACTAATATTATAAATGCATTTTATTTGTTACGCTTTCACGCTAAAACGGCTGAACGGATTTGGATGAAATTTGGCACAATTCCTTTTTACACCATGACATAGAAAAGGATTAAGGATACGTTTTATCCCTCTCTACCTTTTTAGCTTTCTCTCTCTCTGCTCTTTTTAGTTATGACCGTCACGACCATTGCTCAAGTTTCAATTAGAATTCATAAATGTTCAGTTTATTTCAATCCCTCAGGTAGACGCGAATTTGAGTCGACTTGGTAGATTTAGATCTTTAAATATAAGTAATTTAACCCCCAGTGCAGTCAGAGAGGTGGATTTGAAGGGCCTAACTGCGCGTCGGCCATCCCAGACGAGTGCAGCGATTTATTGTTGTATTTTTGATGGCTAGTTTGATGGAGATGGGTCGGGATTTCGGTTACTTCGTAAAATCTGTTTAACTTTTTAGATCACCAGATTTTTTCTGTTGGAGATATTTTAGTTTTACTTGGTGATATTTATTTCACTTCTACTCGTCAGGTAAACTTGATAGCAGGGTGAATTTTCTAACTGTTCTGATGAAATCTGGAACGATAAGAAACTATAGCTTTTGCCCACAGCTTCGCCACCGTGGACGTCGGAAATTATCTCACGGGAACGCACTACCGAGATACAAAGTATCCTATGTCCTAACCCAGGTCATGGTTTATCCATTTACCTTTAATCTAAATCTGTTCAGCCGTTACGGCATGAAAAGGTAACAGACAGACAGATAGGCATATAATGAATTCAAATAATCATGTATAGGGTTACATACCTCAAAATGGAAAATTGTAACCCCTATACTTTGTTATCTCTTTGTTCCTTCAGTTTCCTGTACGTTGCCAGGGGCCACGGTATCCCTTTTGGACTTTCCCGCGACCCCGACAGGCATCGGTCCTGTCGGACCCCGTCAGTTGTGCTGACATCTCTTTCAGGCGCGCGTGGGACACAACGTGCCGTCGTCGACCCGGGCCTGGTGCTGCGGCGGTAGGGTCGTGAGGGCGCGAGATTTGCCTCTCTCTCACGCGTTCCGCCTCCTCCTTCGCGAGCATTACTGCTTCGCAGAAGGAGGTAACGGACTCCCATGCCCTCTCGCTCCGTACCATGGCCTGGACCAGGGCCGGACGCGAGAGATCACCGCCACCGATCGCCTCCACGAGGACATGGCGATGCTCTGCCGAAGCCGGGCAGACCTCCACCGTATGCTCCATCGTGTCCTCCGGGCGATCCACGCAGTGATGACACCTGGGCGTTTCCTCCCGCCTTATCCGGAACAGGAACCTCCCAAAACAACTGTGTCCGGCGAGGACGCCATGGCACCTCTCATTCCTCAAATAGGAGACTTATCGCCGCAATTGTGTTGTTCCCCTATTTTACCCTCTTAGGGGGTGATTTTACACAAATATGCGTAATTTTTCATTTCTTACCAAAAGTATAAATTTGAATTTAATTATCCCTAACTTAAGGAATGCTGGGTTCCCCATACAAACTTTCAACCCTAATCAATTCAAAAAAAAATATGGTTGATAAAGAAAAAGGAAAATACACACATCAACACGGTCTAGGGATATTTCATACTCAATTAAATAACTCGAAAAGTACTGGCCGCATTGGAATCTTTTATACACCGATTTGTTTGTAATTTATCTCAGACTAATTCCAAATTAAAATTTTTGAAAATTCTTTTGTTTCGTTGGCATAAAAATGTCTTGATGTATAGGAGAGGGAATTTTCATTTGTGCGAAATTTAGAAAACAATACGAATTACGTTTAGTTACAGTTTTTTTTCATTTTTAAACGAAAGATAAAGTTAAAATTGAGGTATTGTAGCCATGCAACGCCGACATTTGACGAGGGCGGAGATGTTACGAGCTGTGGGAATGCTGGAAGCTGGATCTGTTCAGCTTAATGTTGCTGAGGCCATAGGGACCCATCAAAATGTAATTTCAAGATTGTGGACACGCTATCGTGCCACAGGTGAAGTAGCGGAGAGGCACGGGGGCCAAGTCGCATCACTACCCCCAGACAAGACCGATTTTTGCAAATTACTGCGCGAGCTCAACCAAATGCAACGGCGACTCAATTGGTCCAAAGGCTGCGAGTGGAACACCAAGTGCTTGTGAGTGACCAAACTGTAAGAAGGCGACTGCATGAAAGCAATCTACGCTCTCGTAGACCACTCCGGGTCCCACCTATACGGAGAGGCAATCGTGGACGACGATTAGAATGGGTTCGGAACCATGTGGACTGGGGCCGTGAGCAATGATCCAATGTGCTGTTCACGGATGAATCCAGGTTCGGCTTCCATCCAGATTCACGAAGGACGCGTGTTTGGCGAGTTCCTGGACGATGGAGCCGTCTCCAGAACCCTCAGGAAGTTCACCCATACCAAGGAGGAACAATTATGGTTTGGGCAGGAATTCGTCTTGGAGGACGGACGGATCTCGTTTGGGTGCGGGGCAATATGATGGCAGAACGATACGTCCAACAGGTGCTGGGGCCCGTAATCTTGCCCCACAGAACACAAATGGGGCAAGATTTCCTGCTCATGCACGACAATGCCCGGGCACACACGGCGAGAACGGTAGCAGCTTGGTTACATACACATAATGTTAGGGCCTTAGACTGGCCTGCTCAATCGCCAGATCTAAATCCCATTGAGCATGCGTGGGATATGCTGCAAAGAAGAGCTCTGAAGGAAGTTCCTGAAAATCTGGCTACAGAAGATCAACTTTTTGCGCACCTCAGAAGGACATGGGACAATATTCCGCAGCAAGACATTGACAACCTTGTTCTGAGCATGCCGAATCGTTGCCGATGTGTTATGAACATCATGGGCGCTTTCTCAGACTACTAAATTCAAGTTTATAAACACAAATTAAATGATTTTTCTATTTTTTTCAGTTTTTACTCACAAATTAAAAGTTAATTCATATACGGTTTCCGTCTATGCTTCATTTTTTTTCCATAAAATCCTGAAATTTTAATCTAAGTACCTTAACCATTATTAAAAAATGGTAGAATATTAAATAACGTATCTTTTAAATATATACATGTCATATAAATAATTAACACATTGATAGTAATTCGCTTTTTTAAAAATATCCCTAGACCGTGTTGATGTGTGTAGTAATAACTGCGACAACGGCCAGCTCGTGGAGGATGTGAAACTCCCACCACCTTTGTTCGTCACCTCCGTTCTGACCGCTAAACTAACGAGCTTTGTAGGAAACCTCAAAATAGGGGTTCCTATTCATGAAAAACAGAGGAAAACTTTGCATGGTAAAATCTAGGATCAACACTTTATAGTCTAGATTTCAACGGCGTCATCGCTAAGTTTGCCTTGCATATGCGCTGAGTGTGACGTTTCGGGAAGTTTAATGCTTTCCTAGACTGCGGCCGCATCTGCGACGAAGCTTCACACAGTGATACGATACACGCACATGTGACTAAACATTATTGGTTATCGTCCCGATAGTTCAGGCTGCGAAGCACTTATCGCCCGGGTGGCGGTAGATACATAATAAGTGTGGCGCGTGGTCGGACTAGCGTTGGTCATTTCAACTATTGTTTCCGGACTCCGTAAACGCTCTGTCGAAATAATGTAGAGCCATCTTGGATTATTGCACGATAGTTCGTTAAGGTTAATCAAAATACACTCTACACCTTAACGGAGCCTTAGATAGATAGATAGATAGAATACTCTTTATCCACATACACTTTTTTTTTTCTCTCCTTACCTACATAGCTAAGGCTCCGTTAAGGTGTAGAGTGTATTTTGATGAACTTTAAGTAGGTACCATATACACACGTATATGGTACCTACTTACCGTCACATGATAATTTATAGGCTATCTTTAAATCTTTTACACATTAAATGCTCCGATTGACATTCATTGGCATTGATATCATAATGTGCTTTCAAAAAGTAAAAAAACTAAGGAATATTTTATACTTTAGGTCCGTAAATTAAAGTCGATGTCAGATATGTTAAAGTAACTAGTTCAGGGAAAGGGCAGCAGTATATCTGATCTATCAATTCTATGTATCTGGACATAACAGATTAATGACAACATGTTCAAGCCATGAACTGTGGTGGTCTGTGAAGAAAACATATGAAATTAAATTTGTTTATTCTGTAAATAGTCATTTTCAAAAAATACTTATTACAATTTTCTTTATTAGTTCGTAGTAGTTATAAATTGATGAGTTCGGCGTTTCCTATCTGACTACTCTGAGAAGAAAGGCCGAAACAAACTCAGAGGTGACAGTCTCTTTTAAAGTCCAGACGTAATCTTGGTCAGGCCATATGAGGACCATGTAGATTAGTGTCTGAAATGGTCTTTTGAGAAAAGAACCACACAGATTGAGAGACTGAGTGGACCTGTCCAGTCAGTGCAAGCATTTGTCAGTTATCGTGGAGCTCAACTCAGAACTTAAGGAGCTCATCTCGACGAACAATACCAAAGAAAGGACATTTGGGTAGGCCGCATAAACTAATCAAAGTGCCAAATCATCATTAAAACTAACTGTGAAAGAAAAAGATTATGAAATAAAAAAATAAAAACAAAAAAATATCCATATAGTCCTCACATTCACAAAAAATTAAATAATATAATACTTTACAAAGTAAGCATGTCATTTTGTATCTAATATTCAACAATTTCAGTTTTTTTATGATTTTACTGAATAATTATAATTTCAAGTTTTATGGTTTTTTGTTCTTCTGACCCATAAACGAGTTGCCTACTCTGTGGAGACGTGTGCGATGTTGTGTTTATTCCTTGAAAATGATATCTGCCATGATCGTTATGGAATATTTGTAACAGAATTGATAAAGCCTCATGATTATTCACACGGGTGGGAGCGAGTAACAAAGGTCTTGTTGCTACTGCGTTCCGTACTGTACAATGTACATCTACCGAATGAGACAAAATAAATGTACTATTACGGCTGCATTTATTTTGGCTTTCTTTATGTCAAATTGGGAAGGGGTGTTTGTATTCCGTTACATAATGATTTATGTTTATTTCTTTTGTGTTTGAAGTTGTAAGAATTTGTAATTTGTATAAAGATGTATTAAAATTCATTTCCAGCTTCTAACAGAGAATTTAGATCATAATATTATGTGGGTACCTACCACGCGTGGTACCTACCTACCATTGGTCTAAATTCGCGATCTCATGGAAATAAAATAATTCTACAGTGGTGTTTGTTACAAATTGTGAAATGATTTGGAATAACATTTAAAACAAAATATAGAGTTTTTTTTACAAATTGAATCAAACTCAAACTGTAAGCATTTATTTCAATTAAACCATTTAGGTACAGGCACTTTTGAATTGTCAAGGGGTCAGTCAGTCAGAAATATGAAGCTAGTTGCCCATTCCAAAGGGTAGTAGGTACCTATGAAGAAGAACGGGCAAGAAACTCCACGGACATTCTTTTAAATCAAAAATTTGATACAAAATATTGTTTACATCATTCATTTTGAAATGATGCATGTGAGAACAATTTATAAAGACGTGTACGTTTGTAAAAGCGTCCGTAATAAAAATAAAAAAAAGAACCATTCAAAAACTTAAAATAAATTAAAATAAGCCATGGCAGTTAAGAGATGACCAGTTCCAACTGACGGCGCCCGTTAACGAACATTACGCATGGATCAGCGCCATTCAGCTCAACCATTTTGAAGAGAGCTAAATGATCCAACACACGCGCCACCATCAGCGAGACATCTGAGTGAGCATGACATACCTACAGCCGCCAGGGCACATTCAAGTCAGTGAAATACCTACTAGGTACATATTACCCGATAAATGGTAGCTCTTTAGTACATTAGTACTCACACCTGTGCTATGCAATTATATAATACAAAAGAAATTGAGTATAAACAATACAAAGATGGTCTTACAATCTTCAGCAGCTCCAACAGTATTTTCAAAATGTTAATCAATTAGTTGTGGAATCATATATGGGTCGTTCGTATGCAAGTGTATCTAGTAGCGTCGTAACTATTTGGAAACTCTTAAACTATTCCTCATTCAGAACAGCAGCTGTAAAAATCTCACGGTGAAAACTTAAGTGAAGTGAGCTGTCATTCCACCTGCCGATCTATTCTGTAATAATCTCACGGTGAAAACTTAGGTGAAGTGAGCTGTCATTCCACCTGCCGATCTATTCTGTAATAATCTCACGGTGAAAACTTAGGTGAAGTGAGCTGTCATTCCACCTGCCGATCTATTCTGTAATAATCTCACGGTGAAAACTTAGGTGAAGTGAGCCGAGATTCCACCGGACTGACATTATTGACAGTTCACTTCAAGCTTACTTCACCTAAGTTTTTACGATGAGATTTATACAGAACTACCTGCGCCCCGTGGTTTTAGCCGCATTAGTCTCGATCCCGTGGGGACATCGGGATAAAAGGTATCCCATATCCTTTTCCATGTTATGTTGTATGCTTGCGCCAAATTTCATCCAAATTCGTTCAGCCGTGTTAGCCTAAAAGCGAAAGAAACAAACTCACTTTTGCATTTATAATATTAGTTAGCATTAGGATAACAGAACACTGCTTAATAGTTTTTTTTTCAAACGCGGTGCATTTTTTACACAACTCTCAATGTGCACACGTGTAAAATTTGAATAGAACAAAAGGTTTTAGAAAATTAACCGAGTTAGGGTGAAGTTGAATGTTTGAATGACGAAGTGATTGAGTTACCTAATTAATTGACCACAGTTCTAACTATAAAGTTTCTGGATAGACTTGGGTGAGGCCTGTGCCTCGAAATGGGGTATTTTAAACTTGAAAAGAAAAACTTACTGGCAAACTTACTTGCAGTGAAATACAAACTTACTGGCAATGAAATCTCAACTCAAACTCAGTTGCATTTAAGGGCTCAGCATCAGACATCAAAATAATTATGAATGTCACATTCACACGTTAGCTGAATGCATTTTCATTCTCGGCCGGTTTTCATCACATCCTACTATTGATTATATTGATATGCAGTTAGATCGAGTACCTCACTTAAAAGTCTTGTGTTCATAATAATGCGCTTCCAAAGAACAGGTAATTGATACTTCATTCGGTATCAAGTCAGGTTATCTCGTAATAAAAAGCTGTATGATGTATGTGTACCTCGGTGTATCATGAATGTAGGTACGTAGCTATGAATACCTTTCGTTGCGTCTATGCGGGGCGCAAGTGGGAGGAAAATCGATGGAGCCTGTCGATTGCAAGCACATTTTTGATCACTTGCTCTTGGTCTCTAAAGTTTGTAGGTACTTAAACCCTAGTAGTTTTACGGTGACAATGCACTTCTTTCGTACTAATAACTGATGCTGCAACCAAGATTGACTCCAAACGAAGGAACGTGTATCTTATCGACAGATTGCCTTATTTGTAATGTCCGTTGAGGATGGACTGTCAAAAAAATAACGGTCTTGCAGCTTTATAAATTATTGTTTTCTTAAAGTTTTGTTTTAATAATAAAATAGCGTCTTCTCTGAATTGTTTATTAGTTAAATAGGTTTATACCTATTCACCAATGAACAATCTGGAGAAGACGGCATTTTTACGGATTCAGACCTATATGGTGGTAAGAATAGAGGGAAACCTTTGCCCAACAGTGAGACAGTACAGGCTGGCTATGATAATTAGTTTATGAACTCAGGCTATAGGCTGGGCGGGGTGCTTGGACAGGAAACCTCCCCGTGTGCTTGTGGGCTGGAATTCCCTTCGGATGCGTCCGGGGGGAAGGCCAGTCTTCAGGACGGTGCACCCTGGGATGCGGGCAATGTCTCCCCATTAGGTACTATGTGCCTAAGGGGTCTCGTTGTCCGTATGCCAATATCCTGTCGGAGGAACGCTCTAACGTGTACTCGGAGAGAGCACACGTTGAGCAGCGTTGGAGTACGGGCTCGGCGTGCACTAACACTGCCGTCGGGCAGGCAGGAGGAAGCCTTCTGCCACCGTTGGTCTCGTAGCCCCGAAGAGTATCAAGGTCATGTCTCTGGCACTTGACGGGGGTCGAGGGTCTTGGCTTAACCGCCCGGACCGCGAGGAAGAAATCCTCTATAAAAAATTACCCCAAACCTCCAAGCGGCGGCGCACCGTGAGGGAGGTTGTAAGCTTGACTAATGGGTAGCTATTTGATAATTAGTCGCTAGTGCGAACCACATATTTTGAGTCAATACACAAAGTTTTTTACTCGTGGGAACAATTATGAAAGATTTAAACAAACACAAAAACCAAAAGGAGAGGAGTGATGCGGAGTCGGAGTCCGACGCTGCGTCTGGCGCAATGAGCTCTGGTCAGAGCTCGGAGCGCGAAGTGGTGGGGGGAGCGACCGTGAGGAACCGAAAGTTCCTCCGGAAGCGCCCCAAACCGGGGGATGGCCAGGGGTCGTCCGCCGACGAGGGGGTCTCGGGCCAAGGCCGGAGGAAGATCCACTCCAGTCGGCGGGGTTCGGCCAGAGGAAAAGGTGTGGGTAGAGGGCTCACCACCAAGGAGGCAGGCAAACCGAGTCCGGCCAGCCCAGCTGAGGTGGAGAGGCCCTCTTCAGAGGAGGAACACCACCCTGTAGGGACCAGCACCGTGGCGGCCCCTACAGAGTCGGCAGGTGGTGAGCCGGGCGTCGCTGGCGGCTCCAATTCGGAGCGAGCAGCCAGGTTTGCGGAGGCTGTGGCAGCCGCAATCAAGGTTTTGGTCTTGAAGAGGACTCAGTCCTCTAAAGACAAGGCCATGCCTGCGGCCATAGCCTCTATTGTGGCGGCTGCGGAGGCCTATCATCTCAGGCCTCCGTCGGATGGCATGTCTGAGATGCGAGCGGAGGTCGCCCGCTTGACAGCCGCCATGGAGCTTCTCCGAAAGGAGAACGAGGAGCTCCGAGCAGACCTGGCTGGGCTCCGAGGAGCCGGCCCTCGTGAGGCGCCGCAGGGGAGGGAGCAGCATGGGCAGGGACGGCCCGTGCCTGCGGAGGACCGGGTTCTGACCCTGGTGAGGCAGGAGATGGCTTCTCTGCGGTCCCGTTTTTCCGCGATAGAAGCCATCGTCCTGCGCCCTCCTCTAGCGGCGAGCATGCCGCCGGCCTCTGGCCAGCAGAAGACGGCTTCGTATGCCACCACCGCAGCTGCCTCAGCTAAACCAGGCTCGTCGGGGCAGACCAGGGGCGGGGTGGCTACAAAGGCGGCGAGGGCCCCGGCCCAGGTGGCGAAGGTCCCGGCCCAGGTGGCGAAGGCCCCAGCCCTAGCGGCGAAACAGCTGCCCCCGTCTCCTCCTAATTCTACCCCGGCTGACGCCGAATGGCAGGTAGCCGGGGAGAAGAGGAAGGCGGCGAACGCAAAAAGGGCGGCCAAGAAGAAGGAGAGGAGGCAGCGGCGCAAGGAGCGAAGCGTCGCGGCTAGGCTCCGCGCCCCGAAGTCCGCAGCTGTAGTGATTACACTACAGCCAGAGGCGGAGAAGAAGGGCGTGTCCTACCGCGACGTGCTCGCCAAGGTGGGGGCAGCGGTGGACCTCAAAGAGATCGGCGCCGCTGATGGCATCCGGGTGAGGGTCACTGCGACTGGGGCCCGGATGCTGGAGGTCCCCGGTGCGGCAAGCGGCCCGGCCGCTGACGCTCTGGCCGAAAGGCTTAGGGCGTCCCTAGATGCGGACGAGGCCCGAGTGTCCAGGCCCACCAAATGCGCAGACATGCGTATTCTGGGCCTGGATGACTCAGTGACGGAGGGACAGGTGGTGGCCGCTGTTGTTAGGGCTGGGGGGTGCTCTGCCGAGCAGGTTAGGGCAGGCGCCCGCCGTCCTGACTTCACGGGGTTGCGAGCCATTAAGGTGAGCTGCCCCGTTTCGGCGGCCAAGAAAATAGCCGGGGAGGGCCAAAGGCTATTGGTGGGCTGGGTTTCAGCGCAGGTCAAACTGCTGGAACCCAGACCTCTGAGGTGCTTCCGCTGCCATGTGGGCAATCACGTGGGAGCTAAATGCACCTCGGAGGTGGACCGCAGCAGTCATTGTTACCGCTGTGGTCAGCCCGGTCACAAGGCCGGCTCGTGCGAAGCCACGCCGCATTGCGTCGTATGTGCGGCGGCTGGCAAGCCAGCCGGCCACCGGATTGGAAGCAAGGCCTGCGCTCCACCCGCCAAGGCTAGAGGCAAACCACCTGCCACCGCCGTCACAGCCGCAACCGCCGCCACCGTCGCCGTTGCCGCCTCAACAGCCGTCGTCGCCGCCGCAGCCGCCGCGGCAGGGCCCTCACAGGGGGCTAAGGAGGGGGCTGACATGGAGTGCCAATAATGGCCCCATTTCGCCTCCTCCAGGCGAACATCAACCACTGCGCCGCAGCTCAGCATCTGTTGCTCCAGAGCATGGCGCAGTGGTCGATTAACATCGCCGTGGTCGCTGAGCCGTACTTTGTCCCACCCAGGGATGACTGGGTGGAGGACCTGAGCGGCTCAGTGGCCCTAATTTCGTCGGCCGCCGCCGGTACCCCGTCCCTCGAGGCGGTTAAGAGAGGACGGGGTTGCGTTGCAGCACGGTTCGGGGAGATTGTCGTGGTAGGCGCATACTTCTCCCCGAACCGAACTCTCGCCGAGTTCCACAACTCCCTTGCGGAGTTGAGAGTCGTCGTCGTCGGGTTCTGTTCCCTCCCCGTGCTCGTCCTCGGGGACTTCAATGCCAAGAATGTGGCTTGGGGTTCCCGGTATACGGACACACGGGGCAGGATGGTGGAAGACTGGGCGCTGGAGACAGGCCTGGTCGTCCTTAATCGGGGTTCTGTCCCCACGTGTGTGCGGATGCGGGGTGAATCAGTGGTGGACATCTCGTTCGCTAGCCCCGCTCTGTCGCCGCGTGTCATTGACTGGCGCGTCATGGAGGGGGTGGAGACGTATTCCGATCACCGGTACATCCGGTTTGACGTCTCCGCCCAGACCTCGAGCGCGCCGGTCCGACAGGCCCCGAGTGGTCCGCGGTGGGCGCTGAAGCAGCTGGACCGGGAGCTCCTCCTGGAAGCCTCGATAGTGCAGGCCTGGGTGTCATCACCGGACAGGCCTGCCGACATCAATGACGAGGCGGAGTGGTTCCAGGAGGCCATGTCCGAGATATGCGACGTGGCAATGCCCCGGGTCCAGGCCGGACGTGCTTCGCGCCAGGTGTACTGGTGGTCGCGTCAGCTGACGACACTGCGCATTGCGTGCGTTACTGCGCGACGCCGGTACACTAGGCACCGCAGGCTCCGTATTCGACCTCCGGATACGGGAGCCATTCAGGCGGAGCTGTACGAGGGGTACAGAGCGGCGAAAACCGCCCTCCAAGCGGAGATCCTGCGGGCCAGGGCACTGGCCCGCGAGGAGTCGCTGGAGACTCTGAACAGAGACCCGTGGGGACGCCCATACAAGATGGTGCGGGAGAAACTCCGCCCATGGGCTCCCCCGCTGACGCAGAGTCTCCGGCCACAGCTTGTGGGGGACGTGGTGAGCGCTCTGTTCTCTTCGAGAGGGGAACATGCCTCCCCACCCATGGCTCCGCCTACTGCGGTGCCCGATGCGGACCACACCGCCGACGACGACGACGATACTCCGGAGGTGACCGAGGTAGAGATGAGGGTGGCGGTACGTAGGCTGAATGCCAGAAATACCGCCCCAGGACCCGACGGCTTACCTGGGAAAGCCTGGGTCCTGGCCTCAGAGGCTCTCGGGCCTCGACTAAGGGGGCTCCTAAGCGCATGCTTGGAGAGGGGCCAGTTCCCGCTTCGTTGGAAGACGGGGAAACTGGTCCTCATCAAGAAGCCGGGGCGCCCTGCGGACTCTCCGTCCGCTTACCGGCCCATAGTGCTGCTCGACGAGGTGGGCAAGCTCTTTGAAAGAGTCATTGCAGACCGCCTCGTCGGGCGGCTGGTGCGGGTGGGGCCGGATTTGGCGGAGAGCCAGTTTGGTTTACGCAGGGGGCGCTCCACGGTGGACGCCATCATGCGCGTGCGAGCCCTCACGACGGGGGATGCGGTGGCTCGGGGTGGGGTCGTCTTGGCGGTGTCTCTAGACATCGCCAACGCCTTCAATACCCTGCCCTGGAGTTGCATCAGGGAGGCACTCCGGTATCACCGGATGCCGACCTACCTCTGTCGTGTGGTCGAGGCCTATCTGGCAGACAGGGCCATCATCTACCCCGGTCACCAGGGAGAGTGGAACCGGCGAGAGATGTCGTGCGGTGTCCCACAGGGATCGGTCCTGGGGCCGCATCTGTGGGACATCGGATACGACTGGGTGCTGCGCGCCGACCTCCCCAATGGCGTCAGCGTCGTTTGTTACGCTGACGACACGTTGGTCCTGGCGCAGGGAAGGTCGCACCAGGCGGCGGCCGAACTAGCGACACACGGGGTTGCGACAATCGTGGCCAGAATCCGGCAGTTGGGACTCGAGGTGGCCTTGTACAAGTCTGAGGCCATGTGTTTTCATGGTCCTCGGAACGCGCCACCGTCGGGTTCCCAAATAACGGTAGGAGGGGTTCACATCGGCGTCGAGTCGACGATGAAGTACCTGGGACTCGTCCTCGACAGTCGGTGGAACTTCGTGGAGCATTTCCGACGTTTGGCTCCCAGACTGGACCGGGCCGGGGCTGCCTTGAAGCGGCTCCTGCCCAATCTTGGGGGTCCAAACGCCTCCTGCCGGAGGCTATACGCGGGGATCGTGCGGTCCATGGCCCTGTACGGGGCACCGGTGTGGGCGCATTCGTTGAGGCGGCGGCCTGCCCGCCGGTTGAACGCGTCCCAGAGGGTCATGGCCACCCGGCTGGTCCGGGGATACCGCACGGTCTCCGGTGAGGCGGCGAGCCTCCTTGCCGGATTGCCGCCATGGGATCTGGAGGCAAAAGTCCTCGCGCATATTTGGGAGTGGCGCGGGGAGGCGAAACGCCGGGGCTTGACTCCGATGCCGCGAGAAATCGCGGCACATCGGACAGAGCTCCGACGGGATCTCATGGCGTCATGGAGAGTGCGATTGTCGCAACCCAGTGCTGGGCACGCCACTATTGCGGCGATAAGTCCCCTCTTTGAGGAGTGGCTGGAGAGGCGCCACGGCGTCCTCACCTTCCGCCTGACGCAGGTCCTCACCGGACACGGCTGTTTCGGGAGGTACCTGTTTCGGATAAGGCGGGAGGAAACGCCCGGGTGTCATCACTGCGTGGATCGCCCGGAGGACACGGTGGAGCATACGGTGGAGGTATGCCCGGCTTGGGCAGAGCACCGCCGTGTCCTCGTGGAGGCGATCGGTGGCGGGGATCTCTCGCGTCCGGCCCTGGTCCAGGCCATGGTACGGAGCGAGAGGGCATGGGAGGCCGTCACCTCCTTCTGCGAAGCAGTAATGCTCGCGAAGGAGGAGGCGGAGCGCGTGAGGGAGAGGCAAATTTCGCGCCCTCACGCCCCTAGCCGCCGCAGGAGGAGACGCCCCGGGCGTCGGGAATCGATCGCGGATTCCCGGCCACCGTAGGCGCGGGCTTGCGGACGGTGAGCAATGGGTAGCTCGCCGTCCGGTAAGGACCAAGCCCGGGTCGACGGCGCGTTGTGTTCCACGCGCGCCTCAAAGAGTGTCAGCGAGTGCAGGGGTCCGATGAGACCATTGCCTGCCGGGGTTGCGGGAAAGTCCGAAAGGACAACAAGGCAAGAGAAGGAACACGGGTGGGTTTTAGTCAGTAAGAGTCTGACACGCCCTCCGACGTCATAAAAAAAAAAAAAAAAAAAAAAAAAAAAAAAAAAAAAAAAAAAGGCTATAGGCTGGGTTGATAAACTTTATACCTAATTCGAGCACATGCCAATCTCCTCGTACAAACTTAGGTATACTTAGGTAGATAGACACATTATAGGTACGCCTATAATATAGGATGGTACGTCATTCATCAAGTTGAACGTACACACACGTAGTCAATAGCTCCTATTACCATCACCAGTCTAAACGTAACATTACGTTGTATAACTTTATAATTTACCGGTGGATATCCTCACGATGATTGATTTCCTACATTTGTATCCGGTATTTTATTTTTTAAATTAATGCTTATTTTTCTAAATACAGTTCAGACACCTTCCGCTATTCAATGAACAGATAAGGGTGTAAGAGCTACTTAACTAAAGAGAAACAAAAAGTACGGTGCTGATCCTAGTTTTTTTTTTTTTGTATGAGATGTTATCGACCCCTGCAGGCATCGGTCCCGTCGGACCCCTTCACTTGCTAACATCTCTTTGAGGCGCGCGTGGAACACAACGCGCCGTCGACCCAGGCCTGGCCGTTATTGGACGGCGAGCTACCCATTGCTCACCGTCCGCCAGACCGCACCTACGGTGGCCGTGAATCGGCCTGCGCGATTCCCGACGCCCAGGGCGTCTTCTGCGGCGGCTAGGGGCGTGAGGGCGTGAAGTTTTCCTCTCCCTAACGCGTTCTGCCTCCTCCTTCGCGAGCATTACTGCTTCGCAGAAAGAGGTGACAGCCTTCCATGCCCTCTCGCTCCGTACCATGGCCTGGACCAGGGCCGGACGCGAGAGATCCCCGCAACCGATCGCGTCGACGAGGACACGGTGCTCTGCGCAAGCCGGGCAGACCTCCACCGTGTCCTCCGGGCGATCCACGCAGTGATGACACCCGGACGTTTCCTCCCGCCTGATACGGAACAGGAACCTCCCGAACCAACCGTGTCCGGTGAGGTCCTGCGTCCTCACCTTATCGGTTTTAATTCTATTCGAAATGGTTCACAGCTAATAATGTCTTACGTAATGTGAACCAAACAAAAAGTCTTAGGTTCTCATTACCAGACGTATCTCAAGTGGGTATCAATTTAAAACTTGATGGCAAGAAACTAGGTGCTATAACAGAGTCTTTATTTCTTGAAATAAGAACTCTTTCAGGTGGATTTAGTTCAGCTGCATATGCAGTAAGAAAATTAAGGCAGTTGACTGATATAGCCACAGCTAGGTTAATTCTTTGCTTATTTCCACAGTATTATGTTCTGCTGTGGGGATCAGCAGTTGACGTAGATTCAATTTTCATTTTACAAAAGTTCCGCGCGATCTATAAAATGTGTTCCCGCAAGTCGCTTTAAAAAAATATCTAAGAAATTGATATACTGACACTGCCTTATCTTAGAATCTTAGAAAGTATTTTGTATGTTCGCAAAACTGTAATTTTCAAAATATAAAGCGATTTCCATATTATGGAAGTTTCAAATTTCATTGTTATGTTTCATATATGAAATTGTGATACCCAAAAGATTAACTAAAACAAGCAAGTAATTTCTTTTAAACAATATTAGATTTTATAACTACATAGTTGTCAAAGCCAGTTACAGAACTTAGCGATGGAAAGTTCAAAACCCTTCTTTTAAACGACGGTGCTCCTACGGGCGATAATTTCCCAAAATTTTAATTCATTGTTTTAAACTTTATTAAGATGGTACCTACATAATTATTATAAAATAAAATATCTCAAAAGAATGCGTTACCCTCTGTTTCGTAACATTCTGATATTCAACATAACATCAGAGAGATGATTGTGTTCGTTCGCTACTCGTAACCCACATAATTGTAATTTTAATTGTATTTTTTTGACACTGTATGTCGCAGTGTCCTATTGAGAATGGACCCCCATTATAAAAGCTTCTATGTATAGTGTTTACACAGTAATTATATAACTGGAACGCAAGTTGCGTAGGTATATCATTCTTCTTTTTTAATTCTTTGTGACGTAGATTTATGAAGCAGAGTTTTTTTTATGTAATCTTACGATAGTGTAAATAATCAGCACTATCGTAAAATTTTATTTAGTATTTTCTCGTAGCAGTGACAGTATCCGGCCATCCACCAAAATATTTCATTGCGCTAATAAATAGCAAACATATTTAAAAGAGATGTAAATGTATATATTTTTATCCTGTAATTGGCAGGATAGTTTATAAATATTTACATAAGTAGTAAGCGCAAATTGCAAGTACAATTCAATCAAACTAGCTGGAGCAAACAGACAGCTGATTGAAAACTAGGCAATGTGGAATGTGCTAGCCACTAGCCAGTAGATTTCTTCTACCTCTACTGGTGACCCCATGCATCAGACTTAAGTATGTTGTTTGATTAAATAGTTTGCAATCCAAGAATATGGTTTCAGGATTTTTGTAAATAGTATTTTTTTGTAAATAGTATTTTGAGAAAACTAAATTAAGTACTAAAATATTATTATACAAAGAAGGCTTTTTCTCACCACTAAGCCTGCATCACCCCACCGCTGAGCAGAAGTGGCAAAGCTGGTTAGGAATTTAGTTCCCATAAATGGACAGATTCTTCCCAGAAATTCAATCTCCGTTTAACTTTGAACAGGAAATGTGATGCTTCTACAATTCTTGACAAATAATAACAATCCCTCGTCCTGTGGTTGTTGCTTGTAAGCCAATAATCGATTATGTGGAAAATATAACCCTATAATATGCTACTAACAGCGTAAGTGCCTACTTGAATCACCAGTTCGCTTGCCATACGTGGTTCTTTTTCTCTCTTATCTATGGCTCATGCTGTGACAAACATATTTTTTTTAATTTTTTTTTATTTGTTAGGCCCCAAGATGGTAGCCGAGGTGATTGCCCAGGCTGCACTTGACGTCTATTTGTGTAAATCGTCACTCGTGAAGTCTATTTTAATGCAGCCCACCTGCGAGGGTACATGCCGTAACCCTTAGGATGATGAGATGGTCATTTAAAACTAAGAACGTCTGCGAACAATGTTGAGGAAATGCAGTCCACTCATAAAGGTACTTCCTTACCATACACACATTATTTACTCATGTGTTATACAATATGTAGGTATGTAAATTAATGCTTGCACCCCGACAACGATCTAATCTGAGTGTAGCGCGTTGGTGCTCGCCTTGTTATTATTACGTGTGTATCAAATAGATGGTAAAACGCTGAATAGTGAAACTATTTTTGTGAGGTTAGGAAACGTGGGTATTTCCTCAATTGACCTTCCACTGGACATAGGAAATTGCGTTTCGAGTCGAATGCTTCAGACGTTCCGGACGAATGGGCGGATGGCTGTAGGCTCGATCTCACCAGACATATCCATATACTATAAGTTATACCTAACAAATTTTCATTTTTTGGGTTGGAGAATAAGCATTGTGGAGAAGATTTATTGGAAAATTTGACTTAACGTTGCAGTAGAATACTTCCAGCTACAAATAATACTATACCTACGTAGTTCTAATTTAAAGTTTATGCCTAATTTAACACACTAGTGAGCAAAGAAAAGCCTTCGCATTCAATTGTAGGCACAATTGTAGACAACAACACAATTTGTATCAATATACTTTAAAAGAAAATGGTTATTTCACCGAGGCTTTATTATGACCGAGGCTTCATTATTACTGGTTGTAAAACCTCAACTGTTGGACATTGACCTTCCCCCATAAATTTCGAAAAGTGACCCAAGTTACCAAGGTCGCGGACACCCTTTAGTAGAAGTGTCAATAGTTTGTATTTTAAAGGTTAAAATAACGTTGACATTGACTTGTTTCGCAGTCTATTTGAACCGATAAAATCAAAAATGTGACAGAATTTCTTATCTGCCAGATAAGTTACCGGAAATCTTCCGACGTGGAATAGTCCAAAACGTCATAGAGCTAGGGCCTGTTTCAATATCAGTAAATACCTCACCAGATAAATTCGAAAATGGAGGATGTGTTATTGGCTAGAAAATTTACGGAAAACATCCCGAGGCGAGACGAAAATACCAAAATAATTCTGTGGAATGATTTTAAAATGCCGCGTTGAGCCTTCTAGAATGGTAATCGCAATATTATATGGCTGTTATAATCTCATCAGATTCCCTCTCGTTGGATGATAGTAAAAGTGTCTAGGCTTCCGTTCGCCGACGTCGGTATCGCTATACATTGCTAACTTTAGTTTTCGCTTTGTACGTATGTTGTATATGTAGGTATACGCAACTCTTCCTATTTTACTTTTTTTGTTCGCATGCGCGGATTGAATAACAGCTGCAGCTGCTTTAAGAAATAATGTACCTCAAACGTTAAACCTAAGATATTGTTATTACAATTTACATACTTTTAAACCAAGTTATCGATGAAAGTTCAACCGATCGAAGGTAACTTTTCAGTTGTGATGAATTTTCCGAAAACTTACTGGGGTTTTATGTGTCAGTATTTTTACCAATTCTTGACATCTAACTTGAGCAAAATATACAGAACTTAAGATATATACTCATGTTACAAAACAGTTTTGTGTAGATTCTGCAAAAGACTCGTAGAAGTCATAAGAATTATCCGATTGGATGACATCAAATAAACTGTAGACGCTACAATGCTCAGGGAAAGGCATCCAACCCTCATTAAACAATTACTAGAGGGCAAATAAAGCAATAAACTTGTTCGGTTCCCTAACAACGGGATCGGGACCTCGGGCTCACCGTGTCATAAATAATTCCTTAATAACGGCTTTTTTTATAAAACAAACTCCGATATTGGGGCTTATTTATTGTCTGATGCTGCGATCACTGCCCTTTATACATGATACCAATACTGCCCCAATTAGCCGTCGACGTACCCCGTACCCAACGTAAGCCCGATAGAGATCTCGACCATCATTTTCATCTCCGAAAGACAAACGAAATTAAACTCTACTACTGCAATGTAAACTATATGTTCACTGTAATAATACGGTTTTGAAGATTTCTGCGAAGAAAATCATCTATGGGAATATGAACCTTGCAAGTAAATATTTTCGAGCTTAAAATTGATTGCAACAGTGCAGTTTTTATAAGGAGAACAATATCTTCGTATATTGTGTTCTGTTTGGCGGAGATAGGATTGAAATTGGATTGGTTGTAGTCGCCCGCGAATTAGATCGAAGCCGCCGAGAGGCAGTGTCGCGAAACGCGACCACGTTGCGATATAAAAGGAAGTTTTGTTTAAATTTCTTTATCACACACCAACTGCCTGCACCCGCGCTCGGTCACTCACAGCTCTATCTTCTTACACCATGTCTGCCCGTCTTCTGGTGAGTTCAGATATTTAATTAATATACAAACACATACTTACAAACATTACATTCATTCACGGTGATTCGCGTAACTGGCACATGTTTGTTATTCCAGAGATCCGTTACATATAGTGACCAAAACCTGTTGTTGTGTACCTGAAAAAGTAGATACATTTACTACTACTCGTATTTATTAAAATTTTTACTTTGAACATTCTTGACCATCATAAATATATTTAGCAGTGTTTTCTAATACAGTCCTTTTTCAATGAGACCACATTTGCGAAATATGAAATAAGCTAGCTTAATTGTATACCAATTTAAGATTATAATAACTACGATGTCCCAACAAACAAAAAAAAGATTAAAATAAGTACATAATGGAAGCAATCAACATTGCTCCATTCGCGGACAATACACAACACTGCCGATATCTAATTAAGAACTTTGACTCAATCTCTCTTCACGTTATCGCGGTAATTTCACATCTATTGTTAAAGTCTTGTTATAACTAAACGAGTTTCTAATTAATGTGAAAATCCATCTTAAAATCGCATAAACATACCTATCAAGTAATTTGAAAATGGAACCCATACATATTTGGTCAAGTTTAAAAGCGCAGGAGTTTTCTTGGATCAAAAGTTGGCTGATTTTATCAGCAGTGTGATACCAAACCGATAGGTAATTGTATTTTGCACCGCGAGGGAGATATTTTCATTATTGCTCGGTTATTTAGGTACCTACAACCGATACCCGGTGAGCTAGAAAGTCGTCTCGATGTCACGTTCTATTCAAGGTTTTTTTATTAGTTACTATTTATTTATCGATTATTTATAGCACCTTGTTATGGTTTTCTTTTTAATTTACTTTAAGTATTAAAAAAAGCGATGCCCTTACATAGCCCCCCGCGAAATATCCACTAATGCTTGCCTTTGCGATTGCCTTTCCATTTCCGTGCATGTTTTTCTTCCCGAGTGAAATTGCAACGTACATTGTATTCACAGTGTTGCAGTTTGCACTCAGTAGCTATTACTTACGAGTTACGTCCTTAGAAGTAAGATTCCTCATGTAGAATGCGCGGTACGTAGGTGTTTTTCGTAGACATTCGTAGCGGTTTCGTAGCACCATAAAGGTATTTTAGGACACCATTCAAGTACCTTAAATTCTGTAACGATTACGTACTACCTATTGTAGTTTACATAGCTTCTACTATATATTTGGTCAACAATACTTAACAAATATAACGACATGTTAATCACTTATCTGGTTAAACGTGTTATTATGACTTTTAACATAGTTTTACTGAACCACGTCAGTAGTAGGCTTACGAGTACTATTTTTTCTTTTTATATCAGTTTTCATTTATCTTCCAACCGTTTTATATTTAAAAATAACAATTGAAGCCTATCCTAAAAAGGTACCAACGTAATAATATTACTAGCACATAAGGAACGAGCATTGATCAGCAACAATCCCAGATTTTCTCACGATATTTCCTTCGCCGTTATGGTATTTGGAAAAGTACAAATGATTTTTCAAAAGTCACAGTTGTACTTTGGTTGCGGGTTCAAAACCATCGATTACGGTTTTGAGCCCGCAACCACGTGCTTGAGATCCAATTGATCATGACATCAATAACGCACATACTACTTCTTACTGCACAATTTTGTCAATAAACCCTTAAAATAAAGAAACAATTTATATTTTCCAGTTGGCGTTAGTCTGCGTGGCTGAGTTGACGTCGCTGATCGCGGCGGGTGGCGGTGGCGGCGGCCACAAGAAGGTCATCATCCACGTGCCGCTGTTCGTGAAGCACCACCACCACAAGCACACCATCGTCAAGCACGTCCACCACAAGAGCGGCGGCGGCGGCGGTGGTGATGACCACTACGAGGTCTTAGGATACACTTATGGAGAACCAAAACCTGCACCGCATTTTGGAGGAGGTGAGACAACTCTAGTTTTAATAGTAGAAGTAAATGATAATATAGTGTCATTTTCGTGCGTCCCGGTCGTGTTTAGGAAGCTTTGAATTGATTTAAAGATCTGTTAGTCCCTGTTACTAAAGGGTACTTTATACTCATCTGTTCCCAATCCTCCTTTCCCATGTCTCGATGATCTTGTGGTGAAGATGGTGAAGATTTGAAGGGATTTTATGTTCTTGTATAAAAGAAGTTCCTAAAATATCATTCACTCTGGTTGAAGCTTTACCTAATTACTTCTTTACTTAACCTAGCCCTAAATACATCCAAAAGTTCTTTTATAGTGAGACAAAAAAAAGTCTGATTGCAAAATTAGATAGAAAAGAAAACATTTTGTTACATAAAGACATAGCGCCTACGATTAACGTAAGACAAACAAACGCATTACAAACAATGAGACCTTTATCTAAATCACTAATGTTTTTATAATGACTTGGCGTCATGTTGATATAATCTTTCACATAAGTGATACAAATGCTCCTCTGTTATTCCAGGACACGGTTGGGGTGCTGCCGAGGAATCTCACGGTGATGGTGGCTACGGAGACTCTCCAGTCAGCTTCGAAGGTGGTGACCACTCGGGATACGCTCTAACAGGTGGAGAAGAACAGTCGTACGGCTCAGAAGGGGGCCATGGAGGATACTGACCATCAACACACTAATGATTCTGTACATATAGCATTAACATTAAGGTTGTAACATGGTATTAGGAGTGAAGAACTATTCACTAACAAGTGTACACGAGACTATTGATACGTGTTTCGTGGGTTTCAATTCGACAAAACAGTGTTGACTTTTAGTACAAATTTTAACAAATACTCATAATTGTCGTATGTACATCCTCAATAATCAGTTCTTTAAATAAGTTTAAGGGTCAGTAAATACTTGTAGCCTCATTATATGTACAACGTTGTGAAGGTTGTTTACACTTGAATGTATTGTATGTAGCTTTACAGTTTGACTGTAGCCGTGTAGTCGTGTGTATGATTGTTAGTTAGATCTAAGTATAGTTTTAAGTAACCGTTGTTGTGAAATTTATCCCGGTTTCAGCGGGAATTTGTTAATAATATTAAATCTGTTGTTAATTTAAAAATATTACCATTTCCAGTAGTGTATGATTTCCTCCTTGCTCCTCAAATATCCTGAAGCCACTTCCTCTATTGTAAAGTTGGCAGTCGCGTGTCAATGTTTCACGTGTCTGTAACGTGAAACATCAAACAATATTTTTTAGTACGCACAGCAGAAGTACAAAATTAGACAAAACAAAATAAACCGAGCCGCTGCGCTGTTGGTATTTGCTGCAAAAAACAAACAGCGACTGTAGACTTTCTAACGTAGCACATCTTTGTTCGTTTTGTGATTTTCCGCGTCTGGATGCACAAACGTAACTATAAAAAATCATCTATTTTTTATTTCCTACACAGAATTTGTTCCGGAACCTTAAATGCGGTCGTATAAATAATATAATATTACATTCTCCTGTGTGTGGCAAGACGCGGAAGTTGCATGCATGAGGCTGCATGTTTTTATTTTATTTGCCTAAGATAGATACATTCTAGATTACATAACGCATTGCATTATATTCGGTGTACTTTCATCGCAATGTTTTATATAAACAAAAGATTATAATTATGAATGATATCTAGGTATGTATGTCCAAATATGTAGGGAGGCACTGAAAATTAATAAATTACCTAATTTATATTAGTGGTAGTAAGTTTGTCAAGTAAATCAGATTTATATCAAGCATTATTTCATAGATTGATTAATCAAAGGTACAGGATACTTAATTGCAGCATTTATATATACTTAGTCTGGCCATAAATACTGTTACAATTAAAAATAAGATAGATATTACATTTGAATTTGGAATCTGTCGTTTTTATACGATTGTTCATTGAATTTTCTAATTTTGGCGCCAATACATTGTACAATATTTTGCGATATTAAAATGGAGTGGGGTGATAAAGAGAACCGAATCGCTGTGATTGCATTACACAATGTGGTAAGAGTTGCAAGAGGCAAATGCAATTTTTAAAACTCTCCATACGCTTGGTATTAGTCAAATGTTTGTGCACCGGGCTATTAATATGTACAATGAGACCTCCTCTATTTGTGACTGAAAAAGATCTGGCCGTCCACGTAGTGTTCGTACGAAAAGGGTGGTCAAAGCAGTAAGGGAAAGAATTCGAAGAAATCCTGTCCGAAAGCAAAAGATATTATCTCGGGAGATGAAGATAGCACCCAGAACCATGTCGCGTATTTTAAAAGATGACTTAGGACTTGCAGTCTATAAGAGACGCACTGGTCATTATTTAACTGATAATTTAAAAAAGAATAGGGTGGTAAAATCGAAACAACTACTGCAGCGGTACGCAAAGGGAGGTCACAGTTTTTTTTTGTTTACGGATGAGAAAATCTTTACAATTGAGCAACATTTTAACAAACAAAATGACCGTATTTAATGCTCAAAGCCCTAAGGAAGCTTCCCAATTAGTCGACAGAGTGCAACGTGGGCATTATCCGACTTCAGTGATGGTTTGGTGGGGTGTTAGCTATGAAGGAGTGACAGAGCCAAATTTTTGTGAAAAAGGTATCAAAACATCGGCACAAGTGTATCAAGATACCATTCTTGGGAAGGTAGTTAAGCCCCTTAACAACACCATATTCAATAACCAAGTATAATCCTTCCAACAAGACTCGGTGCCGGGTCAAAAAGCTCGGTCCACGCAGTCTTGGTTGGAAGTGAACGTTTCGGACTTCATCAGAGCTGAAGACTGGCCGTCGTCTAGTCCCGATCTTAATCCGCTGGATTATGATTTATGGTCAGTTTTAGAGAGTACGGCTTGCTCATGCCATGGGCATGATAATTTGGAGTCCCTAAAACAATCCATACGATTGGCAGTGAAGAATTTTCCCATGGAAAGAGTGCGTGCTTCTATTGATAACTGGCCTCAACGTTTAAAGGACTGTATTGCAGCCAATGGAGACCACTTCGAATAATAATAAATATATTTAAGTATTAAACTAACACACTGTAAAAGTAATAAATATGATTTTCAAATTAAAAAAAATAAAATCTTCGTGACAACATTTATGGCAAGACTAGGTATATTGGGAGAATAAAATCGTACAGACGCCAGCACGCCAACCTACTACAATTTGTCAAATTTCTTTAATAGATTTTCAACTTTATCACCACAGAATAAGATTCAAAGTTGATCGGGAAAATTTGACAGTGTCGGGTAGGTTGATGTGCTGGCGTCAGTACATAAACTATTTTACCTGAGGAGGTAAAGAAGTGAAGAACAAAATACTTTGATACAGTACAGTACAACACAATTTGATGAATCCATCGATGTTATAGAAATAAACGAACGATGAAAACACTCCACTTTGAAAAAGTCAGTGATTAAATATTTTTCCGCCTGAGCTTTTTACTTGTGTTTTGATGTCCGGGAAATTAATTATTACGCTAATTGCCTACCAACTCACAGTGCCCGTATATTCAAATCACAACTGTCTTTGACGGTTGTATGAAATGGCAAATTGACGTAGGGTATCAATTTGCTTAACGATTAATTTCGCTGACTGTATTATACGGAGGTTCGTAGAATAAATACTTAGAAAACAACTTATCATTAGGTTGTGTGATCCTGCTCAGTTAACTCTAGCTTTCAATGCTCTGTACGAATTACTAATAAGTTACCTACTCGTACTAGAACTAGTTCACTTGAAAAATCAATTTTTTTTTTAAATATAATTCTCAGACGTGATTGGTACCTATCGATATTTAAACATGATAAAACAAAAGAATACGGAAGAAAATCTGTTTTCTTTTGTTTTCAACTCATACATCAAGTAAGAAAACTACCAGTGGGCGATGACCCCCAAAAAAAAGTTCAATTCTTTCTTATCCGTGTTTAGTTACGAGTAATGATACCCCATCACGTCTGCAGAGTTTTGCTAATTACTTCAATTTGACCTTATACAGCCGACTGGTTAATATTTCTACCAAGGCGAGAGAAATTCGCGTAACGACGTATTCCAGGCGTCCGCGTCTGATGGCAATAGACCGTACTAATTGCAATGTGGACGTTTAGGCTAAAAACTCACGGAGCGATTGTCACCCGCGCCCGCCGCGGTGGCGGGACCGCAAGCACTCGTACGAACACGCAGTACATGGAAATGTAGATAGTAAATGTCCGCGGCTTGCGCGATTGTTTGCGGGTCCCGCTGCACACGCCACCGCGGCGGGCGCGCTTGAAATCCGCTCCGTGAATTCTTAGCCTCACAAGCTGAAATGAATGTTGAAAACATAAATTATAAACCGCGAATGATTCCAACTGGCTGCATAACTATAAACATAAACCCTCATTAGCTCTCTAATGACCATAATCTATGTAGATTATATGAAGAGTATATGAATAGGACTCATTCACACTATTGATGGAAGGTATAGTGGTCGTTGGTCAATGATAGCAGATAGGTTGGACGCCGCTGTGTTCAAACGTTTCATCAATCTGCATGTGAGAGGTGCGGGTTGATGAATCGACATAAATATTTTCCACTTTCTGTACCTACTAACATACTTTGTGAGCAACTACAGCACCTTTGTTGTCCGAAAATAAAATATTTTTATTTATTTTATATTTATTATTACAGTTAGAGATTTACAGAAGAACCTCTTAATCGAAATGGAATCTGTCCAATTGTTTGGACAGGTTTTGAAGCAATTTCTCCGATAGTTTCCGCTCCCTTACAGCGCAGCGTGAGAAAAGTCATCGACTGCAATCTTTTGTTTCTCATTGGTATACATTTTTTTTTAAATTCTCTTTATTTTGTTCGTATCGGCGGGTTTTGTTTTATGGCATTCGTAGCGGGGTGTGGAAATTATTGTATATTATGTACGATAATTATCGTACGTCTGGCATCCCTGCACGCACTTGGCCGGTTGGCTCTCGCCACGGTCTTTCCAAAATAGGTACCCCCAATTATTTAAATAGTTTAGGAGAAACCTTAGCTCAAAGATAACATTTGTTCAACATAGTTATTTCGAAATTGTCGGTCCCTAAACATTTAGTAAAGGCAAAGACTTCACAGTAGTTTTAAAAACATTTCGGACGAATTGTTCACTGATACAAGGATATGTGGAAGATGAAGTAAATAATGCTATCCGAAGAAATACGGTGTATAAAATCATAAGTAAGAAGTCGTGTCAGTTGTTTATTCTGCCGTCTGCTTAAAGCGACGCCGTTGATGTATGTATTCGTAGTACATTTCAATCACTACGCAATGACGACCAATCTATCAGTAATATGAAGCTTCACCAACCCCTCCGCGCATGTATATATAACGCCATTGAAATCTAGACTTTACAGTGTACCCTAGATTATAATGTGCAAAGTTTTCCGAATAGGAACCCCTATTTCGAGGTCTTCAGCAAGGCTCGTTAGTTAAGTGGTCGAACGCCTCTTCACAATGGTGGTCGGAGGTTTAAATCCTCCACGACCTGGCTGTTTTAGCAATTTTTTACTATTTTTCCGTTTGCCTACATACATATCTTTTATTTCTGCAAAAGTAGAAATCGGAAGAAGCAAGAATCGGGAGAAGCAGCTTGAAATACTCAAAAACCTTTCAGGTTGCTAATTGCTGAACGTGTTGCGAGTGTTTCACATCCTTACGTTTTTAAATTCTAGGTGGGGCAAATGTAATATCACGAACTCACGATGTAAATAGGTTATCAATTTGTGGAAAATCAAAAAAATTGGGTCCTGTTTTCACGGAAAGATTATTTAAACGTGTTAAATTGATGACATTAAGTCGAAAAAATTATACGTATCGGTCAACTGACGACCTCTTGAGTTGATGCACATTTGTGCTCATTTTACGGCATTTTGTACCAATCCCGCTCCAATTTGGTAATTTCTTGTTCAATGTTGGCTTTCAAGACTTGCAAGGTTTGTGGTTTGTGTTTGTAAACGCGAGATTTAACACGAAGTCCCAAAGAAAGAAGTTTGGGCCGTCAGAACTGGCGATCTGGCCGGCCAGTTCAAATCTCCAAAACGGGAGATTTCACGGCCCAGAAATTGGTGTATCAAAATACATCCATTGCATTGCCAACAAATTCTCTATCTGTCTAAAAAATAATAGTGTTAAATCACAATGACATTAAGAAATCATTTGAAAAAAATATAGTACATTCTTATTATGACATTACTTTCGCCTCACCTTGTACATATGTTCAGCATCAGCCGGTCTATCCTGTAATAATCTCACGGTGAAAACTTAGGTGAAGTGAGCTGTCATTCCACCCGCTGCTAGGGACTGATGGTTACAGAATAGCACTGCAGGTCAAAGTTGTGTGCGCTACAACAATTAATAGTAACACAGCAAAGAAAAGCAATACTTCTACTTAGATACTTAAAGCCAGTTTGTCGGTAGACAGCAAATCGGTCACACGCGTAACACTCGTATATTCTTTGCGACTCGGGGAACGAGTGAACGACTAATTACCTACTTACTACGATTCTCAAAGTCTTCGTCACCTTTGCGAGATGTTTAAATGCAAGCGTTGCCAAGTTGAGAGTAGGGATGGCGCCAAATGCGTGGGATGTCAGGGACAGTTCGACTTTCCCTGCGCTGGCATCACTGAAGGTGGATGGAGGAAATTGGGTGAACGGAAATACACATGGAAGTGCAGTAATTGCAAATCCTCGGCAGCATCCAGCCCTCTCCCTACAAGAGCAGCCACCGCTACGCCGCCCGTACCGGCTGACATGGAAAGTATTATGTCTGAGCTGAAGGCCCTCTCAGCCCGGATGGACGGCTTGCCTGCATTAATTGAGAACGTGAAAGCTATCCAATTGGAACTGGCAGAGCTTAAATCTATCAGATCGGAGTACTCGAGTCTTAAGACAGGTGTCGAGTTTCTGGACCACTCGGTGGAGACATTAGCCACCAAAGTGTCGGGGTTGGAGAGTGATGTGGACGGCCTCAAGAAGAATAAGGACCAGATAGCAGCGTTACATGATCGATGCTCCAGAATAGAAGATCTGCATCGCGAAACTGAGCAGAGATCTAGAATGAACAATCTAGAAATTAAGGGTGTACCGGTAACCAACTCGGAAAATCTGTTCGCAATTGTTGGCAAGATAGGAGACATAATTGGGTGCAGTATCCCGAAAGAGCAAATAAACTTCATTGCGAGAGTACCAATGCGAAACAACGAACATAATAAAAATATCATTTGCTCAGTTCATAACAGATACTTGAAGAATGATTTCGTGGCTGCATCAAAAAAACTTAAATCATCTATAACTGCGAGTAAGCTGGGTCTACAGTCTGACAGTGTCATCTATGTGAATGATCACCTGACATTTGAGAACAAAATGCTTCTAAACAAAACGAAAAAGCTTGCTAAAGAACGAGGTTTTTTATACACTTGGGTAGTTGGTTGCAAAATCCTCATAAAGAAAAATATTACCTCTCCGACTCATCATATAAAAACGGAACAGGATCTAAAAAAGTTTCTCAGTTAAAAATGTTGTGTCAATTTTATACTATGCTGTACCTGTATATTAGCACTCAGTGTGTTAATGGTTTGAGAACCACTGATTCCATTTTTTTGTGTATATTCCTTTGCTGCTGCCCTATTGTTCTCTTATCGCTCAGTGTTGACCATGCCTATTGTTCTATTGAATCTTATATGCTTGTAGTTAAGGTTGCAGTTTGTTTGATCTCGCTCGTCTTTTTAATGTATTTTGGTTTAATTCTTTGCTTTATACTGAATGTACCTCATATAACAATTTCACAACAATTTTACAAGTTCTACTAATGCGTTATCTTTCTGTTAGCGATGTCACCTATTAGTGTATTTTACCAAAATGTTCGGGGATTGCGTACAAAAACGTCAGTATTTTATCGAAACGTGTGTGTTAATTTCTACGATATTATTTGCTTAACTGAGACTTGGCTTATTGAAGGTATTAGTGACCGCGAATTGTTTGACGACCGTTACATAGTGTGGAGGCGCGATAGAAATTATTCTAATACAAAGCAAACTTTGGGGGGTGGAGTGCTTATTGCGGTGCGACGGGAACTTGTCAGTGATCTACGCAGTGAATGGTTCTCGTCTGCTGAAGACTTGTGGATCACTATCACCCTTCATAGGAAAAAACCGCGTGTGTCATACAAAATGCATCTGTGTGTAGTGTACATCTGCGATCAGAAGCTTGGCCACTCCCAGGCAGGTCAGTTAACTATTTTTTCTAATAACCTAACAGACATTGTTCAGAAGCATCCCGCTGATAAGTTTCTAGTTCTTGGAGATTTTAACCTACCAAACATAATCTGGAATCCAGATGATGATGGTCATTCTGTTCGGCCTAATAATATCCAAGGTCATGTTCAGGTTAATCTCTTTGATAATTTTACCGTCTGCAACTTCTCGCAATACAATTCGCATGTAAATGTGAACAACAAAATACTAGACTTAGTTTTGTCTAATAGCGAGGTCTCAGTAGCGGGTTGTGGTGATCCCCTGGTGCCGGAAGATTCGCATCACAAGGCTCTCTGTGTGTCTGCTGACTTCGTGGAACTTCACACTCTTCCTGCACTTCCTCGGGTTAAATTTATGTACAGGTCGGCCGATTATACGGCCATTAATCACCGGCTTAGCCAGATTGACTGGTACAGTGAAATGAGCATGAGAGCATTCGAGGATGCTGTATCATTTTTCTACGACACGCTCAATGATTTGCGTGATTCTTTTGTGCCAGTTAAGACGGTCGTCCCATCCAGTAAGTATCCTCTCTGGTACAAAGTGCCTCTGATAAAAATTCTTAGAGAAAAAGCGAAGCACCACTCTAAATTCAAGAAATACGGAAACCAGTATGATCACGAGTCTTTCGTTTTACTTCGACAACGTGCTAAGTTAGTTGAAAGCGAAATGTTTAGCTGCTATATTAAAAAAATTGAAGAGGGTATATTTAAGACCCCCAAAGCGTTTTGGTCATACGTCAAGTCTAAAAATCAAACTAATTCGTATCCTTCCTTACTCAAATATAGAAACTGCACTTCCAGTAACGGAGAGGTTATTTGCAACATGTTTGGCGACTATTTTTACTCGAACTTTCTAAATACTGATAGTAGCACCTACGGTGACAACGGCCTATCTAATGAGCGTGCGCAGGGTTCTAACATGCATTTGGGCGGTATTACTTCAGACATACATTCGGTCGAAGTTAGTGAATTGGAAGTATTTAAACTACTAAAAGGAGTCGACTTGACAAAATCTGCAGGACCAGATAATATCCCGCCTATTTTTATATTTAACTGTGCTAAAAGTCTGACTACCCCTCTTTCACTTTTGTTCAAGCGATCCCTAGCTGTGGGTGAGGTACCTGCAATTTGGAAGTCAGCGTTGATCTCTCCGATTCACAAAAAAGGGCCTAGGGACATCGTGGAAAACTATAGACCTATCTCCAAACTATGCCTTTTTGCTAAAATGCTCGAAAAAATAGTATATAAGCAGCTGTATGCTACTCTTAAGTTAAGTATTAGTGACCGTCAACATGGTTTCCTGCGAGGTCGGTCCACAACCACCAATCTCATTCTTTGCAGTGATTACTTGACTGAATGTATGTCTCGTCGCACACAAGTAGATGTAATCTACACAGACTACAGCAAGTGTTTTGATCGCCTGGATCATGCTATACTCTTGCGTAAGCTATTAGCTATAGGTATCAGTGGAAATCTTTTCAGGTGGTTCTCGTCATATGTAGCCAACAGATGTCAAACTGTTGTTTTGAATGGATATACATCCAGAACTATGTTTATCCCCTCGGGGATTCCTCAAGGATCGCTACTGGGACCCTTAATGTTCAACATTTTCATCAATGACGTCTCTTCATGTTTCTCGAACTCAAAAGTTCTTTTGTTTGCGGATGATATGAAGGTTCTAAGTGAAATTGTAACTGAGGAAGATGCTGAACTTCTTCAACTTGATCTGGATAGATTCCAAGAGTATTGTGTCGCCAACCGCTTGGATTTAAATGTCTCGAAATGTTACTTATGTACGTTCACTCGCAAACCTAAACCTATTCTTTATGATTACAAGCTAACTAACACTTCAATATCCAGAGTTAATACGATTAGAGATTTAGGCGTCACTTTTGACTCGAAACTTCTTTTTGACACACACATTGATAAAATGATTAAAAAAGCTTCCAAGGCACTAGGTTTCATCATGAGAATATCAGCCGATTTTAATAATATAAAAACATTCAAAATTCTTTATTGTGCCTTTGTGCGCAGTCATCTCGAATATTGTTCACCAGTATGGAATCCTGTTTATGTTACTTACGTTAATCGCATCGAAAGTATTCAAAGGAAGTTTTTGAGGTACATTCAGTATAGATCTAAAATCTATTTACCTGACTATCATAGTCGTTGCAGGAAGTTTCACATTCTTCCACTAATCGAGCGGAGAAAAATTGCTGACATGGCTTTTCTGTTCAGTTTGGCTAATGGTTCAACCGATTGTTCTGAACTGCTTGGCAGAATTGGGCTACGTGTTCCATCATTTACCTTTAGGAATCATGATCCTCTGTATGTTCCCTCTGTACGGTGTATATACAGACAAAACTCTTATACTATTAGAGCTAGCAGATCATACAACTCGATGTGTCAGAATGTTGATGATCTGGACTTATTCACCACCAGTGTCAGTAAATTAAAAAAAACTATGTGTAACCGCTTCTTCGAGGATCACTGACACTTCTCAAGTTAAATTTTTTATTATTCGCTCAGAGTTCTTTTACTTCTTACTTTCTTTTACCTGTCTACTGTCTCTTGTTCTATCCTAATTTTTGTCAGTGAAAACTTGTAATTGGCCTTCTTTCACTATTGTTCATATATGCATAACCTAGCTGTAAGTTTTCTTAAAATAATAAAATAATAAAATAAAATAAGCCTCGTGCAAACAGGCGCGACGCAACTCTAAAAAAATAATTTCTTAGAAAACGTTACGGTAGAACAGCGTGTCGCGTGGCGCCAGCCTGCACGAGGCTCAACTATTAACATCTTGTGGAAGGAAAGGTCTAAAATAAGGTATACTTATTTTATTTTATTTATTTTTATTTAACCTATCTTTTTGTGTGGAAGGGAAAAGGTCCTTGACAAATATGAAATTAATTTGCATGGGTGTGGCTTTATGGTAAAATAATAAAACAAAAACGACTTTATTGGTCTTTATTTTAAATAACAACAACAAATAAAAATAACAACAATCATAACAAGAAAATTAATTTAAAATATAATTAAAGATTCATTGGCATAATTAGGAGGTTACAAAAAATTATAACATAGGTTGGAATATAGGCGAATTACTGCCTAAATCCCTTAACAAAAGACGCCTAATAGTTAGAGAAATAGTAGGAATGGAGTCAATGGTCCCCCGGACGCAATTATTGAATGATTTCTCATTGGTTGCACAACACTTAAGTTAAGATACTTTTTTTCTTATTAAACTATTCCGTTACAGTTACGTTTACATTTAACTTTTTTTTCCAACTTGCGCAATTCCGGATCTAGGGCGCATCGAATCTACCGACGCGCGACGTCGTTTACTATTTGGGCTCTATTAAATAACAATGTAAGTAGTTTGGTGACATAAGAGCTTTCAATAACTAAGCAGCTAGTTACAGTGCCATATCTAATAACACTCTAAGAAAACTCATTTTTTTCTTAGAACAATAGGTAGATACAATAACTTAAATAATTATTTTTCAAAAACCTTTACAATTTACAAACTAACTGTGCTTAGCAACAGTAACTGTGCTTATGGTTTGCACTTAAAACTTAACAGTACGTATCATGTGAAAAGTTGTAACATAATATAGTCAATCAAATATACCTACTAGTAGTACTGAGCAGTAGGCAACTCATAAATTAATAGTTCTATTAAATTACTTACGAATCTAATACAAAAGTGTTTCAACGTTGCCAGTATTGGTGGTATGTTGTATGCCAGCCTCTCTTGTGAACGAAACCGGAGTATCATCATTCAAAGTGTTGTCTTCATTCGAGATAAACGATCCGTCTTTACCTTCTGATCCCGTAAAGGTGTTCAGTTGGCCGTCGAAGCCGTCTTCTTGAAAGGACCCTGGGTAGTCTAGTGACGGTTGCACGCTGGGTAGGCCAAGACCGATGCTTTGCGTTGGAGCAGACGACCCGAAAGGATCACTTTGAGCAGTTGAGAAACTCTCTACGCCACCAGACAGTGCTGTAGTTGGTACCGGGGCAGCGGCAAATTGTGTCGGGAATGCCCCTTGAGACGTTAACTCAGAGTAAGGGTCGTTCGTCGGCTCTGCCGCAGCGTTCCTTACGTAGCCGAACGTCGCCGGGAACCTGTTCTGCAGCTGGTTGACGGTCGTGAACACATCGTCTTCATCGTCTTCGCCCTCTTCTGTCACCTCGTAACCATGGCCGACGCCGACGCCTTTGTTTGGTAACGCGCCAGGCAAGGAGTCGAACACTTTGACTTGTTTAACAGTGTGCGTTACTCCATGCACGCGGGGTGATTGAGGGGCTGAAAAACCGGTACTTCCGTAGCCACCCCCGTACGCTGGTACTGAGGGGGAGTATGCAGGGGAGTAGTCATCCTCGTAGGAAGGCACTGAGCTGGGTGAGTAACTGAAGCTTGGCAAGACGGGCGCGTCGTGGTGGTGACCGTGGCCATGGCCGTGGTGGCCATGGTGACCGTGATGTCCGTGGTGACCATGTTTAGCATGATGGTGACCATGTTTAGCATGATGGTGACCATGCTTCCCACCTTTCGTTTCTGTATGCGTCTTGGTTGCAACTTTCTTATGATGATGGTGGTAGTGGTGCCCATACGGGATGTGTGGCTTCTGGTGGTGGTGATGATGATGATGAGTCTCTTTCTTGGGCTTGTGATGATGATGGTGGATGGTTATCACTTTCTTATGATGATCGTGATGAATAAACTCCGGAATATGTATTCGCACGTGGTCACTGTAAAATAGATTATTAGTTATAACTGAGAGCATAACGATATTAAAACAACATTGTCATTAAGTTATTTTATACAAATTATTTAAAAGAAAACCTAAAGATCGCTGATGCAAAGTATCAAATCAAATCAAAACAAAATAACAATGTTATACCTAATTTCAAAGTGAACAGACCATCGCAAAGCTTTATTATATTTCGCTGAATCATTATACAGTAATAGGTATACAAAAAAATATTATATATTTATAATATTTCAAACAAAATACATTTGCTTTCTTGCTACAAATTAATAAGCGCACTGACTAACAGCTTCAAACTTTAAGCACGCTCTTAAAGGCCACAGCAGAGGTTTTAACATATGGGGATCCTTACTGGTGTTTTCCTCCGCCTCCGCCAGTCTCGCCACCCTCGAGGCACAGCAACACCAGCACAGCCAAGTACTTGGCCACATCCATGGCAGCAGCACAAGCACGACAACAGTCCACAACACGCGGTGACCAGTACAGCTGAACTAATAACACCAACGGAATGGACCTACGTTCACATCTTGTTTTGCATCACAACCAATACTTTCTTTCCTCCCAGATTTTTAGTTTTATTTTAGATCAGTGGAGCGACGAGCATCACAAGGCAGCACCGCACTGCCGCACGCCGCACCGGATTGAATAGCGCAACGTCGCGAGATGACCATTTATCCAATTTCACTTAAATAAACCCGTAATATCAACAAAAAGACAACAATTGCCATTGTCGACGGAGCATGCCAAAAGATATAGTGGGCGTGCGCGAATGGGACGATTTTCGCTCTAATTTCCATCAACGCAGAGTTCTTTTCGAGTGCCCGGAAATGAGGCGGTCGCTGCGTTTTTTGTGGGCACTGTGTGTAATAACTATTTCACTATCGCTCCAAGCGTCGCATACTATCTGACCGCAGCTAGATGCTGTAACAAAGTCACGATTACACTCTTACTACTGGTCAGCTGTTACTTTTCAGTTGAAGTTTTCTGGATAACCCAGTTTAAATGGAATGTGCACGGCCAGCTATTGTATAACGACGTCGAATTCATTCTCCATTCAAGTTAAGTGTGACTCTACCGTTGAATGAACTCAATAAAAATAGAACATGTTGTGAGTAAGGTCGATTACATCGATAACTTATTTCTTTAAGTGCGGGGTGGAGTCTAATAAATAGAATCTGTAAGGCTCAGACCGTGCTCATAAATAACTCTTAGAGTGTGCCCATTAAAATTTAATCACTCGTTACGATTGAATTTATTGATTTTGTGGTATTGACTTAAGTTTTGTGTGCTGTAGGCCTACCTACAGCAGTAACACCTGTTACTTTGTTTTTCAGAGGAATATAATATATATGCATTATTTTACATTTAATACTTTCTTTCGTTTTTTTAACTATTATATACAGGGTGTTAAAGTAATTGCGTGCCATAGCTTAGGGGTAGGTTCAGTATCAATAAAGGAAGACAGAAAAAAAAAACTTGGAATTGTACGTACCTAGTTACCTATCCTTCACCCGGCGTTGTATTTCATTGCGTTCGATATTATGTACGTAACTCTAGGAAATTATTAATTAGCATTTAAACAAAATACAAACATTATTATCGAAAATTCGAATTGTAATTTACATACCGTTAGTTCGATTCGCGTTCGATAGTCGGTAAGTAATTAAAGCATTTAAACAAATAAAATAATTTTAATTCTAAACGATTGCTATTTTAAGTTAGTAGGTGCTAATATTTTTTTTTTTTTGTCTTTTTTTATCGATACTGAACCTAACCCTAAGCACGCAATTACTTTAACACCCTGTATATATTTTTTAATTAGGTACATCTATATTATTGTGTTTTTCATATTGTGGTAGATTACTTTGGTTGACAATGCTAAAACTCCCAAATGATTTCATGGGTTTTTTTTATCCATAATTTGCTCTTGTTTACTTCAAACAGCCAAATTAGAGACAGTTGGGAGTAGGGAAACAGCAGACATTTCTAATGGTTATTACTATTAGTCATAGAATCGAAATCGAAGTAGTTTTTCTCTTATTTCAAATTTAATGTGCCAGCCGGTACAACCTACTTCCATTCTATTGAAAAAACCGATGACATAATAAACCTTATTGCTGTTATGTAAGTTCACTTCAATAGATGCTGATCAACTCTATAATAATTAAATGTACCTATTCTTTTTTTTATTTAACAGGCACAAAGTTACGGACACGGAAATAAAATTCTTGAAGGAGATCTCATTGACTGATGAGATCCATAGATAATCCTTATAGGCCTGGTCTGAGAAAAATAATTCTTACATAGCATATCACCCTGTATACCCCGAACGGGAAAATAGACAGACGAAAACAGTTTAAACTACTTTCGCTAGTTATTTTTAATTTCCAGCTACAAAGATCACCCGCCAAGCTGACGTAATTTCTTGCAATCCCACGAGGTACTAATTATTAAATTTTAACAAGTGGCGGTTGTGGTGGTGGGTTAATTATCACTTGCTTGAAAAACGGAAAACATCGTGAGGAAACGTACCTGAGAGATATTTGTCGACGGCATGTGAATCCAAGTCAGAGGCCCCCTGACTGCTGTATCTCGGGTTCTATTGGCCCTACAGAGCTGCGGTTGCGCTCAAACTTGGAATACTTTAAAAATAGCATGAATTTTTCCGTAGGATGAACGTTTTAGAAGTTATAAGCTTAAAACTGAAAGAAGTCCGACAATTTCAAGGGTTTTCGAGCACCACGCAGTTAGCACAAGTCTTTGAATTAATACATCCACAGGGAAAACTACAAAAAAATAAAATAAAACAATAAAATAAACATAATTTTCTTTATTATAATAACAACTTTTACCTTAGGTTAACAACTTATAGGTTTTATTTTTAGAAACTAGCGCTGGTGCAGGTTTATGAAAGTATCTTATTAATTCACAAACTGATAAAAATAATTAATAATTAACCGACAATTATATCTACAATACATAAATAATCTTTGAATATAATCACTTAAGGAAAACCCTTAGATTTATATTAGAGAAATAAATACATGTGTAGTATCATAGAAACTAAAATTCCACACAGTTACATAATTTAATATAATACTATTCATTTCTTACTTCATTAAATAGAAGAATATGACTTTTTCGTTATTAAGAGAACTTCGCATGGCTTCCAAACATGCTAATTTCATTAGCTCTCTTGTAAGGTAAGGTAAGGTGCGCAACGTAAATGCTACAACTCTCACCAACATGTATTTCATCACGAAGGAAATAAATATCTAATTACAAAAATTTAAGTCATGTTAGTCAATTGGTTTTAAGTACACATTAATTTTGAAGTTTCTTTAGAAACAATAGTGATTACGAGTACCTACTAGCTGTCTAAGCTACGTCTGCGCTGCGTCGACGTGACGTTCCATGCAGATTTCACGCCACTGCTATTTCGGTACGCACCGCTACGAGTTCGCTACAATGCTGCTACACTCTAGCTACGAATCCGCTACGATTCTGGTACGCACCCGCTACGTTTACGCTAAGTAGTGGCTACGCCATTGAATTTAAATTAAAATAAGAAATACTAAGTCGTCAATAAACCCGGAGTAAAGTTTTTACATCAGTTTAACTACAATTTTTCAAGGTTTATGTTTGGCATAACTTTACTCCACGTTTCGGCAATGATCGACTATGATTTTACTAAAATTGTAAATAAAAGTATCTATAATTATTTAAAAAAAGTTTAATGAGACTGATAAATAACATTTTAACAAAAATATAATTTGTATGCTCTAATTTAACAAAGTTATCAGTCGAAAGTTCTAGCACATTGGTTTAGTCAGTCTTTAGTTTACAGAAACGGCGGAAAGAATCTACAATTTATTGTTAATATTTATTTGTACAATATTTAGGTTCCATTACTTTCAACCCGCTTATTTACTAATTATTATGATAACAATTCTGGAGGGGGAATCTCTTTTGAAGATACAAAGCTTTTTTAACCACACTGTCTGTATATGGCCCCAAAAATATATAAAGCAGCAGTATACCAGCAGCTATTAGAAATAAACAGTGTATGGGATCCTTTGAGAGGTCCTTGTTTAGATTCCTTTTAGATAGATGTTACTACTCCATCACTGAGTTTACTACTGATAAACAGAGGTATGACGATTCCGATTTGCTAATTAAACACTTATGATTTTATTTATTGATTAAGTTTGAATGTGTTTAATCATCTAAAATTGTAATGACCTGCTTACCTAACTGACATATTTAAAATTATTGGCATGCCACCTTAATTATAATTGCTTGTTTATGTTAATTTTGTACGCCATTTATTGGCAAAACATAGTACACATTTTTTAGACAATATACTATCTGTAACCATACCTATGTTTAACAAAATAAATGATTGATTGATTACTTACGAATAGTGTGATTAGATGAAATAGTTGCTTATAGCTGCAATTAATAAACTATATGTCACATCCATAATCTAGCCCTGAAGTTGAGTCGTAGATAAAACACGTCTACTAATAACATGGTAATTTTAGTTCTATTTTATAGTTCCATTTGTATTTACGGAGTCGTGGTCAAATTGGGTGGTTGTGGGGCTAACTGTATACTGTACACTTGTACAGTATCGCTATTTAAGGATTGCCGATCGTGGACGCCACTTTAATTGAACGTTCCAGTTACACTGGCACTTACTCCCCTAATTCCTTCTATAGAGAGGAACGATATGCCGGGTTGGCAAGCCCGTAATCTCGTGTGGGGGTACATCCGGGATCACAAGCTGGACGTCATCTGGTAAGAACTCCGGGATACCAATCCCGGGGACTGTCTGGCTGTGCTGGCCCACAAGCGGCTCGTCGTGGATGTGCATGTGGTGGAAATGCTCGTGTTCCTCCGTGGCTGCCAGGCTGTGGTCCATGTGGGGGTCTCGGTGTGTGTGGTGGTGGTGAATGGTCTTGTACACCGTGTGTGTATGTTTTATCTTCTTCACCTTGTACGGAACGTGGATGACCACCTTTTTGTTACGTCTGTGGAAAGAAGTGTCGTTGTTACAAAGAATAGTATTGACATCTTTATTGTTGCTCGGTGGACTTGGCTATAAGTTTGGCTTTATAGCGATCTCTGCCAATCGTGAGTGACATTCTCGTTCTAATACTTGATGTGCCTTATGTAGAGTACTTTACTTTACGATCATCGATATACCACATTCGCGGTTATAGCATACGAAAACGTTGTCTTGTTATTATCGCCGCGCCTAGATAGCCTAGATAGTTATTCTATAGGTTTATAACACACACATGATATTACCGTTACATGCCAATTTGTCATCGTTTGTCAGCCATTCTGCAGACTGCGTATCATGTAATTGAGGTAAGCGACAATGGTATGTTTACATAAGGTTTACTGGCTGCCTATAAAATATTCGACCTCCCTGCGACTTCGTCTACGTGTATTTTGACTTGTATAATTTTTTAATAGAATTTTCTATGGCGAATCTACCTACCCTACCTACCTACCCTACCTACCTACCCTACCTACCTACCCTACCTACCTACCCACCTACCTTACCTACCTACCCTACCTAACTACCCTAGTTAGGTAGGGCAGTTAGGTAGGTAGGGTAGGTAGGTAGGGTAGGTAGGTAGGGTAGGTAGATTCGCCATAGATAAGTATTTAGTACTACCCACGGATAACGATGCGAAGCCTGGGCGGACAGCTAGTTATTTATAAAAAAACTAAATAGTTTTTTTTTTTTTTAAACACAATGTGCTTAGGTTATAAAGTAACGAAATTTTCAGCTGAGTGTATCTACTGAGATACAGGCCTCGCCTAGTTCAGAACAAAGAGTCAATAACCTAAGTAAACCTCTTTTTACCACCACTAATGCTGCTGGATTATTAATTTATTATTATATAATGTACATGATATATACCTACTTACCTAGTATTAAGTACTTTCATTATGTAATCTTTATTGCTATGGTGGTGAGAAATAAACTATTTAATTTTTTTCATTTAATTTATTAGTATGAATAGTACCTATAGATAATGCGCACGGTTCCGCCACAGGCCAGTAATTTCGGGAGCTTCCTACTTTGATGCGCGTGAGTGCGGTTTCAACGTTTCCTGTTACATATTGCATTGGATATTGTTGTACTTCTTCTCTCGTACTTGTACGAATTGTATAAGAATGGTTAACGACGTCATCAACATATTTAGTAGATACTCGCTGTAGCGGGTGACGGCACAGGGCACGTCTCCTCACGCCCTTTAATGCACATAGTCATGACAAAAAAAAACAAGGCATTCTCTTAATGTCGTTTAAAATCCTCCATTTAGTCTATTTTAAACAAACCTAGCGTATAACCATTATGCGACCCAGACGAGTCTATTGATACCTCATGCATAAAAATCCCTTCAGCCGTTAGGATTATTTGAGAGTACCATTTTATTCTTCCTTATGTTATACGACGGTATTTTTATGATGTACAATCAATCTGCCTAGCCTTTTCCCAACTACATTGGGGTCGGCTTCCAGTCTAACCGGATGCAGCTGAATACCAGTATTTTACATGGAGCGACTGCCTATCTGACCTCCACAACCCAGTAACTGGGTAATACGATACCCCTTGGTAAGACTGGTTGTCAGACTTTCGGGCTTCTGACGACCCGTAACGACTGTCAAAGATCCACGAATGACAACCGGGACCAACGGCTTAACGTACTTTCCGAGGCACGGAGGAGTCTCGGTATGTAAAGATGGTCACCCATCCACAGACCAACCCCGGCAAGCGTAGCTTAACCTGACGGATCGACCCGTGCGGCAGTTACTACTTAATGTATAATAAAGAGTATTCTATCTATCTATGTTATGTGTATTAAAAGCTTGTTTTTGGACTGCCTCGTTGGCCTAGTGGTCGCAAGTACTACTGCTGAGCATGAGGTCCTCGGTTCGGTTCAACGACAGCGTTCAGGTCGGGCAACTTGTTATTGGGATTTCTCAGTATCAGTCCGAAGTCTGGATTTGTGCTCGGTTGATGCTCGCCCCCAATAGGGGGACTTAAATATAACAGGCGAAATGTGGATATACAATAGTTACACCTCTATCTATCCCTTCGGGGATTGCAGGCGTCATGTCTATGTTTTTATGGGATTTAAATTAAAGTTTTATGCGTACCTAGCTAACTAAACTAGTGCCCCGTTTTCAACTTCACTAAGTGACACTTAAAAGAATCCACCAACATACCACCTACTTACATTACATAATATGTGGGCAAAGAACGCATATTATATTATTGCATATTATTTTGTTTCATTCAACACTAAAGCACTCTTTCACACCCTCTTATTCACACAGCCCCCTCTTCTTACACATAACACACCATACATTTATGATATATCTACATCACATCATACATTCTATACCGCTAGTACTTACCTAATTATTAACTTATTATAGGTACTCGTCCATTAATCGACCCGTAACGACTGTCAAAGATCCAAGAATGACAGCCAGGACCAACGGCTTAACGTACTCGGTATATAAAGATTGTCACCCATCCACGGGTATACCGCGGCAAGCGTAGCTTAACCAGATCCATAAACCCGTGCGGCTGTTATTACTTAGCCATGATTTTAATTATATCTACCTATCATTTTACTATCATTTTCTTTAGTTCCTTACACCTACCGTTCCTAAACTATTTTTACCGTTTTATTTTTTTCTCAGTTCGTCACCAATGCAGCAATGGTGCAGATTCTCTGGTCACAAATGCCTCTAAACTAGACTAAAAATCACCAAAATTTAGTTTACTCCTGTCAAATGATGATTTCCCATTCTGAAATAGACTAAAGTGGCACTGTAACTTAACTATATTTTAGTTTGACAGCACTAAGATGGTACTGAGATTTTAATTGAATGAAAATGTCAATTTTACTATTCTGATTTTGACGTTTTTCACCTAAAATTTTAATTTTCTAACTAAATCTGCCCATTTTTAATCACGATTAAAAATGGTGTGGAATACTATTAGTTGTCATGAACTAAAATTCACACGAACACCTCGACTTCAGGTGCAAAAACAGTACTGTACTGGATTTTTTTCTTTTCTTTTGCTTATATCTCGAAAATGGTGTGTCCTATCGCAAAAATAATGAAAATTTCGACCCGCTTTTTAAAACCCCTAATACTCTTCACGTAGCTAATTTTTTTTTTTTTTTTCTATTCAAAAAGTGAAAAGTTGCATATAAAACACGTCGAGGAAGGCCCACCGCGCGCCTCCGGCTCTAAAAAAATTCATGTGGTAGGGCAAACAAGTATGTACCACGTGGAGTCGCAATTGTCAAATTCGTTTTAGTTCTGTCAAAATAATTTTTAAATTTAGAGACCTTTTATTGCAGAATAGCTTTAAGATTATCATAGCCAAAAGTAAGGAATTTTAGTGATAGTTTAGTACAAGATGTTGTACAAGAGAATCGGCAACCAATATAAGGAACAAAATAAAGTAATATACTTATAAAATATTATACTTATCTAATAATACAAATGGTGATCAAGACAGGTAACGTTTTCACAGTTCTGTGTTTTTTATTGGAAGTAAGTTATAATTGTACCGCATCGCTAAGTTATTATAATATTTTAAAATAAACAATGATTATGAAAATGAAAAAAGACATAAATAGGAATGCTGTTTTAACATGAAGCTCTTCTGCGCAAATCCGTTTTCCTAGGTACTATACCTACCTAGTGGCTAAAGTACACCACACTGCACCCTCTACGGCTTCCTACGCTCGCGCGTAGCACGTTCTACAAAGATGCGTAAAATAAACTATTCACCATAATAGTGATAAATATAGCTTTCCTAAACTAAAGGATTTGAAACCATTTCTCATGAAAGGAAATCTACTGATTTATGACCACTGTTATTCGACGCTTGGTCCACCCTGGGATTCTACTAATTAAGTTGCATACATCACAGGCGGAGAGCATGCTATAAAAGTATAAGGTAAACCTACACATATGCTTTTAAGTAACATGTGTATTCGAGGCTAAGTAAAATTAACGACGTGTGTGTGTGTGTTGGTGTTTGTTATTTCTCCTTTCAGGCGGTTGTCCATTCAGAGCACATAAAGCGCGCACATAAACACATACGTAGCTAGGTACTTGCTTTGTCCGCCCCTGCAGATCCCCGGGCAGAGCTAGTTAGCAAAATTCATATTAATTGCGTCGCTAGCCATCACAGTATTGAATTTGTATCGAAATGGGCCTGCGTCCACACTGCATGCATTGCAAAGTGTCGCCAGAGTAAAATCTACGAGAAGATTTTATTTTTATTTTTATAGTAATTTTGTTTCCCCATAGAAGTGAATACACACATCAAAAAAGTTTGCGATCAGTTTTAATAATCTAAATCTTTTTTGATACGGTAGGTAGACTATATTATAATTTCTTCTTCTTTTTATTTAATTTTAACGGATTTATAATATTTTTTTCAAGGAAAGTTGGGAATCGAACCCTGGGGTTCGACTACCTAAGCACAAAACCAGTCGCTATTGATGGATTTGTCAGACCATTCTGAGTAAACCATGGGCACCATTTTGTACTGGTCGATGAAAATGCGCCCGCACATCGAGCTCAACGAGTCAATACTGCTCTCCGAGAATACGACTGGACTGCCGGCTCGCCTGACTTACACCCAATAGAGCACGAGTGGGATGCTCTTAAACGAGCTGTTTCCAACCGTCAGCCACCTCCCCATACAGAGCCAGAGATCAGAAAAGCCGCTATTCAAGATTGTGACAGGTTACCGCAAGAAATGCTGGATAACTTGATCCTCAGCATGCCCAAGAGAATCTCCGCATATTGTGTGCGAGCCAGGGGAGGAGTTATATTGTATTAAATAAATACCTTCTTAAAATTGTTTTATAATTTTGGTTAAACGATTTCCATCAAATTTCTGTTACATTTACATTAGGATTGAAATAGGTACTAATTTTTTGTTATTAAAAGTTTTATTGTTTAATTTCAAACAGTGTATTTTTATTTTTTTAAAGATATCACGTAAACACTTTTTATTGATAAAGTTGATCACAAACTTTTTTAGATGTGCATGTGTATTCTTTTTGAGTGAAATAAAGTTCTTAAACCGTAGATCAACGCAGGTACAAGAAACAGTATGAAGGAGACCATTCATAACTTTAGGAGTAAATACTAATTGCATTCACAGATTCTGGAAAAATTACAGTTCTCACATTTAATTTCTGGGTCAATCGTCAATCGATGCATTTTCGTAAAACTTTATCTACTGAATTCGATACTTGGTTGATAAAGTCTAGTTATGTATATATTGCATAATTTAATATCACAGCTGTTTTTCCCGAAGTATATATTGCATAACATAATATCTCAGCCGTTTTTCCCGAAGTATATATTGCTTAACATAATATAACAGCTGTTTTTGCCGAAGTATATATTGCATAACATAATATCACAGCTGTTTTTGCCGAAGTATATATTGCATAACATAATATCACAGCTGTTTTTCGAAAAACAGCTGTGATATTATGTTGTTTTTCCCAAAGGGTTAGGTAGAGCTGTAACTAAGTACCTATAGTACTCCCACATTTCGTCAGTTATGTTAAAGTCCCATGTGATATGTGGCGAGCCTATTGCTAGTACCTACCTATATAATTATAACATAGATTAGAATATTAAAATCAAAAGCAGATTAAGTTTTGTGAACAGTAGTAGAAAGTACGAGTACCTTTGAATGGCGCCAGTAGCCGAAAAAGTTCATAACATAACATCACGCATTGTCTCCCCGAAGGGTTGGACAGAGGTGAACCTACACCTAGTAGGTACACCCACATTTCGCCAGTTATGTTAAGTCGCCAGTTATGTTAAGTCCCATGTAATAGGGGGCGAGCCTATTGCCATCAACCGGGCACAGATCCAGACTCCAGACTGCTACTGAGAAATTATTGAAAGAAAAACCCAATAACACTTTGCCAGACCTAGGAATCGAACTCAGGACCGTTCAGCAGAAAACGCTAATAAATGTATTTTTTTGTTTTTGGATGGGTATTTGATGAAATAGAGAGTGGTGAATATAGATAGATGAAGGAGAGGGGAAGGAAACTAAAGGAAAGATGGATGGGTTATGTGATGACGATATTTATGAAAAGAGAGTGAATGATGTGACCCTGTGTGACAGGGGAGAACGGAAGAGAAAGATAGGTTGCTCCGACCACAAGTGACCAGGGACTGGGGCGAGGGACGTTTTGGAACGAAGGTTAAATTAGGTTAAATATTGAACTCACCCTTCGGTATTCGCAACAAGTATCGCCAACAGCGCGGCTAGGCAAAGCAGGATCTGGAAACAATAAATACTATTAACAATCTTATCATAAGAACAAAGAAATTTTCAGACTAATAGTGACTTTGATCACAAAATATATAAAATTTGTACCAACGGCCACTAGTACGCTCGGGACCCTGATCAAAAGTTACAGGACTCGCATATATCCTGGACAAAGCATCTGGGACGACATGCTGCGACCCCTTGCGATGGACTATGTCAAAGGTACAAAACATAAAATATAATCGGGGTAAACGTCATCTCACAATATTGTGAGATGACGTTTACCCCGATTATATTTTGTGGTCAAAGTCACTATTAGTCCGAAAATTTCTCGTATTTTCTATGACTTTAAAAGTTCAATATTAAGATTCAAATCGTTAATGATGGCTCTCGAAAAAGGCACAGAATTTAATTAGTTCAATATTTTTCCGACTTCGCGTTTGTAAACATTTCATGCAATTCAGAAATAATGTTAGCATCATATGCCTAATCTTTTCCTAACTTTGTTGGGGTCGGCTTCTAGTCTAACCACGGATATCGAGTCTAACCGCATGCAGCTGAATACCAGTATTTTACATGGAGCGACTGCCTATCTGATCTCCACAACCCAATTACTGTGTAATACTTATTATTAATACTTAATACTTACTGATACCTTGGTAAAGTCTTACCAAGGGGCAGAAGCCCGAAAGTGTGGCAGCCAGTCGGCTGTCAGACTTTCGGGCTTCTGACGACCCGTAACGACTGTTAAAGATCCACGAATGACAGCCGGGACCATCCGAGGCACGAGTATTATGTAAAGATGGTAAACCATCCACGAAGGTAGGTCTCGAGTTCGAACTCAAGGCACGCACCTCTGACTTTTCGGATTCATGTGCGTATTATATAATTATCACTTGCTCAAAAAACGGTGAAGGAAAACATCGTGAGGAAACCGGCATGCCTGAGAGATATTTCTCGACGGCATGTGAAGCCAAGTCAAGCCCGTGGGCGGCTTTAAAACTCTGACATCAGGTTAGTTACTAATCCACACGAAAAGAAGAAGACCATCCACCATTCAACCCCGGCAAGCGTAGCTTAACTTCATGGATCGACCCGTGCGGCTGTTACGAGTATTACTTAGCCACGAGCCTAATAATAAAATTATTTCTGTATTGCATGAAGTGTTTACAATCAGCTTTTTTAAAATAAAAAAACGCAGGGAAGTCCTGTCATGATAAGCAGCGATAAAGAAAATGTGGAAATCGTTTGTTTCCGACATATTGCTATATTCACTTAGGTAGTTCTAGGCTGTCACCACATCACGCAATGCTCTACTTTTAAAACAATTATTATCTAAATAAGTAACAAAATATAAAAACATCAAATTGTTAACTATGATTAAAATGCAGCATGTAACTTAAAAATACTTATCATAAAACTAATTAGGTATAAACATAGATATAAACATTCAATCAATTCATCAGCGCATACGCAGCTATGCGTATCTTTGTTGGTCATGGTCGGTAGTAAAGCACGAGATCACTAATAACTATAATTCATAGCATTGGCTGCATATTAGTCTACTTTACACATAATCAATCAAACATAATTAATTAAAAACGTGAGAGTGAACGCAAAACAAAACATCTGATGACTAACGAGCAGCTAACATTTAACCAAACAAGTTAATGAGTGACATGCAAATTGACGAAGGTTCTCATCGGTAACAAAAACTTACCGCACTTCTACAATCCATAATCGTATCTATTGTTGTTTAACAATGTAGTGAAAAGCACAGCAGTGGAACATGTGTTGCTAGTCGCAAAAAATCTCTTGGAGAGATGCGCGTGTGAAATAAAGTCGCTGAATGGCGCGTGCGACGCTTTGCGCACTTACGGAAAATTTGCACTTTCCCACTGCAATGCGATGCGCCCGAGTCTAACAACAAACTAGCAATGAAGCCGATGCGCCTATCAATACTTATATATGGCATACATTAACACTAAGTGTGAGTATTCTGTCCGAGCGTCCTATTTCAGAAGCTCTATACTGCATGTAGCTGACTCTCTCCAATGTCTAGAAAAATCTGAACCTCCCGATATATGAACTGGTTTATAGGGATCTTTTGAAAATGTACTATAGTAATAGTGCAGTACGTGTAGGTATCATAGCCAAATACACTACGAGCACATGGTCTACGGCATTTTGAAAATATAAATATTTGCACATCGGGTTGATTACATGAAGTGGTGGTCGCCGTTACGACTTCATGCAATCAACCTTACTTACGAGCTGTAGGTCGTGGGTTCGAACACAGCTTAGCGCGCTTTTCTTTGTGTAAATGATTTAATTACCATTTCTCTCTTACATCGTGAGGAAACCAGCATGTCCTAGAACCAAAAATTCTAAGACATGTGATATCTACCAACCCGCACTGGGCGGCCCGCGAAGTAGATTATAGCCCACTCCAATGAAGCAATTACTAAGTTACTGGGACACAGGCCTCCTGGTCATTGTAGGCGGATTATGCACATCGGGTCAGATGGTCACTCTGGGCCACACAAGTAGCAATAACAGGAGACAAGATTGGGCACGATTGGATTGTCTATGACTCACTAAGAGACGCAACTGACTAGCATTAAGCCGAATGGGAGAAGCAGTCGGCTTCTACCGCTAACCGAAAAAAAAAAAAACATTTTTAAAATTCTTTGAAAAAACTTATCAAATGATACCTAATACCGTAACACGATACGTTTATTAAAACTTTTTTTTTACGATCGTACAGACACCCAAAATGAGTCTAAAACTTTTTTTTTTGCTTTTTGTCTAGCGATCTGTGTGCGCACAAAAGCTAACATTATGCCAAAATTCAAATTCCCACGTTCATAGATCTCGAAAAAAACCTCTGTGACAGACGGAATAGAAAGTGATGTTATAAGTAAAGGCTCGTGCAGACCAGCGCGATGCGACATCGCGACGCGACTCGAACAATACAATTTCAAAATATTGTTATAAAGGTCAAAATTACGAACACCCAGTTGCCATTTAATTAATGTGCTAGTGGTTGGAATTCTCCGTGCACATGTTGCACAATGTGTTATTAATATTTTCCATTAATTTTCGCCCAAGAAAAATACTGCAAGGTTTTCATAATTATTATCAGTACCAAACCGCTCGATATGATAATACTGGTGTCATTGTCTTTGGCTTTTTATTTTATTTACCGCACGAACATTATGTTACTGCAACTAGAAAGGGTAGGCAGAGACGAATTACATCGACGATCTTCGGGGAGTACAAAGTAAACCCAGTTCGTCAGTTAATTGTTTTTTTTTTTTGTTTAACTAATTAATTATTAGATGTGTGTGTGATGTCACAATGTGCATTAAGAATATAATTATTACGATCAAAAACGTAATTAATATGTTAGGTACCGAATCTCACTCAATCAAATTTTAAACTAAACGTAATAATAAAATCTTCATAGTTAATGATCACGGAAATACAAAGAATTGTAAATTAATTGGATCCAACCACGCTGACCGCATAACTGACTGTTTGTTTACTTATATTAACCGAGAAACTGAACCGTTGCACAAATCCATGGCTTAGACAATTACCTTTCATAAAACTGTTTCACGCTGCGTAACCCGCAACCGGCTGTTTCAAATAATTATCGAATTATGGTGACGAAAAGCATGAAATTGATTTTAATAAAATATTGGGATATTTTTCAATACCGTGATTCAATGATGATTCAATGGTGATATCAGGGCTACTCTCTAACAAATCCAGTAAAAAAAACTTTAAAAAAGGTGAAAAGTTTTTTCAACAACTTATATAGCCAATTTTTACTGCCTACGAATGCATTATTCTAAAGATGATTTTAATAAAATATTGGGATATTTTTCAATACCGTGATTCAATGGTGATTCAGGGGCATCAGGGCTACTCTCTAACAAATCCAAAAAAAAAAGTTTATAGATGAAAAGTTTTTCAACAACTTATAAAGCCAATTTTTACTGCCAACGAATGCATTAATCTAAAGATGGCTATTTTGCATCATTCATGTTTTCTCCCTTAATAAAAAAATGGTAGAGGAAAATCAAGATAGCACAAAGAGTCCAGGCTAACAATACAATCCAAGCATTATTTAAAAATATCAGCATCATCTCATTAAGTACCAGCCTAGTGAAACTGATGAGAGTTGTGCAAATTATGACTTACATTGTCATCGGTACTCAGAACGTAAGGCCAGCGAGTAGCTACAGATGTGAAGATAAACTCGAAAGTGAAATATTCACAATCATCACTGCCTGTCGTTTCAAAGATGTAAACAGCAATGGCAGACCGAAATTTTGTTTTCTTTTTAAATTGGTTTAATGATGTGTGGTTGTACGAATTTTATTATTTCCGCGCATATAGTAGATTAAATTATTAGAATTTTAATAATTTCCGTTTGTTTTTATCATGAAAAATTGCCTCCAAATTGCTTAGTAGATTTTTTGACAGATCACTTTATAATTATGTTAAAAGATTATAAGAAAGAAATCTGCAAAATTTCTACGCCAAAGGCTTCTTCTCTGCCCTCCTATTACACCCTAGTTTTTTCAGACGCTTATAGTCTTCCGTTATCATGTACATATAAAATGTTTGTGCCACACGTTGAGGTCCATCGACCTTAAACGTCTCAGTCACTACTAGACATTTATGTTGGTAGTTCATGACAAATAATTTATAAAATAACTTTTGAAAATGCCTTCTTGTGTGATGGAAAATTGTATCCATCACTCGAGAAAATTAAATAAAGCTCAAAGTGTGACATTTCACTAGTTTTAAACTCATTTAAAAATAAATAATAATTGACAATAGGCATTTTCTGAAAATCAAAGATTATGAAAAATAATCGGAACAAACACGACATAATAGGGATATGGAATTGGAAAAAAAAAATTGTCCGTCAGTCAGATACTCAATTAAAAAAATAGACAGGTATTTTTTGTTTTATCATGTTAATTAAAAAATGGTTTAGATAAAACGCATTAAAGTTGGGGAGTGGGGGCTCGCTACGTCACAAGTCAGTATAAAATCTACCGGGAAATGACGTCATGCTACATTTTAACTGAATCTATTTCCGTAATCTTTTGATTTAGTAAAAAAAAGAAAAAATACGTGTCCAATATTCTTTAATAATCTATATGACGGTCAACAAAATGTACCTCCCTTATGATGTAAATAAAGTCTGTTAGAAGAAGTATGCAAAAAAAATAAAAAAATATATCTATTTTATTAAATTCTTTCCAAAATATGGATAGGTAATGTTAAATTATCGTCATTTTATGAAAAATGGACAGCGGAAATGCGACCTTATTACAACTGATTTGTTATACTTTTTTAATAAAATATGCATAATTTGAAGGTGACCTTCAAATTTTTTCATTCGTATGATGGACAACATTTGTGAAAAAAATCGCAACGTGGAAACGTGGTTGCCAAGTGAACAATCTCACATAATGTTTATCATTAGGTAATACAATTAAAATTTGAACCGTGCAGGTATCAAGTAGGCATAAGAAGCAGACTGTGTCGTATCTGCGGGTACGGATTACTCTATGAGAATCTCCTCGCACCGCGCATGCACCGCAGTTTTCGAACTTGGCATCCAAGTTACACATTTTTTGTTCGCGGTGTCTTCATGTACCTACATGAAGTACATCAACCTACTTCAATCTGTCAAATTTCTTTAATAGATTTTCAACTTTATTACTTAAATAAAAGGTTCAAAGTTGATTCGGAAAATTTGACAGTTTCGGATAGGTTGACCTGCTGGTCCTGGTGTCTGTATATCTACGACATAATTATTTTATCTTTAAATATGTATTAAATACTCTTTAAACATATTGTCCTTGTCCATAATTATTATGTCAACTAGATGACTAGTTCAATGATAAAAATAAAGAATGATGGGCATTTTTCTATGAAGCCTGGCCTGATGACTGATAGAGTTCTAATGCACGTCAACTTATTGCTTATAACCGGTAATTACTGTAACAAAACTTTTTATCTCAAGAAGCAACGGAGTTTGTACAGTCGAGGACAAAAATCGTTATAATTTTTATGACGATATCTTTGTGAAAAATAAATCTACTCGTATAGCTGATAGGTTTATACTGGGTCCCTGTGCTGCCTTTTTCGGCCAAAAGTTATCACTTTGGTAAGTACCCTTAGGTAACTATTTTGAATTGGACTGTATCAAAAAAAAACTTAAACAAGTAAACATTTATTATGGATATAACCGTCATCATATATTATTACATGATAAAGGTAACAATCGCCAACAACATAAAACAACAGCCACATGAAGTTGTGCAGGCGCAGGAGCAGCGAACTATACAAGTGCCAGAGTATAAACGAGTCCTGAACAGACCTGATCGCTTATTTTTAATAACTGCGTGAATGGAACACGGCGAAGGAATTCTAAATCGCTTAAAATACACATGCATTGTGAGTATAGTTTTCAATATGTGCCCGAAACAGCCAAAGTGTGTCAGCAGCATTTGGGGAAAGCAATGACTGGAATTAATTAATGAATAATATTCAAACGTATCACGATTTTAACTGTGCTCAGTTTACAGCCATAAGTGATATTTTTAAGAGTCCGCGTATCACTGGTCAGTTTCTCTCAGTCGTCAGTTTATTTAATTCGACAGTTTCGTTGATTAGTCAGTTTCACCGATTTGTCAGTTTTGCAGATTATATAGTTGCGTTAACTCGACAACTTCCAGTTTTTGCCAGTTTTCTCCGAATCGTCAGTTTGGTACACAGGGCTACACATCAAGCTATACATTTCCAGTATAAGCTGACCTCGCATTGTACGGAAATCCTATACAATGCAAGATCAGCATAAACTGGAAATCTATACTTAGATGTGTAGCCGTGTGTACACTCAAGGGAACAAGTTTTAACGTGTTCAATAAACACATGTGGATACTTTAATCTGCTGTAAAGAATACTTAACCTTATTAAAATCAAACTTGAGTTTGTATTTTTAACATAACATATAATAACTAATAACTTCTAACATTTATTTGATTGAAATGTTTGGGGGTCGATACATTTGAGGAGTGGCTAAAGAGGCGCCACAGCGTCCTCACCTTCCGCCTGCCCCAGGTCCTCACCGGACATGGTTGTTTTGGGAGGTTCCTGTTTCGTATCAGGCGGGAGGAAACGCCCGGGTGTCATCACAGCGTGGATCGCCCGGAGGACACGGTGGAGCATACGGTGGAGGTCTGCCCGGCCTGGGCAGAGCACCGCCGTGTCCTCGTAGAGGCGATCGGTGGCATGGATCTCTCGCGTCCGGCTCTGGTCCAGGCCATGGTACGGAGCGAGAGGGCATGGGAGGCCGTCACCTCCTTCTGCGAAGCAGTAATGCTCGCGAAGGAGGAAGCGGAACGCGTGAGGGAGAGCCAAAATTCGCGCCCTCGCCACCGCAGGACGAGACGCCCTGGGCGTCGGGAATCGATAGCCGATTCCAGGCCATCGTACGCGCGGGCTTACGGACGGTGAGCAATGGGTAGCTCGCCGTCCGGTAAGGACCAGGCCCGGGTCGACGGCGCGTTGTGTTCCGCGCGCGCCTCAATGAGATTTCAGCAATTGAAGGGGTCTGATGTTACCGATGCCTGCCGGGGTTGCGGGAAAGTCCGAAAGGGATACCGTGGCCCCTGGCAATGCACAGGCAACTGAAGGAACTCGGTTGGGTTTTAGTCAGTAAGAGTCTGACACGCCCTCCCACTCCACCCAGAGCGGGAGAAGTCATTTGATGATTTCCAACCCAAAAAAAAAATGGTTTCATTTATTCTTCATCAACAATGATGTCTTCTAATAAAATAATATGACATAGTGCCAATTGTACGTTGCCCGGTCAGACATGTACAAAAGTGATGCACTAAAGCATCTCTGCCATGTTGTTTTCCAGACCCTGGACACCACCTAGTGTAATAGCACTTGTCAATACATAATCAATAAGTCCAAACACGATGGTGCTATCTTGTTTGGTTGAGGAGTTCCTATGGCCATCTTCCGGCTCTATCATGGGACCCTGGATATTGTCTTGCCCAAGACAAAGCCAACGAGTCCAAACACAATGTGTTATCTTGTTTTGTTGAGGAGTTCCTTTGTTACCTTGCGGATCCATCAACACTCCATCCCTGGACACCATCTAGTGTAATAGCACTTGTCAATACCTACCCAATGAGTCCAAAAACGATGGTGATATCTTGTTTGATTGAGGAGTTCCACCATCAGGTCCTGGACACTGGTCCTATTTTTTAACTATTTATTTACCAGAATTATAATGTTATGGGTCTATAACTAATATTATTGAGTGAATATTAGCGTCGTTAAACTAATCCGTTAACATGGTACTTGCAGGTCTGATATCTCTTTACACATATCTCTTCACAGTATTTAACAGCCTTCTGCACATTATGAAAATGATTGCTCATGATATAAACTTTAATTTGATGTATACGTGGTTTTTATTGGATAGCCCGCCAAAGTTACCCATCATTCTTTCGACGAGACAAAAAAGATTAACGGAGTTTGACGTTTTGTATAATTCAAACATCGTCCCAAATTTTCCCTATTATTGATGAATATCATTATAGTATATTTTTTATACATTATGAAAAAGTTATTATAAGTAAGTTGGGGGATTATATGGCTAATAAAAATGCTTGACACAATGCTGGTCCTGCTCCACAACCACAACTAATTGATTACCATTTGAAAATACTGTTGGAACTGCTGATTGATTGATTGTAAAAACATGTTAGCATTGTATAAACTCAATATCCTTTGTCTTATATAATTGCATAGCACAGGTGTGAGTACTATGTACTAAAGAGATACCATTTACCGGGCAATGTCTTTCAATGACTTGGCGGCTGTGAGTATGTCATGCTCACTCAGATGTCTCGCTGATGGTGGCGCGTGTGTTGGATCATTTAACTCCCTTCTAAATGGTTGAACGGAACGGTGCTGATCCATGCGTCATGTTCGTGAACGGGCACCGTCAGTTGAGACTGGTCATCTCTTAGCTGTCATGGCTTATTTTAAAGTATTATAATTTTTGGATTGTTCTTTGTTTTTATCTTTTTATTACGGATGCTTTTAACGTGCACGTCTTTCTAAATTGTTCTCACATGTATAATTTCAACATGAGTGATGTAACCAATATTTTTGTAAAAAAAAGAGTGTCCGTGGAGTTTCTAGGCTCGTTTTGGTCCATAGATACATACCTACTACGCTTTGGAATGGGCAACTAGCTTCATATTTCAGATTGATCGACTCCTTGAAAATTCAAAAATGTGCCTGTAAATGATTTAATTGAAATAAATGCTTAGAATTTAAGTTTGAGAATTGTGATAATGTGTGTGATATTAGGCGCGTTATTAATCAGCGCCGCGCAGATATCGCGTTCTATTCCTGGGCAAGTTTAATATTTTGGTTTTTTTCCTAGGCGCCACCTGTTTATACATAGTAGGTGTATCTACTATGTATAAAACAGTTTGGTGTGTAAGTCCTTGCACTATGTAAGTATGTATGTTAACTTTTTATGCATAAAGTTCGTGTCAAAGATATATGACAATACTCAATACTCAATATCTTTATTGCTTTACCATAATGTGTACTTAAGTGGTAACTATATAATTTAGATCATTATGGACCCTGTAGGGCACAGCAAAAGGTTAGAAGAGAGGAAGTCCTGTTTTACGAGTAAAATTAGTTATTTTTGTGGGAACAAGTTTTAACTTACATATTAAATCAAAGTTTATTAGTATTTCGGTTATCTATTATTTATGTATTATTTTATCTGCAAAAATTTACTTAAATGTTTTAGATTATTTTATATATCTACCTGTAAATATGTATTATAATTATGTTTATTCATTTGTATAAATTGTTTTTCTTGAGAGCCATTGACTTTTTATGCAATTGCATTGCATTGCATTGCAATTGGTTTGAAAGGACGTGTAGTTGGCTAATAATGTGCATAATTTGAACTGTAGATTTCAACTTTGCTTCATTCAAAGAAAAATTCAGAAAAATTTCAGTTTTAATTTATTTAACATTTTCTGTTTTTGTTTTTTCTGTTTTGAAATAATTTATTTCAATTAGGCACATAAAAGGAACTTTTGAACGTCAAAATTTATAAAAAAACAGTCCTCTAGTTTTCGTATGAAGAAGAATGGGCAAGAAACTCCACCGTTAATCTTTTAAAATATTTTCACAATATCATCTTAATAAAAATAAAAATATTAAATATTATCTTGTATACATTAATTATACAATTATATGTGAAGACGATGCATCTAAAATAAGGTAGAATAAGATAGGTGAAAAGAATGAAAAATGAAGCAATGACAGATAAATTAATTATGTGATACATAATTAATTACATGGTGCTCACATATTTACAAACATTGTAAAATTATACGATATTCCTAACATTTTAACAAGTAAAACTAATAAGTCAGTGTGTGAGTTCCAGTAATCACAGAATGTAAAATTAATGTTACGAGTATAAAAAATAAAATTATACAATTAAATTAGCAACCAGTTTGATTTTGTCTAAGTATACTCTATGGAGCAGGAACAGCATGTTTCCAAGCTGAATGAATGTTTCTTGGATATAATTCTCTAATTTTTCAGGAAATAAGTGATTTGCAGTGTATTATTATTACCTATAATAAATTAATAAAAACCATTTGATGAGAGTAAGTTTGATGTCATATTGAAAAGAAAGGACATTTTATATACCTATTATATAATTTGCCGCATACCAAGAAATTGGTGGAAAGTAAAATAATAAATCAGTGTTTAAAAATAAGAAAAACATACAAAATAAGAATACTGACAGTATTTAAATTAAATATTTTACGCAGTGAGTGACATCTACACGATCACTTGGCATAAAACGGGTAAAGCGTATATTATTTACCTACCTACCTACGTACGTAACAAATTCAATGGCATTGCGGAAATAGCAAAAAGCAGTAATCTGACAGCAACTACAGAATTCATACAATATTACCTTCCATTGGCCCACGCAAATTACTTCCTCAGATACTCTAGTAATCAAATAAGAAACGTAACCATCATTATTCGCACACAGACAATCCGTTCTATAGTTCTAATTGTATTAAACGCAGTTTCTAATCTATCTTTATGTAATACTTTCCTCGTTTAGTTTCGTAAATCCAACGTAGGCACTTTTTTTCCTGACATTCCTTTATTTAATTTTGCTGTCTGAAATGAAATAAACTTTGGTTCATACAAATATTACATACAGGCATAAAAATAATAAAATAAATAAGGAAAGCATACCGGACTATCTTGAAAATGTTTCCAAATGGCATAACGCAACTCCCAATCTTCAAAAAAAAGAGTTGGTTTATTCCATGTGACGTGATTTCTGCCAATTTTGTAGAAATACATCATCGGCGGATTGAGTTGTGGTGCCTCCTTGGCACGGCGCGACACGATGTGGTTGACGTAGGTGTACAGCACCGGCGCTTTGTGCACCCAGCAGATCAGTGACATGACGGAGACCACGATGGCATGCATCCAGTAGCGGCATGGCGCCGGGATGCTCTCGCCGTTCAGCGCCAGGTCCTGGATGGCCATCGACATGCTGGCGGCGACGGCGGCCGTCAGCCCGCACGGTACCTCCAGCACCACGCAGCACACTATGCTATACACCGTCTTCAGGTTCACAATGTTCGTACCATGCAGTTTGACTGCTTTCATTAGGTAAAGATTTAGCTTTTCTCTGTGATGGCGGATAAAAAGCTTATCTTTCAGATCGTATTCTCCTATTTTTAGTCGCATCTGAACATGAATATTAATTCTTAGTTACAAAAAAGGACAAAAAAATATTATTATAATAATTATTATATTAATTATTACTCTTAATTGAGTTTAGACCAAAACTAACCTGAGTAAATTCGTAGAATAGCGTAGGAACTATGAGATATTGTGCATTTTCTTGTCGATCTAAGAATTTCAACAAAAGCCTGCATCCCACGAGGCTATTCGTGGCTTTAGTGGATCCTACTAGATTCACAAGAACGTGCTCGATTAAACCTTCTCCAAAGCTGTCTTTGAACAAATTTACTTTATAAAAATCGGCGGCATGACCCAAGAGTGTGGAGAACTCTAAAACATTCTCTTGATTCAAGTTGACCATTGAAAACCAATTTAGCATCGTTGTAATGATCAACATTCGATGATCATTTTCTACCCTTTCAAAGATGCGACGAAGACACACTTCGAAGCCTCTTCTTACATATGTAGCCGCGGCAGATCTATCATAGTGTTTGGATATGGTATAGGCGAAAAAGTCCAACAGACGGGTAACTAACGGTAAAAGCTTCTTGTTGTCGATAATCCAATTTGGACTTAAGAGTAAATTATAAAATACTCTCATGCGATGCCTTGTTAGACTCTTTACGTCGGTAAATAGAACGTAGTGAATGTCAGTCAGCATGATATTGAATAACGTCGTCTTTCCTCTATCAAAATAGAGAAGCACCTCCAGGATTTGTTCAACAAAACTCTCAAAAGACCAAAGGGACACTTCTGTGAAGAATTTGAGAGTAATTTGAATAGCAGTTTCGCTATGTTCAGGTAGCAACATATCAATGGTTGTTTGAAAAGCTGCTTCTGCTTTCTGAAAGAGTCGCCTCGAGAAAGGGCCCCAAACATTCCAAGATTTAAGCGTTTTTAGTTTAATTCGCATTCCAAAGTAGTACACCAGGGTTAAAGAACATAAGACTAGTTGCTCGAAATCTATTTCTTGCAGAGCTTTTCTAGAACTATGTTTTAAAATAAACTGTGATTTCTTTATAGCAGCCACCTTCGTTTGATGGTAACTGTCATCTAAACTCATGGGCATGTAGACGACAGTTAGTTGGTTTATATTCTCTTGGAGATCCTCGTTGGATAAATTTTTTTTTGACGAAAACATTATTATTTCTCACACTTCACAGAATGTATTCAGTTTTTATTTTCCTACCTGCTTTAATTATGATGTTGCCCTTTGTTGCACGTCGCATATATTATTATTCTATTATTCTTAGAAATCAAGAATTCTTGCGCATTTGCGCTTTAGCTTTCATACTTCCCCATCCCCATGTTTTCCACAATGCAAACTTCAACATTACAGCATCATTACAGGCTTTAGTTAAAATTCCACAATGTCAGTATTTTTTTTAGAGACACTGTATGACTGATATAGATTTGACACCTTTGCTTGACACTGAAACGAACAGACATGAATGACAGTCAAGTTTCACCACAAAAAGTTTCAATCAGCTTAATTATCAAACTGTTTCATATATTAAAACTTTTTCAACAAAATAAGAGTGAAGATTTGAACTTGTTGAACCTTACACCCTGAACACATTCCATTTCGCCAGATGCACAACCGCGTTTGTCCTGAAAAATCCTGTCCGGATTTTTTCCTAATGAGTGGCTACATGTGATGTAGTTTGAATATATACGACGTATTTAGCTGATTATGCCTCTAGATACGCCAGCATTCTCTTCTAACACGTATAAACAACCATGGGTGGCAGACATGATATGGTGGTAGTACTTCGGTTGACAACTTCATAAAGGAGTTCTAGTACTACTATACTACGTATAATATAGCATTTAAATGGGTTAACAGAAACACAATAATATGGTTTTATGTTTATTAAGAATGAATCAACACACGTTGTCCTTAGTCTATCAGTCTTCGTAATCCTTTGAAGGAAAACCTCGCACAAGAAGCTAATAATATTAATTCTAGGTAATTATAAATATCAGAAATTAGAGGCTTTCTCTCGATAAATTAAATTACGAAATAAATTACACAAAAAGTGAGCGAGTCATTGGTGGGATAACTTGGGGTGAGTCTGACTCTACTGCTTGTTTGTATTCTGTGTGTTGTCTCCTGGGACTTGCTGTGGCACGGTGTAGGCGGGTTGACTGTACGTCTGCGCCATGTAGGGGCCAGGGCCGACTTGTTCCTGAAGTTTCTCGGCCTCCTCAGGGGCGACGGGACACATGCAGGGGACGAGTTGTACATGTTGGAGCGACACGGGGGTGAGATTTGACCCCGCGGGTACGCTGATTGGGAACGGCTGTAGATTATGTTGCATCATTTCGGGTTGCTGGTACTGCGGTGGCTGGATCTGGTACACCTTGCGGGACTCGTAGGGGTTGTACGTGTATTGGTACCGGTAACCAGGTGACATGTTTGGAGGCATTGGCTGCACCCACGTCTTCTGACCCGACGACTGGCTTCTGTAACAAATATACGTCCTTGTATTACGGGTAATAGAAATGTTTTGTACACACGTAGTTCATAACTATACACCGTAAGGAGTATTTTCACTTGCAGCGCTCGGCCGCTATAGAACCGGGGCGGTAACAGATGTGGTCATCGTGTTAACGGAATTTTGTTTTCAAACTGCTTAGATATGAAGTTCTTCGATAGTAGGTAGCACTGCACTATTTATTTAGGTATAAATAAGTTGAGAAACGTGTGAGCATTTCCACTTATAGGGAGAAAATACCAGAAACCTAGCCTGAATAGCACATGCTTTGTATAATGTCCCTGAACAATGTTTGTTTTGGGACTTCCTCTTTAGTATGTAAATACTCAGCAAAATGGGCTCAACCTTGTTTTTCGAGCAAAAGTCTACAAATACGCCACGCCAATCAAAACCCTAAACTAAAATGTTCGTTTCTTGGCACAAAACACGAGAATATTTAGGAAATAAAAACTGTAACAAAGCAAAAACTACTGATAAAAGTTCACGTGTATGTAGGTATGTCTGGGGCATGAAAATGCATATAACATATAGGTATTTTCACGAACAAGGAAACGTGTGCTTTTTTATCTGTAACGTTGTGTAAATGTGACGAGAACACGGTAACTGCCATGTTACTTGTGACATGGAATCCACTACTTCCAGACTTTCCACTGTTTTGCACTACGTCCTATCAACTATACGTCATTTTTTCACACCGGTAATCGAGTAGCTATTAACATTACTTAATAATTACGAACTGAATATATTTGTTATCTATGAGAATGACCGTGAATGTCGACTGTACAAAATGGCTTATGGCCCCTATAAATCAACTGAATAAATAACCTGCGTTTTAAAGTTATCTATAATAAAATCTCTCAATACTATATTCCCTTATTCACATAATACTATATTATGTGTGGCACATGTCCATACCACAATTCAATAGGTTATTATTCACTATTTAATAAAAACATCTGCTGCTGCCTCTTCGAACCGAAATAATGTCTTCTAGTTAAATTGTAACGCGCTTCGTGTCAGGAATTTGCCTGGAGCGAACAGTACCCGACCGACCTCTACAACCCACTTACTAGGGGTTAGGCACTGATTCCTTAGACTAGAAGACTTCTCAAACGTTTGACTACCCTCTACGTTTTATTGGAAGTAGTAATGGCGTAGAGCGTATATGTAGGCTATAGGCGCCAGAGCCCTACGGCGTAGGGCGTAGAGATTGATTGGCGTAGCAGAGCCTACGCCATTACTAAAAGTTTACTATTATGTTATCTCTTATACGAGGTTTAGTTAAATTTTGATAAAGTATAACTACTGACACCAGTATTAATTTGTAGGCGACAGCCTTTTCCGAGGTAATACAGGAGAGAGAGTAAGAGGTACACATAAGTAGGTAGGATATACTATGTAATGTAACTAGCCCCACAACATAACCAAAGAAAATTCGCACAAAAATAAAATAATTCGCTCATGCTTTTACCTGAATTAAATAGAATGAAAGATTTATAAACTTACGAGGAGTCTGAGCCCCATTTCAGGAAGAACGCCTGTGAGGACGCGACCAGCGCCAAACTCAGGACGAACTGCATCTACAAACAAATGAACATCGCGTTAGACTTGTAATCAAAAATCAACTTAATAAAACTTAAAACATAACATCACGCCTGTACCTATCCCACGAAGGGGTAGGCAGAGACGCTGCACAGTTATTTTATAAGACTCATGAAATGGCCCAGTATCTTCCCATTAATCAGGCACAAATCCAGACTCCAGGCTGCTACTGAGAAATTCCAATTGAAAAAATTCAATAACACCTTGTCTTACCCGGTATTGACGATGACGACCACTAGTTTAGACTACAGACAACTTAAGGCAGTAAAAACCTACGATACTTTTAATAGCAACACCGTCATTATAAAACAAGACAAAATGAGAAGTAACAGTTACATCAAGCAGTCACGTAAGTGGTAGTCACCGAAAATGTAAAACAAAAACAAAATATAATCAGCGCACTCCATATAAGATACGGGAAAATGAAAGTATAACTCGTTATTTACAATTACAGGTGCACAAGTCGGTAATACATAACAATAGTCTACTTTCTCATAAAAAGGTAATGATGCAATATATTACAGACAGTTGAAAATTACCAATTACAATTCAGTTTTCTGAAAGTTGAACGATAGTTGGGTCCTCAACATTAAGATGTGTTTTTAAGGACTGTTTACCCACAATTGGCCATTTATCTACAAACTGGTACAAGTTATGTCTCACTTGATTTAAGTTAAATAAACAGAGTAAAACGAAAATTTAATGAAAGGAAATAAGTCAAGCTAAGCGCAAAGCAAAATTTCGCGAAGCATTTATGTAACTAAATATCTTAAAAATTAAAACGCAAGCTAAGAAAACATTATAGATATACGTACCACCAGATATTTATCAAAGCCTTTTTACAAACAAAACAACGTTCTAATATTACACAGAATTTGATATCTCTCAGCTTGAAGCTAATTAGAGGCATCATCCACATCTACTAACGTAAAAGATTAATGATCGTCAGATATAAAACCCTAACTACTCAATTATACATTTGTTAATTACAGTTTTTTTAAATAAACAAGGATGTTGTTTGTCGACTGAGCACCTCCCATTCGGAATTGGATTTTGAAAGGAGATAGGAACTTTTAATTGTTGGGAAGTAATTACAATATTTCGGGGTTTAGGTAATTTGTACGGTCAGGAGAAAAATTCTATGTTTATGGAGTGTGTAATCACGCTGCATTCCCGTGTTTCGCCAGATACATTATAAAGAGATTTGAACCGGTCCGTAGATAATCGTTAAATGGTGCGTGCCAGTCCCGAGTCATAAATATTAAATTTTTCTTCAACGCTTCGCCTACGAATTTTTTTAGGTCATCAACTTCAGCTTTATTTACTGCATCTATCTTTTATTATTTCACTTGATTGATTTATGAAACAAAATGGTAATCTAAGTAGATTCTTAGTTATCAACCATTTGCATAACTTAAATTACCTAACACCTAGACTTTTAAGGTTTTCCTAATATTTCGTTGTAAATAACTCTAAAATAGCAAACGATAAGAAAGAAATACAAAGTAAATAAGAAAATAAAAGAACAATTAATAAGAAAATCGATAAATCAATCTAACATTGAACCCTAAAATGCAAGAAGTTAATAACAACATGGGATTTAAATCAATAAGCCGATATCTCAATTACAATAAATCAATAATTGGATGGGTGTCACAACAGAGATGTTAACAAACGGATACCGTCTTCATGCCGGTAGAGTTGACTAGCCAGTGAGCCAGTTGGATGACTTGCATCACTCGCCACTCTCCCTGCTCTCATCAACTATCCATTCAACCTTGTTATTGCCGTCATATAAATTGAAATTTTACTCAACAATGGCTAATCATTAAGCACGAATAATGTAAACACGAAAAAGTGATAATCTATTGTATGATTGTCGGCATTGAAGTCATTTCTTTTTAGTGTTTCAAACATATTTAAAAGTTAATGTTGGTTTAACGAAAGTTTTTGTTATTTATTTTACAAATAAACTTATTTAAAGTTAATGTAAAGAATACTTCCAAAATCATAACTGTAATAATAAAGAATAATTAGCACTATTAACTAACAAAATCGCAAGTGGATATAAGGAAAAACTTGACTCACCACTCTGACTGTATCCGGATACATGGCACTGACTTGTCGAGACGTGCTAACTGGACGACAGAAGGAGCCCAACGTTCACCCCCTCCGAGATTGGATTCAAAACTACTGGTTCAAGTTGAACAAAGAATTAGAGGCTAAACACAAAAAAAAAATATTTTGGGAACGAAGATGCGTGCACCCACTCCGGCCGCGGAATGACCGATCCCAGAGGACCACTCGTTTTTTATACACGGTTTCAGAAACATTCCGTCCTTAAAAGCCGGTCTCCGACCTCAACATGAGGTATAATAATAATCTTATTAACTTATCTACACTTCTATCTTTACTTAGAACGTACCGTTATATTAGCTTGATTTTAAAAAGGGCTTTCTTAGATACTGGCCACTTAAGATAATTTCACACTTTTTTCTGTGGGCGGCTAAGTGTTTTGACATAGTTTTTAAAGTGAGGTGTTTGTAACACAGCGCCTATACTTTCTTGGGTTTAAATTATCTACAAAGCTATTAATACACAGACCGTTATTAAGTGCATAAAGTTAACGTAGGAGAATTGATCAGGCGTTCTATGTGAAAGAGTTCTACTCATCCAATAACGTACAATGAAGAGATGGCAAATTAAATGCTGATTTAGGTGTTAAATTTCTCGTATCTGGATTAGGTGGTTAGGTAAAAACGAGTCCAATTAAAGATAATCAGACGGTTGAAGTTGTGCGAATCCATGCAAATAGGTACTGAAATAGAATTTAAACAAAAGTTCAATAACCTGTTGACTATTCGCGTGTGTATGAGGTACATTTTGACAAAAGATGGTCGTTCGGTCTCAGCGACTACTCAAACAGCATTTTGTACAATAGGGCGGCGCCCGCGGTCTGCTGCCCACGTAATGGCAAGGAAGGATGCGGCTGACACTCGTATCGAATCGTCGGGACGTGTTCATTATCAAGTCAACTCGAACACTCTGTGAAGCTCCCCATGCTCTGCCTTCACTTGTCTTGCTACACCGAGCGTGAAATCTTAAATGGGTGAAGTCAACAAAGTGACACTATGATTGTTAAAAAAACACTTAACGGTCCTAAACTTCTAGGTAAGTAAATAATTGAACCGATTTAAGACAGGAAGTCAATTAGAATCAGGCCGAAACAATGAATACAACATTAGGATTCGTACGATCGGCGGATTGGGCCTCATCAAAAGTCATGAACCGAACATTTTTTTAAAGATAGTGTTAGATACCTACTTCATGATCAGCCTAGGGCCTAGCCTAGCCTTTACCTAATACGTTAGCCTTTAAAAAATACGTTAGGGTTGGATTACTTCCACTCTAACCAAATGCAGCTAATACCAGTATTTACATGGAACGACTTAGGATAGACTAGGTACTTATAGAAAGTGAGGCCCTTGTAAGGCCTTAAGGCACTTTGGAACGTTAAAATTTACAATAAAAAATGAATTGATTCTAGTCGCCCCTTCCAAAAGGTAGTGTTCGTATGGAGAAGAATGGGCAAGAAACTCCACCGTTACCTACTCTTTTAAAATGTTTTTCATCATTTTGTATAAGTACATTAGTTATACAGGCTGAATTTTTAGTCACCGTCCAAATTTTTTCTAGGCATTAGGTAGGTATTCACTAACACAATTTTGGAAAAAAAAAACATTACTTAATATTTTCATATTAAATCATTTTCTCGAAAGAATTATCCGCTCTGCGTGGTATATAATATCTTTATGATGTGATATCTCAATATTTTTGTATTGAGTGATACTAAAATAAAAACACGTACCTATTCAATGATTTTTGCCAAAGATTAATATAACAAAATTTGGACGGTGACTAAAAATTCAGGCCGTATAATTATGTGAAGACGATGCACCTAGAATAAAAAGACTATACCACAATAGGTAAACAGAATAAAAAATGCAGCAACGACAGATAAATCAATTATGTGATAGATACAAATGGTGATGCGATATTGTGATATAAGTTTGTCACAAACTTATACCAGTTGAATATAACTTGGGCCTCTTTCAGTATTCACGACTATAGTGCATGAGACATATTATATCTATACACTACAAACTATATAGGTATCTAGAAATAAGAGCAGCATCGACGGTCATAATACCTAGAGATTATTTACTTTTTTGACCTACTTTTAATAACTAAGTACCTAATCTCTTCGACAAACGCTCCACGCAAACATGTCTATTAATATTTTATTCTACAACGTAAATGTGAAATGATATAATTATTTTCTTAAAAAATACTCACTTGTCCATACACAAGTTAAATGAAAATAATCGATGTTTTAAAAGTTAGCCCAAAATTTGGCGTTAATTCCCCGGGCTAGGTATATTGAATCCCGAACGTAACTAAGGATCCTAGGGCCTAGGGCACCCGAGCGCAGCGACCCCGGGAACTCTGAGTTAAGTCCTGAGAGAAGCGAGGGAGTTAAGAGCGCCTCTCGCCATCAATCGTAAAAGTTTGGCGAGTTTATAATTAATTAAATAACACCTCTGTTTTATAATTTAAATAAATACATTTAAAAAAAAGACTAGAATCCTGAGTGCAGAAAGTCCAACTCGCCGAAATCGAAGACACCTTTTTGCCTGAGAGAATACCTACTCCACTTTTCACATCTACTGCGAGGTAATAAAAACCAATTCTATTTCGAATTAGTTGCAAGTTAAATGACCGGGGAATACCTAATTATGTGCAGTTTCATACATTATTGTATTTAAACTCATGCAAATTTCATCAAAAACACAAAAAAATATTTCATCCCTATGACGCCCAAATCCAATATTCTAACGCGCTACAGCATCCAATCAGCAGTTGCGATTACATGCTGCTATTACCGCCAATAATGTCGAAACAGCGGTTGGCCGTCTAATATCCTGCTGATTCAATAATTTTGGACTTGCCCAGTATATTTATAAATAATAAATTTAACTGACTGATTTTACAGAAAAGCTATAGTTACAAGCCTAATCGAAATTTAAATAAAATCCTGTCAAGTAAAAAGGTAATTTTCCATTTTTAAATAACACGACAGTTATGACTTTTCATAGTAAATTATTCATGTATATCAGAACGTTCGGCCAGTCGAGATAGGGAACTGGCTGCTACTCCAGTTTTTAGTGACGATTATGTGACTCATAAATATGCCAGCCAAAGAATTTGTGACAGAACAGTTCGAAAGTTAGAAGCATTTATTTATGGCCGAACGACCTGATATCAGAACTTTCGGCCAACCTGAATCTCCATAACTGAGGACCTTAGAGAAACTGTTACTGAATAAAGATTTAGTGACGATTTGGTGACAAACAACCAATGCTTTACTTTTACTCGTAATGCCACCGATTAAAAGTAAAATGAATTTTGGTTCCTGGAACATCAGGACGTTCGGCCAACGTAATCTCCATAACTGAGGACCTGAGAGAAACCGTTAATGAATAAAGATTTAGTGACGAGACTGATACGAATTTTTATTGCTTAATTTTTTTTTGTGACGGCCCATAAAGTTAGTAAAATGAAAATTTAACATATAACCTCAAAACATTGGGATTATCGATTCCTCCACAAGGAAGAAGCCCAGAGAAACCGTTAATCAATAAAGATTTAGTGACGACACTGAAACGAACTTTTATTATTTATTTTTATTTTGTGACGGCCCCTAATAAATAGGAAATTGAAAATTTAACATATAACCTCAAAACATTGGGATTATCGATTCCTCCACAACGAAGAAGCCTAGAAGATTCGTAAAACCCCTGATGTTTTATAGGTTTTCAGTGCAATAGTATCAGTATTTTTGTTAATTCAAAATTAATCTTTAAAAATACGCTATGGCGGATGGCGACTAAAATAGGGTGACCATGTATTCCAACGAAACAAGTATTTATCGAGTACTTAATTACCTAAACAATGAAGCAAAACACGTCGTAATATTAAATTATATAGGTACAAGCAACGTTGCGCTGATGCCTGCATACCAGTGAACTGCACTTGTGAAGTTTTAGTTATATTAATCGATTCTATTTTGGCAAGCAAACGAAATTGGAAAGGTGACTGACATTGGGAATCGGGAAATTTTTACTAAGTACAAGAATACTTCAATAAATAGGTACCTACACAAATTAAAAAATGCTTTATTTGTAATCAATCATCCAAAAAAGCGGTAGGTAGTGTACATAATAATTTGTACTTTTTAGAATTACAGTTAAATTGGTTCACCACGTGAGAAGATATATCGATTTGACAGCTTCTTGTGTTTACTGCTAGGTGATTAGACTTGAAACTTGTGGCCCGACAGTATTATTATTAGTTTGATAAACTACATTACACATTTTAAAATTAAATAACAGTTCTATAGATAAATCACAGTAAGATTATACAATAACTACAACAAATGAACTGAATGAAGTAAAACTAGTGGTGGCCTATTGGTCGGTCGAAATTCGATCGATACTTTCAATTATTTTTATTCATGTGACAGTGACAGACACAGAAAAATAATGAAAAGTAAAGCAAAGAGGCAACACCATAACGCATAGTGGTGTGTGTAATGTTTTTTATAACAATTTAATTCTAATGCATATTATATAAAATATTAGATAACTGCACTTCTTCTCATATTCCTCCGTCCGCGTATCTATTTATTTTGTTGCAATACCTACATCGTCACCTTATTTCAACTATTTCGACGTGTTTGGCTTCATTCAGTAGATAAATAGGTACCTACTCGATAAATACTTGTTTCGTTGGAATACATGGTCACCCTATTTCAGTCGCCATCCGCCATAGTGCATTTTTATAGATTAATTTTGAATTAACAAAAACACTGATACTATTGCACTGAAAACCTATAACACATCAGGGGTTTTACGAGTCTTCTAGGCTTCTTCGTTGTGGAGGAATCGATAATCCCAATGTTTTGAGGTTATATGTTAAATTTTCAATTTCCTATTTATTAGGGGCTGTCACAAAATAAAAATAAATAATAAAAGTTCGTTTCAGTGTCGTCACTAAATCTTTATTGATTAACGGTTTCTCTGGGCTTCTTCCTTGTGGAGGAATCGATAATCCCAATGTTTTGAGGTTATATGTTAAATTTTCATTTTACTAACTTTATGGGCCGTCACAAAAAAAAATAAGCAATAAAAATTCGTTTCAGTCTCGTCACTAAATCTTTATTCATTAACGGTTTCTCTCAGGTCCTCAGTTATGGAGATTACGTTGGCCGAACGTCCTGATGTTCCAGGAACCAAAATTCATTTTACTTTTAATCGGTGGCATTACGAGTAAAAGTAAAGCATTGGTTGTTTGTCACCAAATCGTCACTAAATCTTTATTCAGTAACAGTTTCTCTAAGGGCCTCAGTTATGAAGATTCAGGTTGGCCGAAAGTTCTGATATCAGGTCGTTCGGCCATAAATAAATGCTTCTAACTTTCGAACTGTTCTGTCACAAATTCTTTGGCTGGCATATTTATGAGTCACATAATCGTCACTAAAAACTGGAGTAGCAGCCAGTTCCCTATCTCGACTGGCCAAACGTTCTGATATACATAATTATTCGGTCGCTTTAAAAGACAGATATCGATTTTCATACAAACATTGCCGGCCGGGTACTTGCATGTATTTGACAACTATTGACCAGTAGGTACCTACAGCATTTTAAGAGATGTCAAAATAATGCCAACTTTCCAAGCATGTTTGCGAAAAGCAAATTAAATACATATAAATTCCTGAATCAATGACGCACAGACTACATAGGGATACTACGTCAATGACGAGCAACGATAGTTTTCCACGCGCCAATATGTTCATTTGTTTCTTTTGTACTTTAAACAGATCTATTTGCAAGTCAAATCGAAATTTAAATAAAATATTTGATAAGATACTTCCATGGTTGCCATGTGTTGAAGTAAAAAGTTCGTTCCATTTTTACATTACACGACAGATAATGAGCTTTCATACTAACATTGCCGGCCGTGTGCTCGCATGTATTTGCTCACTACAGCATTTTCGATTTATCTCGAAGAAGGTTGTCAAAATAATGCTCGAATTTCGACAATTGTTTGCCATCATTTTAGTGTTTTGTGAAGTCGCAAACCCAGTTCTTTTGTTGGAGAAATATGGGCATCATCTATCCATAAGATAGATAAGACTTTTTTTGCGGCGTAGGTACTAGGTACTTAAGGTGACATTGAACAAAATGATGAACTTGTTCTAAACAGTTGTCTTAATTCACTTCAATACGTGGTCATTTCCATCGGTAGCAATCCACTGAACGAGTATGGGTTACCGGCTCCGCAATCATTGGCACCGCATCAAGAACGCGGAAATTAGGAATATGTCGCCGACGCAATGAGTACCATCGTCCACGATGACCACGAATCTATGTTCACCTCAGTGCAACGGGACATTTTTAACACTGTTGTCCAAAGCGTTGGGCTCAGTCAAGTTAATTTTGTTTTTCTTGGATGCTGCTCGTTGAACAGGAAAAATATTGATTACCACTGGCACTCTCCTTACAGAGGTCAGCAGGCAATGCCAAATTGCAATCGCGGTAGCGTCTTCTGAAATCGCTGCCACACTGCTTCCTGAGGCCCTAGTGTGAGTTTCGTTTAACCATCTCGACTTTACGCATCGACCGCGTTTGGCGCTCCGATTGGCCCTTCACTGGTGAAAGCCAGCCGTCTGCCATTAATTCACATAGACAAATAGACACATTACCTTCACAGAAAAATATAGTAATAGCACTAATAGCAGGTAACATAAACATAATTTATATCAGTTCCCAAGAAACTGGAACGTCTCATGAACGAAAGAACCAAAACAGCTACCTCAATATGTTATCCGCTTATGGCATACTACCTGGTTATACACTACGGTAAGGAACTGCGTGGATCAATTCATGATACGACTTCATAAAAAAAGACTTCTGCCTCAATTGCTATTCTGCACACTACAATTACCGACCACTTTACTAATTTTCTAACACTTTCTAAAATAAAATATAAAGATGCCCCCAAAAAAAAACTACTACTAAATTCAACTATGAACAAGCCCTAAAATATCTACAAAAAAAAATCTTTCTGAATTAATGTTTTGTAACGACCCCGATCTTCTAACCGAATTACTCATACAAAAACTAAAAGACTGTACTATTAACAATACCATCACAACAAACATCCCATACCTAAACGTAAAATACAGAATCCAACTTCACGAGGATAGCCGATGTGAGGGCTTGCGCCTAACGGGGGAACGATGCTGCCGACGAACTTGCCAGAAAGGGATCGAGCATGGCACCAATGGGGCCCGAACCCATCGTGCCACTCCCCTTCGGTTACCAACGCACTCTGGTAAGGAAACGAACTAGGGATCAGCATCACAAACTATGGTCGGACCAAGGCGAGTGCAGGCAGGCTAAGGAGGCACTCCCTTCAATCGATGGCCGCCTCACGAGAAGGGTTCGTTCTTCGACTAACTAAACAACAGCTGCGTACGGTTACAGCGGCTATAACTGGCCACGGGTCATTTAATAAACACCTCTTTGCCATACGAGTCATAGATAGTCCGCTCTGCAAGGCCTGCATGGAGGACGACGAGACAGCAGCTCATATGCTGTTAAACTGCCCGGTGGTCGCCACTTGCAAAGTACTTCGGTAACCTAGGTACCCTACGTGAGATTGCCAGTAACACCAAAGCGTTGCTAGCCTTCTTTGAGGAGCTGGGGTGGATCGAATAACCGATTTTTCCCACCCGTACGCAAAATACGCGCTTTGACATGGAGTTGCGGAAACCAGCCCGTTTTACCTATTACCTATACCTAAACGTATAATTAAGCCGTGGATCACTCGGGGTATTTTGCGTTGTATTAAAAGAAACAAATTGTAAAAATCCTTACGGGCCGACCCATGTAACACAGTCTTAAAAATAACATACTGTCGATGTGTGATGGGATTGAAATCTCACACTGCATGGGATAATATCTCAACCAGCTTTTTAAAGTACCGTCACAAGGAAGTCATCCCCATCATTACCCATCTGACTAATGTTTGTTTCAACTCTGGTATTTTTGCAATCCTACTGAAAAAAATCTATTATAACTCCGGTTCACAAGGGGGGGAGCAGAGACGATGTCAATAATTACAGACCTATTTCAGTCTTACCAGCTATATCTAAAATTATAGAAAAAAATAACAAATACGAAACTGGTTAACTATTTGAACAGATTCAAAATTATATCAACTTCGCAATTTGGATTTAGGCATGGAGTATCTACTGAGGATGCAATTGATGCTCTTAGCTCGTTAGTAACTCAACATCTTGACGCAGGAAAGAAATGCCTTACGATATTCCTGGATATTAAAAAAGCTTTCGACACTGTTTCTGTTCCAGCCCTTGTAGCAAATCTGGAGGGAATAGGAATAAGAGGAACTACCCTATATTTTTTCAAAAAATATTTATTCAACAGGAAACGAAGAGTTAAGATAGGAGCACATAATAGTGAGGATGCTGACGTACTATATGGGACGCACAGGGGAGTGTGTTGTGCGTGGATCGCCCGGAGGACACGGTGGAGCATACGGTGGAGGTATGCCCGGCTTGGGCAGAGCACCGCCGTGTCCTCGTGGAGGCGATCGGTGGCAGGGATCTCTCGCGTCCGGCCCTGGTCCAGGCCATGGTACGGAGCGAGAGGGCATGGGAGGCCGTCACCTCCTTCTGCGAAGCAGTAATGCTCGCAAAGGATGAGGCGGAACGCGTGAGGGAGAGGCAAATTTCGCGCCCTCACGCCCCTAGCCGCCGCAGGAGGAGACGCCCTGGGCGTCGGGAATCGATGGCCCCCTGGCATTGCACAGGCAACAGAAGGAACACGGGTGGGTTTTAGTCAGTAAGAGTCTGACACGCCCTCCCGCTCCACCCAGAGCGGGAGACGTCATTTGATGATTTCCCACCCAAAAAAAAAAAAAAAAAAAAAAAAAAAAAGGGGAGTGTGTTGGGCCCTACATTATTTCTTACGTATATAAATGACCTTTTTAACCTAAATGTAAAAAACGCAAATATTTTTTCGTATACTTATGATACTGCAGTAGTTTTTTCCGGAAACAATTGTCAGGTGTAAAACTCAAAGTCGAAATGGGTATGGTCCAAATTGCCGATTGGCTCAGAGATCATTTACTGTCACTAAACACATCAAAAACGAACTATATATGTTTCTCAACGTCCAACCACTCTCAAGAAGTAGCCTTTGACATTAAAGTACACATGTAATGCAACCTCAGATAAAAATTGCAAGTGCCCTATAATTGGCAGTTTCACAGACAAAATACTTAGGCGTCATAATTGATCAAAAATTATCCTGGTTCAAAAAGTATCCATATTAAACATGTTGCTGCGAAAGTTAGGAAGCTGGGTTGGATTTTAAAATCTCTGAGATATCCTTGAAATTTCCTAAATGAAATATATTTATGACTTGCTCAATCTGTCATAGTTTACTGCATACCTGTATGGGGAGGCGCGCCTAAAACAAAATTTATCAATCTAAAACGGGCACAGCGATCCTTAATAAAAACGATGTACACTCGAGAGCAATGAATCCGGGTCACTTAAAGAATCCTAAAAATCTCGGAAACTAAAAATGCAAGGTTAATGCAATAAATTGTATTTAATAGACAATGTAATACTCCTTAAATGAAGGTATTAAAACTTCTTAGTTATTGTAAAGTTATATCATAAAAAAATCAAATTTGAAAAAGGGCCACTTTCGAAGATGGAACTACGAAATTACAGCATTTGGTTTTGCTTTTGTTTGTAATCTGTCATTTATGTGGGTACATAAACCATGTTGATAGTGCTCTATATTCATTATTCAAGCTGAAATTATGTCGCTTACGCCTGAAGAATGCACCAGAATACTTACAATGCTGGAAACCGGCCGGAGTCAGCGCGATACAGCCAGGACTGTCGGTGTGTCGCTGTCAACAGTACAAAGAGTTCTCCGACGTTACGAAGAAACTGGTTCTAACCTACGCAGACCAGGAACGGGCAGAACCAGGTGTACCACAGCACGAGAAGACCGATACTTGGTGAACACCATGCTTCGAAATCGCTTTCTTACAGGAACTGAACTCACAAATCAGTTTCGACGCCTCGGAGGAAGTAACCCAAGTGCATGGACAGTAAGACGTCGGCTTGCTGAATCTAACTTAAAACCCCTTAGACCTGCAAACGGCCCTAAACTGGAGCGTGGGCATCGTATTTCAAGACTAAGATATGCCCAGAGCCACGTAAATTGGAGTATTGAAGATTGGTCAAAAGTTATGTTCTCCGACGAATCAAAATTTTTGCTCTACAAGCACGATGGAAGACACAGAGTGTATCGAAGACCAGGGGAAAGATTCAAGCAAGCATGCATCGAAGAAAAAGTAGCCTACGGTGGTGGGTCTGTACTTGTGTGGGCCGGAATTTCTTCTGAAAGTCGCACAGAGCTGGTGATCATAGAAAACGGCTCTTTAACTAGCGAAAGATATGTGGAAGAAATCCTCAATGATCACGTTGGTCCATTTATGGTCAATTTAGGTGAGGATGCTATATTTATGCATGACAATGCCCGACCTCATACAGGTAGGATTGTGAATGACTACCTTCAAGAGATGAACATTACTCGTATGGAGTGGCCAGCGCGCAGCCCTGATATCAACCCGATCGAGCATGCTTGGGACGAGCTAGGCAGATGCGTAAAACAACGAAACCCTCCCCCAATCACGCTTCGTGAGCTCAAAATTGCTCTCACAGAGGAATGGGAGAATATTCCCCAAAATCGTATAAGGAACTTGGTGTACAGCATGCCAAACCGCGTAAACGCAGTAATGGAAGCACGAGGAGGCAATACGAAGTATTAAAATTCAAGAAAATCGTAATAAAGTTCAAAAATTTCATGTTTCCTATTTTTGTTTTAAGGAGAGATCAGCAGTTTTTTTCTTTATGTAATTTTGTGTTAATAAAATGTATGGTGACTCATATTTTTTTTACTTTCATTTAAGGAGTATTACATTGTCTATTAAATACAATTTATTGCATTAACCTATCATTTTTAGTTTCCGAGATTTTTAACATTCTTTAAGTGACCCGGATTCATTGCTCTCGAGTGTACTTTAAAAGGATGAGGTTTTCTACTGAAAGACTATACGATATTAGTAATCTACTTTCAGTTAGGAAATTATATATTATATCATATCCACTGTCCTAAAAAAACATAAAACTCTTTCATTTGATCCAAAAGTTATGACGAAAAGGCGGCCATTCACCAACAAAATGTTAACAACTATGGTCAAGAAATAAACATGTTTGTTTTTTTTTTTTTTTTTTTTGTGTTGTTTCTGGTCTCAAACAAAAGCACCACCCCGCCTCTTCCAATGGGTGTCGTAAAAGGCGACTAAGGAAAATCGGGAGACAATGCACACAAATCTGCTTGGTATATCTTGGATAGGCGTTTACTACCTCCCCGTTATCGTGATCAAAAATTCAGCAGGGTAATGCGAAGCACCAGTCTACCAGGATCCATACAGCTTTCGCTGCATCCCACCCTTTGCCGATCGTACTGGTCTACCAGTCCATTGGACCACAGAGGAAGGGACGAGAGAGTAGATTTGTACATGCGCAACTGCTTGTCCACTATAATCCAATTCACGCGCAGATGACCCAGATATTTGCCCTTGGATCTGAGGGTATTGAAAAAGCCCTGCGGCGATGGAGTTTTAGCGGTGGGGCTGAGGTTTCGATGTACCGAGGCTTTAGTCAGCACCCTGCACGTAGGCAGCCAAACGAGAGTGGCCGCTCCCGGAGTCGATTAAGTCGGGACTCGGCAGCACAATTGGCGCCCAAGCAGCCATATTTAGGATCACTCTGCTTTCCTCGGCACAGAGGAAGGGTCCAGAAAAGATGGCCCAAAAATAGTCCGTCTTACCGGATGATGGGTGAAATGAACTATTGTTGGGCCACCCGCCAAACAAGTGCAAAACCGCGGGCGCTTGGATATCGACAAAATGCGGTCGAAAGAAAAAGAAGCAAGTTAATAATAATAAGATACAATACCAACGACTTTGCGTCGTTACATAGAACGTACGGACTCTACTAGACAATGACCGTAATTTATGCCCAGAGAGAAAAACTGCTCTCGTAGCAAGAGAGTTGACTCGCTATAACATACATATAGCTGCAATAAGCGAAACCCATATGAGTGATAGTGGAGAGCTTCGTGAACACCTAGGAGGCTACACCTATTACTGGAGCGGACGTCGATCCGGTGAGAGGACGGGCAGTGGTGTAGGCTTTGCTATTCGAAATGGTTTGACTAGAGATCTAAGTGAATTACCTAAGGATGTCAATGACCGCTTCATGACTCTACGCCTTCCACTTTCTAACAACAAGTACGCCCAACTCATTAGTGCTTATGCTGCCACCTTGCCTTCACCGGATGAAGATAAAGAGGTATTTTACCAAAACCTGAGGCGAACTCTGGAGAATATACCAAAGTATGACAAAGTTATTGAATATGCAACTTGGAACGGAGTCCTCGGCAAAGATTTAATAGCGAATGTAACGGTATTGGACTAAGGCTATTGTCGTTATGTGCTGAATTCGATCTAAGCATCATGAATACTGTATTCTTTTGACTTGCTGAGCACTGGCATCTTTTAGATTATGTTATTGTTCGCCAAAAACATACGTGACGTTCTCGTGACGAGGGCAATGCGTGGCGCTTTTGGCTGGACTGATCAACGTCTTATTCAATCGAAGATGTACTTACAGCTAAAAGCACCATGACAAGCACCCAACAAAATACCACCTAAACTTGCCTTTTCAAATCTAATAACATCATCAGAGCTTGGAAAAGCGTTGGATTTAAAATTTGCTGCGAGTACTCCGCAGACGGAACCTACCATTGATGGTGACTGGAGATCTTTTGCCAAACATCTTCATGCCTGTGCGATGGAAACTGTAGGAAGTCCACAGAAAAATAACCAAGACTGGTTTGACGCATCTGACAGCGAGATCAAAGCGCTACTTGACAAACACAGGCATGAATTAAATATGAAGTCTCCAGATGCACGTAGGAGTAAGGAAGCGCAACAAATACTTAGAACCTAAGTTCGCAAACTGAAGGATAAGTGGTGGAAGGAGAAAGCTGCTGAACTTCAGCACTGCGCTGATACTCACCAAACTGGCAAGTTCTTCAACGGTATCCAAGCAATTTTTGGCCCAAGAGCAAGGAAAATAGCACCGATGTACATAAAAGACAGGCAACACCGAGTTACAAGTACAACCGACGTATTAATTCGATGGGTAGAACATTTTAATGATGTCTTGAATCCCGATGCACTCAGCGCTGTATCGTCGTACATAAATACACTAGATGAACTGCCAGTTTGTCAAGATTTAGAAGACCTACGAGTACCTACTTTTGAAGAGTTTCCAGAAGCAGTTATGCGTCTCAAAAACACCGAAACATCTAGAAAGAGTGTGGGTGCCATGATGCAACCTTGTTTTACTCCACTTGTGATCTGGATCTCCTCAGAAAGTTTATTTTCATGTTGAATCTGCGCTTTCATGCAAACATGAAACTGGCGTATGAAGTTGACAAACTTCTTTGGGTATCCAGACTTTTCGAGAACAAGCCAAAGAACCCCTACGTGGAACTCTTCGAATGCTTTCTCTATATCGACAAAGCACAAGTAGATGCCTTAGATGTTTCATTCTTTTCTCATGGAGTTGTCTTACGACGGATATCGGCCATATCCGATATATCAATATATCAACTCTATAACTCAACTCAATATATTTGGATACCCAAAGAAGTTTGTCAAGTCCTCTGTAAGGACGAAAGCCACATTGGCTCTCAGGCAAGTATTATTTTTCAGCAAGTTTTTATCCGAACTTATGAAGCAATGGAATAGCAATTTGTTTCAATACGATTCAAATTCCGATTGATCGTGTATTACGTAATTAGGGACCGGGTGTTCAAAACAAAATTCGGCCTAGCGAAAAATGCACTTCTCGAATTAAATGTACAATTTCGGCTATTTTGAGAATATAATAGGTATTTAGCGAATCTAATATTTTGAGAATTTAATATTATGCGAATAAAGGTCCCAGGCACAAGTAAGGAAGTGATTTCGAAGCGTCGCCGTTATCGAAATCGATAAGGAAGACTATATTATAGTTCTTCTATACTATATATATATATATATACAGGGTGTTAAAGTAATTGCGTGCCATAGGGGTGCAAAATGAGAAAACTCAATGAACAATCGTATAAAAATGACATTCCAAATTCAAATGTAATATCTTTCTTATTTTTAATTGTAATAGTATTTATGGCCAGACTAAGTATTATGTATACATATAGAATGATACGGATATATGTATAGAGGAACTACCTTAAACTGGGTGTTAAAGTAATTGCGTGCCATAGCTTATGGGTAGGTTCAGTATCGAAAAAGGAAGCATTTCGCATTCTATAGTAGGTAAGTAATTAAAGCATTTAAACAAATAAAATAATTTTAATTCTAAACTATTGCTATATTAAGTTAGTAGGTCTGTGCTGATAATCTTTTTATCTTTTTTCTGTCTTCCTTAATCGATACTGAACCTACCCATAAGCTATGGCACGCAATTACTTTAACACCCAGTAGTTCTTCTATACATATATCCGTATCATTCTATATGTAAACATAATACTTAGTCTGGCCATAAATACTGTTACAATTAAAAATAAGGTGGATATTACATTTGAATTTGGAATGTCATTTTTATACGATTGTTCATTGAAATTTTCTCATTTTGGCGCCAATACATTGTACAATATTTTGCGATATTAAAATGGAGTGGGGTGATAAAGAGAACCGAATCGCTGTGATTGCATTACACAAAGTTGGTATGGAGCCAAATGCAATTTTTAAAACTCTCCATACGCTTGGTATTAGTCAAATGTTTGTGTACCGGGCTATTATTAGGTACAATGAGACCTCCTCTGTTTGTGACAGAAAAAGATCTGGCCGTCCACGTAGTGTTCGTACGAAGAAATCCTGTCCGAAAGCAAAAGATTTTATCTCGGGAGATGAAGATAGCACCCAGAATCATGTCGCGTATTTTAAAAGATGACTTAGGACTTGCAGCCTATAAGAGACGCACTAGTCATTTTTAAACTGATAATTTAAAAAAGAATAGGGTGGTAAAATCGAAACAACTACTGAAGTGGTAGGTACGCAAAGGTATGTCACAGAAAAAAACTGTTTACGGATGAGAAAATCTTTACAATTGAGCAACATTTTAATAAACAAAATGACCGTATTTATGCTCAAAGCTCTAAGGAAGCTTCCCAATTAATCGACAGAGTGCAACGTGGGCATTATCCGACTTCAGTGATGGTTTGGTGGGGTGTTAGCTATTAGGAGTGACAGAGCCATATTTTTGTGAAAACATTATCAAAACATCGGCACAAGTGTATCATACTTACCATATCTTATGATACCATTCTTGAGAAGGTAGTTAAGCCCCTTAACAACACCATATTCAATAACCAATATGGTCCTTCCAACAAGACTCGGCGCCGGGTCATAAAGCTCGGTACACTCAGTCTTGGTTGGAAGTGAACGTTTCGGACTTCATCAGAGCTGAAGACTGGCCGTCCGTCGTCTAGTCCCGATCTTAATCCGCTGGATTATGATTTTTGGTCAGTTTGAGAGTACGGCTTGCTCTAAACGCCATGATAATTTGGAGTCCCTAAAACAATCCAAGAATTTTCCCATGGAAAGAGTGCGTGCGTTTATTGATAACTGGCCTCAGCGTTTAAAGGACTGTATTGCAGCCAATGGATACCACTTCGAATAAGCTTTTTATATTTTAAATTGTTTTATATTTATGTCCTCCCGTTGACATAGAATCATCAAATTTGGCAGGAAGCAAGATCTCACAGCTCAAATATAGGAAAAAGTCCGAAGATCGTTAATTTGTAGTTTTATCACATCAAAAAATATTTTAATGCGATTAAAAACTTACAATACGCAAATGACCGTGACGTAGGTATATCGATGTATGGGAGAACATGTAGGTATTTCAGCTACAAAGTTAAGCTTGTTTTTGGGATAAATTCATCACAACTACGGAAACCTACTTACATTGTGCGTGGTTCGACACTCACGTGGCCGGTTTTTTTTTATTAATTTGTTTGCTTTTTGTGTCATGACATAGTAAAATGTTGAAATAATTATCTCTGTTTAGAGAGTATCCCGACGATGTTCTTATTTTACGCGTTTGGTATTTTCGAACTTCTGAATACCGACAAATCTTCATAAAAGGGTCCGCTTTGCATTCAAAGCTTTAGACCCGATTTCACCAAACAATTCTTAACGAGCCATCAGCAAATGCTCTGTTAAAATTGACGTAGGCGTCAAAAAGTTTTACGTTCTATGGAGGGATCTTAACAAGGCGTTGCTAAATCAAACATCAAGCAGATATTATTTATTATCGAGCGAACAAAAACGACCGGTCTGACTTTTCATTCGCTCTCGTTTTTATACAACCAAATTAAAATGTCATGGCGTCTAAGCAAAACGTTCTATAAACAGTGTAATTCTCTATTAGTCGTTTTAAACGTCAAATTTGTAAAAATGTTTTTAAATTATTTTGTTTTGTGGTATTTTTTACTGGCTGAGCTTGCATAACAATGAAACTAAGATATCATTGTAACACAGTGGTTTAATAAAGTACATTTTATTTTATCACAAATTAACTTCATTTGTAAAACACAGGATGACAGAAACAACAGTTGCTAGGCAACAACTAAAGAAGACTACTCTTAATTCATAGTGCATTATATATAACCTTTATGGTACTTACAACAATTTTTGATTCTTCTAAATTGTAATTTTTACTTATTTTGTGTGTTAAAATGTCGAAATAAAAGTCGCCGAGAAATTTTAATAGGACTCATTACAAAACATAAAAATGTAGTTGAAAACGAAAAAACAGATGCAGTGACGATTGCTCATAAAAATTAGGATTGGAAGGTACTCTCTGTGATGATGGGGCGGTCCTATTACTAGTGGGAACCACTGTGAGCTTTTACACTACGTTAGGTAACAAACATTTCTAATAATATTAAACATCATGGGTGGGTACCTACTTACGTAAGAAGTTGTAAGTCGAATCATAGGCATATTTTTATTACAATTCACATACCTAATAAGGCAATTTTAATTGTTGCATTGCATTGCATTGTTTCTTTAGTTGTTGCCTAGCAACTGTTGTTTCTGTCATCCTGTGTTTTACAAATGAAGTTTATTTATGTTATAATAAAATGTACTTTATTAAACCACTGTGTTACAATGATATCTTAGTTTCATTGTTAGCAAGCTCAGCCAGCAAAAAATACCACAAAACAAAATCATTTGAAAACATTTTTATGAATTGACGTTCAAAACGACTAATAGAGAATTACACTGTTTATAGAACGTTTTGCTTAGACGCCATGACATTTTAATTTGGTTGCATAAAAACGAGAGTGAATGAAAAGTCAGACCGGTCGTTTTTGTTCACTCGATGATAGATAACATCTGCTAGATGTTTGATTTAGCAACGCCTTGTTAAGATCCCTCCATAGAACGTAAAACTTTTTGACGTCGACGTCAATTTTAACAGAGCATTTGCTGATGGCTCGTTAAGAATTGTTTGGTGAAATCGGGTTACAATTCGTTAGTACTTGGTGGAACACTCACTACGCTTAACGGGCCGTTGTCTATTTAACGGGACGTTAAAACTAACTAACATTGTATGGTGAAACTAGGTCTTAAGGTTCCTTGATTTAGAGATAAATGTCCAATTGTAACTAGGGTACAGTGCGAGTTCGATTCAAACTTAATGGCGGCTCGGAAGTGCGCTATGCGCTACTCACTGCGCAGTACCCCACCCCTCACCCCCGCTGAGCCGTGAATTAGTTACTGCGCAGTGACTTGCCTCATGTTCCGGGCCTCCATTAAATAAAAAATAAAAACTTATTACACAAAAAAACTTTATTCGAAAAACATAAAAAAATGACATTTCGATATTTCGACTGAGGAAAATTATAATTTAATATGGGTTTTAACAAAAAAAAAAAAAAACAATGTTACATACAATACATTGACCCTTCACTCATCATCAAAATTGAATCTCCTCATGCCGTCGAAGCGGAAACCGTACGCGGCTGCATTTTTCACGTCGACCAGCGCCGGGTTGCGGTGCTTGTAGAAACTACCGTGGCCATGTGCGGGCCGCGACGAGCCGTTCGGTACGCCGTGCGCCTCTCGCGGGTAGAAGGCCTCGAACTGCCCGCTAGAGGGCAGTACATCCTTCAAACCGTCGTCTTCCGGGTCGTACGGACGGCACACAGAGAGCGCCACTGTCGCCAAAACACATATCGTACAGAATACTAGCCGCATCTGGAACAACCGCACAGTGTCTACACAACAGTTAAACTAAAAAAAGACAGTAAAAAAGAAACATTACGTACTATGATTGATGACTAGCGAAGCCAATGAATTATGAACAGATCACCCGGACGGTGTTAATTGCGCAATGGCAGACGTGTAGGTCGCAGTAATAACGTATTGAATGAGACCGGTGTGGTTTCGACAACGGGCGGCCACAGTCGATCACCTTGGGACCGAGCAGCTCATGCTAAAATCAGAGAAGTGTAGCAGGCGGGGCGTGACGCGCGCGGTTCCGCAACACAATACTTTCCCTTCGCAGGTTGTAGCACACCAACTGCCGACGACAGCGCCGCCCGCACACTGCTGGGCCCGGCCCCTGCTTGAGTGCTCATATACACTAACATCTTTTCATACGCAACTATACTTGAACGTGTGTCTTGCTCACGATTGCTAGTTGTTACTTCCTATAATCGTGTTCGTATTAGTAATTGACCAAAGGGATGAAAAAACGGGATTTGAAAAAAACGCACGTCTCATCCCACATGTTATCTTTAATGAAAATAAATTCCCTCGAAAACTTATTATAATTATAGACAAAATGACATTTAGGACACTAGGATATTTCAAAATGGTTTACTAGTTTAGTTCTACATAATATTTAGAATGTCTGTGATTAGCAATTAAATTACTAATGTTCGTTAATGATGCATTGTCTTTTAGCAAAATATTGTTGCTTACTTCGAAACATTTTAAATATGTATCGTCATTATTACAACAATGACCGAAAATTACTGCAAAATAAACTTTCGTTTACTAAAGGCAGTGGGTATTTTTACTAAGGAAGGTACATATAGGAATTAGTCGGTTCTACTCTACGTCTTTCCATATGCGTATTTAAAAGTGTTGACCCAAATGCAGCGATCAACAATACGTCTTTTCGTAGTGTTCGTACTACGGTCTACAGTGAGATTCAACAGCTACTCGCATGATTTATTCTAGATATTAGGTATATCAAATCGTTGAGCGCTTTCACGGTTTCGTGATGTCGGCTATAACAAGTCATGTAATTCACGAAATCATGATGTAAATCCTTGACAATTAAATAACACAAACCACAGTTACGCAACATAAGTCACGGTCAAATTAGGTAACGTATTGTGACTATTACAACGGTTGAAACACACGCTTTAATATTGGAAACATATTACCATGCATAAATAGGTTTCGCTCATATTGAGCGCTCTTAAAATATAGCTTTTCGGGCCATTTTTATTTCGAATTTGGCTATCTCTAGGCACGGTCCATTGACAATTGATCATTATTTTGTAATTTTATAACACAGGTGATTTTGTAATTGTAAATTAATGGTTATAGTTATAGAAAAGCAGAAACAAGACCGAAAATTATTAAGAAACTAACGCGCACTTGACAGACAGTAATTATTCGCCAGGGTCATAGTATGTATCCACATATAAGATTGAAAAAGGTAGCGTAGAGTCGATATACGTAAACATAAACGTTGATCACTACATATTATTCCACCGAACTATGGGTTGCAGATCAAAACTTAATGCAGACGAGGCAGCTGATTGATGTCAACAAATGGGGCTCATAAATTTGAAAGCCAGTGTATTGTCGGTACAGCGCGGCCACCGAGGCGCGCGACGCACCGGGTCGAGGCAGACGCACTGACCACACGACACACGCCGTTTGAACATCACATCACCACATACGACAACCTGTGCCTATTAACTTAAAACCTCATAGGTATATACAAAACAAACTGAACCCTACTCGTTCCTACGTAAATATCATTAATACGATCGAAAAAATATATCATGTATTTTATGCTTAGTGTAAGAATAGCTTAATGATATAAAAGCAACGAGTCATAAACAAATACTTAGGCCATCTTGCACCGTGCTTACTATTGGCTAAAGTTAGAAACAATAAATAATATAATACTGGACAAGTGGTCGACGGCGTTAACACAACATGATTAATATAATAATTAGTTCTAATTACATTTACTTATATACTACCAACATAGCCCGTGCAACACAAAACATCTTAGAAGTAGTAAAAATCTAAAAAAACATGGTATGTATGAGGTGGTGCAAGGGCCGATAAAATGTAGCTGATTATGATACCATTACATGTAAATATTAAATAGTGGATGAATGTGGTAAAGTTTCACAAATGCTTCGATCTAACATACTAGTGAACTACGAACAGTACTACTATAAAAATAATGCACATCTAGTTTACTTTGATAAGAGAATTAGCTTTCATAGAGGCACAACGTTGAAAATTTGTATATTCTGTTACACCTGAGTTAAACTTTACTAACAACCAGATAATTATTACAATAATTATTATACTTAAATATCGCAATATCATGAGAGATATTTTCTATTACACTTATATCAAATTCGCAGCCGTAATTAGTGTTAAGTATTGGTGTCATTTAAAGATCACATAATAATTAAGTATTACGAGTACACGAAAATGCTTAAAACATTACAAAATTTAAGACATTGGGGTTTTAAAGAGTTTCGCTTAAAATTCATCTGTCTGATTTAAGTAATGATACACATCATTAAGACTGATATTGAATACTAAGAAGCAAAATTATTTGTTCAATAAGTAATCACACATCACAACTTTATATAGATACAACTGCGAACATTAATATGAAAATAGTTATAGCTATTTAATGCTAATTCTTTGAACCTGTCGAAGTACGAACTATATGGACTTATATGTAATCTGTTAATGTAAATCTTTCGGGCTTATTCGGCGATATTTTTGTAATTTACAAATCATCAATTATTTCATCCTACCAATGGATATCCACACTACCCTGTTGGTAACCGCTAACCTCAGCCCGTCCATAGCTGCCTGCGACAGTACTACCGTCAGTACTTGCACAGGGCCTCAAGTCTACTATTACAATAGTGTCAGAATGGTCTATCATTGATTTCATAAATTGTTGATTTTGACAAGTTTGGTAATCTACTAACATATTGGCGTCATTATGACTTTCCAATGGTCAGCCACTGACACTCCATTGAAAGAAATGGCATCTATTGGTAATCTCGTACTTAATGAAAAATTAATGACTGACTTAGGCGGTAATCTGCTAAACTTTTGACAGTTCCTTTAATCAGTGACCTACCATGAGAACGTCATTGTGCAGTCATTTCTTTTAATTCGTTACGAGTATCGTGTTTGTGTTTGTGGAACACAATGATCAACCAATGTTGATCATTGTGTTCCACAAACATCATTGGATCGACCATTATGAATTTAGCAGATTACGAACTTTTAGCAAAAACAAAAAAAAAAAGAATTATAAAAATAGCAGACTTGGGCCCCTGGTCTGATGCGTCACACGGGACATTGTTATCATCAAATATTACATTACGAGTTACTCTAGCCTTTCAACGAAAATATTCTACAGCGTACCACGAAATGGTGTTAACGTTTTGAAAAATAAGACACAATGTCAGAACCGATCGCTCTGTGAAGGCTGCTTTTTATGCGGCGTACAACATGAGTTACGACTTCATTTTTCTTTAATTTAAATCATCACCATTATACGTACTATTCGTACGTTGGCAGTGCATCATTTGGTGACATCTCATTATATTATGACGTTAATACGGGAATAGCTTAAACATTTAACTAAATTAATAATTTAAAAAATCTAATTATATCAGATTATTTTTATTGCTACAAACTGCATTACTTATAAATTTCATTATTTTGCTTTCATCAAATAAGGATAGAGAATAAAACTTACATTCCTAAATTATTTTCGAATACGAAATATGTAGCCAAAATAACGGGACTTTTACATTACTAACGCAATGCGGTAAGCCAAAAGTGTAATTAAGAAATACAATTTAATTAATAGTGACAAACCCGCAAAAGTTGAATGATGACCGATTTCTTCACCGCTATATGTATAAATGATTAAATATTGCATTAGCTAATTAGTGACAGAATGAAGGTAATAAAAGTGACAGACTGGAGTCGACGTCGAGTCGAGTCACAAAGTTCAATCGCAAGTCAAAAATGTATTATCAATATTCAATTCGAATATTATGATTATGCATTCTGGGATGAGCGCCTCACAAACATATGTTAATAAACAATCCATTATCGCGAGCTTTTGAGGAGCGATCTTGCGAATCAAAAGAGGTTGCTTTATTCCTGACCCGTCTTAACCCGAACTTAAGTAAAATGGATTATGTGCCAGACGCCAAATGCATCTGAGTAGTCAACCGGAGCAACCATACTTAAATACCTGGTAGTTGTATATATAGGGTTTAGCTTAAGAGGGCTTATCCTAAAAGTTGGCAACGTCGCAAATAGCTGTCAAATATTTACCTGTTTTGATTAATTTGGCATTTAAACTGTATGGAAAAATTAAATGTGACTAACTAGCGAACTAAAATGTTGTTAATGAAATGCAATAACTAATATAGTAACACCGAACATTTACTTTTATATGTAAAAAAAAGTATTTGGAATCTTTCCAAATGCCTTTTTTACACCTAAAACGGTTACAACATCAAATTCAGTGTTATAATTGCAATTCATTATTAATATTCTAGTTCGCTAGTTAGCCACATTTCATATTTCCATACATTAATATTGCCAAATTAATCAAAACAGCGAAATATTTGACATCTATTTGCGACGTTGCCAACTTTCAGAATAAACGCTCTTAAGGCGCCGCACCGCCGCACCGCCGCCACGCCAACGCCTATCGCCATTTGTGTATGTCCCGCGCCTTAGACCCCGTTATTGCTCTAAGAGACCACTAAGTTCTTAACCAAATATTCGCATAATAGTTATTTGTTATACAAGAGTGCAAAGTTGCTTTTTAACCGCGTGTTCAATTTTGATGACCGAGCAAGCGAAGGATTCTAAAATTGAATCACGAGCGCAGCGAGTGATTCAAAATTAGAATCCTGAGCGTTAGCGAGGGAATCAAAAGAGCACGAGGTGAAAAATCTTTGCACTCGAGTGCAACACGTAACTTTTCATTCCACCTCAGCGAGGAAATGACTAAATGCAAAAAAAAAAAACGTTGAAAAAAGAACACCAAGAAGGTTCCGAGTCTGAGTTTTTAACAAATTAAAAAAAAGTTGTATGATATATTCGGCACCATAGAGGTAGCAGTAAATAGGTTTAATGTTTTTTTTAATTCACAAACTTAGTGCACACGATGTTCTAAATTCAATTTACTTTATCCTCTAGATAATAAAAACGGCTTTTCCACTCAGATACTGAAGATTAAAAATACTCTTTCCGAGATGGTGGGATGAAAAATATTTTGATATGTTATGTCAGTATCAAAGCGGGTGTTATGCAGCTCCGGCTGGTGGCATTTGCTTTACATGAATTTGCGACCTTTTGATATTCAAGATCGTTCATATTTAGCGGTGTGGTGATGATTGGTTCAAATGAGCTTTTAATGGATGATTGAGAAAGGCAGCCGACGGAGCGACAAACGCGTCGTCCAAGAACCGTGGGCGAGAACAATAACAATAGGAGGGCAGACCAGCAGTAGCTGGAACAAGGACGATCCTGATTGTGATCATGTATATCACTGTAAAACCATTTACAATTTAAGCGCGATTATACAAAATATTTAATTCAGACATTTATTGTCGGCTCTAGAGTAACGTCGAAGTTTAAATAATTTTAAAGCCATCAGAGATTTGTTTCCCAAAAATGAATGTCTTAGCTAACACATAGTAATTAACAACAAATAATACATTTATACAGCACTTAATTATTGCAAACTTAATCGTTCGTCAACACACGAACCACCAATATACACTTATGTATATCTAAATTATTATGCAGTCATCAGAATCAATACAATTCCTATCCAAGGTTTGTATATTGCTAATAAAACATCTGATACAAGCTATTTTTAAACGTAATTGCTCCAACTACATTCGATTTAAGAAAATAATTATGTAATCACAACACGTATCAAAAGGATAAGCGTTTGTTCAAATAATTTACACGCAAAACTGAGCTCTAAATAGTTATAACAAGTTATGCAACTATATCTGTTTGATAATACAATCAAACTATTGCTCTATTTCCAGCACGCCGATATACTTTACTTAAGGATGTTAGTTAAATTAGATATCACAACTGTGTTGCAACCTACTGTTTACTTTTATTTATTTTTCTATTAAAACCAAGAACTAAAATATCTGTATAACTATCGAGTTGTTTGTTCCCGCGGCCGTTACTTGACCTATCAATAAACTCCACATTCCCATAACAAAAATAATGAACGCAATAATTACAACGAAATAAATACAATCACAATCAATTCAATTTTAAATTAATACTAATCATGATTAAGCAATAACAATAGTTTATTTGAAAACTTTATATGGAATTAACAGTGACCAGTCTGTACGTGGTTCTCAACATCGTGAGACTTGTGTAGTTAAGGCAAATATCTGATTTCATGCAAAACCAACGTTCGTTTGAATGACTCATTACAAGTGACTTTAGAGAGATCTTTTATGTCATTGGTCCTACATTAGACCTAACTCGTATAGTAACTTTGTTACAAGATTGACACTCTGAAAGCAAATATCTATGAAAGATAAAGCATTAATTAATTTTTATTGCATATATAAACGTATGTTAACTTAATTAATAATAATTTGTGATTTGAACTTTTATCTTAGCACAAGAACTTAATACCATTATTATAATTAAGAGATCTTTGATGATCTTGATAAACAATATTATTATTTATTCAAAAATTTAGTACAACATCGAGGCCTACGATTAAATGGTATATTTAAGAAAGGTTCCGTACGAGACAATCGCCAGCGTATTGTTCGAAAGACACGTGTTTACGATCACAATGTGTCATGCCTGAACTACTGCGGGAAATATCCCTAAACCGTACGATTCTCTCTTTAAATATTTATTACTCAGTTGCTTTATTACTTAACTATTTCAGAATAATTTCACACACATAGTCAGACATTTGTGATAAATATTTTTAACAATTAAATTAGTAAATGCAGACGTTTCGTTCCTAACTATCTATACACTCTACAAATTCCGTTGTCAGTCAATCGTAGTAAGACAAGGTGACTCGATGATATTCTAAGAATTGCTAAAATTTCCGCGTCAAAAGCACACCATATGGGTAACACCACTGGTGACACTTGGTCAGAACATTTAGATTGATATTATAAAATGACTGCTACAATGATTATAAATGATATTACATCGAGACGTGAGTGTAGATGCATGTCACACTGAAACTATGGATGAATGTGGTGATCCTACAATACCATATCTAAACACTGTACAGGTAGCTCTCCAATTTCGTCTTAGGCGAAGGCTGAGTGAACGGCGAGAACCAAAGTATAGAGAACCTGCCGAACACCGACTGTATGCTCTTCCATCGAGACTTGCGAACCCATCGCGCTTGCTCCTTCTTGAGCTGCTCGATACCCTGCAAAACGTTCAAATCGATTTAATGTAGTTGTATATTCCAAGTTTACCGTTTTAAAACAAGCGTTTAAATAATAAATACATTGCGGGACGACTTAATGAGTTACATGAATCCAATCGCCAATCGATTTCGATTTAAATAATGAATACTCACGGTTTCATCGTTCCATATAGCGTGCAGCTGAGTGCCGAGCATAACGGCGGTGAAAATGGCGAATAGCAACGCTTCGGCGATGAGGAACAGTAGTAGCACGACGGTGGCGGGCGGCGAGTACGCGCTACAGTCGCGCCACTCGTGGCGGATGCACGTCACGAACTGGTACACAGCCAAGCCCACCGCGTGGATAGATATTGCCGCTATGTAGAACTGTAGTATAAACATAAACAACTAATTAATTTTTCCATCAGGAATTTCTCTGTAGCAGCCCGGAGTCAACATTTTTGGGCCCCGTTGACGGCAATAGGCTCGCCCCTGGCAATGGGACTTAAACCTAACTGGCGAAATGTGTGTGTATTCTAGGGACACCTCTGCCTAACCAGTCCAAGATTACAAGCGTGAGGTTATGTTATGTTAATAAATACAATGTACAAAGAGGTTGCGAGAGAATCAATAAGTAGAATAGGTTGTCATACTTTTTTTATCATTAAAACATTTATTATTGAAGTATATACAAATATCAGAAACAGAAACTAATATGAAAAGAATGCTGCTATCATCATAATGAGGTAACAAGATTACTTCAGAAGCAAGATATAAAGAATTTGATAATGAGGATTAGAGTTGATAAGATCAATGAATACTACGCGTAGGGCTATTGATTTCTGATTGGTGAACAGCTCATGTGTGGTAGGTAGTATATAATATTATATTAGGGGTTAAAGTATGAAATTGCCGATTAGTACTGAAAAATAGAAATTAGTTTTTATTTTTTATTTAACATACTTACTTATTTATTTAATCAAAATAATTACCTTTATTATCTATACATTGCTGCCATCTAATAGGAAGGTCATTTATGCCTTTGCGATAGAACTCTCGAGATCTAGATTCAACAAACTGTGTGAAAGCATTTTGTACTGCCTCCTGAGAAGAAAACTTTTAATCACGTAGAAAATTGTCCAAATCACGAAAAAAGTGGTAGTCCGTTGAACCAAGGTCTGGCGAATACGTAGGGTGACGAATGGTTTCTAATTGCAGTTCCTGTAGAGTTAAAACGGTATCGCGTGCTGAATGAGGTCTCGCGTTATCATGGAGCAATAATGGTGAAGCTCGATTCATGAGTTGGGGCTGTTTCACTGCTAGGAGTTCAGCACAGTAGACATCTGCCGTTATTGCTTGACCAGATCGGAGAAAGCTATAGTGAATAACACCATGCTGAGACCACCAAACAGTTACCAATGGTGCCGATTCTCTTGTACACCGGACTAAACTAACTAAACTATCACTAAAATTCCTTACTTTTGACTATGAGAATCTTAACGCTATTCTGTAGTAAAAAGTCTCTAAATTAAAATAATATTTTGACACAACTAAATCGAATTTGACAATTGCGACTCCACGTGGTACATACTTGTTTGCCCTACCCCGTGATTTTTTTTCGAGCTGGAGGCGCGCCGCGGGGGCATCCTCGACGTGTTTTATAAGGAATTTTTCACATTTTGTATGGAAAAAAAAAAAAAAATTACCTACGTGTTGAGTATTAAGGGTATAAGGGTTTTATAAAGGGGGTCGAAATTTTCATTATTTTTGCGATAGGACACACCATTTTCGAGATATAAGCAAAAGAAAAGAAAAAAATCCAGTACAATACTGTTTTTGCATCCGAACTCGAGATGTTCGTGTGAATTTTAGTTCATGACAACTAATAATATTCCACACCATTTTCAGTGGCGATTAAAAATGGTCAGAATTAGTTAGAAAATTAAAATTTTAGGTGAAAAACGTCAAATTCAGAATAGCAAAATTGTCATTTTCACTAAATTAAAATCTCAGTACAATCTTAGTGCTGTCAAACTAAAATATAGTTAAGTTGTGCCAGTTTAGTCTATTTCAGAATGGGAAATCATCGTTTGACAGGACTAAACTAAATTTTGGTGATTTTTAGTCTAGTTTAGACGCATTTGTGACAAGAGAATCGGCACCATTACCTTTTTATTGGTAAGCTTTGCTTTAGAACAAGTAAAAATGGGTGTTCCTCAAGGCTCGATATTGGGTCCTTTCCTCTTTTTAGTATATATTAATGAACTACCCCACCATTTATTAAAAAACCAACCACAAATGGTGTTATTTGCTGACGATACTTCCCTAATTTTTATATATATAAATAGACGTGCATCAAATCTTGACGATGTAAATAACGCCCTACTGCAGGTCCAAAATTGATTTACTGTTAATAATTTAGTATTAAATGGGAAAAAAACTAAATGCATAAGATTTGCTTTACCGAATGTTAAAAGTAGTGATTGTGATAATTATAGTATTGAATAGGGAGAAGCTAGAATTTGTAGATAAAACTGTTTTCCTGGGGATCACGCTCGATTCAAGGCTGCAATGGGGTCCTCATTTAACATCTCTCGCAGGACGGCTAAGTTTAGCAGCATATGCTGTAAGAAAAATCCGTCCATTTACTGATATAGATACCGCAAGGCTAGTCTATTTCAGTTACTTTCATAGTATCATGTCCTACGGTATTTTACTACGGGGACGGGCTGCAGATATCGACTCTATTTTTATTCTGCAGAAAAGACCCATTAGAGCAATATATTGCCTCCGTAGGCGCGATTCTCTAAGGGAACTGTTTAAAAATATTAACATCATGACGGTACCTTGTCAATATATCTATGAAAACATCATGTACGTCAGGAAAAATATTAATCTTTTCAGTAAAAGAGGTGAAAGACACAATTATAGTACTAGAAATAGGGACCAATTAGTTCAACCGGGTTTCAGACTGGCTAAAGTAGACTCATCTTTCATGGGGTACTTGGTCATCTCTTATCTGCCACGGCTTATTTTAATTTTTGAATTGTTTTTATTTATTTTTTATTACGGACGATTTTTACGTACACGTCATTCTACATTGTTCTCACATGTATAATTTCAACATGAATGATGTAAACAATATTTTGTAATAATATAATTTTTTTTAAAGAGTGTCCGTGGAGTTTCTTGCCTGTTCTTCTCCATAGGAACCTACGCTTTGGAATGGGCAACTAGCTTCATATTTCTGACTGACTGACTCCTTGACAATTCAAAAGTGCCTGTAAATGGTTTAATTGAAATAAATGCTTTGAGTTTGAGAACACTGTTCCGGCGTTTGACCTGGGGTCAGCCATTGCATTTTTCGCTTACAGTTATCGTAAAGAATCCACTTTTCATCACATGTCACAATTCGATCCAATATTCCTTCATTTCTGTATCGATTCAACAAGGCAAAACAAGTTTCAACACGCTTTTCTTTCTGCAGATCAGTAAAATTATGAGGCACCTATTTCTCATATTTTTTTTTATTTTATTGATTTGTGGCAAATGAGTCAATATTGTTGGTAAAGTACGTTAAACCATGCCGCTTATTCCTGGGCAGTTTGGCTCAGATCAGCTTCCACTATCTCTTTCAATTTATTTGTTATTATCCTGTGTGGGCGGTCTTCCACGTGGTTCGTTCTTCAAATCAAAGTTTCCATCACGAAAGTGTTTAAACCAAAATCGCACAGTGCGTTCATTAGCAGTCCCCTCTCCAAACGCAACATTGATATTGCGAGCTGTTTCTGCCGCGTTAGAACTCGTATTCAAAAATAACTGGAATTTTGGAAGTATCCATCTTTCTTGTCTAAGCTGCATAAAAAAAACAACTGAAAGTCGATAGTCGAATGTTGCACATTTTTTAAAAGAAGAACTTCATAGGTGACATTTGTTAAAAGTTTCACTCAAAAATCTCAAACCATGAAGGTTCTATGTCAATTCGAAGTACCTATTACAATAAAACGGCAATTTCATACTTAAACCCCTATTATTTAAGCACATGTTTTAAATGTATGTTATAAGTCCCTAACATCCACCTGCATGCAATTATCCCTAATAATATCATAGAAATAATGAAATAAAATGATTAGACACTTACAGTAAACAAAACAAAATACTTTTGATTATTCTCGCCAACACAGTTGTTGACCCATGGACAATGGTGGTCCATCTTGCGAATGCAGCGTTGACAAACTGAGCAATGATGAGCCCGTTCTGGCTTGATGCTGCAGCACTTAGTGCACTTGAATATCACCTGACCCTCGCGGAAACTCATCTGCTTGATCATTTCCTTTGTGGCATTTCCCTTTGGAACGGCACCCTATAAAAAACATCAATTATCATTTACATCACAGTTAAAGAACCATTATAATTATATCAACAAACATTTATTTTTATTTTTTTATGTAGAAACAAAGAAAATAATGTTTAATTGCATTCATCATTCTTCTTCATTATTTACTGAACATTCAAACAAACGTAACAATCAACAATGATTTAATATTCAATCTGTTGCAAGTGTATTGGTAAAGAAAAGTTTATAATTAGGTATCATTTTGATTTCCTTGGCATAATCTGTACATTACATTCAGTACTTACTGGATCTGTGAACATGGTCCTAAGGTGCGATGCAAACGCAAGGAATGCCAGGCTTTGGAAGATGAATATGTTGATGTAGCTGTAGATTGGGTATGTGGACAGACCAGGCAGTAGCATTACCATCATGACGACAAACTCCGCATACAGTATCAGTAGCCATGTTAGCACTGCACATATGATGCCACAAATATCCTGCAAACATAAAAAAAAGATATAATGTGTTTGGCAGAATTCGTTAAATCTTAATTGCTTAATTTTAAGTATTTCATTAAGTATTTCAAGTATAACATAGATGTTGCTCACCCTGATACACCAAGCTTTGCCACCACAGCACCGGTTATGCATGTCGCAGTCAGGCCGAGTCAAAACCAAGCATTCTGGATCTATTTGATACTGATTTTCCATATCATCTTCATCGGAACTGTCATAGAATTCTCGTATCATTGAATGCTTCTACAATCCTGGAAATATCATAATATTTGTAGAAGAAAATAAGTGTATTGTTGTTGTAGTATTTCGCTTAAGAAGCGTTAAACAGAAGCCAGCAAATAAAAAGAATAAACCATGAAATAGTATGTCGTCACACAAACTCGCTGATTGCAAAATATATCAAATGATATTAAGAAAAGAAACATTTGCTAAGCAATATACACACTTAAGTAACTATCAAATATGTGCATTCATAATAATATTGACATAAACACAACAAATTATACAACAATACAACCAATATTTTACTTAGGAATGGTAAAGAATGCAATGCTTGCAAGTATGCATGATGGCATGACAAGATGTGTGATTGTTGTCAAAGCAAAAGGAGTACCCAGGTATATTGTTTCAAGTAAATACACTCTACTCTCTAATGAAAATACACTATTTTGAGATCAATAGTGTATTTTTAAAATGTTATACATCTCAAGTATTTTCAATTAATAGAACTCTTTATAATTTTAAGATAATAATGATCATTTTATTTTGTTTAAACTTGTGAGCTCTTATGATTAATTAATTCAATAATAGAGTCTTGGGTGAGGTTCGGTAATACAGACCTTAGATTTTTTAATATCGATATATTATGCCTATGGTAGATTAGCAGTTTGAAGAAGAAGATAAAAGCCCCTGTGCTTTTAGAAATAGGTAAGCTGTTAAAATAAACACAGATTATAGAACCTGTTGGTAATATCAAGCAGAGCACATTACTTATTCGCTATGAGGCCAAGATAATATTATAACAGCCACCAACAAACAATTCACTTCTCAGGCACACTGTTTGCCTCACTATAATGATTGTATCTAGTTTTGGTACTTACCGTCACAAATAGCAGGGCTTCCTCACAACAACTAATGAACAACTGCACTAAAAGAGAGTTATTGGAAAGGTATGACTATAATAGTTACAGCCATAAAAAAAAGCCGACGATCTCTTGTAGTCGTCTCAGGCGTGTAGATGCGAAAACTTAGGTTCATCAACTAGGTTCACGTGAAGAACACTGAAATCGATCGTCATAATCAATCGTGCTTTCTAATATATTTAGAACAAATACAGTAGAATAGTGAACGGCGTTTCTTCAAATTCTAGTAAATCTGGCCAACTTGACTAAGGGTCAGGGTAACAACTTGATTTTTGTTTGGACTCTCATAATTCCTATACTTAGTGGCACTCCAGTCAACAAGTAGTTGAAACAGTTCAGTTTATAAATAATAAACGAGGAATGCACAATTTTCTGGCCTAATAAAATCAATAAAAGGAAACGAAGTCACTGAATCGCCTTGTATCGCCGTAGTCAAAGCCACAGATAATAAAACATCCAAAAGCTGAAAAGTCAAACATGAAAAAATACAGACTATATATGAACTAAAAATCAACTAAAGAAGTTTCTGTCAGTGGTCCAACCAACTTTTCACCTGACCAAAGGGGTAGCTCGATTTAAACCCAGATTGTCAGGTGAATTGGGAAGTTCATCAGTCGTTTCGCTTAACTACTGACGAAAGCTGGCTTCATTGTTATGATACTGAAACTAAGAGACAGTCTGTTGTCTGGGTGTTTTCTTCCGAGGAGTTGCAAACTAAAGTGAAGAGAGGTCGAAGCGTGGGAAAAAATATTCAAATTCAAACTAAAATACGTTTATTGTTTGTTACATGTAGAAAAAGATCATAAAGTAATTAATAATAGTAGCACTGTAACATACCTAAGTATAAGGTGTACAATATTCTATTACGTTATTATTTTTATAAACATTCATAAAGTTGGTCTAGTCACTCTTTGCATTAATCAAATTATACCTAATAAAATATTACAAAATTAGTATGCTTTAGTCAAATTATACATTAAAAATATTTATACATTAGTCAAATTAGACATTAAAATTAAAACATACATTATATAGTCATACCTACAATATCAATGAAACGAAAATACATTAAACCAAGTTATTGTCATTAAAAAAATCATTTATTGTGTAGTACGCTTTACCTATCAAGAATTCCTTGAGCTTAATTTCAAAGATATTATTTTCATAGCTGAAATATGTATCTTTGAAATTTAGTAGTTTGAAAAATTTTTTTACTCCCATTCCACATAATTATATTACATTTAAATTTAACTGTTCTACACCTAATTCCGCATAGCTCATTTTTCTGTCGATTTCTAAATGTTTCATATTTTCGCTCTCTCGTATCGCTTTTTATCATTCTTGCCGATTCATAATATATAATGAAGGCAGAGTTAACATTTTTAACCTTCTAAACATTTCTTTGCATGTGTCAGTCTGTTTAAGTCCGGTTATACTTCTCACACATCTTTTTTGGGCTTTAAGAGCATTTTCTCTATCAGGAGAATTAACCCAAAACAGAATGCCATATTTTAGCGTGGAGCCCACATATTATGCATGGTAAGCGTTTAATAATGCACTCTCGTTTACAACTTTCCTTAGCATGTAAAGGGCATAAGACTGTTGGTTTAATTTTTTACAAACCTGATCTATATGTTTCTTCCAATTCAGTCCATGGTCAATACGTATACCTAAGAATTTTGTGTTATCGACTTCTTTTATTATTTCGTCATTAAAGCTTATTTTTAGCTTTTTTAGTTTTGTGTTTTTATTTGTAAATGTCATGTAATTTGTTTTGTCAAGATTGATTTGAAGATTATTACGAATTAGCCAATTAATAATCGCTTCCAGTGATCTATTTATATTTGTCTCATATTCAACTTCGTCGTGGTCAGTAAAAATGGCTGTGCTACCATCCGCAAATAGTATCATTTGCTGGTTTATGACTTTTAGAAGATTATTTATATAAATAGGGTATTTTACTCTATATGAGAAAAAAAACCAAAAATATATTATTGAGATAGCTTAGGCAAAAAGCAGTCGGAAAACGTTAGTTTTAGTTAATAAAATAGCAAACTAAATTTTATAATTCAATTCAAAGGTTTCAGCTTTTTTTAAATCTGTTTCGTCGTCGCCATGTTATTACGTCATACGGCTATATAAACTTAGAAAGTGTTAACTGTCAACTAGCAGCGTACCTATAATCTATTTTTATTATTTTCGTAACCAACGTAATTTTTATTGAAATAATACCATGGAGACCAGTTTTGTAAAAGGAGACAACACAAATTTATAACTTGCATTAAAATATCACTGCATTTGCCAGCAATATGGCGTCCACTGCGTCCAGCGTTTTCGGCAAATTACGCGCGTAATTTCAAATGCAAAATTTAAATGCATTTTTTTGGCACTTAACGATTGAATAAAAAATTTGTGATATTTTTAGTGGTTCATTAGCACTAGAATCTAATTGTGACACTTTTCAAAAATGGGTGTAATACCCTATTAGGAACAAAAGAGGTCCAACGATGCTTCCTTGGGGCACTCCATACTGGACTGTTTTTGGATCTGACATATAAATCTGTTCAAATTTTGTATCATTTATTCGTGTTATTTGTAATCTATTTGTTAGATATGATTTTATAAGGTTTAGTGTTCGTGACTTAAAAGGAGACGCGAGTACCGGCGGGTTAACAAAAATAATAAACAATGATTTTGAATAAGTACCTACCCCATTTAAAAAGTTATGTTCTTACTTCAGAGATTTTGATGTAAGTATTTATAATTTTAAAAACTATGAGTCGAAACGAGATAAAGTCGTGTACGGTGACCATATTATATTGACAACGATTAAAATGAAAAAAAAAAATAGAATTAAGGTAATCAGAATCACGCCTGTATTCCCCGAATGGTTAGGCTGAGGTCTCCCTTTATTACACCCTCATTTCGACAGATATGTTTAAGTCCCATGTAATAGGGAGTGAGCCTATTGCCATCAATCGGGCACAAATCCAGGCTCCAGGCTGCTACTGAGAAATTCTAGATGAAAAATTCCAACAACACTTTTCCCTACCCGGGAATCGAACCTAGCACCTCATGCTTAGCAGTAGTGCTTGCGGCCACTAGACCAACGAGGCAGTCAAACCAAAGCGTAAATAAATATATCCAAGTCCGTAAACAAAACAAATGCCTTGTTTTATGTACGATTATTGTTTTAAGTGATTGTTTTTGTAAGAATAAAAAAAAACCTAAATCCAAGTTCATAGCATAGGTTGAGATTGGTGAACACTGCAGTACCCGATAACTGAAGTCCATTGATACTCCCAGTACCTACTTTTTATTAATAACTAGCTTTTGCCCGCGGCTTCGTCCGCGTACATTTCGGAAAATATCCAACAGGGGCGTACTACCGGAATTCAGAGTACCTATCTTATGGCCTAACCCAGGTCATGGCCTATCCGAATGCCATTCAAATAAATCCATTCTGCCGTTGCGGCATGAAAAGGTAACAGTCAGATTTTAGGGTTGCGTACCTCAAAATGAAAAATTTCTAAACCCATAAAGATACGTAGTATCTCTAAGTAGTCTGTGCCATAAAGGATGACTTCGTTGTCTGTCAAGACCCTTTTTCTCTGGAACGCGTGGAGGCATAAAGTTGAAATAGATATAAAAGACTTGAGATCTACGGTCCCTTGAATTTTGTAAAGAAAATCAAAGGACATCAACCAAAATGGGCTAACCGTGAACAACCGTATTGGGAATGAAGGAATTCATAAATAATTTAGTAATAATATTTACTGAACATTGGTCCCTATTTGGGAGTGTCAATATGAATAATATTAAAAACGAATAAAAAATATTTTTAATTGATTTGTATTTGTATGGTGACAGTTGCGACGCGGCGTGCGGGGTGAGTTGAGTTAGGGTTGCCTAAAGAATAAAAACACAGAAAAAATAATATCGATATTTTTGATGTTTCGATTCGAGACCTTCGAAAAATTCAAATGTTTTCCTGGAAGACCGAGCTTTGTTCTGGCCGTTGGAGGGTTCATCATCAACATCAACATCATCATCTGAACCTTACATAAAAAAAGATATAGATTACGTAGAACTACTTTTTTTTTTGAGGTGGTATAATCATCCATTTATTTCTCCCTCTCTAGGGTGGAGCGGGAGGGCATGTCAGACTTTTACTGACTAATACTGTTCAAAGAAGAGACTTTCCGCCATGATTATAGGGGGGCACCCTGCAATCATGGCGGTAAGTCTCCGTACAACCGCACAAACGCTACGTAAAACAAACGTTGAAAGTCGTTTAGCCTTTATCGGGGAAAAATAGTAAGAATCGTTCGTAATTGGTAATTCGTCTTCGTTCGTTTGGGTTTTGTCCATCGTGGTAGCGGGTATTATTAACACGTGCTTTTCTTGAAGACTCTTAATTGTAATGCGGCATGGTCCATAACCAAAAGAATCACGCAAAACAAAACAGCACAACATTATGGTATCGATTTCAAATCGAGTGTTCGACTGACAGTGCAGAGAACTGGCAACACTGGCCCAGACCCGATTGTCAAATTGTCAATGTCAAAATGTCATTCCCTTATCGCTTTGCGTTTGCGCTCTTTTTCGTATCGTATTGTGAATATTATTTCGACTTTAGCTATTTTTGACGACTTGTGCTATTCAAAATGGATTCTGATGATTTTCTAAACGACGACCCCGGCTCACTCTCGGATTTTTCAAAGCAATTAAACAGTATTACTGCAACTGCATAGTTGGCCAAAGGACTGTAGGTTGCTGCGCTCATATCATGTCTAAGGTCAAGGTATGAAAACGTAAATCCAACTGCCCAGTTTTTAGAACATGTTTTATTAACATGTTCTATTGAATAGTTTTGCAAATAAACAATTTATTTGAAAGTATGAAAGTTTTTTTTTTTTTTGTATTATTTAACCAATTTGATACAAAACTTCATATTTATATGTTTTCTTTCTACTGTAAACCACTCAATAAAATCAATAATAGTGCAATATTTTTATGTTCATGTTCAAGCCCAAACGCCATACAAAGTGGTTGATGTCCTTTACAAGTCAATAAAATAAAATAAATTATCATAGACTATTATATAATGGGAATAATCGACTACATTTTTTTTTTAATAATGCCAAATATCATTGACAATTTTGACAATGACATTATGAGTTTATGACATTCATCTTTTGACAACTAAAATAAAATAAAAACATCTCGTGGGTAGTGGTGAAGGCTACAAGTGCTTTTGTTTGTGTTACGAATTTTCTCGATTTTAGTTAATTTTAAAAGTGTGAACTTAATCGAGACTATTCTTTGTGTTTGTAGTGTAGTCTAAGGTTTGTTCTAACTATTTTTTTAAATATTTAAACGATTTTATCCGATATACATGATGGATGACAAAAAACCCCCTGATCCTCCTGATCCCCCCTTTGAATACACTCCGGTGTTAACGATTTCTCTCCCTGATGACAATGTGCTAGAAAATGCAATGGACTCTGAATCAGCAAATAGAAAAAGAGTAGCAACATCTCCGCTAATAAATCCTCCTAAGTTACAAAAAAAAGAATTCGGAAGACAATCGTACACGGTAAGGGATAACCCACCTTATGTTGTTCACGTTTCTTTGAACGATGGCCAGACCCCAGGTACTGTATTGCACCCGGTTAAATTTGGAATGTTTTTAACTCAAAATAACTACAGCAATATTCTCCTAGGTAGTGTAAAACGCTTAGGAAGGAACCGGGTGTCAGTCGAGTTTAAGTCGCACCAGGATGCGAATAGCTTCTTGGTAAGTAAAACATTAGTGCAAAATAACTTTGTGGCAACGATTCCGCAATTCAATATAACCCGTTTGGGTCTAGTTAGAGATGTACCAAATGAGTGGACAGAAGACGAGGTCATTAAAAATATTAAGGTTCCAGTTGGATGCGGCCCAGTTATAAAGGCAAGGAGAATGAACCGTAAGGTGACTTCTCTGGGTGTTACAGAGTGGAAACCCACTCAAACTGTAGTTCTCACCTTTGACGGGCAAATCTTACCTAAGCGGGTTTATTGTTTTTATTCTGCACTTTCGGTCGAGACATATATGTACCCGACTATTCAATGTTTTAACTGTTGTCGTTTCGGTCACACGCGTACAGTATGTCGCTCACAACCTCGCTGTTTCAAATGTGGTCAAGACCACCCAGGAGATGGATGCCAAGTTTCCACTGACTGTGCCATTTGCATATCTTGTTCTGGGAATCATTATGCCAATGATAAGGCTTGTCCTGAATTGGGTCGGCAGAAGGGCATAAAAGCTCTCATGACCGAAAAATCTATTTCGTATGCGGAAGCAAGCCAGGTTTTTCCTCCAGTCTCACGATCATATGCCGAAGTGTCAAGAGTACCACCAAAATCCAAACCCACAACCAGTCCGCCTCTATACCCCAGTCCAGCTCCCCAAACACCAAAATCATACCGTAAAACGGTCTTTCTCAAACCTAAATCTCATCCACCTCTTTCACCTAGCTATGATAGGCAGGCTCATCAAGCCCTTACTCAGGATTACTCCTTCTCTCCCTCCCAAAACGGTTGTGCCTTCCCTAGAGAAGGTGCTAGTACTCCTGATAAGCCCGAACAAATATTAAATATTATAGCCAATATGCTAATAACTGTATTAGCTAACCCTGCACAATCTTTACCTGACCACGTTGCCAATAAACTGTCTTCAATAGTACATTATATAAATAATGTTCCATCCCCTGACATTCCTGCAATGGAACGTGAGGAGTATTTCTCCTAGGAAACCTGACCTACTCTTTTTAATTAATAAATTTAAACCATCAGTCTGCAGCATCGCTGAGACATGGCTTCGTTCTGAAAGCAATTTCAGGATCCCGTGTTTTGGTGGTGTTCGCCATGACAGATCGGATGGATATGGGGGATGTGCTTTGTTCATCAATAACAAAGTATCATTCTCCCAGATCCCTCTTCCCTTCGTTGGTGACCACATAAATGTTGTTGCTGTTAAGGTTGAGGGTATAAATCTTTTTTCTTTTTATATTGCACACCCACGTTTAGAAGATCTTGTTTTAATTAAAAATTTACTAAGTAATGTAAACGGTCCATTACTCGTTATGGGAGATTTTAATTGTCATCACTACCGGTGGGGATCAGATTCTTGTGATAGTACTGGTGTAGGCCTAGTGGATGTGTTGGATGATCTTGACCTGTGTATTATTAATGATGGCAGTGCCACACGTAGGTCTGGATTAGGGCAAGGTAATAGTTGTGTTGATCTGACATTCTGCTCATCCAGCATAGCTAGTCTTTTTATATGGAACCGTTTGAATATGACCTATGGTAGTGATCACTATCCCATCACAGTCGAAATTCCCACTAAATCTCTTCCTGATAAAACCTCACCTCCCTTACTAAAGTACCAGCTTAACTCTGTGGATTGGGATCTATATTCAAAAATTTTAGACCTGCGTATCTCCTCCCTCCCATCCATCAATGCTGAGAATGCTCAAGAATGTTTTGCGTCCTTTTCCAACACCATATCCGATACAGCGGATGATTGCTTCCCTCATAAAAAATCACCTTCAGGAAAAATCCCTTCTCCGCCTTGGTGGGATAGGGAATGCACTGCCATGATCAGGGCCAGGAATGAGGCGGAAGAGACTTTTAACCTTGAAATGAACCTGGATAACCTTCTCGCCTTCAATAAAATATTGGCTAAGTCCAGGAAACTAAATAGAAAAAAGAAAAGAGCAGGCTGGGTATCGTTTTGTAATTCCCTGAGTCCATCCACCCCAGCGTCAGTGGTGTGGCAGAGAGTGAAAAGTTTTAGACACAGTTTAAAACCGTCTCCCACGAACATCTTATCCGAAGATTTGGGGTACCAGTTTTTCAATAAAGTCGCCCCAGTCTATGTTCCTGGTGTAGACGAAATAAACTTAGTAGGCTCTGTAATGTCAAATGATCCTCTTGATAAGCCATTTTCCCTTGACGAACTTAAAACGGTTCTTAATTATGTTAAGGATTCTGCACCTGGCGTGGATGGATTCCCTTACTCTTTTATTGCAAAAGCGGGTGTAAAATGTCACCAATACTACCTGGACTTGGTCAATTTTTGTTTCATCTCTGGGTATATTCCTCCAGCCTGGAAGGTTCAAGTGGTTATTCCTCTATTAAAACCCGGCAAAGATCCTAGTGATCATTGCTCTTATCGACCAATTGCCTTATCGTCTATTCTTATTAAACTTCTTGAACATTTAATTAAAAACCGTCTAGAATGGTTAGTTGAACACAGAAAACTGCTCCCAACGACTCAATTCGGCTTTAGGAAAAGTCTGGGTACAACTGATAGTGTGGGTATCCTCACATCAGAGATCCGACTGGCCCTTAGTGGAGATGAGTCTGTGGTAGCCGTTTTTCTAGATATATCAGCTGCTTATGATTCTGTCCTCCTCCCCGTTCTCAGGCAAAAGATGCACGAGCTGAGAATACCGGCTAGGATTATTCAGATCATCTGCACCATTCTTTCAAGCCGCACTCTTCAGCTGAGAATTCCTGGGGAAAACTCTGAGCAGAGGGTGACCTGGCGAGGCTTACCTCAGGGATCCGTAATCAGTCCCATACTATATAATATTTACACTTCAGATCTCCCTTCATGCTTAAATTTTAATTGTAAAATCCTTCAATATGCGGACGATATTGCATTATTGGTCTCTGGCAGTTCCATAGAGGATGCCGCCCTATCTTTGAATGTCTCTTTATCTTCATTAAACCAATGGCTACTCAATCATGGGTTGTCTTTGAGCGCTCCTAAGAGTACAGCAGTTATTTTTACTCGCAAACGTCTTATCCCCCAGGTTCATATTAACATAGATGGTCAAGCTATCCCGACTAAGGAAAAGGCCAGGTTTCTGGGAGTTACCCTAGATTCCAAAATGTCGGGTGTGGATCACATCAACAATGTTGTAAAAAAATGTGAACGCTCAGTATCAGTCCTAAAGGCTTTATCTGGAGTCTGGTGGGGAGCTCACCCATACACTCTAAAATTAGTGTACAATGCTCTGGTCAGAAGCGTGATGGATTATTGCTGCTTCTTACTCGAGCCGTGTAATAAAGAGGCGCTTCGTAAGTTAGACGCCATTCAAGCCAAATGCCTTAGGATTGTTGTAGGAGCAATGAAATCCTCACCTATAAATGCCCTTCAGGTAGAATGTGCAGAGCCTCCCCTTAACCTTCGACGAAAATACTTAGCAGATCGCTTCCTGTCAAAAGTTTTCGCCCTTTCGTCCCATCCCTTACTTCCCATTTTAGAAAAAATCCATCTATCTTTAGAAGTATCACCTTATTGGAAACATAAGTCGTTTCCCCCGCTGATGAATAGGTACAGAGAACTTAAAAACCTCTCCTCACCTGTTTGTCAGTATCCTACCTTACCAGTATTTTCTTCCGCATATGAGGTGGTCCACTTTAAGCCAAAAGTCGTTATGAATCTTGGTATTTCAAGGAGTTCCGATGACGTAAAGGGTGACTTTGATCGAGTCATTGAAAGGTACTGGAGGGGTTGGAATTTATTCTACACAGATGCGTCTAAATTATCACCAACAGGATGCACAGGAATTGCAACATATTTCCAGAATTCCAGAATTGCTCTCCTCTTTCAGTGCCCTCCAGAGGTTTCGGTATTTACAGGGGAATGTATTGGCATTTTTGAAGCAATTAATTTCATTAAAAGTCATAATATTCAAAATTCGGTAATTTTTTCAGATTCTCTCAGTAGCATTCAGGCTATAAGCCAAAATCAATTAAAATCAAAAATTCATAGTAAAATCATTATAGACATTCAAAATTTACTATTCATTTGCTCGAACAACGGTTTGAACATTGAAATAGCTTGGGTTCCGAGTCACTCGGGGATAGGTGGCAACGAGTGCGCCGACTCGTTGGCTAAATTTGCAACATCCAACCCTGTTGACCAAAAACATTATGTCGTTCATAGTTACGACTTACGGTCTGACACCAAACTTAAAATGCATAACTCATGGTCAGCAGGGTGGCAGATAAGCTCAAAGCTGAAGGGGGCGTACTACGCCAGTATCCAACCCGACATCCAACGAAAACCTTGGTTTTTTAAATGCACTAAATTATCTAAAAGAACTGTTTCATCCTTGTGTAGACTGAGACTCGGTCACTGCTGCAGCCCAGTATTTCTTCATAAGATTCGTGTTCGTGACAATTCCCTGTGCGAGTGCGGTCTTGATGAGGGTACCCTGGACCATATCTTTTTTTCATGTCCTTCAAATTCACAATCTTTTGATTTGTACCATAAGCTCCCTAAAATTAAAATTACCCTTCCTACTAACTTCAATTCCCTCTTGACTAACTTTTCCCCTAAACTGATTCAAGTCCTAGCAAAATTTTTAAACGACAATGATATAAAAATGTAGTCTGGTGTGTAATAACTAATATAACTTTGTAAATATGTGTCGTTTTCTATTAGATTAACTAATAACTAACAAAAAAAAAACTTATTTGTTAATAACTAACAAAACTTGTCTCGTCCTTTCAGCTAATACCATTATCTACTAACAACTACCACGAAGTGCAAAGTTCGACGGCTCATTTTGCTGTGCTGCCGTCACTACATGACACTGGCAGAATAGTCGACATCGGCTCAGTTGCCAAAACGGAAAAAAAAAAAAAAAAAAAAAAATAAAAACATTGTTGTTTTCCTGAACTTACATTTTCCTCATTCTCATTCTCATGTTCCTCATTATTGATCGATATTTCAAATCTTTGGTCACGTCGTAATGCTTATTCATTTTATAATAAGTTCCAGTTTATAAGATGCAGCCATTATATTCTGTTGGTAAGTTCATTACATTATAACAAATTAACTTTTTAGTTCTTTGTCTAAATTACTTAAGAACCTGAATCCAGAAATATATTGTTTCAAGCCACAAATATTAAAAACAGAAAATTATAGAACCTCATAGGATTACAATAGGAACTTATCCAATGTATGAAACCAAAGAAGAAAAAACAAAATCTGACTAATCATTCTTGTTTTGATGCAATCTGCTATTAGGTAGGTAGATAAACGTTCAATATAATATGCATAGCAAATATGATACTTCAGGGTGATATGATATCACAATACAGACCAGATATAGATACTTAAATGTGTGACAACCAGACATCATATCCATTTCATTGTTAATCCCTGAGAGTGGACATATAGAAGATTTTCCTGAATTTGATCATTATGCAGTATATTTAGGACCAATATTAATTAAAAGTTTATAGATATATATCTAAATATTGTAGATCATTAAAGACGATAACAATTATCATGGTCGAGTTACCACTTTATTGTTTAAACAGTAATTGATTTATTTTTGTTTATCTCTGTTATGGAGAATATATACTTCCTGTCAGTGTTTGTTGCTGATAGTCTGAACAATGGGAAGTGTGGCTTACTTATCAGTTAGCACTTTAGTCAGTTCATCTCATTGTCAGTTATTGTGGATATTGTGTGATTCGAATTTTACTATGTCTATGGATTTGAAAGAGTTTGATTGTGAAACTGTTGCTAATGTGGTCAAGTGTTTTGCAGAGCATGAAACTCGGCATAACACACATCATGCTGAGGAAGAAAATGTAGAGAGACCGGAAGAGAACACACCGCTGTTACACCGGTTCCCCCAGACTGTGTCAGACCAGAGCACAGTGACCACAGTTATTGTTAGCTTCTTGCTGATAATTTTGATTTCTGGAGTCATTATTGGAATATATCTTCTTGTGTTACAGAATGATTCTGGTTAGTGTTTTGAAAATAATTTATTTATTTGTGATAAGATTTGTGTAAAGTACACACAAATAAAATTGCACAAAGGTGGACTTAATGTCTTAGGCTTGCGTAATGCTTACCTACATTGTAATCTAATCATTTAAGATTTTGATAATATGAAAACATTGCATCTGCTTTGTGGTGGAATTGATAGTTGATAAATCACACTTTAGGGCCTATACACATCACATACGCGCACTAAGCGCGTCGATGACGCGTAAAAGAAAAACGCCGTGTGCCCTTAAGAGCATTCATCCAAAAAGTTGGTAATGTCGCAAATAGCAGTCAAATATTTTCCTGTTTTTATTAATTTGCCAATATTACTGTATGGAAATAAGAAATATGGCTAACTAGTGAACTAGAATATTATTATTGAATTGCAATAATAATACTTAATTTGATTTTGTAACTGTTTTAGGTGTAAAAAAGGCATTTGGAACATTTCCAAATGGATTCTTTTTTACATCTAAAACGAAATATTCAATGTTACGATCATAGATATAATAATATTTCTGTGGTTACGATATTTATTATTGCATTTCATAATCAATATTTTAGTTCACTAGTTAGCCATATTTCTTATTTCCATACTATCGCCAAATTAATCAAAACAGTGAAATTGTTGACAGCTATTTGCGACGTTGCCTACTTTCTGTTTAAACGGTCTTAACATTGTATGTACGAGTACTCTTAATATATTTATTTTTAATGAAATCCATTACATCATATAATCACATAATGAGCAAAGGGAAAAATCCAGTGTTTGTTAATTAAATATCTACGACTTTTCAATTCTTAATTACTTTACATTCATGATAATTTCTTTTTCAGAAAATGTGCTACCTCCAGTTGAAAACCCTTTGCAATTAGTGAGTAGATCCCAATGGGATCCCAGCAATGTGGACCAGAGTGCTCTGAGATCATTCCCATACAGACTGAGGGCTGTGACAGTAGTTCACACCGGCACTGGACAATGTAACAGCACAGAGACTTGTACCAAACTTCTGTTAGAAATGCAGGTAATAGGTACAGTTACATTATTTTGTTACCTTTTCCTTGTACAACGATTTAGTAAATTTCCTTCCTGCTTGAATATGTGTTATCATTCAAGGCCCTAGCGCTACATTTAGCAACGGCGATCGAAGACTTTACGACTTTATCGCCGCATAGCGTTTCAGCAATTGAATCAATGCGCTTTGCGTTTAGGCAACTAATTCCTTTTGAGCGCGGTATGAAAATGTCGTATTTCACAGATCCTGAGCCCTAGTTAAATCTCTGTGACTTTCTCCGAATGTGTGGGGAAGCGTATCGCCGACGCTAAAACTAGCATGTCTGCTGAGGCAGGCCCTTATAACCCATACTGTAAACACTGCTACCTACATAGCTCCCTCATGCTGTTTCTTGTCATAATTAAAGGTTGCATAATAAACTACTCTCCAACCTCTCTACTACTTTTAGAGCTCGATCCTATTATTATCGGTAAATATAGTAAACTGTATTGTTAAATTATGATATAGTAGGTAATATGTTCGAAGTAGTTCAACAAAAGGATCTTGTGTCCAAATATAGAGGGCAAAATATATGCGGGTGCGATTGTGTTACACCGCGAGCTAGATTTCTCGATTCGCGTTCTCATTTACTAGATTTAAGGTTTGTTTAGATTGGCGCGTTTACAATCTATAGGTACTATTAATAAAGCTAAAGTTTTTTTTTTGTTTGAACACGCTAATCTTTGGAACTACCAGTCCAGATTTGAAAATTTATTTTTGATCAAATTCAAAAATTATTTTTCAAAGCCCTATTCTGGAAACTTGAGCTAATTAACATCGTGTAATGATGATCATCATGATGATCATCACGTGTGTCATGGGCGATGCAATTCAACGCGGTGGGCCGGGGGCCGAGGTGGTTTTATAAAAATGTGGCTGTCATTTTAGTATTGTGTAACGATGACTTCGACAAAGACTATTGACAAAGTCGCGGGCAGAATCTAAACACGGGCGTGAACTTTTCGCGGTATACATTTTAACATACTCTCCTGTTCAAGGGCGGTTCCAGGAGGGTCATGGGTGCCCCCTCCCCCCCTGGGCTGTGTATAGGTTGACCACTGATATTTTTTCTAATCGCGCTGACAAAGGAGACGTTTCATTTTTGTATGGGACTCCGGCCATAATATGTACGCTTTAGAAAACCTGGGAAACGATCCCCTGAATACAATAAACTCTGAAACTGAACCGTGCTCCTAGCTTCTGACGTTTTATAAGTGCCAATGTAGGTTTATGTGAAGCTAGCAACTAGACGAATATACGTAGAAATTAAATACCCCAGAATAGTGTCAAGACAAGCCGCCCACCTGGTGGCCCCCAAATCTTAAGAAGTACTTTTTAATGATAACCCAAATATGGTTAAAATATATTCAGTAAGAAGCCGTTTAGAGTTGGAGTCTGAGGATCTAAATTTTCGAGCTCACTTCGGTCGCTAATATCTACATTCTCAAACTTTCTGAATATGTCGACAATAATATACCTATTTATGTATGACTTTTCCAAAAAATAAACTAATCTACATAAGGCGGCGTGCAAAATTTACGAGATCGCTCCGCTCGCTCTTGAATTCTATATTCTTCTATCTCTCAAATTTTTCTGCATATTAGCGTTGTTTTCTGCATAGCGAGGGATGTGTGTGAAAACTAATATTTTATTAGTTTTCACACACATCCCTCGCTACTCATACGCATCCTCGCTTTTCTCAGGTGGAAAGGCAGCTTACCGACTAGCCTTAACCTAAAAATATCTGGTACCTATGTTATCTATATTAATTTTATAATTAACGATAAACTTATTTGCTACACAAATAAATTTGAAATCGGTCATGATGACTCACAGTCCATTATCCTATACGTGAACCGTATTTATCGTACGTTCGCGTGTTACAAAGTACCTAGTTGTGTGAAAGAGTCCGTCTGCCATCCCCAAATCAATTTTATTATGGTTTTGTGGCATGCTTTGGGCCCATTTTTCCTGGTCAATGACCAAGGGCCTTTGGGGAACTTCAGTCCCCCAGAAATACCTAATGGATAAAAATACGTACTATGTAAGTTCTTAAAGGCTCTTCTCCATAGGAAAGGACCATTCCTTTCGACGATTTCTTTATTTTAAGTAAGTTTAATATTAATGAATTGATCGTGAAAATCGAATCAAAATCCTTTGCGTAGTTTAGAAGAACAACGTAGTCTCAGAGACAGACATGAAAGGTGACGTTAATTTATAAATGTTTAGAAACTCGGAGTAAGAAACTCCGCAAATCAGATTTTCTCAATTTACTTCAAGTACCTAACTACACTACTAGCGGTCGTTGACCCCAGTAAAAAAATCATCAAATCTTTATTTTTAACCCCGACGCAAAAATAGGGGTGTTATAAGTTTGACCGTTATGTGTGTGTCTATCTGTGGCACCGTAAATCTTAAACGGGTGAACCGATTTTAATGGGGTATTTTTTTATTTGAAAGCAGATTTTTTAGCGATGGTTCTTAGATATGTTTTATCAAAATACGTTACCGTCAACTCGTTTCTCGTTGATGAATGGATGTGAGCATCGTCCACAGGTCTGATCGATTTGATATTTGGTATTCTGTTACTTCAATGATATTAGAAGAACATAGTAACATAACCTTGGACTGATGCTGCAGCATCACCTGGATTTTGCAGGATACTCAACTCCTTTACCAACTTTTAGCACAGGTATTGTGTTTGGGCTCATTGGAATTGAGACCATCTCAATGAATAGGTTATAGATACACGATGAACAGGGTCTGGTGATGGAGGAGGAAAAAGAAATGAGGAAATTTTGATATCGGGTGTTTTTTAAATTTTAATAAAAATTCAGCTAGTTATTCTTTTATTGTGTTTATATATCAATTAACCATCACGTCTGCAGTTTCGGTAGATAATTTAAATTGACCATATAAAGACTATTATCCGATCACCTATACAGTTGCAAGCTGAAAAATATTATTTTATTTACTTAACCATTTATGGACACGCATAATTATATAAACAGACAAGAAGGAAAGAGCAGAAAAATACGTACAGAGGTGATGCTTATTTCTAAAGAAATCTCTTCCAGCATACTTGCGATAGAACAGAGGATAAAAACAGATGTAGACACCGTGTGTAAGAGTAGAGAGAAACATATATATATTGATGTTGATACAACTAAATGAGAAGAAATTTAAAACTTGCATTAAACGCACACTATGTAGACAAGCATACTATAAGTCGGATGATTATATCGTAGATAAAAATGCTTGGCTAAATGCTGGTCCTGCTCCACAGCCACTTGGGCTCACTAGTTAAAAATGAAAAAATTGGTAGAGTTGCTTCCCCTTTTTTATTTTTTCTGACTACGAACTTATTGTTTATTTTGTTTTTTTTATTAAACTAAGTTTTAATTATTGAATACTCCAATAGATAATATTGATTTTCTTGCTTTTGGTGGTAAAATTCTTGCAAACTATAGTTTTGTATAACTTAGACACATTTTTATTTTCAATTTTTGTAAATGTGAGCACCATGGAGTCGTTTTACTATGTTATTATGTTGATTTTGACTTGAAAGAGCAGGGTAGTTGAGAGTATGTCATGCTCACTTAAATGTCTCGCTGATGGTGGCGAGTGTGTTGGATCATTCGGTTACGATACGATGTACATGTCGAACGGTACAAAATGGTTGAGCTGGATGGTGCTGATCCACGCGTCATGTTCGTAAACGGGCGCCGTCAGTTGAGACTGGTCATCTCTTATCTGCCGGGGCTTATTTTTAATCGTTTTTGATTTATATATATTTTTTTTTACATTGTTCTCACATATAGAATCAACAAGAGTAATGTACCCAGGATTTTGTAATTTCTATATTTAAAAGAGTGTCCTTGGAGTTTCTTGCCCGTTCTTCTCCATAGAGATCTACGTTTTGGAATGGGCAACTAGCTTCAACTTTCTGACTAACTGACTCTTTGACAATTCAAAAGTGCCTGTAAAGGGTTTAATTGAAATAAATGCTTTGAGTTTGAGTTTGAGTTTGAATTGTTCTTCGAAGCTCTCTTACATACATTTCGCGCTATAAATATCCTTTTTTCAAGTCAATGTCCCATTACAACAGTTAGTCTTATCAAATGCACCGTTATTGAATAAACGACATTGTTATTGTTTTCAATACCAACAAACGATGCAATATATTTATAATATTATAATTATAATAAAATAAATCACTATGCGAGATGTCTAAATGGCAAAAAACCTGATGTTTTGTGTAGATTAATAACTGTATCCTATTAGACTAATTCGAATTTTATGTAAATTATGCTTATATTGTTACGTTATTTTCTTGTGGTCTTGAATTTGATGACTTTGAATTTCAATTTTAGAAATACTTTTGTGAAGCATTACAATTGCGACACGCTTTTTTAAAATGGTTTTCTGGATTCTAGGCAACATACCCAATGTTTTGTTTAATTAAGACAAGCTATAATCATAAACTTAATTTGCACAAAAATATATGGTTTCTTGTGTTTATGAAAGACTAATTTGGGGAATAAACGGTTCCTAAGCTACCTATTATTGTTTCAGAGCAATGCCACCGCCGCAAACAGCACACTGCGGTATAATTTCTTGATATCGTCGAATGGTCAAACGTACGAAGATCTTGGTTGGCTGAAATGTATACCGCAATCTACTACAAACACTATGCCGACGGGACTGCTCTTGGCTTTCATAGGTATTGCATAATCTCTATGTGAACATTTTACGGGGTGATTAAGGAAGAATTTATTGCTTAAGAGGGAACAGGGCCCGCGATTCTCCATGCAAACGTTCTTCCTGAATAATGCCTCTAGAGCTGTCATTTTTTTTTTGTATAAAATCAGGGTCTCTATAGGCATGTCCCTGTCATTTCCTTTTTTTCAGCAATTAATAAGTAAGGAAACTATGAACCTCCAAAAATTACAAAAATGCCCCATTTTTACCGCCGTGATTAGAGGACTACACGACTAATTCGGAAAAGTTTTTAGCATAAAAGAAAATAATAGGAACTAGACATACTCTTTCTTAAAATTTTAATGTAAAAAAAATATTAAATCGGCTTAGTTTTCGAGGAGAAAAAAGGAGAACGACACAAGGGCGTTTTCGTCAAAAAATTTGTGATATAATGGGTCTGAGCTGCAGTTGTTCCTATCGCACTTTACGGGGTTTAACTCGGTTAGTCGTATATCTATTTTTCAAATTCCTCGCAGCCCCTGTTCCCTCTTAACTGCCTTATCAGATGCACTTTCCGCATTAATATTAATCCGATAATTAGTATTTTTCGATGATAATTGAATACTTGTTTTTCGTGAGTAATACCTATTATTAGTATAACGGGCTGGTGAACGCAGCACCACGTCGACGTCCCTATTTTGCTTACAAGAGTGACATCTATAGGTACATTTGTTTTTTTAATGATAAATTAAGTATTATTATTTTAAACAACCGACTGAAAAGTACCTAGTTAATCTTGTAATTGGTTAAAAGAAATGTAAACTATGAATTTTATAAGAATTACTAATCAATTAAATGTTAATTTACCAATCGTATGTTTCAGGAAATTTCACTGAAACTCCACCTTCGCGTCGTCAGTTACAGGAAGCAAAGAATTTCTTCGCAGCCTCGGAAAGCCAACAGTATTTGCACCCGTCCTACCGTATCTATGGTAAAAACATAAACGACACACCACCTTTATTAGGCCAGAGATTAAAGCTATTTCCTCAGTGGAGCAATGAGTTTTCAGATAAAAATTGAGGTTTAAAAATTAATGAGGTACCAAATATTAGTCTATGATTATCGTTAACTATTTGACATGGGCTCGAAAAGTCAAGTAATTTTTAGGTGAATTATTTAGATATAGTTGAATTTGATTGTGAAAGTAGATGGATGTTTTATTTCTCAAAAGAGAGGAAGAATAAAGTCTTAGTATGAAATAATTAACAAATTCATGCACTTGAGGGCTTTGGTGGATTCGATTTTATATTGAAATCGATTCTAGTGTTTAAGCAAAGTTAAAAAAATCTAGTTACTGTTTATACCGTACACAATGGCTAAATTGAAACTATAATACCATATCCAATATACATGTAAAGTAAATGTTGCCGAATATTGTTATCTTTCTGTAGAATAACTACAGGAAAATGACAACATTCGTCAACGTCTATTTTACATATATAAAAATCAGTATTTAAATTTTAAAGTAAAATTACTTTTAGAGCGACATACTAGTCTGTAGACTAGTAGGCATTAGGCCGCAGGACTACTATGCACATAAACAAACAACTGGGAACTGTTCGTTTCGGCTTCCCAGATTTTTCAATCAGTAGTTAATTTTACCACGCACATAAATCTTTCATTATTAGGTCCTAAACAGTTAAATATTAGGCCTGAACTTCATTATAATTTTATGATAATCTACAACTGGGAACTGTACGTTCCGGCTTCCCAGATTTTTCAAGCAGTAGTTAGAATATTTTTCCTCGTACATAAAGTTTTCATTATTAGGACAATCTACTGATGATGTTGTGCAATAGTATTTATTGTTAGAAGTAATTTACATATTTTCCTAGGTACAGTCGACCTCGATAATGCTTTACAATTTTTGACAAAAACTCCTAGTAAATTGAAACTTCATTGAGGTTGAAATGACAAAACTGTCACGTGGGCCTTGAACGTAAATATAGACCTTAGGTCCTAGAAAAAGTGACATAATATCAACGATAACGATGAGGAGACAAAAATGAATTGGAGTGACATAAGCTACGTAAATGCTTACGTCAATCCCATTGAAAATCTTTATAGAAATACGAAACACTGACAGCGACTGTCACTTGTCTAGGCCCTCGTAGTTTTATGACTTGCAAGTGCATTCAATCTTAGGCCGTTTGTCCACCGTACCTTGAACGGGACGTCAACGAGAACAACGCCGAAGTAGCGACAGTACATTAACTATGGCCGTGTAATGTCGTTTCTCGTTGACGTCCCCTTTGAGGTGCGGTGGACAAACAGTGTTAGGATGGTAAAAAAAATACGAGCCCGACTGTACTTTCTGACTCATATTATATACTTATTCTCTTTGTACAGGCAAGCTTAGTGAAGTTTAATGTTATTCTACAAATCGGTTTTCGCCACCGTATCCAAGGATAGACTCGTAATTATATAAACGTTATACTGTCATCACATTAATCACAGTTATTTTATATGTTAGTAATAGTCCATTTTATTCTTATTATACATTATTATTGTCAGACGAGAATCTCACCTAATCGATTCAAATTCAAAATAATCATAACTACCATACAATGAAATGTGCAATCGTTATTAATAATAATATTGATAATTATACTTAATGTTAGAATTCTTACGTTTATTTAAATTGTTATTTGTGATATGTTGTAAGTTATGTGTATATAAAGGTAATTATTACTATTAAAAAATCTAATTACATCTTTATTTAAATATTTAATGACTTAGTTCCACGAAGGGCTGATTTTTCCATCGTTAATATTCATCTGAGCAATAACATTGACTTTGAAAAATAAAAACTATAAACCAATATTTTTTTTATCTAATAAGGTATCACACGTTTTACATGTGACGTTTTACGTGCAGTATATTTTAATATTATTATTTCTTTCAAGGCGGGACTTTCTACTTTTGTTCTAAATACAACATAACATAACACCACGCCTGTTATGCTAAATAAAGGGTTAGGCAGAGGTGTACCTATAGTACACCCACATTTCGCCAGTTATGTTTAAGTCCCATGTAAAGGCTCGTGCAGACCAGCGCGACGCGACGCGACTTGAACAATACAATTTCTAAGAAAATTTCACGGTATAACAATAGCTAGTGTCACGTCGCGCTAGTCTGCACGAAGCTTAATAGGGGCGATGCAATCAACCGGGAAAAAATCCAGGCAAAAATAATAATATAAAAACATGTTATGACGGAAAACAGCAATATTTATAATATGTTAATTTGTTAATATGACAGCTATTTGGGTAAAATAGCGATAATTACGGGCTTAACCTACTTGATTGCAGTAGGAATGCCCCCATACTCAGTTAAAACGATTACTAATAGTCTATAGTCTATACATACATATAAGCCTTTTGCCGATGGCATTTCCCAACGGCAAAAATTACGAACTTCCATACAAACTAGATTATTTCTTACAATTGTGAAACAATTGCTTAATGCCTTCATCTTCTACTATAATAGAAATCTTAAATTCATTAAGTCCACGTTGTGTTGTGTCCAAAAATAAGTACCACGTTTATAAGTCAATCACAACATTTCTATCAACTGTTAAAGAAACGCCTTGCATACGGCTAAGTACCATACTTTAGCAGGTAGAAACATTTACAGAGGAATTTATTATTATTATTTTTAGATTAAAAAAACCATCGATAAAGTTAAGCAGTTTCCCTCATTTCAATAGGTGCACATGATGAAGACTCACACTGTATATCGAAGGTGAGCACTAAAGAAGGATGTTTGAAAATACACCCCCTAAAGGGGTTAATGGGGGACCAAACAAAAATATGGACTTCCATACAAGGAAGTCAATATTTTTGCCGATGCGAAATCCCATCAGAGACACGGCTTGTACGGTCATAAAACGATAATAGTCTATATTATTATGTTACAATTTTAGTATATATCAATTATATTTAAGCAAACCGGTATTTTAACGACGAAGAAGTTAGTCTTTGGGGACTGCCGATAGAAGTGAAAACTATGCGTGTGGTGACGATGACGCGAGTTTCACGCTTTTTGTTCACTCAAAAAGTACACATATACGAGATACATATAGCTCATGGAAAGCGTTCGTGACGATGACGCGAGTTCCATGATTTTTGTTCACCCAAAAAGTGCTCAACGCGCCTAAAGAAGTTTTCACTTCAAAAACCAGTGATTTTAATAGTTTGCTTATTAGTTTAGTAAGTATGATTATACTGGCAAAAATACACGGTTATCTTATGCTTTTCAATTTACATTTGAGACCACAAAATGAATTGTGCAAAACAATAATTTATAGAATCAGCGCCTTTCAATAAAAAAAATATCAATTTGTTTTTACCGTGTCATATTGCCATAGTTTTGCTTTTGACCATAATTCCTTTTTTATCCATTCCTCGTTTAGGTTTTATTAGTTGTAAGTATAGTCTTTTTATGAATTGCTTTTATTTATTGAAACGAAATTTATTCATTAATGTTTAAATTTTTATAATACTTATACCACCTTGTATTAAAACACAAAGATAAATAGTTATAAATAAGTGTTAAGATTAATTTAAAATACCTAATTATTAATTTATCAGTTCTAAAAGATTCATCAGATAATACTGACTGAAAAAAAGTAATACAGATTTCAGAACTAACGGTAGGTTCGGTCAAAGAGCGATAATGTTAAACAATTTTCAACGAATTCCTATCCTTCCGTACATGATAAGTACATGGGTGCATGCGCCTTTTCGAACTGTAATTTTCATTAAAAATGTTTGCACTGACGTTGTAAAAAAAATAAGTAAAGAAATAAACCTTTAGGTGTTTATTTGTAAAATAAATAAGGTTATTAACAAAAGCTTTCGTTATACATATTAAATTATTGATTGTACATAAATTTGATTTAGCTTAAATAACTGTGCTATCAACTTTGTTCACGTGTTATCAACTAATTCTGTGCACAATAGTAAATATTGTTCATGAGTAATAAATTGAGGTAATTTTATCATTAAGTAGAGTAAAACCAAGGTAAAAAAGTAATGCACAACATTGTTCCAAGCAGCAACTTAATTTTTTTGTTGCTAACAACATGTTTCGTCAACAATAAAACATTTTGCGGCCACTATGTTCAGCAATTTTTTCTGATACGATGTTTGAATAGGTTCATAACTTTTGTCTGGCAGTAGAAAATTCTATTACTTTATGCTTTGTTGACATACTCTCAAGCACTCGCCAGTCCTCAAGACAGTGTTCTTACCGAATTTATTTGTTTCTAATATGTTTGTAGAAATTATTGTAATAAGTTTAGCTTCAAATTCCAAATACATACCTATACCTAACAATTATTTGAAGCCTTGTCTGCACTAGGGCACATCGCGATATTTATAGTTGCGTGACTCTTGTCGACTGCAGTGTATCGAAAATATTTCGATTTGATTACTGGTTTAGGTACTCATTATTACATGTTGCCGCATCAGACTGCGGAAGTTGTGCCGACAATGTGTGATTAAGTTAGGACAAGGCTTTAAGAATGTATTAGGGCAAGCATCACCGAAAACACTTTGACTTAATTTATTTAATTAGTGTTTGTTTGTTTGCTTAGAATATGATGCTTATTATGTGAGGAAATAATGTTTATATTCGTTTATGCAATTGTTAGCAAGCGTAATGAGCTTTATCTGCCTCAGAATAAGGTTAATATTTTTACTCTAACTTTACTTAGCAAATTAAAATGAAAGTGTGATCTGTGACTCTTGCCAGTAGACTTAGCATGTACTAGACACTATTAGCAGGCCGAGCCATTTTTTTTATATTTTTGCTTTCTTTTAAGCTGACTAAAAGTCTCTAGTGCGTGCTGGCCCTTAACCTTGGGTTTCTAAGAAAGTGGTACAGTTATATAACGGCCGGAAAATGACGGCTGTCTTGAAAATCCGTCTTTTTCATCGGTGGCCCAGTGGTAACGGCCGCGACTTGTAGGTCGTAGGTCGTGGCTTCGAACCCATCATTTTTAACCACGGTAAAGTATGCTTGGGATCGATCCCAAGCATATAGATAGTGCAATCCACGACGACGCGCCCCACTCCGCTCCGCTCCGTACTAAAGTACAGTAATCGCGGAGTGGGGCGCGTCGTCGTGGATTGCACTATCTGTACTTTGCCTTGGATTAAAATATTTTCATCACCACTCTCAAAACGGTGAAGGAAAAAAATCATGCGGAAACCGGCGGCATGGCCTAGAACTAAAAGTTCATTAATATGTGACATCTACCAACCCGCACTGGGCCCGCATGGTGGATTGGGCCTACGGCTTAATCCACCACGCGGCCACTCCCTCTCACTCTCACTACGGCCCACTCCCTCTCACACAGAGGAGCTCTTTGCCCCAGCAATCTGGACAATATAGACTGATTATGATTATGCTTATGCTATGTTATGAATCGGTGTTTTGACTTTACGGTGTTAAAAAGCGGTGTTTAAAATTGCCATCATCAGAATGACGGCACCGCTTTCTTAGGAAACCCTGGCTTAGTAGTCATTAGGTTAATTTATTAGTGAAATGACGTCGTCTATGTATTAAAAAGGAAAGTTTTATTAAATAACTGAATTTAACAATTACCATAATAATTGATGTGATATCGTTGGATTAGTATCTTCATTTTATTGTTTAATTATTATTATAATAAATTTTGTAAATTATTGCATAATACCGACGTTTTATTTCGAATCTAATTAAGCATGTAGTGCCGTAATGCTGCGGCTGCATCTGCCTCTATCGTGACAAAGCAATGCGTGCCGAAGCTTCGTATGATTTGCACGCTAAAAAGTTATCGCGCTATTGCGGTGGTCACATTAGCGGCTTCGCACGTTTATTATGTACCGCAGCCCGAACTATCGCGACAAAAAAATCTATCTGCCTAGCCTTTTCCCAACTATATTGGGGTCGGCTTCCAGTCTAACCGGATGCAACTGAATACCAGTATTTTACATGAAGCGACTGCCTATCTGACCTCCACAACCCAGTAACTGGGTAATACGATACCCCTTGGTAAGACTGGTTGTCAGACTTTCGGGCTTCTGACGACCCGTAACGACTGTCAAAGATCCACGAATGACAGCCGGGACTAACGGCTTAACGTGCTTTCCGAGGCACGGAGGAGTCTCGGTATGTAGAGATGGTCACCCATCCACAGACCAACCCCGGCAAGCGTAGCTTAACCTGATGGATCGACACGTGCGGCAGTTATTACTTAGCCACGAGCTCCTTTGCGACGATAACCGATAATTTTTCGTCACATCTGCGTGTATCGTATCACTGTGCGAAGCTTCGTCACGATAGACGCAGATGCGGCCGCAGCATTAGACAATAATGTGTTCACGGGTAAAAACCACGTCATTGAGGTAACCTTAGAAGTTTATAATTATGTATCTACATAGGAATTCTACAGATAGACGTCACATCATCTATACATACCTACATAATAACATGTACTGCACATAGGTATGCATAAGTAGACATAGAATAGAAATGTAAAACGACGACCTGACCCATTTTATCTACAGCTGTTAACTCCACCTAGTGACTTGCCCCCTTCTTATTTATAAATGGCCGACATCGGTAAAGGACAATATACTATTAGAACATAATATCAGTTGGGGCTGCAGTCTCGACATTAATAGCGATCACTATACAACCGAATCCGGTCGCAAAGTCCTAATGGAGTCTAGACTAGACGGTCAAAATTACTTGACAAGCTCGAAAAAATCCTGTGTTTGTGAAGCATGTCGAGCGCGTCTAGGGACGCTATTACGACTTTGCGACCGAATTCGGTTGTATAGTGATCGCTATTTGAGTCGAGACTGCCGCCCCTGTATTCTCACGCCCTAAGCCGAGGTCCGTACCCCACAGGGGGTGCCCTTAGCGAGCGCTCGCCTAGTTTTAATTTAGAATAGTTTTTGCCCCTGGCTGGAAGCTTTCGAGTGTAGTAGCTTAAGGCAGTCACAGGAATGTCTGGTTAAGTAGTCATGACCTCAGAGGCCAGCTACGAGATGCCCTAGTCAAAAAAACCCTGTATTCTCCAGCTGCCTCGTTTGTCTTGTGGTCGCAATCACTGCTGCAGGTCCTGGGTTTGATTTCCAGGTCGGGCAGTATTATTGGGATTTTCCATGAGGAATTTCTCAGCAGCAGCCCGGAGTCTGGATTTGTGTTGATGGTAATAGCTAGAGGCTCGCCCCTATTACGTGGGACTTAAAACATATCTAGCGAAATGTGGGTGTACCTACTATAGGTACAACTTTACCTAACCCTTCGGAGATTACAGGCGTGATGTCATTCTCCGAAGGGGTAGACAGACAAGACAGAAAGAAGATGTATGTAGAGGACAAGCTTATTCCTGCCACAAATCCTGATTCTGGTCTACTAAGATGAAATTCCTTATGGAAAAATCCAAAACACACTGCCCCTATCCGGGCAGCGAAACCAGGGTAGCGGAGGAAGGAATCCACACGCTCAGACGTCGTGCGTGACTATTGAAACAATGAGATAGGTAATCTTCTATAAAAAAAATGAAGAATTTCTCTAAAATTATATTAGTTAGGTGCTGAACTGCTGACGAAACTTTTGTAGAATACTTTGCGTCGTTATTAGAAAATGGGCATGTTTGTTGTGCTTTATAATTATTGTTATCAATAATTATAAAGCATGGCCTTCAGATAATTAGTACAGGGTGGCAACTGGTCGTGTATTATTGTGAGATTTATATTTGATAACATACCTGACATGTCATTACCGTGGAAAATACAGGTTGTCTGGTATTCAATTTCACTCTGTATGTTTCACTTAAGTGGACGTTCAAGTTATTGGGGTTAAATAGGGGTCCAAGATATTCAGATACTACTACCTGCCTACTTTAGGTTTATTATATGGCAAAAATACACAAAAATATAGTAATCCTTTAATGTTCTTTTTTCTATACCTTACCGTATAGTACAAGTCATACATTATAATTTGTCATGGAACTTAACTTTATAATATGTCGGATTTAAGCAAACAGGAGAGAAACGCAGTAAGGCTTCATACCTAAGTAGCTATAGGTATCTAGGGAAGGTATTTAGAATGTTGTAACTAGGAAGTGTATTGACACATTCATCACGTTTTCAGTAACATACGTGAAACTAACATGGAGACTAAGAGAAAATCCGGCCCATCAATTAGCAGGAGTTATATAGATATTTTCACTCAGTTTGTTTTGACACTTCTGACGAAAAAGTTATATTTCTTTCTTATTTGCCATTCACCCGAGTCTTTTTACACATTCTTACCTACAAGGTAAAAGTTTAAAAAAAAACACTTAGCCTACTATAGTAACAGGTAACATAGTAAAATATAATACGAGCATAAAAAATTCAGTGCTTAAAATATTTGTATAGTCGGTAACATTCGAAGGCGCACGAGCACAACAGACACACAGGTTTTCTAAAAACTATAAAACTTAAAAGTAAAAGTTTTCTAACAATGTATTAACCTAATCTATGTCGAGTTTTCTGAAGCTCCCTTGTACCGCGACGTCGCCGTTGACTACAATAGTGGCGGGTTTTCTTGAAGAGATAATGCCTCTGGTGCTGATAATTTCCATTGAGTCGAGTCCAAGGACTTTCTTCTGCTGATCGTTGACCAGCTGTGATGTAAATTTGACCATAGCTTCCAATTTCAGTGGACCTCCGTACCCAGTGGGGAGACACTCGACGTTTATGTGCTGGTGGAGTTGCTTAAGGTTCGTGTGCATCTGGAAAGAAAAGCATCCTTAGTTTTTCCTCGTAAAAGAAAGTCAAACCAATATTGTGAGTAGGACCCCTATGCATTCTCCAGGGATGTGCCCTAACAACTGCCAGGCACAGGGGTCTTGTGGGCTGCAGTTAATCTTATAGGAGGCGCCTGGGTCTTTGTTAGCCACCGGGGTGGTTTTATTTAAGTAAGAATCCCGACTCCTCAGTCTTATACATGAAAGGTTTCCCTCAGAAAACAAAAAAAGGTTTCTATTTCTATTAGAGATATTTTAAACACTTACGTTGAGTCTCTCAGCCATCTTCGGCGTAACTTTGCTAATCGCAAAATCGACAATATATTTGAGAGCACTCGGTACGTTAACACAGTGGAACTCCTTGTGACGCATGGGCAACGATTGCTGCAACAAATAATGTAGCATAATTAATGTAAATGGATATCATAAGAGCACATAGATCATGTTTGTTTGCCCTGCATACGTGACTCGACTGAGCATTGCAACCTACTGTAACCTAACCTAGTTACATTCTTTTTCGGGAATAAGCACCTCTATCTATCTAGCTAGGTACTAAAGTTACTCGTATGACCTAAGGCTGACTTGCCGTAGCAGATTGAACTGTATTGTGTGACGAAAACAGGCGGAAATGGAAAGGCTAGGCCGATTATGAACACGCTTGACATTAATACATTCATACCCATCATAATATTGCCGAAATTCATACATAACTTACTTAAGCCCGACATGTCATTTTTACGAAAGTTTCTGTCCACTTTGCATCATCAGAACAAACGACCTTGCTCCCCTTGTTCACCAACAACATAGGTACCTTATGTAATAGTAGGACGAGTACCTACAAACTAGGTACTTACAATGTTTTGTGGGTCAATTTCAACATCGAGTTACCTAGGTACAACTGAAAATTGTTTCACGGAAATAGTGGATTAGGTAACCTGGGTTGTCTACCCATTCTACTGTACTGCCCGTCTTCATACATCTATAAAAAAGTGTGAAAACAAATGAAAACTGATGCTAAATAAATTGACCAAACCTACCTTTCAAAAAAATTGTGAAAGTACGATGCCAGGATTTGTGTGAACTCTGGTCCCACCCTCCAATAGCTACGTGCGATACATCGTTGGATAGGTATTTTTCAGCTGAACAAAAGTTACTATGGCATCAAGTTCCAAATCTTAGTCCGTTCAGAGTTGTGCCTTATTTTATTAAACATGGCAGTTTAACAATTTCCAAAAATAATGCTTTTCCCTAATACAATGGACTTTTATATATAGATTTATGACCCCTCCGAGGCACGGAGGGTCTTGATATGTCAAGATGGTCACCCATCCACGGATCAACCGCGGCAAGCGTAGCTTAACCTGATCGATCAACCAAGACCCGACATCGATATAGGTAGATAATACTTGTATTAATTCCAAAAGTGCATTGTTATTTTTGGAAATTGGTTTAATAACGCACAACTCTGAACGGACTAAGATTTGGAACTTGGTGCATAGTAACTTTTGTTCAGCTCAATAATACTAACGATGTATCGCACGTAGCTATTGGAGGGTGGGACCAAAATTTGCATCCTCCCTTACTCGCTCTTACAGGGAGGTGGCCGGCGTCCCAGAAGTAGAGCATCCTGTGATGTCGCCACTGCTGGCACTCAGAGCGATATGTTATGATGAGCGTTACCTCTCCCCACTTCATGAGGCGGGCGAAGTCCGTGGGGTTCCATGTGGTGATGTGTGCGCCGGTGACGCCGCTGCCATCTCCCACGTGTACGTAGCCGCACATCTGGTCCAGCGAGTCCTCCAGCAGGCTCTCGTACACCAACAGGTGCGCTCGGCACATGTCCCAGCAGTTGTACTTGTAAGCGTTGAATTTACCTAGCGAAGACAGACAAAATTCAAGTCCAATGCAGCTGTCACACATTTATCAATGCACAGCGTTACAACAAAACTAAACACGTTTGTTACATCTAATTTCATAATCAATACATGGCTCAGTTAAAGATCAATGTCAATTTCACGGTCCGGTTAATTCGCATAACAATTTTAAATAATAAACATGATACTCGCAGTTGCATCGCTAGCATATTATTATTACGACATAGGTACTTAACAAAAATCTCCTTACTCATATTGTAAACGATGACCCGGCGACCCTTGCTGTCGCGAACCGGTGAAACCACTATGTACCTTGAAATTAGGAAATGGTTATGAAATTCCAAGATGGAATTATATCACAGTAAAATAATTACATAAGAGGTGTATTCGCAATGCGGGAACCTGAGACAGCAGGCAAAGTTCAAGGCTCTCTAGTTCGTGGGAACTTTCTACTGGCACATCTGATGGAGCCAGATAAATGAAGGCATATCTAAAATAAAGCTGAGTTACATAAGTAGGGCATTATCTTATGAAACCATGTTAGTAGGTTAGCTTTGTTACAAGTTGGAGCCATTTTTTTTACTATTTTGATTAGCCCTGTACGTAAATAAATTGTGTAATGCATTGTCTTGTGCACTACTCATTCATACCGTACTTACATGATAATTATAGGCGAGTTTCAAATTGTACAATAACAAAAGCAATTATTTACATTAATTACCTGCGTTATGTGCAAGTTAGCAGTTTAGTGTAAAGCCTAAATATTCATACGTTAAAAACAATATGATAGTTACCCGTTGCTGAGAATATCCTTTAGTTTGGGGTCTTCGCAGTCAAGGTTCTTGGACATTACTGGATAAAATCTTCTCAAGCTCAAGTACTTCAGTAGTGTTTGTTGAGCCATCGGTATACTGTACTTTTTGTGACGTAAAAACCGAAGTAGGAACGATTCATCTGGAACAAATGGACATACCTATAACAATATTGTATACGATATAACTGTCACTTCCTGCCTAATGCCCATGGAGGCAAGAGGGCAGCTATGCTGGCCCTGGATTGCCACTCCTGGTCCCTATCTGTTTCTTAACCCTGGTAAATTACCCCATCCCCAGGTCAAAAGCTCAACTCAAGCCTACCATGTTTTTGCCTGTAAACCTTAACTTTAGACCTGGTCCGCAGTTCGAAAGCTTTGCGAAAACCTTTTTTTATCACTGCATTTCTTCATTCAGGTCCAAAGACTTCAAGAAAGTCGACCTACACATGACACGCATTGATACAATTTTTCTGCTCTATTGACCTACTTATGTAGTAAATTTTGCAACAATCGGTGTGCGTATTGAATAATTGAGCCGGTTCATATATTTTTATGGTTGGTACATTACCAAAGTGTCTTGTTTTAAAGAGGGGAATTCGTAATAACCTGTTAAGTCTTACAATGAGACAAACGATTGGCACGTTACTCCCGGGAGTCTCACGCGCCGATGCACGATGTAGATTGATAGTCTACTTATTAAAGTTTCCTACCGTATGGTTCAAGTACTTAGAGCTCTGGCTCTGACATTGTACACAGGTACCTATTGTACTACATAGGTACAGGAGGTACCTTTAGGTAACCTCCTGTAGGTAAGTATGTACGTACTTCTACTACCCTACCCTCTTGAAATTGGAATCAAAAGAATAGCAGGAAGATTTGCAGAATTCGGAGTGGCTACCTACTTTCTTGAAAAATCAGCAGACCCAAAACACAGTCATGTCCTGTAATTTCAGCTGTCTTTTGTGGCGCAATAATCAGGAAGGGGACATGATAGCCCGGAGTCTGGATTTGTGCCCGGTTGATGGCAATAGGCTCGCCCCCTATTACATGGGACTTAAACATAACTGGCGAAATGTGGGTGATGTTATGTGGGTCATGATATCGACTTGTGAAAGGATAAAAATAAGAGAGAAAAGAAGAAATGAAATGAGGAGAAAGAAGAAGAAAAGAAAAATAAGGTTAAGAGAAGAAATAAGGGTGCCCAAAGCACCCGTCGAATGATACAAAAACTACGCTGACTACAAATTCATTGGAAACAGGACAGGAAGATGGTGATGCTTTCTATATATCCTGCTACTCTATTCTATTCTACTTGCACTTTCTCGCTTACAAAGGGAAGTTGTGTCATGAAATCATAATTAAGTACCTATATGAAATTAACTAGGTACCTACAGAGGTTCCGATTTTCATATTCGAGTTTCAGTTCGACTCCCTACCTGACCAAAAAAAGAAAATCTTATTAGGTACCACTGATATTCATAAAAAATAGTACCTAAGTATTTTGATAGAGTTATTAACATTTCTATTCAGTTGTTCTTGACAGAATTAACCTTGACAAGATTATTGATATTTGTTGTAAAAAGTCAAGAAGATCATTTACATTTATTAAATAATCGGAATAGTGTTATGATGAGGAATTTGCAATATTACAGACCGTTCAAATCGTTATCATAACGATTTGGTTAGATTTGCAATGTTGAGATATGCAACGGAGCCTTTCTCTTCGGATGTTCAGGGTTTCTAATAACCGCCAAATTAATCTTAACGAGGTAAAGGTTAATCAATCATCGAATTCTATTTGTAATTCTTTTGTTTTATGTAGTACTAGGGACGCACGGTTTTTACGACTTGACAAAACATCGAGATATCTTTATTATATGCAAGTTTAATATTAATGTATTATACATATAAAACTTCCGAAATACCTAAATTCTGTAAATTATGGTGAAAACAGCATCGAAATCCGTTGCGAAATTTAGAAGAACAACTCGGTCACATAGGCAGATCTGTACGAAAAACGACTTCAATGAGAGTTATGTACTTATATAGTAGAGATTTTCATGATAGTTAAGTACATTGAACTTACTAAGGTGCCGTTAAAGTTTTAGAGCTTTTGATAAATCTGAAGATGTAGGATAGGAATACATAAACTTACAGAAAACTTAATCAAAGTAATAAGTAGAAAGCAAGTAGGTAGGTACCCAGAAAAATCAGTGACTTATATTTGAGTGCTACTTTTCATACTAAAATCGTAATATCCCAATCAGAATTTTAACCTCTTATCTATGATGGATACCTTTATAATAAATAGGGGCAAGATTTTTTCACATATCCTTACCTTGCCGGACGTTTTTGATGTCAGTGTTTTGTTCTATCCATTCCCTCATGATGGCCAGCGCCTGTTCCTTGGTTGAGGGACTCTCCCGGACTTCTTTGGCTGCTTCAGCTGTGACATGCTTTATGGCCACACCCAAACACCCCTCCTTGTCGATTTTGTCTGTGGAAACGTTCCACGTGGTGGTCACCGTCAACAGCATACTGGCGGTCGTCATGTTGCTGTGATTTCTCTGCAAAAGACGAGAAAAGTGCCGGTTGATAAAAAGATTGCGGTGAAATTGATGGGAATTGGGATTGTGTTTGGGCCATCAGAAGTTAATACATGTTAGTACAGTTCTTGTATTGTTGTCCTTGTATAGAATTTCCGTACAATGCGAGGTCAGCTTATACTGGAAATGTATATATAGCTTGATTTGTAGCCGTGTGTATCTACCTACTCTCGAAATAACTGAAGCTAACGACGACGCTTACTGATTTTTTATTACTTGACTCGTATCGTAGGTCATAGAAGCTACAATAGCCGTTGCTTTTGAGTTAAGAGGACATTACTTCACACGTTTTTCCGACAATAAATTACCTATCAATTTTTGATATTATGTACCCACGTATAATTTATCTACCATCATCTTTCATTTTGCTAGTTAGGTAAGTACTTAGGCAAAAAGTCGATGACATGAGGTTCATAATTCATTCATGCTTGAATAGTTATGTAAAGTAAATACTTTTGGTATCGGTAATACCTAATGGTGGATCCATGTTGTTCTCTGCGTACGAGTACCTTTTATATTGTAGTTAAAAACCAAGTTGGTTTTAAAATCCAAGCATTTTTATTTTATATTCACAAAAAATTAAAAAGTTGGAAATTGGAATCAAGTAGGTATAGCGAGGCCCCTGAAAATACAATTTTACTTCGTTTTACAGTGTTGTGTAATGCCGGTAACCCTCCCGGAGGGTTCACTTCCAATATGTACGGCGGCATGACGTACGAGTTCTATGAAAAGTAGGTGGAGTCAAAAGTGTTAAATACCTACTTACTCATTTTTCTTCGTTTACGTTTATTTACATAAGTAATATAAATTATATTAAATTATATATAGTATCAAATTAATATAGGAAACAGGGAAAAGTCTAGTTTAATTGGGCCAATCTACTTTTAGAGTACCGTACATCTATTCGTAGGAAAATAACCTTATCTCATGTTCATTTGTATCTTCTACCTTATCAAGTTATTTTAAAGCGTCATCCTCCGACACTAATTGTTCTTCATTCACAAAAGTCATTAGTGTTTTAGGTACCTACGTCAATTATATGCTCTTACAAGTGCCTAAGTAAAACCAAAGATATGCTAGAGAATAATTAAATGGAATGATAGGTAATATACAGACGCCAGCACATCGACCCACTACAATCTGTCAAATTTCTTTAATATATTTTCAACTTTATCACTAAATCATAAGGTTCAAAGTTGATTGGGAAAATTGTACAGCTTCGGGTAGGTTGACCTGCTGGCGTCTATACTTTAAGCACAGATGGAGCACTCAAGCTCGACGTGTCGAATTCTGTGGGCGTGACGTAGTCAGAAGATAGCGTTACGCAATAGAAAGAGAGGCAACTTCTAGGTGAATAATGCGCTAATTGCCTACAGTTATTGTTGCGATCTTAATTGCACTTTATTGTCAAGTCTATTTATTTAAAAAAAATTGCGGTGTGAACCATCTGTAGGTACTAATCTGTGATTTAGGTACGTTTGCAAATACTGAAGCCCCATTTATACGATGCAAGTTTCAGCCCTGTGGCATACAATAAAATGTCAGCAACATATGAATTGCAAAACACTGTTTAGACGTTGCAACTTTTTATTGTTGCTTCAACTTAAGGTATGCCACAGGAAGCTACACTGCACCGTGTATTTGTATCATGGCCTCGGTCATCGCCGCCACTTGACTTCCTTTTACTTAATGTTATATCCACTCATATCTAAGTAGTTCTATCCAGTCAAGTATATGTAAGTACACGTATCCTCTTGACATTCTCATCTCAATTGCATACAAAATTGGCTTTCATTCTTCATCATTCGTTTTGTGTCACAACTTGCTGATATTAACATGCAAGTACAAAACAGATAGGTTAAATCTTTCCCTCAAATTTAGGGGTATTCGGTTCTTGTGTGACCTGCCACCATTTTAATCTGTGCTTATAACCATTCGTTTCCTTCTCCCTTTACCAGGCACGTTACCAAATATCGCGACTGCAAAACAATAAATTAAAGCTGGCTTCTTAAAGATAAAATATCTTTGACTGACCTCCTCCGCATAATAAAAATAATATGTTATTGCAGTGTGAAGTTAAATCTTTTTAAAACATTAAGCTTTTATTAAAAAACCTACCTACTGCAACTGCAAGTCATCATTATGACGCTACAAATAACGATCTTGGCAGGAGCATCGTCTTTGGAACTGAACAAGTAAGGCCAAGAGTCATCTTTCCAAAAATGGCAAGCACGAATCCATCTTAACTTAAACAAGTAAAGCTACATAAATAACAGCTTTACATAAGAACTACTAGGTACCTACACGTTACATACATCACATTGTATAGGTAGGTACCTACACAATGCTTTGTATGCGCTACAAATAGTACAATAGACATAGTTACGTATACTTATAAGTGGGCGACTTTGTTCATTGATATAGTTATTGGGCGGGCCGTGTTGGTGAATGTCAAGAATATGAAGTAGGTAGGTACCTTACTAATATGTTATGATCCACCGGCCGGCGCGGCGACTTTCGCAACGACACGCGATGTGGCTTATTAACTTTTACATCATAAGTACTCAATATTGGGCATTCCCTTTGATCTCGATAGTAGGTAGGTACCTATTTTAATAATGAGTTTAAGTAAGTATATTGTCTTACTGCAGTTTTATTGTCTGAACTTTCCCTTATCTATCAATTTGCCGACCATAATAATATTTTAATGAAATTATGATAGTTTGGTTTCACTTGATGAATCAGCAGTGACGTATTGCGGTTTCAACAAACTACGCAATTTGGCCACACTAATGGAGATGATATAATAATACACAACGGTTCTTTATGTAGGTAATTTATTACGTACCTTTTCGTAAAGCATCTTGGACAAATACATAATTTACGAATACATTATTACTCAGCAAACTAAACAGCTCTATCATAAATGTCACACTAAGAACAGGAACAGGGGTGGGGGGGAAAGGGTTAAAACGGCCGCTTTGGCAGAATCATAATAATATAATATTATGATTATGATTTTTATGAATCACACAAACTGTCACAACATGACAATTCATAATATTATCTGCGTTCAATTCATGTTATGCAATTAATGTGTTTGAAAGTTTTACAATGAAATAACATTTTGAACTGAAAGTTTTACAATGAAATAACATTTTGAACAGGAAATAAAAATAAAAATCTCATTTGATTAATAAAAACTGTAAAGAAAACATCCGGTAATTACGGTCATAATTTTTTTCATGCGGTAATATTTACACCAATAATGATTCTGATATGAATTGAATGTGATTCAGTTATAATATGTGTCACCATAGAGGAATTGCTAATGAATTGCTTTCAGAGGAATTGCTATTTAGGCCCCCAGGGTGTAACGTCTACATAATAAAAATATGTACCTACTGACATATTATGCGATATTACACGAAAATATGCTTCTATCTAAAACACTATTGAAGGTATCGCAGTTGACTAAAAATCCGGTTTACAAAAGGCCATTATACTAAATGCAAACGCTATCAATTTGTGATTTGTTAACGCATCGAGCGATTAGACATTGTTATACTCCATGACGTGAATCAGTCACGTGCACCAGAATATTAACATTTTTACAAATTTAGACATTAGAATAATGCACAAACATGATAGCAGATCACTATCTACTGGTCACAAATTATAAAACAATAAAGACCATACAGAGTTCAAAACTCTTTCGGCTTTGATTATATTGCATAACTTCTTCCCCGTTCACTCGCCTTTTCATCCTGTCGGTTCTAGTCCAAGGATATCAAGTCAGTTGCATGCTCTTACTAGCCATGATATCAGAGAACCTTCAAATTGAACCTTAAAAAGTAAAGTAAACGTAAGATCTAAAATAGCTACTTATAAAAAGTTTGATGTACTCTGTTCAGAATTTTACTAAATTAATGTTTTGATGCAGGCGTTGAGCGGGTGAATTTGAGGAGAAATTCTTTGGGTAAGTATTCAGCAACTTTCCCAACTATAATGACTGTGTTCTCGGTCCAGCCCTCGAGTGGTCCGAATGCCTGCTCCTGCACAGCCAACTCTGCGAATCCAGACATCGCTTCGGCATTACAGTTCTCTAACTTACCGATCAGTAACGACGCTTCCCTATAGGCTGAAGGATGAATTCTCCCTATTATGGTCTTATTGAACACACAAAGTATTTGACGGATAGCAGTCAGATCGTAAAAGGTGTAGTCCTCCGGTTCTTTTGATGCAAAATCTTCAAGTACCCTAGTTGCAAGCGCTGAAAGCTGCTCCTCGTTTAAATTATAGTTCAGTCCAAAGTTCTGCACCACGTCGATATCGCCTAACGTCATATTTGCGTAGTCTTCTGGGGTTATGGCGATAGTTATCCAATGGAGAATTCCAAGTATCTCGTCTGGAATATTAGCGATGCCTTCATGATATTTTATGATTGACTTCCAAACGAACTCCGCTTCAGGTAGTGGCAGCCGATCCCTTCCAAGCTGCAGCAGACATTGCACTATGTCCTTTGGTGGCATTGATTCCAAGTCCGCTTGAGACAGTTTATTATCTGGCGGGAGGTCCAGGTATTCATCACATGTAAGACTACATACTATTGCGATATTAAGTAATATAAAGCATATTATAACTTTCATATTTATCTTCATGCTCGTCGAAATTATGAAGCCGTACTTTGAGCGACCACCGTGCTTCTGAAATGACTCACTTTACTTTCTTCGGACTTAGCCTGCATCATTGTCTATTAATGTTTCAATTACTGCCTCGCTCCTACCTTGGTTCGACTTCGACCTTCAATTATAGCAAGGCTTGCTCTTTCACGGTTTAATTAACTTGTAGTTCTATATGTCAGTGGTGTTCTAGACTTGAATAGTTTAGTAGCTCCAGGTAGCCTAGCCACCATGCGAACTAATTATAACACGGTTTGACCGAGTTAGCAAAGTTTGTGGTTCATGGATACTTAATTGATTTTGTTGTAACTAATTCATTTAAAAACATATAAAAACCTTTGTTAAAAGAAATTTGAAGGGTCATAACAACATACACATTTAACCGACCTATTATATATATATATGAAATGGTTAATTTGTCGATATCTATGAACTGGTTAATTCATAATTCCGGACTTAAAATCTTCATAAAGCATGAATATTTTAAGTCCGGAATTATAAATTAGCTTATACCTACAACTAAACACACAGATTTTGGCAAATGTTTGTTATGTAAGTAAGATGTTTATCAATGATAATGTTAATATTTAATTTGCGTAATCATTGGAATCTTGTCAGCGTTGAATGAACCTCAATAGCTATTATAAATGTGTATGTTATTTGAGAAAGCCACAAATGTACTAGTTACTGTACTGTTTTTAGGATAAACTGCATACATACACGCTTTTATCCTCGGAGTAGACAGGAATATAAAGAACGCGCTACGTGGTTCATGCTACGCGCTACAAGCTGCCTGCGACGTGCTACATGTTACGTGCTACGCGCTATGTTCTACGCCTACGCTACGAACTACGGTCCTTGTATACTCTTTAATTTCCTTACATGCAGTAAGGGCTGTTAGTTATTCGGTGTTAGAAATCTCATCGGGCACACTGCTCGTAAATTATAGACTGGGTCGTGCGTCACGGCAGTCGTCTTGCTATATCCTACCTTGCAGGTGACGTAGAATCAAGCTGAGTAGAAGAGTAGAAATCTATTTAAATGTTGTTTTATTTAATATGGCTATAAGATCTAGATTAAGTGTGGAACATAAAAAGACATTCCCGTTAACACAATGCAGTCACATCGACACAGACGAGGAAGTACGAAGTGTGAGGAGTACGCGAAATTAATGAAAAAAAGTACCTAATTACGATTAATTAACAAACTTCAAATACTTCAAACTGTACATAGACCTGCTCTAATTATCTTATTACATAACAAGTTTCATTTCCGTACACTTGGTATTTTATGATTCTTCTAATCTGTTTGATTTTGAACATATCAAACTATTCGTTGGAGTTAGATACTTGCGCAACGCCATTTAGTTTAAATGTTTCTAAACGCTTTGTTAGTTAACAACATACTCGTATCGATGTAGAAAAATGTGCCGAAATTAATACATGCGTATTTCGACAACTTTTTACAACAATATTTTTGTTTTAATTTAGTTGACTGTTTTTCTACGAGTGAACTTAATAAGCCTATTCGGCTGGGTAATATTCGGTAGGTATTTTTGATATTTGTATGTACTTTCTCAGCTATTATCGTTAAACCTATCGACATAGCTCTTTTAAATATTGGGTAGCATAATCGGCCTTAAATGTTCCCACTCAGTCCTCCTCAATTCGAGAGGGAGTGCTGGGCTGTAATCTACCACGCGGGCCCAGTGGGGGTTGGTAAATGTCACATGACTTCAAATTTTTGGTTCTAGGATATGCCGGTTTCCTCACGAAGTTTTTCTTCACCGTTTTGAGAGTAGTGGTGATGAAATTATTAACATAAAGTAAAGTGCCTGCTTGGGTTCGAACTCACCCACGGGGCCGTTTACAGTGGGCCGCCCTGCCCACGCTACTGGGTGGTAAGACTTATTTAAGTGTAGGTGCCTATAGAACCTACCTACCTTAGGTAGGTACATTACCCAGCAAGACAGCTGTCTAACACGTCATAACAGTATCTAATCTTAGAAACTAATTTAATTCTACCAACGATTGTTCTATAGCGTCTTAGAATAAATTGGTACCTTTCTACGGAATGTATTTTTATAGGATGTCTTATTGTTACATGATACTACTGTGTGCGAAGGTATTGTAGATATTTCCTCACAATATGAATGTTAAAAAAAGCCTGACGTTATCGACATTTCGATCAAAGTTTACATCACGACGCCATAATTTAAATTGGTAGTCGATGTCATATCGACACAACTTAACTCGGACGCTGTTGCGATATGCATGATCATGGCTCTCGACTTTGAGATGTATCAAATAATTATGTTTGTAGGTAGGGAACGTAGGTACTGTAGGGCTTCTACGAGCTCTGAGACCTGGCATTGCCGCTATATGAGAAGCAACATTATTTTAAGAGGTGACGGGTGACGTGTTCAATTTTCCGCGCCTAAAACAATTCTGTCTTATTCTAAAACAAATGAAATTATTCAAGAACAATTTGTGGTTTTTCAGACGACTTTTACAGTTAGTAGGTACCTACCTACTCGGTAAATAAGGCTGTGTTGACTTTTGTGAAAACTTTGTTGTACTTATTACCTACCTAAGTTTTGTAATATCTACTGCTCGTATCTTCTACGTTTCACACACAATACAATTCAAAAACACTTACAGTGTTACAGCAAATGTTACAACAACTACTCAGTTCGTATCAAAATTATCACCATTACCATAGTATGCATAATAGTTAGGTAGGTAGGTACTTCTACGCGAACCGTCTTATATCACATAATATTTTATTTACTTAAGAGGCCGGCCGTGCACGAAATCGACTGATTTGGATAAATTTTGTTCATTAGTTGTGAGTTTGTGAGAAAGGGAAAAAGAATTTAAACAAAACTATTTGTGATTTGAAAAGTCGAGTTCTTTGTTTTACATGTGTTAGGGGAAGGGATTTTTCAAACAAGTTAATTATTCATGGAAAATCACAAATAACCGCAACAGGTTTTCCGAAAAATGACGCGAGACTGACATTCGATAACTTTTTTACATGAAACTACTTTTGATTCAACATCTTTATATGGTCTAGTTGCATGTGGCTGAACCACTTTTTTCAACTTCGATACAAAATACTCGTATAGCAGAAAAATTATGTTGAAAAATCAATTTTTTTAAAGCATGTAAAAACAGCTACCTACATAGGTTAAATATAGGCAATTAATTAAAAAAACACATCTTGTATTTAAAGTCTCAAAGAACGAATGTTTCATCTAGAAATCTTACTGACCTGGATTCCAGGTTTATAGCTGCTCGAAATTGGAAGTTGCCATAATCCGGATCGGAAATTCGCCCTACTTACACCATTTTTATTGCCGACTTATCTAAACAACAATCAAGGCAGTAATAATACCTATAACCTTTAAGGCTGGTTTCACAGCTGTAGGGAAGACCCGTACAGGGCGTCCGTACACGAAAGACCCGGACGGGTAGCGCCCGCAGTGCTCTGGGGGTCTACTCACTAAGCGAAATCCATAGTTTCGGCCGAAGTTACACTTAGTCTCACTTACGGACATACCGTGAGTGAGACGGAGCGCGTTGCATTTAACTTCGGCCGAAACTACGGTCTTCGCTTAGGGAGTATGTAGACCCCCTGAAACGAGGGGGTAGTACGATACGTTGTACGGGCTCTACCCGGAGCGGGTCGCGTACGGACCAATCCACGTCGCTGTGAAACAATGTTCTAGCGCCGGACGAACGGAGACACACGTGGTGTCTCCGTTCGCCGCTGTGAAACCAGCCCAGACACACGGTCGAGTTCTGAGCGATATCATGGCATTACCATGACTAAGCACCTTTTGTACACTATCATTACATTAACTGTATGTAAATAGTTATTTACTTTTGAAGGTGATTTCGCAAAAACGCCAAAGTCATAGGTAGTATTGTGAGTAAAATTAACCAAGTACCTACCTAAGTATTTCTATGAGGGCAATACTAAGTACTTATTATTTTCACATCATATGTACCTACTTATCTATCAATGAACAGCAGAATTGACTACTTACTACTTGTAGGAGACCTCCTATCGTATTAATCATAACTCTTAGTTACATCAAAACAGGAAACTACAAATATGTACGTACATCTATGTGTGTACATAGGTAATGGCTACGGCCGTAGTGTTCGAAATTTTTTAAGTAAGTTAGTAGGTATAATACTTAGCTAAGTTCTAATCGGGTAATCTCGTAGCTAATACCTAGAGGTACTAGCGAACCGCCCGCGCCCCCTCCCTTGCGCGGTTTTTACGACTTGTCAAAACATCGAGTCTTCTTTATTTTGTGTAAGTTTAATATTAATGAATTATGCACATAATATTAATGTAGGTATTATACACATAATCCTTCCGGAATAAATTCTCTCAATGATGGTGAAAACCGCAACAAATTCCGTTGCGCGGTTTAGAAGAACAGCGCGGTCACACAGACAGATACGGACAGCGGCTTTATTTTGTAATATCTATAGTTATAGAAGTACCTAAGTCAAGTAACTTATGCCTTAGAGTCGTAGGCACTTTATAGAACAAGTTCTAGTTCTAACCTTGTACCTACGCGTACCGCCATCAAACAGGTATCAACCTTAGCTTTTATAGGAAATATTCATTATAAACTATAAAGTGGGTAAGCCGTACGATCATCACGCGTCACTGAATAATTGTTATTGAGTTACATACTTCACGTAATAGAAGATCTGTTTATTGCTTTGAAGATTTTGTCATACCCAACAAAACAGAGGAAAGCTGATACTCTGGAAATATAATCTGGACGCCGTAAGAGAATTAAAACAGTTATTGTAGGCAGCAGAATAGTGAATACCAGAACTCATTTGAATACTGTCGCTAAGCATGTCAAAAAGGTGGTTACAAAACAATTTGCATTCATTCGAAAAGTTTTCTGGAAAATTCTCGAGCTCTATAAAATAATAGTATGGGAAGGTCTCTGTCTCTTTTGAGAAGAAAATATCTCTTGACCCTACCTAAATGTAGGTAGGAAACAAAACCCACACATTTTAACTAAAACATATTTCCTGCATCAAAATTGGATGTTACTCAAAGGTCAACCTTTTACTTTAGTACTTATGAACGCCAAAAGTGTTATATCATATAAGTCAGTCAGATCTCTACGGAAGACCATATTACCTTGGAATCTCTTCTAGGAAATAAAACGCAAGGGTGACCTTAGGACAATGTCATAAAGATAACCTGCTAATAATTTCGCATGGCAGCTTATAATAAATAGTGGACAATTATTAATAGTTATTATGTTAATAATACTTATGAGCCACGACAACTTGTGGTCGCTGTTGTAAGACCCCATAGTTATCTAATCACATTCTACACAGTTGATATTTATAAGTACATCTCTGACAGTTCCTAGACATGGGAGTGGAAAATGTTGGTGGGTGATATGACCAAAAACCTAAGCAAGTAAGGTATGTAATATGTATTGTTCTGTCTTATTAAGGTAGTAGGTACTTTATTGGATTCTAGGAATTAGATCCACGCTTTACGCGTTTTCACTTTGCCGTTATTGAGAATTTTCATATTTTCTGGGAACAATCGGAACAAGCATTAAGGAATGCTAACTTTATAAATCATAATAATTTATCTTTTTTGTAAGATTTCGTAACTTTGGGTTTTGGTACAATGTTACGAAGGCACAGTACGAATATCTACCGTGAGTAGCATGGACGCTTGGAACCCCGGTGAAAGGGATTGCACTTTCACCCCCCTGGCTTGGAATGAATTTTTTTTAAACATTAAGATATTAAAGACATATTTTAGAAGCCTTTTTACTCAAAGGAACATTCGATTTTTTTGTAATAAAAAAGGCTTCATGCATTTTTAACCGACTACAATATGAGGGTTCTCAATTCGACTGTAGATATGTTTTTTTTAATGTTACGATTTTATATAAGTTTTATAACTAGATATAGCTTTGGTAGCTAGTTTGAATATTTTATTGATTGGCTCAGTAGTTATTTCTAAAATAATGTCCCGGCAATAGCTTGGCAAAATAAAATTTATTTAATATTATTATAAAATAAAAAAGTAATATTTATTTATTCCTGTCTAGAAATCAAAACAAAACATCCATGAAAATACATCCCCATTTCAGATTTTGTTACAATCATCAATCACTGAAAAAGACATCACTTTGTGGCTCCACATATCTATGAGAGCAGTTATTTTCTCGAATGAAAAGCGTAAAGTCCAGAGCAAGGACCAGAATTACCGATATTCACCATAAAAACCATTTGAGAATCGCAACGACCACTATTAGGCCAGATATTGATAAATTAATCTAGTGTAGGTAAACAATGTCAAACATCTCATTGATTGAATTTAATTAGAATCAGTTGCTGTTTCTAGCCTTGTCAAATTTTATAATAAATAACTGCAAGGTAGGTATGTACGAGTACCTTGCAGTTATTTATTACTTGCCTATAAGTTTATAATGAAATATAATCAATTTCCCTTGTATTGCAGCCCGCCGAACCAAAAATAAAGTATTCTCGGCCCTTGACTTCAAAAAGGTGGAAGTCCGCTGATTTAGAACATGATAGATGCTACACACAAAAGTCAAAGTTCGTCTAATTCTACTGTAATTCATATTAAAATAACACAAATACTTCTGTACCTATTTGCGAAGTGTGAATTATTAGGTACAGAAACCTTTATTGCGCGAGCTTGATTCACAACTCTACTCGGGTTTTTACTGTTTTGAGAGTTTATTCGTAACATTCACATTAATATTCTAGTAATAATGAAGATTTATGTGATTAAGTTTAGGTAGGCAGTTCTAGACTAGACAGTAAAAGAGGTTCCGTAAAAAAAGGGCTTTAAAAAAATAGGTAAACTTTTCATTTCTTTGCCTATAAACATATTATACTTAATAGTTTTTACACAAACTTAAGTAATCAGCATCATCTAATTCCGAGGTTTATGCACTGTAGAAAGAAGTTAACGGGCCCTACCAGACTGATAATATCAAGTTGGGAGAAGTTTATGTATAATTGATTATGAGAATTTGACCGGGCTAGGGAACCCGATCATCTCCTATAAAAGAAAAAATATTCTAATATAATTTAGAGTGGTAGAGTTAAATACATCGAAGTCGATTGACCGTTCCTTCATGTGAATCAAAGACTGATGCATGAATTTATGAACTACAACTATTACAAGAATTAGTACTTATCTACTTAGCAGAGCACAAGCTGATATTTTTTATAGTGGGGAAGCAATCTGTCGAGCAATATGAACCGATAATAGTTATTCCAGAGATCGATTGAGGGTGATATTTACCGATACTTAAGTAAACACAACCCGCGGGGGCTGGGATACTCTCATCTCGTCTGCTCTCGTACAAACCGGCGGCGGCGGCCGGCGCTGTTGATTCATGCATGTTACGGAGTCACGCCAGTAGACCTCGTTTCGAATTATGTAAGAAACATAAACGCATTTTCGTAATGTATATATGCCCAAATTGCAACATTTGGGACACTGTCTTTGTCGGTACCAACAAATCATAGGCACATAACTACATATCGCAGAATGTTTTATAGTTAGTCTGCAAATATTAGAAATTAACAACATTTTATTTGCTGACAACTTAAGATATTAGCGACTCCATAATTTATTGTGTAAACAAGCTGCAGCCGCTTTTGTCTGTTTGCAAAAAAATGGTGATCGAATATATTTCTTTACCACGCTTTTACTTCATCAAGGTGAGTGTAATTAAATTATAACCGCGATGCGCAAGGCTGTCCAAAATGCACGATACGAAGATGTTTTGATTAAATATCGAATCGAAACCAACAGGTGAGCTAGGTACCGACGTACTATCTAGTAGGTTACGTATAGCTAACGTTTGCATTGAGAGAAATATTTGGGTCATTGCTAAAAATGCATTTCGTAATCCATGGTGAACTATAAAATGTGTTCCGAACTACCGCTCTGGCGGCTGGCTTTGTAATCTACCTAAACGATATATCTTTTATAGAGATTGGTGACATGTTCGAAAATAAATTATTTTTCCAACGTAACTTTAAAGTTGACATTTTGAACATTGAGTTTGAGTCGTTGTTCAGGATTTTCAGTTTTATTTAAGTAATTGAATTCTTCTGAAAAGTACCTACGCTTCTAGGTAGGAACCACTTCTACAGCTAGAAACGAAGCCCTAATGTATGTATTATGTACCTACTGTTTTTAATTATATACTACAGTTACAAAAACACTATAATGTGGTAGTTATTAACTTCGTTCCGAGTTCTATAAGCTATCTGTAATCATTTTTATTTTGACTTTTCATTTAAGCCGAGGATTTTTGGCTGCTTCAGATGGCATGTTTCTTTACAATCAATATTTGTATAATTTGTTGATTTAAGATTATTTGCCTTTCCTTGTGGACATAGAGGTACCATACTAGGTAATATATTTACCGATGCTTAAAAATATATTTACCATCGTCAGACCTTTGTGACATTAAACAGGGTCACGGTTGAATCTCAATCCGAAGAGAGAGTTTTTATTTTATTAAAATGGATATAAACAATTATTTTATCATTAATTTACACTTATCGGGACTCAGACTCATACTGGGACCTGGGACTCAGACCTCCCCTGTGTGAGAAGGACAGGAGAGGGCTGTGTACCACACAGGCTCAGAACATGTGGCAAAGATACTTAAAATAACTTAATGATTGCGAATAAAATTAAAGGACTGCACTTTTTATTGTTGTGTAGGTATTAAGGGTACACTAGTCGACGCGGGCTCGCACTCGTTGGTGGGCGCTTAACTACTCGTAATATGCATGCTAATTAGTCTAATTATTTATTAATTTCGTCTTATTTAAGTATCTAGTTTTATTTATTTATTTAGTGAAATAGACGATGATTTAAAACGAAAACGAGAAAACATTTTTAAACAGACCTTTGGGCATAGGGATATTATGAAAATAGGTACTACTGGATGTATTTACTCAAAATAAAATTATTTGATCTATTGAATAAATAATCTATCCCTGTACGGTTTCTATTTTGACATTTTCTTACTACATAAGTAAGTTATTTATTTACGCCCAAAGACGAGTTAAAATTAGTGTTGAAATATAGAAGTTTCGACGCTCATAACTTCCAATATTTTTTTTGCAATTCTGCTTAACCGTTAATTTTTAGTTTTTAACGTACATTGGTGCCGATTCTCTTGTCACAAATGCCTCTAAACTAAACTAAAAATCATCAAAATTTAGTTTATTCCTGTCAAACGATGATTTCCCATTCTGAAATAGACTAAAGTGACACAACTTAACTATATTTTAGTCTGACAGCACTAAGAGCACTGAGATTTCAAAAATGACAATTTCGCTATTCTGAATTTGACGCTTTGGCCTAAAATTTTAATTGTCTAACTAAATCTGACCATTTAATCGTGCTTAAAAATGGTGTGAATGTTGTCATGAACAAAAATCCATATGAACACCTCGGCTTCAGTGCAAAAAAGAAATATAAAAATAGCAAAAGAAAAGAAAAAAATCCAGTACGGTACTGCGTACTGGATTTTTTTCTTTTCTTTTGCTATCTCGCAAATGATGTGTCCTATCGCAAAAATAATGAAATTTTCGACCCCCTTTATGATACCTTTTACCCCTAATACTCAATTCGTACTGTACAATTTTTTCATATTTTTCATACAAAAATTGAAAAATTCCATATAAAACAGGTCGACGGTGCAATCTGAGCGCCTCCGGCTCTAAAAAAATTAACAGAGTAGGGCAAACAAGTATGTTTCACGTGGAGTCGCTATTGTCAAATTCAATTTAGTTGTCAAAATATTTTTTAAATTTAGAGAATTTTTATTGCAGAATGGCTTGATATGATTCTCATAGTTAAAAGTAAGGAATTTTAGTGATAGTTTAGTTCGGTGTACAAGAGAATCGGCACCATTGTCAAACAGACGAGTAATCACCCTAATACGTCTGTAAGGAAGAATGACCGAGTAGCGTACCCATCAATGTGCGTGTCGGAGATGACCTAAACACTGACAAAGATTTAAATATCGATATCAAGAAATGTGTGAAAGAACCTCTTTCACACATTTGACCCGCTTTACTTCGCACAATTTACATAATTAACCGACCAACACCGAGTAAAACACATGTTTATTGCATATTTTTTTTGTTTTTTTTTATACTATGCATTGTCCTTGTAACTTGAACGTAGACGTCAGTTCATCTAATGTTAAAGATGATTGCTCTATTTGTTTAACTTACCCACACTGTTTTATAAGTACGATTGAACTTTTTGGTGGGCTTTTCTCAAATATATTAGTAAAGTCAAGTATCTTAAGTCGATACCTACTCAAGTATCTAGGAACTGAAAATAGTGTTTCAAAATATTTGCTATACATAAGTAGGTAGGTACTTGGTTGGGTGAAACACAAACTAAGTCTTGTTCTTGTCTTGTAAGTACCCAACTCAATCTGTTTTCACTGTATTCAAAATTGAGATTTTCATTTAAAATCTCGAGCGATCTTTTATTAAATGAACTAAGTATCTGCTAATTATTGAGTTGTTTCAATTATGGGAGGAAAATATAATATAAAAAAAAATATAAAAAATCATTTATTTGTACACAATAATGACATACAATAGAATGTTGTACAATAGAGTCACTACTAACAAAAAAATCAATGACGTTAGTACTTCTATAGGTATCTAATAATTTAATGTCAGTAAACGCTTCGAAGACACCTGCAGTGATTAATTTTAATTGAATAAATAATTATCTCAGTTGCGTTCAATGTAAAGGTATCCCTTCAAATGTGGTGGCCATTTTACAAAACAATTGAAACAATGTAAAGTGCTTGACAGCAAATTTTTAAAAAAGTAAATATTTTAATTTTATATTTTTTTCAGTGGTTTTCTTATATAACTTAGGTACCTTTTATTTACTAATTAGGTATGTTACAAAACTTTTGAGTTACCTAATTAAGTAATAATTTCAGCAAAATAATTGTTGGGTACACTTATTTTTATTTTGAAACATACCTTGTACCTAATAATACCTTAAGATATATTTTACATCCAGAAATAGCTGAAGCCCTAAAAAATATTTAATAAAAATTAATAAAAACTTACGTGAAAGCGGTTTGGCGCACAAGTAATCCGCCAGGGGCGCTGCTCCGTGCTCGACAACGCACAAACGCGTAATGTTCTGCCCGCTGTCGGCGCCAGCGTCTTCTACTATCATTACAGATACTGTGCAATAGTGTTACCGGCATACTAAACAAGTGCGTATCGGCCCACGCACAAGGAAGGGTTCCGTAGTTGGGATGAAGACAGAAGATAAAGAAATTATCCCAAGAACAAACTTAACATTGTAGTTGAAAAACATGTTCTCCCATACATTCCAACTGCAAATTTTAGTTCGTACGCACAATATTGGTATATTAACCTTTTAAGACAGACTTCTTATGGGTTTTCGGAACTATAAGTATGGAATATGACGTGTGTGATAGATAAGTTAGTATAGGAAATATTTACTGAGCCTAATATATTTTAGGCTCAGTAGTTTCGGAGATAAGGGGGAGGAGGGAATTGTCAATTTTTGTCTATTTTCTTGAACAAATTTATAACAATTTATTTTAAAATTATACACAGGTACAGTTAGCAAAACTATTTTTTTTTTGCCCTTTTCCCAAATTCAAAATTCTTTTATTTATGTACGTTACATTTCCGTGTTTAGGTCACAGAAATTCATTATGTATACCAAATTTCAACTTAATCGGTCTATTAGATTTGGAGCTAATTGACTGTGACAGACGGGCCAACAGAAAGACACGAGTGATCCTATAAGGATTCATTTTATTCCTTTTGAGGCACGGAACCCTAAAAATCGGCCTATCTTAAAACATATTTCTACTGACCACATTTTGGTTCCAAATTAGCACGCGACCTACAATTTTTAAAATTGTAATACACGGAATCTTAATTAAACAAAACGCAATTAAAACGTGCTTGCGTGTTTTAGGTAAAGATCCCCCTTTATTTAAAGACTTCGTATGTACATTATATCTGTCAGATCTGACTTCCTAGGTAGGCACTTGAATCAGAGCATTGTTTGTTTAAACATCTGAGTCTGAGATGTAAAAAGTCTCTAACTAAACCTTTGTCATAATTTGTAGAAAAAGTAGTTCTCGACGAGTTAAAAAATGGCGTGCGATTCCAACGAACCGCAATCAATAAAATTCAAAACATATCATTGTATGTTATGACACGTCTGAAGAACATTGGGTTACGCAGTGAATTATTTGAACCAGATGTTAAAGAATTAGGTACCTACCCAGTTAATTGCTTTTTAAGTGACAATTTACCTACCATTTGACTTGCAAATCGAAAGGCATCAGAGTCAGAATCAAAGACTACTATAGTATACTGGTCAGAATAATCATCCGAACGCTAACTGTAGGTATTTTATTTTTTGAATTACCTAATTTGTTTTTAGCTAGAGACTTTGAGTGGAAGGAGACTGTGTCAATTTTATTTGGACCCGGAGTGTCCCAACCCTCCCACAACAACCTGGAAACTGATTGGATGTAGGTAAAAAAAAAATGGAGGACCTAGTCTATCTTGAGAAAGGTTGTTACTTGTTGGGTTGATTTATTATATTATTATTACGTACCGAAAAATTGACTTATTTTGGTTGTTTAGCCTATCAAACGCAAAGCATTTATTTCAATTAAACCATTTACAGGCACTTTTGAACTGTCAAGGAGTCGGTCAGCCAGAAATATGAAGCTAGTTGCCCATTCCAAAGCGTAGTTGGTAGGTACCTATGGAGAAGAACGGGCAATGAACTCCACGAAAAATCTTTAAAAAAAAGTTTTAAATATTGGTTACATTATTTATTTTGAAATTATACTGTGTGAGAACAATGCAGAAAGACGTGCACGGTAAAACCGTCCGTAATAAAAAGATTTAAAAAAAAACCAATTCAAAAATTTAAATAAGCCATGGCAGCTAAGAGATGTCCAGTCCCAACTGACGGCGCCATTCAGCTCAACCATTTTCAAGGGAGCTATGCTGTCCTATTGCTGGGCAAACGCCTCTCCCGAGTCCTTTATACAAAAAAAATCTGCGTAAAAAGGGCCTTGCAGTACTTACACGATAGAATAGCTCAGCAAACAATAAGTATGTCTTGAAGATTGCACTGCCAACCTACTTTCGGAATGCGGTAACGACAATAATTTAAGGGTTACGTGCAGATGTTATTGCGGAGTGCTGTTGTGCACTTATGTAGATATGTACCATGAGAATGTATTGTGATGGGAGACTGAGTGTATTTTTAAATTACTTGTTTCGATGTTACTAACAAAACAAATCTGTACGTGAATACCTTATAAGTTTGATAAGAAGACGACAGCATGGTAAGTAGGTACCTAAGTAACCTGTACTTGAGGAACAGGGATAATCCATTGTGATTTCCAAGTGTGAAAACTATTTTTAAGTACCTAATATTTTTTTGTTCGTCCATGACCTACTAGTATTAGAAACAAAATATAATCTCAACAGGATATAGCCTAGTTATTCGAGCAGTTAGCTAAAATGAAGAGCCAAATATTCGTACAGGTGAAGGCAATTTAATTTTTAATTTGATGCAATGAACCATTTGGAAGTACTCCCATGTCTGTGCAGCATTTGGTCAAAATCTGGTCAATGTCTTTTATATTACTATCGAGTTGAGGCTCCAACAAAATCATGACTTTAGATTCCTCCTTCGTCCGTTTACATCGCCAAACCGCAATCATCAAATTGCTGTATACCTATTAGTGATTATAGCTTCCTAAGTGTCTTTTAATTTATTATTTATCATCGTGCTCACTGTTCCGAACTCCTAAGTTCGAGGACAAGGATGAAGTCCGAAATTAGTTTCTGGTGAATGTAGGTTTATAATATTATGATGCTTTACACATGCATTGGCCATGCCATGCCATGATTAGTAGATTACCGCTGGAAACTTAAATACAATTTCAAGTCACCAGTGTATCAACTGTATGAATGCAGAAGAAAAAGAGACAGAAGATGAAAAAAAGACAGCAGAAGGAAGGAGTATTTTATCGATAGGCATTCACGTCGATTCCCAGGTCGAGCAAACTGTTTTTTGATTTTACTTTCAAGAATTTCTCAATAGCAGCCCGGGGGCAGGATTTGTGCCCGGTTGATGGCAATAGGCTCGCCCCCTATTACATGGGCCATAAACATAACTGGCGAAATGTGGGGGTAAGTACTACAGGTACACCTCTGCCCAACCCAACATTTGTTACAGGCATGAAGTTATGTTATAAGTAGTAGGTACTTCGATAGTATAGCATAACGTCTGCTGCTGTCTACTAGCCATTTACTGCACAGTTGCGAGGACGAGGACTTGGTCACGGCTTTATCAGTATGTGTTAAAGACACTCATCAAAAAAAGTACTACATAGTGTAAATTTTTTCAACTACAATATTACTGTTGTAGTTGCTAAACCACGATGGCTGATCGAGCGTGGCATTTCTTTACTCATGTGGTAGCTGTCAGTTCGGCTGTTAGATAATGATTTTAAGCATGGTAATCACACCTAGCTGCTATGTTATAGGTATGCTCGAATTTTTTGTAAGAGTGAAGAAAAACAATGAATTTATTGTTTTCACGTTAGAAAGTGAAAACAAAACAAGTCATTTGTCGTATTAGAAATCTTAATAATAGGTACGTTTAAGTAGATAAAGGTACAGTCAGTATAAAAAGTCTAATAATGCTGTCACTTTTGCATAGTATCAAAATTGACACAAAATGTTTCGACAAACGGGATTCTCCCTCTTGGCATACAACTTTAAAGTTTACCTAATATTGTTTGGCATAACGTTTTCGCATAACTTTTTTAGGATAATAATTCTGTGGCATAATGCAGGGGTTAGCTTAACTGTCATTTGGTCTAATTTGTTTCGGCATAATTTTGAGTTGTATAATTTTTTAAGGCATAATATTTATTCGTTTAATCATGAGCCATAAATATAAACATTATTTATTATAATTTGTAATTACTCTATTTGATTAGGTTAACAGGTTGACTGCCACTTGCAAAAATTGAAGGTCACCGGGAGGCCAAATATTTTTTTTTGTTTGATCGTTCAAGCGCAGTGCCGCTTCAAAAACAACGTTCTTGGCCCAGTGCCGGCGCCAAACTGAGTGTATGAATCTACTAAGGCGCGAGACCGCACCGGTGCGTGGTCGGCCTCTCGCATGGACACCCCTCCCCGCACCGGTGCGGGGGTGGCAGCGAACTTGTTAAGGTGCGGCAGGGGTGGCCCTTGGGCCACTCCTGACTACTACTATATGACTTACATTAGTGTTTATTATTTTTATTCCTAAAAACATTACTTACATTATCAAAAAAAAAGTGAACTACTTGTATTTAGAGCAGGTAAATACTATCCTGCATATGTTCCTCCTGTCATCCTGAACGGTGCAGCCTTAAAAATAGTGGAAAAGTTTAAGTATCTGGGTCACATAGTAACAGGTGACCTTAACGATGTCGAGGACATAGAGAGGGAGCGCAGGGCTTTGGCGGAGAGAGGCAATCTGCTCGCTCGCAGGTTCGCACGTTGCACCACCCAGGTGAAAATAAAACTTTTTAAGGCATTCTGCCAGTCGTTATACTCGAGCGGCCTGTGGGTGAAACATACGCAGCAAACCTACAGAGCTCTGCGAACCCAGTATAATAACGCTTTTAGGATGCTGTTGGGGCTGCCGTGGCGCTGCAGCGCGACTTCTATGTTTGCTGATGCGCGTACGGATGGCTTTTCAGCCATCATGCGCAAGAAAGCAAACTCCTTGCTGCACCGTCTACGAAGCAGCAGCAACAGCATCCTAAATGCCATTGCTGCCTGTCCTTCGTGTGCTTCGACTGTCCTTTCTAAAACCTGTGGATAAGGACAGCCATAGGCATCCGTTAGGTATAGATATTAACAATACCTACCTACTAATATAATTTTTGGTAGAGTTCTGTTAGTAATTAACTAAATTTTTATGAATGAACTTTTGATGAACTTTTTTAACCTAGTATGGAGTTTTATTTCTCTGAAATAAATAAATAATAATAATAAAAATAAATACTTATGTGTAAATATAAAAGAAAGTCGTATTAGTTACACTATTTATAACTCAAGAACGGCTGGACCGATTTCGCTAATTCTTTTTTTGATGTGTTTTTTATTGTCAGGAGAAGGTTTAGGTAGGGTAAGTAGGGTAGGTAGGGTAGGTAGAGTAGGTAGGGTAGGTTTGGTAGGTATTAGGTAGGGTAGGGTAGGGTAACCCGTAGGTTGGATAGGGTAGGTAGAGTAGGTTGGTGTTGTGCCGTAGATAAGTACTTAGTGCTACCCGTGTGAAGCCGGGGCGGGCAGCTAGTGCTTTATAAGTTTATGCGTAAGATAAGATTAGATAAGGTTTCTTTATTTGTTTAAACATTTTGTACATACAAGAGCATGCAAGATATTACATCGTTTGAGTCTAATCATGTTTAGCCGTAAGTATCGGCCTAGAAATATTTCCATAATATTAAAAATAATTTACAATAAGATGAATCGAAAAAAAAAAATATCTAGATTATATTTCAAAATTTATAGTTATGAAACTTTATAAATTAGAGATTATTTTTATTTTATAATGTCAAAATTCAAGCGTCAAAAACTTTAAGTAATGTCAAACAAATACAAGAATAATGTCAAAGTTACTAAATGTTTGTCATTATAAGATTTACCTATTAAATGTCAAATTTACAAGATTGATGTCAAAAATTACACGATTTATGTCAAAATTACAAATTCATATAAATTTTATATTAATGTCAGGAAAAAAAATTCAACAAAATCTATTTCGGCTAGAAATTTTGAGACACTAATATGATTTTTGCGAAAGAAAAGTTTTTAATTGCTGCTTGAATGCATTACTATTTAGCTCCTTCCAACGTTTAGGCAATATAGTAGACGCTATGAAGACGATAATTTTACGAATAGGTAAGTGTCATTTTTGCTGGATAGACGCGAAGAATGGTCTTATACCTCAGATCATAGAATTATGTTCTGAGTCTTATACCGTCTGTTACACGGTGCAGCGTCCTGTAGACGTTGAAACAGATTGGGGTTTGTTTTAACAAACATTGCGGTTTCGACGATATATAGGCAAGGAAGAGTTAATAAATATCTTGTACCATTTAAAATATGGTTTACATGTATCGACCGTTTTAGCCCAAACATAGATCTAATGCATCTCTTCTGGGCCTTGAATGCCGTGTTAGCATTGGTAGAATTTCTCCAAAATTTGATGCCGTATCTTAGGTGACACGCAGCTAAGCCAGGGTAGGCCGCAATCAAGGTATCTACATTCACAACTGCAGCTAGAGTAGGTACAATGCAAATGCAGAACTACATTTTTTTTTTGCAAAGGTTTTCGGTTTGTGATTTCCAGTCAATTATTGGTCCAAGGAATTTTATAGTATTTACTATTTCAATAATTTGACTAAGTATATTATATTTATGTCCATATTTTCTATAGCCAAACGTTGTCTAAAATGTATGATTTTAGTTTTATTTAAATTACTTGTTTAACCATTTTATTATACACTCCTTTGCAAAAAAACGGGCGGTTTTAATTTTTCTACATTATTTGTAGGTATAATTATTTAGTTCTAGAGAGGTTTGAATAGCCAAACTATGTTACTGGCACTAACTAAAGAGTATGAAGTATGAAAAAAACGTTAATTCCAATTTCGAAACATTGGTTTAAAAAAAAAACCGTTTTCAGTTTGTGACTTTTTACTTAGATACTTTTCACGGGTTTGCGGTTAAAAGGTTATCAGGTAACTAAAACTAACTTGTAGTTATTTTTAGTAGAATAATTTATGTTTGCCGCATAATCCTGCCTTATTGTGGCTTAAAACAGATATCTTGGTGTCGATTTTAATGGCAGAAAAATCAATAAGAGCTAGTAAAATTATAGCGCTGCTGGAAGAGGGGTGAAGGGTGAAGCCAATGTTACGTCTCACACTTCCACAAAACATCAGGGAGCTTAAACGTGTGATCTCGGCTGAGTGGGAACACATTCCACAGGACACCATCAAAAGCCTGGAAAGCATGCCAAGACGATTACATGCCGTAATAGCTGCAAGAGGAGGTCATAATCGTTATTATTAAAAAAAAAATATATATATCATAAAAATACTCGTAGTCACACGGCTTTCTGTTTACATTGACTAAAACACCGATTCCAGGATTCAAGTGTTAAAAACTATATTATCATTGATATTAAGAATTTTCTAGTCATTTATGCTAATGACATACTAAAAATATAAATATTATCCATAGAAAAGCCAATGACGGTAAGGTGCCCGTTTTTTTTCAAAGGAGTGTATGTACCTACTTCTAGTAGTTCTAGGTATTGTGAATGCCAAGTTTATATTGGATCATGTCATTGTTATTACCTACTAGAAATTGTCACCGTACTATCATCTGCAAATAAAGTTTTAGGGGCATGAGGAACAGGGTGTAAAGTTCACTCATCCACCATAGAAAAGGGAGGATCCTCCAACCAGACGGGTGTTGTGTCTGGCGGGCCGACTGCCCAACTGTTGATTTCGGATAGTCTTATCTATGTCGTTCGCGCGGTAAACTCTAATTGCGCGATGCAGGATTTGTGTGACGTCATGTCTTTGATGCGTAGTTAGTATGTGGCGGTGTAACCGCTACATCACTCCCCTCCGGAGACCGGAGGTCGATAGTGGGCTGAGTCTTGTATCTTGCGATGCTTCACAGTGCCAGCTAAGGTTCCAGTGAGTCGGAACCGGGTGCCGCACAGTTCACGGTGAGTCGGAACTGTCTGCGATGATTGCGGCGGTTGTGGTGATTGAGGTGATTGCGGTGATTGAGGTGATTGAGGTGATAGCGGTGATTGCGCTGATTGAGATGATTGCGTTGATTCCCCAGTGAGTCGGGGTGATGAGGCTGAGGGTGATGACCAGGAATGCGCGTTCGCTGCATGCTGGTGGTCAGGATACCCGTTGAAGCCGAGGGTGCTGGCTGTCTGCGTGACTCGCCTCACGAACGCTTGCGGGAGTGATGATGATGACGTCACGCTGAAGTAATTGCACGAAGGCTGCGTTGACGTTCATAGAAAAGGGAGGATCCTCCAACCAGACGGGTGTTGTGTCTGGCGGGCCGACTGCCCAACTGTTGATTTCGGATAGTCTTATCTATGTCGTTCGCGCGGTAAACTCTAATTGCGCGATGCAGGATTTGTGTGACGTCATGTCTTTGATGCGTAGTTAGTATGTGGCGGTGTAACCGCTACAAAGTCATAAATTGATTTTGTGTAAAAAGTGGAGGTACTCGTAATGATCATTAGGCTGAATTTCGATAAGTATGGCAATGTAAATTATGATAATTATATTTTATGCTTATCGTTACTAAACCTAGAAAAACTACTTTTTAGGGATCCGTACCCGAAGAGTGCCAAACGGAACCCTATTACTAACCATCCGCTGTCCGTCGGTCTGTCTGTCAGAGGGCTATATCTCCTGAACCGTAATAGTAATAGTAATTAAATATATTGTTCAATAATTAAGATTTAAAAAACTGGAGTGTTTAGGTACTACCTACCTACCGTACCTAGTGTACGTATCTATGGACTATGGTGTTGGTGCCCAGTCCAAATTCATGAAGGAGTCTGCAGTCTCGTGAATAGTACGGAACAGTGGAAGGGACTGGAATAGGTCTAGCAAAAGGGCATCTAAAGAAGGATGCCTGTTGCTTTTGTATGTAGATATACGGATGGACTGAAAGGATATCGATATATCGAAATTTTTTGTTCGATATATTAATATTTTGTGGCGATATCTATTATCTCGATACATCGATATAACATATTAAGTATCGAAAATGTAAGTATGAAATAAAATATATTTCCAAGAGCAACACCGTTGTCGCCACTGACTAAAACTCAGAGATGAAAACTGTATCAGAGAGAATTCGGAGCCGGAAAAAAGTACCTACTTAGACTTATCTTATGTTTTATTAAGTTAAAATGGGGTCAAAACAACGAGGATAAAATCAAAATGGATATCTTAGCATCACTCCACAAAGAGAGGGATTTCAAGCGTTTCTGGAAGCATACCAAGAAACTGGAAAGATGGTTCGTTTGTTCCTATGAGAGTTGAGGGTAGGAATGAGTCACGTCAAATAGCCGAATTGTTTAAAATAATTTTAAGGTAGGTTGTCTTCTAGGATGTGTGCAGCAGGTGCTCGATGCTGAGTTTGCAGATTGTGAGCGATTCAGATTTAAGACGAAAGAGGTCCCCCATATTATTAAAAATATGACTAGAGGGAAGTCTGACGACCTTAGCATCGAGCAGTTCTTGTAATTCGCAGGTGTTAATTTGTGGTGGCCATGTTTTTCAATTTCTATATGTATAGGCCATTCATATATATCCAAGGAGTGATCTTCATCCACTGTCAGACCGATACTTAAAAATAAGACGTGTGATGCCTCCGATGGGAACAACTAAAGACCCATCTTATTGGCTACGGTGATCGCCAAAGTACTGGATGGTTTGCTTGATAGTCTCCTAAGTGAGTCCCAGTTTGGTTTCAGGGCTCGGCACTCGACTGAAACTGTGCATGCGGTGGCAGTTGTTCAATTGATGGTGTTTGTATAAAAAAATAGTTATGCCGATGACATGGTGCTGTTGAGCCCATCTGTCGGAGCCCTTAATCCTCATAGGGATCTGTGAGAGGTATGCGGAGTCACATGGCCTCAGTTACAATTGTAAGAAGAGTGAACTACTTATATTCAACGCGGGTAATAAGAGTCCGAAAACCGTTCCAGCGGTCAGACAGATAAAGGATTGCCTTTATGTAGGGTCACGAAATTAAAGTACCTACCTGGGGCACTGGGTCACCGAGGACCTCTCAGATTATTAAGATATTGAACGGGAACGTAGGTTTGCACGGTGCACAAAAGAGGTAAAAATTGCTCTTTTTAAGGTATACTGCCAAGACATTTTATTCCTGCAGCCTGTGTCCGATAAGCGCGTAGATCTTTCAATGCCCTACGGGCCCTGTACAATAATGGTTTTAGGATGCTGTTGGGGTTGCCTCGTTTTTGCAGTACAGCAGGTAGATACATATATTTGCTAAGGCCAGCACAGACTGCTTTAGGGCAATAGTAAGAAAAAGAGTGGCCTCAGCTCCAATAGCCTTCTGAATACTATATTGGGAAGGATCACTTGCCCGGTTGTGAGGCACTGGAACGCCGTTCACGTTCACGGAACTGGAGGTGCCCTATAAAATATTAAATAGCAGAATTTTTAAATAATAATAAATAAATAATTAATAGTTTACTAACATAGTTAATAGTACTATTTACTAATAATGTATGGAATGTTTTATTCTAGATTTATAATTAAATGTAAGATTGACCATTAGAAATTATGTTCATGGTTTGTATTTATAGATACCTACGTAAGAAAAAACCAAAATGATATTTTTTTGAAAATTATACCGATATAATATCGATTTCGAGGTTCGTTGTTTTTTCCGTTAAATCGATATATTATATTTTTAAATATCGATACGATATAATTATAATGTATCTATTAATACCTTTTGGCATGTCTTGCATCCCTACCGTGACTTAAGACACTGCTTTATCTCACAGCGAATAATAGGAGGCTTATTATTGTCTACAACGTAATTACCGAGATGCATCTAGGTAACAATAAAACTATGAGAATAAAACCTGGTCAGGTGTGAGTTCACATGGGTCGTCAGGGATGCGCATATTAAAAGCCCAACGTTCAAGCAAGCTGTGTCATCTAATTTGGATGGTATCGCATAGATCGGTAGGTACCCACGAAGGAAATGTACAAGGGGGCCAATTCTCGATTTTCGCCATTTAACTCGAGTTCGAGATCGTAAGTCTATCTCTAGGTATGTCTATTAAAAATATCTCTATCTCTACCAAAAAAATGACGAATTGAGCAGAATTCCGTATTCTCAGTCAAAATAGAAATAAATGTCACGAAAATGTCGAGTCGAGTGAAGATAATGTTACCATTATGAAGAATCGCACGTTCCGTTTTAAGTAGCTATGAGTTAATGAATGATTTTGTTTTAAAACGCTGATTAAACCTAATTATTTAAGTATAAAACGAAACGTTTAGTGTAAAAATAATCAGTTTGACAAATTGACGATTTACTGTCAGTGTCAGAATTTGCGCCTTTTTGTGGTTCCTTCAAAACTTTTGTTATGTTTACATGTAGTTACTCTGTGTTACATCATTATTGGGTGCTGTTTTACATTTCACAATTTTTATTTTAACATGGAGGGGAAAAAATACCCCAGTTCACAACAAAAACATTTACTAATTCAACTCGTTGAAGCAGACTCGGAATTGAGGGGAGGTAAATTCTCCTCCAGTTTCTCTAGAAAGGAAGCAGAGAGAAGATGGCAAGCCATCGCTCTGGGAAACCCGTAGCAGTTGTAAAAGCTAAAAAGATAACAATACATTAAGTCTACACAGTTATGAAAATTAGATGAGCGCTTGGGTATTGAACAAGAATATAAATGTCTTACTCTAAGGCTATTGTTTGAAGCTCTTGCAACGTTCTTGGAAATCTCACCCATTCGTGAAAAATGTTTGGATGGTTCAATGCCTCCACAACATCACTTATGCAACGGGAGGTTGTTGCCTGGGACACATTTATTTTATTTAAGTTCCCGGTTGGAGTTTGGTAACTCCCAGTACCCAAAAAATGTAAAGTGCATAGGACCTGAAATCATATAAGCAAGTGTTAGGTAGGAAGGTAAATGATAAAGTTTTTATTTTAAAATAAAAATAGCTAAGTCATACAAAAAAATCAATTATACCTAATAAAATCGGTTATAATTTGTGCACTCAGCAAATACCTACTTTTTTGTACTCTAAAAATTCCATTGTACACCAAAGAATAGAAAGAATTTGGTGCACATAAGTAATTTAGGTATTTTAGGGTGTGCAATTAGTATTTTTGGTGTGTAAGGTTAGTTTAGTGAACAGTTATACATGACTAATAAAATTATGAAGCAGACGATTATTTACCTTCGTTTTCAGGTCTATTTTCGTGGTATCCTGAATTACAGGAGCCAATAGATCTATTAGAACCCTTATTAAATCTTTATCTAATCTGAAGTTTTTAATGACTTCTGTTTCGCTCAAGTCGTAAATATCGACGGTGGGATAAGTGCGCTGTTGTCGCCGTGTATTGGCCAGTTGCTCGCCAATTTCCAACAACTCCGAGATAAAAATGCTAATAAACCCGTCCATCTTTCAGTGGTTTCAAGTCCAATCGTGGGTACACAAATTACAGTGTTATTTGCGCGAAGGTCGTCGTTTCAAGAAAACACAATGCACAAATCACAGAGTATAAATCGAATTTCCAGTAGGTATGAGATGCCAAGCCGTATTTTATTTAAAAATTAAAGAAAAGAAAACAGTGTACAATCCAAAACTCAACGAATTCACTCAGAAGTGACGTATCTCTACAATCGACATGACATCTCTACTGCTCAGAAGCACTCGACATGAACTCTAACGTTAGCCTTCGACAAAATGTCGAATTCGACATCCCCAGAATAGCAACTTTAAAAATTTGTCGAAAAAATTACGTCATTAGAAATTTTTGTCGAGTTCGACACCATCTCTAAAATCGAGAATTGGCCCCAGGTCGACATACCTGCAAACGAACGAACAGACGAAGCCTTAAAATTTATTACCTACATAATTAAGTAAGTACTTACCTACCTACTTACTTACTAATTATCTTTCTGTAGGTACACTTTTTTTTTTTACTAGTCCAAAAGAGGGTTGTTTTAAATCCTGTCTGTCGTTATCATTTACGTACTTAACTCATTCAAGAATATACTGAGTTTATTGGGATTAATGTCTTCAGTAGGTATTATTACGATACGGTACCTGAGGAACCCTAAAAATTAAGCATTATCTAATATTGTTATCAATTTTGTTTGACCTGTGGTTGATATAATCAGAAAATCATAGTGAATATGAACTTCAGCCTGTGTGAGGTCAGAGCTAACAACTATGTAAGTAAATAGGTATATTATTTACAAAGTTTACCCACCTATCAGAATAAGGGGATTTATAACCAATTGCAGGAAAAGGGGGGGGTTATGCATTAATTGTGTTCATTTCCATGTAAGCAGGTAACATTGATTTCTTCGTAATTACCTAGGTAGGTACTGGTTCTGTTTACCTACGGGTGTTTTATTTATTTGGTAGAGGAAGCCGGGCAGGACGGTAGACATATTTTGTTCTTCGTGGAGACCTGTGACAATGGCAGGTAATCTGAAAAGCTCAACGTAGATGGCGTTGGCTGTGTTGGGGGTCCTACGAACTATCAAACATTGGTTCTTTCTTTGAAGCGACGAAGTTTTCACCAAAGTTAGTTATTTTTCTTGAAATATAAATGAGTCATGGCAGTATAACTAGATGCGCAAGCCGCCCACTGGGTTACCGGGTTTAAAACCAGGTGCGATTAAACCGGTTGTTGTGGGTTTAATTGGGTTCCGATTCCAACCGATTTCCAACCGGGTGTAAATGTTTTGTATAAAAAAATATAGCTACTTAAGTAGCTAACTTTACTTGTTCTACAATAACCGCACGGAAGAAACGTAATCCCTAAAAATTTGATGAGATACGAGGTACCTTTCAAATTTACGCCAGTAGTACTTATTATATAACGAATTAAAAGGAAAACTATCACAGCTTAGTACCTAGGCTTTACAAGTTAACGAGTAATAATCGACCAACTTACATTTGCGGTTGCAAAAACTTGTTCTCCAATACATTCCGTATGGGAGAACTTGTTTTTCAACTACAAAGTTAAGTTTCTTCTTGCGACTAATTCATCCCAACTACGAAACCCTTCATTGTGCGTGGTCCGACACGCATTTGGCCGGTTTTATTTCAAAAAACTTAAGCGTATTTATTTTGAAGTTCATTCTTCAATTCTTTCACATTCCAACCACCGTATCTATGTCATTTTTCATCAGTAGATATATCTCGAAATTCCCGGAAATAAATTCAACACACGAAAAAATTTCAAACTCCCTTCGAGAAAGCTGTCATGACTCACACCATTACTTAAAATAGGTCTTTACCATGTAATTGGAGATCCTGTAACCAGCATTTCCAGATTTAATTATCTGTGGATGGGCGCGCAATTAGAAATTCAAATGAATTTTATTCGAAAGACGTTTCAAATTCAGTCATTTATTTTAGATAGTGTTTTGTTTGTGTGACATTGTGGTCGTTTTTGGCGCCATGGATAAGCTAAAAATTCGTACAATTTCCGAATATGAGTTCCTACGTGGAAATACCGCTGCGCAAACAACACGAAACATTAACGACGTGTACGGGCCTAACCTAACACTACTTGCATAAACACGGTCCATTATTGGTTCAATCGTTTTAAATCTGGAAATTTTGAGTTGAAGAACGAGCCTCGCGGTCTGCCAGTATCCATTGTCGACAACGTCGAATTGAAGGCGATAGTGGAAGCAGATCCAACTCAATCTACGGCTGAGCTTGCTGCGGGCCTTGGAGCTAGTGTCAAAACAACATTACAGCACTTGCGTCAAATCGGAAAGATAAAAAAAGATAGATAAGTGGGTGCCACACGAACTAAGCGACCAACAGCGTGATTTACGCGTCGAAGAAGCGTTAATCGAATTGTTACCTGCGATGAAAAGTGGATCCTGTACGACAACCGTAAGCGTTCGTCTCAGTGGGTGGACCCAGGTACAGCACCTAATCAGTGCGCTAAAAAAAGATTACTCATAGGATGATGGTGACAGTCTGGTGGACCAGTGCTGGACTTGTACATCGCAGCTTCTTACCGAATGGCACAACACTGACGGCAGATGTCTATTGCCAAGAATTGTAAACAATGATGGAGAAGCTCGTAATTCAACAACCAAGACTAGTCAATCGCTCTTCCCCATTGCTTCTCCACGACAACGCGCGAGCTCACACTTCACGACAGACCATCGCATAGCTACAAGAGATACAGCTGGAAGCTCTCCGTCGCCCACCGTACTATTTTTTTTTTTTCTGTGAGAAATCCTCTTGGATGTCCTCCGCCCTGGGGAGGGCTGAGGGGTCTGTCAGACTCTTACTGACTAAAACCACCCCGGTGTTCCGTCTCACACTTTCGCCGGGGACCACGGGATCTAATGCGACTTCCGCGATCCCCGGCTAGTGCCGGCCCGCCTCTGCGGGCCACCTCGAGTTTGGGGGGAGTGAGGTGTTAAACTCCCCCCTTACATCATAGAGAGGCGCACGTGGAACACTACGCGCCACCATCTCGGGTCCTAAGTTGTAGGGGGCGACGGATTTCTCCGGATCCGTCTCCCCTGGACCTATTTAGGGGGCTGGAAGAGGGCGTTATCCGCCCTCCGCCGACGCCCAGTGCGTCTGCTGCGGATAAGGTTAGCGGAAGCAATCTCCCGCTCCCTTTCCGCAGCCTCCTGCGAAATAACCGTTTCGCAGAAGGATAAAAGTAACTACCTACTTTTTTCAAAATTTAGACAATTTTTTAAGTGGGAAAAAATTCAACATCAGGGAGGCAGTACAAAACGCTTTCGCTGACTTCATCGCCTCCCGTCCGACAGACTTCTACAATAAAGGGATAAACAAACTGCCATCAAAATGGCAAAATTGTATAGATAATTTGGGCCAGTACCTTGATTAGCTGAAAAAAAAAAAAAATATCATACAAATCTCGAATTTCATAGGTAAAGACCTAATATTAAGCTGGCACTTGTTTACATATTTTTTAGATTTTTGTGTAAAATACCAAAAATGAAAAACCATGCTTATAAATAACTCAAAATATTTATTTAATTAATTTCGTACCTACATAGTTCATTAGACATAACAAACAACAGATATTATGAAACAATTATTATGTAGGTACCTATTTACATTTTTTGTATATAAATGTGTACATTCCTATTATTAAAAGTAAAAAACCTAGCTAAGGCAACTCTTATAATCAGCAAGTTTTCTGCACTATGATAGAAAAAGGGGAAAATGTGATTAGGGGAACAAAACAAATAACGTGTAGAGATAATAGTGTAAAATATTAATAAGGGGTATTTCATGAAGGATTAGTTATTTTTATATTCATGATAACAGTAACTGTCAAGTTATCATGAATTTAAACCACTTTTATAGATAGTGCCATCCACGAACACGCGCCCCACTCCGCTCCGCTTCGCAAATTCGTACTAAAGTACAGCTTAAAATACAGAAAACCCGGAGTGGGGCTCATCTTCGTGGCACTATCTGTACTAAGGGACCAACTGAAATATAATACAGCTGAAATCGCGACATCGCGAAAAAAAAACCAGCAGTTCCATACATTTTGTCGATTTATGTGAACACAAAATGTATGGAACTGCTGGTTTTTTACGCAATGTCAGTGTGGGGCCTATATTAAAAATTGTCTAAGATGACAAGTACGTTTGATTGTACCTTACAGGTTTAAGGTGAACAAAAACTTATGTTGTTTAAGATTGCATGCTTGAAAAAACTATGTATAGGTACCTAAATGTATTAACTTATTTGTATGTTTGTGAGCATAACAAAGTTTAATAATATTTAACTGATTAGATTCTATTGTACCTTGGCCGCTCTGAACTATGCAACAAGTAAAACCCCATGTAGTCAATAACATTGCATAGAGGTAGGTAACAAACTCACGAAAAACACATTAAGGCACCGGGCAGTCGTCAAGGCAGTGAGAGATTTACGGGGATAGGTCACGCTCTAACTAATATCTCACCCAAAAACTAAGTTCGGATCAAAGCGGCCAACAACCCAATTTTTTACATAATATCGTCCTACTAGTTGCCCTACAAATCGTTTTCTTAATATTATTTTTCATTTCTCATACTCGGAAAGTAGTGTTTGTTTGATCCGAATAGCGGGTGGAAGACGCTGCTCCCCACCTTTGGGCGGGAAAGACTGCTTCCCTCTCTAGGGCGGGAATTAATTTAAAAAATAGAAGAATTTGGTTGGGTAGTCGGCTAGGAAATTTTTTACATACATTTACGAAAAATATCGATAAAAATAGAAATAAAATGTTGCGGTCTTGAGAGCGTATAAAAAGACTGCGTGTGAATTAAAAAAAATAGTAGGTAGATTGTTTGCATAGAGAGAAAACAACTATTTTTAAGGAGACTGTTTCTTTAAATCCAGAGTGGAGCGAAGGATTCTAAAGTAGAATCCTGAGCGCAGCGAGGGATTTAAAGTACGTCACTCGAGCTTAAAATAGTGTTGCTCCCGAGGTGAACACTACTTTTTATCACCCTCTGTGGAAAAAAAACGTGTGCGGTCCGACCCCCATCTCTCAAGTATGATTTATAACTAAAACATAATTTACGCAGCCGCCATCTTGGACTTATGTTTTGACCTCTTTATCGACTTTTGCACCTTTAAAAACTATGAAAACGATACCCATGATAAAAAAATGAAAATTTTCACAGCTGTCATCTTGGATTTTACATTTTGACTTTACTATTGGCTTTAGCACCCTCGAATACTATGAAAACGACACCCATGACGAAAATTTGAAAATGTTCGCAGCCGCCGTCTTGGATTTTCATTTTGACCAAATTCACACTTTCTATATCTCCCTCTTGCCAGCATGTTACTTGTTCATACAATGTTCGTGATTTATCTGTTTGGTGATTGGAACGTATACTAATAATATCCACATTCCAAATTCAAATCACTTTTAGTCCCTAGGGATTAAAAAGCTAGTTTAGTCCCTGTTTACGGCGAATAAATTCGGTCTTTTTGATTAGATGTGATAAATAAAACCCAATAAGCGTGAAGGACCCCGGCTGTGAGTCTGTGACGCGGTGTGTTCCATATTTTAAAAAAAGACACAAAAACGTTTTCTAACCTCTCAATTAATTTAAAATAGGTACAGTACACACGGCTACACATAAGCTATACATTTCCAGTATAAGCTGACCTCACATTGACGGAAATCCTATACAATGCGAGATCAGCATAAACTGGAAATCTATAGCTTGATGTGTAGCCGTGTGTACTACTCATGTTAATATTATCAATAGATATTTTAGAAAAACTACTATTTTTTACTTTCCTTATATTCGAAATGAAAAGTAGAGAACACGGGTGAAAGTTATCAATTCCTACTCGTGGGAATTGATTCTTTTCGACTTGTATAACAATCTACTACGAGTATTCTCAATGCTCATGAAAAAAATAATCTATGTGTAAGTCCATGCAATATATTATAAGTTAAAGACGTGTATGGTCAGGCTATTTGTTTTATTAATATTACGTTTAGGAACTTCCTACATACTGTAACTCTTTGATAATCTACATGAACTAAACAATGTATAGATATATATAGCAAGGCAATTTTTTGTATTATGAATAAGTCTTAGCTAATCTTTTTGACCATAGTAAGCGTAACTTGTACATTTTATCGTTTAAAAAAGTCACGCTGACTAGAACGTGACTACGAGAAAAGAGCACGACGTAATATAAATTTTCTGAAGGCACGGTAGTGCCCATTCGTGTTTGCTTTCGAAGGAACAATTTAGGGCATTTTCAAAGACAATGTAATCGACTAAATTATGGACTTACATTCTGTGAGAAACCGACTGTCTCTAAGGGGGGATTACGTTATCATAATTATCTAATAATCAAAGATATAATGAAATTGTAAAATACACATTTACTATGGGGATATCCCCTTTAGGGGGATATTACTCTATCATATTATATCATATACCTATACCTATCTACGAAGCTCACCAATTACCCATCATATGTCTATTTTACAATTTCATTATATCTGTGATCATAGATATGGTAGTGTAAACCTCCCTAAAGGAGATACTCGACTATACCTTCGACTAACAAGTTTCTGTCCTCAATAGTTTACAAAATTTCAATAATAAAAATTCACTTACAGCTTACAAAGGTTATGATTGATTAACGCGACAAACACAACAACCATTGACTGGAAGTCTGTTACGTTTTAAATCTTAAGAGGATAAACCGAACACAACTCAAGTGTAACAAAACAATCACGCAACTGGTAAATAGCTTAACCATTACAAGTGATTTCTCAGACTGCAGTAGTAAAACAAATATTTATAATTTTATGTAGTTAACTAAGACAGTTAGTTATAATAACTCCTAACTTGGCTTTACATAGGTGACCAAAACTGTGTCAATTGGTTACATAAAGTTATCACAGAAAACTGTGAGCAAAATAAATAACATAATATTATCTACGTAATTACTTTACATAAATATTGTATTCAGCGTGCGTGAATAATTTAAATATCTGCATAAGTACAAAATTACTGTCTGCGAACCATTAACAATGTGTAACATTACTTATTAATTTCAATATGTGCAGTAAAAGATCATAATTATTGGCAGTTATAAAAATATTGGATTAGTCAATTATATCAACGATATGTATAAATTGTATAACACAATAAGAAGGTGGCATTACACATTTAATTTACGTTTATCCACTAATCTACGCTAATATAATAAAGAGAAAATATTTGTATTTTTGTAGGTAATGAATAAACTCAAAAACTCCTAAACCGATTTTAAAAATTCTTGTTGAAAGGAATATTACTGAGTAGCTTAAGCTGTATTTTATAAAGATATCATGCGGGCGAAGACGCCGGCGGAATGAGAAAATACATTACATTGTAACAACACTGGCATACAGCGCTATGCATACATCAGTTTTAAATATTGCACTATCATGTTCAAGCTAGAATAACATTATTATTTGTTATTTCTACAAATATACCATAAATAGAAATAACTTTATATAATATGATTGGAAAAACTATGCAAATATTTCATAATAAATATCTACTTAAAGTATTGAAGACTGCAAATATAAAAGAAGAAAAATTAATATTATCTGATTTCATAGATCTGATAATTAGAATTGTACCTACATTATTATATTAAAAAACAAATCTCTTAACAAGAAGCCTTACCCAAAACAGCAAACAATTATTTTTCAGCTATCAATAATTCTACTAATTAACCGTGTGGTTTGTTGGTGGTGGTGGTGCTACTGTTGATATCTTTTCATCTTTCTTTCCATTTTTTTCTTTTTCTTCTCATCTTGTTCTGTGTCTAGTGGGGCCTCTTGGAAGAACCAGGGGCCGAGTATATTGGTCCATAGCAGCCAGAATGCGCGCGCTGGCAGGAGCAGTAGCAACAGCCAGAAGTAGTTAGATACTGCAGCGAGGACATGAGTTATCGATGATAGTATCACAATGTCTTTCACGTGTCTGAAAAAGAAACATTGTATAATGCGTAAGCACAACTGCCAATTAATTATAAAGTAATCGCATAAACGTAATGAAAAACAAAAAAAAAAAAAAATTGATGATCATATTATGTTTATAGGTAGGTACAGTGTTTGCTAAGCTGTTTTGTTATTATTTATATACCTTTGCTGTGCTGCAATGCGTTCGCTAGCTGTGAATTTACCACCATCTTTCTTTACCAAAAAACTATAAAACCCGGTACCCTTATCAATAAATGCTGTAAGTTAGGATTTGCATATTCCCAAAAAGGGATTATTTTGGTTACACTTACAATCTACTTGATAAAAATCTTAAATTAATTTATTCATCTCCATCTATAGATAGTGCAATCCACGACGACGCGCCCCACTCCGCTACGCTCCGTACTAAAGTACAGCTTACAGTACAGTAATCACAGACTGGGGCGCGTGGTAGTGGATTGCATTATCTGTATATACTAATCACAGCCTAATGTAAGTGAGCATATCTAAAGGGGTTCAATAGCATATGAAAGTTCGTCATTTTTGCCAATATAAAATCCCATGGTACATCCACATGGATCATTTACTTATAAAAAAATCATTCATACACTTACAGACAACGCGCAGCCTATACCCACTGACTGGGTCTAGAAGTATGGAATTTTGCACAAGAGTTCCATAAAAATGAAAGTGAGCACAAAGTAAAAATTAAAAATTAATTATATTGGCACATAGCTTGTAAATATAAAGAATACTTCATAAGTTGTAAGTGAGCATATCTAAAGGGGTTCAATAGCATATGAAAGTTCGTCATTTTTGCCAATATAAAATCCCATGGTACATCCACATGGATCATTTACTTATAAAAAATTCATTCATACACTTACAGACAACGCGCAGCCTATACCCACTGACTGGGTCTAGAAGTATGGAATTTTGCACAAGAGTTCCATAAAAATGAAAGTGAGCACAAAGTAAAAATTAAAAATTAATTATATTGGCACATAGCTTGTAAATATAAAGAATACTTCATAAGTTTGTTCCTTAGTATGAGGGATGTCTAAAGTTATGACTTCGTTTTGGTGTACTAAGTAAATGGTTCAGAAATATTTCAGTGCAATGAATGAATATGTAATTACATAATTATGGCTTTTTATTTTGCTAACCAATTGAAACATTTATGATATAACAGGCACCAAATGATGCCAATACAGAAATATATCTGATATTTTGTTTTTTATCAGTTCCATATTTAGACTGATAAATTATTTAGTTTTAATACATAAATATGTAGGTATATAATAAAAAAAAGAGTTACTACTTACTCGCCCATGCCACCCTCCATATTCAAATCAAGACCAGGGTCAATAAGTTGGCTGTTTTCTGAATATGTAGGACGACTGATGTATCTCATCATTTGGTAACACCCAAGATATATTGATAAAACAAGAATGTTTAAGAACTGAAAAGGAAATTAAAGTAATGTATAAGTAGAGAAAAATAATACTGAACTTCTGCAATATTCTATAGTTAATTAGGCAGATAACTTACAATAATTCCAGCTGTTAAGTTGTCCCAAAAAAAGCCAATGGAGACAACTCCATAGGCTGCAGTTGCTCCAAGTGCCATTATGCGGTAAAAGCTAATAGTCGAGACATTCTCCATTAAAATCTGTTTAGCACCTTTGGTAGGGGCTTTTCCTTTTGGAGGCTGAAATAGTAATTTGATGAAAAAAAATTATGATAATCTGTATGGACATGTATCTACATAGGTATATGATCATTTATTGTCATTCTTCTTTTGCCTGCCCTGGTCCCATGTTACTAGGGGTTGGCATAGTATGTTTTTTCTTTTGTACTCCCCATTATCATTCAATTCTGTTTCTTCACGCAATCCTTTCATAATTATTATTGTACTAAAGGGATCCATCGGGCACTCTACGCTCTATGCCCCAAAAATAAGATCAGTTTCCAGAAAATAACAGGTTTTCTAACAGGAACCACATTCTGTTCCTTTTTTTCCTATTACAAAGAAAGTCTGATCACCCAGGCTGCAATTTCATTTCATAGTCACTTAGAGTGACCCGTCATATTTTGATTATGGACCTTTCTATTATATGTTGGTCATTTGAAACAATGGGTTCATCGTAGGTATTTGATATGAATGTGTTAAAAAAAAAGCCGCATTGGATTATATGGGTTCATTGAATAATTAAAAGATAATATAGAAAAAATGCTCAATCATCTCAAATAAATTAAATCATACCATTATGTACTAAATTGCTTACCGGAGCCATTTTTAGTTAGATCAAACACGAGGTAAAAGGATATTTATGTTATCTAATTATTCAATTTGAATGAAGTCTAACATAACAAAATAATAAAATCAGACGAATTCGTAGAGCCGTGCCAACGCAGACCTTTTGGTTTCATCATTTCGGTCCGTGCTTCGATTTCGATTCACGGACGTCGACGATGATGACGTCGTATCGTAAATGTCAATTTTCTTTTTCTAGTGTTTCTTTGACACTACGTCTTTTTATACTCAACAACAAATACATTTTTAGTAACAAAAAATCTAGTTTGCTTTTTCCTGATTTTTGATATTTTCAAGAAAAACCAAACCAAAGTATATAGGTACAGAAAGGGTAGGTACGTATCTTAGTAGATAAGTATTACAAAACCATCATGCATCATGCTTTTATGTATGTACTGTAGGATTTAGAAGACACAGACATATTTTCACGCGTATTTTTTGCGGGACCATGCTGATAATAAATAGAAATGTCTGCGGTAAGTCGTGATGACTGATAAGTAGTATCTCTAAGTAGTCTGTGCTGGTGGATGACTGTATTCATAATTGCCCGTGAAATTTAGTGTAAAATGTACGTCTTGGTGTACTAGATGGCGCTGGAAGGAAGGTGTTGTGATATTTCGCACAGACTACATAAAGAAGAAGTGGTCTGTCACAGGTAAAATTAGAAACCTGTTTCACCTGTTCCAGCTCCAGGGAAATAACAGTTCTAATATCCAGTTCTGAAATAACAGCCTGTTACATTGGAACCAAAGATTCTTTGATTGCAACAGATTTAGAATATAGTAACTGTGCATCCGAATAGGTTAACAACAGTGACAGGCAGGCAACAGATGCTATCTCTTTTACAATCAGTCAGAAGAGAAAAAAGCTTGTTCCAAACTGTAATTTTCGTTTGTATCTCTTTCAAACAATAGAGAAGAGCTTGTTATATTACACAAATACACATACCAATTACGGCAATGTCGGTAATGTTTTAATTTCGTCAGTTAAAGTAGTTTGTGGATCGTGTAGAACAGGTGAAACAGGCAGAAACTGTTTTTTCGGTTTTGAGATATCTGTTCTATGTTGCATGTTTTAAAAACCTGATTTTTATTAACTGTTTCGATAAATACGCCTCACTCCTAGTCATAATATAGTTATTAAGATACTACAGATCCTTCACTATCTGTCCTTTGCCGTCATGTTGGCAACATTGCTATTTGCATGTCAAACTTAGTTTCTATCCGTGCGTTTGCACTGGCGAAACATTCACAACAAAACATGTTTCTGTCAAAGTTCCATACAATATTTGTCAGGAACTAGAGATTTATACATGTTTTGTTGTGATGTTTCGCCAGTGCAAACGCACAGTATCAATGACTTTTATGATTTTTATGTCAATGTCTAGCCCCTATTACAATACCTACCACAGAGTACCTACTGTACGAACATCAGCGCTGTACAGTGCCACAGACTACATAGAGATTATACAGTGCCAGTGCGTTCCTTGGTGCGTTCATTCATCAGAACCACAGAGCATACAAATATCAGAACTTGTCTTTGGTCTGTCAGTCGCCATAATTTTTAGCTACACTATGAAATTGCCGTTTTATTGTTATAGGTACTTCGAATTGACAGAACCTTCATGGTTTGAAATTTTTGATTGAATAGAAGCGCCACGGTGTCCTCACCTTCCGCCTGACGCAGGTCCTCACCGGATACGGTTGTATTGGGAGGTTCCTGTTTTGGATAAGGCTGGAGGAAACGCCCGGGTGTCATCACTTCGTGGATAGCCCGGAGGACACGGTGGAACATACGGTGGAGGTCTGCCCGGCTTGGGCAGAGCACCGCCGTGTCCTCGTGGAGGCGATCGGTGGCGGGGATCTTTCGCGTCCGGCCCTGATCCAGGCCATGGTACGGAGCGAGAGGGCATGGGAGGCCGTCACCTCCTTCTGCGAAGCAGTAATGCTCGCGAAGGAGGAGGCAGAACGCGTGAGGGAGAGGCAAAATCGCGCCCTCACGCCCCTAGTCACCGCAGGAGGATACGCCCTGGGCGTCGGGAATCGATAGCCTATTCCCGGCCACCGTAGGCCCGTGGAGCGGGAGGGCGTGTCAGACTCTTACTGACTAAAACCCACCCGTGTTCCTTCTCTTGCCTGTGAAATGCCAGGGGGCCACGGTATCCCTTTCGGACTTTCCCGCAACCCCGGCAGGATACCATCCTGACAATGCACAGGCAACAGAAGGAACACGGGTGGGTTTTAGTCAGTAAGTCTGACACGCCCTCCCGCTCCACCCAGAGCGGGAGAAGTCATTTAATGATTTACCACCCAAAAAAAAAAGGTTATCCCTGGCATACAATAATTTTGAGTAGAATAACACAGGTTGTTACTAATTAATGTCCCTAAATTAATAATAAACCTCTTTCTATACTATCTGATAACTTATCTGAATGATAACAATCATGACTACTAAATGTTGGACAACTACCAATCTTAGGCTGTACCACTTGAGATAGATCTTGTACTAAACCAGATACCTACATCTTGGTGGAGGATACAGTCTTGAGACTCAGTCTGGGACGGGTCCTCCGTTGCCTCAGACTGGACAGCATCAGGGTTTGAAACCTGACAAGTACACTGACACATAACTAACTCACTAGTAGCAAGTATATGTGCTTGAATTTGGTTTTGAGAACCCACATATTTAATGTAAAGGGAACTAAGTCTGCCCTCAAGAATCTGTATGTCAGACTGTAAGCGCTGTGTATCAATTTCATAGATTTTTTTGCTGTCATTTGATTTGATAATTATTTCATTTATTGATTAGATCAACATGTTCTTTTCTCCGTGGAATATTTTTGGAAAAGTGTTTCTGTTGTTTCCTAATTTGATTGCATTTTTAAATTATTCTATTCAGTTTTGCATATTTTTTCATTCTCTTATGATTAACTTATAATCAGTTTCAGCAAGTAAGCTCAATTGTTACTATGGAATAAGGGTTACAATTAGTATTAAATAATTCATCTTATAAGTGGTTAGTTTGTTTAACCTGAGTAGGTACATACTTTTTCTTTCTTTAACTGGATAATACGACTATTAGCATGACTTAATTCGTTGTCAAGGTCCCTAACTTTGCTTAATGCCTCCTCGTACAAGTTACTACAGTTGCTGAAACCATCCGTGACCACCTTCAGTTGATCGCGATCATCAACAACTTTCAGATATTGCTGATACATCAGCAATATAATGCCGTACTAGTGTAAGCCTTCCTAGTTATTGTTCATTTTTGTAACAAAAACTCGTCTTTGAGCGGCGATAGATAGTCACTTGGCCAGCCGCATGCGGGTAGACCAGGTAGGTACGTATCAGGAGGGCCGTACACCTACCAAATACTGAATCAGCTTTCCTAGCGTTATATATAGTTACCAAAGGGTTCATATCACAATATCCTATCTTATCTTACCCGCTGCGCTGCACCATCACACCACATACAATACGGCCGATATAACTTGGCAGTTCTGTACATAGTCACTACGAACGTTCACGCATGTCCTCTCACTCACACATGCCTCATGTCACCATTTGGTCCCTAAAAAATGTTACTATGCAGCCGTCTGCGCGAAGTTCGGAACTGCCAAGTTACATCGGCCGTATTGTAGTTTCGTACTTATGTAGTTCAGCTTCACCGCTTAGCTACGTCGTACTTCTCTGGTGAAACTTCTAGCTGAAAACAGTGTTAACTGTCCGCCTGTCTGTAGGTATCTACCGCTGGTGTTCAAAGGAAAATGAATGTTCAAAGGAGGAAGCGGCTAACTAACTTTAATATATAAGATAAACAAGTTGTTACGAAATCAGCTGGTGCTCGTATGGTACACTTGCTAAAAAGGTAACTGCGCAAGTTTACGTGCGGCCGCTCCAAGAGGTCACTTTCTTTGTTACATAAAGTTTTGGTATGTGTGTGCGCTACACATACTCATTATTCCAAGTTCAGAATGATAACATACATTCAAATAGGTATAATAAACTACGAACGACGCGTAAGTAGGTAGGTAGGTATTAGGTACTATAAAAGTTTCGATAGTTATTAAGCGTAATGATAATGATCTTACACAATTAAATATTCGGAATACCGTAATTTATTGATTGTGGATTTATTTCCAATTAAAATCTTCACTCTCCAGTAGTTTATCTGTCTGACTAATGACTTGGAAAAACGAAGTGATGGATTCAATAATGCTATTTTTACCCAACTATGGCGAACCAAAAAGAGAGGTTAGGTATGATTTTGACCCATGTATGTACGTGGGTATGTATGTTCATCTTTCCCTCCTAACTTCTAAACTACTTATCATAATTTGACAAATGAGGTATCGCTGGAAGCGTCTTGATCGTCCGCTGTATGTGCCGTCACATAGAATATGACACCCTCTAGAGGTTTAAAGTCATTTGCTGTGTCGTGATTGCTGCAACTATTCAACACCTATTTGGAAACAGCTTCAATACCCCGTCTCTGGAGATAAACAAAGATCTTAGCTATTCCGAAGTCAGGTAAAACAACAGACGATCCAAAACACATTCGTCCAATATCTCTGATCTGCCTCAGATACAAACTATTTGAGAGACTGCTGCTGAACCGACTAACGATTGTTATTGACCCGAAGTTAATTCCGGAGCAAGCTGGTTTGAGACCCCTCAAGTCTTGCTGCAATCAGACTCTCAATTCTTGCAAGCGTGAAACACATTGAGGATGGTTTCATCGAGATAGGAAATGGTCATATATTTTGTCAGATACCTACGTACGATACAGTCAACCTTAAGCGGTTGTTGTGGAAGGTGGAGTCATTGATCAGCGATCAGAATTTTATTCAAATACTCCGAGAACTTCCATCTTCTTTCGGAAAATAGTCGTTGGAGAGCATAGAAAAACGCCCTATCCCAAACTAGCGTCCTGGCAAGGCTCCTTTTTAATATTTACCAAAGTCCAACAATCTAGTCCGAACACGTCCCGCTTCCTTTATGCAGACGACCTTGCCCTCACCTCCTAAGCAACTACCTTTGAGGAGGTTGAGGTCCACTTGTTAAACCCTCTTGGTGACTAAGCCACGTACTAGCTCATTAACTTAATCAAGCCTAGTCCGAGCAAAACCTTAGTCTTGCATGTTTCATCTCCGCAATAAGGAAGTGGGTCGAAAACATTACATCATTTGGGGTGGAGTGTCCATCGAGCACAACTCCCCTAAATATCTTGGTGTTACTCTGTCCGATCTTTAGCATTCAGCAAAAACTGCAAGAAAATCAAGCAGAAGTTGCACTCTCGCAGCAGTCTTCTTCAGCGACTAGTTTCATCGAAGTGGGGTGCTTCGCCTGACGTTATGCGGACTATTGGGCTGGCTCTATCTTTTTCTGCGGGTGAATTCGTTTGCGTCGTGTGGAGTCGATCTGCCCATGCAAAGTTAGTGGCTACAGCTTTGAATGAAACGTCTTAACTGATCGTCTAAAACCGACACTGTATGCCGTACCAAATGCTGTATCCACTAGCAGGAATTGCGCCACCAGAAGTACGCAGAACGGTAAAAATGGTCACCGATACAGGACACCCTATGCACGACAACATCTTTGTGCCACAAATGATGTTAAGAACAAAACAGTTTTTTAAAGTGAGTGGTATGACTACTCACTGGCGAATGATCAAAAGAAAAACTGAAGCTATGGTGAGACAGTGCCTTATCCATAAAATTCGTTCCACCTGTTAAAGATCTGCCACCTGGACACTAGCTGTATTGGCTAACCTGGAAGTCTTTAAACATATTCCGGACCCAGGTTGGCCGAAGCAAGAAAAGCCTGTTCAGACGGAATCGTCTATGCGACTCCGCCTTGGAGTGTAAATGTGGTGCAGACAAACGATGAGACACTTAATATTGTGTCCTGTGTCGTGTCGTCTGCATCTGTCTGCGTCTGTGTTACAGGAGCTGATGGCGTCAAACACGGAGCCCAATTCTGGGCCGAGTCCATTAGGTTGCCATCAACACTAAGATGAAGACAATCCATGATAAAACTTACAACAAACACTTCTAAAACACGAAATTTATATTCTGTTTAATTAACCTTAATTTAAAACAATGTATACCTATTTAGGAATCGATACTTTATAATAATGGGTAACAGTGTAAACCACAGATTTAGAGTCGAAATCTGTGGAGTAAACGTTGCGGACTGTCGACGGATTCAGCGAACCAAAACATTAAAAAAATCAAGTCACATGACTGTTATGGCTGAGTTCGTACATTGGAGTTTTGACCGAAAATATTTGAAAATACGCCTGTGTGGGCCTGGGCCAGCCACTCAGAAGGTCCGGAGAAGTTCGGCTTAGAAACGTGCCGCCTCGCTAGAAAGAATGTGAGGTTATTTGGGGGTTCTAGAGGGTCCCCTGAACCCTCCACAACAATTTTTTTTGTCGGAATTTACGAAAACAATTTTTTTTTAGGTAACTTTAATAAAATACTTATCTTCGGATGCAAGAGCGAGCCTAGCGAGCCAAAACGAGCCTCCGTCACTTCCTTGAGTTTTTGAATTTAGTAGTAAATTTGCCGATTTTGTAGGCCCAATCTTGTAATTTGTTGTAAAACCCTTAAAAAGTTACAGGACGAAGTACGCTTGTTATGTTTAAAGTTTCTAAAATTATAATTACGACCCATTTACATACTATTTTAAAGTAGTAGACAGCCAAGAAGCTAGACAGGGTAATTATGTAGCACAGGTCGAATAGTCACATTTTTTTCAGTATGTTCGCTAGACAGTCTTCCGTCCTGACAGTTTAAGTTTCTTTGCACTCCGGGCTTTTGCGTAGTAGAATCTTGAAATTTGAAATCCAGCAAAATTTGAATCTATTCTATCTTTTTGGCAAAGTCTCGAGACTGCAGGAATAATTTCTTCATTGATCTGGGAAGATATTCGTCGACATATTATATCGGTTTCTTATCGGCGCATATGCCAACTACTTTTATATTGTTTATATAAATATTGTTGAAGTTGCGAGCTGCCGACAGGTAGTTGGTTTTAGTGTGCACAGAAGAAAACTCGGTCACAATAGTTTTGTTCGTCCCAGGTTTGGCTGGTAAACGATATATATCGCGTATTTCGGACGCTGATACTACAAAGTTGATAGTTTCCCGATCGGAGACACAATGTTGATCATCTCCTCGACTGATTCGTTTTCGTTGTTTGGGACATTTCTAATTTCGACAGCAGATGACCTTGAACTCAGTTTGATATCTTGAAGTTGCCTCTCGAACTTGTTGATTGTTTCAGAATTTTTCTCTCGGGTCCAGGGTCCGGCAAGCATCAGGTCCTTATAGTGATTGTACATATATTCCATCGAATTCTCAATTTCTGAGTTTGCTTTTTGTATTTGATGCACTTTTTCCTTGACATCAGACATTTCAGAGAATGGCAAACATAACTTCTTGTTGTATTTTCATAGTGGTCAAAGTATCTAGTCATAATAAGATCAAGTGAGACATTGCTCGAGGATTCATGTTTGTTAGTTAACGATTCCATGCGCGGCCGCTTAGTGCTAAATATTAGTGCTAAGTATTGATAATCTATTTAATCAACTACCGTACATAATATTTTCTATAGACTGTCAGGATTGAGGATCCACAACGTCCTGTAACTTTTTAAGCGTTTTACTACAATTTTCAAGATCGGGCCAACAAAATCACCTAATTAATACTAAATATTGGTAGTACCTACTCGCGTTTAAATATGAGATATGGCTCCTGAATCCATACGGACACAAAATGTGTCCCCTATGAACTGGTGGAGGGGGGGATGACTTGCCCTCTTCTTCTCCTCCCCTTCCACCTCCCTATACATTACATTTATCATCCTTTTTATATGAGATATATGCGCCCTACCAGAGGATCGAACCCAAGACCACACTCAGCAGTCACGCTTGCGACCAATAGACCAACGAGGCAACTTTGGTTTACATAATATATACCTTATGTACACGGGCTTAGATATATTAAACCGGTTGTAATCATTCCGTTATGCACTTATAGACTTATAGTACCTTCATATTTTAATGAATTTAAAGTTATACAATTAGAAATTATAAAAATGTGAGGCCCTCAGGCTTAAGGCTAGTTAAACGTGATGTGTATACTTTCTCTGCACAGTTATTACTTAGTACCTACTATGATATTAAGTACGGGCAATATTATACATATATGTTTCCGTATTTAATAGAAATCTTCATCATGTGTGGGGTTTTTCTTATTCAATATCATTACATAACTGTTCTAACAATTATAAAATCTAGCAAAATAATATTATCTCCGGGATTTTGTTATCCCTTAGTAAGGAGCGAGCCTGTGTTAAAGCTAGAAAGTAAATTAGAGTGGAAATAGGGTAAATTGATACTGAAGAATCTAAAAAAGTAATTTAAAAGGGGGGGCGTGTTGTTTCCCCCCTTTTTTTGGGTGGGAAATAATGTCCCCTTGCCCGATTATGTATGTGCACTATGTCTCGAAGTGGGAAAATAATTCCCTTTGCCTGTTTAGGATACGGACTTTTGCCCTAGTTTTGTTGTTATTCAGACACTAGTATTTCCCCTGGTTTCGATTGTTACTTTTATGAAGAAGAGAAAAAAATTCTAATGAACTTTAATTTTATTTACTTACATAAATAAATATTGCAATGCATGCTAAATTAGAAGCGGTATTGCAATTACATTTTTATTACAAGAATACAACTATTCTTGAGAAAAAGCCTCATGATATAATTTAAAACATTTCTTTGCACATAGTGCAACTTGGCACGTAGGTCACCATAATATCTTTGTCCTTTTCTCTTCTTTCTTCGTGCTGCAAAATCGGCATATTTTGTAAGTATTGAAACTTCTATTTATAGGTACAGGGTGATTGGAAGCTGGGTGCAAAGCTTTAAGGCGAAGATAGTACAGACAATTTAGAACCATTTAAGCCATGGTTATCTTAGACGAAGTCTTACTAATTTTTTTTAACCTATTTTTTATGTTGTTTTTCTAATATTCCCGAAATTTTAACTAAACTGCTTGTTTATGGCAAAATTGAATAATAAATGAATTAATTTTTATTTTATTTAATTATTTTATAAAAACGCATGAGTATCTTTAATTCCCCATATTTAACTCTTTTTTATGTCTTTTTACATAATACAAGCAACGAGCAAGCCATACCTAGGTATCTGCCAAACAAAGCCGCATTATACAATAATACCTAGTTTCCAATATCCGTAACAGAACAGGTACTTTTAAAATTAATGCAGTCGTGAATGATCAAGTTACGAATGCTTTACAAATGGACCGAATAGCTTCTGAATATTAACGAAATTCCTTCTTTGAAAGGCATAGGATCAATTAGGCGTAAATGGCGTACCTACGCGGTCATCGCAGAGTAATGACGATGATATTAATAAACTAGGTACTGCAGGCCCGACGTGGTTTCTGTGGAAAATTGCGTTCGGCGGAATATGATCCGGGATTTCACAAGCCTTTATGATATTGATTTTAGAGTCGTAGGTAATTTACGCAATCGATACTGATGAAACGAAATAATGACTCTCTTGCCATGAAATATGAAATGTGTCCACTCAACTACTTAGTTGGGTACATACCTATTTGATTTCAATAAACAGCAGGTTCAGTATACATCTTCAATTATTGTGATTTTATAAATGTTTCAAAATATGGAATAGGATGAATCCTTTTAACGAGGAATTCGGTCGAACCGGAATCGATATTTTAGAATATCCATTTTGGAAACCAGCTATAACACGTAACACATTTTCGTAGGTAAATCTCAATCAGCCTGTAATGTTCCCCTTCCCACTGACTGCCTCCTCTGTGTGAGAGGGAGTGGGCCGTAATTCACCACGCGGGCCCAGTGCGGGTTGGTAGATGTCACATGTTTCATCCTCACGATGTTTTCCTTCACCGTTTTGAGAGCAGTGGTGATGAAATAAATAACACAAAGTAAGGCGCCTGTCAGGGTTCGAACCTACGACCTACGTAGTCGTAAGTCGCGACCGTTGCCAACGTGCCACCACTGCTGAGCCACCCAGCTAAGTTTTTTTTTCGAGTTTCATTTTGACAGTTCAACAACATTCATTGCGATAAATACGTTGTTGAGCTGGTTTTTTCTTCGTGCTTATGACGCAATGGATTAGCAAACTGTTTCAAAATAATTCAGATTGTGATTGATCGTGTATTACCTATGCATTTATGGTACAGTTCGGTTTCCATGGATGATTAAGTAACAGGTATTCATGTGAGCTGAGAGCGACAAACTGCGATTCAATCTATTTGAACGACCTTTTAGTGTGGCGGGGTGTCTGTGGGTTCTCGTGTTTATAGGTACTGGTTGCTCGTTGCCTCTTTTGGCGAACGTGCCAACCGAAATACTCACCCATTGTTAACAACAGCGCCATTATGTTCCACACTATCTTATTTCAGAACAGAAATGTAATTAACCTGTAAATACACTTAATAAAACAATAGTGGCTTTGTTTATATAATGATACAAACTCGTTTTGTTGTATAATCTTTCAGCCATTAGCATTTGGCCTTTTTATGTGAGATAAGATGTAATAATTTTATGAATGAATAGTGTGCGAAGGTAAAATATGAAGGTGGAAAATTCAAAACAATAGGTTTTACGTAAGAATAGGTACTTACCTATACCTGTCTGTTATCAGACTTATCAGGTAGGTACGCTGATCCATCTTAGAGGAACTCTTTTATTTTACGATTCTCGGATCTAGGAACTCCTATGCACCGGATTGTTTCTTTAAAACGTTCAGTGCCGGGAGCCCTCCTGGAGGGTTCAATCAAATCGCATATGGGATGCCGGGAGCTCTCGCGGAGGGCTCATTTTAAATCTTACGTTTTTTTTAGCGAATGCAGCATTATAAACTGTGAAATTAAAATCAATTTTTAACAAGAAATGGATCTGGTACACTTGCGTGAAAGACTTTTCCGCGAAAGACACTTGTGGGAATACAAATGGCTATTTGTGCGAAAGACATTGCGCGAATCCACTTTCGCGAAAGGACAGCTGCGCGAAAAAGTTATGGAAATGAGATTTCTTCATAACATCACGCGTGTATTCTTTCTAAGAGTTAGGGCAGGAGTGTATGCTGTGAATAATACACCCGTAACTTGCCAGTTAGGTCCAGCAAAAATTTTAGGTAACGCTATCTTGAATTTTGATTTTTCCCCCATTTTCGTTGTCCTAGGGCCATCGAAAAGCTTAAATACAACACCCATGACGAAAAAGTTAAAAATAATGGTTGGCGCCATCTTTAATTTTGATTTTGATCATTACTGTTGTCAGCGCCCTCGAAAACCATGAAAACGATAAATAACTAGTTAGTAAAAAGAAACTAAAAAGAAAAAAAAGGTACCTACTATCGAAGAACTTGCACTTGAAAGGTACTATTGAAGAATGCTGTTTTGATGAAATAAACAATTTGTTTTGATTTGATTTTTGAACTTCATAACTAAGCAGTTTCAAAACAAAATCCCGTGAACACGATAACCACATCTGTTACCGCCCCAGTTCTATAGTGGCCGAGCGCTGCAAGCAGAAATAGTCCTTACGTTACGGTGTTTAGATATAAACTTAAACGATAGTACAGTAAAAAACTACGACAAAAACTATTGACGCCTAATTGGACTATTTACTTCCACTCTGCCTGTAACCTGTTGAATTGTGGGTGTACTATTTACAGCATATACCTCTTTTTTTTCCTCGTGGTTGTCCTCCACACGGTGCGGGCGAAGAGGTCTGTCGGACTCCTACTGACTAAAATCCACCGCGGTGTTTCCTTCCCACACTTTGGACCGGGTATCAAGAGATCTTATGCGCTTCCATGATCCCCGACTGGTCGCCCGCTTTTGCGGGCCATTTCATGCCCGCGGGGGGAGTGAGGTGTGAGACTCTCCTTGCGACGTCAAATTGGGGTGCGCGTGGAACACTGCGCGCCACCGCCTCAGGTCCTGCTTGATGGCGGGCGGCAGACGTCTTCGAGTCCACCGTCTCTCCGGACCTGTTTACGGGGGCTGGAAGAGAGCGTGGTCCGCCCTCCGCCGACGCCCGGTCAGCCTACTACGGATCAGGAGAGTGGTCTCAATCTCTCTCTCCCTTTACAGCATATACTCCTGCTCTAACCTTTTGATAGAATGCAGTCGTGATTGTTAGGAAGAAAATCTCATTTCCGCAACTTTTTCGCGCAACTGTTCTTTCGCGAAAGTGAATTCGCGCATGTGTATTTCACGGAAGTGGATCCGCGCAAGTGTGTTTCGCGCAAGTGGATTCGCTCAAGTGTGTTTCGCGCAAGTGGATTCGTGCAAGTGTGTTTCGCGGAAATATCTTTTCGCGTAAGTGTCTCTTCGCGCAAAAGTCCGATCAAAAACAAATCAAAACATTTTATTTCACGTAAACCTACATAGGCACTTATGAAACGTCAGGAGCTAGGTGCACGGTTCCAAGTGGTCCTTTCCTATGGAGAATAGCCGGCAAGAAACTCCACAGTTACTCTTTTAATAATAATTGGCTTTTACTATATTTTCAAATGACAGTGTTAATAGGTATCTATGGGAGACCAGTGTAGGCCATTCAACAAGTACCAGGTACTTAACAAAATAGTAAATGGTCAACAAATCTACAGCCCACTAAGCCTACATAGTTCTCACATTCACAAAATAAAAAATAATCTATATTAAAGATAAATTTAAAAAAAACCGGCCAGGTGCGAGTCGGACTCACGCACGAAGGGTTCCGTATTATCGTTCATTATCTATAAAAACGGCAAAAAAATCATGACTGATGTATGGGAGCCCCCTTATATATTTATTTTATTCTGTTTTTAGTATTTGTTGCTATAGCGACAACAGAAATACATCATCTGTGAAAATTTCAACTGTCTATCACGGTACATGAGATAGGTACAGCCTGGTGACAGACGGACAGACAGCGAAGTCTTAGTAATAGGGTTCCGTTTTTACCCTTTGGGTTCGGAACCCTAAAAAATAAAAATCTGTTTAAACTAAATGACTTGATTTCCAACTGTAACACATCTGAATAATTATCATGTCCACAAAAGCCAATAATAAAGAGTTAAAATTAAATTGTAGGTATATGCCTAATGTTAAATAATAAGATGATTATGTCAAGGAAGACGGTAAAAAATAAACATGGTAATTTGGGAGCAGTTATCAGACTCTTAGAATTTTGCCGTTTCTGAGGTACCAGGGAAGCCACATTTGCAGAAGGAATTATCGCCAAACTTCCTTGTCTTCAACGTAGTCTTTAATTTTATAATAGGCTTGCTATGCTTTTTTGATAAGGACACGTTTGATGTGGGTTTTTAACTTTCCATCACTAAGTTCTGTAACCGACCTTGGCAACTCGTTATAAAAGTAAAAACCGTTTATAAGAAATGACTTGCTTGTTTTAGTTATTATCATAAAATTTCATACGTGTATTTATATTATGTAAATAGCTTATAATTTTGAAAAGTCCTAAGTTTTTGCGAACATAAAAAATACCTTCCTCAAAATTACCCGTATCAGCTTACCCGCATTCCTGTCCTCTGTCCACAGCACTGAAAAGTTGACCGGGAAAATTTTAGCCCCCTGCCTGGGTGACGGAATAATCTTATTAATATGTCCACCAATACTGCTGAACATACCCGCCTGCTGGCTGGGTGAGTGGGAGTCGGGCCCCGGCTTCAGGCGCTACCAGGAAAAATCTAAGTATTTTCAGTAAAATAGGTGATAGACACAATTATAGGACTAGAAATAGGGACCAATTAGTTCAACCGGGTTTCAGACTGGCTAAAGTAGACTCATCTTTCATGGGGTACTGTGTAAAATGTTACAATAAAATACCTCCTCACATACTCCAATTGAATGAAACGAAATTTAAATCTTGCATAAAACGCACACTATGCTGCCAAGCATATTATAAGTTGGGGGATTACATCGCTGACAAAAATGCTTGGCTCAACGCTGGTGCAGCTCCACAAGGGCGCATAAACTAATTGATTAGCATTGGAAAATAATGTTGGAGCTGCTGAAGATTGAAAAACTATATTTATTTACATTGTATAAATTCAATCTCTTAGTATTATTTAATTGCATTGCACATATGTGAGCACTGTTTACCTACTTTAAATCTACCATTTACTGAGTACGTCTTTCAATGACTTGAATGTGCCCTGGCGGCTGAGAGTATGTCATGCTCACTCAAATGTCTCGCTGGTGGTGGCGTGTGTGTTGGATCATTAAGTTCCCTTCAAAATGGTTGAGCTAAATGATGCTGATCCATGCGTCATGTTCGTGAACGGGCGCCGTCAGTGGGGACTGGTCATCTCTTAGCTGCGATGGCTTATTTTAATTATTTTTGTTTTTATATTTTTATTATGGTCGCTTTTAACGTGCACGATTTACTACATTGTTCTCACATGTATAATTTCAACATGAATGATGTAACCAATGTTTTGTAACAATATTCTAATTTAAAAGAGTGTCCATGGAGTTTCTTGCCCGTTCTTCTCCATAGGAACCTACTACGCTTTGGAATGGGCAACTAGCTTCATCTTTCTGACTGACCGACCCCTTGACAATTCAAAAGTACCTGTAATTGGTTTATTTGGAAAAAATGATTTGAGTTTGAGTTGACCGTTACCCGGGTGATACCACCTTCCAGCTCGCTACCTGTCTGCGTCTTGGCGCTCCTTGTGTGGCTCTGCGTCGCTGCCAATGCGGTGAAGGTGTCGACTGTCTCGGACACCCTGGCATATCCTGGAGTAAGAGCGCAGGCCGGATAGCACGGCACGCCAGCATCAATGACATCATGCGTTGCCGGAGTGCCAGCTGTTTTAGAACCCAATGGCTTGGCACGTGACGATGGGAAGAGACCATACGGAATTGCCATAATGCCTTGGAAGGTAGGAAGGTCTTTGGTGTGGGATGCAACGTGTGTCGACACCCTTGCGCCATCCCATCTTCCTAGCACGGCGGGCTGTGCTGGGGCTGCTGCTGCAGGTGCGGAAAACTCAAACGGCGCTAATACTCCAATCTTATTGGGACTTATATGTTTGAGCCTTTTGGGTTTGAAACACTGCCCGCCATGGGGTCCGAGTGCCCACTTAGTTTTTCAAGACGGGGGTGTTAAGAAAATATTTCTAGATAAACTTTCTAAGGTATAAAAAGACGGCGAAGTCAGTAGGTATATCAATTTCTTTGAATTTGTTCCTAAACGACTCGCGAGGACTCATTTTATAGATCACGCGGAATGCTCTCTTATGTAAAATGAAAATTGAATCTACGTCAACTGCCAATCCTCACAGCAGAACGCCTGTTTACAATAAAGCGAGCATGTTTACCCAAAAAACAAGTTTTGTTATTTTCACCCATTTTTTCAACAGTTTTTAAATACTATGAAATCACAAAATAAATGTTTCATATTTCAGTTATCGTATGTCTATTGTCTCCGCTCTCCCCCAAATAGAACAAAAATAACTATCGTCAATAAAAAATTGTATTACACCTAGTGTTAATTAAATAAAATACAATTTTCATTAAAAATTCTTATTTTTCGTCACGCAATAATAGGTAGGTCACTAGATATTTATTTTCAGGATATACTGTTATTGTTGCTATCAGATGTCAGATATTACAAATCATATGCGAGTACAGTAAGGCTCGCTCGTTTTTCGTCGCTCGAAGGCCTCTTCCTGTACAGAGAAGAAACGCTTTTGCGTGTTGGCGATTTCAGTCTTACATAAATCGGGGATTGCCTTTTTTCAGGTATCGAACAGCTGAACAGTGAACGGCGTGTTAATGGTGGAAACAATTTTTAATCAGTGTACTTATCTACCTACATACCACCAACTTATATTCCTTCTTACCTTTACAGTTAAAATTAAGCAGGTGCTCACGACGGTATAGCCATTGCGTTCTGCTGGACGCTGGAAAACGCTCGTTGCCACACCGCTTCAACTGGAGGCTAAATCCGCCACTTACTTGCATTAAAAGAGTAACATCATTATAAAACCCATGTTGAAAGTTCGCGGGTCACACAGCCTGATATAAAGATTACATAACTAGGTACCTAAATGCGGATCATTCAGAACAGGATGATTTGTGTCAATGCGAGATATTATTTACTCCCAATTGACAGGTTATTAATAAATTCCCCATAATTATAGTAACGGAATCTCCCTCATAATATTAGATTCTAAATATATTGTAGGTTTACGAACAAAGGGTGCAATTATTGCTTAGTTACCATTGTCTTACGGTAATGTCAAGCCGCTGGATGCAGGTCGCTTCTAACCGGCCGATTTGGAAATTATTGGGGGAGGCCTATGTTCAGCAGTGGACGTCCTATGGTTGAAATGATGATGATGATAATGAATGTCAAGCCGAGATGTGTGTGTGGATGAAAGCAAATACCTAAGTCTCAAAAGTTTTGAAAGTAAAACCAGTACGTATTTTGATATTACATAATATTTATTTCATTGGTTCCGCTAAACTTACATCTACCTATAATAAAACTTAACATTAATTAGCTAATCAACAACAAAACACATAGCATCAGTGGGTAGGTACAGACAACAAGCTCTCAGCATTCCTACGATCTACGACAACAAATACGAGTATAACACCAACACTTTAAAGCTTAGATATACCTACTATAAATAACGTTATCAAACATTTGAACTCTATTGTGGACTTGTATGAGAATTTGTACTGAGGGGCCTAGAAACAATCGCATCGCTGACTCGCAGTTTTCGCATGGCAATCCAAAATGTTAAACAAATGTCAAATTACCTAAATGAGAAGCCATGATGTGATAGTTCCTGTGCTCCGCTCGCTTCGCTATCCTTTGCCACGCCTGTGGTAGCTGCTTACAGTCTTCACTTTCATATGGCATTATAACGCTTTCTAGACAAGCACTTTTTAATCCGATTGCCGGATCTATCTATAATGAACATTTACACAAAAGCTTTTGATTTGGTTAAGTATAATAATAATTTATTCGGGGAATAACCATGACTTCAGTGTTTGCTTTGGTTCTTTTTTCTGTGGCGCTTGTGTCTGCGGCGCTACTTTAACAGATATTTTCTGGCTTTCTGCTGTATTGTGGTCGGTAATGTCGCTCCTGCCCCAGCCATGAGACTCGTGGTGGGACTCATGGTGGTGCTCGTGATGATCAGGTGAAGGGAACCATTCGGATATCCATACAGGCCTCCAGATTTTCTTCACACCTGGGACCCAAATCTCTTTCCACCCTGGCACCCAGATCTGCTTCCACGCTTCCTTCCATTCCAGTTTCTTGTCAGGCACCCAAATCAATTTCTTTGATGGCTTCCAGATTTGCTTCCAAGCTTCCTTCCAAACCAACTTTTTATCATCGACCCATATTTGTTTCTTTTCTGTTCTCCATATTTGCTTCCATTCGTCCTTCCATACCAATTTCTTGTCTGGGATCCAGATTTGCTTTTTGGCTGGCTTCCAGTATTTCTTCCAAAGAGGTTTCCAAACTAACTTTTTCTTCCACAGATCGTGAGATGTGTATTCCCATCCATCATGATCTTTTCCTAAATACTTTTCGCCAGGGACGCCAACTTTAACCCATTCGGGAACCCAGACCTTCTTCCACGCTGGAACCTGTATTTCCTTCCAGCCCGGTACCACGATGTCCTTGTATACTGGAACGGTAATTTTTTTCCAATCGGGAACTTTTACATCTTTCCAAGCAGGAACCTTTATTGGTTTCCATTCAGGTTTGTAGATTTTTTTCCAGTCAGGAACTTTAGTTTCTTTCCAGACAGCACGTTTAGTAGGTTTCCACACGGGCTTCCATATTTTTTTCCAGGATGGATTCCAGATTTGTTTCTTGGCTGGCTTCCAAATTTTCTTCCATCCAGGTTTCCAACTGAGCTTCTTCTTCCAGTAGCCAGGGTCGTGATGTTCATGGTGTTCGTGATGCTCCTCGTGGTGGTCGTCCTCGTGGTGCTCCTCGTGGATGGCGTGATGCTCAAGGTGGTCGTGGTGGTCATGTTCACCGAAGTCGTGCTGCTCGAGCTCCTCGTGGTGCTCGTGGTGCTCGTGGTGGTCGTGGTGCTCGATCACGTCGTGGTGGTCGTCGTGCGCGTGCAGGTCGTCATGGTCTTGGAACGGGTTGATGAGGTCGTGTGGCGGCGAGGGGTAGTCGTATCCGATACGCTTCTGAGCTGTGTACTGATTATCTTCCAACTGTAGCTGTGTTTGTTGATTTTGTGGTAATAATGCCTTTCCCGAAACTAGAGCGATTTGTAAAATTACCGCTAGGGTAATCTGAAACAAAGAAAAACTTTGTTAAAATTAGATCAATACAAATGAACGCAAAGCTTCCTAGAAAACGCACAGCATGAATATACATAATATCAAATTTATATAGAAAGAGCTTCAAAAAAAAATCGCATAGCTTTTTGTAACAATGACCATTGCATCCATTCCAAGATGCCATACCTCAACAATATACGGATATAACTGATCTTTAACATAATGTCTTGTATTGTCTTTAATAAAATAGATATAAGTTAAATTAATTCGGACCACAAATTATTACGTCAGTTCGCTTAAGTAGTTATGTGATTCACAAAAGGAAAGTGAGCATAAGACGACTAGTCTAAGAGAGGTGGGGGCGGGGGCCATTAGAACACGCTCCGGCTAATTCACAGGTGGAGCGGATCTAGGAAGCGAAGTTGAACTAGCTGCTAGCCGCCTGCCAGCGAGCATCTTGTACATGCTTTCTAGAACACTTAATGCTACTGGAAAATCTAGTTTCGAGAAAACTCATAAAAACCCAAGCCTTCGTCGTCTCATTACATCCCTAACAAGAACAATATTAAATTACATTATATTATCAATAATGTAATACCATTTTGTATGTAAAACCTGTTTATGAACAACCCGGATCCATCATGCTCAATGGTTATGTAAGAAATCGATGTTTTGAGAATACTAAAGTATGCCATGTATGGACTATGGCTTCTAGGTCAACCCAAACTGCAACTCATGGAGTGATGTAAGATTTAATTAAAATATAATAAATTATATCAAACTTTAAGGATATGTTTTTATGTATCAGAAACATTAATCTGCTGCATATGGTTTTAGAGAGCTACAACACCCACATAAAATGCCATATATACATTTTAGCGAGTCCAAAATAAGTTTACGTAAAGGACAGTGAAAATAAGATGAGAAAGTGAATGTACATCTGGTGCATTAGCATAGTTCACACATACGGCTAACTAATATAATAATACAATACGACATTTGGCCGACATGATGCAACAGCCTACACAAGTGATTGGAGAGGCAATCGGCATCATCGTCCAGTGACAACCACCGCTTGTTCATACATGGTTGCAATAAAAGGTCCTAAGAATTCATAATAGTGTATGAATAAAAAAAGGAGGTGCATTAAACAAATATCGCGTTATATATGAAATTATCTGAAATAATATTTGTTCTCTAGAAATAAACAAAAAGGTTAAAATCCAGCATATTATTTTCATACTTATTTCCAGTTAACATCCCGTTTAATGAACGCTCGCACCCTTTAAATTAATACCCAAATAAAGCTGGAATTCGTAGTAATAGTCAAAAATAAATGTATCTGATTTCAAAAGTTTACATGAGGTGTAAAGGCGGAAATATAAAGCATTGAGCTTTAAAATTTTCATTGTTTCCGTATTTGTGCGAGAAATTGCGCAACACATTATTCTGAATGCAGCGGTTATTTTAAGCCTCGGTACTTTTTATAATCACTACCAAAACGAGATCGCAGATCGTGACCCGACTAACGCCTACAAAACGGAAGAACACATTATGCAATCCGGTCGAGTTCATCGCCATTAAGTATCTCAATGTTCTAGAGAGATTTGCCGCTCATTATAGTACTAAACAAAAATAGCGAGAAGTTGCATTCAGAATTGAATAATCGACGCATCAATAAAAACTGCAAGCTATTGTCACGAGCAGCGACACCGAGACGGATGCATTGATGTACACCTGACAAGATACCAGTTGAAGTTTCACACCGACAAGGTGGTGCATCTTCACTACCTCTCTAATTAAATCGGCTTATTAATATGCTCTGTTTCTCGCTAAAAGTTTTGACACATAAAAAAAAACTACATTAACAGTACGAATAAAAAAAAGTCCACGTAATATTTGACAATTATCACTTGAGTGTATAATTAAACAGTAAATTGAAATATGCTAATATTACTTGTTATGCTTGTCAATATTTATCTTAACTACTAGTTGGTACGTTAACTATTTACGAAGTGAACTTTGGAGTAGTTGTGCTTTAAAACCAATTAAAACTTTAAATTTTACTTCCACTGAAACTGCGAATGAATTATAATTAGGCTTTAATAAACTTTTGAAAACTAGAGTCACTGCAATGTAGAGTCCCTCAGAATTACGTTTTCTGTTTTCTAAAATTTTCGGCAGAAATATCAATTTGCGGCATTTTTATTATTTACGGCGCCGGCAAATCAATGATATCAATTCATTTATTCAGAGAAAATCATTAGTAATTTAAACAACTAAACATTAAAACAACTAAAATTACAATAACTGAGGAAATGCAGAAAAAGGAATTGCTGTTCAGAAAAGTACTAAGTTTCTTGTGATTTAAGTTTAAATGGTTAATTATAACGATTAAAAGATGACAATGGATGGCATTTCTTTTACTTTTACCAATGAAAAACGACAAAACATTAAACATTTTTTTGGTTTTCGTTTTCAGATTTCGGCGGAAAATGCTACTCAGGCCGAATTTTTATTTAACTTCTCTATTGGGATGTTACTGGAGTAAATACCATAAAAATCTTTTTGCCTTTTTACTTTGTTTTTTTTTCTGAAAGAAGTACTTGTAAAATGTTTTCATATTCAATTAATAATTTGACGTCTTTAATCGCGTTATCACTAGCACTTTCAACCAAAATAATATCACTGTATCAATTTAAAAAGCAAAGAAAAAAGATGTAACTAATTTAAAATTCCCGAGGATATTTTGAATGATTGAACACTGACCACTTGGCTCCAGGTCCCTCTCATGATGAGGCGGGGAACGGCTGTTCCACTAGCTAAGACGCCGGATCTGTTATTACTCTATTAGTTCACCTTGAGGTTCTCTTTATATATGGCGGAGTGCACCCCATCGCGCGGCGGTGGGGCACGCGATCACTTTCACCGCAACCCCGCGAGGCGCCCGCCGCCCGCTCGCCCCGTGGCCGGGGTGCGTGCGACGGCTCCTCGCGACCCACAGCCTCACACGAACCTAGACAACATCCTTTTAGGTAATTATATAAATATATAGTTACAATATAATTAGCCGAAGGATAAAAATACGAATATCGTAGGAGTGAGCTTCTTGAACGGGCTTCCTTCCACGTGAAAAGTGGAAATGATTTCCTTTCTGAATATTCTTGAGAAAATTGAAAGCAACCTTATTACTGGAACTGAGACTCAGTGAGGATCGGATATTATTTCCATTAATAAAGAAGCATAGAAATATTTTTAGCAGGAATCGTAAGCGATGCAAATGATATCATTCATTCTGTAACGTTATGAGGATCTCGTTAGCCTGATTGCTGGGCACTCGATCGAATGTGCGATAATGTGATCCTATATGACACATGTCATGAAAGCTCGATATTTTATTTTCACAAGTGAAATAAGATATGCCTACTTTCCATGCTCAAAAAGCTTTATGGATATTTTGTACAATAACTGTGCAAAGGGGTAATTAATTATTTATCAAACAATGAGTAACGTTAGGATTAACTTATTTGTTCATGAACCTTGGATTGAATATCCCACACTGGTAAAAACTGTGGTAAAATAGGAATAATTACCATAGCTTCTAAACTATGATTTATGTTATTTACTTTTAGAGAAAATAATTTAAAACGCATTTTCAGTAATTTAATCATTCATTTAATGCATGACGAGACACGTCTTGTCCTCTATTTTACAAAAACTTTCGTTGTAGATTGTCATGTGGGTGATAATTCATGATTTCATAATACGAACAGCACACGATGGGAATGCTCCTTACAATGTTTGTAATCATGTTCAAAGCAGGTTTCTTTTTGTAACAATGAAACAAAAGGATTTTCCGGAAATATCGTAGGAAATATCATTAACATTTCCCATTGATCTGTAGTCAACTGTGAATATATGCTAGTATTTTACAGTGTCACCATAGTTTTTACATGAGAATACAGAGCAGTTTTGTAGTTATATTTGTGTAGGAGTGGCACTATTTTATAGATTAAGATATATTTATATAATATAAGCGAACAGTCTTTAAATAATAATAATAATGTGTACTTCTACGTACTCTAGGTCTGTGCCGGTAGAGTTTGCTTTACCGAAAAAGGTCTAGGGTGGTAGATACAGAAGCCCGCGGGGCAGCATGTGGCGAGCTGTTGGGCAGTAGCGACCCCACTGATCCTATTTCCTTCTGGCCGTGACCGGCTAGACTGAACACTGTAAAGGGACAGAGCTCTTACTTCTTTCCTGCCTTTATTGGCCGGGTTGAGTGGAGATTCGCAAGAACAAACGTGCTCGGAGAAAGGAAGTATTCCAGTAAGACGTTAGTAGAGGATCTTGACCCTACTTCCGGGATCTGCCCTGATAGCCGTGGAATACCTCTCCACAACTCATAAGCTCTTCAGAACATTTTGCCCCTTGGAGCTACGACATTTTGTGCTAGCGACTGTTTTCGGGGGCCCATTATTGAGTGTGCAAGTCACCCCCTACCATTTTATTATCTGTGTATTTTATAAAAACGTCGGTCGGGCAGAGGCTTTCTATAGTTATAAATAACCAGTTCGCTTTAGCCACCCAACCCCACAATCCAATATCTTAGTTTCGTGCAACACCAACACACTCCTACCTCCTCCTTCTCTTAGTCCTACACCAACTGAGGGCTGTCCTTGGGTGCACTTGGACATTGCGAATAGGTATAGTCGTCGGTACGTGCCTTATTTTTATTAAAAACGTCTAACGGGGCCTCTGCGAGTTGGCTTCAGCTCCTCGTACGCTTTCCAAACGTCAAGCACCCCAGGGTCCCGAGAAATGTCAAGATAAATTAATAATAATATGTATGTATGTATGTATATGCATATAAAAAAGAAGGGGAAAGGTTCAGAGCGTTGTTGCACAAACACTTACATAGCTTTTATTTCATTTATTAAAATTGAAAAACAGAAGAGGTACGTGTAAATTGATAATAAATAAAATTAACACCTAGGTGAGGAACCTAAAATGAATTGATAACAGTTGGTTAATTGGAAAGAAGGTACCTGCACGGTAAAGGTTACTTTTCATAAAAGCCTGAAAAAGTAAATGATGGTGTGGTGATGATATTTTTTTAATATTTCTTTTTGGTTCTGGCTCTGTAAGTAGGTTAGGGGGACATGTCGAAATTAATAATGTACTGCAAACATACTTTTTATATAATTGTCACGTACGAGTACTATTAATATGGTATTTCGAGTCCCAGGTAGTTTACTGTACACAAGTCAGTTTGGGACAAAGTGTGCAATAATTTGTTCGAATAATTGGAGTCGTACCTATCAACAGATTTACCAGCAAATAAAAATAATACGATTGCTAAAATTGACGACACTATTTTATAGGGTTTTGTTAGATCAGCACGTGACCTGGAAAACACACATTGATAATATTATAAAAAAATGAATGAATATTTCTATGCCTTACACAATTTATGCAAGGTCCCCAATCGAAGCACCGTTCATACCACATACCACGCATACTTCTCCACCCCACTGCGATACGGCGTAATATTCTAGGTAAATTCTAACGGACTTGGCCATTAAAAAAAGTATCTTCGTAAACAGTGCATGATCCAAAACACCGCAAATTTTTTAAAATCTGCAACATTTTTTATTCATTATTAACACTTCCGTCCTTAAACATGTATTTATGAAGATGCCAAGTATCACAAAAATAACCATTACCAATTTGAAACCCCATCCACTAAACGCCCGCGCCATCGAGGTGCACTTAAATCGCCCTGTTCTATATGCCCCTTTGGGGGCATGAGGAATAGGGTGTAATGTTCACTCATCCACCATAAAAAAGGGAGGATCCTCCGACCAGACGGGTGTTGTGTCTGGCGGGCCGATTGCCCGACTGTTGATGTCGGATAGTCTTATAAATGTCGTTCGCGCGGTAATCTCTAATTGCGCGATGCAGGATTTATGTGACGTCATGTCTTTGATGTGTAGTTCATATGTGGCGGTGTAACCGCTACATCACTCTCCTCTGTAGACCGGAGGTCGATAGTGGGCTGAGTCTTGTATCTTGCGATGCTTCACAGTACCAGTGCGGTGATTCCCCAGTAAGTTGGGGTGGTGCTGCGTCACGATCCAGTGAGTCGGATGTGGTATAGCGCCGGGTTGTGGCTGACTGCTAGCGTCGACCAGGAGAGGGTAGAATGGGCTCTGCTTGTGAGACCGGCCGAAGGTGCAGGTGCCAAGGTTGCTGATGAGGCTGAGGGTGATGACCAGGAATGCGTGTTTGCTGCATGCTGGTGGTCAGGATACCCGTTGAAGCCGAGGGTGCTGGCTGTCTGTGTGACTCGCCTCACGAAAGCTTGCGGGAGTGATGATGATGATGTCACCAATTTGGAGGCATGAGGGAAGGGGTGTAAAGTTCACTCATCCACCATAGAAAAGGGAGGATCCTCCGACCAGACGGGTGTTGTGTCTGTCGGGCCGACTGCCCGACTGTTGATGTCGGATAGTCTTATATATGTCGTTCGCGCGGTAAACTCTAATTGCGCGATGCAGGATTTGTGTGACGTCATGTCTTTGATGCGTAGTTCGTATGTGGCGGAGTAGCCGCTACACCCCTAAAGCCAAATCTAAAACCGCGCGCGCTCATTGGTCAAATCAAAGCGCGAGCTTCCCCGGTTTCCTGTTACACACTTCCGTCCCTTTTCACGAAATCACTCCTACTACTAGTTATTATGTTCTAGTAGTAGGTTGTAGTAGTAGGTTGTAGTAGTAGGTTGTAGTAGTAGGTTGTAGTAGTAGGTTGTAGTAGTAGGTTGTAGTAGTAGGTTGTAGTAGTAGGTTGTAGTAGTAGGTTGTAGTAGTAGGTTCTAGTAGTAGGTTGTAGTAGTAGGTTGTAGTAGTAGGTTGTAGTAGTAGGTTGTAGTAGTAGGTTCTAGTAGTAGGTTGTAGTAGTAGGTTGTAGTAGTAGGTTCTAGTAGTAGGTTGTAGTAGTAGGTTCTAGTAGTAGGTTGTAGTAGTAGGTTGTAGTAGTAGGTTGTAGTAGTAGGTTCTAGTAGTAGGTTGTAGTAGTAGGTTGTAGTAGTAGGTTGTAGTAGTAGGTTGTAGTAGTAGGTTGTAGTAGTAGGTTCTAGTAGTAGGTTGTAGTAGTAGGTTGTAGTAGTAGGTTCTAGTAGTAGGTTGTAGTAGTAGGTTGTAGTAGTAGGTTGTAGTAGTAGGTTCTAGTAGTAGGTTGTAGTAGTAGGTTGTAGTAGTAGGTTGTAGTAGTAGGTTGTAGTAGTAGGTTGTAGTAGTAGGTTCTAGTAGTAGGTTCTAGTAGTAGGTTGTAGTAGTAGGTTGTAGTAGTAGGTTGTCAATACAGAAAGCATATTACCTACACTATTAATGAATATTTAGAAGAAAAATAAAAACCGTAATGCCTTATGATCACATTTATTTGTTACCTAGTTTAGCTAGCTATTCATTGTTACCTTAATTTATATTATTATTTTATATTTATTTTATTCCTAAAGATTTAATTTCTATTTTTTATAATTATATTTTTTTTATAACTGTACAACTATTATTGTGTAGAATATTACGCCTTGCAAGGCAGCGCATGTGTTGTTTTTTGAATGACATTAAATACATATAGGTACCACAACCTATGTGCCACAAATAAATAAATTTGAATTTGTATAACTACGCTTGGTTGGTAGCCTGCATATGGGGGACCTCATTAATTTTAGCTTTATTTAACGCTGGCAGCCTTTACGAATTCGGTTAAATGTGGAATTGAGCGAATAAAAGGATGATTTTTCCCGTTAACGTGCGTATTAGACATCTAAAAGGCCCGTATCTAAAAGGCACTTTTCTGAGAATGGCAAAGTCTGATGGCTCCATTAATGAAATCATGTTAGACAGTTTAACAGCTACACTCACCACTTAAGTACTCACTTACCTGCCATACTATAGATTATAGAAACGGAGATGAGGTATGCTAGATTCGTATTATTAGTAAAATGCTTATTTTCGACACTGGAATTATCTATTTTTGGTCAAATGATCTCTCCCAACTCGGCTCCTAAGGATGGTTATTGGTATACCACGCAAATGCTGCCATGTCCTACTTATGCGTAGTTTGGTGATTCAACGCTGTTCGGTTAGAATTCAGCAAACTTTATCAAAATCCGTACTGTGACTTCAGCCCTCGATGTCGGGGGCAGCTGTTAGCGAGTCTGAAGCGATTCAAATGCAAACTTCATCAACGGAAGACAAGAAGGCGCAATTTGGCCTGTTCTGGCCTGGGCTCAGGCGAGACAATGCCCATAGTTGGACGTGGTCTGACGTGCGAAGCATAACTTTGGTGCACAAGACAGCGGTAGCGAGACGAAACGATTACATTGAATAGAAGCTGGAGCTAACTGTTCACTTACGTTAACACTTATTCCAACCTGCTTCTAAAGTATACTTCACTCACTCCTCGTTTCTACGGAAAATGAATTTAACTGAAGTTAAATAATACTTATCTCGGTCTTTTTGGATGACGGAAACCATTATAGTAATGAATGAGCTCTTCTCTCTCTTCTAGATCATAATTGATAGGATTAAAATATCAAAAAACGCTAATGTGAAAGTGGGAACAAGATAGGTACTAAAGGCTGACATTGAAAGTTCCTAGGTAGTACATGAAAGTAAAACGTCTGCAATTGCTGTAAAATAATGATAATTTACCAAGTTCTTTGCTAATAGACGACCTTGCTTACAATATGAAAACACTTAAGTGGGGTAGGGCGGGCGGGAAACAAGTTGCAATTACAAAACAGTTAGACTCTGTAACTTTGTAATTTATCCGTGGTGATGGCAAGATTAATTGATTTTGTACAAAAGTGACAGGTAGTCACTTTTGTACAAAATCAATTAATCATTAAGTAGTACATAAGTAGTAAGTAGATGCGATTTGTTCAATGAACGGCTGGCCTGTGTTGAAAAAAAATAAAGGAAAGTGAAAATACTTAAAGACACGAGATGCAAATAACTTTGCTCTCGTGTAACACATACAACTTTTCACCTCAGCAGCAAGAACATACAACATGTAAAAAAAAATCCTGTTCGAGTCGTGAGGGTGTTGTTAGGTATCGTACTGATAGCATATTTATGTGGAAATTTTTCAGGAAAAAATCAATTTTTATTCAGTGGTAAATTTTACGTTTGGTTATGACTTTTAGACACCCGCTAAAGGTGTTTAAAAGTCATAACTTATGAGTTTTGCAAATTTTTAATAGATTTGGGGTAATTTTGGAACAAAAAATGTGAATTTTAAATACCTATAACTTTTTTAGTACGAGTATCAATAACAATAAAAAAAATAGTCTGTAATGTTACTGCAGTACCTAAGCCCTTTTCGGACCGGACAAGGTTTTTTTTTTACATTATCTTCATAACCTCGTATTTTGCAGCCACCATCTTGGATTTACATTTTGACCTCACTATCGACTTAAGCACCCTCAAAACTATGAAAACGATACCCATGATCATAACTTGAAAATTTTCACAGTCGCCATCTTCGATTTACATTTTAATGTTGCTATCGGCTTTCATCATCATCATCATCATTTCAGCCATGGGACGTCCACTGCTGAACATAGGCCTCCCCCAATGATTTCCAAATCGTTATCGGCTTTAGCACCCTCGAAAACTATGAATACGACACCCACGACGAAAAATGTGAAAATTTTCGCAGCCGCCATCATGGATTTACATTTTCACCTCACGATCGGCTTTAGCACCCTTGAAAACTATGAAAACGACACCCATTATAAAAAAGGTGAAAATTTTCGCAACCGCCATCTTGCATTTTCATTTTGAATCAGATCTCTTTGAATTAGAAGAAGACAGTCGCAAACGCCTTTTCGCGTGACGATTTCTACCAGTGCACTCTTACCGCAAGCCGCTTATAGAACTACGTTCCAAAAAAATTAATAAAACAGTACTCGTATTTAAATAAAACCCGAACAGATGATTTGCAATTTTAAGGTTTTATCTATATCCGAACGTTTTATTGTTTGTTTCTTTTTTGGGCCTATTAAGTAGGTATGGAATTTTGAAATCGAACTTCGAATCGACTTGTTTCTATCTCTCGCATTTTTCGTATCGAAGTGAAAGTGACAAAACTAATTGAAGTCAAATCTTTAGAATTTTGTGAGTAGACCCAAAACGGTTCTCGGCATTAAAAATAATAAATAGAAAGTTACTTTGTCTCACGCTCACAGCAAAATCGAATTTTCCGCACTGTTTTTAGACAGCAAAACCTAATTCTTTGAGGTCCTGAGGTGAAAATGAATATGTTTAAATTCTTAAATTAGGGGTGAAAGCACGAAATTGCCGATTAGTACTGAAAAATTAAATTTCGTTTTTTTTTTAATTTAATATATTTATTAAATCAAAATAATTACCATTGCTGCCATCTAATAGGAAGGTCATTTACTTATGCCTTTGCGATAGAGCCCTCGTGATCTAGATTCGACCAACTGTGTGAAAGCATTTTGTACCGCCTCCTGAGAAGAAAACTTTTAATCACGTAGAAAATTGTCGAAATCACGAAAAAAATGGTAGTCCGTTGGAGCAAGGTCTGGCGAATGCGGAGGGTGACGAAAGATTTCTAATTGCAGTTCCTGTAGAGTTAAAACGGTTTCTCGTGCTGTATGAGGTCTCGCGTTATCATGGAGCAATAATGGTGAAGATCGATTCATGAGTCGGGGCTGTTTCACTGCTAGTTTTGCTATCATTGTTCGGAGTTCAGCACAGTAGACATCTGTCGTTATTGCTTGACCAGATCGGAAAAAGCTATAGTTAGCTTTTTCCTTTAAAAAAAGAAAATAAAGCCTCCAGGCATAAAGGGCGTGCCCTGTATATAGCTGTAACTAGAAGTTATAATTGATAAACTAGGACCATCGAGGTAAAATAAATAGTTGTCGAGGTCGCTAGCTAACCACATATTGCAATACAGCTCATAAAAAAAACATTGTAATGAGTAGATTATGTCAACAATAAATTAGAATAAAATAAAAATAAATTGACTTATAAAGTAAAATTATAAACAATTATATAAACTCATATAACATGTCAGTAGGTAAACTAATTTTGGAGAAATTAGTTTACTACTGATTCGTTCTTCAGATCAAAGTTTCCAACATGAAAGCGTTTAAACCAAAATCGCAATCGCAACATTGATATTGCGAGCTGTTTCTGCCGCGTTAGTTCCGCGTTGGAACTCGTAATCAAAAATAACTCGAATATTCGAAGTATCCATCTTTCTTGTCTAAACTGATAAAATATATATATAAATAAAAAAAAAAAACAACAGAAAGTCGATAGTCGAATGTTGCACATTTTTTAAAAGAAGAGCTTCATAGGTACCATGTGAAAAAAGTTTCACTCAAAATCTCAAACCATGAAGGTCAATTCGAAGTACCTATTACAATAAAACGGCATTTTCATACTTTAATCCCTATTAAAAGCAAAATTAGACTGTGCTAGTACGGCGCGGCTGTAAAATTAATACTTAATAAACAACAACACCAAAACAAACAAAAAAATAAGCGGCTCTGCATGTACTTTATCACCAAATTATAACGGTAATTAAAATAAAAAGTAAGTTCAAAAACTAAAACAACTACTGAAAAAAATACCCTAAAAAGTATGAAACAAGAGAAATCAAGACTTATTAGTTACAAAAATGGTCAAGGTATAACGGTGTACAGTCGTACACCTACAAAATTATTTGCCTACTGCTTGGAAATAAGGCGGAGTTTATGTATGTATGTATGTACTTCAATCTTGATAATTTGATACAATTTTTTATTGTTTCAAATTATCAAGATTGACGTTCCGTTTTGATGAGATCAGTAAATTTACTTGGTCGGGATGAGAACCTTCATACGAATTAAATATATAACGAAAAATAATACTTTATTTAATAAGTACGGTAACGTTTTGGGCATACGGGTTGAGTTTTTTTTTCTTAAACCTTGCGCCTCTCTTGGAACTTCTCCTGTATCGTGAGTGCGTTTACAAACATTACAACTCAAACAGCAAGACCCAGAACAACTACTTGTATGCCTTACAAATATTTATTCTGTGCGGGAATCAAACCCGCGACACGCATTGCAGCAGTCAATAGCTCGTAAAATGGATCGTTGGCAAAACGTAATCAGCATAATTATAAAGATGATCTGTAGCATTTTTATCAATGCTGTTTTTTTGAATAGTGTGCGATTATAGCTACTATAAGAAACAGCAGTAATAACAGTACTCTTCTGTAGGTCAGATGTTTTCTATCGCTTATTACATAATCTAGCTAATAAGTGTTATAATATCTCGTTCCAAAAATAAGTTATCAATATCACTTTCGATTATATAAATAAAAATATTTATTTCTCAAAAACAGAATACAATTTATTCACTTACTAACACTAGTTGCATACAAATAAAAGTTCCTTAGAACGAGTATCGAAACGGTACGTTTGATGTTAAAAGTAGGTACCTACATATCGTTATTTATCATTACGTTATTAAACTATTCAGACAGCGAGTTTAAAAGGTATTTATTTTATTATTTTTAGTTGATGTAGGTAATCTGCAATAAATATTAGTACAGACGAAGACACTTCATATTTTAGCAGGCAGCTGTGTCCACCCAGTTTCCACTGGTGACCACCCTGCACCCATTCCTTTATGTCATTCCTGGTCAGTAATCACATTGTGACTGTTAGCAATCCCGTCAGCCTGCACGCAAGCTGATTCAATTGTATAACAATTAAAACTTCTATCCATGTTTTATTATGTAATTTTATGAATATCTTTCAAAATATGTAGGCTTATAGGCAATAATTTGCAAATTAACATTCTCGTAGTGTCGTAGCACTCGTAGCGTATTCGTAGCACAATGTCAAACAAAGGAGCATGAGCATAAAAATTACCTTAATTTTATTATGATAGGGTCGTATTTTGAGAGTACTTTGAACAATGTATGCCATTGGAACTTGAAACAAGTATAGTTTTCGAAGTCTAAGATCACAGCCATGTTAATTTTTTATTTAGTCGGTTTTGGAGATGGCATTTTTCTTGGCTATCCTCTTTGTGGACGAATTACAATTCATCCGTTTCATGGATTTAATGTTCGTAGTCTCTCTTTACACTGTTTTCTGAATGCATTTAATGCGTTATTTTCTTCGTAGCTGACGAAAATAATTATGCCTTTAGACATTAAAAAGTGATCCGAGCGTTGCATGTATGCTTTATAGCTTCTTTATTCAATTTATTAAACCGACTTCTAAAAGGATGAGGTTCTCAATTCGACTTTATGTCTTTTTTTATGTCATTTACGCGATTTCTCCGCCAATTATAAATTGTTTTTGATGATTATTTTCTGTGTGGTAGGTCATACTTCAGAGGTGGGCATGTAAATTTGGTCAAGATCTGATGAGGGGTTTTTGAGTTAGCTTCAATAATACGTATTTTTCCCCTCCTTTTTGAAGTCGGTTGAAAATTGCAAAAGAAATGTAAATAAATTGGTACAAAATTAATAAAGATGGTTTTTTTTAAACCGATTAAAAAAAATAAAAAACAAGAATTTCGCAACATTTATTATTTTCGGATATCCCTGGGTATGAGGAATCTATTTTTTTAATGACTTTCCCTATTTGGACCCCCCTTATGTCTAAATAGTGTTTGAGCGAGGATTGAGTCAGTTCGACGTTATCAGTCGAATCACGCTCGCGCGGCCAAAACATGTTATCCAATACGCATAAATAAATTTGTAACACATCCATTTTATTACGTGTACGTCTATATCCGAATAATGAAACTCGTGAATGATTATACAATTAAACCACTTTTTTAAACTCTCGTTAAAGAGAGGAACATGCAGGTTTATGTATGCAAACTTGATCATCGAATAAGTATGTAATAGTACATGACATATTAATTAATTAAGTGACGGCCGTAAGCCCGTAATATAATATACCTAGTAGGTACTGTTCAATAAAATAGATGTTTCGCTTTAAAATAGCGTTTGATTTCGTGGTGAACTGAAATAATTATTTGTATAAAATAACTAATCGGACAACGAAAAACATTCAACCCAACCCCAACAAACGGTGGTTGGAAATAGCTGCGTAAATGATTTTTTTAGCGCGCAAGAGTTAAAATGCGTATGTTTAAGCGTGTGTATGTCCTATGCGAATTGTGCCATTTCATTGTAATTTTTTGTTAAAATTAATACTTTTTCAATTGAGTTTTTTTTAAGAATAATGTGGTCAGCAATAAAGATTTGTATTTATTTACGTTTTATTATTTCCCCCACACAGTATATTTCCGCCCGGCGATTTCAGGTTGTTTCAAGTAGTAATTGGGTCAACTGTTGTGACGATGATCAGTAGGTATCCTTTGAAAGCTTATTGGCGTACAGCATCCTGCACAACATATAAATGATGAGCTTCCCTGTGCTATTTTATAATGTACCTAAGTTATATGTAGAGAAATACATAATATATTTGTACGATTTTTTGTTATCACGACCTTGGCCTACAGCTTCTGGCGAGCACTTCAATGAATATACGAAAACCTCTATGCGTTGATGTCTTTAGTTAGAAAAAAATATAAAAAATCCAATGTGCAATATACCTTGTTTCGCTAGGTGTTGCTAGGTTTTAGAAGTTAATGTATGGGAAATTTTAATTCCGAAGCGATACTAAAACACGTTATCAACCTGAGAATCAAAGCTAGGACACGCTTGGCTGCCGTACTCCTGACCTCTAGACTTTGATCAACGAGGCAATGGATCTACACAAATACATTAAGGCCCGCTTACACCAAAATTGCATCATAAGTAACACTTATGTACATCGTTCTGATGCTGTCTATCGTTTGAAGATCGCAGAGAGAGAATGATGCTTCAATATGTTTAGCACTAAACGTATTCAGTGATTTGTGGTACCGTGGCCAAAGTGAGCGTCCACACATAATTACTAAAACCACAGAGTACAAACTAGTGGGAGCAGAGCAAGGTGATATGCTTGATAAATCAACACCAAATTAGTGTGGGTACCTGCAACGACGTCAAAGATAGTTTGTAGGAGTATTTATTACGGTCGAATGAGCTGCGGATATCGTTGAAAGGACAGTTACAGCTATGTATTCTAATTAAATGTTAGTTTAACAAGCAAAATAATAATATTTGGTAGGATTATTTATCATAAAAAAAAATTAAACTGATAATTTATCAGTTCAACAAATTTGATAAAATTCATGTGGTTTACTAATAACATTACTGAAAGTTTTCACTAGATACGTTTACTGAAAATTATCAACAGTTGCGTAAATTTAGTCATGAATAACCTTTGATTCGCAATTTAGTATTTAATGAAGCGGCATACCGCTTAATTACTGGCAATAATTAAATTTGTTCAGCAATCAGGATTGCAGTACACTACCCACTCCCTAATAGGTGTCAGTGTGGTCTCAAAGCTACTGGAGCGTACTCATTATCATGGGCTGATTGTGCTTATGTTTAACCATTGTTTAACACTTAGACCCGGAGGCCGAAAATTTACGAATAATTGATTACATATTCCATGAAAACTCAATCAGAATATAATCTATAGGCCATGAGAATCTGCCACATGTAAGATATTTTAGTCTAAAAACTGAATATTAAAGGGTAAAAAATGTATAACATTACGCCATTTCCCCGAAGAAGTAGGCGTACATATATTATGTAATATTAGTTTTTCCCCGCGGCTTCGCTCGCGTGGATGTCGGACAATGTCCCACAGCAACGTACCAGTTACTGAGATTAAAAGTACCCTATGTGTTAATCCAGGTTATAAACAATATGTGTGCTAAATTTCATCCAGATCCGTTCAGTTGTTTTTGCGCCAATCCGGAACATACATCCAGACAAATAGACAACATTTCTAAAAACTATATTTGAGGCATCAGACTCGTACCCACACCTCGTAGCAATTAATCCAACCTAACCTAACTATAAAGTAGGAAACGTCATTGGAACGCATTTTTACGAGTATATTCGTGATAACTTCGAAATTTAATGTCCGATGTGAATTACCAAATTAAAAATATTTTACTGCTACCTAAATACTCTTGATTAAGAGAATTAATACTTCAATTTGCATGTAACTAACGTACCTATGTTACTACCGGGTGATCCAATTACGTTTTAGAACACAAAAGCTGCTATTGTGACTTAACTATTATAGTTAGATATATTCCCATGCGGACATTTTTGTAGACAATTATAATTAAATATAATAATTCAATTATATTATAATTAATTTTTATGTATAATTGTTTTCTCAGCGCACGCCAAATAATGAATTTTATAAGCAAAAGTTTGCTATTTTGGGTTTAATGATTGCAATTTTCTTAAGGATTTCTAAGTTTTTTAAAAATAAATTATAGCCTAGGTTACTTCCTAATACTTTAGCTATCTATTGCTGAAGAAATGGTTAATAACGGTCTAGTAGTTTCGGAGCTTATTCGGTACAAACAAAAAAACAAAAATTCTTTCCTCTTTATAATATTAGTTTAGATGTATGTAATGTAATGACCTTGTATAATATTGTTAATGGCAAATTTGACTGTATCGACCTGAACAATGTACTGTGTTATGCTGTCCCCAGAACTGTTCATAGACGCCAGGTGCGTGCAGGTACACTATTTGCAATAGATACCTGCCGATCTAATACTGGTGAACGTTCACCAATTCAGCGAATGGCAGCATCATACAATAAAGAACTCGAACACATAGATATATTTACATGTTCCATGCAAAAGTTTCGCAGCCTTTTGTATGAGACACTTAAGCTCTTATATTAATTTTATGTGGTTTCGTAACTTCATAATTAGTAGGAGTAATACTTGATTTTCTTTTTTTTTTCTTTTTGTATTTGTAATGTTTTCTAACTGTCATGCATGAACAGCTTTTCCTAGCAATTTAAGGTTTACTCATTACTGTACCTAATCTGTGAACAGCGCTGTGGGCTACATTATTATTTATATTATCATGTTGTAATATCCCATAATGTAGCTGTTTGTTGTTCCCATTTGATAAAATAAAATAAAAAAATAAAGTAATTAGATGCGCCCCGCGGTTTCACTCGCATAAGTCTCGATTCCGTGGGAATTATGGGATAAAAAGTATCCTATGTCATGGTCTACCCATTTGCAAAATTTAATCCAATTCCGTTCTGCCGTTTTAGCGTGAAAGCGTAACAAAACAACTCAGTTTCACACTTATAATATTAGTTAGGATAGGATCTACTCGGAGTGACCGAATTTCCATGAAACAGACAAATACAGACTACGGCTTCCTTCTGAGTAATTCTCAAAATAACTTTGCAAATGGGAATCGAACTCAGTTTAAAAAAAAACTATTATTCTGATAATACTCGTAAAACAACCATAATTATGATATCCGGATATCATATCCACAATCACATCAGCGATCTCCACGCGCTATTAGCTACGGAACGCGTAAGTACCTACCTAGGTACTTGAGTAAAATCTTGTTGATGCTCTATCGCGGCCTGCGGGAAATAGGGCTTCCTACTCATTGAATTTAAGTAGGTACCTCGTTATCAACAACTCAATTTACCGTACAGAGTAGTATTTTATTTATCTACGTCGTTGAGGAATTACATCATGATTAGATTACCAACACATAATTACTATAATACAACAATATAATTCGAAAGTTGTGTGTTTTCGTCAATTGTGGACCGCTCTTGAAATTATATTTTCATATGCTAGTGGTAGTTTACCCTTATTTCAAAGTATCTTTCGTCTGGCGCTTGATTTGAAAAGGTTTGGACCTCTTGTGCTGTGAAAGCTTGGACTCCATCCGACTGTCTTTTCAGAAAAGATGATAGTTTGGCGAAATCATTCCAATGTATATTGTGTTTTGTACTTAATAAAGTCGTCTTTTACATTAAATACACGCTTCATAGAGTTGAAGATTTATGATTCTTAAATATTTTATTGTTAGTAACACGTTTTCCGAAAAAGACTCGACTATTTTTTCAGTGCGCCATTTCATAAAAACATCGTAAGATTTTAAGTATCTTTATGTGAGTATGGCGGTAAAAGTTTTTCGAATACTGTTTTAGCCTCTTCTCTAATAAAATCAGGCGTTAAATCCATATCTGAATCTGATGAACTCGTTATAAACAAATATCTGTAGGTATACGTAAATAATTAGCACTCGACCAAACAACTGAAGATCGAATTGCCGTTTTCCCGCCTTCTCTACTTAAGACATATTATAAAACAAAGTAACTTTTCGCGTTTGTCTGTATGTCCGCGTTGTTCTTCTAAACCACGCAACAGATTTTGATGAGGTTGTCACCATCGTTTAGACAATTTATTCCGGAAGGTTTAAGTGTAGGTATAATTCGTTAATATTAAAGTTATCTAAGAAATCTCGAGGTTTGGCTAAGTCTTAAAAACCGTGCGAAGCAGAAGCGGACAACTAGTTTATTATATTATTTTTTCTGTGGCATTCTACCAGCCAGTATTTTTTATCACTGATGATAGTATAAAAATATTTAGCTCAAATCTAACAATGATTTTGTGAAAAGTAAATTATCATGCTACAAATTGTGTTGATAATGTTTTTTAATTACAATTTTACGCCGCGATATAACAGTGGCTTTAAAAAAAGTTGGCATGGACACAGCTTGCATTTTTTAATTTTTTGACAGCAATGAAAATCGATTCCCCGGGACGAAAAGTACTATTTTCATCCTTCTGAACACTCAAGGTCACTTCAAGCGTACTTTCCAATAATGAGAAATGAAAAAGAAGTTTACCTACTTTTATAAGTAAATCAGTTTCTCATTGTTATTTGGCAGCCGTTATGTGTTGACGCGTTATGTAATCAAGTAATAATACTTCATGTATATTAATATTATGAGCTACCTACCTATCCACGTGGTGTAACCAACAAATTGTGAGATTATGCAAAATGCAAGCAACAGGAGTTTCACCGACCTGCCTGCTGCACAATACCTACGTACGAGTCTATATAAATACATTACATATCTAGGTGCAAATGAATGCAAACCGTCAAACGCCATAATTTATATAATATGTGCATGTCTTGCAACCACACAATGAGTTAGCACTTTATCTATTACGCGTATACCGGTAACGGATAGCAACAATCATATTTGGATAGAACCTAAAAAAGTTGTTCATGCCCGAAATTTTATTTTAGAAATCAGAGTGGCTCTTAAGTGCGCGCCGCAAAAGAAGGCCGGAGGAAAATTGTGGAACTACATTTTTTTTATGCAATCACATAGACACTAGCGCCACGTCAATGGTCTTCAGTGGTGGCGCGGACTCTGTTGTATGTCCTGATGTAAAATAACTTATTGTTTTGTACAAGGATCTTCGCAAGCATACGTCACCGTAAAAATATTCGCCAGGCTTCAGCGACGTGGTAAGGGGGCTGGCGCCCACGCTGCGCTGGACGAAAATAACTTCAAATACGTATCACCACTCATAAGTAGTCTTTTTATGCTCTTCAAACAGATCAGCAAAGGATTCCACGATGATTAAAAGATTCGTGTTGTTTCCCACTCACGAGTGGGGCAAGTTATCAACCTTGCAGCAGGAAGTGCTTGGTGCAGGAACTGAGGCGCAGCTATCTAGGCGCACAGGTCGGGCCGTCTTATTAGACCTAAAACATACATGATACCCAGCGACAGCGATTCGCGACTAAATACTAAGTAACAGCAACATTTTGCGTTTGAAAGTTGACATGCGAGTAGAGTAGATTTGATCACATCGCCACGTTTGAATGTCGAACCCCGTCTTGGTGATTTTGAACTACCTCTTTGTTGCGATCAATAACAGAAAAGGAGCAACAATCCGCAAGAGATCAGCCGACAATCAACTGAAACGACTAAATCAACAGTCATTATCTATTAAAACATCGTGTGTGCTGCGAGCCTTACAAACACGGAAGTCACGGAAGAGGTTCCCCAGCAAAACGGGTCGAATGACTTTCTCAGAGCGATCGCGTCCTACCGCACTGCCAGTACTGCCACCCACCTTATTCGCCTTAAGCGCAGTTTAGCGCACTGTTGCGCAACACCGGATAACGCAGGCTTATATGTAGCGTACTGTCGTGCTTATTGTATTTTTTATGACCGGTTTTTTAGGCCGTTATTCCTTAAGTCGAAACTAAAGATAAGTATTCAAGATTCACATCTCCTGTCTCCATTTTTCTGTGAGAAAATATCAATTAACTCATTTTTGAAAGTCGTAATGTGTGTTTCAGCCGTTGTATTTGCAAACGTTGAGTGTTAAGACAGGCCAAATGAGATCTAAACTAGTCTAAATAAGATCTAAACTTCCTACCTACACTGAAAGTGTATCCTTTTATATCCTGTTTGAAGTCTTAAAACTCTACTTTAGCAACGGGAATATGAAAAGAAATAACTTAAATAAGTACCAAGGTACTGAATAAAATGCATTGAGTGACTACCTTTTCATTAGTTTTCTTAGGAATAATAAGCTTTTGAGAGGCATTCGAGCTTTCATAATTCATTCGTCTGGAAAAAGTGCAGAAAATATTGCGTACTACGTAACTGTTTATAAAAATATCGATTTATTGGTAATGTTTGGTTTTTTTGTGTAATTTATACAATAAACATGAGGTTTTCTCTTTAGTAACACTTACACTTACAGCATCAACTAATCTTATTTATTTGTGACTGCTAACAAAAGGAAAGAACTCTTTGTTTCTCAAACACTTGTTGAACATGAATGGGCGAACTGTAACGGAAATAAAAAGAAAGTATTGGGTATTGTTTGATTACTATTTATTATGTCTCGTTTACCGTAACACTGAATCGATTAAACCGGTGTTTTATTTTTAAACAGGTTCCGTAAAGATTTGATTAACAAGTTCAATGACCCATGCCTTTACCGTCAGGGCGGTCATTTAGTTGGCGATCTGCTAAGTCACACTACGGGCATTTGACGAATTTGCAGTCAGTGAAATCGAATTACACTGAGGCTCCCACAATATTTGGGTGCGTGACTGCGTGAGCCGTCGCTTTATTTATGCGTAGGTAGGAAGTTATTTGAGTACGTGCACGATTCACACGTTGCCGTGTTCTCGATGTCATTATGTCGAGCGCACTCATTATTTGTCACGTCGACTCGTTTTGCTTTTGACATGTTGCGCGACCCCTGTTATACTTACATATCTATGGCAAGTGTCATTGAGTACGTCACCGGTCGATTATATACGATTTATGTAATCGCTGCGTGTCGCCGTGACACACACACCGAGCTACGTGTGCACCTGTAATGACACACTTTTGTTCGATTGAGACATGACCCTAGCTTGTTTATGTGGATTGAGGGCAGGCCTTTTTAGTTAGCGCGCAGATCTTATGTACAGTATAGATACATCAACATGTGTATTTGGTTTTTCTCTTACGTGGTTCGGAGATGACGACATTGTCATCGGTCTTCACGTTTGATATTACATAAAAATTGCAATGTATTTATGTAGGCCGGTTATAAATAAACTAAGCCTCAATAGAGGCTTAGTTTATTTAGGTAAGTTAGCGTTCGTCTTTAGCAATATATTACTAAAAACGAGAGTTTTCGATTCAGAAGCAGGACTTAGATTAAGGGATGTTATTTTTCTTTAACTGAAATATATTGATGCCATTTTTCCTAAATAAAGATTTAAAAAAAAACGCCTGCATATCGATTTCTTTTTTGGCAACAAGCTTTTTTGTTTTAGGGTTTAGCATTTTTCCTTTCCAATCTTTTGGGCTGTCTAGCATTGAAAATGTTTTTTCCAATCGCTTCAGTAGCATACTCGTTTTCAGGAAAAGTGCGACCGCGCGCTATCTTAGAAATGAAAATGGTATCAATAGATGCGTTACTGAAAGAGCTACAACACTACTTAATGTTTTGTGTATAATTTTTATATATTTAGGTTTTTCAAATATGCTTAAATGAACAGAGAAAAAAAAATATCATGCAGAATTTAAAGGGCTTCAAAATGATACCATTCTGGTTTTGATAGGATTATAATTAAGGGTAGATGTTTACCCCTTTCAGAGACACTTTTTTAACTCCTCTGATTTTGAAGTGCCTTAATGAAATAAAGTAATTTTCAATGCCTCGGAAGGTCGCATGGGACCATGATTTCTGTGGATTTTTTTCTCCATAATGACAAGAGTTCTAGTGTCGATCTTCAAACTTGGTACTGAGTCGACTTATGAAATGTGGGTAAGTACGCTGTAGTTAGGTAATAGTTAGGTAATAGGTAGGTAATACGGGCTGGTTTCGTCAACTCCACGTCAAAGCGCGTATTTTGCGTACGGGTGGGTAAAATCGGTTATTCGATCCACCCCAGCTCCTCAAAGAAGGCCAGCAACGCCTTGGTGTTACTGGCAATCTCGCGTAGGGTACCTGGGTTACCGAAGTACTTTGCCTTGTAAGTGGCGACCACCGGGCAGTTTAACAGCATATGAGCTGCTGTCTCGTCGTCCTCCATGCAGGCCCTGCAGAGCGGACTGTCTGTGACTCCTATGATAATGGTTTATTAAATGACCCATGGCCAGCTATAGCTGCTGTAACCGTACGCAGCTGTTGTTTAGTTAGTCGGAGAACCTTTCTGAGGCGGCCATCGATTGAAGGGAGTGCCTCCTTAGCCTGCCTGCACTGACCTTGGTCCGACCATAGTTTGTGATGCTGATCCCTAGTTCGTTTCTTACCAGAGTGCGTAGGTAAGTCGTAGCGGCCGTAGGTTGTACGCTGTTGTTAAAATACACTCGAGAGCAATGAATCCGGGTCACTTAAAGAATCCTAAAAATCTTGGAAACTAAAAATGCTAGGTTAATGCAATAAATGGTATTTAATAGACAATGTAATACTCCTTAAATGAAGGTATTAAAACTTCTTAGTTATTGTAAAGTTATATCATAAAAAAATCAAATTTGAAAAAGGGCCACTTTCGAAGATGGAACTACGAAATTACAGCATTTGGTTTTGCTTTTGTTTGTAATCTGTCATTAAGTGGGTACATAAACCATGTTGATAGTGCTCTATATTCATTATTCAAGCTGAAATTATGTCGCTTACGCCTGAAGAATGCACCAGAATACTTACAATGCTGGAAACCGGCCGGGGTCAGCGCGATACAGCCAGGACTGTCGGTGTGTCGCTGTCAACAGTACAAAGAGTTCTCCGACGTTACGAAGAAACTGGTTCTAACCTACGCAGACCAGGAACGGGCAGAACCAGGTGTACCACAGCACGAGAAGACCGATACTTGGTGAACACCATGCTTCGAAATCGCTTTCTTACAGGAACTGAACTCACAAATCAGTTTCGACGCCTCGGAGGAAGTAACCCAAGTGCATGGACAGTAAGACGTCGGCTTGCTGAATCTAACTTAAAACCCCTTAGACCTGCAAACGGCCCTAAACTGGAGCGTGGGCATCGTATTTCAAGACTAAGATATGCCCAGAGCCACGTAAATTGGAGTATTGAAGATTGGTCAAAAGTTATGTTCTCCGACGAATCAAAATTTATGCTCTACAAGCACGATGGAAGACACAGAGTGTATCGAAGACCAGGGGAAAGATTCAAGCAAGCATGCATCGAAGAAAAAGTAGCCTACGGTGGTGGGTCTGTACTTGTGTGGGCCGGAATTTCTTCTGAAAGTCGCACAGAGCTGGTGATCATAGAAAACGGCTCTTTAACTAGCGAAAGATATGTGGAAGAAATCCTCAATGATCACGTTGGTCCATTTATGGTCAATTTAGGTGAGGATGCTATATTTATGCATGACAATGCCCGACCTCATACAGGTAGGATTGTGAATGACTACCTTCAAGAGATGAACATTACTCGTATGGAGTGGCCAGCGCGCAGCCCGGATATCAACCCGATCGAGCATGCTTGGGACGAGCTAGGCAGATGCGTAAAACAACGAAACCCTCCCCCAATCACGCTTCGTGAGCTCAAAATTGCTCTCACAGAGGAATGGGAGAATATTCCCCAAAATCGTATAAGGAACTTGGTGTACAGCATGCCAAACCGCGTAAACGCAGTAATGGAAGCACGAGGAGGCAATACGAAGTATTAAAATTCAAGAAAATCGTAATAAAGTTCAAAAATTTCATGTTTCCTATTTTTGTTTTAAGGAGAGATCAGCAGTTTTTTTCTTTATGTAATTTTGTGTTAATAAAATGTATGGTGACTCATATTTTTTTTACTTTCATTTAAGGAGTATTACATTGTCTATTAAATACAATTTATTGCATTAACCTATCATTTTTAGTTTCCGAGATTTTTAACATTCTTTAAGTGACCCGGATTCATTGCTCTCGAGTGTATAATCCAATCAAAATATCTATAATAAACCAACAGGCAAAATCTAAAATTACGCAGGCACTTAGCAGATTTCTCAATGTATTTTCTGAATGTGCCCAAAACATCCGATCCTATTTCGGAATTATAAGTAGGTAGTCAATAAGTCGTTTCATAAATAAAATACCCATATTTCTGGTATCATTATACAAAGGAAGTTGTGACGAAAGTAGGTATTTTGAGAAATGAAAGTCACTAGTTATTTTCTGAATTATTTTTAGATTCATCAACGAGTCCAACAATAAGAAGAACCTATAGCTGCCCTTTAATAGGTCGTCATAAGTGACTATTAGCGTAACTTAATACTTATCGTGTTCTATGGTGCTTATAGGCTTTCGTTACTGAAGGGATGTATTGAAAATTTCTCGGACGAATTAATTTGTGAAGGAGCTCGTCCAGGAGTTCGGAATAAATGGCAATCGTTTATGAAACTGCATAAATAAAACCACTCCTCAAAATTAAACTAGATTAATAGATTTGTTTACCTCGTTATTCAACGATTACTGCATAAGTAGGTACATATTAGTGAGACTTGTGTAGATTATCTTGTTTTCATCATAGGTATCCGGCCAGTGTAGAAAGTTTTGGAACTTTATACTGGCTTTGGTGAAGTACATTGGATCCTATGTTTTGTAGCTTTACATGTTTACACAATTATGAAACAATGGCTGTATACAATAAAATGGGTTCTCGCCGTGTATACTTTACCCTTTGGAGGCTGGCAGTACACACTTCCACCATATGATACCTATCTATGTATTTTTGCCGCCAAACTTGTTGCATGTAAAAAAACTCTGTCCGATCCGAAAGGGGCACATACCTAGGTAGGTACTGAAATAACATTATCTAAAAATAAAAAATAATATTATTATTTTTGAAAAAAAAAATGCTATTTAAAATCCACAGTTTTAGTACCAAGATTACCCCAAATCCATTAAAAAAAGCTCGTCTCAATGTGAAATGACCCTTAGACACGCGCTAAGCGACGCGCCCTATGTAGCGGTAAAATTACCCATTGAAAAGATATAAGTAAGGCGAATTTTCTTAAAAATACCACTTATATAGACTCTCAGAACGGTACTTAACAACACCCTCACGGATCGGACAGGGTTTTTGTTACATGTTGTATTGTCATTGAATCAATACATAGGTATATCTTACTAAGGTCAAGGGTGCCAATGTCTAATTACGGGCAAAATGATCTTGTCATTGGGTCGGCAACGCGTCTGCGATGCCACTGGGATTGCAGGTCCATACTTAGACGTCAGTCGGTGACCTGTGCCTTTTGAGTTTATGAATAAATTAAATAACAATTAAAAAACATTTCGAAAATGTTAACAACCTACAAGATACAAGAGTTAGACCTAGTTTCACCATACACTGTTAGTTAGTTTTGACGTCCCGTTAAATAGACAACGGCCCGTTAAGCGTAGTGAGTGTTTCACCAAGTACTAACGAATCGTTAATACTCTTAACAAGGCGTCAAACTTAATCACTGCTCCAAAGGTCCGTTAATGCTTTTAACGGCTGTTAATTGGTTGTCAGTTGGTCAAATAAAATGGAAGCAAAGTAAAATTTTATTTTTGAACACGGAAATGATGATATTTTAGAAAATTTACAACTTTTAGACAATCAAGTTCAACGTCCTAAAACATACAAAGATCGACGTGACTTATATTTTGAAGAATATGACGATCTAGATTTCAGGACAAGGTTTCGTTTATCGAAAGAATCTTGTACATACCTATAGAGGTCTTGCAAATGATTGAAGATAAACTTCAATATCCATCAAATCGGTTAGTACCTACCTTAAAATTGCCTTATTAGGTATGTGAATTGTAATAAAAATATGCCTATGATTCGACTTACAACTTCTTACGTAAGTAGGTACCCACCCATGATGTTTAATATTATTAGAAATGTTTGTTACCTAACGTAGTGTAAAAGCTCACAGTGGTTTCCACTAGTAATAGGACCGCCCCATCATCACAGAGAGTACCTTCCAATCCTAATTTTTATGAGCAATCGTCACTGCATCTGTTTTTTCGTTTTCAACTACATTTTTATGTTTTGTAATGAGTCCTATTAAAATTTCTCGGCGACTTTTTTTCGACATTTTAACACACAAAATAAGTAAAAATTACAATTTAGAAGAATCAAAAATTGTTGTAAGTACCATAAAGGTTATATATAATGCACTATGAATTAAGAGTAGTGTTCTTTAGTTGTTGCCTAGCAACTGTTGATTCTGTCATCCTGTGTTTTACAAATGAAGTTAATTTATGTTATAATAAAATGTACTTTATTAAACCACTGTGTTACAATGATATGTTAGTTTCATTGTTAGCAAGCTCAGCCAGCAAAAAATACCACAAAACAAAATCATTTGAAAACATTTTTATGAATTGACGTTTAAAACGACTAATAGAGAATTACACTGTTTATAGAACGTTTTGCTTAGACGCCATGACATTTTAATTTGGTTGCATAAAAACGAGAGTGAATGAAAAGTCAGACCGGTCGTTTTTGTTCACTCGATGATAGATAACATCTGCTAGATGTTTGATTTAGCAACGCCTTGTTAAGATCCCTCCATAGAACGTAAAACTTTTTGACGTCGACGTCAATTTTAACAGAGCATTTGCTGATGGCTCGTTAAGAATTGTTTGGTGAAATCGGGTCTTAGACTGACGAGTTTTGTACGAGACGAACGAGGTCGGCTTCTCGTACTAAACTCGTCAGTCTTTACTTGTGTTATGATTATTTACTTAAGCATTTCCCCCTAGTCACTGGATATTACACTAGTTACTACTTGGTAACGAGAGCAAAGCAGTGCCACGCACTCGAACTTAATAAGCATAACATACAAACACGAATGCTCATGTTATTATCGAAACTTTTATAAAAAAAAAGTTATAATTAATCCCATTTCAACACTTCAACAACATACTCGTAGGTAATTACTAAGTAGGTAATATTTGTTGTTCCGCACATCAAGTGGTTAAAGGCTCGTGCAGACTAGCGCGACGTGACTAACAAAACAATTTCTAAGAAAACTTCACGGTATAACAATTACCGGCGGTGTCGCGTCGCGCCGTCGAGTAAACATAAACATATCTATGTTTGATATTCGTGGAGATATTTCAGTTTATATGTTTGGCACCTGTACGGTGTAAAAACTTCAGTGTATTTGAAATTCCTATATAGACCAAGGAATCGCCGCCGCCAATGTCTAGATGCAGCAGTGCTAATAAAATTCGTGGCGTTGAACGCACAACTTCTACCAGGAAAGGAACCGCCGTCAAAGCTGTCAGTTTATAATACCTACGTCATATGTATCGTAGTGCGAATAAACGGAGATACGCTTGGTTTGTATGAAATGTGTTGCATTGTCGCCTCTAGCAACGACCGACCAGGCGTCTCCATGTTCTAACTTTTCAATTACGTAATTATAACGTAACATCACGCCTGTATTTCCCCGCAGGGTTAGGCAGAGGTGTACCTATGTACACCCACATTTCACCAGTTATGTTTAAGTCCCATGTAATAGGGTGCGAACATATTGCCATCAATCGGACAGAAATCAAAAGTCCGGCCTGCTATTGAGAAATTCCAGATGGAAAACCCAACAATGGTTTGCCCGACCCGGAAATCGAAACCGGGGACCTCATGCTCACCAGTAGCACATGCGACGACTAGAGCATGTTGACGTTGACAGGAGTCAAGTTGAAATAGACGTAACTATTTTTATTTTGCTATCTTTTGCGGAATTTGTCTAACTGGGGCCTTATTATGAAGTATTAATGCCATCATTATTCCACTGCGAAAAAAGGATGGTGCTAGCGGCCTTGTATAGCTCCGTCTCTCACTCACACTGGAATAATGGTGGCATTGATACGTCATAATTAATACGGCCCCTGCATAGTTTTATTTTACTATTGTGAAATCGACAGGGAAGGACTCGATAGCAAAGATTTTCCTCAACAGTAGTCAATGAAAATACAAATCAATCTGCAATCTGCGTAGTCTTTTCCCAATTATGTTGGGGTCGACACAGTTACTTTAAAAACTTCCAGTCCCTTAACCAGTAAGTACCCTAATTACGTAATACACGATCAATCGGAATTGGAATTGTTTTGAAACAAGTTGGTACCTAATCCATTGCTTCATAAATTCGAAAAAAATAATCTGCTCAACAACGTAAATAACTTAATGAATGTTGTTGAACTGTCAAAATTAAACAAATTTGTCGTAATTGTTTACGAAAATATGTTGTGTAATTAGATAGCAGGCGTAACAACCACAGTGAACCACTTTCCTAGCCATTTTCTATGGCAGCGCGTAATAATATTCATGTTCTCGTTTTTCTCAGGCCACACTCATTATTTTTTCCTACCAAGCTTTGAACATCCTTGTTTGTCCTAGGCCAAACTAGTTAATCTGAAAATCGAGTGTCTAAAATGGTAGGTATATGTTCCGTATTTACAGTAACAGTGCTTCAATGTCCCGTAAACCACGTTAGGAGAGTTTGATAAAAAATACCTTATTTTCCGGTCTACCTCACCGCATTCGCCTTAAGTGAGTGTAATCCATTCTACTTTTACCACTTTCAAGTTCACCCACGAACGGTGAGGCCCTTCTGGTTATTAATTAGTTTCGCCCGAGATACACGATAAAAACTTACATAATTTGATTATGTAATGTCCTAGTACAAGCCTTATTGTATGTTATAATATTAATAAGGGAATTGGTTGTTTGTTGACTGCTTTTACCTACAAATTAATTGAATTGAATTCCCTACTAATAATTAAGTAGGTAATTATTAGTAGGGAATTAAATAATTACTAAAAAAACATAGGTTGTACTTATTACAATAGTAGCTGTAACTCATTACACCTTACTGACTAAAGTATAGATAAGCCACAGTACAGTCAATTCGTTTTCCTGTAATGTTAACTAACTTTGTGATATCAATAATTGTTATGCATGAAGTAATACCTTTTTTTTTGTTTACTGGGGAAATCCTCATGGATGTCCTCCGCCCTGGGGACGCCGGAGGGGTCAGACTCTTTCTGACTAAAACCACCCCGGTGTTCCATCTCACACTTGCACCGGGGATCACGGGATCTAATGCGACTTCCCCGATCTCTGGCTCCCCAACTAAAGCTGAGAGTAAGTAGGTAGGTACTATAACCGAACTAAAACTTTTAACTAATTTTAAATGAATAAAAAGACTAAAGCTGTTGTTAAAATAACATATTTTTTTGACAATGTAGGTAAATTGAGTAGTAAACGGATATAACTGCGAAATATTTTTGCTCTGTATTAACACAAAACAGTACCTAAATTACCTTTGAAAATTATAAATTCACGGAAATACACACATGAATCCAATTTTTTTAAGTAAACATTGGGCTCAAGCGAGTATTTTCGGAATTTGTAGTCAAGTCATGTATTTATTTATAGATAGTTCAACTCATCTGTGCGCGCGGCGCCATGTGCGTGCGTTGCACAGTGACGCGGCAGTCGTCGTCCGAGCGCAACATAAATTAAAGTTGTATAATTACAAGCGCACGCACACATGGCGCCGCGCGCACAGATGAGTTGAACTATCTGTACTAAACTAATGCATTTTTTGCAGGAAAAGTTACCTTTATACCATTCCCCCTTTAAAATAGTTATTTGTGCAACAAGAGAGCAAAGTTGTTTTTTGCTGCGAGTGTTTATTTTGAATCCCGAGTAAGCGAAGGATTCTATAATTGAATCACGAGCGTAGCGAGTATTCTAGATTAAAATCCTGAGCGCTGCGAGGGATTCAAAGACATGAGATGCAAATAACTTTGCTCTCGTGTAACACATACAACTTGTCACCTCAGCAGCGAGAACATACAACATGTAAAAAAACCTGTCCGATCCGTGAGGGTGTTGTTAGGTATCGTACTGTGAGCATATTTATGTAGAAATGTTCAGGAAAAAAGAAAAAAGAATCCCCACATTTTTTTTCAATGGTGAATTTTATCGAATTTTACGTTTGGTGCGGGCGGCGGCCATCGTTTAGCGGGTGTCTAAAAGTCATAAGTTTTGCAAATTTATTATGGATTTGGGGTAATTTTGGAACTAAAAATGTGAATTTTAAATACCAATAACTTTTTTACCATCAATAATAATAAAAATTAAAAATCTTTTATAATGTTACTGCAGTACCACATGCGCTTTTCTTATCAGACAAGGTTTTTTTTTTACATAATCTTCATCACCTCGTATTTTGCAGCCACCACCTTGGATTTACATTTTGACCACACTAAGACTTAAGCACCCTGAAAACTATGAAAACGATACCCATGATAAAAACTTGAAAATTTTCACAGTCACCATCTTGGATTTACATTTTAATGTCACTATCGGCTTTAGCACGGTAGCACCCCGAAATCTATAAAAACGACACCCTTGACTAAAATTTTTAATATTTTCGCAGCCACCATCTTGGATTTATATTTTGACCTCACTATTGGCTTTAGCACCCTCGAAAACTATGAAAACGACACCCATGACGAAAAATGTGAAAATTTTTGCAGCCGCCATCTTGGATTTTTATTTTGACTTCACTATCGGCTTAAGCAACCTTGAAAACCATAGAAACGATACCCATGAAGAAAAAATTGAAAATTGTCGCAGCCGCCATGTTGGATTCATATTTTGACTTCACAATCAGCTTTAGCAACCTTGAAAACCATAGAAACGAAACCCGTGAAGAAAAATTTGAAAATTTTCGCAGCCGCCATCTTGGATTTACATTTTGACCTCACGATCGGCTTTAGTACCCTTGAAAACCATGAAAAGGACATCCATTATGAAAAATGTGAAAATTTTCACAACCGCCATCTTGAATTTGCATTACGACCAAATTCACACTTACTCTCACTCCGTCTTTCTTTCTATTAGAATTAGAAGAAGACATTCGCAAGCGCCTTTTCTGCCAGTGCACGCTTACCGCAAGCCGCAAAAGAACTTCGTTCCAAAAAATTTAATAAACCAGGATTTAAATAAAACCATATCAGATGATTTGCAATTATACGAGTATTAAACCTTAACAGATAATTAGGTATGGAATTTTGAAATCGTACTTCGAATCGACTTGTTTCTATCTCTCGCTTTTTTCGTATCGAAGAGAAAGTGACAAAACTAATTGAATTTCAACACTGTTCTCGGCATGAATGAATGAATGAATGAATGAAAGGCACCGATCCCAGCGTGGTTTAACCAGACTCGATAAATCGAATGAACCCCAAGATTTGCACTAGCCCATGAAGTCTCATGTTTCATGGGGCTACAAAGGCCATTGCATATCAAGGAGTAGACCGGGGGGCGCGGTAATGGTAAGGAAGACGTGCCCTCAGGATAGGAAAGGATTTACGAGCCATACCGGATATGCATCCTTGAGTAAGCAATGGACTAGTGGAGAGATGGGTGTTATTTGTCTTTGGACGAGCATCTTTTTGAGACATTGGCGCTATGCTGTTTCGAATCTTGAGATGGGGTTACGTTGCTTACTCGTCGCCTTTCTATATCGCTGCTGTGCTGTGTTGCATTTAGCCGATTCTATGTCTTCGTCAGAAGTTACGCTGCTATCCGTTTCTGGTTTCTTGTAGATCTCGCTGGCAGCCTTCATGATCCTGTATCGGTCTGTAGCCGTGTCCATCCAAAAGTTGAGTTCCTCTTCGAAATAGGTTGAGTCCTGTTTAATGTTGTCGTTCCATGTGTAAATAGGACGGCCTTTTTTCTTGGATTTGGCCTTGTACTGCTTTGCTGCGTGTAACAGGTGTGGGTTGCCACGCCTGTGAACGTGTGCAAGATAGCACATCCTGTGATTCTTGATGCGTTTGGTTACTGTTTTTCCGTCTAATATTTCATGCATCTTCTTTTGTCTTGGTTTATTTCTGGCGTGGTTAATCAAGTCTCTCATGATGACTCTCTCATATCTTCTCGGTCTTGACCTGTTAGCTTTGGTGATTGCCGATACTTTCAAACCGTATATCATACAAGGTACGATCACCATTCGATACATGAGTCTGGCTAGTTTCCAGTCCATCTTTGATTTTATTATGAATGGTAATAGTGACTTCGCGTTTCTAGTGGCCTGTTCACATCGTTTTCTAATTGTGCTTCTCCTATTTAATGCAGATGTTATGTATGTGCCTAGATATTTAATTTCATCGACAGTATTAAGATTTAATCCGTTAATTGACACGTAGGTCGCTTTCTGTTTAGCTATTGGGTCTCTAATTAGTATTTTTGTTTTAGTTTCGTTTATTTGTAGGCCGACACTACCTAGTAGGGGTTTAATATGGTATACGATTCCTTCTAGCCCTTTTAGATCATCTGTAATGAAGATGAGGTCGTCCGCGAACGATAGCACCAGGGGGAGTGAGATTTCGCGATCTTGGTCTAGTTTGATTAATTGAGTTTCCTCTTCGAGGGTTCTAAGGACCTCATCCATGACCAGTGTAAAAAGGCGAGGGGATATCGGGCAACCTTGTTTGACTCCTTTTCCCTTAATAATCCAACTACTTTGCTGACCACACCATTTGATGTGTGTGCGTTCATTCAAGCAAACCTTGATTATCCTGTTGGTTAGTGACTTGTTTGTTCTTTGTAATAAAATGTCCCGCAGTGCTTGGAGGTCGACGTTGTCAAACGCTTTTTCTATGTCCAGAGCGAGTACATAAATTCTTTTGCCTGCACGCCATTCTTCGTCCAGAACCCTTTTTAGTGTAAATATGTGATCGTCTGTAGATCTGTTGTTTAAAAAGGCTGCTTGGTAGCTGCCTAGTTCTTTTATTGTTTCGTCTAATTTTTTTAATACGAAGGAGGCGTAGATTCTGTAGCCCGTATTGCAAACCGATATTCGTCGATAGTCATTTGTATCTTTAGGGTTGTTTTTCTTTGGAATTGGTACTTGCATTGTTTCTAGCCACGTGTCGGGAGCTTCATTCTGTGTCCAGGCTTTGTTCATATGCTTGGTGACGGCTTCCTGTAATATTTGGGGCATCGCTTTGTACAGCTCAATTACCACTTGGTCTGTTCCGGGCGCTGTTCCGCTCCTCATGCTGCTAATTATGTCCTTTATGTCGTCCACCGTGGGTCCTTCACTTTGCTCGACTGTTACTGGTTTTGTTATTATAACCGTTGGTATAGGTAGGCCCTCAGAGTTTTTTAGGATTTGCTCCCATTTGGACATTGGTATATAAGCGTTTCTTTTCCGGCGTTTTGTTGCTTGCTTGTTTTTCCTGTAAAATAGATAAAGTACCTGCATACGTTTTGAAGGGTGTTTTTTCCCCAATCCAGTAAAGAAGGTCCTGCAATCTTTATTTTCCTTTTCGTTTTTAATCTTTTGAAAGGCTGCCTGACATTCTTTTACACGATTATGTCTACTCGGGTTATCTAGTTGTCTTTTTTGTAAGAATTTAGCCTTTTGGAGGTTAGCAAGAGCTATACGATGATCCCTAGAGTGACTCGGCTGAAAAATCAAGGTTTCCTGAGCAGCCGATTTTAATACTCCGGTTATGGTACACCATGGTATTTCGATGCTTTTATCCGTTGAGTCTATTCCTATGTTTTCCAGTTTTTTGATTATGCAAGCTTGGAATTTTGTTTTGGTGGATTTAATATTGAGAGCGGCGTAGTAACATTGTTTGTAATTGAAATCCTTGGTTTCTATTGTTGTCTCATTCTTTCGCGTCTTGTATTTGGTGTCGTCATATTTGTTTATGGTGCGAATTGTTCTTATCTGCCCCCAAATTATTTTATGGTCGGATATGGCCCTACCTGCCCATTCGCCTTTAATATAGTGAAAGAGTTTTTCTGTTGCCTGTTGCGTAATAATGTGGTCCAATTGTGATTTCTGCGTGCCCTTTGACCATGTTATTCTGCATGATGATCTCGCTTTTGTTGTTTCTATTTGTAATTTTTCCCTGTTGGCTATATCCATTAACATTTCCCCGTTGTAATTGGAATAGTCATGATGAAGATTTTGGTGAATCAACCCTTTGCGTTGAAAACTTATTGTATCTTGTCTACCAATATGTGCGTTAAAGTCGCCTAGGATTACTAAAATACATTTCCTTGGTTTTTGTCTAATCATGTTTAGTAATCCTGTGAAGGATCTGGTTGCTTTTGAGGTACAGCTGTTGATGTGGGAGTTAATTATATAAAGCGGAGCAGGTTTGTCACTTCCCCTATCAACTTTCAGAGTGATTGACATCGCGTCGGTATCGTTCTTCCTGTTTATTATTTCAATTCGGGCATCCTTTCTGATTACAATTGCAAGTCCCCTGTGGGCTTTACCTGCAGTTCCAGATAGGTGCCATTCGTAGTGGGCGGAGTTGTATGTTCCTACGTTCATCCCTGTTTCTTGTAGGCAGCCTATGTGAATACCCCTATTTGAAAGTTCCGCATCTATTTTATCTTTTTTGGCTGGTTTCGAGGCCCCGCGGACGTTCCAAGTTGCAATACGCAGGTCTGAGCAAGTGTACTTAGTTGCTGTAGTAGGCTGATTCCTAATTATTGTGAAACCCGTGTCATCCGCGACTTCAACCGATAACGGTGTACCTAATGCTGATTTTAATTGTTCATACGGTGTTAATGAGCTATCTAATTTGGGACTGTTCAGGAAGCGCGGTTTTGTAGACTGCCCTTGTTCATCTCTTTTGTTATATTTGGTACCTACCGTTTCTGTATGTTGTGGTGTAATTTTGTTGATTGATTCTAGCGTTCGTCTATGCAGATTATTGTTGAACTGTTCGGCGGCGCTCATGACCCAGCTATCATAGTGATGATCTTTGTAAATGATATGTATATTTCCTGGTACTGGTTCGCCGGCAGGTGAATACATCAGTGTGTTTCCGTGATTTATGTGAACATGTACATTTACTAGATAATATTCGGCCGCGGCGATTAAGATGTCTTCTCCGCCCCAAAACGTTTCGTTGAACTGCGCGGTTATGTATTTTGTTATCATTTGTTCCTGAGAAAGCTTGCTGTTAGGAATAAAGTCTTGAATGTTATTCTTTAGTGCTAAACAAATTCTGGCTTCTCCGCGGTTATCCGAAACATATGTAGCGAGGTCTCGTCGGACAGACATGTGGTCGAACGTTAGGCCCATTATGTTATTTATTTGGTGGGCAATCGCGCTAAACAGACAGTTGCCGTCGTGTTTCATGGATGTTATTGTTGCCATTGTAAAACTTTTGTTTGGGAGTCGGAACCCCACGGTGCCGATGGCCGGGCGTGCGGATTTAGTTTCGAGACAGAGCTACAGAATTTTGACAGGGTCGTCCTTTGACTGAAATTTATTAGTTCCTCTCTTTGTTATTCTGTAGAAATGTATCTCACTGTGAAGTTTTTGTTTTTGTTGAATGGACTTAAGCACCGCTCATGTGTCTTTCGTCACAAAAACACGGGTAAATTGTTCGACAAAAACACAAAAAAGGGTTGCCTCAGACGCGACTGTTGTATAAGGGTAACGAAATTGACAAATTGTATAGCATGCAAGATGTTACGGAATCACACGCGACACTGTTATTTTTGTTAGAGTTATTACAGTATGTTACTTTAACTTACCATTTTCCTTTTATTAAGCACAATTATAATCTCATACCCATAGCTTACTAATAAAAGTTGATTGTGCGCATGGCAACAAACCTTCCAATTTCGCCAGACGTTACACAACTACAGATTCGCATTCACGATGTTGAACCTTAACCTATCCAACAATATACCGATACCGAGATTTGCCACTGAATTTTAGCTCAGTAATCTTCCAATGCCAATTCAAAATGAAAATCGTTTTGGTATCTAGATCTATCGTTGGAGTTAACAATAACCATGCGTTTGAAGTATGGAAATTTGATTAATTGACTGAGTGATTATATTAGGTAGGTGTTTTGTAGAATAGTGAAATTTCTGCATCTGTTGACGCAGTTCTTATCAAGTCGGGGTGTTTATTTTGCAGAGTGCAGCAGCTCTCTGAAAGGTAAAAGGAATGGTCTCACCGAATTATCCTGGCTACGACGTTCAGTAGCCATAGGGCCTTTAGCAGACACCCTGGATTGTCAGCCTGGTATCAGTGACGCACGTAGGCCTGGCACACCTCACTTTTGCACTATTCTAATGTATTTATTTGTCGACGCTCGAATCACAGCCACATCCAAGAAACAAAACACTGTTCGACTTTTGTTGACCGACAATAGTTAACGCGTTGCAATTTGGACGGCAGCTGCGTGATCGTTCCGTAAGACAAAAGGTCTTCGCGCTCGACACGTCCGTTCGTTCCGACGACGAACAGATCGAATTTCAACACTGTTCTCGGCATTAAAAAAAATAAATTAAAAAATTACTTTGTTTCACGCTCGCAGCAAAATCGAATTTTGCTCACTGTTTTTAGATAGCAAAACCTGCTTGTTTGCGGTGCTGAGGTGAAAAGCTTATTTTATTCACTGAAAACAGTGAACAAAAAGCACTTTTATTTACTATTTTGGTGTTTGAATTTAGAAGATACCAATATAATCAACCACTTGGATCTCAATGCGAAACAACCGCCTTGTGAAAAAATACTCGATACAAACTCCTTGTGCAAATATTAACTCCTCCAGATTTGATTGGTAGACATTTTCGACAATTTAGCGTTAGAATAAATAGTTATTTGTGCAACAAGAGAGCAAAGTTGTTTTTTGCTGCGAGTGTTGATTTTGAATCCCGAGTAAGCGAAGGATTCTATAATTGAATCACGAGCGTAGCGAGTGATTCTAGGTTAGAATCCTGAGCGCTACGAGGGATTCAAAGACACGAGATGCAAATAACTTTGCTCTCGTGTAACACATACAACTTTTCACCTCAGCAGCGAGAACATACAACATGTAAAAAAAAAACTCTCCGATCCGTGAGGGTATTGTTAGGTATCATACTGTGAGCATATTTATGTGGAAATTTTCAGGAAAAAAGAATCCCCACATTTTTTTTCAAAGGTGAATTTTACCAAAATTTACGTTTGGTGCGGGCGGCGGCCGTCGTAGTACGAGTTTTGCAATTTTTTTATGGATTTCGCGATAATTTTGGAACTAAAAATGTGAATTTTAAATACCAATAACTTTTTTACTATAAATAATAATAAAAAATTACTCTTTTGTAATTTTATTGCAGTACCACATGCCCTTTTCGGATCGGACAAGGTTTTTTTTTTACATAATCTTCATCACCTCGTATTTTGCAGCCACCAACTTGGACTTACTTTTTGACCACACTATCGAATTAAGCACTCTCAAAACTATGAAAACGATAACCATGATAAAAACTTGAATATTTTCGCAGCCACCATCTTGGATTTATATTTTGACCCCACTATCGGCTTTAGTACCCTCGAAAACTACGAAAACGACACCCATGATGAAAATGTGAAAATTTTCGCAGCCGCTATCTTGGATTTTTTTTTTGACTTCCCTATCGGCTTTAGCAACCTTGAAAACCATAGAAACGATACTCATGAAGAAAAATTTGAAAATTTTCGCAGCCGCCATCTTGGATTTACATTTTCACCTCACGATCGGCTTTAGCACCCTTGAAAACTATGAAAACGACACCCATTATGAAAAATGAGAATATTTTCGCATCCGCCATCTTGGATTTGCATTTTGACCAAATTCACATTTACTATCTCACTCCGTCTTTCATTCTCTTTGAATCAGAAGAAGACAGTCGCAAGCGCCTTTTCCCGTGACGATTTCTGCCAATGCACTCTTACCGCAAGCCGCATAAAGAACTTCGTTCCAAAAAAACAAACAGAATTTAAATAAAACCTTATCCATAAGTGAATCCGAACGTTTTATTTTTTGTTTCATTTTTGGGCCTACTAGAGGAATTTTGAAATCGAACTTCGAATCGACTTGTTTCTATCTCTCGCTTTTTTCGTATCGAAGTGAAAGTGACAAAACTAATTGAAGTTCAAATCTTTAGAATTTTGTGAGTAGACCCAACACTGTTCACGGCATTTAAAAAAAATAATTAAAAAGTTACTTTGTCTCACGCTCGCAGCAAAATCGAATTTTGCTCACTGTTTTTTGACAGCAAAACCTGCTTGTTTGAGGTGCTGAGGTGAAATAGTTATTTGTGCAACAAGAGAGCAAAGTCGTTTTTTGCTGCGAGTGTTGATTTTGAATCCCGAGTAAGCGAAGGATTCTAAAATTGAATCACGAGCGTAGCGAGTGATTCTAGGTTAGAATCCTGAGCGCTGCGAGGGATTCAAAGACACGAGATGCAAATAACTTTGCTCTCGTGTAACACATACAACTTTTCACCTCAGCAGCGAGAACATACAACATGTAAAAAAAACCCTGTCCGATCCGTGAGAGTGTTGTTAGGTATCGCAATGTGAGCATATTTATGTGGAAATTTTCAAGAAAAAAGAAAAAAGAATCCCCCCATTTTTTTTCAATGGTGAGTTTTACCGAATTTTACTTTTGGTGCGGGCGGCGGCCGTCGTTTAGCGGGTGTCTAAAAGTCATAAGTTATGATTTTTTTTTATGGATTTGGGGTAATTTTGGAACTAAAAATGTGAATTTTAAATACCAATAACTTTTTTACTATCAATAATAATAAAAAAATACTATTATATGCCCCTTTTCGGATCAGACAAGGTTTTTTTTTACATAATCTTCATCACCTCGTATTTTGCAGCCACCATCTTAAATCCAAGATGGTGGCTCCATTTTTACCACAAAACTATGAAAACGATAGCCATGATAAAAACTTGAAAATTTTCACAGTCGCCATCTTGGATTTACATTTTAATGTCATTATCGGCTCTATAACCCTCGAAAATTATAAAAACGACACCCTTGGCTAAAAATTTGAATATTTCGCAGCCACCATCTTGGATTTATATTTTGACCTCACTATCGGTTTTAACACCCTCGAAAACTATGAAAACGACACCCGTGGCGAAAAATATGAAAATTTTAGCAGCCGCCATCTTGGATTTTTATTTTGACTTCACTATCGGCTTTAGCAGCCTTGAAAACAATAGAAACGATACCCATGAAGAAAAATAGGAAAATTTACGCAGCCGCCATCTTTGATTTACATTTTGACGTCATGATCGGCTTTAGCACCCTTGAAAACTATGAAAACGACACCCATTATGAAAAATGAGAAATTTTCCGCAACTGCCATCTTGGATTTGCATTTTGACCAAATTCACATTTACTATCTCACTCCGTCTTTCATTCTCTTTGAATCAGAAGAAGACAGTCGCAAGCGCCTTTTCCCGTGACGATTTCTGCCAATGCACTCTTACCGCAAGCCGCCTATAGAACTTCGTTCCAAAAAAACAAACAGAATTTAAATAAAACCTTATCCATAAGTGAATCCGAACGTTTTATTGTTTGTTTCATTTTTGGGCCTACTAGAGGAATTTTGAAATCGAACTTCGAATCGACTTGTTTCTATCTCTCGCTTTTTTCGTATCGAAGTGAAAGTGACAAAACTAATTGAAGTTCAAATCTTTAGAATTTTGTGAGTAGACCCAACACTGTTCACGGCATTTAAAAAAAATAATTAAAAAGTTACTTTGTCTCACGCTCGCAGCAAAATCGAATTTTGCTCACTGTTTTTTGACAGCAAAACCTGCTTGTTTGAGGTGCTGAGGTGAAAAACTGTTTTGTAGGTATACCTATTCTTTGCTGTCAGTAATAAATTGACGCTATTTTGAATACTGTAAGTAGTACAAACCCAAATTGTTATAATTATAATGTGCATTTTAATTAATTTAAGCTTCCTTTTTTCTTCATTAAATGTCTATTTTCGCTTAATTTTTCTCGTAGTCATGGTATAAAGTATAGCAACTCTTGAATTAAAACGAATTTATATCGAGGGCCATGAATCGCTCATGATCCTAACACTGAATCATTCACTTGTTGTGATTCATAAATTAATAGCCCTAAGACAGCTAGCACACGCCAATATACCAACCAAAATCAGCGAGAACTACCGAAATAAAAAATAAAGAATAAAAATAAACAGTATCTAAATAAAAGCCTCCAGACATAATTAGGACGTGCCCGCTTACATATAAATAAACAAAATAAAATCGTTTATTTTGGAACAAAAACAAATATAATCATAAAAATAGTTAAACGATAATAACTGCAAAAGTTAATAACTGGCGCAACTAGAAATGCCCGGCTCCTAGCGAGAGGGTAGTTCTTCCAGATAAGATTTCTTTTTTTACACTATGCAATAAGTAGTTAAAAATAAAATAAACACAGTTAAAAATAAAAAGGAAAAAAATAATAATAAAAAAACAAAGGACAAAATTACGGGATATGACATGTGATCTGTGGTGTAAGTGTGACTGTGTGTATGTGTGTGAGAGGGTGTGTGTGTGCGAGGTTGTGTTTGTATGTGTCTTATCGTCTGTGAGTGTGAATGTATTACACTTCCAAAAGTTTTTCAGTTGCATCAAATTATGTAAGCGATATTAGCCAAGTATCGAGCCTTTTCTATGCCAGAAAAGGCTCGATACTTAGCTTATTTTTGGTACTTGTATAAGAATAATGTTGATTGTTTTGTTAATTCTATTGTATAATTTTGAGCTTATGTAGGTACAATGACGACGTGCTGCTACATTTGTACAAGGATTTATATTGAATAATCGATTTGAACGGCGTCTATTGTTACATCTGGCTGGTTCATAAGGAAGCTGGTCAGACAGCTATTTGTTTCTCAGGTAGTGTATACTACCTGAGAAACAAATAGCTGTCTGACTGTTAGGACCTGGCAGAGAGGATACAGGGAGATTCTAGAAAATCGTATAGGTTTACTCGCAAGGACTTTCAGAACTGCTCTTTGAGCTCTCTCAATGCGTAACATAGTAGTCTTATGAGCGCCACCCCATACTGTCAAGCAATATCCCAGCACTGACTGAGCTAGCTTTCTCAGGCGTGTCACGGCTGAGTCAATTTGTTGATGCCATTTATGGTGACTATAAAGTGCAATACGAGGGTGACACTGAAAGTTCTTAGAAAATCAAAAACTGAACAAACTAGCAAGTTATTAGTTTTATTAAGTATATCTTTTCAAAATAGTGTCCATTTATTATTTTTTGCATCCTATGGAACCACTGAGAAAAGCACTTTGCCCACTCGTCCTATTAGGGCTCTCTTCGACGGCATTTTGTAACGCAGCCACTGCTTCCTCGGCGTCCAAAAAACGTTATCCTCGAAGTTTTCCTTTTATTTTCGGAAATAAATAAAAATCGCAAGGTCCAGGCTATAGGGGGGGGGGGGGGGGCTATAGCCTGGACCTCGCACCTCAACCCAGTAATTCCACGTCTGACGTCGCCAAGTAGTCGATTGTTTGCTTGGCGGTGTGCAACGAGGCGTTGTCGTGGTGAAGGAGGATCCTACTGCGAGGTCGTTTCTCCCGAACTTTTTCCAAGACAAGTGGCAAACAATTGTTAGTGTACCACTCTGCAGTAACTGTTTATCGATCCTCTAAAACAATTGTTGCATAATGACCTGTCCTTCCGAAGAACGAGGTCACCATCTTTTTCCCACGCTTCGACCTCTCTTCACTTTAGTTGGCAACTCCTCGGAAGGAAACACCCAGACAGCAAACTGTCTCTTAGTTTCAGGATCATAACAATAAATCCAGCTTTCGTCACCCGTAAGTATGTCGAACACAGCATTTGTGTCAATCTTTGAACCATTTCACGACACCAATCAACACGACGGCACGACCAGGCACAAAGCTTCCTGACTGCTAAATGTTCATGGAGGATTTTGTGCACTTGACTTATTCCGATGCCTACGCTTGTCCGAATCTGCTGATATGTCACTCTTTTGTCAGTCTCTGTCATATGCCGCACAACACTCGTCGTCGTCGTCCGACGTCCCTCACGCAGATCATCGGTGAGATTAGTGCGACCACGTTTAAACTTTAAACTCATTAAACCAGTTTTAAACAGTGGCACGAGATGGGGCTTCATCGTGAAAGGCAAATCGAAGTCTATCATAACTTTCTCGTTGACATGACATCGGAAGTCTTAAAAAATCATTGTACGAAAATTTTATCGCGTTAAATTCATGCTGAAGTGACACAGACAATTTTCAATTTGCCGCCAAATCTTAAACAAATGACAAATTAATAAAATATAATACACAATAGTATAATAGTGGCAAAGAGTTCCATTTTCAAAATTTGAACTTATTTTTTTTTACAAGTGGCGAGTTCTAAAAACTTTCAGTGTCGCCCTCGTACCAATATAATTTAAAGTTGCAGTACAATATTTGGGGGCAGTCACAGATAGTGTCAGACCTAGGGTTTGTAGGTACACGTATGGGCTAAAGGAGTCTGAGGTTGACCTGACTTACGAGTATTTAAAGAAAAAGTAATGAACTTAGTTTTATCGATGTTTAAAGTTAACAGATTTGTAGATAACCATTTCATGACAATACTTAGGACTATAGCTCAGTATTTCTACAAGTTTCACTCCAATTGCGGCCAATATTATTTAGAGCTGAGTCATCTTCGTAAGTTAGGTACCTACTATTTTGCAATTATGGAGATATAGTGACACACTCATTCACATAAATATTCATGCCCTCGCTTTTAAATCCGTCCTGGATTCACTAATTGCATAATATACTATGTAAAGTGCTCGAAAAGCTCGTTTCTGGAGCACAAATATAGCGAAAAGTTGAAAAGTTCACAGACGATGTATGAAAGTAAGATTGACATATTAATGGGCTACCTTTCACGACATATTCATATTTTATCTCGTCTTATTGTTAACGTAATCTTTTCTTTGTGTTAACTTCGTTTTTAGGGTTCCGTACCCAAAAGGTGAAACGGGACCCTATTACTAAGACAGCTACAGCTGTCCGTCTGTCACCAGGCTGTATCTCATGAACCGTGATAGTTAGACAGTTGATTTTTTCACAAATGATGTATTTCTGTTGCCGCTAGAACATTAAATACTAAAAACCGAATAAAATAAATATTTAAGGGGGGCTCCCATACAACAGACATGATTTTTTGCCGTTTTTATAGATACTCGTAATCGACTCGCACTTGGCCGGTTTTTTATCTTGATAATATTACTATTTTATTCAGCATGACAGTTACACTCTTTTCTTATTACGTTTCGCTGAGTGCTTTTATCTTTTAACGTTTAATAACCCACGAATTTGAGAATATGTTATTTTATTTTCTCGGCTATAATTTTATCTTTTACAGCAGTTCTATTTTTATTTTTTATTTTATGATTAATGGACAGTCTCGACATTTTCATTTAGACATACATAACATAAATATTAATTCGAAAGTAATCCTGAACTTTCATGTAGTTTATGAGTCCGTCAGTCATCTATATCACATCTATTCAAAAATACCTAATTTATTCTCCGTAAACAGGGACTCAAATTGCTTTTTAATCCCTAGACTAAAAGTGATTTGAATTTGGAATGTGAATATTGTATTTAAAAGTTCCAATCACCAAAGAGATCAATTTCGAACATTGTATGAACAAGTAACAGGATGGCAAGAGAGAGAGAGAGAGAAAGTGTGAATTTGGTCAAAATGAAAATCTAAGACGGCAGCTGCTAAAAATTTCAAATATTTCATCATGGGTATCGTTTTCATAGTTTTTAAAGGTGCTAAAGTCGATAAAGAGATCTATACGTAAATCCAAGATGCCGCGAAAATTTTGTTTTGGTTTTAAATCATACGTGAGAGATGGGAGTCGGACCGCACACTTTTTTTTTTCTCATAGAGGGTGATAAAAAGTAGAGTGTTCACCTCGGGAACAACAGTATTTTAAGTTAGAGCGCTCAGGATTCTACTAAACACTCACCGGTTTTAGGGTTCCGTAGTAAACAAGGAAGCCTTATAGTTTCACCATGTCCGTCTTCTGTCTGTCTGTCAGTCCGTTTGTCCGTGGCTTAGCTCAGAGACGGATAGTACAGTAAAGCTGCAATATGGCATCGGTATTCATATTAATCACGCCAAAAGTGGAAAAATAAAATCAAGAAAAAAAAATTGGGGTTACCCCTACACGTAAAGTGGGGATGTTTTTTTTTCTCGTCTATCACATGTTGTGAGGTATACAGTGACACATTAAGACTACTTGATGCCCTAAGCAATCCACGCCTGTGCCCCCCCCCCCCCCTATCAGTATGTCAACTAGAATCGATCTTTAAACCTTTACCGCTTAAAAATATTGGTTTTTTGAAAAATAAGATGATGAGATATAACGTACCTTTTTTTTTTTTTTTGGTTGGGATATCTTCAATTAACTTACGTTGCCAGGGGCCACGGTAGGCATCGGTCCCATGGGACCCCTTCATCGGCTGACATCTCTTTGAGGCGCGCGTGGAACTCAACACGCCGTCGACCCGGGCCTGGTCCTTAACGGACGGCGAGCTACCCATTGCTCACCATCCGCAAGCCCGCGCCTACGGTGGCCGGGAATCGGCCTGCGATTCCCGACGCCCGGGGCTTCTCCTCCTGCGGCGGGCGTGAGGGCGCGAATTTTGTCTCTCCCTCACGCGTTCCGCCTCCTCCTTCGCGAGCATTACTGCTTCGCAGAAAGAGGTTACGGCCTCCCATGCCCTCTCGCTCCATCCCATAACCTGGATCAGGGCCGGACGCGAGGGATCCCCGCCACCGATCGACTCCACGAGGACACGGCGGTGCTCTGCCCAAGCCGGGCAGACCTCCACCGTATGCTCCACCGTGTCCTCCGCGTGATCCACGCAGTGATGACACCCGGGCGTTTCCTCCAGCCTTATGCGAAACAGGAACGTCCCGAAACAACCATGTAACGTACTTTAGAAGTGGAGTAGGTGACAACAATAAAAACCAAAGCATAATTTATTTATTTATTGAAATGCGCCTTGCGGCCTTTCCGGGCATTGAATTCACGCAAGATAGTATTAACGTCTAACGTTTTTAACATATCGGACTCTATGTAGGTATAATATCGATAAATTATCGAGCCTTTCTTGTATCATCTTTGTCCTTTTTTAATATTTTTAATTTTGAAAAAGAACGTTCTGCTGAGCAATTTTGTGCTTCTTCTAGTGCCTCCCCCAGACGTGATGCCCTAGGCAATTGCTTAATTTAATTAAGGGTTAATCCTTCACTGGAGGTGTCGTTGAAAAGGTCGTTAAAATAAAAAATATTGTGGGTGTGTGAAAACCATTGTTCGATTGAGGGATCGTTTGCGAAATATTGCTTTAAGGTGCTAGTTTTTGTTAGTCAAGTGTCTCCCCCCCCCTCCCCTGCCAGCTAAATGGTTGTACTTGAATTACAGGTAAACGAGTAATACTCGACCAACTAAAATTAGCAGTTAGAAAAACATGTTTTCCTATACATTCCATATGGGAAACCATGTTTTTCAGCTGCAATGTTAAGTTTGTTATTGGGATAAATTCATCCCAGCTACGGAACCCTTCAATGTGCGTAGTCCGATACGCACTTGGCCGGCTTTTATATTTTGGGTAGGGACATGCATAGTTTTTAAAGTCAGCTAGAACCAATGAAAACTCCTTTTTGTATTTTTAAATTGAAGTTGAAAATTTCAGTCAATCCCACTAAAAAATTTAAATCTCTGCTATCGATGAAGCACCTGTATAATGTCAAATAATTAAAATATGATATCAAGGAAGTATACAAAAAATAAAAATATACTTAATTTAGGAGAAAATAGTATACATTTTGAAATAGTTATGCCTTTAATGAGGTACCAATGAAGCCACATGTGGAAGGCATTAATGCCAAACTTCCTTGTCTTCAACGTAGTCTTTAATCTTATAATATTATTTTTTGTTATGGACACGTTTGATGTGGGTTTTGAAATTTCCATCGCTAATTTCTATAACCGACTTTGGCAACTTGTTATAAAACCGGATACTGTTTATATAAGAAATGAATTGTTAGTTTTAGTTAATCTAAATTTGGGTATCACAATTTCATGCTTACTACGTATATATTATGGAAATCACCGCACTCTGTATTTTGAAAAGTCCTAAGTTTTTACGAATATACAAAATATTTTCTAAGATATAAAGAGAATGCAGAGTTAGTATACCTATCAATTTCTTTGAATTTGTTTCTAAGGGACTCAAGAGAACCCATTTTATAGATCGCGCGGATAGCCCTTTGCTCACTTTTGTAAAATGAAAATTGAATCTACGTCAGCTGCCGATTCCCACCGCTGAACGCCACAAGACATAAGACTGTGGAAATAAGCAAAGCATACTAACCTAGCTATATCAGTCAACTACCTTATTTTTTTTATTTTTTCTTTCTTGCACTTAATCTACCTGAAAGAGCTTTAATGATCGTGCAGACTAACGCGACACCGATAATTGTTCTACGGTGAAGTATTCTTAGAAATTGTTATAATAGAGTCGCGTCAGGCCTGTTTGTATGAGGCTTTAATGTGGGCGCCCCATTGCAATTTCGAATCTAGAGAAACTCTTAGAAATAGAGTTCCCGGAATAGCATCTACTTTCTTGCCATCAAATTTTAAATTTAGGCCCACTTGGGGTACATTTTGTGATGAGAACTTATGATATTTATTTATTTATTTACTATTATCACTTCTTACATTTGATTTAACAGGTCGGAACCCAATACAACAATGTAGTCACAATTTCCACACTCAGAGAAGTCACCCAAAAACCGAAACACCACCACCAACAAAAATTAAATCTTTTTAAACTGTCCAATTTTGATTGACAGGGTCCAAATTTATATCTGTCGATCAACGTGGATCAATAAACAAGTCTTACGTAACGACTGAGCACCGGCACTAGTTAAACTCGTACAGAGGACAATATGTTAAGTGTTACCCTCTGGAATTCCGCCAATGAGCATGTAAAGATATCCACTTGCAGAGAGACACTGTTGTTGTTTTGAGTTTTGTTTGTATTAAGTAAAAGATTATTAGCTGCGAACCATTTCGAAAAACCAGTCAGACTATCGTTGACTTATAAGGCAACCGTATCTTTTCTTACTATTAAAAAATAAGAGAAGTGTCATCAGCAAAAATAATTATATCCGATAAGTTAGCCATCATGTAAGCAAGATCAATAACATAAACTAGACATTGGAATGGGCCAAAAATTGAATATTGAGGCACGCCCATCTCTACTAGACACCCCGAGGACGTCGCCTCGTTAACGTTAACTTTTTGCTGCCTGTTTGATAGATTAGGAAAAAACAAGATCAGCAGCTTGTCCACTAATTCCGTAGTGGTGTAATTTACAGATCAGTGTAAGGTGGTCAACGCAGTCCAACATTTTTGAGATGTCACAGAATATGCCAATTGCATTGGGTCTTATCCTAGGATTCCAAATTGTGACTAATTTTACTCCTGTGTCAGTCGTCGTGAAACCAAACTGGTGACTATCTAAAATCCCATTTAAATTAATATAACTGTGCGTTTGCACTGGCGAAACATTCACAACAAAACATGTTGGAATATTTTAGTTTCTGTCAAAGTTCCATACAATATTTGACTGGAACTACTAGTGTTCAACATGTTTTGTTGTGATGTTTCGCGAGTGCAAAGTGTGCAAACGCACAGTTCGACAACATCTGGTCTAGCATGTTTTTTTTTCTTTTGTTTTTCTCAATGCTGGTAGCACAGATTGATATAATATATAGGTCTATAATTAGAGGCGATTACTATCCGATTTGAATTTTTTTATTGGGTACTTTACTTATTCATTAAATCAGGAAACTTACCGCTGTCTAAACATTGATTAAAAATGTGTGTTATGACAGAGGCAATTATGTCAATAATATCTCCAAGAACCTTAGTGGAAATCCCCCTTAAGTCTTCAGTGTTTTTTTATGTTAAAACTTTTTAATGCTTTATTAATTGTGACAATAGAAATGTATGGTCTTGAATTAAAAACTTGGAATATCCTTAAGTACTGAAGTTTTCTATTAGAAGAGATTCAGCAAATTATAGATGATAAGGGGATAAACGTAACCCCTATTGGCATGTTGGTAGGTAAAGTCAACAACAAGTGTTTTTTTAAGACAATTTATTCTGATCTCGCTGGTTTGTGTTTCCAGTTTCTTTGTTGATTACCTGCCACACAGCTTTTATTTTTAACCGACTTCAAAAAAGGAGGTTTCGCAATTCGACCGTATACTACGTGGAGCAGGACGCTTGACATTTCTTAAAACCACGTAAAGAGTGTCATGTTCTTTACCCGTATACAAAAAATCAATCAAATCCAATGAATACTTTAGCCACAGGAAATTATTTTTCATTTTCTTATTTTTCAACATGATGTAGATCTGAGTCCGTAATAATAGGTAAACATTGTAAGGTCAAGAACCTGTGCAAAACGTACGATTCTATCCTCTACGTCTCAATATGCTTGAGAGACAGAGAAAGGTGTCATACGATTCCACTCTGACGCGCCCCGCCCAGTCCCACAAAATAATACTACAATTAGAAAGAAAAAGAAATATTACTTACGCAAATTATGCATTAGTGGTGCATAGACAATTGCGAGTGTGTGTGTGAGCGGAATTTTTTCGGCAAAAAGTCTCGGGACTCGGTCAGTGCAGCGGCTCCCTTTGAGGAGCGCACACCGCTCTACTTTGTTTATTACGAGACGAGCCGCGCGCGCATTGTCGTGATTTTGTGAAAAAAAAAATAGTTGTTATTTGTGATTAAAGACGATTTAGTGTGACTTATTGTTCAGTGTTAGTTAATTAGGTATCGATGTCGCTTGTGCATAATGAACAACGGTGGAAACCTTGAAAATTTAAAAAATTGACTATTGATGTAAATTCTGATTGTGATGTGATATTATGTGATTAATTATTCAATCAGTGATTTTTTAATTAACAACGCGCAACTTAGTGAGTTTATGCCGCTAATTTGTTGCTCTCCGACTAAACTACCTACTCACGTCCACCTACGCCCCGCACCGCAGCGCAGGCGCCGCCCCCCGCCGCGACCCGCATCGGGCCGCGCAACAGGTTAGATAAAGCGTGTTTACTTTTTATGCAGTTGATTCTGCTATTTATTTTGTTTGAAAATTGCAATTTTTCAATTTTCCATTAACTACTAATCTTCGTCTTTTAAAATGTTTCTATGGACTAGTACTGTGCTTGTTTTAATTTAATGTCGTAAGTCCAGATCCACATTGTATATATATATATTTTTTTTTTAATGTGTGTTCGCGGATAACTTCGTCGTTTATGAACCGATTTTGATGATTATTTTTTTGGTTTGTAGCATACTTCAGGAGTGGTTCCATATAAATTTGGTCAAGATCTGCTGAGGGGTTTTTGAGTTAGCTTCAATAATACATATTTTTCCCACCTAATATAATATGTGGACGATAATCTAATAGTTCCTGTCACTGTAATTTACTTGGTATTCAAATTTTTGTGGGGGTTTAGTGTAGGTACCACAACTAAAAAATGAAAAATAAAAACTTTTTCACAAAAAATAAAAAAAGACTTCCAAAAAAAACACTACAAAGTGAAAAATAACTTTGATGTCGGAAGTCGGTGGCAAGCAAACTAAAATAAAAAACCCAAGACACCGACTTCCGAAATCAAAGTTATTTTTCACTTTGTAGTGTTTTTTTTTGGAAGTCGGTTTTATTTTTCGTGATTATGTTTTTATATTATTAGAAATACTATTTTTGCTAGTTATTAGTTTAAATTTAAGAGATATCAGTGGGTTGTTCATATATAAACGGTTTGTTTACATTAAAATGGCGTTAATTTGTTAACCAGCAATATTTCTAGCTAAATTCCCTTGACCCTCTCTTTACTGTTCAATTGCGATATATTAGCTGAAACTTTACACTTGCTGTGCAATGGGTTTTGGGTATTCTAACGACTACCTAAAGGAGTAAAGTGAGAATATACAACAGTGTCTTAGAAAACTTTTTCGTACTCAAGTAGCTTAGGTATGTACTTTACTTGATATTGTGACCCTATTTAGTCTTGCCTGTTTCACAAAAATAGCCTAAGTTACTAAGAATGCATTTAATTAACCTTTTGAGCGAAGCTTAATTGCATAGGAGAAAAAAAATCGCCCTCGGCGCTATAACTTTCTAACGCCTATACAATATTTGTCTTCTAATTAATTTACCTAGTAGTACAGTGGGCTCCAGAGAAACCTAACCCCTTAGCAATGTAAAAAACAATGCAAGGGGGTGAGGTTTCACTGGAGCCCACTGTACAAATTCAGGGATTTTCAAGAGACGTGTTATTTTTTATTTCAGCTAATCATGCATGACTGAGAAGCAGGAAAAGGCAGGCAAAGGGACCGGATACACAATTATCAAAAGAAACATTTACAGAAAAAAACTCAATGTGTTTTCTTAGAATAAATCATCCTACATCCTACCCTATTAATACAGCCGTATTTGTAAAAAAATACCGGATCCCGGGACAATATACCGGCTATAAAATTATTCATTTTAAATTTGATTTTGTTTCACACGGAAAAGTCGCGTTGTGAGGTTATGGCAGACGTTGTCATAACACTACTAACCTATGTTTAATTGTGCTTAATCTTAAATAACTACAGAGCCTGTTCAATAACTTATATGAACACTTTGGGGTTTATTTATAAACGTTGCTTAAAATTAAATGACATTCTAACGTCAAAAATGTTTGGTTAAACAGTCGCTAAACATTACTTAACTTTAAGCAACGCTTAAAAATAAACCCCTTTAGGCTTTAGAATTAGAGTGGAATTTGGCTACACTAATTTACAGCTCAAGCAGTCTTCTGATGCTCTTAGACTCCGTAGGTACGGCATTCCATTCACACACTCCATGCACCTTTACATATTTACTTTTATTTTGCTACTATTATGCTCACTGAGGTACCATTATCTGGAGGCACGGTAGTGCCCCCGCCAAGACGAGCCAAGCTAAGCGCAAGGGCACTACCTACCTTTTTTCGAAGCGCTTCTTCGTTTTTTTGAACCCTCCAAACTTGGGTTTGGATGGATTATACCGGATAAACAAAATTCTCGGGATATGATGTCAATAGTGGACTTAAGTTTCAATTGCATAGCTCTTATAATTTAGATTTTATTGATAGGTATCTAAAAAACCCCGATTTTGTCACTGATGATCATCAAACATCTTACGGTAGTTCCTGAAGACCTAGAAAGCTGATATTTGGTATGTAAGCTAGTATTAGTAAACAAAAAAAAAACTAAAACTTGAAAGTGGAATAATGGACGTTTGTATGAGAATTTTCTTTGGTCCGAGGCCTTGACATCAACCAATGAGCAACATTTCAAAACGTTTTTTTGCTGGTTGAATACGAGGCTTTTGGCTACTTTTGTATTTTTGTATTTTTTTTTTCTTTTGTTATAATGTGCGTTTCGTTTGTGCAGAATAAACATATTTTCTTTCTTTCTTCTTCTTTCTTTCTAGACTTCCGCAAATTTTGATGCTTAAAGGTCTGAAAATTGATAAAGACTCCTTGTTATTAATAATAAAATATGTACATATATCAGGATCTTTTGAAGTTCATTCTCAGAAATTTGTATTGGTAAAAATATTGTCTTAGGCAAGTTATAATAAGAAGTGAAATCCCACCAAAAACATTTTCATGTAAAATCTTGCCAAGACGAGACCATGTGGCTCGCACTGTCAAAAGCTAGAGCAGAAGCTAGAGGCTAGAGTTAGAAGCTTGGTTCTACATGAGATCTGAGAACTTCTTGACAGTGCGAGCCAGATGGTCTCGTCATGAAAATGTTTTTGGTGGGTAATAGAATTAGTGTAGGTACACTGTACACCATAAAAAAGCCAATGGCAAAATTTAATAAAGGTTTGAAAAGAGTGAGAGAGAAGAGAGAAAAGTTTTAATCCGGGTTGTAAACTAACTGTGTGCCAATTTTTATCCAAATCCTGTTAGTAGGTGATACTAATGACTGAAATACTATCTTGAATTCATGCAAGCGTAGAGTATATAATGTATTTTATATTGGGGTAGGTACTTCCTGCTTAGAAATTGTGCACAACGTGTCGTGAACAGAATATTGTACCTATATACCCTCTTGAACCTCGATCGTAGCGCCAACTACCGGGTCCAATTGTGAATCCAGAACTCACTAAACACACACAAAAACTTCATCAAAATCGGTCCAGCCGTTTAGGAGGAGTTCAGTGACATATAGACGTACAGAAGGATTATATAATTAGATATGTATAGATAGTTAAAAGTACAAGTTATATGGAATGTCGGAATATGTGTGTATGTGTGACCTGGTTTTTTTTTTTAAATTTTGTGATGAATTCAGTTTTTCTTATATTCGTCTATTCTTGTAGGTACACTGCACATCGCATTGCCAAGGTCAGGTCGGTCCGTGGATGGATGACCATCCATTACTTACCGAGGAGACCCCTCCGTGTCACTCGTAGATCTTCGGCAGTCGTAAATTCTGACAAACAGCCTTCCTTGGTACAGGGTGTCGTGTTACCCAGTTACTGGGATGTGGAGGTCATGCCTGTATGACCTCCACATCCCAGTAACTGGGTATAACATATACAGTCGCTCCATGTAAAATAGTAGTTGTAGACCTAGACGATGTTTAGTAGGTGAAAATAAATAAAATACCAGTGATAGGTAAACACAAATACCGACGTCGATGAAATACTTACCTACCTACATTCAATCGAATGCGGAAAGTAAGGTCTTACCTGACCTTTTAGTCTAAATGGCAGAGACCTTTCTTTCCGCATTAGATTGAAATTACCCTGTTAATAGGCAGGTAAGTATGTCATCGATGTATTTGTGTTTACCTATCACTGGTATTTTATTTATAAAAGGTGTTTTGTGCATCGTGTGCCAAATTGAAATGGTCGACTGAAGGGGTCAATTTGAGCAGGATTTGTAAAAAATATGAAATAAATGTTAAAAATGCAATTTTATTATTTTTATTTCAAGTAAAACCCACGAATAGATAGAGATACGAGACAGATTTTACCTCATACGAGTGAGATAACAGATTTAATAGGTTTCTCAGGTATCATTTAAGCATTAAAAAAAACATAATTTTGAATATTAGTCATAGGTGACTCGATTCACAATTCTAGTGAATTCACAAAGTTCATAAAATATTTTTATGGCATGTGGCACATCATTAGACAGGATAGACTAGAGAATTTTTGAGGGAGTTGGAAGATCCCGGTCACTTTTGTTTTTTTTTTTTTTTTGTAGCCATGTAATCAGCTAAAACATGTACAGCTTTAATTTAAGTTTACCATGTTCCGAAACTTTGCGAGTAAACTCGATGACTAATGTCACTAATTTTGTATTTAAAAGTAATCTAAAACAATACACATTTAAATAAAATTAAAATTCAGAATCTAAGCCTTATACTTTTTTTTACCCTTCAGTCGACCATTTCAATTTAGCACACGATGCACCAAACACCCTATAAAGGTATTCATATCATATCCCGATCATATACAATCATATATATTTATTGAATGCCTTAATGTAGCTAGTATTTAATAATAGCTACGTTTAACCTACATAGATTTGCACTTATTTCACATTATTTAATATGTTCAATTTTATGTACAAAATATCTGCTTTAGATCTGTGAGATGAAACTATTTTTATTCATCAGGCGCTTTGCGTGTTATTAGTACGCTCACAGTCACACTCATGGCAGCAGAGCCCCTTGTTGCCAAACCTTTGCGTTTTGGTGGTAGAAATTGTTAGCAGCTCATAACTACATAACTATCTACTTGAGCCTATAATATGTATATCCACATTTCACCAGTTACGTTTAAGTCCCATGTAATAGGTAGGACGCGAGCCTGTTACCATCAACCAGAAAAAAAAAAGATTCCGGGCTACTGAGAAATTCTCGATGGAAAATAATAATATTTTGCCCGACCGGGCGACCCCCGGAATCAAACCCATCAGATACTCAGGCTCAGCAGTAGCGTTTGCGACCACTAGACCAACGAGGCAGTGCCAAATTATGTGCAGTAGGTACATACTTATTCCATGGTCTTTTGTCAATTGATATCGTGTTAGGTATTTTAAAAGAGATGAAACTCAATATTAAGCCTTATTTACCTACTTAAAATCATACCATCTTTCATATGCATCTACTTTCTGTCATGACGTTAGGATCACCAAAAAGAGAGCACCACCGCGGAGCCATCCTAACGTGGAATATAAGACAAGCTGCCAAAATTTATTTGTCGTCCTATCGTCTATTTTTATAAGGAAGTGTATAGTGTGCCGCTAGCGGCATTCTATCACTATCGGATAAAGAGCTGCAATTTGGGGCATAATAGTGACGGCTACCTAGAACCGGATATAGTGCTGTAAGCATTTGCCTAGTCACTGTCACTTTAATATTAAGGTTGAGGGTTAATTTTAATACGCTGCTTTTTGATTTTTATTGGTTTTACTACCGATATATTAAAAGAAATCACTACTACTAGTGAACAAAGACCACGCCATCCACTTCATGGTTTTTTTTTAAACCATTCAGTAATATGAGCCGTCCGTCGACTACCTACGCTGTATTATTGCTTGGAAACTAATTTACGTGACCTCCGCAACCCTAAAACTCCCACTATCCCAGAAATCTCGAAAGAAAAACTTTGGCGATGTGTTTCTCGCCAGCTATATTTTTGCGCACTTTGGGATTTTCAAAGGAGGATGGGCAAAAATGTATGGAGCGTGTTACCCGGCTCAATAGGTATATAATTTATGTATCATTGGAAAGGTATTTTATCCGGTGTCAAACGCCTTGGATTGATACCGATATTACAGATAATACCGGTATAACTCATAACGTTTTTATTGTAAAAATATTGGTATTAAGTGTCTGTATTTTTTCGATAAATCCCGTTTTTGTTTCGCAAATGACCGACAGCTGAATGCGTCCGCATAAAGGTTTTTAATTAATTCATTATCTCAATCTACTTGGCTAGAGGTGGACTATTGATGTGATTATCGATCTGGAATTATCGCAATGGAAGAATATCGCAACTGTGTGATGTGTTGACGAGGTCTATATCGTGCAAGATACCAACAACATGTTTTAAGTGATAATCTTCCAAGAATGCGTCCTAAGCATATGCTTAGTATAATATAAATATTATAGGGGATTATATGCATTTGCATACTAAGACTACTCTTATAGATTATTGCATATTTTACCCAAAATCTTGTGTTAATGCATATTTTCGCTATGTTTACAATATTGCGTCACAGAGTGGTTTAAGTAATGAATTTTCCCAGTTTTTTCGCAACATTTTTCATTGATGTGCCAGTCCTATATCATCATAATAGTCATAGCGTTGCCCACGACTTCGTCCGCGTAAATATAATTATCGTGGTTGGATATATAATATTACTATGTCCTTCGATCTTCGTCAAAATCGGTTCAGTAGTTTAGCCGTGAAAACGTTACAGAGAAACAGACAGACAGAGTTACTTCAAAAACTGTTATGACATAGCTGTACCAGCGTTTTGATGAAAATCCTAAAAAAATGGAACTATAGTAAAAAATGGCACGGGAACAGGAATATTAAAGGAACGTTGGGTAAAAAAAATTCTGGGGGTCTTATAAAAATGTGGGTAAATAAATTAACGATTATATAATTAGTAGTATTTTTTTAAGGTATTTTAAAGTACTTCAGAGTAAATGATATTTTTTAGTTTTATTTTCTTGTGGTAGAAGAACATACTGATTTTCTCCGCAACCTGATCTTGATAACACGACATATAGTTTGTCCATGTGAAAAGCAGTCTTGACGTAAATCGATTCCTACGTGTTTAAATGTTTGCCCCTGTGCTTTATTAATTGTTACGACAAAAGATACCTTAACGGGAAATTGAATTCTTTTAAAAATTAAAAGGTAAATCATTGGGAATCATTGGGATGCGAGGTATTAGCACTGTTTGACCAACTGCTGGACCAGTCAAAACTAATGCAACTCGCAGAACTACCGGGCGGCGGCAGGCCAGCGCCCCTTCCCCTCACCCGCCGGCCAGCGTCCCTCCCCCTCACCCGCCGCGTTTTGCGAGTCATGCGCACGTGAACCCGCACATATCTATTTATTTTGTTGCGGAGTTCTTTTAAAATTATTCTATCTCCTAAGATGTTCATTGAAATCAAGTGATGTCAAGGACAATTTGGTTTACATTTAAATACTTGTGATTAATAACATATTTATTTGGCTATGGATTAATATTATGTTGATAAAACTCCTTCGCAAATAATGCATTAATTTCGAACAAATTTGATTACGATAAAAAAGGTTATAGTGAGTCAATCTTTTGGACTTTTGTTTTAGAACTTTTAAAGAGGAACAATTCCGTCATACATGATATTGGCGTAACTTAAACCGTTTACACAGCGCACGCAACGGAATCTCTCAAAAAGGAATATTTTTTCCCGTTTTTGTAACATTTTTCATTTATGCTCCGCTCCTATTGGTCGTAGCGTGATGTTATATAGCCTATAACCTTCCTCGATAAATGGACTATCTAACACAGAATTTTTCAATTGCAACCAGTAGTTCCTGAGATTAGCGCGTTCAAACAAACAAACAAACAAACAAACTATTATAATATAAAATATCCATCGTGTGGTACCTAGGATACGCAAGACATGATGAGTTTACTGCTCCTACATCGTTTCTCAACGATGTTATTATAGATGTTTACAAATATTTTTGTATTTTTCTTAAAACTGTTTTTTTTTACTTTTTTCACCATCCGGGTCGACCCCCGCCCAGATTAGGCACCTTTCAGTTAAAGAAGTACGTATATTAAAGTATATGAAATACAGGTTATTTTCTAAATAACATAACATGACATAACATCACGCCTTGTTTCCCCGAAGGGTTGGACAGAGGTGAACCTACACCTAGTAGGTACACCCACATTTCGCCAGTTATGTTTAAGTCCCATGTAATAGGGGGCGAGCCTATTGCCATCAACCGGGCACAAATCCTGACTTCGGACTGCTACTGAGAAATTCCAGATAGAAAAACCCAATAACATTAATTTGTCCGACCCGGGAATCGAACCCAGGACCTCATGCTCAGCAGTAACGCTTGCGGACTACTAGACCAACGAGGCAGTTTGATTTTCTTAATAATACCGGTATTAATCGGAAAAATACAGGTATATCAGATACATATATAACTCATGCAAAGAACCAGTACAATACAGGATATTTGTGAAAGAATACCATTATTTATCAAAATAATACAGACATATTGAAAACCGGTATTATACAACCTAAACGTTATGGTTTATGACTGATACCTTATCTGTAATATGGGTATCACTTCAAGGCGTGTGATAACGGCATCTAACAATACCCGTATTTTTGGCCGGGTGTTATTTTTAGTATTAATAATTATTTTTAATATATCTCCGAACGGACAAGGATTTGAGAAAAGTCACCATAAAAATATTGCTGCACATGGTAAGACCTATTAATCGACACTAGAATCATTTATATTGGAGAGGGGTCCAAAATGCCTAAGCTCCTTTACAATAAAAAGTCTATTATATCAAAAAAAAATTGCTAGGTACTTTAAAAAAGCGTTGTAGTGTGCCGCTGGCGGCACTCGTATACACTGCCTTTAAATATTTCCGCCACCACGTCTTTCTATATTCTTGGAGAATACCATAGCGAAAATATTTATTTAGATTCTCTCAACTTGCAACACCAAACCAATGTCAAACTAATGCTAATGTCAATATCAGCTGGCAGCTCGCAAACAGCTAGGAATGTAAATAAAGCAGTAAATTCTATGAAATCTGTAAGATATATAAGTTATATCAGCACTGTGATTCGGCAAAATGTGTACCAAAGGAGCACAAATTGCTGAGCTGTTTACAAAAGCCATTGCTACCACTAAGAGCTTTGATCAAAATCTTCGTAAGGTAATGAATTCAGTGTTTCATAATACACAGATAGCAATACTATTTATAGAACATTTGAATAAATTTGATAAGGTAAATTAGGCCACTGCATTTGTTAGACACAAGTTACTGATGTTTAAGTGCAATGCTTGTTTTAGCTGCGCAGTTAATGCGCGCTGTAAGATTTCTAATGCTCTGCAACATTAGTTTTTTTTGTGGTCTGTTTATTACCTGAGAGGCCAAGCTCTTTCTTTTTGTGAAGCTTCTTATGCCTCACAGATTAAGGTTTACTGAATGATTCAAATTTAGACATGAATCAATTGGTCGAAAACACAGCAACTTGTGCAGCATTTTAAATAGCTGCTAATCAAATAGAGTTCTGTATTGATGATAATCAGATAGGGGCAATGTGTCTGCAATTATGTAGGTAATGATAAACAGTTTGTATGCTGCAAAGAATGGCCACACTGTTTGAGTCGCCTTTCTTGGTACATGGATTGGTGATCTCTGCGTTGGTACAGGGAAAGGAACCTCATGAACAACAAGTCTATGAACACTCTGTTACTTTAATCTTCAATATAAGTATCTAAATGCAGGTATTTCTTTTGTACCAAATAAAAATCAAAGTTTATGATCCTATTTAAATTGTTTGCTTTACTCCATATTTTAGTTGAGAGTCATAGGCTGTGAAAATGGAAGAATGACAACTGAGTTTAAAGTTGGGCCCGAGCACCTGAACCAACGAGGAACTCTCCATGGTGGGTTCATTGCACACCTGGTGGATGCCATCTCCACGTACGCTCTGACCACTAATGAAAACATTGACACAAGAGGAGTCTCTGTGGAAATCAGTGTGAGGTGAGTTACTAAACCTATATTAAAAAAACTTTGCCTGCTGTAATGGTAAGCCGTGCTGGAAACATTTTGCTAGGAAAATTGATGCAATTTGAGTGAAATTAGATTTCAGCAACATAAAATTGTGTTTTTTATCAACAGTTACCTTAGTCAACAGTAAATTACTTTTTATAAAATACTTTCTAAGTATGTATTTATAACATATAATACTAAAATGGTGTCTTTTATTCAAATTCCAGTTATATGAGCGCTGCCAGAGAAGGCGACAACATTGAAGTTGAAGCAATCACAAGAAAGCTGGGAAAGAAGATTGCTTTCCTAGAAGTCCTAGTAAAGAACAAGGATAAGAATCAGTTACTCGCAACTGGCAGACATACCAAGTACATAGGAATTTAACATTATATAGTTCTATAGAAAATCTTATACAACACCAAGTGAAATATTGAATCTAGTACAATCATGTAATGTATCGTTTTTATTTTATTTTATTTATTGTATTTTTAATTAGAAATACAAAACAATAGCAAATATTATAACTTTTTATTTTCACCAGAAATATAACTTGGTGGCTGGCTACTTAGTAGCTGTAAGTTTTTGTTTATTCTAAATCCAAGTCATAATGACAATACTAAAAAGTTGATAGCTATACAATGTCCTGCACCTCAGTGTCTGGCAAAATAATACAAAATAACTCGTTTTATTTTCATTACGTCATCGTTATTGTAGGGAGCTGAGGTTACTGAGTCAGGATTTTAAATGAAACCACATTTACGTTTTGCAAATTTATTTCACACCCAGAATTGAATGATACAGAATTTGAACTGTGGAACAAAGCTTTAAAATTTATATTAAGCCTGCAATGGTTACTTTTTATCTTTGAATGTAAGCTCCTATTTTACCGGAGTGCCAAGTTTAGTTCTAAGAAATGTATGCCATTATAAAGGTGCCCAATTTTTTTCGACTAGTATCCTGTACCTACATACATTGATTGTAGTTATACCTATTTTAATCTTTGTAGTTATACATAATTATATCCGAGGAAAAGTGCAAGGCACTACTGACTTCACGCTGCTGATCAACCTACCTACTCAGTCTCTAGGCACCTTTACCAGATCTTTACATTCATCTTAGGTATATGTGGTACCATCGAAGAAGTTCATATCTATACACCTTATTAAGAACTATTTCTGCTTGCAGCGCTCGGTCACTATAGAACCGGCTTTCTAATTACGCAACATATTTTCGTAAACGATAAAGACAAATCCGTTTCATTTTGACAGTTCAACAACATTCATTGCGTTATTTACGTTGCTCTGCAGTTTTTTTTTTCGAACTTACGGAGCAATGGATTAGCAATCTGTTTCAAAACGATTCAGATTCGGATTTTTTTTGCATTACGTAATTAGGGTACTGGGCGGTAACAGATGTGGCCAGTGTTCACGGGATTTTGTTTTCAAACTGCTTATATATGAAGTTCTTCGATAGTACATACTAATTTTCTTAATTTAATGTAGTTTTTAAAATCTTAAATGATATAAAACTATTTTTAAACAACTACGACTACTCATTACTTGTCCTGATGTCTGAACGGGTTATCCTCAATAAACCATAAATATTTATACATATATATACAATATATATATTTATTGACCTAGCCATTTTACATTTAGTACAGAGACACTGGGCATTTATAAGCCGTTCTACCCCTCGTTAGTAGGTTGGTACCTACCTCATAACAGGCACTTAGATACCGCTAATAACGCCTGTCACTCTGTTAAATCGGTGATATATTTGCTTGGTTCCGCCCACAAGGCACTGAACGTTGATAGCTAACAAAAATAAAGGGTGATATTAGATAATAATTACTGAGGTAAGTATAAAAAAGACAATATTATTATAATTTGGTACGCAGCTGTTTCTTTTTCTTAATTACAGAGTAGGCCTCATAGTAAAAGTTGTTATATTACCTACTATCACGCCTTAAATATTTTACACTATTTTCATTAGACTTAAGGTGGCCTGGCTCGACATAGATAGCGATCGGTATATTTCCGAATTCGATCGCAAAGTCGTAATGGCATCCATAGACGTGCGCGACGTGCTTCACAAGTAGGATGTTTTCGTGCTTGTCAAGCACGAAGCGCGCGTCTAGGGTTGATATAAGGACTTTGCGACCGAATTCGGTCGAACAGCGATCGCTACCTATGTCGAGAAAGCTACCCCTGTCTAAGTGTTGATAGCGACTCGATATCGTAAACCATACAATTTTGTTATTCAGAGTGCGCAGGTGATAAAACTGTCTACTAACTATCATTGGGCGATCGCAATTTTGCGGTGCGGATGCGGGTAACTGCGCTTACGCCCAGTCAGTGCACAGATCTAAGCCCTCCATCACCATACAACTTTGGCTAGTGGGTTATTGAAAATAACCCTATACTGGACATGTTTAAGAATGAATATCTCGTAAAAAAGAAAAGTGTAGGAGTTACAAGTCGTTTTCATAATGTTCATAAATTGTTATGGGGTAGGATGATTCTACCTATGATTCTGCATCTGGCTAGGCTGGAAGCAGACCTCAACATACCTAGTTGTTTTTTTTTTTCCTATAGGAGTAGGTACCTAGTATGCTAATAATTCTTAAACCGAAATTGACACGATGCTCACTGGATGACTGAACCCCCATCACAGGTTTTCATTCTTATCATATTACTTACTTCAATTAATTACTTGTACGTAAGCTATTTAATAATAAATTACTAGGAGTTCCAATAAATATTAACCCTAGAGATATAATATTGTTCCTAAAAAACATGATAAATATTTTCGTAAACAGATTTTTTTTATTGCTGGACCTAATACTTATTTATTTAATGCTTGACTTACAAAAAAATATATAATTGCAATAATGTGTAACAATAGCAATTTAAATAATTTATTTAAAAAAATACCCAGCTTAATCTAACTAATCAATCACGAACATGAAATATGATAAATAAACTTAGTACGAATATTTAAATAAATCATTAGCTGTGCCTACGTTAGTTACGTCCCAAAGTTAGTACCAAAGTAAATACTTATCATGCTACCATTAATTGAAATAATTTAATACATAATTAATAAACAAATTATAAAAAAAAAAACATTTACAATATAACAAATGAAACACTTCTTAATTCTAGTATAACGTACTATACTCGTACTTCTAAAGATTACACTTAATTTATTATAATAGTGAATAAGCTTCCATCTACTTCAATGAACCATTACCTGATATTTAAATGTTTAGGTAAATGTAAAAACCGTAAAATTCATTATTAAATAGAAAATAATAGAGATTGTAAAATGTATAATTAATAGCATAACTTGAACAATAGGTAATCATTATAAAATAGGGAATCAAATTAATATAGAAAATGAGAAAGTTAAAAGTAATCTTAATTAGTTGGACCACATAGACAGGATTAAAGCTTACCATGTAAAAGGATACGTAGAAACATTATAGGTATATTATAGAATACACATAGATTTCAAAAACCTTCAAAACTTTTCCAAAATTACCGTGTGACATGCCCACCCTACCATTCCACTTTGCAGGTTTCCTCTAGGTATTCAATTCGTTTTTTCAAAGACGCGATAGTGCTCTCAATGTCGTGATGCGATTCCTCCAGGTTGTTCAGACGCTCTCCATCAACCTTTTCGCCGTAGTTGTCAGCGTCCCGACGAGCTCGGCGCTTTGCTCGCTCAAAGCCTTCGTTATCACCGCCGCAACTCTCGCAGTCAGCCCAGAAACGTAAATCCATGACAGGCAAGTCCTCACAAGAACTCAGACCATCTTGAACCTCAGGAAGCAGAAACACATTTTCTCCAATTGTATCGATATTGTCGCCGTTGTCACAGAGTATTCGTGCCAAGCTCGTCTCTTTCAGTTGTCGCAATTGATCCGGTTTGAACATAGATGGGTTTTCATACCAGAATCGATCTCCATCTCGCAGGCGTTTGAATTGTTCCACTAATAAGCACCTGAACAATGGTCCGACTTTCCCACCTTCTACTTGATTCTCGAGAATACCTCCCACCCATACGTCAATGTTGTGCACTGATCCATAAAGCTCCTTCAATTTCACACGTACAGTTTCATCAGTTATTTCCCCAGCCAGGTCGTCAAAATTGTTTACCTCAGTCATGTTACAAAACTGGCGCCATTTGGTGTACGATGGAATACCATGATCACGGCTTCTTTGGATGTTGATAGCGGCCAAATCGAGAGCAACAGCATGAGCGCTGTAGAAAAGCTTTTCAGTAAGTTCTGAGTTTAGATTTTGCGTGGGTGTCTTTAGTTTCGCCGGTGTCGTGAACATCCCTCTTAGCAAGGGGTCAACTCCTCCTTCATCAACCAGCCTCCATGGAGAGAAGAATGCATGACGGAGCAAAAGATGCCCTTCCGGAATTGTTTCAAAATTTTCATCATAACGGTGCAAAAGTGGATTGATCATGGAATGTCCAAATCTCAAGGCGGCGGTGGCGAAAACGTTGGAAATTGATGGGTTCGTGTTTGGGTCATATCCCTTATACTGGCCTAGTTGTTGGTATCCTTCCTTTCCTAAGACAATTGGAAGCCAGTGCTCGTAAGTTATGATTTGTATTTGAGCACCTACTACCTTTCTTGCTTCTTGGTAAACACGATCTCCGTCCCAAAATGGATTCAAAACTTTCAGTTCAATAGCAATTCGATTATGCTCCCGCATCCAAATGGTATGCATGGCTGCCAAGCCTATTTGTTCGTTAGCCCTGATGTCGCCTGCTACAAAGCAATTGCGGTTACTTTCGTTCAAATTGCGTCTGCAATCCATTCCATTGACCCCTACAGTTGGTAGTAATGGTTTTCTACCTGGGAAAGTGACACCTACCCTCAACAATCCGTTTTCATTGGTTAAATCACGTAAATCCTCAGCTACAGCCTTTTCGAAACCATAAACTTGCGATGCATCGATGAACGAAGTTAATTGATTGATTTGTTCTCTAGGCTGTAGTGTTCCAAAAAGAACGGACGTCATTCCAGATCCACATACTGCGCTGGTTCTAACGAAGTCGATACAGCGACGGTTGGTAACCCGAGGATCATTAGCTGGCACATCAATCGGGAAGCATGGTGCTGCATAGTCACAAGTTTTTTTGCAATCTATACCATCCCAAGTCTGTGAGCTTACTGATGGTAAAGCATGATCTAAATCATGATCTAGCCACTGACCCCATTGCATGACCATGTGTGACAACTGTAGATCTTCAGATATATCGGTAGTCGTTATGATTGAAGTGGAGACTAGCCGGGCACTTGGTAACGTAAATCCGTTATATTTAACGTCTTTGTTCCATCCTACCGGTTGACTGAAACCATTTTCATATATAGGGAAAAGAATTCTTCTAAATCCGCTAAGTGAAGATCCCCACGTAGGATGCGCAAAATTATTACAACTACCATCATAACTGCGATACTTGCTATGATAACACATATCAGAACAGTCTTTCTTGTCTCTATGAGCGACACAACCAGATAAACGTGCAATAACTTCAAGATGTTGATTTGACAATAAGTTATTGTAAAAGAATGGTTCCGTCGAGGTTACTTTGTGGCCTGTTTGTATAAAACCCCTGACTTTGTCTAATGTCCTTTCATAAATTTCGGCCGCGCGGGCGACTTCTCTAGCTGGTGCATTAGGGAAACTAGTTATTCGGAACAGCTGATGGATGTCTGATTTTCCTGTGTTGTTGTGATTAAACAACTCGTCCATGGTCCTTTCGATGGCTAAATCAACGTCTCTAGTTGCCTCAGTCAAAGCAATGTTAACATATTCATCACCGGGTATAACACGGTCTTTTACGGTCAAGAAAGCTGACGCAGTGTCTCGTCCGTATTCGTTAAAAACTGAACATTCATACCTACCAGTATCTCTGACTGTTAGATTATGGATAATTAAACTTCCAATGATCGTAATTGAATGTTTTAGGGTTGCATCTAGGTACGAACCATCTTTTCTCCACTCTACTGTAGCAGGAGGCTCACTTTCTACTTCACACGGCAACTGAATAGATGATTCTTTGAAGGCATCTGTGTCTTCTGGTTTCAAAACAATACGTGGCCGAACAACTTCGAAATTCTCAACCGTTAAGAAGGCTGACCCTTCGACGGATCCCTCTGCATTTTCAGCTTTGCAATGATATATGCCGTCGTCGTCTGATGTGACTGACAGAATTGTCAAATTTTGATTTTCGTTGCTCAAAATTATATTGTTGGACAAAGGTAGCACAAGTGTGTTTCTAAACCAGTTAATAAGCGGTTTTGGCGTTCCTTTAGCAGAACATATGAATTCGACTTCATCTCCAACTCTTACTGTTTTGTTCTGTGGCTCGACGATGAATGAAGGCGAGACTAAAACAAAATAAATAAGGTACACGTAACTTTAAAGAATATATATTACAGAGAGAGTTATACTGTATTCCATCATTTGAAACTTTTTTTCAGAGCAGACATTATGTTTTAACTGCGCTTCCTACTGACCTAAATATAATCTAAACTTGTTTTTCTAATACTAAATACTTACAACACGAAAGTCGACTTTAAACGTTGCATCTGACGATAGTTAAAAACAACATAATTATGACTTACCCATAACTTCAAGGGCTGCAGTAGCATTAACTTTTCCGTTGATATTTTCAGCTAAACATGTGTACTGTCCAGCGGCAGATTCTTGTATATCGGCGATAAAAATGGACCCGTTATGACGTATCGATATATGCTCATTCAATAAAATCCTTTCGCCATTAAAAAGCCACGCAATATGTGGTTTCGGGTGGCCATTAGCGACACAATCAAAGCGGATCGACTGCTGGTTAAGCTTTGCAAATTGTTTTTGTGGCAGTAATGTCAATACAGGAGGGCCTAAAACAAGAGTAAAATATATTAAACATTCATAAAAAAATCATTTAATAAACAAACCGGTATTTAATCAGTTACCATTTTCATTCGGTTTGTTTTGAACTGTCATTTTAGCAGGTTTGGAGTGTACTTCGCCAACTGGGTTTTTAGCCCTGCACTCGAAATATCCGGTGTCAGACTCGCTGATGTCATGCAGCATTAGTGTACCGTTGTCCATAACCTCGTAACGCGTGCCGTCGATGGGAATCTCGTTAGAATCTCTTAGCCAGATTATATCCGGGGTTGGGTTGCCGGTCACCACGCATGTAAATATAGCAGCTTCTCCGAAATGCACACTGATGTCTTCGGGATCCTTCTGGATTTCAGGGATTTCTAAAAATATGTCGAAAAATTTAGAATTAGCGATTAAAATACCACAGAAAAACAAATAATTAATGCTAAGGATACCCACTACAATCGAAGTCCTGTTCTGCCATAGTGGAGAGAGGCATCCCGGTTACTTTGGTGGGCTGGTAACATGTTGCATCGATGTACATGTCGTGATGTTGGGCCATCATCTTCACGAGCCACAACATGGAACAATCGCATATCAGAGCATTGCTGTCTAAACGTAACTTGCGTAGTTTAGGCATGCCCGAGAATGATCCTGATGGAATGTTCTTTAAGTGATTGTTGTGCAAATATCTGAAATTAATTTATTTCGTGGGTATTCAAAAAATATTGCATAGTTTTACAAAAAATAGAAGGCACGAATGCACAAACATTTGGTATGCAAATCATTGATTACGTAAATACTTACAGTCGCTCCAAACGCGGCAGGTTTGAAAACGTTTGCGGATCGATCTGATGAATTTCGTTGATGTGCAAATATCTGAAAAAGGGAATGAATTTATTTCAATTGTAAAACGACTAGGTACCACAAATCTGTTTGTGCGAGTTGAAAAACTGATAGGAATGAAGTAATATATTTATCTAAATTGGCACTCAATTCTTATGTAGCATCTTAAATTCCTAATGGTTTTACGCTTGTCCTGCACGTTCCCATCGCGATAAAGAAGTATCGCTAAAAATGCTTAATCCGAACGAACTGAACAAGCTAAGCAATACTAAACCAGTAATTCTGCGAACGGTACCTATCCTTCGCAAGCACAAACTATTTTGCAAGAATTAATATAGGTACCTACCATAGTATAGTGAAAAAAAACATGTTAGTTTTAATCTATAATTAAAATACCTATCCAACCTAAAACAAACCCGACTGGGGTTGTAGGTTTCTAACAAGCATAGGTGGCAAGACGATATTAAACAGAAATAAACTAACCAACTACCTATTGTATTATTTTCAGTAGGTACCTACTGAGGGCAATTCTTAACACCTAGGTACTGAGATACCTGAAAATCCGAGTGATATGTACAAGTTTAACAGTATCATACGAGAACCTACATGAGTGGGTTCAAGAACTTTCACAAAGAAATCTTATTTCCTCAATTCGTTCGTGTATTAAAATTAAAACTCTTGAGAAGGCACCACAATTACAGTAGGTACTTACGTACTTTGAAATAAAATTAAAGCAAGTCTACTTTTTAATCCCTGGCTAGGTCAGAGCTTCGTATTACAGGTTCATACTTCTAGCTCTTTCAAAGGAACTACATGTGTACTATGGCCGCGACTTCATCCGATTGAAATTCGAAAAAATATAACTGCATAACCGCTCGCGATCAGCAATTATCATAAATCACTCTCTTCGAAAAGGCTCGAAGTTATCGGAGTTGCTCTGTGATGATCGTGATCATCACCATCAATTGTCAGTAATCACAAACCACCTCACCAGTTCTCAGCCAAAGAATAAGCCACTCCAACAAATGAACAGTCACCGCCTTTCAAGCAGAGTCCGGTCTTCTGAATACGAGTACAGTCACGAGCTTTAATTTGGGACCCATTTCCGTTAAATGTTGTTAGAACAATCATAATGCAATAAGGTCGAAACTTTGAAACTTTGCTTTAAGGTTGAAATGTTGAATCTCAAGTTAAGACATAAAATGTCTTATCTAATCGACCTATGAAATGATAACCTCGTTGCAAAAAGCTATCATTACGATTTTCTAATTACGAACATGTGTCGTGTCAGTGTCATTTAAGAAAATAGTTTAATGTGATATTTTCACAAAATATAATTTACCAATTAATAAAATGCTTGCGGCTAATCGTGACCAAATAAGGCTCCAAATTATTGATTTGCACGAACAAGGAGTAGGCATTCACGAGATATCGCGACGAATAAATGTGACAAGAAACACAGTTCGCCGCTGGGTTCGACGCCACGGGAACGAGGAAAATATTATTGACTTACGACGAAACAACCATCACCCGCAAGTTATAACACAAGAGCAGAGCCGCTTGATGCAAAGGCAATACCTGATGAATGGATTTACGCCAACGAGGCATTTTGCGGAAGCGTTTGAAGTCCACCCTTCAACAGTTAGAAGGCATCTTAAAGCTATGGGACTACATAACAGGCGGCCTGCAAAAAAAATTGCGTTGACGGATGCCCATAAAGCTGCTCGACTTATTTTCGCACGTCAGTATCAAAATTTTGATTGGACGACGACGGCTTTCATCGATGAAAAGACTTTTCAATCTTCCCAAACGGGCAGACTACATTTGTGGCGAATTGATAGGACGCGATACACGGAAGACCACGTCATAGCTAACAACGCGTCTGGTCGCATTACAGTTAACATGTCTGGCTGGATTAGTTCAGCCGGCATTGGAGAACTAATAAATTTACCACCCAGGGCCACTGCTCAAGATTATGTCGATTTATTAGACGAGAGTGTCCTTCCAACATTGCAACTATATTATCCACAAGAAGATGTTGCTCCAATAAACTTTGTTCAAGATAACGCAACAATTCATACGGCAAGAATCGTTAGAACTTGGTTCGACAATAATAGAGCAAATTTAAATCGTATTCCGTGGCCTGCAAAGTGTGCCGATTTAAATCCTATAGAAAATTTATGGGGCTTAATGGTTCAAAAATGGTAAAATAGAAACGAAAGAACTAGAGAAGCACTTATGGATCACTGCCTCACAGTCTGGGAAAGTTTAAGGGGTACTGACATATGTGACAAATTGATTGGATCCATGCGTAACCGGCTCCAGGCTGTGATTGACAATGAAGGTATAGAAGGTAAGATATACGCGGTTTTGAATATTTATGATAAAAAAATTACTGGAGAGATTTAAATTAATTTAGTCGTAGCCTTCGGTGATAAGTGTTTATTTTGTGCACAGCTAACCATGCTTTCTATATAATTGTGTTAAGATTGAGTTTTGTGTCATAAATGTCTTAATAAATATGAAGAATAAATAACTTTGTTTTTCTAAAGATTTTATTAATCAATATTTTAGCTGAAATCTTCTAAGCCCCCATAATCATAAACGGCCTTTAAACCTATTTTATTTTAAATATGTTGTTTTGGTCCGTCACTTTGATATTTATGTTTGAGAAAGAGACAAAACTTTTTAACTAATATAGGTTTGAAGAATAAGCGGGTTAGTTGACTAGCTATCATATATTGACAATATAATTTTGTTCTTTTTTATTTGTTTCTTTTTTCTTATGTGACCACAGGACCAAAAAGTAATTATTACTCGGAAATCGGTAATGATCGTTTGCCCTTGCTCCAGTTGACGTTAGCCCCTAGAAACGTAAAGTTGTCGAAGGTAAACATTATGACGTTTATTGTTTGTGCAGTGACAGCGTTAACATAATAGCTCTAAATGGCGAAAGTTTGCTACACGATATTCAACCTTAGGTGGGTCCCAAATTAAAGCTCGTGACTGTACCTACCAAATGGTTTTGCGATGACATCTAGGTAATAGTCTGTTGTACTTGTGTATAAAGGTACATAGTATAGGGACTATTTAGAGAGATCAAGCTATAATCAAGATGAAGATACCTTAATTTTGAACAGTAATTGTACTTATAAGTTCTCCCAATTCCATATGATAAGATAGTTAAGAAAACAGATAGGCCGAAAGATAATTTAAAAATTAATTCCTAGGTATTTAATTATTGTTTATTACCTTGGCAGGTTTCATTTCAGGGAATATATTTCCAATGTACAGACATAAACGATCATTTTGCTGTTAGGCATATGAAAGATATAGGTAGGTAGGTAGGTACGTAAATATAGAAAGAATAGGTAGCAGACTGTGCCGTGCTTTGTCCCTTTGTGACGAGACTGATCCGGAGAGTAGGTATGTATTACCTAAATACCAAGCAAGATAAACCCACTCGAAGTAGGTGTGGATTAGCTTTCTAGTTACCTACTCTATTTATACAATAGATAAATAATCCTCTTTTTAGGAAGAAATTGTGTAAGAAGGTAGAAATGGACGTATTTACAAAACTACGACTGCAAAATGAGTTAATTAAGGCGAGTTACAAAATTAATAGTGGTCATAGTTTTCAACAGTAGGTAGGTATCATGTACACAATACTGTTGAAGCTATGACCACAAGTCCACAATCATTCCGAAGGAACCATGAAGGACAAATTTAGGTAGGTACTATAGAGGTTTTGCCTGGATACCTTTGCCAACCGACCTCCATGAATGTTAATTTAAATTTTAGTTAATATACCATTAACCGAGATACGAGTAAATACTATTTCATATTGAGATTAGAATAGGAAAAGATTAGAGCCCCGTTGACTGACAAGCGGTGTACCTATTAATTATACCTGATTACGATTTATCGGAGTTGCATTCTAGGTAAATGACAATCTCAATGGGATAAAGTATATTTATTTTATTTATTTATTTTTACACTTTTAAGAAAGCTTACAGACTAATACACGTAAACGGTAACGAAGTAGTAAACATCTGACAATTGCTAATTACTAATTACTATCCATACTACATAACAATATATTGTTATGTAGGACTTACGATACCAATATACAACAAGAAACAAAAAAGTACTCAAGCGGGAAGCGTAAAATTCAAACGCTGGTTAAAAGCATAATATCACTACCATATTATAAAACAAAGTCTTCGTCACGTCTGTCAGAACGCAATAAACTCAAAAACTACCGGATTACGGATTTTAATACGGTTTTTACCAAAGAGGAAGGGTTAGGTGTAATTGACCGAGTGAGCGAAGCGTCTCTGTTTCAAGTCTGGCAAAATTTGCTTTCGTGTGTTAGTAAGTTTGTTGGAACTCCTGTAAAGGTCGTATTTTACAACCGATATGGACGAAACTTGGTATACAGGAATTACGACTTCATAGATTTTTTTTTGTCGTCGGGGATTTTTGATTGGAAGGTTACTTCCTCCAAAAAGGGGGCTACTGGATAGATCTACGCCTTATGATATCCGATTTTGATGGTTCTTTTTTATTTGAATGGTAGAAAATTTGGTGAAGATCCTGATGAGCATCTTCGGCGTGATGAGCAGAATAGCTCCTCCGAACTGTCAAACATTGGTAAAAAAGACTACAGTATAGTGGCAAATTGGTTATTTCTTTGGAGCGACGAAGTTGTCACCAACTAGTTATTTTTCTTGAAATTTAAATTCGTCAATGTTGTGTATAGATGCGCAATCCACCCACCGGGTTACCTTACCGGGTTTAAACCCAGGTGGGACTAAACCGGGTTTTTTGGGTGTAAATGGGTTTAAACCCGATTTTCAACCTTTTGTAAACGATTTTTGTATAAAAAATGTACCTAACTTTACTTAATGTACAATAACCGTACGCAAGAGACGTACCTAATCCCTAAAAATTTGGTTAGATAGCGTACCTACTATTGTGAGTAAAATGTTAAAAATATTGAAACAAGTTTAAACATCAATGTCATTTATTTTTTAATTATTATTATACGTTTTAATCTATAAGTACTAATATTATAAAGAGGAAAGATTTGATTGTTTGTTTGTTTGAATTGAATAGGCTCCGAAACTACTGGACCGATTTGAAAAATCGGTCCAGTAGTTTCGTCTTTACCATTAGAAAGCTTAGTTTTCAGGGAGTAACATAGGCTACTTTTTATCCCGGGAAAAATAACGGGTAACCACGTGGCAGCGAAGCCTCGGGCAAAGTGCTAGTGAATTATAATTATGTGAAATAAATTCACATTCCAGCCACCGTAGGTATCTTTAATTTTTTGTTCAGTAGGTAAATCTCGAAATTCCCGGAAATAAAATCAAATTCCCTTCGAGAAACTGAACTGCCATGACCGCCAAACACACTAGCGTCACCAAGCTGGGAGCAATGGCAGACATCCATTTTGAATATAATTTTCATAATTCCCTAAAACTTTTTACAAAAAAGTCACTCACAATGGTTACTGTGCACCGTTAGATCGCGCTGTCGTTGCCGCTCGCCAAATGGTTAGGTTCCGTCCATAGATATCACATATCGACATCCGTGTTCCCGTCGAACATTTTGTGTGACTGAGTTTTGTTAGGTGTGGGTAGCTTCAAAAGTAGTCTCGTGTTTAGCAGATAGTAGGTACTTTTTTATAAAGGAAGGTAAGTAGCCTACTTACTACTTTCTCTTGTTTGTGAAAAAGCAGCACAGTGTAATTAATGCACATGTTCACAAAGATGGTCGAATCGTCCTATCCCATGACTCACGAGATTACATAAAATGTACTTTTTAAATTATTTCGCACACTTTTTAATAATCGCTGCTAAAAAGCAATGATTAAATAATTAAATAAAAAACAAAACCCATAATGTGACACAAACTATTAGGTATAACAAAGCTACAAAAAAGTTCATAATCCCCAGGAAGCGACGCAACTAATAACTTTAGATGCCTAATCCAGCTCAAATTAAAAGCTTAATTAATGTTTAAAGTATTGTGGTTCGCTTTAATCGAAGGAGCGATCTCTAAAGTCAATTAATTATAGCAAGCAATTGAACAAGTTGTTGTTAATCCTGTTAACGCCAATGTGTACGCCAATGCGCCCATAGTGCTGCAAGTCGCCTGAAGGGATTGGGTCTTTGTTGGTACCACTAGCTTTGTCATAAGTAGTCAGGTAAGTGGGATAAAATGAAAAGGATCTACAAAAATAAAAAATTAAAGGAAACAATATATAGGTACAGTTTAAAACTGAAAGTGGTTGACTGGTTGTTAGGCCTACTACCTATCTAATTACTCAATACATTGTCGTAAACGATTACGACAAATTTGTTTCATTTTGACAGTTCGACAACATTCATTGCGTTATTTACGTTGTTGAGCATATTTTTTTTCGAACGATTTGAAAACGATTCAAATTCCGATTGATCGTACCTATATTACGTAATTAGGGTACTGGTTAACATTAACGACGGTCAGATACAGGGATGAATTTGAAAAGTCAGCCGGGGTAGAATTTTATTAGCTAAGCATCACTTAAGTACCTATATCAAAGAGAATGTTTACGATTTTGCAGGGAAGTCCAGCAATTGGTAAGTATTGAAAAGAGAATTTAATGCTGTCAACGTGTCCGAATAGGTACCTACTGGTCAAAACTCTTATAATTGGAAAATTCTATTAGACGACGAAGAAGAAGAGGGTTTAAGGAGCTGATGCGAGCAGCACAGGACCTTTCAATGCGGCGACGCTTGGTGATGTAGATGATGATCATTCATATATAAGTATAAGGTGGAGCATCGAAAAATACGTAACTTATCATCATCGATCACCTTGTCCTTGAAAAAGTCGGGTTCATCGTCCAACTTCACGGAATAGTTGAGTGTCCAACTTAATCAGAATATCAGCACAGCATGTGACACAAAACAATTGCCATCTGACCTCCGCGGAATAATCACTAAGCAAAACTGACGTCATAAGATACGTGTACACATATCAGATACCTACTCACTATGTACCTACATGAAGAAGGGTCACGGTCTAAGCCTTTTAACTGCGGCAAGCTCTTTAATCTCGCAGATCAACCTTATCATCATAATCAGCTTGTAACTAATTAATAAACGTGTCAACACCATCTGATCTTAGACAATCCCCGTGGTCACTAAAATGAACAGTGATTGGAGTCATAATGGAATCATAATATCAGAAATAAAATTACTTTTGAACGTCAAAGCTAAAAAAAACACTAAAACGCTGTGCACCCGTCAATCCACCATTCCTGCTGTTGAGAAGAATTAACGCTAAAAAAGGCCCTCGCAACAGCCACTCAGGAAACAGCAACAAGTCGCCGTCTGTCACACTGATTGGTGACAGCAAGTTTCCCCCCAGCAGAACTGAATACTGTTAATCATCTTAACATTTTAACCCTAAGAGAGGTAGGTATAATAATGACATAATAGTATAATATTCTATAACGACAGTAACAGATGATGGCCGCCTGTGTCTTAATACAATTTTATTTTATGCCCATCCATTATGAAATTGTAAGCACTTAAACAACGACTGCAAGCACTCAGTAATCATGTACCGACGTAAATCAATGTTATTATAGTAGTTTTTAAATTGCATAAATCATTGTCCATTGAGTGTTATAAATTGAGAACAATTGGGCATTGAACTTAATTTTAAAATCTTATTCTTAAGCGGTAAAGGTTTTGTGAGGTTCTTTTCTTATTAAGGTAGCCCCAAGATACAGACTGTCTAGTTTTGGGTTCACTGGCAAATAATATTTTGTAACATAGCTAGGTATAGGTAGTATTTTAAGCTACTCATGTCGTTTCAACTTGGTGTTAACCTGTAAACTTGCTTACTGTATTACATGGACAATAAACATATTCAATTTTTTTTTTGTCATTTCTTCTGGAATTTATATTAAATTGCAATTAGTTTGAATTTCCGCGCATTATTTGAGAATAGTACTATACAAGCCTTGTCCGCAACCAGGGCATTGATGGACTCACGTATGTTTGCCTCGGCTTCGCCTCGGCCCACATTTTCACGATCGTCCAACAATGCCCCTTGTTGCAGGCCGCGACAGTAATGTACTATTTGGTCATTTAGGTAGCTTCTGTATGTCTGCTTCACTGTGAGATACTCTGTAGAATTCGGGTCAAACTCAAAACTCAAAGCATTTATTTCAATTAAACCATTTACACGCACTTTTGAATTGTCAAGGGGTCAGTCAGTCAGAAATATGAAGCTAGTTGCCCATTCCAAAGCGTAGGTTCCTATGGAGAAGAACTGGCAAGAAACTCCACGGACACTCTTTTAAAAAATATATATTCTTACAAAATATTGTTTACATCATTCATGTTGAAATTATACATGTGAGAACAATGTAGAAAGACGTGTACGTAAAAAAGCGTCCGTAATAAAAAGATAAAAACAATTAAAAAATTAAAATAACCTGTGACAGATAAGAGATGACCAGTCCCTACTGATGGCGCCCGTTCACGAACATGACGCATGGATCAGCACCGTTTAGCTCAACCATTTTGAAGGTCTGTTTAAATTACCCCAATTTTCTATTTAGGTATTTTCTTCCTTTAATTTATCTCTCTCAATCTTGCAGTACCCGAGTAAGTATTCTATCGATCATATTTTCTTCTTATTACAACAAAGTAGCTGTGCTGTGGTGTCCTTCTGCTTTTAGTTAACCTTCCTGCTTAACTCGGTATCAGTTTCAATTCGTCGAAGAGTCGACCTTATCAACAACTACTCAACAGCAAAGGAGTTTTACTTGGTTCTCATTGTGCAGCAAACATAGGCAGTAAATACAGCTACCTACGTAGATATTATATATATCTAACCTCAGACATCAATAAGTATGGCAAGCCAAACCACCTAATGTCGGTTTCAATAGGACTTAGTCATTCCTGGAATCGTGGTGTAGTTTATGATCGTAATGTAACTAATATTGCGAAATTGGCTCGATATTGGACTTTGAGAATGCTTTGATATTAGAGTTATTTAATTATATCGAAATCGAGTAGATCTACAATAATTGGGACATTTGATTACTATTAATTTTGCGAGCGACCTGCCTACCGGTAATTTCAAAGGCGATAGTTTACTCTAATAAACAGTAGCTAGGCAGCTATTACTGAAATGTCGCCTTTTTTTGTGATGGCATCTTTCAGGTTGTTGGCTGCTTAACCGGACTTTCCTGTGGTTGGTGCGTCAATAAATTAAGGCCTCCAGCCAGGGCATACAACTTAAAAAACTAAGCGACTATACGCTAAGGGCATTCCCTGTGGGGTACGGGCCTCGGCTTAGGGCGTCGCTAGGGGAGGACAGCAAGCCTCAGGCTGGATCGGATTAAAGAAACGTCGCCGCAGGTGATCAAACTATAGGAATGTCTTCCTTCTATCGGTTGCTATAATCCTCTCTTCCACTTAACGACACTGATTTTAACAATTTAAATGCACATTGACACATAAAACTAAACACGTAATGGCTATACTTAATTATTTTTGATCATATCCAACTACATGAACATCTGACCTGACATGTTGCTACGCTAAAGCACTATAAACAAAACTCAATTCGTCTGGCTGTCAGTAACTGTCGAGTATTTACAGCATTTTTTAACCAAACAGATTTTCATGAAACTTGGCAGCCAGAGCCCAACTGTGTTGTTATTATGATAGTTCGTAGAACTTACACAGAAAAGCATGACGCTATAGACCTCTTCTATCAATCCAAGTATTCCACCTTGGGGGGGAAAGCGCGACCCGCCATCTTGAACATGTAGCAAAATTTATTTTCACTCCTCTGGCTAAAAAAATCCATCATTACCTACAGCGTTCTGGTACGCAGGGATAAAATTACATTCAATAAGTAGAATAATCATGAATAAGGACACGACTAATTAATGTTTCACGAAAAAAAGAATGTTTTATTTTTGAAAATGGAACTAATAGTGTGCATTGCGTTGCGGCTACAGAAAAAAATTAAAAAAGGCGAAATCTTTAGCATTTTTCTCAACAACAACAGTGGAAAAGTCATCATCTAGTGAGAATAGAGGCCATAACTTGCAGATGGAACAGAAAGGAAAAGAAATAATTTTCAATCTGTTGCCGTCAAGGTCACAAAGGCATTTAGGTATTTAAATACTTACAAAAAGTTTATGAAGTGGAGGACATAAAAAGGAGTGGATAAAAAATACGTAAGAAAATCTACTTCCGTTGGTGTGAACGGAAGTAGATTTTCTTACGTATTTTGATGAACTTTCCAAAAAATATCAAAGTTCAACCCTTTGGAACACATATTCAATGCTAAGAACATATTCAATACAGACAAGACATAGTGTCAATATGAAGAAATGTGTAAATTTGACGGCTTTTCTTAAGAAATTATCCACCGGCTATAAGGCCAAGGAATCCAAAGTTTTCACGAGGAAAGATACCGAGAATTTCGTAAACAAGGCACCAAATTAAAAATACTTTGCAACAAAGATACTTACATTTAAAAACGTTTTTCTATCATTTTCATCAAACTAAATTTGTAGGTCCCAACCATAATACAGTTTTAACACACCTATTTTTTGTTTTACAGGTTGCTTAATTTTTTGGGATCAGCGGTGCCTGCAGAGGGATAGAACTGGCTAACATAACAGTGGAAGATGTCGAAACTGATGGCCAACACAAAGACAAATAAGGAGAGGAAAGTCGTTGTAAGTGGAAAAATTACTAAAAATTGTCATAGCCTACCTAGATTTACGGCAGAGTGGAGTGGGCACGCCAAGATTTTTTCTCAACTATCAAAACGTAAAATGCACAAGGCAAGTTATAGGCAAAAATAAATTTAGCAACATGATCGCCACCTATCTAAATTTGCCTAATCCGGAACAGTACACTGGCTATTGTTTCCGAAGAACATCCGCCACTCTCTTGGCAGGTTCTGGTGAAAATATAACAACGCTAAAACGCCACAGTGGATGATGATCCGATCAGGTGGCGGAAGGCGATAAATACAGAACCCCATTCAAAACGAATTTGATATCACCCATGCAGCATATCACAGAACGCATCAATATTCTCCCAACTAGCCCACGACCATCGACATCAAGGGATGAGTCAACTCAGCTAATTCTCTATTCAGAACATTCGAACGAGGGACCCTCAAACCTGCAACTACGTGTATCTCCCACATTGACCCCACAGACAACCCAACATTCATCTTCACAGAGGACTGAAATTAAGTTGCCGGGAATAAACATCTCGTTAAATTACAAGACTTGTACAAATTATACATTTAATTTTTAATATACTATTTAATATTGTATTATTTTATTTTCTCGCAATCGTAGTGAAAAGTAGAGTGTAAAACACACGGCGCTATAAACCCATTATAATTCGGTTTCTGTTTACTCCCTCGGTAAAGCTCGGGAGTCAAACTACCTCGTTACAATATGGGTCATTTTAGCTCCTTGTATAATAATCTATTTTTTTTTTTTAATAAACCCTCAACTGTTGCACTCTATGCCAAAAACGTCTATCAGAAGTATAAAATAGATAAAATTACCTACATTTTTTGTACACGTTTATTCTGTAGGTCTGACAGGTAAAAAGTTACAAGCGTCGGAAAAAAAATATTTTATAAAATCGTCAATGTAGTTTAATTTTTGATTGAAAAATGTATATACAACAAGCTTCGGGAAAACGTCGTGCTCTACTTCCTTTGGCTCGTTTGAGCTAAATTACTTTTTAATCCGTTTTGATGGTCCAGATATGTTAACGTTGACAATTTTACTAACATCGTCGCCATTTTCTGACTCATTTTTTCTGTGCTTCTGTAAATCTGGATTTCTAATGATGAAATTTCGTCAATCCTCGTTTTCTCTCCGAATTTCTAAAGCATTTTCGCATTACTGACCACTACACCTTTAAGTGTGGATTGTCACGAGAGATTCGTGAAGTCCTTGTATTGTTCAGATACGAGTATATCTAAATGAATATCATAATATTCTTCAATGGACTCGCAAACGTTGTGTAGTGATATCATTCCCAAAGTCATCAACTACAAACGTAGTATACAGGGAAGTTTTTATAAAGACTTCCACGCGAACAAAGTCACGGACAGAAGCTATAATGTACAATTGTACATAAAGACCATGGCAGTCGTAGTCATAAACTAGCATTGATTTTGATTTCGAATTGAAATTAGTAGGTTTTTGGGAAGGGCTTAATTGCGAATGCTTCCTCGCATTCGCAATTAAGCCCTATGAGTCTGTCCCGAGCACTCCCGACAAATAATTAGGTAGGTTAAGCAAATCCCACCGCAGCCCAGTACCTAAGTTACATTGGCAGTGGCCGCCGGACTATTGAATGCATTATGGTGTTCAACTGCAAAGGCAAGAGTGAGCCATGCGTAACTAATTATATATAGATTAGAGGCCACAGCTATTGGTGTGTAACTAAATGGACTAACTAGGCACATACCGTGCCTAGATATGTATTAGTAGTTCCAGATTGCAACAACAAAGTTAAGATGTATACAGTTTTAACTCACGTGCTAATTTATCACAGTCATAAACTGTTTTCTTGCCACAATTCTGTAATATCGATACCTATCAACAATTCATTAGATACTAACGACCCGCCCTTGCTTCGCACGGTTTTTACGACTTGATAAAACATCGATATATCTGTGTTATTATTATTTCTAAGTTTTATACGGGTACTTATTAATGTTTTTATACAAATACACCTTACTACGAAATAAATTATTTAAATTATTATTAAACCCGCATCAAAATCCGTAAAACTACCGAACGTATTTTTAGACGGTTTTCACCAATGGACGGATAGATTCATGAGGAATGTTTAGGGTTTTGTGTATATTGGCTGAAATATTACGATGTTTTTTGAAGACGTCGGAAAAAATCATGCCGATTGGGAGCTTTACTGGAAAAAGGTTTAAATATAGGTAAGTACTTATGTACTTATAGTTAAAGACATAGATTCATAAAAAAGAGAGAGAGTTAAAGATATAGGAAACCTCCTACAAGTTTCCTATATATACGTTGCGATATTGGATGAAATTTGTAACACAGATACTTAGTTTATAACCTGAATGTTAATTCAGGTTATACATAGGGTACTTTAAATCCCGGTAATACGTTCCCGTGGGATATTTTCCAACATTCTCGCGAGCGAAGCCGCGGGAAAAAGGTTTAAATATAATAAATAGGTAAGTACCTATGTACTTATAGTTAAAGGCATAGATTCATAAAAAAGAGAGAGAGTTAAAGATATAGGAAACCTCCTACAAGTATCCTATATATACGAGACGAGAACATAAGGTACCAACTAATTTAAAAAAAAAAACAGATCAACCAGCGAATTGCTCCCGAAAGTTATATACACTTCTCATCAGAAAAATCGAAACACCTCCGTTTTTATGGTTTCTGTCCTAATTTAACACAAAAGAGTTTTCATTCCATGAAAAAAGTCACATGATTGTAGCTGCCAGTTATAAGCGAAAATTCTAAATTCAAAATTAGAATTTCATTTGTTTATCCTATACATGAAATGATTCACTGTTTTGAGACAAAATAATGTGTGTTTAAGTTGGAGTACATTTCACCTTTGAAAACTAAAAATTAGCGCTTAAAACTTTTTGTTCTTTATTTGTTTACTGTGACTTTGGGACGTCTGAAAATTTTCTTCTAAAAATATGGATACATCGCCCGCAGAAGCCGCCCAAGTGGTGGCATTGCTGGATTCTGGACTTAGTCAGCGTGTTGTGGCAGAAAGATTGCATCTATACTGTTTGCGGTGTAGCATGGTGCGGGTGACAGGTGACAGAAAGGGTTTTATTTAATTTACTACAGTAAATAGTACGGAGTAGTAAATTGTACATAATACGGAGTCAGTAATAGGCTCCGTATTATGTACAAAATCTGTATGTAGGTACGGATCATAGTAGTAAAATACAGAATCAGTAAAAACAAGTAAATTATAATATATTTTACCCTTTCTGTCACCTGTCACCCGCACCATGCTACACCGCAAACAGTATAAGCCTGTCGTCTGTTTATAGAGACTACAAACGCTATCGGGACTGGTTTGTTCACGCGCCGTTCAGGTTCTGGCAGTAATCGGGTCGCTTCTGAGCGAGATGATCAATTTATTGCAACAACTTCTTTACGAAATCGATGCCTTATTGCTTTTCAACTGCAGTAGCAGCTTCATGTTTTACGTAGGGTGGCTGTAACTGACTCTACAATTAGAAGAAGGTTGAACGAATGTGGACTGGTACCGCACAAGCCAGCAAATGGGCCGAAATTAACTGAAAACCATCGAAGAACGCGCCTTCATTTGCACCTAAATTGGTCATACCTCCAGTGGAACAAAGTCCTCTTTTCTGATGAGTGTAAAATTATGCTGTATGGTAACGCCGGAAGGAACAAGTTCTATAGAAGAGATGGAGAACGCTTTGCACAATGCAGCATTGAAGAAAAGGTCAGCTATGGTGGCGCTTCTTGGACGGTTTGGGGAGGTATCAACGCCGACGGTAAGACAGAGCTTGTCTTTGTGTCTGGGCCACGTCTGCCTGCACTAAACAGTCATCGGTACATCGAACAGTGTCTTGAGCCTCACGTGATGCCCTTAGATGCACATTTTATTGGCAACGGTTTCATATTCATGCACGACAATGCTAGGGCTCGCACCGCGAGCGTCGTACGAGATTATGTTACCGAAGTCGGTATCTCCATTATGGAATGGCCAGCAAGAACGGACATGAATCCGATTGAATTCATGCAAGAGATCCTGCCCCAGAAACACTTATCCAGCTGCAAAATGTAATCCAAGAGGAATGGAATGGAATGCCACAACATTTGATCGTGACTCTCATCCGATCGATGAAGAATCGTATGGAAGCAGTAATAAGAGCTCGGGGAGGGAATACAAGTTATTAAATAAACGTTTCTTAGTTTTTTTTTTCATTTACGTGTGTTGTTTTATCAATTTTCTTCATACTCCATACAGGGTAAAAATTACTTGTTAAACAATATAAGAAACCCATGAAAATTTAATTCAAAGTCAAAGTCAAAGTCAAATAATTTATTTCAATTAGGCACAAAAAAGGCACTTTTGAACGTCAAACTTTACAAAAAATAATAAAACTGATTCTAGTCGCCCATTCCAAAAGGTAGTTTTCGTATGGAGAAGAATGGGCAAGAAACTCCACCGTTACTCTTTTTAAAAAAAATCATTATATCTTGTATACACTTATTATATAATTATATGTGAAGACAATGCACCTAGAATAAGATTACTATACCACGATAGGTAAAAAGAATGAAAAATGAAGGACTGACATAATTATGTGATAGATGCATGGACTCACATACTTACAAACATTGTAAAATTATACTATATTTCTAACATTATAATAAGTAATACTAATAATAATAAGTCAGTGTGTGAGTTCAAATAATCACAAAAATAAAATAAAATAAATGTTTAAAAAAATAATAATTATACAATTAAATTAGCAACCAGTTCGATTTTGTCTAGATTCTGAATTGTCCTATGGAGCAGGACCAGCATGTTTCCAAGCATTTTTATCTTGGATATAATCCTCTAATTTGAATTTAGAACATTAACATTAGGATTTGAAAACCTCATATTATTAATTAAAACGACATTTGACATTATATTCCTAAATATACACATTTTTCTGATAATCCTTACAAAACATAAACTTGCGAGGTGTTTCGATTTTTCTGATGAGAAGTGTATAATAATAGCCGAGTTAAGATATATATAACATCCATAATTTCAAAAAAACTTGAGGCACTCAGAGACGAATTCAAAAAAAATAAAAAAAATACAAATCCGTCTTGTGTCATCACTAGTTACTGGTTTATTTCTTTTATCTTATATTAAGCATTTTCAATAAGTTTTCATTACACCATCCGCTATAGCTACCATCAACAGATTCATAAATACTTTAACGACGTTTATAATAACTGAAGCAGCAATACATTACGGTATTGCAAGACGTTACCAGCATTACTGTCAAGACATAAAATCTCTGTAATTACTCAGTATTGGCATTGTGCCCGGGCAATCTGTACTTAATTTATCAATGTGCGGATGATGCCTTTCGGATGGACATCGTGCTGCGCGGCATAGCAACCATCTGAGTTCGTGGATCGGGTAGATTACTTTGATAAGTAAGGCGTAAAGCCACATGAGTAATGTCGTAAAGCTTTATACGGCCAACCCAAATATTTACATGTTTACCCACATATTAAAAATACAAGTAACAAATCAAGATACGGGAAGTTTGTTTAGAAGTCACTCACAAATAATTTATTAGCAAGAATTTGGTTTTTGTGGTTTTAGTTAACCACGTAATGTGTTGTTTCTTCATATCAGTAGATAGTAGATACCTACATAAATGTCCTGACTTTCTTTCTTTGAGTAATTAAATATGATCATGGGTTTACAGGTTTTTTTTAGCACAATTTTACCATTAGATAAACACGTAAGTGAAAACACGTGTTTGTGAAAGAACACTATCTTTCCACTTCGTCATAGTTGCGTAGGTATTTATGTTGTATTTTATTTATTTTAGAAGTATGTATGTATGTATGTATGTTCGTAAGTATATTGTCATATAATTTGTTTTATTTTATTAAGTGAATTGTTTTGATTTTATGTATTTTACTTTCTCTCTACTCTTACACACGGTGTCTACATCTCTTTTTACCCTCTGTCCTATCTCAGGTATGCTGGAAGAGATTTCATTAGAAATAAGCATCACCTTTGTACGTATTTTTCTGTTCTTATAATCTTGTCTGTTTATTTTTGTGTGTACATAAATGGTTAAATAAATAAATAAAATAAAAGTAAGTACCTACTGAAAACGGAAAAAGACTACTAATAACCCTTGCAGACAGATTCAGAAGTGGTCCAGCAGTCTTCTAAAAGAGAATAAAAGAATATATACAAGGAAGAGGAGAAAAGATAACTGCAGAAAGTGAACTAGACAAGTGGATAATCAAGCTAAACCCTGCATCGGGACAAAAGTACCCTTATTGTCTAGAAATTAATATATTTCCAAGAAAACCAATAGGTTATCGTGCAAGTTGTGAGAATCAAATGAGGAAAACGGGTCATTGTTACATTTGTGAGCGATAAACTGGCCGACTGGTGTTACTTCTCAATAATGCTGACAACATTATGCGGAATTTACACTATGAAACTGGCCCGAACCATAACCGTTTGCACTACAGGGCAGTCAGATCAAGGTGACAGAAATCTGTACAGTGCATGGTTCAGAATCCCTTGTCACTTGATACGAGTATGACGCCACACTTATTGTTGGCTGGAATATGAGTGCACGGTAATATGGTAACCCCCCTGGAGCAGAGATATTACAGTATTGCCAAGTTTTTGAGCTGAACTACTCCATAGCAAGTTAAAACGGCAGGCAATTTTTTGAGCAATTTGTGTTTAGATCCGTAATAAAATACTTATTATATCAGTTGAACGCAACATTGTTCGTGTGATTCTTATTATTTTCAAAGAGCTATTATTATATAAATACGAGCTTCCAATGGAAGCTGCTATCTGTCAAGTTACAATTACCGACCTTCATTCAACGCTGTGTATATGTCACAGACGGATTGTCGGATCCGCTGTTTTACAATACGGCTCCGTTATTTAAAACACTGCATTGTCGTTTCGTTATGTTTAAGAAAACTGTTACCCTTACCCACGTTTATACGTATTGCAGAATGACTTTTCTGCTCTGTCTTATCTAGTCACAATAAGCGTTTGGTGTGGCTTCTAATGCCAAATCGGTCGCAGTCACTAAGCTAGGGCACCCTGACCATTTGGTTAGGTTAGAACTGTTACCAACCGCGTGCGAGCCGAGCGAGCGAAGCGAGCGGTGCCTCGGGAGGGGCCGGCGAACGCTACATTTAAGTTGTTCGTAGTCACTTGACTATTAAGAAAGACTGACTTTTTAGGACTGTCTTTCATAATAGTCTGAAAACTTTATATTAAAATTATCCTTTAAATCACTGTTTTCACTCCAGTTAGGGTAATTTTTACTCATAATACTGGTTTTATTTGTTTTTGTTTCGGACGCCATTATTGTTATTCTGACACACAGAACCACGAGTGTCAAAATTTAGAAGCATTACCTATACAATACACCTCTCGGATCTGTGCTACTAGTGACGCTTCGCTTCCTCAGCTTGGCCTAAAGTGCCGTAAGAATTGCATTGTCATTGTCACTATCACTGCCACTGTCACTTGTTATTTTGCTTGATTGTTGAGGTTAGTTCGCTGTATTGATAAATTTAAAACGTTTATACAATAGGGATGATGACTAAAAAAATGTTTTTGTCCGTAATGAAAAAATACGTGTAGGTTATTTACGTTATTTTTTCATAATCTATTATGAAAAAATAACGTACACGTATTTTTTCTTTTTTTTAAGTTATCTAAAGATTACGGCGATACATTGAGTTATAATGTGCCATGACGTTACTTGTATGTAGATTTTATACATACTTGTGACGTATCAACCCCCACTCCCCAACTTTAATGCGTTGTATCTAAGTCATTTTTTATTAATATAATAAGCAAAAATACGTGTCTAATATTTTTTTATTATCTGACTGACGGACTAAATAGAATTCCTTTTTTTTGACCCAGGCATCATCCCTATTCTGCGTTTTAAAGTTCAGTAATTATGTTGTTTAAGTAGCTGTTTTGTAAAACGGCTAGCGGTTATGTAAATTAGCGGATTCGACAATTATCTGTGAAATATATATCCTTAAGCTACACTTCATTTTAATCCTCCATCGTTAAATAGGGTCAGAGAAAATTACGGTGACGGATACCTATATAATAACTGCCAGCGTCAATTTTCTCTGACCCTATTTTTAGACAGATACTACAATTTGCATTGAACACTAAACATTTGCTGCTGATTTAGGTGATTATCTTAGCTATTCTTTATACTATAGCCTGTGTGAATTCGGAGGCATTCCTAATTCCGGAAAACAAATGGGAATAATTGACAGCTCACAACAGAGGAAATTCTATTTTATTGTTGTGGACAGACTTTATTTTGTTTTTTTTGTAATAGAAATGTACCTACACCTTTCCAAAACCCAGTCTCCACGTTGTATGATGCGTTGATATAAGTAGAATAAGTTTGGTTTTTGCATTTCGAATTTCCTGAAGTAAACTTAATTTATTAGGTTCAGAATTTCCGATGCCTTCTGAATAATCTAAATGATGAATTATATACCTAGCGATGACTGAAAGCTAAACAGAGAAACAAATCCCAGTGAAGAATTTTTACGGGATTATCTTAATTTAGGTAATAGAAACACTGTGTGAAGTCTATTGCGACACCAGGTGCTGTTAAATTACTGTCAAAGGTCTTGAAAAACAGTTTATTGGAAAAATCTAGTAAAGTTTTAGTTTTACGTTAATGGATGCTATTTATTCCTTATTGAATTCTGCACAATTAATCCTCCATAAGACTCAACTAAGACATACCTACACAGCTTCGAAATGTTGAGGTATCCTTTATGGTAGAGTAAAAAGGGCGTTGTCCTTTAACTTGACATCATAGATCCTGAGCTTAGGCCTAACACATGAACTCTGAATTATGCCAGTATTTTATTAATGATAGGTCGGTTCATCTTCCTATTCCTCGTTCTAGTTTTCTGCTTCTCTTATGACTTGTTCTTTTTCATCATTTAAAAACAGTTTCATCGCTATACCAGATAATGCCAGTAGAAAACCCTGATAGAAAGGATATTTCAGTATCGCTTTTTCGGTAATCATTTATTTTAAGTGTTAAATATTGGTCTTATAGTATTTAAAAAACTTTTTTTACAAAAATAAAACCGACTTCCAAAAAAAAAACACTACGAAGTGAAAAATAACTTTGATTTCGGAAGTCGGTGTCTTTGGTTTTGTATTTTTGTTTTTTTTGCCACCGACTTCCGAAATCAAAGTTATTTTTCACTTTGTAGTGTTTTTTTTTTGGAAGTCGGTTTTATTTTTGTAAAAAAAGTTTCTAAAAACCCTCCACAAAAATTTGAATACCGCTACCTGCTATGTAAATTACAGTGACAGGAACTATTAGAACATCATCCACATATACTAGGTGGGAGAAATACGTATTATTGAAGATAACTCAAAAACCCTTCATCAGATCTTGACCAAACTTATATGGGACCGCTCCTGAACTATGCCCTACCAAAAACAAAAGAAATCATCAAAATCAATTCATAATTGGCGGAGTAATCGCGTAACAAACATAGAAAAAAAAAAAAAAAACATGCAACCGAATTGAGAACCTCCTCCTTTTTGAAGTCGGTTGAAAACATGCTTTTTTGCCAAGTAATTTTGTTTATGATATAGCAGGGTTACTTTAAGCATAAAATTATTATTTCATCATTGGCATAACACAACATTTGGAACAGTAGTTAGCGCTTTATCTACTGACCCGCATATTTATTTATTTACTTATATATATTTCGGGAACCATTGGCCCTATGAGAATCTTGTCTAGGACACTTTTTTGTAGAAATTAATCATGAATAAACTTGTGGTAACATAAATTGACGTAAAATAAATACTTTATGACTTTGCAAAAAACTGACTTTCGGGACCTTTGACAGTCGATTTATTTTTTCACAAGATACCGTATTTCTAATGCTTGAATAAAAATAGGTAATAATGCTTGAAGATAGGTAATCCCGGTGATAAATCTTAACTAGGATGTATTTCGTTATTTGCCTTTAATTTATGTCCCTGGGCTGTAGGTATATGGTCAAAGCTTGAAATAAGCTCTAGCTGCAAAATAGCGGCCAATTTGATGTCTAAGTGCACCCTGTAGGTATCAGATCTCAGATGCAGCCGTTTCTATTTCCGCTTGAGGCAGACATCTAGATGACACTCATATCTTGCCTGACAACTTTCAGACGGACTAGAATACATGACAATGCAATCAGCTCAACTGTCATTTGACATTGAGACTCTTGGTTCTATTTCCATGCGTTTCCTTAGTAGCAGATTTATTTATATATTTAACATTAAAAAAAAACTTTGTGTTCTATTTATAATAAACAGCACAAAAGTGAACGAAAAATGGCATTTTAGAATAATATATTTTTAATTCTTGGCCGTTATTTATTACCTACTCAATGGAACTATTTCAGGAGCGCATATGTAACGTTTCAGCAGGTATCCTGTTTTCCTCTAGTGGATGTCTTTATTTTAATTATAAAACAATGACATCATTTTCTGGGTAAGCAATCTTGCAGGGTCATTAAAATACATACCTACATAGGTATTATGTAATAGTTCGTACATATTGCTATTACATTACCACTTCATGTTTGTCTCACAGGCAATTACTAGACATTACTTAAATTATATTTGTGAAGCGAATATTAGTTAACACGCGACTTCCGTAAATTAACGTCTCGAGAATTGTTCATGATAACGTTAAAGACTTGCTTATGGAGTTGCTATTTCGAAACTTTTGGATTCATAACTCACTCGACAGCAATTTGTGTTCTCCTAACTGGAATGTGCACCTTTGATGCTATGCGATACCACTTGCTTTTAAATAATGACTGTTTGATGGCGATAGGTGCTACAGTCTCTCAGTTCTCTTACTTTTTCTGTGTATAACTAATTGCCTAACAGAATGTGCGGCCAAATAAATAAAATAAGTAGATTTATTAAATATATAGATAGGGGAGAGTGTGCATGAAAGAGCCAGTTTCAAAAAGTATAAAAAAAAACATTTTAGGCTCATTGTTTTTAAACAAAAATACTTTTTTTCAATGATCAGTCTATTAGTTATGATACTGAAATAAAAAAAAACTAGGTAACAATGTAAGAAATCTGAAATATAGCTAATTTAAAAAAATTGGGAAATTGGCTCTTTCAAAACAGCGTGTCAATGAAAGAGCTACCGTGTGCTATGAAAGAGCCAGATTCCACTTTGTACAAACAAACTAGTTTTTAACAATTTTAGCGAGTAGAATCATCAAGAGAAACTGGATTAGGTCTGTCGGTCACGTATTATGCAAGAAAATCATTATCAGAAAATGTATTAGAATTCAAAGGATAAATGCCAGTTTTGATGAAACTAAAAGCTAGTAGTATATTGAAAGAGCCAGTTTTCGTGTCATGAAAGAACCGGCTCTTTCATAGACATTGACAATGGCTCTTTCAAAACATTTTGTATTAAAAAATATAACCTCCAATTACAGCCAATTTACCATAACATCATAACAATAATATTTGTGTAAAATAATGCCAACTATATGCATAACAATACAACATATTCGTTTTATCCACCTATGCTTTACACTTCTGAGAGGAGCTCGTGGCTAAGTAGTAACTGCCGCACGGGTCGATCCGTCAGGTTAAGCTACGCTTGCCGGGGTTGGTCTGTGGATGGGTGACCATCTTTACATACCGAGACTCCTCCGTGCCTCGGAAAGCACGTTAAGCCGTTGGTCCCGGTTGTCATTCTTGGATCTTTGACAGTCGTTACGGGTCGTCAGAAGCCCGAAAGTCTGACAACCAGTCTTACCAAGGGGTATCGTATTACCCAGTTACTGGGTTGTGGAGGTCAGATAGGCAGTCGCTCCATGTAAAATACTGGTATTCAGCTGCATCCGGTTAGACTGGAAGCCGACCCCAATATAGTTGGGAAAAGGCTAGGCAGATTGATTGCTTTACACTTCTGGTCAAAAAAACTTAAGTAAACCCAAAAATACTTATATTTTGCCTTCAAAATTTTCAATTCAGTCCTACGACGACATTTGATTTTCTAGAACTGTCAAATGTCTGTGGGTGGCAGCTGTCCAGTGTTGCCATACAAAGAGTACAATTGAATTATGGTAGGATTCTGTTAAGTGGGAGATAATCGCATCGGCTCTTTCAAAGCTTGGCTCTTTCATACACACTCTCCCCTACTTAGACGCTTTTAGACGACGCTTACGGCAGTACCTCATGGATGCGCAACGGAAGCTAGAAATGATTATTTTGAATGTTTCGTTGCTATGAATCCTTGATGTAGTTTTTTATTATTTATTGACGACCGTCCATCGTTTCTTGTGCAACCGTACTATTTTATTTATTTCCATACAGCATTATATAATTATCTTTTTTTTTTTGTTTTTAACAAATATCTAATCGAGTTTAATATTATTTGCTACACAACTATCTTTTTTTTATTTAAATATAAATCACTTACACACTATAAAACTGCATTTACATCCGTAAGACGTCCTCGTAACCTATGGTCCAGTTGAAAACCAGCGTCTGACATTTATGCTGAACTGGCCCTATTTGGTGCAGCCGTGAGGCACACAATTCCATTTTAAGTTTTTTTTTTTCTGTTTGTTTTTGTGTGAATATTGTGTGCCATAACCTGAGTCAAATAAATTTATTTCTTTCTTTCTTTTTAATAATAAGACTATTAGAAATATTGACAATCAATTACATGATCCGTATTTATGTAATAAACAAGTCATGCGACATTGATAGATACACTTGTAACGTTCATTAAGCGATAACGACTGCTAATACAAGTTAACAGATTTTATTAGTAATACAAACTCACAATATAGGTATAACATAATCTTCACCCTTTACAATTCACATACAAACACACACTAAACTACAGTTAAAAAAGCAAAGTAAAGTAAAGTATGTAAAACAGCAAGTTGCTGCAGTTTCAAGTTGTTGTTTTTGGCAGTTCTTAGTAAAGTATTTTTGAGTGTTCTGTGTAACAGTGTATGAGTATCCGAATAAAGAAATTGCTCTTAAACCAGAAGAAATTACAGCTAAATGAAGGGAGAAAAAAGCTTACAGAGCTAGAATAATTGGAATTAAAATTTGAGCTTTCTCTGTCAGTCATTTTGGGTTAATAATATATTTATTATTTCCGGCAATTCTCAACCGAGTTGAATGTTATTTTCATTGAAGTGTACTTACTCCGCGTCATAGATAATACACTATACATATTATATAACAAAGTCGCTTTCCGCGTTTGTCTGTAGGTATGTCCGCGTTGTTCTTCTAAACAACGCAACAGATTTCGATGAGGTTTTCGTTACTATCGTTTAGAGAATTTCTTCCTGAAGGTTTATGTTTATAATAAGTTAGTATTAAAGTTACGTTTACCTAAGAAATCTCGATGTTTTGTCAAGTCGTAAAAACCGTGCGAAGCAGGAGCGGACCGCTTGTACACTATAAATACGGGATTCCGAAGTTTTGTTTGCATAAATTTGCCATCGACAACCACAAAAAAAAAACTGTGAAAAATAATCATAATTTTTTGAGTTTGTTGGTCGATGGCAAATTAAAACAGAGTTCATTGAATTATTCCAAGGAGTGTTACTCAAAATATTGTTGGGTTTAATTTAGGTCAAAAAAGACGGACACAGATCGTGTAAACACAAGTCTTTTTATCTTATCTCATGCTAGGGGCCGGGACTCAAGTTATCTTGTGTGTACCTACCGGATACTTGGAATCAAAATTAATAAATTTATTGGCAAAAAACGATAAATAAAAGAGCTCCAAAATACACATTGTAGATAACTGGTGGAAATATGGTACCTATACTTCAGGACGATTAACCTCGTTTTATTACTAAAGCTGCGAGCAAAACTATTACTTACTACGACTCTGAAGGGAGCATCAGCTTATTGGTTTGTAAGGCTAGATAACTAATAATTATGCTGTATGTTTTTCATATAATTAGAGGCAAAGGAATATTTCGTCCAACTAGAAGAGCTTTTACATGAACGAATGCGTGCGACTTGAGCGTATATTCAAAAGCGAACGTTATTCTGAATATATCATAACTTCGCAAAATTGTCGACAGCGACACTCGAAAGTTAGAAAAATATGGCTATCGTAGTTTCTGAACGATGCGCCAGTATTTATAACTTTGAATGTGCACATGGCTCCCAGTTCAACTACAGACAAATCACAAAATTATACTGGAGGCCAACCGTTCAAAATGATACTTAATTAATATTTTATGACGAATATGTAGAAGAGACAGCTACTTAGATTTGTAAAGAGGTATACCTATGCACTATCGATCTGAAATTAATAAGGTAGCTACATTAGAAGAACGCAACTCTACACGTGCTCTCAATTTCCCGAGCCAATCTGTATCATATTTCTTATTATCATTAGTCATTACACCTCGCAAAGGTCTTTGTACCTTGTAAAGTTCTTTGACTCCGCGAAAGTACCTATACACATGATCTAGGTATCTGTAATTTTTGATAACAGCCAATCTTAAGTACTTACAGTTGTTCGAGATGCACGAGTCCCTGGAAGGCATCTTGTTCGACTTGCTGGATGCGGTTCCGGTACAAGTAGAGGTACTTGAGCCTGCGCAAGCCATGGAAGGTGCCGGAGCGCAGCTCTTGCAGGCGGTTGTCGTTGAGGAGCAGGGAGCGTAGAGAGTGCAGGTGCGTCAGCACTCCTGGCTCGATGGCGGTAATCCTGTTGAATCGCAGGTCCCTGCAAAAATACAAAAAGTTGGTGGATTAACGTCATACGTGTCACACAGGGTAATCAAAACCTGGCAGGCGACCTCACTCGGTCGCTAATACTATAACCGCAGCAGTTGGTGCCGATACAAGAAAATAAGATCCAACTATTACGTCACCATCGCTCGATTTTGATGTTGTTCAGATCAGAAATTGTTTTCAAATAAACTTTAAAGAGTAAGTAGTTTTGACGTCTCAACTGTCGAGCTAGAGAAAACTAGACAAAGTCTTGCAACTTGGCCTTGGCCAAAACCGTAATGAACCACGTTTATTTATAGGTAATTAGTAATTAATTTTATGATGTTGTCGGTATTGTATAGGTGGCAAAAGCTGATAGTGTGACAGTCGTGTAGTATGGACTCAATTCCCAGAATAGAGAGGTGTAAGTCGTAGGTAAAGCCCATGTACCTACCTATTTCTTACGCATGTATGGACGATAGTGCACCTAAAGCACACACAGTAAAATCAACGTAGGTACTCTATTATCATGTAGTTTAAATAAACAGACATACATTCCTTCCCTTTGTCTCATTAAAGGTCAGGTATTCTCTGGTATCACTGGCATGTAGGTATGTAAGATGAATGTCACAACGGCACAGACAGATTTCCATTTTGGTTTAGTTAACAAAAAAAGTTCTTGAATCTACACCAACGCCTCAACTCGATATATTAACAGCTAGTTCTATAGATATGTCTAAAACCTTCGGCAAGGAGACACTTAAGCTCATAGAGGCTAAACTATTTCAAAAGTGATCGGGACCGTTTACTGTTGTTAATGATGGGTCGGTCACAGGTGTGTTCGGCAAAGATGTCCTTAAGACCGTATACATTACAGAATAATATTGATCGTCACGGCGGATAGTACTACCTATCTGTAGGTACATACTTAGTTATAGGAGCCCCATAAATATTACAAACAAAACGTCCTGTAAAACATTTGGAAAAAAGAGCAAATATAAGTCTGGTCCTAACATAAACCTGTTCTGTTCAGAGTGTCTTTTTATTTAGAGTCCGTGTTCGAGAGCCCTCACCGCCTCCGCGCTTACCTACAGTTGCTTCGCGAATGTTAATAACATGCTATAATGAGATTTGTAACGCTTCTCTTTGGCTGCATGGGGCCACTCTTTGGTGTTGCAAATCTATTAAAGTATTCCTCTTATGATAATATGCCTAACTAGCTGCTGCCCACGGCTTCGCCGTTTTTAATGGTTTTTTTTTACATACCTGCCGTATCTATATATACATGCCGTATATGCATTTCCATTATATCATATGCATTTAGTAAAAAGATATCTATTATTTTGACATTACAAACAGACACTTAAAATATATTTATTTGTTTTGTATAGCTGTTGTTCGTTCACATTATACACATCTCATTGCACTTGTTGCCCCGAAGTCTAATATATATTACATACAAGCTTCAAGAGCGCGAGCATCGCGCTACATGAAAAGATTTGCTTTAAATGACGCCGCAAACGAAGATTCACAAAGATATACGAAGATTCAGAACGACTTTTGATGCCTTTCAACATCATTTTCGATCTCACGAATAGGTATCCATTGTGAAGGACATGTTGAATACTCGTACACGTAGAGTACCTGTTAGCTTTATTGGTACAACATCAAAAAAACATTTTTAGCCTAAAAGAAGTTTAAGAGTCCTATTACATTTTTGACGCAAATTCATGATTTTTGACGTTGTAATTTTCAGCAGCAGTAAGATATTTGAATTATTTGATTATGAATAACGATAGTGCCATTCTCTTTATTGTAAGTTGGAGTAGAAACCCTTAAATGATCCTACCTAATGAATTCATGTAGCAAAGTCCAATGAAGCATTTTAGTACTTAGTTGGAAATCATAAAGTATCTATTGGTTGAAGTTGATATGCACCGGAGTTACGTAACAGTCTTGCAGTCGTGAGCAACTCAATAATATATTCTTTCTTGACTTTCAAAGACTTGTCAAGTCTTTTACGCTTTTAAAGTTTTTGCTCTAGTTGATATCCCATGTAAAGGCGCGTCATTTTCCAGTTAACTGTTTTTGATTGAATTGGTACACATTTTAATTCATTTGGTTAGATCGGTATTGTATGTATACCTTTTTTTTTTTACAGTTATAATAGGACTGTTTTGCATTAAAACTAAACAGTTATTATGATTGTGGAAAAACATTGGTGAATAGATGTTCAATAAATTAAGCTTAAATTATATGTTGATATCGCAGGTGTTATATGTAGAAGAATAGTCTTATAAGGAAGTTTCTCCACCATGCACAAATTGGTCAAAAATCAAGCAAAATCAGTGTTCTGCGGACAATTAGGATTGATGTTGTTTTGCACACACCATGCAATCCAACGCCAGTTGATAACGTGGAGCTTCTCCAGCTCTTGTTTAGGATTTATCTTTCCTCAGGAAACCAGTTCCATGCTAGAAGTTCTAATTTCTGCACTTGAGGAGGACTTCTGCCTGTTGTCAAGTCTATCAGGTTGTTGTGTAGCTCTCGTATTGGCACTAGCTCCGATAGAGCTCGCGCCTTAAGATCTCCTAAACAGAAACAATGTGTCCAATGTGGCGATATCACGAAGTAAGTCCCGGTTGCCGTGTTGAGGTGGTGCAGCACTCGATTAGATTCGGCGGTGGGAATACCCAAGCCAGCTCGAAGTTCTATGGTCGATGAATACGTCGTAAAAAAATACTGACCTATCTCTGGAGTCCCATATTACATAAGAGCTTACGACCGCGCTTTGCCTTGATGCAAACAAGTTGACGTCTCGTAGGCCTCAAATTCTGAATACGGTCGCCTCTCCTTGGCCGGGGGCAACAGGTGCCATTCCAGCACTGGTCGATTCCTGGTCAGGAGTCGGCTATATCGTTATACCTCTCGGGGAGGTAAGCGTGACGGAGTAAGACCGTGACGTTAAGGTGCTCGCTCACTTCCAGAAGCTTGCTCGTCAGCTCTAGTAGGGCTAAGAATTGCGTACCCCTCGTTCTTGATGTAAGCTACGAGAGTTCTGTTGTCGATTCTACTAAAATCTTTGCATTCTGCAGAAACTTTTGACAATGAACTATGGCACCGTACACTGCAAACAGTTATTTTAAGTGTGAATGCCAATATCTCTGGTGCACTGTTTACTTGCCTATGAGATTATTTTCGTTATCTGCAGCGTCTGTGGTCAAAAAGTGGGTCACAGCCGATTGCAATATTTTTTTTTGGTTTATTAGATTCGGAGCAAATTGGCTGTAACAGACGGACAGCCAGGCAGACAGACACACGAGCGATTCTAAAAGGGTTCCGTTTTTTTCCTTTTGAGGTATGGAACCCTAAAAAGTTTAATGTTATGAAACTACATGTAAAAGTCGAGTCGTCAGTCGCTCCATGTAAATTACTGGTATTCAGTTGCATCCGGTTATCCGGGAGCCGACCCCGACATAGTTCGGAAAAGGCAGATGAGTATGATGTTATGAAACTACACATTTATCTTCTTCTTTAAATACTTAATTTTCCTAACAAATAATATCCTTCAGTATTGTAACAAAAAATTCTAAACCTTTTAACAAAATATAATATCTATATTTAATTTATATAATGACTTTAATAATGATTTTAATAATGCTTTAAATTTTTAATTTGTGTGAGTATACCTACTCACCTAATTTAGTAACCGCTCAACATCAATAATTATGCATGATGTGCTTACCTATAAGAAATTGGTACACTAGTTTATAAGTCTCTTGGATGTATCATGTCATTGTATCAGTGTATTCAATTGTTGGTGAGCCAAATAAATAAAATAAAATAAAATTGCAAAGTCAATCTGAAGTGTGATTTTTTACATTATTTACTTACTTAAATGTCTTATCCTCACTGACACTATTTACAAAGAAAAACCTATTAAAGTCTTCTTAGACCATAAAATTGCTAATTCATACATGTTCGAATTCTAAAGTTTATCCAAAAAGGGGTAAAATAGTCATTAGCTTGTGTACCGACACCGTCCGCCCTATCATGCGTTATAGATAGTTATGTATGTAATATGGATGATGACTGGGTAAAAAAAAATCTACTTAGTCCGTCAGTCAGATCATAAAAAAATATTAGACACGTATTTTTTGCTTTATCATATTAATAAAAAATGACTCAGATACAACGCCTTAAAGTTGGGGAGTGGGGGTTGATACGTCACAAGTATGTATAAAATCTACATACAAGTGACGTCATGGCACATTATAACTCAATGTATCGCCGTAAACTATGAAAAAATACGTGTACGTTATATTTTCATAATCTACATTACGGAAGAAAAACATTTTTTTAGTCATCATCCCTATTGGTAGGTACTCAAGTTTGATTTTGCTTCAGTAATCGGCCAACTTGGTACGTCAGTAGACTCAGCAGTGTCACGAGTTTGCGTACAATTCACTGAAATTTTAGGCGATTACTGAAACAAATCCGATGCTTCGTTAATTAAACTTTTAGCCATCAAACCTACCAACAACCAACATATATGCGCTTTTTTAGCACAAAATAACAAACGCCTAAAGATGAGAAGCTATAAAATGGCTATTGTTTTGTAAATAAAATGTACCGTGCAAGGCAGAGCAGTCTTCAATGTCAGAAATGTATGTTACATCAAGATAAAGCAAACATCCAGCTATTCACGTCGCGCGGGGCGTCGGCGGCGGCGGCGGCGCGGCGGCGTGCGAGTCTCAACGCTAGGATAATAGTGTTCTGTGCTCAACGCTTTATAAACGGAACATATAGGCGCCGATCGCATCTCACTTTGACTCGCTCCATTTTAGTTTCACGCCGTTCTCGGTCATTCTGGTAAAGTCGATTACTTGGTAAGTTGGTATACAGGGTCAAATTAAATTTGCTAGCAAAACTGCAGACGTGATGGTCACTTCACTAAAAACCTTTTTGACCTTCTTGGCCAGAGATTCATCCTAGCGGTGTATATTCATTTCAATGCCAAGCACACGCACTGGCGATCACTATGAGCACTATGAGTATTTAAAAATATGTCTACCAATTACGTTAGTTTGAATGAAGGTTTTCATATGAATTCGGACTACTCCCCGATTATCTTAAGATTTAGTCAAAAGATTCTACTAAAAGAAAGCCAATTAACCTTGGTTAATAAGTCTACAGATTGGAACAGTTTTGCTCTTGATAATGGCGTAAACCTCCATTACAAAATCAGGATCAGCTGGACTCAGAATTAAACATTTATGTTATTAATATCTAACAATGTGCGTGGAATAACACATCACAATTAAAACGGAAATATAAGGGACATAATTCTATCCCAAGGAGGCAATCAAAGCGGTGGCAGCAAACAAGGTGCCCGCGGGATAAAATAATAATATTATGAAATAATCTAACTAAACGATTAAAGAGGAAAATTCTATAATTTGACGTAATTTAGACATTCATAACGAAACAAAACTAACCTTTTGCAACCAACCAACAATCACCAATCAATAGATTACTCTCTTTGGAAAGTGACAAGAAAACAAAAAAAAACGACTATGCAAATACCCCACCAGAAACAGTGACGGAAGATGGGCCATAAGCAAAGACCAGAAAGCGTTTAGGTTTGCCCTACACTTAGAAAACACTGTTCAACCAAAAGAAAGCTGCATAGAAATCTTGAGAGTGAAAACTTGTCACAAAATCACAGAATTCGGCTTGTGACTTTTAAAGAAGTTCTGAGAGAAATTCAAAACAACATTAGCTCGAAGAAATTCACGAAAGAAATCTCTTAACAGGAGAAATTCTAAAACACCTCCCGTGTAAAGTCATAGTAAAGCTGACCAGTAGCCTAATTACGTAATACACGATCAATTGGAATTTGAACCGTTTTGAACCAAATTGCTAATCCATTGCTTCATAAGTTCGAAAAAAAATCTGCCCAACAACGTATATAGCGCAATGAATGTTGTTGAACTGTCAAAATGAATCAAATTTGTCGTAATCGTTTACGAAAATGTGTTGCGTAATTAGATAGCAGAATTATCAATGCTGCATTTATGCTAAAACATGTACCTGAACCATGGAAGGTTGCTGAAGTCATTATGATTGAGAAGCCTGGGAAACCAACCCATGAAACATCGTTGCCCATATCATTGAAACTATTTGAAAAACGGTTAAAACCAATAATAGAAGAAAAAAAACCAAATACCAAACCATCAATTTGACTTCAAGGAAAAACACTACAATAGACCAGTACACAGAATTACAAACATTATTGAAAAAACTCGAAAACTAGGAAGTCTGCGCCACCGTATTCCTAGATGTCGCGCAAGCTTTTGATAAAGTTTGGCATGAGGGTCTAATATTTAAACTCAGACGCATGCTACTCTAGAATTTGGAGGCATTCTAGAGTCATATATTAGTAACAGAATGATTAGAATAAGGCAAGAGGATGCTTATTCTGAGCTAAATACTATAAAACTTGAGGTACGACAAGGAAGTGTCTTATGCCCAATCCTGTACTTGCTATATACACATGTGATATTCCAGAGCTGGAAAACAACACCATTGCGACCTTTGCGGTTGACACTGCTATTATGGCTACTGGATTAAGCCACAAAGAAGCAGTAAAAAAAGTTCAACTAGCTGTGAACAATTTTTATGACTGGACACAAAAGTGGAAGATTAAACTGAGTGAGTCAAAATCAATTCACATTGACTTTATTAACAAACACTGCGATTATCACCCAATCTATAGAAATGGGATGCAAGTGCCTTATGCCAATTAAACAGCCAAATACCTTGCCAAATAACTTGAAATCTCACGTCAAAAAGAAAAGACAGGAACTCGACATACTTTACAAAAGTATTGTATACGTTACTTGGAAGGAAATCCTGTTTATCAATAATACATCATAAAATGATATTATACAAGCATACTCGAACATTTAAACGAAGTAACGTTCAAATAAAACAACAATTCCAAAATTAAGTACTCAGGGATGCTGTAAATGCACCATTGTACATTAGAAATGACAACTTCCACCGAGATCTTATAACGGAACCGGACCCCACCAACATCCCAAAATTGCTGAAGCCCTCGTAATACAGACTTCACTGACATGTGAATATCGTGGCAAACTAGCTGCTAGACAACATGGACATGGTGCACAGGCTAAAGAGCACTAATCCATTTGAGTTAGTGAAGTAAGAAACAATGCTGTGCTATATATGTAACACATGACTAAAGTGTTTTCATCAATTATCAGAACCCTAAGAAAGTGCTTCAAAACTATGAAAAAGTGCAAATGACATGAAACGATTCATAGTTATAACATAATCTATCTCGTAAAATATTAAGTTAGTTAAATTACTTATTAGGCTAGATTATAATGCATTACTAAGAACTTGAGTTCTTAATAATACAAAGAAAAAGAAAAAATGTAAATCAGGTTAAGTACTTAGCGCCTACTCTTTCAAACTTGTCTTGCTTGCAGTCTGGAGCAGCCCGACTTGCAATTTGTTCTGAAGTTTTCTCAAGTACGTACCTAAATACCTAAGTAAGTACCTAATTGCTCAGCTTTGCCACGTTTTCAGCTAAAAATAAAGGTGCTTATTATCATGAAACTTTGGGCTTAGCTCACTATTATTAATACGTCTTCGTATGTTATCCACTCAGGCTCACAGAGAACTAGATCAAAGGAAAGGCAATTATTTTCCTGGTACTGATTAGATGTCCGCTGAATGATATTAGTGCCATGTCCGTGCGGCAGTGTCACAATAAAGCTCCGTTCTTGTTTCAGAGGAAAAATATTGTTCCCTGATATTAGAAATTTATTATTTCTAATAAGTGCCCTTTAATGTAGAGAAGCTATTAAAAAATAATGTGACTACTATTATGTGTATAACTCATCATAGAAATAGGTGGTAGGTGACTTTTCATGGCTACTTATATTTCACTGAGGATGACCAGAAGACTAGAGAGAGGGAAACTTTGTGCTTTGTATCAAAAATGGAACGGGCGAGTCGAGAACTAAATACCTAACGTACATATTTATTTTTACTCATATTTTTCCTTTTGCGCAATCAGCTAATATTATTTTAAAGAGAAAATGTAGCGGGCTAGAATATTGATTTATACTTATGACGTCACATCCAAACAGGTACAAACGAATAGCTTCGACAGGATGATTGAAAAGCTTCATTATATGAATTATACACTTTATGAGGAAGCAGCCAAGTGGTTCGATGAATGTACGAGTACGTTTGACGAGTAGATATATCGCTTTGAATGGAAGGCGCGATGAATGCACTTGTTAATATCGGGCCGTACCTATTTGTCAGCCAACTGTGACTGGCATGCATGCATATTGCGTTTTTGGGTTACGAGTTCGAATTTTTGTTTTGAATGTAGGTAGTGGGGGTTCCAGTTTCTGCTAATATACCGGATTATGGCTTTCCAGAATATGAACTAACGGTACCTTGTAATAATTGTTTAAGCACAAGCACAAGGCTCTGTCTAAAGAAATTATATATATTTTGTATGATTAAAATTGAATGGTAGATACCTAGTACCTAAACACAATAAATAAACAATTTTGATTATAATAACAACTGCAATACGTAGTTTTAAATTGATTCGGAGTAAATTGATGACTTTGATGAAACAATTCTATAACAGAGTGCATTGTGTTTACCTTTCAAATACCTATTAATTTGTTGTTTAATTCCGATTAGGTCTTGTGATTTACGTTACAATGATAGATAATTGCTACTAAAGCCCTTGTTATTCATTTGCTATAAATAATGTTTTAAATTATGAAATTCAGTTTAAATGCGACCCCAAGTAGGCCGCAGCAAGGACAATCTAGTGAAGTGGGGGGTTATAGACCCCACCGACACCCAGAGTGAAAGCTGTGCTCCCAATCAAATCATGTCACACAATCATGTTGGAGTATCCAAAGTGGCCAAACATCTGCACTTCTGAGGACCTCAAACGCGCCACTGAGCCCAAAATAATTGGTAACAAAATAATACGAGTAGCTTATTTACCATCGACTCGAAAAGAAGAAGTCTGAAAGCAAAAAATTACTTAAGCTTTATTTACCTACAGCAATACAATTTTACGGTCTTAATTATATAATCATAGGATATGTAGACGTACCTACTTTTAGTTATGTAAACAAAAAGAAAAAGCTTAGGCAATTAAATTAATTCAAGCACACATCTTTGTCACCGGAAAAGTTCCCAAAAGTTTACTACTTTTGCCATTCGACGTGGCAATGCCGATTTTTCAAGTAAATATGTAGGTACTTATTTAATTATTGTTTGCTATCGCGAATTTAGGGATGTTCTGCCATTAGGTACCAGAATACCCGCGAAATTTCGTAGATTTATATTTTTTTCATCCCACCATCTCGGAAAGAGTATTTTTAATCTTCAGTATCTGAGTGGAAAAGCCGTTTTTATTCTCTAGAGGATAAAGTAAATTGAATTTAGAACATCGTGTGCACTAAGTTTGTGAATTAAAAAAAACATTAAACCTATTTACTGCTACCTCTATGGTGCCGAATATATCATACAACTTTTTTTTAATTTGTTAAAAACTCAGACTCGGAACCTTCTTGGTGTTCTTTTTTCAATTTGCTTTGTACGCGGTTCTTTACGCGGCATTTTTTCACGTCATTGTTAAACCTTAGGTATATTAAAAACAAGAAACTTGAAAACAAGTGAAAAAACTAAAATGAGTGATTCTAGCGACGAGGAAGTTTGCTTGACGCCAACAGAATTGACTGAAACTGTTAATAATGCGCAAACGTCTTTTTTTTTGCATTTAGTCATTTCCTCGCTGAGGTGGAATGAAAAGTTACGTGTTACACTCGAGTGCAAAGATTTTTCACCTCGTGCTCTTTTGATTCCCTCGCTAACGCTCAGGATTCTAATTTTGAATCACTCGCTGCGCTCGTGATTCAATTTTAGAATCCTTCGCTTGCTCGGTCATCAAAATTGAACACGCGGTTAAAAAGCAACTTTGCACTCTTGTATAACAAATAACTATTTTTTGTTAGTTTTTTCATATTCTGTCTGACGCCCAGCAACTCATGGTGAGATTTACTGCAATTTTATTGTTGTGTTTATTATTGTCTTTTTTATGTGTTTGTTGCTGTTGTGTTGTGTCTGTGTCACCTCTTTAGGTCTATAAGAGACATAGACCTAAAGAGGTGATAAAGAGCATGAGCTATACGAATATAGAATAGTTATTTGTGCAACAAGAGAGCAAAGTCGTTTTTTGCTGCGAGTGTTGATTTTGAATCCCGAGTAAGCGAAGGATTCTATAATTGAATCACGAGCGTAGCGAGTGATTCTAGGTTAGAATCCTGAGCGCTGCGAGGGATTCAAAGACACGAGATGCAAATAACTTTGCTCTCGTGTAACACATACAACTTTTCACCTCAGCAGCGAGAACATACAACATGTAAAAAAAAACCTGTCCGATCCGTGAGGGGTTGTTAGGTATCGTACTGTTATATTCCACATATTATTATATATATATATTTACCAGCATATTTATGTGGAAATTTTCAGGAAAAAAGAAAAAATAATCCCTATTTTTTTTTCAATGGTGAATTTGACCGAATTTTACATTTGGTGCGGGCGGCGGCCGTCGTTTAGCGGGTGTCTGAAAGTCATAAGTTATGAGTTTTGCAATTTTTTTATGGATTTGGGGTAATTTTGGAACTAAAAATGTGAATTTTAAATACCAATAACATTTTTACTATCAATAATAATCAAAAAATACTGTTTTGTAATGTTACTGCAGTACCATATGCCCATTTTCCCCAGATTTTCGGTTCGGACAAGGTTTTTTTTTACATAATCTTCATCACCTCGTGTTTTGCAGCCACCATCTTGGATTTATATTTTGACCTCACTATCGATTTTAGCACCCTCGAAAACTATGAAAACGACACCCATGACGAAAAATGAGAAAATTTTCGCAGCCGCCATTTTTGATTTTTATTTTGACTTCACTATCAGCTTAAGCAATCTTGAAAACCTTAGAAACGATACCCATGAAGAAAAATTTGAAAATTTTCGCAGCGGCCATCTTGGACTTACATTTTGACTTCACTATCGGATTTAGCAACCTTGAAAACCATAGAAACGATACCCATGAAGAAAAATTTGAAAATGTTCGCAGCGGCCATCTTGGATTTACATTTTGACTTCACTATCGGCTTTAGCAACCTTGAAAACCATACAAACGATACCCATGAAGAAAAATTTGAAAATTTTCGCAGCCGCCATTTTGGATTTACATTTTGTCTTCACTATCGACTTTAGCAACCTTGAAAACCATAGAAACGATACCCATGAAGAAAAATTTGAAAATTTTCGCAGCGGCCATCTTGGATTTACATTTTGACTTCACTATCGGCTTTAGCAACCTTGAAAACCATAGAAACGATACCCATGAAGAAAAATTTGAAAATTTTCGCAGCCGCCATTTTGGATTTACATTTTGACTTCACTATCGGCTTTAGCAACCTTGAAAACCATAGAAACGATACCCATGAAGAAAAATTTTAAAATTTTCGCAGCCACCATCTTGGATTTACATTTTGACCCCACGGTCGGCTTTGGCACCCTTGAAAACTATGAAAACGACAACCATTATGAAAAATGTGAAAATTTTCGCAACCGCCATCTTGGATTTTCATTTCGACCAAATTCACACTTACTATCTCTCTCCGTCTTTCCTTCTCTTTGAATTCTTAGAAGAAGACAGTCGCAAGCGCCTTTTCGCGTGACGATTTCTGCCACTGCACTCTTACCGCAAGCCGCTTAAGAACTTCGTTCCAAAAATTTAATAAAACAGAATTTAAATAAAACCTCAACAGATGATTTGCAATTTTAATGTTTTATGTATATCGGAACGTTTTATTGTTTGTTTCTTTCCTGGGCCTAGTAGGTAGGTAATTTTGAAATCGAATTTCGAATCGATTTGTTTCTATCTCTCGCTTTTTTGTATCGAAGTGAAAGTGACAGAACTAATTGAAGTTCAAATCTTTAGAATTTTGTGAGTAGACCCAACACTGCTCTCGGCATTTAAAAAAAATAATTAAAAAGTTACTTTGTCTCACGCTCGCAGCAAAATCGAATTTTGCTCACTGTTTTTTGACAGCAAAACCTGCTTGTTTGAGGTGCTGAGGTGAAAAAATATTTGGCCTAAGTCGTTCGTAAAATTGGTTCGCTGTTACAATGTACCTTTAAGTAGAGGATAGTAAGACGCCAAAATTCAAGATTGACTGGTTGAGTAGAGAATGCCTCTTACCACTACTTCACATTAAGTTCATCGAACGATTTTGTAATTGGTACCTACATAAGATGCTGCTTCTCATAGATGCTAACATCTATAACTACATAATAATAAAATCGTAAAGTAAAAAAGTAAACTATACATTTGTAACATTTTTAAATCTAAAAAAAGACAAAACAATAAAAATAGGCATTTTTAGCTAAGTGTCATAAAACTCAATTAATATTTACAAGTATGTTTTACATGTTATTTATTTTTTATTAACTGGTATTGCCTCCTCGGGCTCTGCTTACAGCTTCGAGTCGATTTGGCATACTGAACACGGGGTTTCGGAGGAGCCGATGTTGGGGAATATTCTCCCATTCTTCTATCAGGGCCTGTTTTAGTACCCTGAGGGTGGTAGGTGGTGGTCTGCGGCTTCTGACTAGCCTCCCTAGCTCATCCCAGGCGTGCTCAATCGGGTTGAGATCAGGACTCCTTGATGGCCAAGCCATCACGCTGATACCAACCTCCTGAATATACTCTTGCACGACCCGAGCCGTGTGTGGCCGGGCATTATCATGCATGAGCATCGATCCATCACCCATATTTACTAAATACGACCCTGCGTACTCATTGAGAATCTCCTGGGCATATCTTTCCCCAGTTAGATTGCCATTTTCTATGGCCACTAACTCTGTGCGACCTTCTGAAGATATGCCAGCCCATACATGTACACATTGTACACTGCCTCCACCGTACTGGACTCTTTCTGAGAAGCAGGCTTGAAGGTGTTGCTCACCAGGTCGCCTGTAGACACTTCGGCTTCCATCAGAAGTCTAAAGTGAGAATCGAGACTCATCTGTAAACAAAATTCTTGACCATTTTTCTTGAGCCCACTGTATGTGTTCACGGGCGTATCGCAGTCTCGCTACTAGATGCTCTCTCTCGAGTTTGGGACCGCTCGCTGGTCTTCGAGGTTTCAGGTTTGTTTCATCCAGTCTTCTTTTCACTCTACTGTCACTAATGTAGTCCCTTCGGGTCTGAAGAAGCTGTTGCTGGACTTCAACTGCATTTAGGTGGCGATTTCTCAACACAGTGGAAACAATATAACGGTCTTCTCGGGCACTAGTACACCTGGGTCTGCCATTACCAGGTGTCCTCACATGGTTTCCAGTCTCTTCGTACCTTCGCTTCACCTTCTGGACCGTTCGTAACGTCACACCCACTATTCTTGCAGTACGACGCATACTGATGCCTAGTTCCACAAAAGTCATAATCCTAGCAAATTCTTCAGGTGAAAGAGGCATGATAAATAAGTTTTGTGTTGTTGTCTAACTTAGGTAACAAGACTCATCAGTCATCTATCAAGAAAAAAAATAATAAAATAGAAACAACAATGAATGGTAAAATAATTGTAATTCGAAAAGGATTAGGTATTTTTTATTTTAAAGTTTTTTTCAGTCATTTCTCAAAATAATGTTACCGACTATGAAGTTTTTATGTACAAAATTAAACTCTTTTTCGAGTCCTTTTTGTTTCGAAAGTATATTTTGGGTACATAAAAAGTTATTGCCATTTTTAAAAGTGTGATACTTAGATTTGCAGGCCAGTGTAGTTTACCGCCAATAGTTACAGATTCAACCTTTTAAATGATTATCATCACGATGACGATTATCATCATCTTTAAGGAGCTAAGCAGTCAATCCTGAGATCATAACATGTTTAGGAAAGGCTATTTTAGTCAACTTTCAATAAAGCAAAGTAGTTCCTTTAGCTTTTGCAAAGGAACTACTGATCCAAAAATTCTCAGTAAATCCTTCAAAGGAACTGCTAAAGGAACTAGTGAGCACAAACGAATAGCTTAAAGGTTCGACGACGGCTTTGGAAACCTAACCAGCCCATCATGTCATATACCTACATGGATTTTTGAAATGGGGTAATAAGGGCAGGTACGTTAACCGTTGTCGCTGGAAGAAAACGACCTTGGGACACTGCCCTTATCTATTAATAATATTTTGATCTGTATTCACTTTCTTTTTTAATAATTACAGTCAGCAAGATAATTGAGATGTTTCAGAAAAACTTTTTAGATAGGTATATACTACCATCCTGTTTCTCATAGGGATAAAAAAAGTCTATCAGACCAAGTAGGGTTTACACCTACTCGAAAAGTCAGGAATCGCAAAACACTTCCCATACATTTCGTTGGAAATGAGGCAGATGAGAGAGAACAGGAACACAATTTATCAGTATATAATAACAGTCGAATTATTCCAATTACTTCACTGGGATGAGTTAGGGAACAAATGTAACAGATAGTTACAGATTGAACTTTTAAAATTATTATCACCCCGCTACCTAGGAGCTAAGCAGTTGCAGAAAGGCAATTTTAGTCAACTTTCAATAAAGCAAATAGTTTAAAGGTTCGACGACTGCTTTGGAAACCTAAGTTCGATTCCCAACAATTGATATTTATTGTGCTTCTTTTTGTTGTTATACTATATTAAGTATATATATGACGCTCGACTTGAGTCAAGCGTGATATATATAATATAATATAGTATAACGTGTAGTGTAGCGTGTGTGTGTAACGTGTGTATATAATATTGTATAACGTGTAGTGTAGTGTAAAAAAGAGTTCCTTGCCGGCTCTTCTCCATAGGAAACGATCAATTGGAACCGTGCACCTAGCTTCTGACGTTTCATAACTGCCCATGTAAGTAAAATAAAGTATTTTGAATTTGAATTTGTATAGTAGTTGGATTTTAAATGAGGGCATTGTAGCCTTGAGTCTACAATGCCCTCATTTAAAATCTCTTACAGGACGGTTAAGTTCAGCAGCATATGCTGTAAGAAAAATCCGTCACTTTTCTGATGTAGATACCGCGAGGCTAATCTATTTCTATATTCGTTACTTTCAGAATAACATGTCTTACAGTATGGGGCATATCTTATACTATGGGGACGGGCTGCAGATATCGACTCTATTTTTATTCTGCAGAAAAGAACCATTAGAGCAATATACTGCCTCCGCAGGCGCGATTCTCTAAGTTTAAGAGAACTGTTGTCTATACTTACTAATATTATAAAGAGGAAAGATTTGATTGTTTGTTTGTTTGTATTGAATAGGCTCCGAAACTACTAGACCGATTTGATTTTTTTTTTACCATTATAAAGCTTAGTTTTCAGGGAGTGACATAGGCTACTTTATATCCCGGGAAAAATAACGGGTTACGCGTGAAAGACCACGGGAGCGAAGCCGCGGGCAAAGTGCTAGTGGTTAATATATCTATGAAAACATCATCTTAATATTTTCAGTAAAAGATGTGAAAGACACAATGTTATTAATAAAAATATAAATTATGGACGCTTTTAACGTGCAAGTCTTTCTACATGGTTCTCACATGTATAATTTCAACATGAATTATGTAACCCTAACCAATATTGTGTAATAATATTAGATTTAAAAGTGTCCGTGGGAGTTTCTTGCCCGTTTTTCTCCATAGGAACCTACTACGCTTTGGAATGGGCAACTAGCTTCATCTTTCTGACTGACTGACCTCTTGACAATTCGAAGTGCCTGTAATTGGTTAATTTGAAATAAATGCTTTGAGTCTGAGTTTGATACTTATGACCGTAATAAATATCACACAGTACATAATGTCTCTAGTTTGACTTCAAACGAAGGACAAATAATAATAAAATAATAATAAAACTCTTTATTGCAGACCACATGATCCATAAAAAACCCATAATTATATCTAAAATAACAAAATTAAAATCAACATTAAAATCAAAAATTAAAATTGGAATTAATTTTTTTTTTAAACATTTACGCGGCTATTTGTAGCCACCGTTTCTTTATTGCCTGTAGGTATTTAGAAGTATGAGGAACAGGATGTAAAGTTCACCCATCCAATAATTTTAATAAAATAATATTCTATTTTAATTTTTTGACATTGTCTTTTGTCTTAAATTTTTGATGTTGACATTTTTGAAATATTTAAATAATTTGGTACTTGTTTTGACATTGTAGTTATTATTTGAAATTTAATTAACTGTCAGGGGAATTTTACCTATAATGATTTACCCAACACTAGCTCTTTTTATTATTTTAATTTGATATTGTGAAATAAATAAGGAAATAACTGAAATTGACAATAGTGCCGATTCTCTTGTACACCGAACTAAACTATCACTAAAATTCCTTACTTTTGGCTATGAGAATCTTAAAGCTATTTTGTAGTAAAGTCTCTAAATTTAAAAATTATTTTGTCACAACTAAATCGAATTTGACAATTGCGACTCCACGTGGTACATACTTGTTTGCCCTACCCCGTGAATTTTTTTTAGAGCTGGAGGCGCGCCGTAGATTGGTATTTGTATTATGCGGACGAAATTAGAATAAACATTTAAGTTTGAACACAATGTTTTCTTTAAATACCATTATAACGTCTATTCATATGCATCTCCAACACCCACAAAAGAATAGTGAAAATAATATTTATTTAATAATTTTACTGGAATATGACAACCCTACAAATCTTAAACCGTTTGTTGGGCCTTGTATGGAAAACAGCACTAACCGCTAGGTAACATTGCCCACTGTTTTTATCAGGAAAGCCTCGACGTTTTATATGGAATTTTTCACTTATTGTATGGAAAAAAAAATTACCTACGTTTTGAGTATTAGGGGTATATGGGTTTCATAAAGGGGGTCGAAATTTTCATTATTTTTGTGATAGGACACAACATTTTCGAGATACAAGCAAAAGAAAAGAAAAAAATCCAGTACAGTACTGTTGTTGCACCCGAAGTCGAGATGTTCGTGTGAATTTTAGTTCATGACAACTAATAATATTCCACACCATTTTCAGTGGCGATTTAAAATGGTCAGAATTAGTTAGAAAATTAAAATTTTAGGTAAAAAACGTCAAAATCAGAATAGCAAAATTGACATTTTCACTAAATTAAAATCTCAGTACAATCTTAGTGCTGTCAAACTAAAATATAGTTAAGTTGTGCCACTTTAGTCTATTTCAGAATGGAAAATCATCCTTTGACAGGAGTAAACTTAATTTTGGTGATTTTTAGTGTAGTTTAGACGCATTTGTGACAACAGAATCGGCACCACTAACATTTAAAGCATAGAGAACTTACTAAAATGTAACATCTCACACAGGTGTGTGAGATGTTACTGTGTGTGTATGTGTGTGTATCTATAACCTATGTTTACAAATAAATACTCTGAACTCTGAACTCCTCTTTCGAAAAGGCAGGATCCTTCGACCAGACGGGTGTCGTGTCTGGCGGGCAACTGCCCAACGATTAACGTTTGTTGATCGCGCGGTAAACTGTGCTTGCGCAATGCAGGATTTGCGCATGAGGATTTTTGTGTGACGTCAAGTCTTTGATGCGTAGATCACATGTGGCGATGTATATGCCGCCACAAGTACTTAGGTGCTGTATCGCCACGTGCCATTTGATAAGAATGATGCTCGTTATCTATAGAAATTATAAAAAAATGAGACGAGATGGTACCATCGATATAGTGTATATTTATTTAAGATGTTTGAACTCTTGAACTGCTAAGCCCTTGAAACGTGTGATAACGTGGTCGGAGTCGCTCCCACATGATACCCACGTTGTGCCTAAAAAATCGTGTTACAGTAGATAGCTACCCTTCAACCGAGATTTTGCCTCACTCTGTGATGGGACAAAAATGCATCCCTACCGACTCTTCAAAGTGCAGCTGACCTTTTGTTTAGGTTTTGCCGACAGTATAACTCGGACTCTAACCTTACGGTAAAGCTGCTATTGTCACAATTTCAATTAGTCAGAATTATATTTTGTTAGAATTTGGCACATTAAGAGTTAAGTACCTAGGTAGTAGTTTCAATTCGATAAATAAATAAAGCGGAACTTATCCTAGGTATAATTGAGACTATTCGGAAAGGAAATAGTACCTAAGCTTAATTATACAATTACTATACCTACTTGAACTAAGACACAAGCAGTAGGTAGGTACCTAATTCAATTTACATCAACGTGCAACGCATGACGTAGGTACCTACAATTAACATCTGTACTGAACCACTGATCTAAAGCCAGTCAGCATACTCATCAATGATGGCATAACAAAATATCATCCATTGGTAACGTATAATAGAGATCTAAAGCTACTGTATACATAGACAACGATTTTAAATCTGCAGTCCGACTTCGCCTTATCAATAAAGACACCAGGTAACATGACACCTGTTATATTATAGTTGTTAGTAGCTAAATCATCGTGTAATCGAACTACATAGTTGCTCCATTGGCCAAACTAAGGTATGATGTAATAAGCGAATTAATTCAACCATAAATTATGTATGTCAATGGCAACGCTATTTTTGACTTCATTGTTGTATATGCGATCAAGCTGGGTGCGTCCGGCGCTCCTAAGTTATGGTCCATAGAGCCAGCTGATATCACTGTAACCAATTAGGCATATAGGTTTAGCTAACCTTGGTACTCGCCTGAGCTAATTGCCAGGAGATCAATCCAACTAATACTAAGAGAACTCAAGTCAAATTTCACCAAAGATACACATATAATCGTAATATAAATGTCGTATCGAATAAATCAGCTCTTTGCAAAAATCCTAGGGCAATTGCAAAATATCCGGTTATTTGGAATCTCAGAGAGATTTTCGAAAACATCCACGCTATTTTCAGAATCATTGCAAATAGCAATACAGTTATTGTAGTTATTTACTGAGCTTCTGATTCATTTCAAAGAGTTATTTCAAAATAAATTGGAAACTCAGTGATTAATTACAATTCAATTCAGTTATTGCTCCAGATTAAGAGAAAATTAAATTAAAGCAATAAAGAAGTGTTTATTTTGTTACTTTAACTTGAAAATTATCTTTTATTACATAAGAATAAATTGCTTTAGTAAACCACATCCGCGGGAGAACCTACTTACGAGCTAAGTAAGTACGTAACCAAGTAATTCTGAATGATATTGGCTGTAACATATTGAATTGGAAGCATTTTCAATTTTGTGTGTTCTAAACCAGGGATTGAAAGCGGTTATGGTTAAAGGTTAAGATACCTCAAAAATATACCGGTACCGGTTTAAAATACAGGTTGAGCTATACCGATACCTTTAAAAATAAAGGTTGGGCTAAACCGTTATTTAACCTTTACACGATTTCGGTATCAAAAACATGCGAGACGGCGCGGCGTCGAACACTTTAGAACTTGTGTACCTATTTTGTAACAATCGGCAAGTAAACGACAGAGTAGCGAGGCGGTGTGTCAAAGAAAACCCCTATTTATTAAGGTTTAGGTACTGCTACCGAAACATTTATAAAGGTTATAGTACTTCTACCGAAATATACCGGTATGCATATCGAACCTCAAAATTCCGCTACTGAAAAAATTAACGGTATCGAAATATTTCGGTAACCTTTATTTAACGGTATGACGTCATACTGAAATTTAAAAGTACCTTAATTTTTCGGTAATTCAGTCCCTGTTCTAAACTACTGAAACGATTTTAACAAATGAGGTATCAACAGATTCGTAATAATGGTCCGGGTGACATAACCTATACAAATTCTCCCTGAATTTAATATGGTAGACTTACTACATAAATTTCTAACCTCGAAAAAACAGTTCCTATTGACATAATCATGACATGTTTGATATCAAAAGAAACGTCTTGACGAGCAGACAACACATACATGTATACATAAATCATATTTTCAAAGTAATTATATATATTTAAATTGTTAAAAACTAGCAAAACTGAGACTGCGCTAAGTAGATACGGCGTGAGATGTTACTAGCACGCAGTTAATCAATAATAAATAGTATCGATTTGAATACCACTCTTAAGAAGAAAAACAAGTAGGTACTTCTTCTTCTTTTCGTGTGGTTAGTAAACTAACCTGGTGTCAGAGTTTTAAAGCCGCCCACGGGCCTCAAGTAGGTACTTACAAAAAAATATTTACAGGTAGGTATTTTGAATTTCTTCCAAGCTCGATAAATGTTGTTGGCGTCGGAAATAAATCTATGGTTTCGTTCAAGGCACTTTGCAGTGCTATTTAAATTCAACATAGGTTAATTACTGTGACCTATCGTATCGATTACTCTTATTACGATGTCGTAACGTTTTTCAAGCGTTAAAACGGTAAATTATATAATTTAAAAAAATTGTTTATAAACTGTAACCTGGCTACGGGAAAATAAAAATGTTCTCAAAAGTACGAAAAAAATGGTCAGGGTCATAATAATGTGCGCAGTATTTTTGAGTACTGTAGCCCAATCTGGTCACCCCAGTACGAGGTATACCTACACTAAAAGAATCGAAAGTTTACAGAAAAAGTTTGTAAAATTCCTAAGCTACAAATCCCGGAAACGTCATGATTCCTATGCCCGATACTGTAAACACTATGATATGCTTCCCCTCGTGAATAGTCGTAAGATGTTGGATATGCTTTTTCTCTTTGATATCCTGCGAGGTCGCTTGGACAGCAGTGATTTATTATCATTTATACATTTCTGTACCCCGAAAACACGTACCAGACACACAAAATTACTCAGTATCCCTGGCTACCGTACAAAATACGGGAGAAATGCTGTTCTGACCCGACTGCCTCGCATCTATTCTGAATGTTTTGAAAACGTCGATATATTCCATAGATATCATCTTTTGTTTTCTCTCGCTACTTTCTAGTTAACCTAGCTTTATCAATGCCGTGAAACTCTATTATTGGCTTAAGTGATATGATAACTGTCGTCATCTCGCAGCTCGCTATCGCTGAGCAGTGTATGCAGACTGTATGATGCTGTAACTTTGACGCAACTGCATTGAGCTGTTCATTGATAGTGGGGTGAACATTCATAACTCATGTAATTTAAATAAAAGCTGTTGAGTTTCCAAATAAATAAATAAAGCCATGGTCGCATGCCTGTAACCTGTAACCATGCTAGTGCCAGGAACACCTACAAAATTATAATGGTATGCGACGATAAACATAGGTACTGGTACTAATAATAAAAGTGGATAAGAAAGGTCTTTCTATTTCTACGTCTATTGATGAATACTGACGTACTTGCTAATAAGAGGTACCTAGGTACTTATATCCACCATGTTCGAATATTTGGAAAAAATACCTACAGCCTTAATTAAAACTCGTCAGTTTCAGCAGAACATTTCAAGTAAAGGTACCCAAGTGGATAAGTGTATTGATCTTACTTTTAAGCTCTTTTAAAATATTAGGAGCGCAGTGGAGCTTGCTATAATTCAAGAGGCAAGACCAGTTGAGGGCTTCACTCACATTCGATATGAAAGTAATGCAATGAATAGCACATAGAAAATACAAATAATCGTAATCAATAGGGACGGTAAGTAGGGTCCTATAATTAGCTAGTGCTTATTTGTTCTTTAAGAATTTTGTTTCCCTCAAAATTTGAGACACGCTCCTATTCGGTTATAAAAACGTACGATCGCCCATTTTCTATCAAAAATACATACATAGTGGATGCAGCATATAACACTCTTGACTTGCTTTCTAAGAAATCGATACGATAAACAATTATTGAAGTAGCTTGTTGTCAAGCACGCACGGCCAGTGCTTACTCTGTTCAAATTTAAAATAACTCTTTAGTTTGAAGCAAACCAGACTGTATATTAATCCTAGTTTCAACAAAACTAGACCAACCTGCCAATCCAGTTGATTTTGTTTAGTTTTCACAGAGGAAATATTATGTTTTCAAACAACGAACGGCTTCAAAAGCCAAGGATTTTGTATTTTTAGACGGAAAATGATGGTGCATGGGCGTTGCTAGCCTCTCAGAAAAATTACAAGTAGCACGCGGGGTTCTATAGTAGCTGACTAATGGGCACATTGATTCTATAAGCTCTCCAAGTAAACTGTTTAAGAGCTGTATATCGTTATCATATACAACCGATTTGGCCACAAATCGTACAGTTTCAAGTTCACAATGGCTGCACGGTAACAGTATAGTAACATTACAATAACAATATTAGAGGTAGGTAATTGGGGTCATAAACTTGATCAACGCAACCTTTGGGAGTCCGTGTTATTGTTCATACACACTAGAGTGTCATAGGCGGTTTTTTTTTTTTTTTTTAAGAAGACGTGTAAAAGTGATTCCAATATCCTATTTACAGAATAAACAATTTCATTTCATTTTATAACATGTGATCTACTATACAGTTTTGTTCAGTAATTGGTGCCACCAATCAAGCGCGGATCCACCGTTTTGGGCAAGATGGGCATCCCCACAACCCTAATAGACTTGTGACATCACCCTTTCACGGTCTATTGAGGTCGATAAACTGATGATATTAATATCCACTGCCTTCATAAAATAAAATAAAACAATGAATCGTGCGTGATTTGGAACGCAGCGAAGTATCTTAGTCAAGTCACATAATGTGCTTATGTGACGTGGCCAGATCTAGAATTGATCATTTCATGAAGTATACAACCATTTCATGATGGTAAAAAATGGTAATTCACAGGTGCCGATTCTCTTGTCACAAATGGCTCTAAACTAGACAAAAAATCACCTTAATTTAGTTTATTCCTGTCAAACGACGATTTCCCATTCTGAAATACGCTAAAGTGGCACAACTTAACAATATTTTAGTTTGATAGCACTAAGATGGCACTGAGTTATTTATTTAGTGAAAATGACCATTTTGCTATTCTGAATTTGACGTTTTTCACCAAAAATTTTCATGGCCTAACTAAATCTGAATATTTTAACACAAAACATAACTTCACGCCTGGTTTCCCCGAATTGTTGGGCAGAGGTGTACCTATAGTACACCCTCATTTCGCCAGTTATGTTTAAGTCCCATGTAATAGGGGGCGAGCCTATTGCCATCAACCGGGCACAAATCCAGACTCGGGCTGCTACTGAGAAATTCCAGAAAGAAAAACCCAATGACACTTTGCCCGACCTGGGAATCGAACCCAGGACCTCATGTTCAGCAGTAGCGCTTGCGACTACTAGACCAACAAGGCAATCTTTTTATGAATATTTTGTTGAATATTTTAAATCGCGATTAAAATGATGTGGTTTTTTTTTTTTGTCATGATCTCCTCGTTCCCATCCTCCTCCATTCATATGCCTGATATGCCATATGATATCTAAAACTTACAACCCTTTTTTACTCCGTTAGGGCTCGTTCACACGAGGAAGATTCGTGTTTTGTGACGATCGTCTTTTTTCATGATTCTTTTTTTTTACGGCGGCAATGCTTTTTAAATGCCCGTGTTCACTCTATCACGAATCGTCAAAAATAAGGGACAAGTCTTAAATCACGTATCGTCTTTTAAAAATCACGAAAAAAATGGGTCAAAAAACATGAATCGTGATTTTTTGTGACGGATCCGCTGAAGCGCTCGTCCAAGACTGAACTCTGAATCACGAATCAAGTGAGGTGAGAACATCTATTCGGGTATTTTGACGAATCGCGAAAAAACTTGTTTCCGTGTGCAATGTGAACGTGCATCCTTCATGACATGACGTATCTTTTTTTTTTTTTTACGGTTCTTCAATCCCGTGTGTATCTGTGTATGGGCTGTTAGGTGTACATTTTCCAAAAAGCCTGATACGTTATTCTTTATTTCCGATTTTAAGTATAAATACCGAGTTTCGAGTTAATCGGACCGCGCGGTAAAATTCTTCCATACTAACTTTGCCCCCTAACCTCTTAAGGGGTTTATTAATTTATCGTGTTTAGAATTCGATTATTCGCTATACCCATCACGTCTATGAAGTTTACACAAAACATTACAATGATTTTTTAAACTTCATACCTACTGGAAGTTTACACCATAGAAATATAGTGTACACACACAAACGAATATTAGTCTATACCTCAGAACATAAAAAAAATCCTTTCTATGATCTGAGGTCTATACCTACTGTTTAAAAACTACAGTGTAATAATAAAGTACCTAACATTTTATAATTTCGCTGCAGAGCACGGAATTATCAGCGTGTCATCTAAATTGAAAACCTATTGTGCAGTGCACCCTCTTAGTCCGCGTTGCACGTTTGTACCTCTCTCAAGGCTATTGTCTGAATCTGACCCGAAGTACGAGTACCATATGTCATTTGACGGCACGGTTGGCGCAGTGGTTAAGCGATTGACTGCTGCGCTGCATGTCGCGGATTCGATTCCCGCACGCAACAAATATTTGTATGACCTACAAGTAGTTGTTCCGGGTCTGGCTGTTTGTGTATGTGAGTTTAAATGTTTGTAAACGCACCCACAATACAGGAGAAATTCCTAGTGTGTGGCAAAAAAAAGGTATTACTTATGCTATTCGATAGATTCATATTCCATCAATTACACTCAGTTTATACTCCTGTTCCTATTGGACAGTTATGTTCGCATCATATTTCAATGTTTATTTCATTCATGAGGTCCTTCACAAGCTTACATGGACGTGATATGCAGATTACCGCAGAAAACCGCTTCAGAATGGAGAAGAAACTAAGACTGACAGACTCATGCTTGTATTCTCACCATTGATCGGTATATCTTTAACACTTTCGACTCCAACGACTTTTTATAGAACTCATACGCCATGCCGCCATACATATTCGGCTTAAAACACATTCGGCTGCGGGGGCTCGCGTCGCCCAACGCCAACGCTAATGGAACCACCCTGTAGGACTAACCCGTACCCTAATTACGTAATGCAAAATCAATCCGAATCTGAATCGTTTTGAAACAGATTGCTAATCCATTGCTCCGTAAGTTCGAAAAAAAATCTGCAGCACAACGTAAATAACGCAATGAATGGTTGTTGAACTGTCAAAATGAAACAGATTTGTCGTTATCGTTTACGAAAACATGTTGCGTAATTTGAAAGCTGAACAAGTTTGCCCCCTTGTCACGAGCCATAAGATTGTTGAATATTATATCTATCAAGGGAGGTAGATATATTTCACTGCAGCCTGATGAAGTTCACAGAAGTAGCATTGAAGTGCATTGAAAATGTTTAGTAGTGATTTTAATTGTATCTTAAGGGGACGGGGAGCTCGGCTCGAAACTGGAATTCGAGATGCGCGCAAACTTCGTTAGGAATATTGCTATCTCTGTTTGACAAAAGAAGGCGGGGCGGACACGCTGCGTAGCCGTGTGTGTTTGTGTGAGTGGATAGATACTATAGCTTTTATTAGCAGTACTTGCCGTTCATTCATAACGAGTCGACAGCGTTTATATTTATTATTAGTAAGTAGGTATGTTCATTATTTGTTTTATTTTTGTTGACTTCTTTGGGGAATCGTTAGTGAATGTACAGACTAGTAATGGGTTTTTTGGAAATTTCTTTACCATGCCGATATCTCAACATAATGGGGATATCTCGACTAATCTCGAGATCTAGGATTTGTAGAGCAAACCTATCTAGTAGATACGTCATATTTTACACGTTATACGTATCGAGCGTGGCCTTGGGGGCAAATCCCGACAAACGGTGCTAGAGTTGTCACACACGTCACGTAAATATAAATTATTGGGATATTTATCGTCTTTTTCATTGTCTTTATTTATTTTAATCTGTTTATGTTTATTTATTTCCTTCAGGGTTGTCTCATATTTAAAAAAACTAAGGCTTTTTTGTCTTATTTCAGTAAGTACCTATTCCTTTTTACTGAACTTCAAATATTGTTATTACTAAATAATGAATACAAGTCAAATAATAAAAGTGTTATGCAAAGTACCTATTAGTAAAACACAAATATTCCAATTAGGTTTACGCAATGTCCGTAAATTCAGATAAATAACAGCATTCCCAGAGCGCTCAGAATAATAAAAAACAAGGATTTTGAATTACCATTTATTTAGTTATATGTATGAGTCTAAACGTAATAAATTCGTGTAGGGTGACCATAATATTAGCGACCTCGTTCCAATTACAAAAAATACAATTATGATAATCAGAATACATAGTGTGCACGATACACACTAAATACGCTGATTTATAAGATTTGCTTTTTACCATAGGTTATCTGCAGACTCTAAATAAAAAAACCCACATAGTTCTCACATTCACAACATAATGTACTGCGTTGTGAAATAAATAAACACACTAAATTCTGTCTCTGATAGGCAGATTTCTAGGCAAACGGGGATCTATTAATTCAGGCAATATACATTTGAAATAAAATTCTTCTAATTTTATGACTATAGAATTCCAGAATACGTTGCCTTTTTCAATTTTTTCATATGCCAGTCCTTTTGGCGTCATTCCTTGATAAATACAAATCCGTTTCCTAGTTACAATTCGCCATCTTAGATCTTGCCTATATTTTACCCTAATTTGGTAATACACGATCAATCGGAATTTGAATCGTTTTAAAACAAATTGCTAATCTATTGCTTCATAAGTTCGAAAAAAAAATCTGCTCAAAAACGCAAATATTTTGAGTAGATTTTTTATTTGTTCAAAAACGTAATTTAACGCAATGCAACAAAATTAATGCATTGCGTTATTTCATAGCATCGGACAGCAAAATAAAAAATGTCCTCCTGACCGATTTCTGTCACCACGGCCAATCTCAACTTAGAGTAAGTAACATGTATGGTGTGATATCATGTTCACAAAAATATTTTATATTTATTTTAATTCAGTACCTACGTGATAATAAAGTGTAAATAATTATGAGGTATTTTTATATAGGTACCTACTCTAAAATTCACAATCAGTTTTGACTACGCTCGATTACTCACCTCAAAGATCGCTTATTTTCTTTATTTTTGGTTACGTATTTCCGTCTGCGAACTGATGGCCATAAGCGTGTTTTAGTTGATCGCCGTGGCTCTGTAAATATTTATGCAGTTTATAATGAAGTTGATTTACCAGTTCTTCTTGTCGACACGAGCTGTATACGAATAGCTCCTGTCGTTTTAAAAATATTAGCCAGTTAGTTATCAAGTTATTGTTGGAGCTGCCACCCCAAGGTAACGGACACCAAAGTCCAGATAAAAATCGCATAATTATTAAATAAACTAGAACGACTTTGAACTTTTCATTGTAGTTTAATCAATGTTTCATGTAATAGGAATTTCATAAAAAATTCCGAGCAAAAACCGGACCGAGGCCATAAAGCCGCACTTGTCCATAAAAATCCGGTTGTATGGTCACCCTACCCCGAGTACGCTGGATAAACATCACAGTACAAGTGGCCTTTTCTGATTTGTCGGTGCAGCAGCGGTGCGATATTAGCATGCTGGGATACCGAAAACATACCGCGTCGCCTGCACTTACGTAGTAGGTACATGTCGGTAAAAAGTTATGCAGAGCTACTTGTGCCGTTGCATTCTGCCGAGTCACAAGTGTAACAAGCTAAAGTATCTTCATCACTCGAACTAGAAGACGACATTATTTCGCGACGGCCAAGCGGCGCTGCATAATTTTTTACCGACATGTGCGTAAGTGCAGGCGACGCGGTATATTTTCGGCATCCGAACATGCTGATGTCGCACAGCTGCTGCGCCAACAAATCAGCAAAGGCCCTAGAGCGAGCAATGTTCTCAGTAGTGTCCTTGAGATAATTATAATTACGCCCGCTCTGTCACAAAAGTAAAGAATCGGAAGAGTGACATGACAAAGCTTCATACAAGTGCGCTATGATAGGTAGGTAGAGGTACACTACTACAACCATCACGTGGCGGCTTCGTCGCGTAGGTACGTGAGTAACTAGCTTATACCGGCTCGGCCAATACTCACGCTAAGGCTCAATTTACATTGCCACGGAACGGAATAAAAGCGAGTTTTTGTCACGAAATTGGGTCAAAGTATAATGAACTTTATGCCAATTGTTTAACGTACAAACTACAAAATACTCACTGAGGCCACAGCTGACACTCTTTAGACACATAAGTAGGTAGGTACTTATCGAATAATATTAGTAATGAAACGGATTACGGATATCTACTCGTTTGTCCGTAGGTATACAGATGTAAACACACTTCAATTTAGATCTAAATGTTATCTAAATATAGGTAGGTAAATACTCATTTATACAAAATATAGGTACTTAGGTACTATCGAAAAACTTCATATCTAAGCAGTTTGAAAACAAAATCCCGTGAACACAACGACTACATCTATTCCCGCCCGGTTGTATAGCGGCCGAGCGCTGCAAGCCAAAATAGTCCTTATGGTGTATAGATATGAACTTCTTCGATGGTACCTACTAGTATAAAACTCGGGCCAAGAAAACAACGTCTTTGTTTTTTTGGGCTGGGTTTAAAATAATTTTAACAATTAGTAGCTAAAAAATAGTAGATAGGTACTCGTAATTTATAAAGTTATAATATCATTGAGTAATACTTACTGTGAGATACATCCCAACGTTCAGAGTCCATGTCTTCAACCAAATCAAAATCGAACCTAAATAATATTCCAGGTCCGTAAACAAAACAAAGGTCGTAAAATGTAAGTTACTCGATACCAAATCAAAAGGCAAATCAAAATCCAAGGTCATAGCATAGGTCAATAGTGTCAGAAATATTACAATTTAGCAAACAAATAAGTACGCACGCACAGCAGTGTAAAGTAATTGTCTAACACTGACAACAACAACAAACACCTGATGAAATATCCTTTTTTTTTTTTTTTTTTTTTTTGACGCTGAGAAATGCTTTATGCACTGCCGCTCGTGGGGGGACGAGACGGGGTGTGTGGGACTCCTGTCAGAAGGACAGTATACCCACTAAAACTCAGCGGTGTTCCCGCTTCGCCGGGATGGGAGGGCCATGGGAAACTGGCGTAGCCTTTACATCCACGACCCTCCCGGCGCATGCCCGCCTATCTGGCGGGCCCCGCATGCCCCCCAGGATGGGGGGCTATGGGAATGGCCGGGAACACCTGGCCATTCCCGTCCGATACTGGTGGAGGTCTGTGCAATACAGGCAAGGGTGCCCCCGCACCCGTTGCCTGCTGGCCTCCACCTGGTTTGGGGAGAAATACACCCCCACCAGGGCTACTTCTCCCTACGCGGTGGCCACGTATCCCGATCCCCTTTCTAAGAGCGAGAGGGGAGGGGAGTCCGTGGAGGACCGCGTAACCAATGCCACCGTTCCGTCCCGATCACCCAGCCAACGGCCAGGGACCGAGTACGGCTCGGCAACCACCGCCACGTCCACCAACCACTCAGCCATGGTCTGCATCAGCAGATCCTGGGCTGCTCTGCAGTGGTTGGTGTTCGCCTGGAGGATGCGATGTCTGACCCTGTCCATCAATCAGACATTGCACCCCCCTCCACAGCCGCCGAAGTCCCAGCCTCAGGGACGGCGGTGGCAGCGGCAGGCCGGATTGGCGCCTGCGTTTTGCCCTTCTTAGGGGGAGGGTTGCAGTTCCTCCCCATCATTACGTGGCCTGCCGGGCAGCCACTGGCGGCACACACCGCGCAGTGCGGCGTGGCAGCGTCGCAGGAGGCGGACTTGTGCCCGTCCTTGCTGCAGCGGTAGCATTTGTCCGCCCTGTCGACCTCGGACGGACAAAGGGCCCGAGTGTGTCCGACTCCAAAACACTTGTAGCAGCGCAATGGCTTGGCTGCAAGTGCCCGGACTACACCCGAGCTGAACCCGACTGCAAGGCGTCCCTTGGCGAGGACGGCTATAGCTGCGGTGACTGGGCACTCAAGACGAATGGTGCCCATGCCACCGCGGCCGGGCCTGATGGCCCGACTTTGCACCGCTGTGACGGCACAGCCCCCCATTGCTGCGACCGCCGCCACCACCTCCTCCTTGGTGACCGAGTCGTCCAGGTCGGTCACCTCCAAGGCCACAGACTTCACGGGCCTGGCGACACTGGCCGCGTCCGCGATGACCTCTTTCAATTTGCTGGCGAAGAGGTCCGCATTGGCGCCGCCCTGAGCCCCCGGAAACTCGAAAATTCGAGCTCCGGCCTGGGTCCGGCGGCATGAGACTTTGCCGATCCCCAGTTGGGTAGGATCGGCATTGGTACGCGCCCGCATCATGATGGACGCGTACGTCTCCCCCCGCTTCGCAGCCTCAGTGGTGAGCGTCACCACTACGGCTGCGGTCTTGGGAGGAACCAATTTCCTCTTCGGCGCAGCAGCGGTGGGCTTGGTGGCTGACGTGTTCCCCTTCCCCTTTCCCTTGCCCGTAGTCTGGGATGGGCCGGGAGGAGTGGTGGCGGGGGCGGCAGAGGCAGCCACCGTCCTTGACTTCTTTTTGCCCACCTTCGTCCACCCCTGCTGGTTGGATGGGGTGGTGGACGGGAGATGGGCGTCTTCCCTCTGGGAAGGCAGCTCTGGCTCGCATGGCCTATTGTCAGCTGCGAGCGGTGGTCGGAGGCGCTTCTCTGGCAAGAGCCTGTCCTCAATGCCCGCAAGACAGGCTCTTGTGAAGGCCCTTTCCTCCGTGACGACCTTGCGGATTATATCCTCAAGGTTGGAGGAAGGGACCTCAGCCGCTGGTCTCGGCTCAGCTTGGTTTGGCCGGGCCGTGGCTTCAGCCAGCTTCTGATGCAGCTGGCTGACCTCTGATTGCAGGCGATCAACTTTCGCCTGCAGTTGCCGAGTCTCATCGGTCGCCTTGCGCTGCACCAGCTCCCCGATAATGCCACGCATGCTCGCGGCCCTGCATTTGAGGGACTTTTGGAAAGTCCCCTTTAAATTGGAGGACTTAGAGGCGACCTCAATTATCTCCTCTTCGTCCTCCTCAGCCATCAGCTCCAACTCGGCCAGGGAGTGGTCCGCATACAGTACGCGCGACGCGCCGTACCCGGACTTGGCTCGGGCGGCGCGCGTCCGTTGCTCCTTGGCCGCAACCCGCTCCTCCAGGTCTTGCTGGAGCTGCACCCGCCGTGACAGGTCCAACTGGCGTTGGGCCTCTGCCAGACCGACGTCGTGGGTGTCCGACACCGTTTTCTTGGTGGCTTTTGCCTGCCGCTCCTTGGTGGCCACCGTCTCCTCCAGGTCATCCTGGAGTTGCGCCGCAGAGGCCGAAGCAGTAGTCGAAGCCTTTTTTGATTTCGGCTTCTTCTTCGCCCTACTTCCTACCGACTCCGAGGAGCCCCCGGATACGGTCCGGGGGCTCCTCAGATCGGCCCTCTTCCGCTTTGGGCGGTCGCTCTCGGCCGCCGACGTGTCCATAATGGAACCGTCGGAGTCCGACATCTCGTCCGGCCTGCTGAAGAAGCTGGCCGCAGATGGTGCGCGGTCAGCATCCGACGCCAAGGCGTCGCCGGCGTGGCCCTGAGAAGGGTCGTTGGGTTGGCCCTGAGAAGGGCCTTTTGGTTGGCCCTGAGAAGGGCCTTTTGGTTGGCCCTGAGAAGGGCCTTTTGGTTGGCCCTGAGAAGGGCCTTTTGGTTGGCCCTGAGAAGGGCCTTTTTTAAAACGCCCGGAGGCTTCCCGCGAGGGTTTAGGCATAGCCTCCGCAGGTGCCGTAGATTCCGACATAAAATAACAATAAAATACGAAAATGGATTAAAATACGCTACGACAGCACAGTGCACTTTGGCCAACCCAGTCTGCCACTCCGTTACGGTGGTCAGAACTGGGTCGTTTCCAGGGGACGCGACGTGGACGCAAGCACTGTGGGGTGGTCCCCCCTGATGAAATATCCTGAACGAACCCCACCCAACCCCCGGCGCCCGGCGCGTGTTCAAGTACGTTGCGTTAGTGTGAGCACACACGGCTACCGTGAGCATAACGACCACCCATGCACACATTGACAATCGCTTGACGCGATAGCACTACTAGCCATTGAAAATGTATGATAAATTTGGATGTGTTCCGTAATACCCAAAATGATGAATGAAAACTTAATGTTTTTCCTTTTTTTTTTCGATAATTTGTAATTTGACAATATAAGCTATGCCTATGCTGAAACAATATAACAAATATTGTTGTTTATAATACAGAAAAAACAATATGAAAACATGTCATTTACGCAGTAAAATTTTGCGAAATTCAATTCACTTAAACTTCTTTTTAGGTAAGGTTTTTGAAAAAAAAAAGACGTACAAGCCTAGATAAATACTGTCTAAATCCGAATATCAATATAATATGGTAGAAATATGCACAAATTGTAAATGATTTGGGTATTACGTTTGTATGGACAATTCATGCGTCGCCCCGCTCTTAATTATACCTATTTGTAATTGAATTTTAAATTGTATTCTTGATTGTATTTTAAATTGTATTATTAATTTTATTTTAAATTGTATTCCTAATTTTATTTTTTATGATTGTATGATTGTATTTTTCGTACCTATTCAATGTAAGTTTGCTGGTATTACGTTTGCGCTAAACATCTCGGATAGTCAACGGCATTAGGTTTAAAACCGTGTTATAAAACACTGTAAAACGAAGTAAACTCTTGTTTTCAGGGGTCTTGTCACTATGCGTAGTTTCCAACCTTTAATTTTTTTGAGAATATTTGTAAACGAGAACAAAAAAAATGCTTGGATTTTAAAACCAACGCATAAAGCTTGTTAAAATATAAGTAGGTACATCAGATTTTATTTTCACGGTTTATACTTAATGCTGTATTCGCTAAGAAAAACCTACATTTACAATGAACCCTCCGCGTGGACATTCCATATGCGACTAGGTGAACCCATCAGGAGGGCTGCCGGCACTCAACGTGTTAAGAAGAGATAATCTAAAGTCGTGAATTTCAGATGAAAACTGTGGAAATAGAGCTGTCACGAACTGTAAATTGCATCAATTTGACATGTCGCTGCCAAGGAACTTATATCCAACCTGGAATGTGCATTGTCAATTTAACACCAATATAAAAATAAACCTTATGTATATGATGCTAAGTTTTATTACAGACAATCACTTGGTCAAAGAGAAATCCGGTCCGAGAGAAAGCCCTTCGAGAGCCCTGTGTCCCTTTCTAAAGTGTTGCCAGGAGGATTATTCCCAAATTTTGTAGGAATGGTAGGAAAAAATAATATTGTCATGTCTTATTAAAAAAACCTTAATTTTCGTTCTGATATGTTTCTAATATTATTCAATTATCTGTTAAAATGATAACATTTTATAGCACTAATTTGGACCCTGTATTGAAATGTAATTAAAAAAGAAAAGATTATTAGTAGAATTTATATTATTATATAGTTAGACTGGCAGCCCGTCAGCCATATTATTTTTTTGTAATTATGGTGACGAACTTGGTGATATTTAATTTAACCACAATTCGACGATAAAACAATCAATTTCTTTATTCGGACGTAATAAAGATGGTTAAAAAGTGTGCGATTCTAGGTTGCAAAAGCGAATCCTATGCAGGATGCGGTGTTTCTTTCTTCAAGTAGGGGGCACACTACTTGAAGAATAAAATGATATGATTTAAAAATAATGAACGAAATTATAAGATTATTTACACAATGCAGCATATAAATAGGAGGTAGTCTTCAACGTAAGTATAATTACGCATGTCTGTTATAGGTATTTTATGTTTATACTAGGCTGATTTTAACATTTATTTCAGTAATAAGTATGTGTATTGATACTGTTCTGTAGTAGGTACACGCTACGCATATAATTTTATAAGGAATGGTGTATGGAATACATGAAATTTCACTTTTCCGGAGGAACATTGTAGGGAAATGGCAAAAAAGTTTCAACTTCCTATAATAATCCCTGATTTAGGTGTGTCACTTCGTATATTTTAAATACATTTAAAAAATATAATTTCGGACTGCCTGGAGAAGAATCAGAGAGGAAAAAATTATATTATTTGTTTTGCAAAACATTTATAGTACTTATTCTGAGAAATTATTTTGATCCGCCACATCCCGTTCAATCATTTCAATGTGAAGATTCACACGAAATGCAACCTAATATAAGCATTGCGTCTCATTATCTTACCGCTTTAGGATGTGACACGGTAAAACTGAAACATTGAAAATTATAGGTCACAAATCAACTTTAAGACAGAAATTGCATAAAACTGTTTTATTTAGTAATGTGTGATCCTGACTGTTAATATCTACCAAATAAATATTTATAAATTCTAATCTATCCTTAAATCATAATTATTATTATTATTTTATGAAATCAAATTATTGGTTAACATAATAGATCCTATTATATTAGTCCTATTATAGATCTACCTACATCATATTGATTGGTCACCCTAATGAAAGGAACAGAGGGCTCTCGCGAAGCTATCTCGCTCGGACCGCGTATCGGCAGCCTGTGCGTATTCCCACTCTACTCAAAGGCAAATGTCCACCGTCACGTAAACGGGACGTCACGTCAACGAGAACAAGATGACAGCGCCGAAGAAGCTATGCATACATTTACTATGGCCGCGTGTCCATTACAGAGCAATGTGCAGTGATAGTGTGTTTATTATATTTAACCATTATTTTAGAATATATGTATAGGTACAATCATTTTGAAATCTGCACATAAATAACATGTCTTCTAGACCATCGATACACAGGTCATAAGTAACTTTTCCGACTATTGCTGAAAAGCATAAGAATAAGAAGAATATGGATTGCAAAAGCAAACGCAGCGAGCTTAAAAGCTTTTGTTTTTATTTTTATTATTCATACACAGAATTATGTAGAAGAACTTTGTCAACTTATGCAGGAAAACTTTAGGTCGATTGACAGAACCTAAGAATTATAAAACTTTTGAAATTTAGAAGCCCTTCGAATGTAACGTGTACTATCTCGTGTTTGCGAAACTATTCATCATCATTAGATCTGTCATGTGTGTATTTTTATCGTTTAAGTAATAAACGCGGAAATACGATTCTCGACTAGCTTCTTGTATCGCTTCATAGATATTATATTTTTTGCTATATTTTTTTTAAGTAGTGTGTATTACTAACAACATATGGACGGAAAGGTCTGAAATAAAATATATATATATATATTTTTTTTTTTTATAGAGCATAGTTTTGCGTGTTTAGCGTGTGAGAAACAGGGTGTAAAGTTCACTCATCCTCTATAGAGGATCCTCCGACCAGACGGGTGTTGTGTCTGGTGGGCGACTGACTGCCCGTCGAATGACGATTGATGTAGGAACGTTGTACCTATATAAATGCTAGTCATTATGATGCGTAATTTAAATGTCGCGATGTAGATGATGATGCACTAGATCTCCGAAGTAACACGTCAGATATAAGTAAATGGTACCTACCTTTGTATGGTTGACCGGCTAAACTCTGAAGAGAGAAGTAGCGTAATATTTCATGGAACTGCGTTTGAATTAAAAGACACTATTGCGGACACAAAGCTACGAACATAGTAACGACTTCTGATAACATTTGGAACATTGAAACCTAATACTCTTGAGCCACAAAGGAACATGGCAGTGGGTTTACAAAGGCGCTCTCCTAGAAATCGTTAGCTCGGGGCGTTAATACCGAACAAGTAAGTAATTATTTATAAATACAATACGTAATATCAAAATAAGATCCAGACCTGACTACACTCCAATTTGACCATCGAGGTTCAAGCACAATACCACCCTAAGTATATTTTTTGAGGTAAGTTGGATATTAATAAGCACATGGCTTTTTTGGATGCACAAAGTTGCAAAATAGACTATTTTTTATTAAATCCTACTGATTTATCATACTCTCTAAAAGGATTAGTTTTTACAAGCATAGGTACCTATAATAATCTATTTTTTTAGCTTCTGCTGTAGTACCTAGGTTATTTGAATTCTTGCAAGATTATATTGATAAACTTCTGTCCTATCAATTTGAAAGTAATACCTAAAGTAGGTACTCGTAAAATTGTTCCGTTCCGAAGACAATGCATTTTTATTTGTTAGTTGATGTCATTTGATGTTGCAGCCTGGATGGTCCCTGGCTCCCTCCTTGCACGAGGGACCTCTCTAAAATAACGATTACTTATACTCCAGTTTAGGTAGTTAATTAGAGGTAAACAAAAAAAAACACGTGACGAGAAAGCTGTCAAGTAACCGACCAAACGTAAATACCAGTCACTTCAGTTGTCATGATACGTCACAGTTGTACTCTTGAATTTAGCAACGTTATAATTCGTTGACGTTTAGAGTTTGGGCTCTTCACAATAGACAGATTACAAAATATTGTATTATTATTATAAATTTAACTAAAGTTATTTATTGTGCAACAAGAGAACAAAGTTGTTTTTTGCTGCGGGTGTTGATATTGAATCCGTCGCCGCGCTCAGGATTCTATAATTGAATCACGAGCGTAGCGAGTGATTCTAGGTTAGAATCCTGAGCGCGGCTTCGTTTACTCGGGATTCAAAGACACGAGATGCAAATAACTTTGCCCTCGTGTAACACATACAACTTTTCACCTCAGAGCAGTGAGAACTTAAAAACAACATATAAAAAAACCTGTCCGATCCGTGAGGGTTTTGTTAGGTAACGTAGCGGGTGTCTAAGTCATAAGACTCGTAACTTGAGTTACCCCTGTTGAAAATTTGCAATTTTTTATTGGATTTGGGGTAATTTTGGAAAAAAAAATGTGAATTATAAATACCAATAACTTTTTTAGTATCAATAATAATAAAAAAAATACTCTTAGGTACCTAAAGTTACTGAAGTACACGACAAGGTTTTTTTTTTTTACATAATCTTCATATTTTCACTTCGTATTTTTACTTCAACAATGTCTTATTTCGGTTGGGGGACCCGAACACACTTCGTCAGGCACGACGTCCCTTCTCACGTATGATTTAAAAACAGAAACAAAATTTTTGCAGCTACTTCGATTTAGATTTTGACCTCACTTTCGACTTAAGCACCCTCAAAATCCATAATAAAAACTTAAAAATTTTCACAGTCGCCATCTTATATTTACATTTTAATGTCATTATCGGCTTTAGCACCGTCGAAAATTATGAAAACGACAGCCATGACGAAAAACTTTAAAATTTTCGCAGCCGCCATCTTGGATTTTTATTTTAACTTCACTATCGGCTTTAACACCCCTGAAAACTATGAAAACGACACCCATGACGAAAAATGAGAAATTTTTCGCAACCGCCAGCTTGGATTTTCATTTTGACCAAATTCACACTTTTTATCTCTCTCCGTCTTTCTTTCTCTTTGAATTAGAAGAAGACAGTCGCAAGCGCCTTTTCACGTGACGGTTTCTGCCACTGCACTCTTACCGCAAGCCGTTAAAAGAACTTCGTTCCAAACAAAAATATAAAACAGAATTTAATTACTTAAATAAAACCTTAACAGATGATTTGCAATTTTAGACCCGATTTCACCAAACAATTCTTAACGAGCCATCAGTAAATGCTCTGTTAAAATTGACGTAGTCGTCAAAAAGTTTTACGTTCTATGGAGGGATCTTAACAAGGCGTTGCTAAATCAAACATCTAGCAGATATTATCTATTATCGAGTGAACAAAAACGACCGGTCTGACTTTTCATTCACTCTCGTTTTTATGCAACCAAATTAAAATGTCATGGCGTCTAAGCAAAACGTTCTATAAGCAGTGTAATTCTCTATTAGTCGTTTTAAACGTCAAATTCGTAAAAATGTTTTCAAATGATTTTGTTTTGTGGTATTTTTTGCTGGCTGAGCTTGCTAACAATGAAACTAAGATATCATTGTAACACAGTGGTTTAATAAAGTACATTTTATTATAACACAAAGTAACTTCATTTGTAAAACACAGGATGACACAAACAACAGTTGCTAGGCAACAACTAAAGAAGACTACTCTTAATTCATAGTGCATTATATATAACCTTTATGGTACTTACAACAAATTTTGATTCTTTCTAAATTGTAATTTTTACTTATTTTGTGTGTTAAAATGTCGAAAAAAAGTCGCCGAGAAATTTTAATAGGACTCATTACAAAACATAAAAATGTAGTTGAAAACGAAAAAACAGATGCAGTGACGATTGCTCATAAAAATTAGGGTTGGAAGGTACTCTCTGTGATGATGGGGCGGTCCTATTACTAGTGGGAACCACTGTGAGCTTTTACACTACGTTAGGTAACAAACATTTCTAATAATATTAAACATCATGGGTGGGTACCTACTTACGTAAGAAGTTGTAAGTCGAATCATAGGCATATTTTTATTACAATTCACATACCTACCTAATAAGGCAATTTTAAGGTAGGTACTAACCGATTTGATGGATATTGAAGTTTATCTTCAATCATTTGCAAGACCTCTATATGTACAAGATTCTTTCGATAAACGAAACCTTGTCCTGAAATCTAGATCGTCATATTCTTCAAAATATAAGTCACGTCGATCTTTGTATGTTTTAGGACGTTGAACTTTATTGTCTAAAATTTGTAAATTTTCGAAAATATCATCATTTCCGTGTTCAAAAATAAAATTTTACGCTGCTTCCATTTTATTTGACCAACTTACAACCAATTGACAGCCGTTAAAAGCATTAACGGACCTTTGGAGCAGTGATTAAGTTTGACGCCTTGTTAAGAGGATTAACGATTCGTTAGTACTTGGTGAAACACTCACTACGCTTAACGGGCCGTTGTCTATTTAACGGGACGTCAAAACTAACTAACAGTGTATGGTGAAACTAGGTCTTAAGGTTTTATGTGTATCCGAAAGTTTTATTGTTTGTTTCATTTTTGGGCCTTCGTTTGGAATTTTGAAATCGACTTGTTTCTACCTCTCTCTCTCTCTCGCTTTTTTCGTATCGAAGTGAAAGTGACAAAACTAAGTGAAATTCAAATCTTTAGAATTTTGTGAGTAGACACTGATCTCGGCATATAAAAAAAAAAGTTACTTTGTCTCACGCTCGCAGCAAAATCGAATTTTGCTCACTGTGCAAAACCTGCTTGTTTGAGGTGCTGAGGTGAAAATATATTTACTTCTGAATAACTCAGCGACTAATATTGTAAGTGGGCCGCTTTATATATTTTAGAGGTTCTGTCTGCTGATAAAATCAAATTCCAGCCTCAAAATTACCCATAAAACTTTTTCATCATGAAAATAGCAACACAAGCATAGGAGTTTACCTAACGCTCGTCGGGAATGAGAAGGGCGCGACCAGCCATTTGCGCCAATGAACGAGCTCTATTCCGGTTCCGGTACCGGTTCCGATTCCGATCAATCAATTTTAAAACCTCCGATTCCGGTTCCGTAAAACGACTTCCATAACATCCCTGATAGTTATATCCCTAGGGATATAGCTGTATACCGAAATATAGTTATATGAAACCGGTTCATCTAACTAGGAATATAACCGCACGACCTACCTATTAGGTCCTAATAGTTATATAACAAGGCCGTCCATGTAATATAACTATTAGGGCACTCCGACCTAATAGGTTAGGTTAGGTTAGAACTGTGACCAACTACGCCCGAGCCGAGGGAGCGAAGCTAGCGGTGCCGCGGCAGCGGCCGGCAAGCACTACGTCGAACGAAACTGGTCGCAGTAACAAAATTAGGGCACTCCGACAGTAATTATTATCATTCACTTCTGTTTCCAAACACCATCACTTATTTTTAATTTTTGTATGTTCAATTGGGTAGGTATAACATTCAAGTCATCAATTACTCATGGTAACATAATAAATAGATAGGTGACTACATGAAATTAGAGCTTTCATTTACCATTATTTGATGACAATAATATGGTAATTTTATGTTCAATTATAGTAGATTCACTCATCAATTACTTATACTAACGTATAAAAAATTTATAGGTGACTAAATGAAATTAGAGTACGTTGAAATTATTTTATAGATCCAGTTGATACACTTAATAGAAGCTGGCAATGCGCAGACATATCACAAATTTATTTGGTTAAAATTATCTTCATGCTAAGTCATATTAATTCGAGTAGTAGCTTGTTTTACAATATATGGTCGCATGAAAAGCATTTATTAGACGCATAAAGTTCGTCGCTGACCTATTAATTCATTAGACAACTAAATATACACTGGATCGCAAAAATTCCGGGTCGCTAATTAAAACCGTGATATCTCCATAAATTATATACTTACCTAGATCGCTAGAATAAATAATATGTAGTAAGCAGGTTACTAATGCTTGTTCTAAATCTCTAAAGAGGTTTCATTTGCACATCAAGAAATCGACATCTCACGGCTGTTCTGGTCCGAAACAGTCTTCAAGAAATTCACCACAACAATGTGAGCTCTGATACGATTCTGCGACGTCTTCGTGAAGCTGATATAAAGCCTTTTAAACCAGCAAACGGCCCCAAACTGCTCAGAGAACATCGAGTTGCCAGGTTACGGTTTACTCGAGAACACATTTGATGGACAGATGAAGATTGGTCCAAGGTTATGTTTTCCGATGAGTCCAGATTTTGTTTATTTACGCACGACGGGAGACGAAGAGTATTTAGACGACCAGGAGAATGGTATCATCAAGCGTGTTTTGAAGAAAAGGTGCCATTCGGTGGAGGATCAATAATGGTTTGAGCTGAGATATCTTCAGAGGATCGCACGGAGTTAGTGATCATAGAAAACGGTTCTCTGACTGCTGTCAAATACTTAGAAGAGGTTTTAAATGAGCATGCTGGTCCTTTCTTAGTGAATATGGGTGCAAATTTAATTTTAATGCACGGTAATGCGAGACCACATACTGCTCGTTTGGTCAATATATGTATATTCAAGACGTCGCGTCGGTATTACCTGCATGGAGTTCCAGCCAGCTCGGAGCCCAGACTTAAATCCCATAGAACATGCATGGGACGAGCTCGGGAGATGCGTGAGAATAGATAAAGTTCCAGAACTAAAGATGAGGTACTCTAAACAAATTGAAGCACTAGTATCAAAAGGATACGCCGAACCAGCTCCACAGACCACTTCAAAACATAAAACCTGGTACCTACCTCACTTTGCAGTTTACAATCCCATGAAACCGGAAAAATTGAGGATTGTCTGTGATGCTGCAGCCAAAACCAGAAGAGTCTCTTTAAACGATCTACTACGCACTGGTCCAGACTTTTTACAATCGTTACCTGGACTGATCATGCGACGTCAAGTTAAAAAGATAGTGGTACTATCGATCGACCACAGCTATCCTGCACCGGCTTCTACGACTGCGACGTCAGCGGTGGACGACGCACGGCGGGAGGAATGTGCAGGACACTCACACATAGAACCAATCAAACCTATTAAAATGTAGTACTTAAACAATATTCTTCAAATTTTTAAAGAGTTTTATTCAGTGAACAAGTAGTAGTGTCTACCAATCCAGTGCACTTAATGTGAGACATACAACCCTCACAAGAAGACCCTCACACGGCTTTGAAATTTTCAAGGTTTACGAGGCTGCTATGCAGCGTCTACGAGTATAATAGCGTTATGTTTTCAGGTTAGGTTTTGGTAGTTTATGTATTAGTAGAAAATAGCGAAGCCGCGGCCAGAGCCGACATCAGCATGAGTAGGCACAGCTTGGCAAACAGAGTTTAGAAAAAATTTGGGCGCCAGCCACTATCGCACTTCGAATAGGATATAAATTGTTAAAATAAATGTATAACAAAAAACGCTGCTTGTGGGGCGACTTAAATCAAAACCTACTAGCTCTTGTCGGGAAAGTAGTGCCATCATCATATGGTCTGCATTAAGTAAAATATTTTACACTTCAGCACCTCAAACAAGCAGGTTAGTGACCAAAATTCGATTTTGCTGCGAGCGTGAGACAAAGCAACTTTTTTTTTTTTATGTCGAGATTAGTGCGGGGCCTGTCTACTCACAAAATTCGAAAGATTTAAACTTTGATCTGTCACGTTCACTTAATTTTTATTGTTTTCTTCTTCTGATATACTAGCTACAAAGTTCGATACACGTTGAATATTATAATAATAAATAAATATGAGTGAGTCTAGTGACGAAGTCTGCTATTTAACACCGGAAGGATTGAAGCAGCATGTAAAAAATGCAGAATTAAGTTTCCTGCCTGAAAAGTCTCGCGAAAAATATTGAAAAACTTACGTTTTTTAAGCAATGGAGACTCACAAAGGGTGCAAACACTTTTTCGGATATTTCATGGAATTATCACAAACGATGCAACGATGTGGAGTAGGTATTTTCTCAATGTTGAAAGCCACAATCAAAACTAAAGATGATGACGTCCACATTGAAATCTATCCCAAACTTATTGCAAATAATGTCAATGTAATAATTTTACTTTTAACTTTTATTTTTTTGATATTGTTTGTTTTAAAAATATAGGTACACACGGCTACACATCAAGCTATATATTTCCAGTATAAGCTGACCTCGCATTGTACGGAAATCCTATACAATGCGAGATCATCATAAACTGGAAATGTATAGCTTGATGTGTAGCAGTGTGTACATGTCATTAAATGTATACCTACCTTGTATTTTTTACCTGTAGATGATAATGTTCTCGCTGCTGAGGTGATTAACTATTTAGTTTCATTTGTCACCACGTCAGACTCTTTTATGTTCTATACTATACCTGTACCTATATCTTTTATAAGGCCCTAAGTATTTTAAATAGTGTTTTATTACGTTTGTGTACTTGTTTTCTATAAGCAAACTTATTGGCTTTACAAAGTGGCTACTCTGTTTAAAAGGCGTTAAACAAAAGGATAATCGAAATGACTGCAATGACATCACTTTCCCGTCGTTGACGCCTGATAAAACATCTTTAAAATTAGTGTTTGGTAACTCTGCTCTGACCTAATGTGAGTGGACTATAAGGTTTAGATTAGGTTGATAGGAAACCTGGTAGGTATTATTATAAGGCTATCGTATAAAAAATAACAAACAAGAATACCTACCTAGATCCTACATTAATATCTGTTTAAAATTGTTAGAGCTTTAAAGTCGTTGCACAGATATTATTATAAATAGTTATTGTGTCAAATGTATAATGTCCGAAATGATATCAGTGTTTTTCAAAATTTTAACATAGCATAGGTAGGTAGGTCCGGATTTTATTTATCCAACGAACTAAAAGTAAGTTTAGTTCGTTGGATAACTTGAATCTTGGTTTAAATCCCTGCTTCATAAATTACGAGATTCACAATTCTATTTGTTTCCCTCAGCTCCAGAATATCTTGAAGGATGTTTATTTTTATTCTGTTTTTTGAAATGATAATAGTTGTACCTTCCTACCTACTAGTTTCAAACATTTTTTCATGGTCTGTTATAGAACTCTGCTAGGTCGTTTCCAACCTAACTAAATTCGACCCATCTCCCTCAATTGCTGCCAAACTAAAGGCAAATGTATTGTTAATAAAACCAATCTGCCTAGCCTTTTCCCAACTGTGTCGGGGTCGTCTTCCAGTCTAACCCGAGCGGAATGCCAGTATGTTAGATGCAGCGACTGCGAATCTGACCTTCCACATTATTCCTTTTTTGTACAAAAATAATCATTTTGAAAATAATTTTAAACTAGGCAGGAAGCTGGAAGCCATATTTAGGTACCTACCTATTTCATTTCAGCTTCCGTCACTTCGTGGTCGCCTAAGCCATCATTATTATGATTACGAATATTTAAATTAGAAACCGCGTGGACGCCACGTAAAGGCCTATCTTCTGCGCTAGCGTTGCTGTTCATAACTCAAATCAACGCCTAATTAGTTTTTAGTTTAATGACCTACTTCTTTTCCGGTTTAGTGGAATTGAAAGAACTGGCTAACTTGTTTATTTCATGGAATAAGATGCAATCCCTGAAAAAGCTACATAGCTATTTCAGATGTAACATAAAATGAAAGATATATTTTAATATCTGAGTCAAAAATATTAGTTCTAAACAGTCCCTACGATCAATCGGAATTTGAATCGTATTGAAACAAATTGCTATTCCATTGCTTCATAAGTTCGGATAAAAAATCTGCTCAACAACGTAAATAACGCAATGGATGTTGTTGAACTGTCAAAATGAACCAAATTGTCGTAATCGTTTACGAAAATGTGTTGCGTAATTAGATAGCAGTAATAACAGCTACTGTTTGATGATGGAATCTGTATGGGGCTATTATCAAAGATTAGGTAAGTAGGTACACCGACCTCCCTACCTACTTTATATATTTTAGGCTGTCCGGTTATCTTCTTTTCGGCATAGGCGTAGAAAGAAATAAAACTAACAATGGCGTTGCCGTTGGTAGGTTAGATAGTAATGGGTATCTGCAACTGTAATTAGTCACTTTCCAAGTGTTTCGGAAAGTTGTGATTACGAGCTTCTAGAGAATGTCTTCATATCGCGGCTACGAACACACATAATCGCCAAGCGTTTTCTTGGAATTTAGTTTCAAATTAGAGCTTTTAAATAAACCGCGGCTGAAACAGATGCTTTCGCAACAATAAGCTTTCGCGATCGCCCGCTCGCCGCTATGAATCTCACACTTATTTATAAAGCCCATGGTAACAACACGCTATTTATAAACGAGCAGGCAACAATACTTGGTAAACTTAAGAATAATGTAATACTTACAAACTGTGAGTGTCAGCCGGCGGCTTCGGAACGGTCAACAGGTCTTGGTGTAAGCACGCAACTTTGCTCCGGAAGCATTGACATTTAGAAGGGCAGTTTTTGGATAAAGTAAAGTTTAAAAAGTTGAAGAAAAGTAAAAACTTAAAAAAAATGATGGGCCTCATTGTTGAAAATTAAAGTTCAAAAGTGAATATGTAATGCTGGTCGCGGTACGGTGTGCCGCTGTGCGAGCGAGCGGCTGGATGCGAGTGCACCGTGCAGGCGTCGACTGGCGGACGGAGCGTCGGCGGCCGGCGAGTGACTGGTTGTGGCGCGGGATGCGATGACGGCCGGCCCAGGCAGGCACCCGCAACGCGCCGCGCGGATTGCTTTTCAACGAATGTCCCGGGCGTCCCGGAGCGCATCAACAAACGATGCATGCGCTCCGGGACGCCCGCCCGGGACATTCGTTCAACAGAAGTGATCACTCTGAAGTTTATAAGTCGTATAATTTATTTTCTTTACCTATTGCACATTTTACACAGGTTTTAATTATGAAGTTATACATATAACATAAAGAACTTCTGAGATCAGATAAAAATGAACAAGCATGACACAGTCAGCAACGAAAGTCCATTAACAGTTCAGTTTTTAATTATTATTGGACAGTGGACACATTACCTACAATAATTTACTTCAATAAAAAGCGAAATAGAAATAGAATTTAAAAAACTTTTATCTTTTATTACATACACTACTTATTTGCTTACTTAAATAAAATGTTGAAGATTGAATAATTTTGTGCCAAATTAAATGTTATGTAAAACTTTCAGTGTTAATTGAGTTTCGTTGCTGACTACCAACCTTCTTTAAAACTTAGTAAGCAAGAAAATGGCTCCCGTGCTGTGGATGTGACTGCTGGGAGTTCGATTTCCGAGTAAGGCAAAATGTTAGGTAATATCTACTATGATAAGTCATAAGCATTTGCATTGCTTGGCAAGAAGTGCCAGTTTACAGATGAAGTAGGATATTCATATGTAAGAATATCCTATTGCGAAAAATGAACCACGTAAATATAATATTTTCTTATATGATATTTTTTAAGCGAGTGTTAGGTATTCATTTAGGTAAGCATCACGTAACATTTTTCTTTACAGGAGATCAGACAGGACAAGGAGCGTAAAATAATTTATTTAATTTCAACTCTTCTCTTACCAAATGCTTTCACCTGTTTCAGAGGTTCCTTTGACCCATGTATTGGGCTAGAATCTAATCAGAAGATTTCTCTATGTATACCTACATACCTACTTAATTTAGTTTTACACCACAAAGTCCATCTAATAAAATTATCAGGACCTAAGTACCTACTTCCTAACCGGCTACCGTAGTGCCCTAAAAATATTTTACGAGGTACCTATCAGGTTAGCTTTGCTTAAAAATACAGCGTCGGTTATTAAGAGACGGGGCCGCGGGGCAGTAAGGACGGGTCTTACCTTCCCGTTGTCGCTGAAAGAAAACAGTCTTAGGACATTTTGATCTGCTTTCACAGATTTAATGGTCAGTTTTTACAAAAACTTTTTTTGATGCCAATCGATCCTGTTTCTGTTCATTTTATTCAAAATCTGTAAATGCAGATCAAAATGTCTCAAAAGTTAAGGATAGTCTCCTAAGACCGTTTTTCTGTAGCTACAAAGGTTAAGGTGGCTGCCCTTACTGCCCCATCTCAAAAATCCACCCTGTATACAAAAACAAAAGTTATTTGGGCGTAGTTTCAATAAGCTAGAGAGATGTCGCCGTACCTACTTACATTCTGTAGCGACGGTACTACACAACTAACTTTATGTAAGTACTGTTATTTTGCGAAATTCGTTTAAAAAAGTTAATTAGACTTGGTTTTTTATTTATGATGTGTCATAATTTCCATTTGGTTATAACTTTGGACCAACTACCTATTTGGGATATAAACTAACCATCTGCCCCTACTTCGAACGGTTTTTACGACTTGACATAACACCAAAATTACTTTATTATAGGTATGCACGATTAATAATACAGATAGTGCAATCCACGACGACGCGCCCCACTCCGCGATTACTGTACTGTAAGCTGTACCTACTTTCGAGCGGAGTATCCCCCTATATAGTCTGTGGGAGCGGAGTGGGGCGCATCGTCGTGGATTGCACTATCTATATATTTATATTGTATTGTATTATACCCATAAACGTTCCGGAATAAATTCTCTAAAATTCTAAATGATAGTAAAAACCGCTGCGAGGGACAGAAAGACAACTGTAACTTATAATTATGCAGGTACTAGCGAACAGCTATCTAATGAGGATCAGAGACCCTAGTGTGAGTTTCTTATAACCATCTCGACTTTACGCATTGACCGCGTTCGGCGCTCCGATTGGCCGTTCACTGTTGAAGGGCCAATCGGAGCACTGATGTACCAGGATGTACTAAACTACTAACCCCGGTGTTCATTTATTTCCCAAAGATACTACGCTAAAAAAAGTGGGAAACTAAAGGAGTAAAACTAAAAATAACTGAATATTGATTGCTAATCTTCGGCAATATGGTAGAGCTCTAGTGGAGCTATTAACGTCTTGGTCATAGATGTATAAAAAGGGTTTTTTATACGTCTATAATTATGGTCTTGGTAAAATTCTACAGCAGGAACGTCAATTGCTTGGCTTTCAGACGCTTGAGGGCTTTGATTGCCGAAATTATAATTTCGGTAATGTTCTCTTAATTTTCCTAGATTTTTTCCTTAATTTGTTTTTATCAGTGCTAGGCTCTAAAGTCAAAGTCAAAGTCAAATAATTTATTTCAATTAGGCACAAAAAAGGTACTTTTGAACGTCAAACTTTACAAAAAATAATAATAACTGACTAGTCGCCCATTCCAAAAGGTAGTTTTCGTATGGAGAAGAATGGGCAAGAAACTCCAAGCCTAGCACTGATCAAAAATAAACCTAACCTAAAAAATTATGAATAAGTACTTACCATTTATAATAATTAAAGTAAATGTTCTCTTAATTTTTGTAATTTTTCCTACCATGAGTCAAGTAAGAATTAACATGTTACAACAAAAAATTATCCAAATCTAGAGCCTAGCACTGATGAAAAATATTTTATTAGATAGAAGTCTACCTCTCCTTAAGATCTGATTTCTTTCGTTTGTTTAGGTCCTCTTTCAATTCTGCAAGCTTCCAGGAACAACACATGTTAGCAATAACGATGGTGGATCGGTTTCAACACAAAAGGAAATGGCTTCTATGATCGAATATATTTGATGAAAAATCCTGAAGCAGCCGTTAAAATCAATGAAACGCTGAAACCAGTGAAAACAGTCATATTTACCTACACCAGAAAAAGGGCTTGGATTGCCTCTTTCACTAAAATGGTCAATGTGGCAATATATTATGTTGCGAGAGGCTGCGATTCGGGAAGATGCTAGGATATTTATCCATCCATCCTACTATAAAGTGCAACAAACTAAGCTTGATTGCTACCCTCCGAAGCAATCAGTGTCAGTTACGGATTCATCGGCTAGGATTACACTTCAAGTTTTACTTGACATCACGGTGACGAGGATCCTTCAAAGTCTTTCTGACGATGATGTGTAAAATAAGCAGCTAAAGCTGATAATTATCCAAGTTGGGATTTGATGATGCTTCCAACCAAAGTCGATACAAGCAGAAAATGGAGGGTGAGCAAGATGATTCAAGTATTTTCATGACCTCCTTGGTGGCACTAAAACTGACAGATAGAGATAAAACTTCATGGACATACCCAAAACCATGGTCAGCTTTCTAATTACGCAACATATTTTCGTAAACGATAAAGACAAATCTGTTTCATTTTGACAGTTCAACAACATTCATTGCGTTATTTACGTTGCTCTGCCGTTTTTTTTTTCGAACTTACGGAGCTATATGGATTAGCAATCTGTTTTAAAACGATTCAGATTCGGATTGATTTTGCATTACGTAATTAGGGTACGGCTTTGTATTGTCGTCCAGTTTCGTTTACTTTTGTAAAAAAAAAACCTACAGAAATGAACCGCTTAGGTGCTGTAACATCAAAGACTGTGTGTTCTAACTGGTTCTGACATAAATATACGAATTTAGCTTGTCATCCCTACACGCCCGTTTATATTGCATGAAATGTCTGTTACACATTGACTCGACTTTAAATGCTGGGCAGCGATAAATAATGTGCACAAAGAAATGTTGCAGGCAGTTCTTTTCTGATGAGCTCAATCTGTTGATTGATTTAGTGAAACAACGCTCGGGAACTACCAATGAAGGGAATACCGCAAGAATTTTTTTCGAGTTTCCCATTAGAACTGCAGCTATTACCGGGTTGGATGAAGAGCTAATTAAAAGATTTGCTATGATTTTTCAAGCGGTCGAGAAAAGATCGACGTCATCAAATTTAAAGTTTTTCCCGCAAAATAGTAGAAAAGTACGTGGTGCTACATGTACCTACATGTCGTCAACCGTACATAAATTATTAATACACGGGGCTGACATTATCAAGAAAAATTATAGTGTGCCGATTGGGACTCTCTCGGAAGAAGCCTCAGTCTCGAAACAAAGATTTTTGGAGATTCTTGCCGGCTCTTCTCCATAGGAAACGACCAATTGGAACCGTGCACCTAGCTTCTGATGTTTCATAAGTGCCCTTGTAGGTCTAAGTGAAATAAAATATTTTGAATTTGAATTCCAGGATCAGCATCATTCGCGGAAAATAAGCAGGCAAGATTCTAATCAGGATATCCTAAATATGCATGTTATTTCTTCGGATCCTTTTCTATGTGCACAAAGGCCTAAGTAAGATTCTAAGAGAAAGTAGAGCTTTTTTTTCTAAAACTCGACTAATTCAAGTTCAGGAGACAGAGTTCAAGTTTTTAGATATATCCAATCTAGATTCTGACTCAGAATAATAATTGGAGTCCGACAACGAGAGTGCTATGGAACATTTGTAATATTATTTGTTTCCACGTTTTTTTTTTTTTGTTATTTATGTTAGTTTATTGTAGGTACCAATACGTATTAAATTCGTTTTTATTTTTATTTTTGCAGCGATAATTGGTATGTGGAGTATGACAAAAAATAATATATAATTAGTACTATAACCACCTGTACAGCTATTCCGGTTTTCCTTGGCGTGAAATAATTAGATTTTTCATACTAGCTTCATACAAATTTTTCGAAAAAAAAAAGTTTTAAATCCTTCGTTTTTGTGCAGAATTAACTCGGGTGTCATTTGTGTATAAAGTAATAACTAATAGCAAAAAACCTTAACTTATAAATTGAAATCCCTAATTCTATGAAAGCCAATTTTCAGCCCACAGTGCGAAGGCGCGGCAGCGCATTCCGTGTTCTGTAAAACTAAATTATGATCTAACCGAAACCCGAGACCGAAACATGCAAATAACTTAGCTAAATAAATACAGAGCGGCACGTGAAATGATGACGTCTAAAGAAAAAAATTAGAAGGGCTTCATGAAATACCCGCATGTAATTATGTTCAGCGATTATTTATAGTTTAAAGAGCTAATATTTTTTGGGAAATTATCACTTTATTTGCCTTTTTTTTTTTTGCTCAAAGTGAAAATGTCTGCTCGACAAGATTCATTCTAGATTTTCAGTCTTTAAAAATGGAGGGGGTGGATGCCAACGACCCTCTGCTTTTCAAATTATACAAAAAATAAGTATATTTTAAGACATGATTTGGAGAAATTGGAGTTCGAACAATCATGGTACACCGCTACACATCAAGCTGTACAAAAATCCTATACAATGCGAGATCAGCATAAATTGGAAATGTATAGCTTGATGTGTAGCCGTGTGTACCTGGATAAGATGAAAAACAAATTTTTACTATATTTCTTAGTACTAAAATATTGTATGTGTTTCCGCTTGGAGTAATCCATTTTTCATTTACTGCCTTGAGGTTGTTTCGGGAAGGCCTTGTTGATAAGCTTCAAATATTTTTTTTTTGACGTCGGTCCTTTTACTGGCAGCCCTGTTTTTAGAATATTTACCTACGGCTAGGTGAATATCCGAACTAGTTTTCTTATCTGTGGTATTATTTATGAGTCACTGTCAAATGTGTCAGTGGATAATGAGCTGTCAATATGTCAAATTTGCGTGGTGGTTGCTTTGGTTGATGTAATCGGTGCCTATTATTTGTTAAAGAGTATAGATTGTACAACATAGCGGCATGCTCGTGCATGATGCAAAATACCATAGCATTCGTGACTATCACAACAGCACACGCGATCGGCCGCAATAAATGCGCCTCTGGTAACATAACCGTGTATAAACAACGTTTTGAAATTCGCAAGTGACGTGAATGCTCGTGCGATGGTGTCTTGAGATTAGTAAACGGAATTTCCCGCACATCAAACGAGTTATTGACTGTCAACAATGGCAGGATCCACTTTGCCTGAAAGGGTGGCTCAGATTTATTACACTTACGGACTATTTTGTTCGTCTTATCCCATCACCGCCATCACATTAGCATTATCTGTGTTGTTACTATGTTGGTAAGTAGTTATTTTCATGTTAACTAATATTAAACTGTCCATAATAGATGACTTGCTCAGTTGTATTTATTTCCAGCTATCCGCTTCTAAATGTGCCTCTCCCTGGAAACATACCAACTGTAGTAACATTGCCGCTGCATGGTGTTGATATCTATGATTTCACAAGTCCCGATTGCAGTCAAAAAAAATGTTTACAAGGTAACTACTTGATGACTTATGAAATACTTATTCAATCATTACTATAAACATTTCAATTATAATATGCTAATGCTGATTATTCATATATTTTACAGAAAGACCCTCACATTTAGATATCCTGTACAATGAAACACAAAAACTTCCTTATATTTGGGCGAAGGACAAACCTCTTCTGTATGTGCAGCAAATCATTATGAAAATAGGTAATAGCTAATAGACACTAAGTAAATATAACAAACAAATTGAGTTTAAAGATATGCAAATATCTTTAAAAAAAATGCACTGTAATTTTTAACAATAAAGTTCTGTTTGTCAAATGGGCTTACTAAAGTAGTTTCAATATAATTTAAGTGCATTATTATTACATTGGGCTACCGTCATAGAGTTTCTTAAATCCGTAAGTATAACAATATTTTAAAATCACTTACTTTTGGTACATAAGCCAGAGCTTAGGTACACTAACGACCAGATTGTGAGGTATTCCAATTCAATGTATAATAATATATTATATTTGTTATAGCTACATTACATTTCTGAACACTGAGTTAAAGAAGAACTTAGCTTAAATATAACTTTGCTGAATCTAGATGAGATTTTGTTTGAGGACCTCTGAAACTGAGCATCATTGAATAGTAAAATGAAATGAAATTGTTTATTCTGTAAATATGTTATTGCAATCACTTTTACACGTCATCTTAAAAAAATAATTCAAAATTAGCTGAGTTCGGCGTTTCCTATCTGACTACTCTGAGAAGAAAGGCAGAAACAAACTCAGAGGTCACAGTCTCTTTTAAAGTCCAGACATAATCTTGGTCAGGCCATATGAGTACCATGTAGATTAGTCTGAAATGGTATTTTGAGAAAAGAACAACACAGATTTGCGTGGACCTGTCCTGTCAGTGCAAGCATTTGTCAGTAATTGTGGAGCTCAACTCAGAACTTAGTGTGCTGAGTGATAAAAACACATGTCTCACACACACACACAACGTGAGACATTACTGTTTGAATTGTTTAAAATCATTCCTTATTAGGGTTCCGTACCCAAAGGGTAAAAACGGGACCCTATTACTAAAACTTTGCTATCCGTCCGTCTGTCACCAGGCTGTATCTCATGAACTGTGATAGTTAGACAGTTGAAATTTTCACAGATGATGTATTTCTGTTGCTGCTATAACAAAAAATAGTAAAAACAGAATAAAATAAATATTTAAGGGGGCTCCCATACAACAGACATGATTCTTTTGCCGTTTTTATAGATACTGGTACAGAACTTGCACTTGGCCGGTTTTTTTATGTAATGAAGTGCTTTTCTTTAGGTGTCTCTCCATGGAATAACAATCTAAAGATGTGGGATGCATTCAGGGCTCCTTTGCAAGAAGTGTTTCGAATGCTGGAAACCATAAGGAATCATGAAGATCCAGAAACGTAAGTCTTTATCAAACTTTTTGTAAGTTAAAATAATAGCTTACATATAAGTTATGTATTTAGGAGGATATTATGTGAACGGTAATGACTGACGCAAGGTAAGTTTTGTATAGTATCAACTATATAGTTGTATTTTTTATGTTGTTACAGAGAGAAGTTTAGTGCTTTTTATTAGTCGAAATAATCATGTTTGAAGTGGAAAATTTATCATTGTTTAAAAGCTATGCTGTATGGGTATTTTATGGAATTTTACATTTTTGCATAATGTATGAATTTTGCACTATTCTCGTGTTGCATATCATCTATTCCTTTTTTATTGAATCTTATGCAAATAGATGTGGTTGGAGTATGTTCATAATCATCTTCATTGACTACTAATTAGGTTGTGGAAAGTGTATGTTAAGTTATTACTGGTTGTGTTAGGAAACTGAACCATTAACATGCACCATGACAAGTTAATCTGCAGATTACATGATCAATAATTTTATAAAAATAAATTTAAGAAACTGCTGCTACTGCTCTGTGAATCTATTCTCAATATAACTTTTCTGTCCCCGTTCCAGAAATGCACATAACTTGTTCATTTATTGCAGTTATCCTAACAATATATATGTTTTCTCTACAAAAGCAGATGCTATTGAAAATATATTTTATGCTAATTTCTTCTTTTATAAGTGTCTTTTAAATCACAAGCATGCCTCTTTTATTGCTCACGAATTATACGCATACCTACCAGCTCTTCGTCTGTAAGTCATAAGCTCAATAAATCAAATCATGCAGTAATTTAGAAATATAGCTGCAGAAAAAGTATGTTTTATTTACACTTAACTACATAATATTTATTGTATCTGCAATTTCTCTACATTAGCTATTGCGTCAAAAAATTGTCGAGCATACAATAAATTATATGATGCTGAGTCACCCTCATCTTCATACAGTCATACAGAAACTTCAGTTTCTCCTAGAACTAAGTATTTGATGAATAGCTGGCGTATTAATTAAACATAGATTGTATGAGTCATTCATCTTCGAGTCATCAGAAACTTCAGTTTTCGGTTATGAACCGTTACTTGCATAGCTGATGTCTTCGTAAAACAATGCTGAAACTTTTGTTTTCTGTTATAAATAAATACTGAGGTATTTATTGCATAGCTGGCGGTGTATTGAACATAAATATTGTATGATTCTCATCTTCGAGTCATGAGAAACTTCATATGTCTATGGAAACTTCAGTTTTCGGTAATGAACCATTACTTGTATAGCTGATGTCTTCGCAAAAAAAATACAGCAAACTCAGTTTTCTGAATACTTAGTACCTATTTGCTTTAGCTATGCAATAAATACTTAGGTATTTGTTGCATAGCTGGCGCTGGCGTATTGAACATAGATTGTGGAGTCATTCTCATCTTCGTACATTCATAAACAGAAACTTCAGTTTTCTGTCATGTCATGAACCGTTACTTGCATACCAGCAGTGCTATTCTGTAACCATCTCACCGTGAAAACTTAGGTGAAGTGAGCTTGAAGTGATCTGTCATTCCACCTGCTGCTAAGGACTGACAGCTCACTCCGAGTTCACTTCACCTAAGTTTTCACGGTGAGATGGTTACAGAATAACACTACTGGTGTGTGTCTTCGTAAACTAATACAGAAACCACAATTTTATGATAATATTTAATAAGTATTTATTGCATAGCTGGCGTGTTAAACATAGATTGTAAGAGTTATTCTCAGCTTCTCAGTCATCAGAAACTACAGTTTTCTAATTATGAACCGTTACTTGCCCAGCTGATCGTAATATCATACAGTAATATCAGTTTTCTGTTATAAATTAAGTATTTTGTTGCGTAGCTGGCGTATTATATATAAGCATATAATAAATTATATGATGCTGAGTCACCCTCATCTTCATACAGTCATACAGAAACTTCAGTTTCTCCTATGAACTAAGTATTTGATAAATAGCTGGCGTATTAAACAGATGGTATGAGTCATTCTCATCTTCGTATCGTCATCGGTAACCAGTTTTCTGTTATAAACCGTTACTTGCATAGCTGAGGTCTTCGTATAATCATACAGCAAAATACTGTTTTCTGTTTTTCAATACTTTGGTATTTGCTGCATAGCTGGCGTATTAGTATATTTTTTAATTAAGCTAGTAACATGTGGAAATATAGTGGATTGTACATTTACATATAGCATACTGTGGATCTAGATGTATTATACAATGTACGATTGTCTGTTTTCCCAAATAAAATAAAATTAAACATAGATTTTATGAGTCGTTCTCATCTTCGTAAAATCATACAGAAACTTCAGTTTTCTATTTTAAGTTTTCTATTTTATTTTAACTAAGCCTGTGCTGACGCTTACGTCAGCACAGCCTTAGTTTAAAATAGAAAACTATCTAATATTATAAATAAGTTCTGATCTTTGCAAAACCATACAGAAACTGCTGTGTAGGTATGAATTATTATACCGTCTTTCTACATATTTTTGTCTACAATCTGTATTAAACAGGTAATATGGTATATTTGTCAATTATCTAGTCCTTTTAATTTTACGATAAGGACGAATGTAGTGCAAAAAAACGGGTGCTAAGTTGTTGCATTATTCACAATCATGACTTTACAGATAGTACTTTCAAACGCCCTGTCTTCAGTCTATGGCATCCATGGCTTACGTAATTACGTTATCCGTTTAGCATACATTTTTTTAATATAAATATCTAGTTTTTTTTAAGAGCTCGATTCAAATGTTCTATCTCAAATAGACTCATAGTCAACTCTAGTTACTGTTTAAAAATACTCAATAAGAATGTGTGATTTTCAACAAATCTAAGTATATCTGTAAATTGTACAAAACATGAGCTTAGGTCTTCTAAACTTCACAAAACGGTTTTCACCATCATTTAGAGAATTTATTCCGGAAGAGTTATACGCATAATACGTCAATATCTTACCGTATGATCTATAATAAACTTACTGTATATATAGCTCAATGCATATATATTTCTATTGATGAGGTGATGTCATGTCGCCGTAGGTCGCACCCGTGCGAAGCAGGGCCGGATCGCTAAGTAATAACATTTATCGTTTATTTTAGAAAAAGCACGCTTCATCAGCATTGCTATCAAATCGGAGGCATCAAGCGGAGAGACAGTAAGGCTAGCACAGAGCGAGTGCTGCCTGAATACAGCTGTTTACTGCTGTCGCCTGCCAACCTGTGGCAGCAGAACCTACAGTCATTCTCACTCGATGCCAACATCATCAACACAGTTTACAACTACCAGGTACATCTAACTAATATTATGAATGCAAAAGTGTGTTTGTTGGTTTTTCCTTCTTCCACGCAGAGACGTAGCTCCGGATCGATGTGGGTTTTTGCAATTTTTTAGGCGAAGAATGAGTTCTTATCCCGGAAAATTTCACGGTTCCTGTGGGTTAGACTACGGGAGCAAAGCCGCGGGTAATAGCTAGGAGTATATCTCAAGGGGTTGTCTCGTAACAGATCTTAACATATTCTATTATATATAACAGCCATTACTAGCAATCTGCTCAAGGTGATCCTCAGCTAGGCGATGATATGATTGTAGACAAATTGCCGAGAGCGGAAACAACGCGGTGGCGAGATAATGCTCTGCATCAAGACTTTGTTGATGACATGACTCGGCGACTCAATGACTGACAGTATTTTATTGAACGCCTTATTTTATATGGACTACGAAACAGTAGCGGTTTGTAAAACTGCTATTCTTAAGCGCTGTACTACCGGCCCCGCGACACATGACAGCGGGTTAGTCGGCGGCTTCAAGTCGCACAAGTCGTCGGGTAGCACGCGCGGTAACTCACCGACGTGATTCTTTTTAAGTAAGGCCAGGTGAGTGCCTTGTATAAACCAGACAAAAATTGAACTTGCAAAATGGTCAAGCTATTTTATAAAAAATAAACCGGGCATGTCGAACCACGCACAATGAAGGGTTCCGTAGTTGGGATGAATTTATCCCAAAAACAAACTTAACACTGTAGTTGATGAATATCATGCTCTCCCAATACATAGTTAAACGTCATGGTCAATTCCGCAACTGCAAAGGTACGAGTAAGTTTGTAATCGCAAAAAAAAAAATAGTTATTTATGTGATAAAACTACCAATTATCGATTTCCGTACTTTTTCCTTTAGTTGTGCTGACCTAGAATCATGATTTTATGTCGTATTTTTTTATTGCGTTGACTTAGAAGTTCAATTTTTTTCGAGCTCCAAGTAGAGATGGGATTTTACCCGGTAAAAACCCAAAAGTGGGTAAATTCGAGGGAAAATATCCAGGAAAATACCCGATTGGGAAAATATTCGGGTGTTTTAAAATTTAGCTTATGTAATGTTTAGATACACATACATTAAATAGTACATAGTTGTTAAACTTTATTACTACTAGATATAGCTTGTATAAGTTGAAATGACGTACTCCACTACCACATTTTACGTAAACAAGCTTTAAAGAATGGATAATTAAGTAGTGAGTCACGTTACTTCCACTTAGATAAGCTTTAAAGCTAGTTAGGTAAGACAAGTTTATCTTTTCTTAGAACAACATGAACATTTTCTTGTAACATTAATATCTGGCTTTTGGCGACCAATAAGCCGCTCGAATCTACCTGCTCCCACCCTGGGAGCATGTATAGATAATGAAAATACCCATCTATTGGGTTTTTTCCCACATAAATACCCAGTATTTACCCAAATGGGTAAAAACCTGGGTATTTTCCCGTCGGGTTTTTTTCCACCGCCCATCTCTAGCTCCAAGGGACCGTAGACCTACGTATTTGACCTCCACGCGTTACTGAGAAAAGAGTCTTGACATACTGATAGACAGACAGACGGACAACAAAGTGAGCCTATAAGGCTTCCGTGTTTTCCTTTTGAGGTACGGAACCCTACAAATGATCTTATGTGAACTATTGTACTAACATATCTAGTTCGGCTTTATGGATTTCGACGTTTATGTTTTGATATAGCTAAGCTACTTGTCTAGCTTCAAAACCGAAATAATTATGTTTTATCTAAATTGATTGAGAAGATCCTGACATACTGCTTGACCTCCCTATTATATGCAGTCTTTCGAGGGCGCGTTCAAGATTGATCCGAATGTCGTGATGTTTGGTTTAAGGTTAGAAATGCCTGCAATTTATTACAACGATTAATGTGATAAAAGGTACATGTAGTTTTCCCACTATTTAGGACTTAATCTCTAGCACAGCTAGTTTTAAATGTAAAAATGACCTACATATTTTAAATGATTACAGACAATTAAAATATCAACGTCAAATAGATAACAAAAGGCCCTTACAGTTAAGCTTCTTACCATTTTCAGAATCTTCAGAAAGCTAAAGCATCAATAGCGGAAATGGCTTTTGGTATGCAGCTCCGAGAAACTGGCATCAAAAGGTATCCCTTAAGAGCCAGGCCACGAGTGCTACAGTATGCTGTTACGATATTCTACCAACAGCCAGACCAAAGGCAAGTAAAATATTGAGGAAAATAGACTCACCTCAGGTCACAAGTCTGTCAAAAAACTGTGAAGCTATTACAATATTAACACTTTTTCGATATAAGAATTCATAAAGCTGTTTTATCAGCAACTTGCTATAAAAAAATATGTATAAAAATATCTTATAAAACCATTTTTTTTCAGATTTATCCAGTCTCTAACGAAGAAGCTAAAGGAAATGTACCCACTATATCAAGAGATGCCATACACACACGTTAACGAATTCACGCTAGTTTATTATCCAGGACAGTTTAACTATCGTGAACTTGTCCCTTTGACTATAACATTTGTGGGACTATTTCTCTACGTATATTTTTCCGTGAGAAAAATAGAATTTATTAGATCCAAACTAGGCCTAGCTGCATGTGCCGTACTTACTATTGGCGGGAGTCTTGCCATGTCAATGGGCATTTGTCTTTATTTCGGATTTTCCCTGAGTTTACAAGGCAAAGAAATTTTTCCCTACCTGGTGATCATCGTTGGCCTGGAAAATGTTTTAGTCCTGACCAAGAGCGTTACATCCACTGATTCCCGGCTCGATGTGAAGATCCGACTCGCTCAGGGACTCAGCAAAGAAGGCTGGTCCATCACCAAGAACTTACTAACAGAAATAACGATACTTACTGTGAGCTTCTTTACTTTCGTTCCATTTATCCAAGAGTTCTCAATATTTATGATAGTCAGTTTAATATCAGACTATTTTATTCAAATGGCATTTTTTGCTACAATACTGGGAGTCGATGTCCGCCGAATGGAATATTTTAAAGATCAAAACAATAAGTTACACTTGAAGGAATACTTTAATGCCAATAACGCCCTTAACTGGAGATTTAGTAAGAATTACGTGGAAGAAAACAGCTTTTCACCACAGAGGATGACAAAATCAAAATCTCATCCTAGGTTGAACGGTTTGGCACACAACAGCCCGACAGACGTCGTGGCCAAGAGAAACTCAAGTCCGGGTCATCACGACCACAGAGTACCGAAGCGCATCCGCTTGGTGAACATGTGGGCGAGGACGCGCTTCTTCCAGCGAGCCTTCATGGTCTGGATGCTTGTGTGGATATCAATGATTGTGTACAACTCCGGTGTAGTGGATTATTTTATAAGCAACATAGAAAAAACTGAAGCCGAAGTTAATAGAAAGAATTATGAAAAGCATGAGCAAAAACAATCCACGTTCGGGTTTTACAACAATAGCGAAAGAAATCCACTGGTGTTCCCTCCACTCTTAGATATTGACGCCGAAAAGACCGTAGTGGATGCAAATGACACCATTATGCTAAAACATTCACCACACTCACGGCCCTGGTCGAGGTGAGATCAAAATTAATATATATTTATTACATAAACATACTATTATCTTAACATTTTAACACTGTCAGATTTGTTTTACAAACTCTGGTATTCTTACTATTCACATAAAATTGCAATCGACTCTTGTTTGTTTGTAACTTCTTAATAATGAGTTACCGGCACCGTGATACTTAAACATTTCACATATTAAAAGCAATCCTGCAGAAACTGACGAACTATTTGTGGCAATAGTCATTTTAGGATTCCGTACCTCAAAAGGAAAAAACTGAACCCATAGAGGATCACTCGTGTGTCTGTCTATCTGTCACAGCCAATTTGCTCCGTATCTAATGGACTGATTAAATTGAAAGGAGATTGTTCTACGCCCATACATTGTTCGCCCTGGAGCCAACAGCATAGAAAAAATCATTTTCTAATTGTAAATTGCCCTTAGTAGCCCATAAGAACAAGGTTTCTTGACGGACACTTTAGAGAACAGGTTTATTTAAAAAAAAGGAACAGATTTTGAGGTTATTTTTAATAAAAGAAAACTTAAGTATATCCTTCTAAAATCGCTATTTTTGGTTTCTAAAAAGCATTAAACTTCAAATACAGTGAAATATTACTGTAATTACAGTTTTATTATGCCTTTTAGGTACAGATATTATTTATTGGTTGAAGTTTACATATTATGCTAGGGTGATTAATTAATACTTACTTACTTCATTGCACCAAGTCAGCCGCACAAGAAGCATTGTTTAGGTGTAGGTTCTTACATACCTATTTCCCAGTCTATGCAAACCATCAGTTGAAAAAAGTAAACATTTCGTAAGCAAAGTCCGTTATCCGTTGTCAAAATGCTAAGGTGTCGTTTAAGCAGATCACAGAATCAGTTATTCGAAGCCAGGTCACGTTGAAAGCAATCCAAATCGTAGTCCGTTAAACAGAAACAAAATAAAAAACGCCAAAAGAAATCGCCAAATAGGTAGGTAGTCACAACACAATACAACGACAGCCAGCGCGTGAGACAAACCGACTGACGTAGTGACGTAGAGATGCTCTCTCGAAGATCGATCATTGTATATCGATTATCAATGACCACCTATTTTAATCTGTGGTTTTAATTTAGGAGACCAAAATGACAGATCAATATGTCAAATGTAAATTAATTTGTATCGTTTCAAGCATAAACACGTTGTTGCTTTGATTCAACTTCACATTAAATTAATGCTAAAATAAAATATTTTGTACTTAAAAAGTAAAAATATGGCTATTGAAGTCGTGAAATCTTTATGAGAACAATTCACTAGAGTTGCGTCGTAAATGACATTTCAATCGTTATATGAGAGATTTTCTGACAATTGAAAAAACATAGTTCAACAGATGGCTTGGCTAAAAAATACGTCTTTGTTTTACTGGCTACTGATAACAAAAATAAGATCCGTAAGAAAACTTATTGATGTCAAAAACCAGAGAGAGTGACGTATTTTTTACCAACGCCTCTTTTGAACTAATATTTTCTCACTTGTCAGAAAATCCCTCATTCGACTAGTAAGTACATTTTGTGAGTTTGTTTTATTCATGATATTTTCATCATAATCGTGCTAGGCCATATTCATCATAAGTCCCATTAAAATGTTCACGGACTAATTCCATGAAAAAAATATGCATGAATAACTTTTATGTTGCACATTTTCAATGTTTTGGAAGTGATAAATATCGAACATCCATTATTTTTGAATACTAGATATTATGGACATCGTCGTCGATATCGATATTTATGTAATATGTGCGAGAGTGACACTATCAAATCTTTTGTGACATTCACAATGACAATTCCATGAAAGATGGCGGGTTTGGTTGGTAATAAAATCAATGAGGTCACTTTTAAAAACCTTTATGAATTGAACAGTGTCCGCTGGAATTTATTATTTTTAAAAAGTATATTAAAATATAATTAAAATTAACGTACACGTCAAATGTTTGTTGGTTATAGGGCGGTCTAGAGCAATCTCCTTTAGTACACATATCTATTTTTGAGACCCAAACACGGACGAGTAACGTAAATAAATGGATTTTGCATATTGGGGCAAATAAGAAATTAAAAAAAAAGATTTTGTTAACTGTACCGTGTGACATATCAAATAAAAGAATTTGTTGCGAAGACCTTATTTTTTATAATTTTAATACTTTTAAAGATAATTAAGAAAGTTGATGAAAATTGACCATTCCTGTCCCCGAAACTACTAGCATTCATTTCATGCTACTTATACTACTTCCATTTCATTGATATTAAAATGACAGATAATTGGCACTTATAAATGTAAATGGTATCATTATTAGATTATCGTTATTTTGTTTAATGAAAAGACACCGCTCTGTCCATAAACGCTGACAGAGATAGAATGATTTTTCAAATCAGTTCAGTTCTAAATGCATAAATCATTTAGTGATCAAAATGGTGCAAGTGGGCCTTAGTGTAGCAATGTTGACAGGCCTACACTGTCCTCCCATACCTATCACACTGCAACTGTGGAGTTTTTTTGCCGGCTCTTCTCCATAGGAAACGCCCAATTGGAACCGTGCAACTAGCTTGTGACGTCTCATAAAGGGAAGTATGTGTGTGAGTGAAAAAGAGAGTAATGGCGAATAACGAGACGACGAACGAACCACGGTGTAACGCAGACCTTTTTTTGTGCTTAAATAAAATATTAAAAAGTATTCATAATCGTTTATTTTGCCATACAATCCCACAAAATTGGGTTAGTACTTGGGGTTAGTACTGCTGTACAGTGCCGGTACAGCGTCCTAGTTATTGTTTTTTGCTGCACCGAACGACGTCAATACGTCGGCGCCGGTTGTCGCTGAAAACCAGCGCTGGGGCTCTGTCGTGCATAGGGTCGCAGCATAATGCTGAGCGATAGCAGTTTTGCGTGGATGTGACGCATGTTTCCCGCAACCTTTTCTATTTTTATTTTGTGTAACCTCTTTTTTGCGTCATGTTTACCGCAAATAAACGTATTTTCTTTCTTTCTTTTCTATACGTGCCCTTCTAGATTAACGAGAAATATATACTTTTTATTTTGAATGTTCCCATGGTAATGTCCAGGTTATCATCCCACCACTGGTCGGCGATCCTGTCGCACTACAACGAGTCGGTGGCGGGGCGGCACGTGGCCGTGCTGCCGCCGCTGCTGTTCAGTCAGCGTGTAGCGCCCGAGCTGGCGGCCGGCGTGCGCAACCCGGACGAGCGTGACCCACCGCCGCTACGATGGCAGGCGTTAGCCGCTGCGCTGGACCCCATCGATATGCTGCCGGGTACATAACATATACCACACTACAGATAGTGCACTCCACGAAGACTCGCCCTACTCTTCTTCCTAAACGCGATTCCTGCAGTGCTAATCTGTAACCATCTCACCGTGAAAACTTAGGTGAAGTGAGCACGGAGTGAGCTGTCAGTCCCTAGCAGCAGGTGGCAGCTCACTTCACCTAAGCTTTCACGGTGAGATTTTTACAGAATAGATCGGCTGTACTGTAAGTGATTAGGAAGAAGAGTGGGGCACGTCTTTGTAGATGGCACTATCTATACAAGTCTCTTGATTCATAGGCCAGAATTAAACCTTTAAATGGCCTGGCCTTTAAAAAAAAATTTTGTTGTCAGAATCTGTCAGTGTCAATCATCGTGCAGACTAGCGCGACGCGACACCGGTTATTGTTAGACCGTAAAGTTTTCTTAGAAATTGTATTGTTCGATTCGCGTCGCGCTGGACTGCACGAGCCTTCACATTTTTAATACGGTCTGACATGTAAAGAAGAAGGCTGAGACATCTTCTTATTTAATTTATTCGGCGGTGTTGACATTACGACGCAATATATAATGCTTTGTCGGTAAAGCAGACAAAAGTAGCCCAAAAGGTGACGAACATGTATTGAATGTGACTGTTCGTACAATATCCCACTATCAACTGTCTTGATACACAGGCCACTTATCCTTATCTGCGCATAAACTGCCATGTAAAGTCAAAGTCAAATAATTTATTTCAATTAGGCACAAAAAGGCACTTTTGAACGTCAAACTTTACAAAAAATAATAAAACTGATTCTAGTCGCCCATTCCAAAAGGTAGTTTTCGTATGGAGAAGAATGGGCAAGAATCAAATGGTGCGGCCCGTTATAGTTTTTTTTTTTTATATCTGATGTTATAATTTTGGTGTGCAATAAACCTTTTTTATTTATCTAAACAGATTTCGAGACAACAGAGGGTAAAGGCACCCCTCATCAGTGGGGAAAGGGCTCGGACCTGCCCATATACCCGACAACGCCGATGGAAATCCTTCTGCTAGCCATCCTCTGCACGATAAGCGTGGCCGTCATCGCATACATGATGGTGGTACTTTACCGGTAATTATATACCTAACTTATCTTTTCGCGGAGCGCATCGGACGATCTCCCACCCGCATACCGCACAATATAACTTATATAACATGCAAATATGAACTTTATTGAATGGACAGCAGACTTATCTTACCGTGCTTTGGGGCAACCCAAGGACGTCATTAATTTCTTACACAAAACAATAAAGGGCAGGCCAGAAAAAAAATGCTAGTTACATGGGAAATAACACATATTGTTTTTTTTTTTTTATATAACGAAAGTCTTTAACCCCCTGGCTTTTATTTGAGTTTGAAAGTAGGTACCAAAAATCATAATATGATTCGTTTAAAGACGCAAACATTTATTGCCCATGGTAGAAATGGACATGAGCATTGAGCTTTAGGTATAATAAAAGGTATGATAAGTATTAACAAAAATAAAGAGAAAAAGATTGAGGGAAATGTTTTTATTATACAATAACCGGTAGAAAATCCGTTCAGAAGCCCCCAGAATCTGTTTGATTCCGTCATACTCGATAACTCGACGGTTAAACGCCACAAGCAGACAGGGGGACAGAGGTGAGGTGATACTTTTCTTTGATAAGGGCGACAATGCCCTGTTTAACAATCATCTATCTCACTTCTGAGCCATGTTTACAAGCTGTTTTCATGAGTCATCACGAACCTTCTCGCGCGCAGGTTAGACGAACTCCAGCCCCCGAATAAGCCGGATTCCGTAAAGGCTTTAGCACCGTAGGTAGACTACATACATACGCTGCGGCAGGTTATACAGAAGATCGAAGAATATATGTATGACCTGCCTCTCTGCTTAGTGTTTGTGGACTACGAGAAAATCTTCGATTCGATCGAGACTTGGGCTGTACTGCAGTCTAATTAAAGGTGCCAGATTCACTATCGGTAAATCGAGGTGCTGCAGTCTCTATAAATGAAAACACTACTACTATGTCGGTCCGACTCCAGAACCAGACCTCGATACCTTTCCTTGTGCAGCGAGATGAGGTGAGACAGAGAGACGTTATCACTCCGAAACTGTCTTCAAGGTTTAGAGGATATCTTCAAAGTTCTGGACTAGAATGGGGTAGCCATCAACTTTGATGGCAACTACGTCACTGACCTTCGGTTTGCCGACGATATCGTAGTCATGGCTGAGACTATCTCAGCCATGACTACTATATCGGAGGACCTCAGTAAAACGCTCGATGACCTCAGTAGAGCTTCCGAAAGATAAGGTCTTCAAATGAACATGGACAAAACTAAGTTCATGTCAAATGCCCATTTAACACCCACCCTCATGAAGATCGGACACTAAACTCACTAAGTTGTTTACCTGGGACAAATTGGCTGTTAGGTAGGTCCAATTTCGAGAAAGAGGTCAATCATCGAATCCGACTCGGCTGGGCAGTGTTCGGGAAGCTACGCAACACCTCGTCTCACATACCGCAGTCGTGACCAGTGCGTGTTGCCAGTGATGACATATGGAGCTGAAACGTAGTCGCTGGCAATGGGTTGAAACTCAAATGGGTTGCCCAAAGGGCAATTGAGAGGGCTATGCTTGGAGTTTCCCTGACGACGTGATCGAATCAGAAATGAAGAGATAGGCAGGAGAACCACGGTAACCGACATAACCCGAAGAATTGCCATACTTATATGGCTGTGGGCAGCGCACATTGCTCGCAGAATAGATGGCCGATGGGGCCGAAAGGTTTTGAAGTGGCAACCGCGTACTGGAAGACGAAGCGTTGGGAGGCCTACCACGAGGTGGAGGTTCCGGTCTTCACCGGTCATGACTTGGTGAAGACCGCAGGAATGCACTGATTTCGAGTGTCATAGAACCGTTCGAAGTGGCAATGTTTTGGGGAGGCCTATGCCCAAAATTGAGGTGTTATTTCCCATAAGAAAACCGTTTTTTGGTCGGCACTTTATTTTTTGTGTACAAAATGTTTGTCCTTTAAAAATATATATTTTTGCCATCGAGAAGCTAAGAAGAGGACTTACCTTTTTCTCTGTGCTCTATCGCGTTCCGTCTTTGAGGATTGAATCTTATTTAAAGCCTGTCCAAAAAAAAACTACTTTGCTCATAATTACTATGAACACAGAGCCGAACTCCCAATGTTTTACAGATGCGTGTGTTCTCGCCACTATGCCGAATGGCGAGCGTCGTGGAGTGACGACGACGAGTACAGGAAGATCGTCGCGAAGCAACCCGCAGTACAGGTATAATGAAACATGTTTGGTTAAAAAATAAAATAAAACGTGCCGTACTGTCTATTAGGCAATGTTCCTAACGTATCCGGTGACTACAAGGGCTCCCGAAATGTACCACGTCATCTCGTCTCATAAAAGCTAACCTTCTGATGCTATTTTTTCCGCAAATAACTTTGAACTGCGCGAGAAAGCATTAACATATAGAGTCAATGTGCCAAAAAGCCGCTGCGTGCGTGCAAATGCTAAGTGCGAGCGAGATAGACGCAAAACAGAGCGGGTGGGAGCGATTAAGAACGTATGAGATCCCTCTTGTATTTTAAAGAAAGTGTGTAGTAGGTAAATACAGCACAGCGCAGTATAGTTTCATGTTAATTATGTGGTGACCATTAGGAAGTTCTGGAATGCAGCTTCTAAAATACTCAGAAAAGATTACGGTGACGCCAGAATGTCATCGATGACTTCAGTAGCAGATGACTAAACAGTTTGAACATCAAGTGTTGCCCAGTAAATATGTGGTTTAAAATAGTTATAACTTTTATACAACATGGTCTTATAAGTTATGGTTTTATTTTATTTTCGACGATAAAATCATATCCTGAGCTGAATAAAAACGTATTTATTAATTGAGTTTGTTTTGGGATGCTGTTTATAATCGCTTAAAGTTTGATTAAAATATCCATAGAGTTGTAATGTAGACTTCAACATTAACATTTATATATTACACAAAAACATTTATGTACAGTGTAAGGCGCGTTGGGTTTTGTGTAAAGTCAACCGCACGTAAGTGGTACAATTGAACTACGAAAACCAGTCTTACTGCTGCGGAATAAAGGTGCTGCCAATGTCAAATTGCTACCACCGCCAGAGATTTATCTTACTCAAGTAATCTGCAATATTATTACTTAGTTCGGCCAAAATGACTTAAACCATAATCTCATCACTTTAAACCCAGCCGGTCTATTCTGTAATAATATCACGGTGAAAACTTAGGTGAAGTGAGCTGTCACTCCACCTACTGCTAGGAACTGACAGCTCACTCCGAGCTAACTTCACCTAAGTTTTCACGGTGAGATGGTTACAGAATAGCACTACAGCCGATCTATTCTGTAAAAATCTCAGCGTGAAAACTTAGGTGAAGTGAGCGTGAAGTCAGCTGTCATTTCACCTGCTGCTAGGGACTGACAGGTCACTCCGAGCTCACTTCACCTAAGTTTTCACGGTGAGATGGTTACAGAATAGCACTGCAAATCGCAAATAAAGAAAAAAAGCAAATCGAATATGATATCAAACATGTAAACAAAGAAATCCAGGGGTAGTCAACATTTCCCTAATAATTCAAATTAAGTATTCTTTAATTTTATATTTATTGGAAGAACGGTAAAGTGGCGTATCTAAATTAAATATATGATAGCCTAAGGTAAGTCCTAATATTATAGGTAAGGTAAACGAAATGATTGAATAAAAGATTTTTATTTTTACAAGTTATTCACGTTTATTTGAAATTAGGATTTATACAGGGTGATTGGAAGATGGGTGCAAAGCTTTAAGGCGAAGATAGTACAGACAATTTAGAACCATTTAAGCCATGGTTGTCTTAGACAAATTCTTACCAATTTTTTTTTAAAATAAGGTTTAAGAAACGTATTGATACAAATTTTCTGAACTTTAAATGTCTGTTTAAAATGTCTAATGTTCACAGAAGCCTAAAAAATGTTTTGCTTGATTGCTTACACATTACTTTGATTAAATAAATAAAAAATGAACTCATAAAGCATTCAATTTGGCCATAATTATGCAGTTTACATAAAATTTTGGATATTTCCAACAAAAAAAAAAACTAATATTAGGTTTAAAAAATTGGTAAATTCAAAAGTCATTTATTCAAACTAGGCTGAGAATCAGCACTTTTCGAACGTCAAAGTTACATAAGACAGTCCCACAAAACGCCCACCCTTCACCACTTCCTAGTGCTTTCGCTGGGAAGAAGAAGTGGCGCAACAAACTCCCCAGCAGCACAGCTGTCTGTTCAGTTGTTAAACTAGGACCATCGAGGTAAAATAAAAAAAACAGTTAATTACTAATAACAATAACAAAACCATGATCAGCAAGATGACCAGTCACCACAAGCAGCACCCGTTCACGAGCTTAACGCAAAGATCAGCCATTACCCCCCTCGCCATATTTGAGGGAAGGAGGCAACCCGACCCCCGACGCTACCGCAAGCAGTGACATCTAAGGGAGCATGACGAACTTGCTGCCGGTTTTTCAGGAAAAAATAATAATTATCTGATCAATCGGTCAATTATCTGGTCGCTAGCTAACCACATATTGCAATACAACTCATGAAAATCATTCTAATGAGTAGATTATGTCAACAAAAAATTAATAAAATTAAAATAAATTGACTTATAAAGTCAAATAAAATGAACAATTTACCTAAGCTTATATAACCTGTCAGTAGGTAGGCTAATTCTGGAGAAAGAACATAAACATTGTCTTGAGCCAATCACAGCGACCAACTATTCTTATCATTTAAGTAGTCGTTGATAGAATAGTATGCCTTTGAACAAAGGTTGGATTTTACTTTAGTTTTAAACGCATTAAAAGGCAAATCTAGCAAAGAAGAGGGTAGCTTGTTGTAAAAGGTTATACCAAGCCCAACAAATGAGTTATGAACCTTATGAAGCCGGTGAAAGGGAGCTCGTAGTTTGTCCTTGTTTCTTGTGTTAACATTGTGATTATCACTGTTTCTAGTGTACAAGTGTATATTTTGCCTAATATATAGAATGTTGGCGATTATCATCTGCAAACAGTACAACTTCACAGATACCCTTTAAATAGAATGGCAAGTCATTGATATACACTAAAAACAAGAATGGACCCAGTATTGAGCCTTGAGGAACACCTAAGACTTCGTCTGAGACAACCATGGCTTAAATGGTTCCAAATGGTCTGTACTATCTTCGCTTCTTCGCTTTGCACCCATCTTCCAATCACCCTGTATAATATTAGGTAGGTAGGGAGGGTAGGGTTGGTAGGTTAGGTAGGGTAGGGTAGGTAGGTGCGCCGTAGATAAGTACGTAGTGCTACCTGTGTAAAGCCGAGGCGAACAGCTAGTGTGGTCTATAACTATCCCTCAAAATCAGTCTAATATATGTCCACAGTTTATACTTCCAAAATCATTACAATACCTTCTAAAAATGGGAGACATTTTTATGAGGTTTGGTTCGTTTTGGCAGAACTAAGCTCAATTATGGATATGTGTGGCGTTTTTTCAGTTGGTAATGGAAGCAGTGCCATTAGTGGTGGCGGGCCACAGTCAGGAGGTGGAGTGCTTGGTCACCGACGGCGAGAAGGTCGTCAGTTCCTGTCTTCAAGGCAACATAAAAGTATGGGACTCTCAGAACGGGGAGATCATCACGAACATTGACCGCGGCGCGTGAGTGTCTTCACATATCCTGTGGTGCTAAAATATCCACACAGTTGTCATTAAATATTATGGGTACCACAGAGCAGGGAATTGCCACGCCGCACAGTATGGTATTTTCATGATCTAGACGGACATTATAAATTATTGGTACTTGTCTGAACAGGCTTAACACTATTGTGTATTGACTGAAGACAAGTTATACTACAATGGACAAAGGTTTATTTACCCAGAAGTCGTGCCGAACAATAGATACAAGGGTCGGAACGGCCGCCTACCTGCGCTTCACTGACACGTACGCCTCGCGCTCGTGTCATTCGTCTGAGTTTGCTCGATGAATACGCTGTGTTTGTGTACGTTAATAGTGATTTTTTGTTGTTATTGTTTCCACGTGAATCTCAAGGTAAGTTTGCATACATATTTTCTTTAATTCGTGTATACATTTTATCGTTAGGTTCAAAAGAATAGATCAAGGTATTTATGGTAAAAAAAAAAGTTTTTTTAGTTTGTACTTGAGTTTTAGTTTATTATTCCGCATTATTCCGATCACGTATTATATTCTAATGAAAGAACCATCTTTAAGCTATACGTAACAAGTTTATTAGTTGGCGAAAGTTTGCGACACTCATACAATTATTTCTTATTATCAGAATGACTCCGCAAATATCGCGACGTTCGTTTTTCGATGTTTGGTTTGCAAACGCAAAACAAACGAGAATGGATGCCTTATTACATCATATTCTACAAGAACTTGGTGACCCACCCCTCAGTGATGACAATTTAAAGAGAATTAGAACAATAATAAGAAATAATTGCACAAAAATCGATGCAAAATGGTCGAAGTCGGGAAGGCACCGAGAACGCTTCTTTAAAGCGAACTCTTCGTGGTTAGAAGAGAATATTTCGCTTCCAAATATTGTCAGTGAACCTACCATGGATATTTCACTACCTGGAACGAGTAACCGACCCGGAAGACCACAAAAAGTCTTTGAACATTCAAGCGATAAAACAAAAAGGCGACGAATTCAACAGCTCCTTGACAAATCGAGCCAGGAAGAGTTATCGATGGCAACCGAGGTAAGCCTTCGACAAGCTGGAAAAAAAGATTCAGCTGCTATTGTAAGAGAACTTTGTCTCTTTTCACCTCAGAGAGGTACAAAAATTAAAAAAACGCGGAAGAGTTCTGCATGCAAAATCCATTACGGACTTTCAGAAGAACAAGCTCTCTCATTAATTATAGATGCAAATCTCTCGTCACATCAATATAATGTTATACGCCAGCAAATAAAAGAAGTGAATAAAAAACTATATCCACCTTATTATAAAGTTAAAGCGGCAAAACAAATGTGCTATCCTAGTGGTATTAATGTCACCGAAACGCACGCTGAAATTAAACTACAATCTTTAATGGATCACACGATTACACGACTATGCAAAGTACAAGAAGAGGTCTTGAAGACTATAACCGACTTGAGAAACCTGGATATAATTGTGAAATGGGGTTGTGATGGAGCGGAACAAACCAGGTACAAACAAAAATTTTCGGACGAACATTGCAGTGATGCCAGTTTATTCAGTATTTCGATGGTGCCTATCCAAATGTATGCAGTGAGTGACCAAGACATTAAAACAATTGTGTGGCAAAATCCTTCCACATCGTCTACTAGATATTGTAGACCCATTAAGTTTGTATTTGGAAAGGAAACCGTGGACTTAATTCTTACGGAAGTTGACAAAGTTAAGGAGCAGGTAACTACTATGTCGCCTACTAAAATTGTTGTAAACGACACAGAAGTCTTTGTAAAGCCAACATTGATATTCTGCATGATTGATGGCAAAATTTGTAATGCAGTAACTTCGTGCGCGTCCACACAAACCTGTTATTTATGTGGTGCAAAGCCTAGAGAAATGAACAACGAAAGGTTGATGTTAAAAAAGACGGTAAAAAGCGAGTTTCTCTCATTGGGCCTGTCCCCTCTGCATTCATGGATAAGATTTTTTGAATGCATCTTACACATATCTTATCGTCTTGATATAAAAACATGGCAGGCTCGGGGAGCAGATAATAAAAAAAAGTAGCTGAAAAAAAGAAAAACGTACAAGAGAAGTTTAGGCGCGAGTTGGGCTTATTGGTAGATATGCCTAAACAACAGACAGGCAATACAAATGACGGGAACACGGCTCGCAAGTTTTTCAGAAATGCTGAAATGTCAGCAGAAATAACAGGTGTTAATGTTGAGCTTATCAATCGCTTCCGTGTCATATTAGAATGTATAAATAGCGGGTTTCCGATAAATGTCGATAAATTTCATAAATACGCTAAGGAAACAAGGAAGCTATATATTAAAGAGTACTCATGGTACGCAATGCCTGTAAGCGTACATAAAATACTTTTTCATCCCACCATCTCGGAAAGAGTATTTTTAATCTTCAGTATCTGAGTGGAAAAGCCGTTTTTATTCTCTAGAGGATAAAGTAAATTGAATTTAGAACATCGTGTGCACTAAGTTTGTGAATTTAAAAAAACATTAAACCTATTTACTGCTACCTCTATGGTGCCGAATATATCATACAACTTTTTTTTAATTTGTTAAAAACTCAGACTCGGAACCTTCTTGGTGTTCTTTTTTCAATTTGCTTTGTACGCGGTTCTTTACGCGGCATTTTTTCACGTCATTGTTAAACCTTAGGTATATTAAAAACAAGAAACTTGAAAACAAGTGAAAAAACTAAAATGAGTGATTCTAGCGACGAGGAAGTTTGCTTGACGCCAACAGAATTGACTGAAACTGTTAATAATGCGCAAACGTTTTTTTTTTTGCATTTAGTCATTTCCTCGCTGAGGTGGAATGAAAAGTTACGTGTTGCACTCGAGTGCAAAGATTTTTCACCTCGTGCTCTTTTGATTCCCTCGCTAACGCTCAGGATTCTAATTTTGAATCACTCGCTGCGCTCGTGATTCAATTTTAGAATCCTTCGCTTGCTCGGTCATCAAAATTGAACACGCGGTTAAAAAGCAACTTTGCACTCTTGTATAACAAATAACTATTTCATCCCACCATCTCGGAAAGAGTATTTTTAATCTTCAGTATCTGAGTGGAAAAGCCGTTTTTATTCTCTAGAGGATAAAGTAAATTGAATTTAGAACATCGTGTGCACTAAGTTTGTGAATTAAAAAAAACATTAAACCTATTTACTGCTACCTCTATGGTGCCGAATATATCATACAACTTTTTTTTAATTTGTTAAAAACTCAGACTCGGAACCTTCTTGGTGTTCTTTTTTCAATTTGCTTTGTACGCGGTTCTTTACGCGGCATTTTTTCACGTCATTGTTAAACCTTAGGTATATTAAAAACAAGAAACTTGAAAACAAGTGAAAAAACTAAAATGAGTGATTCTGTAATACTTACCTGTCATAATGTAGTAATTAATACCTAAACTGAAATAAAAGTGTACCTATCTTGTGATTGTAAACGTTTTTTTTTTTTGCATTTAGTCATTTCCTCGCTGAGGTGGAATGAAAAGTTACGTGTTGCACTCGAGTGCAAAGATTTTTCACCTCGTGCTCTTTTGATTCCCTCGCTAACGCTCAGGATTCTAATTTTGAATCACTCGCTGCGCTCGTGATTCAATTTTAGAATCCTTCGCTTGCTCGGTCATCAAAATTGAACACGCGGTTAAAAAGCAACTTTGCACTCTTGTATAACAAATAACTATTTCACCTCAGCACCTCAAACAAGCAGGTTTTGCTGTCTAAAAACAGTGTGCAAAATTCAATTTTGCTGCGAGCGTGAGACAAAGTAACTTTTTAAATATTTTTTTTAAATGTCGATATCAGTGGTGGGTTACTCACAAAATTCTAAAGATTTGAATTTCACTTAGTTTTGTCACTTTCACTTCGATACGAAAAAGCGAGAGATAGAATCAATCGATTCGAAGTTCGATTTCAAAATTCCATAATTAATAGGCCCAAAAAAGAAACAAACAATAAAACGTTCGGATACATTTATACACTTTATATTGCAAATCATCTGATAAGGCTTTATTTAAAATCTGTTTTATTAAATTTTTTGGAACGAAGTTCTTCTCGTTTCTTCTTTAAATCGGCTTGCGGTAAGAGTGCACTGGCAGAAATCATCACGCGAAAAGGTGCTGCGACTGTCTTCTTCTAATTCAAAGAGAAAGAAAGACGGAGAGAGATAGAAAGTGTGAATTTGGTCAAAATGAAAATCCAAGATGGCGGTTGCGAAAATTTTCACATTTTTCGTCATGGGTATCGTTTCTATAGTTTTCAAGGTTGCTAAAGCCGATGGTGAAGTCAAAATAAAAATCCAAGATGGCGGCTGCGAAAATTTTCACATTTTTCGTCATGGGTATCGTTTCTATGGTTTTCAAGGTTGCTAAAGCCGATGGTGAAGTCGAAATAAAAATCTAAGATGGCGGCTGCGAAAATTTAATTTTTTTTCTTCATGGGTGTCGTTTCTGTGGTTTTCAAGGTTGCCTAAGCCGATAGTGAAGTCAAAATAAAAATCCAAGATGGCGACTGCGATTTTTTTTTATATTTTTCGACATGGGTGTCGTTTTCATAGTTTTCGAGGGTGCTAAAGCCGATAGTCAGATCAAAATATAAATTCAAGATGGTGGCTGCGAAAATATTCAAACTTTTCGTCATGGTTATCGTTTTCATAGTTTTTGAGGGTGCTTAAGTCGATAGTGAGGTCAAAATGAAAATTAGTTTATGTTTTAAATTAAATCATACGTGAGTAGGAACTTCGTGCCTGACAGGGGACCCCGATCACACTTTTTTTTTCAAAAAAAAAATTGGTATTTACCATTGAAAAAAAACTGGGGATTCGGATTTCTTTTTTCCTGAAAATTTCCACATAAATATGCTCACAGTACGATACCTAACAACGCCCTCACGGATCGGAAATGTTTTTTTTACATGTTGTATGTTCTCGCTGCTGAGGTGAAAAGTTGTATGTGTTACACGAGAGCAAAGTTATTTGCATCTCGTGTCTTTGAATCCCTCGCTGCGCTCAGGATTCTAACCTAGAATCCTTCGCTTACTCGGGATTCAAAATCAACACTCGCAGCAAAAAACAACTTTGCTCTCTTGTTGCACAAATAACTATTTCACCTCAGCACCTCAAACAAGCAGGTTTTGCTGTCAAAAAACAGTGAGCAAAATTCGATTTTGCTGCGAGCGTGAGACAAAGTAACTTTTTAATTATTTTTTTTAAATGCCGTGAACAGTGTTGGGTCTACTCACAAAATTCTAAAGATTTGAACTTCAATTAGTTTTGTCACTTTCACTTCGATATGAAAAAAGCGAGAGATAGAAACCAGTCGATTCGAAGTTCGATTTCAAAATTCCTCTAGTAGGCCCAAAAATGAAACAAACAATAAAACGTTCGGATTCACTTATGGATAAGGTTTTATTTAAATTCTGTTTTTTTTTTTTGGAACGAAGTTCTATTGGCGGCTTGCGGTAAGAGTGTATTGGCAGAAATCGTCACGGGAAAAGGCGTTTGCGACTGTCTTCTTCTGATTCAAAGAGAAAGAAAGACGGAGTGAGATAGTAAATGTGAATTTAGTCAAAATGCAAATCCAAGATGGCGGCTGCGAAAAATTTCAAATTTTTCTTCATGGGTATCGTTTCTATGGTTTTCAAGGTTGCTAAAGCCTATAGTGAAGTCAAAATGTAAATCCAAGATGGCGGCTGCAAAAAATTTCAACTCTTTCTTCATGGGTATCGTTTCTATGGTTTTCAAGGTTGCTAAAGCCAATAGTGAAATCAAAATGTAAATCTAAGATGGCGGCTGCTAAAATTTTCACATTTTTCTTCATGGGTATCGTTTCTATGGTTTTCAGGGTTGCTTAAGCCGATAGTGAAGTCAAAATAAAAATCCAAGATGGCGGCTGCGAAAATTTTCACATTTTCGTCATGGGTGTCGTTTTCATAGTTTTCGAGGGTACTAAAGCCGATAGTGAGGTCAAAATATAAATCCAAGATAGTGGCTGCGAAAATGTTCAAGTTTTATCATGGGTATCGTTTTCATAGTTTTGAGAGTGCTTAAGTCGATAGTGTGGTCAAAATGTAAATCCAAGATGGTGGCTGAAAAATACGAGGTGATGAAGATTATGTAAAAAAAAACCTTGTCCGATCCGAAAAAGGCATGTGGTACTGCAGTAACATTACAAAAGAGGATTTTTTTTTATTATTATTTATAGTAGTAAAAAAGTTATTGGTATTTAAAATTCACATTTTTTGTTCCAAAATTACCCTAAACCCAAATGTAAAATTTGGTAAAATTCACCATTGAAAAAAAATGTGGGGATTCTTTTTTCCTGAAAACATAATATACTCACAGTACGTTTCCTAACAACACCCTCACGGATCGGACAGGTTTTTTTTTACATGTTGTATGTTCTCGCTGCTGAGGTGAAAAGTTGTATGTGTTACACGAGAGAAAAGTTATTTGCATCTCGTGTCTTTGAATCCCTCGCAGCGCTCAGGATTCTAACCTAGAATCACTCGCTACGCTCGTGATTCAATTATAGAATCCTTCGCTTACTCGGGATTCAAAATCAACACTCGCAGCAAAAAACAACTTTGCTCTCTTGTTGCACAAATAACTATTCCACGGAAAAGATATCATTGCTGCATGTGTTCTTCCAATAGGACAACTTTCGGAAGAAGCACAAGAGGCTAGAAATAAGCACAATAGAAAATTTAGAGAACTCTTTACGAGAAAGTCGTCAAGAGTTAATACAAACACTGATTTACTAAATAGATTGCTTGTGTCATCAGATCCATTCATTGCAAGTTTAAGGGCTCCTCCAAAAACTAAACGGGGTCAAATTACTTCTGAAGTGCGCGAGCTTTTGTCATCTGACCACGGTGAATTAGGACGATATCTATCAGATTCCGAAGAATTTGATGAAGATTCTGACTGATAGGTACCTATCTAATTTATGTAATTCTGTCTGATTTGACATAATATGACATGAACCAAAGTCTGTACCTTTTTGAGAGAAATAAATCATTATTTTTATTTTATTTTTTATTTTAATTGTTTGTTTTTTTTTTTGTATTATTATGTTGAAATATAATATCTAAAACCTTCCCAATGTGTTTAAATTTTATTTAATACGTACTTGATTAATTGTTAGGGTATTCCATACACGTATTGAGTTAAATAATATTGTCAGTCTAGATCATGAAAATACCACACTGTGCGCCGCCGGCAGCGATGCCGGTACTAATAATAGTCGTGCCCGCGCAATTAGCGCTGAGCGCAAATTTGACTTTCACAGGCACTGTCAGAATTGCCAGTATTTAGTATGACGCATACTATGTGCGTTTGTTGTGCGGCGCCGACTTTCTAGACCTATCTATTTTGAGCAGCTGTCGCAGCATTGCAGCTAGTAGAACGCAAATGTAGTCCCCTTTTTTATCGTGGGTGGGAAATCATCAAATGACTTCACCGCTCTGGGTGGAGCGGGAAGGCCTGTCAGACTCTTGTTGACTAAATCAACGCCGCCGCAGGAGAATCCTGGCGGCTAGTGGCGTGAGGGCGCGAAATTTGCCTCTGCCTCACGCGTTCCGCCTCCTTCTTCGCGAGCTTTACTGCTTCGCAGAAGGAGGTGACGGCCTCCCATGCCCTGTCGCTCCGTACCACGGCCCGGACTAGGGCCGGACGCGAGAGATCACTGCCGCCCAAGCCGGGCAGACCTCCACCGTAAAAGACCCCTTTGGGGAACGAACAAAGACGGATCTATAAACATTAATTAGCTACCTACTAAGTTAGCTTAGCATAAGTACGTGCTAAGTCTTAGCATGTACATACTTAGGCTAAGCGTTATTCCTGTCACTGTCGCACAACTGTCAAACTACAAGTGCAAGATAGAGACGGGAACATGTCTGAGCTAAAGCACAAGCAAAGTAATGTTAATAATTTTCAGCCTAGGATCTGCTACGTGGCGTTGTTATTCTTTATCTGAAAACACTTATTTACTACACTAATACTTAAAACTACTTTAATATTTATTACTAATTTATTACTTACTTACCAATCATACTATCCATAAGTTGCTAACCCAAACTACTGAAAAAATGTGTTTACACCCATTATTATTTCTTTCAGCTTCTTCAAGCTGCAAAAAGACCTGTGTGAAAAGGTTTCAAAGAAAAGTAACTTAACATACGAGGCACGTGAAGGTACGGTCCTCATTTATAATTATTTCAGTCCCTATTGACACACACTCAATAGCAAATAAGACAAAGTTCAAATTTCATTGCAACAGATTTTTTTGTACTTGTTTATTATTAACTGTTAATCAAAAATAAAGTTTGAGTAATCTAAGATTGTATATTCAAGTATAATACCTACTTTCTGAATAGCCTGAATGGGATATTTTTGATGTGTGACATCTTTCCTGTCGCTTTCCTGGGGGCCAATTCTCGATTTTCGCCATTTATCTCGAGTTCGAGATCGTAAGTCTATCTCTATGTCTATTAAAAATATCTCTATCTCTACCAAAAAATGTCGAATTGAGCAGAATTCCGTATTCTCAGCCAAAATAGAAATAAATGTCACGAAAATGTCGAGTCGAGTGAAGATAATGTTACCATTATGAAGAATCGCACGTTCCGTTTTAGGTAGCTATGAGTTAATGAATGATTTTGTTTTAAAACGCTGACTAAACCTAATTATTTAAGTATAAAACGAAACGTTTAGTGTAAAAATAATCAGTTTGACAAATTGACAGTTGACTGCATAATTAATTTAGTTATTTTAGGGTGTGCAATTAGTATTTTTGGTGGGTAAGGTTAGTTTAGTGAACAGTTATACATGACTAATAAAATTATGAAGCAGACGATTATTTACCTTCGTTTTCAGGTCTATTTTCGTGGTATCCTGAATTACAGGAGCCAATAGATCTATTAGAACCCTTATTAAATCTTTATCTAATCTGAAGTTTTTAATGACTTCTGTTTCGCTCAAGTCGTAAATATCGACGGTGGGATAAGTGCGCTGTTGTCGCCGTGTATTGGCCAGTTGCTCGCCACTTTCCAACAACTCCGAGATAAAAATGCTAATAAACTCGTCCATCTTTCAGTGGTTTCAAGTCCAATCGCGGGTACACAAATTACAGAGTCTGTTATTTGCGCGAAGGTCGTCGTTTCAAGAAAACACATTGCACAAATCAAAGAGTATAAATCGAATTTCCAGTAGGTATGAGATGCCAAGCCGTATTTTATTAAAAAAATTAAAGAAAAGAAAACACAGTGTACAATCCAAAACTCAACGAATTCACTCAGAAATGACGTATCTCTACAATCGACATGACATCTCTACTGCTCAGAAGCACTCGACATGAACTCTAACGTTAGCCTTCGACAAATGTCGAATTCGACATCCCCACAATAGCAACTTTTAAAATTTGTCGAAAAAATGACGTCATTAGAAATTTTTGTCGAGTTCGACACCATCTCTAAAATCGAGAATTGGCCCCCTGCAATCTGTAGGAGTGATTTCGTAAAAAGGGACGAAGTGTGTAACAGATCAATGAGCGCGGATTTGACCAATGAGCTCGCGTGGTGCTAGAGTTGGCATTTTTCCAAGAGGTTGGTACTGTAGAGGTTTAATGGCTGGCAGTATGTATGACTGGCCGGCATCCTAACATTTAAATATAGAATTACTTTTGAATATTTAAATGTTAGAATGTCGGCCAATCATACATACTGCCAGCCAAGATGTCAGATGTTACACATCATACGCGACTACTGTGAGGCTCACTCGTTATTTATTTATTAAAGATGCTTTTATTTTGCTTTTAGTTAATCCCAGTCCCGAAACATCTCCGACGAGTGAGGTAAGTTAGTCGCGATTTCCTTATAAGATAGAAGTTAAGTAAGGAGTCTGCTAATTATACTGATGTAGCTCAAAGGACGAGTAACATCAATATAAATAGCTTAGTAAATAACAAGCACTGTCGTTATTTAGACTTTGTTATGGGTACCGGAAACGCCTACACTTCTATACCCCGGTACCCGGCATCAAATTCATGAGATAAATCGGGTGTAATCTGAGCCAATACGTGTGAAACCTGTCATACTCATCCATACAGTACTACGTCGCCGTCTACCTCCGTCAATTTGTAGAGATACACACATTGAAATGCTTAATCATAAACATTACAGCGTGCCTGTATTCCGTCATATTCCACATTTCCCCAGCTATGTATTGTGAAGTCCGGAAATCAATTGCTAAGCAAATTGTCTACCAACTTTAAATTGTACGTAAATTATTCCTTAGACCAGCGGTTCTCAAACTTTGTTTTCCCTTTTCGAAAACCTAATATTTGACGGAGCCTTAAAATAACCAATACCTGGTTTTATCTTTATTCTTCATTTATAATCATAATACTTGACATCAACATTTCTCAGGTTCGGCATCCATTCTATTGCGGTATTTTGTTTTTATAGCTGCATAGATTCCTGTTTCGCACAGTTTGTAACTCTGGTCTAAGTTCAAATAGCCTTTTTAAAGATTTACGCCGAGACAACCATCTCACTTCTTTAAGGAGCAGTAGTATTTTATGTTTGCTGCTATAATTTTCACACAATATTTAAAACAATCGGGATTGCAGTTCACAAATTTTACCGAAATTAGGTAATTATTTTTACCGCTTCCACATAAACTAATTTTAGATTTGACGGTATTTGCTGAATCGCTGTTTTTGCAGATGTTGCATAACTTGTTCCACTGGTTCCAAGTTTAATTATTTTTTTGTGACGTGGGGGCAGTATCCCCAATAAAAAGTAAAGCGCCTAGTTTTAGTTCCATTGTATCCTGTATAGACACGTGATTAAGCAAATGGCGCTAAATGTAAAATTAGATCTTGAGGAAACTGGGCTTCGCAAAGCCCCTGTGGGGGCTCGGTGAAAATAATAGTGACAATGAACCAGTATTTCCTCGGAGCACCCACAGAAGCTTTGCAGACCCTAGGGGCTCCGCGGGCCGCAATTTGAGTAACACTGCCTTAGACCATTTGGCCGCACAAAAACGTCTGTCTACTAAACTACGAACAAAAAAGTCTGTCATTTATGGTGGGGGATGAGGAAAGCAATGCTGCCAACTTACTGAAAAACAAGAAGTATCGATATTTTATATTTCTTCCTTTATCGATAGGTAGGCTTAAGGGAATAGTGTTCATAAACATAACAAAGTGCATTGGTAAAAGATTTTTCATTTGCCTATTTTTTCCCAACTATGTTTGTGTTGGCTTTCAATCTTACCGGCTGAAGCTGAATACTAGTATTTTACATAGAGCCTATCTGACCTCCAAAACCCAGTTACTGAGTAACACAATATCCTTTACGAGATCCAATAATGTTACAGCCTGTTGAGAATATTGGGTCACTCAGCCAGAGGCTTAATAATATGACTCATATAATACTATATATATACTCATATAAAACTCATACACACCTCTGCCCAACCCTTTGGGGGAATCAAGGCGTGATGTTATGTTATGTGCAGTAGCTGGATGTGACTCATATAAAAAAGCAAACGCGAAGCGAATTTATCATTTCATCATACTAAATGCAATGTTTTAGAACTGCTATGAAAATTTATTACACAAATAGACGCGGGAAATTATTGCATTTTATCACATTAATGCTCTGAATGCATAGGAATTATATTATATTACAAATACATGAATTTCTGCTTTTTCTCACCTCACATTTGTAGCTCTAGAGATTGATGTAATACGTCGACACTATCGATAGAGGGCGCGCCATGAAAGGAGGCCGGCAGAAAATTGTGGAACTACTTTTTTTTTAAATGCAATTTGATATAGACACTAGCGCCGCGTCAAAAGGACTTCAGTGGTGGCGCGGACTCTTAACATGATATTGATAAATATATATTTTAATTAATGGCTTCGCACGACACTGCATTGCATTGAACCTGTCTCGAGTAAGTATGTAGGTATATAGAATTTTACATAAGAATGCGGCGACGGATGAATTGTTCTTACAAACGTAATACCTAAATCATTTGCAATTTGGGCATATGTACAATTTACAAAAAATAAGTCGAATTTTCGAAGTATCCATCTTTCTTGTCTAAGCTGAATAAAAAAAACAACTGAAAGTCGATAATCGAATGTTGCACATTTTTTAAAAGAAGAACTTCATAGGTACAGTCACGAGCTTTAATTTGGGACCCATTTCCGTTAAATGTTGTTAGAACAATCATAATGCAATAAGGTCGAAACTTTGAAACTTTGCTTTAAGGTTGAAATGTTGAATGTCAAGTTAAGACATAAAATGTCTTATCTAATCGACCTATGAAATGATAACCTCGTTGCAAAAAGCTATCATTACGATTTTCTAATTACGAACATGTGTCGTGTCAGTGTCATTTAAGAAAATAGTTTAATGTGATATTTTCACAAAATATAATTTACCAATTAATAAAATGCTTGACCAAATAAGGCTCCAAATTATTGATTTGCACGAACAAGGAGGAGGCATTCACGAGATATCGCGACGAATAAATGTGACAAGAAACACAGTTCGCCGCTGGGTCCGACGCCACGGGAACGAGGAAAATATTATTGACTTACGACGAAACAACCATCACCCGCAAGTTATAACACAAGAGCAGAGCCGCTTGATGCAAAGGCAATACCTGATGAATGGATTTACGCCAACGAGGCATTTTGCGGAAGCGTTTGAAGTCCACCCTTCAACAGTTAGAAGGCATCTTAAAGCTATGGGACTGCATCACAGGCGGCCTGCAAAAAAAATTGCGTTGACGGATGCCCATAAAGCTGCTCGACTTATTTTCGCACGTCAGTATCTAAATTTTGATTGGACGACGACGGCTTTCATCGATGAAAAGACTTTTCAATCTTCCCAAACGGGCAGACTACATTTGTGGCGAATTGACAGGACGCGATACACGGAAGACCACGTCATAGCTAACAACGCGTCTGGTCGCATTACAGTTAACATGTCTGGCTGGATTAGTTCAGTCGGCATTGGAGAACTAATAAATTTACCACCCAGGGCCACTGCTCAAGATTATGTCGATTTATTAGACGAGAGTGTCCTTCCAACATTGCAACTATATTATCCACAAGAAGATGTTGCTCCAATAAACTTTGTTCAAGATAACGCAACAATTCATACGGCAAGAATCGTTAGAACTTAGTTCGACAATAATAGAGCAAATTTAAATCGTATTCCGTGGCCTGCAAAGTGTGCCGATTTAAATCCTATAGAAAATTTATGGTGCTTAATGGTTCAAAAATGGTCAAATAGAAACGAAAGAACTAGAGAAGCACTTATGGATCACTGCCTCACAGTCTGGGAAAGATTAAGGGGTACTGACATATGCGACAAATTGATTGGATCCATGCGTAACCGGCTCCAGGCTGTGATTGACAATGAAGGTGGATATACGCGGTTTTGAATATTTATGATAAAAAAAATACTGGAGAGTTTTAAATTAATTTAGTCGTAGCCTTCGGTGATAAGTGTTTATTTTGTGCACCGCTAACCATGCTTTCTATATAATTGTGTTAAGATTGAGGTTTGTGTCATAAATGTCTTAATAAATATAAATAATAAATAACTTTGTTTTTCTAAAGATTTTATTAATCAATATTTTAGCTGAAATCTTCTAAGCCCCCATAATAATAAACGGCCTTTAAACCTATTTTATTTTAAATATGTTGTTTTGGTCCGTCACTTTGATATTTATGTTTGAGTAAGAGACAAAACTTTTTAACTAATATAGGTTTGAAGAATAAGCGGGTTAGTTGACTAGCTATCATATATTGACAATATAATTTTGTTCTTTTTTATTTGTTTCTTTTTTCTTATGGGACCACAGGACCAAAAAGTAATTATTACTCGGAAATCGGTAATGATCGTTTGCCCTCGCTCCAGTTGACGTTAGCCCCTAGAAACGTAAAGTTGTCGATGGTAAACATTATGACGTTTATTGTTTGTGCAGTGACAGCGTTAACATAATAGCTCTAAATGGCGAAAGTTTGCTACACGATATTCAACCTTAGGTGGGTCCCAAATTAAAGCTCGTGACTGTACCATGTGAAAAAAGTTTCACTCAAAAATCTCAAACCATGAAGGTTCTATGTCAATTCGAAGTACCTATTACAATAAAACGGCAATTTCATACTTTAACCCCCATTATTTGACATCTATTTGCGACGTTGCCAACTTCTAAGATGAGCCCTCTTAACCTAAACATACATAAAGCAAGTATTTATATCGTCACACATTTTAATAGTATTGTCTCGGTCCTTCATACTGAAAATCGTATCAATCGTTTCATTCCGGATATGTGAGCTCATTCTTCTCAGTATGGACACTTTTTTAAACGACCTAAGTACGGTGAAGGCAAATCTAACCATTTAAATATTTGACCAGAACGTGCACAGACTCCGCAAAGGGTTGAGCAGTTACCTGAGCGGGCTGCGATTCCGGGCGGTGCGCCCGCGTGATTCACCGCGCCATCTCTCTACCGCCGAAACCACCAAATATGATTTCGCAAAAAATTACAGGTAATCTTTACACTAGCACTAACGTTTAATCTGTTTCTGCCGCTTTTATAACGTTCAAAAATGATATTTGGACAAACTTTTACATAGTACTCTAGAATATGAACAACGACCAACATTGAAATATGAAAAAAACCACTTTATTTCGCACTATTTGAATTGTTTCAGAGAATTTACCTAATGGTGTTACCACTCTGAACTGATCGACATTGGTCGATAGAAATTGAGATTATTCGACTTTTTTTTTACTAGGCGATCCAATGGTCCGCGTGTTCCAATGACTTGTGCCTTTACCCAGAACAAAATGTGGATTGCGTTTATACATATTATTCCTTCGGCTAACTGCCCATTATGTTAGTTAGTTATAGAAAAAAAGTTATCCGGCGACACGATGCTTTGTTTAGGGAATTCTTGTTATAAAAAAATAGGCGGTGTATAGTGCCGCTAGCGGCACTCTATCCCTATCGGATAAATTGCTGGTAGCGGCATAATAGTGGCGCAGCCTCGGCCCGGCTAAATTGCCGTAAGCATTGCATTGTCACTGAGTCACTTGTTATTTAACGAGGCAGCGCTACTATTATGCCGCAAATAGCGGCACTTTATACACTTCCTAAGAAATATAAAAACTCCCAAAATAACTGAGAATTATGATATTTCAGAAACTTATACTGCGGCGATCAACAAGACGTTTTATATAATTGTTACGAGGCAAAGGAAAATGTGGATACTAGTAATTTAAATATAAGTAATCAAGATATAATGAACAAAAGTGTGACGAATAGTGATAGTTGTGATGAAGACATATTCGTATTTAATTCAAGTGAAAATTCTGTAAATAGTGTACCTATTAAGTGTAATGATAAGTTGACAATAAGTGACAATGGGCCCTCAGTTGAGCAGGACAGTAGGGAAGACATAGTGAGTAATTTAGACTGGAGGGGGAAGGCGATCAAAGAATCTCCTGTGTGGTGTATGGACTTTTGTAACGATCTTATTATATTGGGTTGTGCTGACGGACGACTCGAGTTTTGGGAAGCCAGCTCTGGGAAGCTCATGGTAAAGTATTACTTTTTTTTAACACTTGCTTCTGTCCGCGACACTTCGTCCGCGAGCCTATAACCTTCCCCAAGAATTGGGCTATCCAATGCAAATATAATGTTTCAAATCCGACTGATACTACAACATCCAAACTTACAAACAAACAAATTTTACCTCTTTTACTTAATATTATTATTAAATATAGATATACCTTAGACTGATATTGACATAGACAAACTATTCCTGCGAAGATATTGTTAGGGACTATGTGCACCGTTTTGTCCATTTGTGCGATGATTAATGCATTACAATCTCACGGCTAGAATGAGTCTCATTTTCTTGCTTACTTAGCTTGAGTGAAGTCAAAGTTCGCTCTATAGATCTCAGCTGCTACGAACGTTGTCGTATATTAAACAACCTCTTCGACGCGACGACAGATAGCAGCGGGACATGCTGACATAGGAGCATTTTTGACCTCGTATCTAACAGTTCCTAAGTTTCATATCTCATAAGGAAAAAACGGAACCCATAAAGGATCATTTTGCTGTCCGTCCAGATGAAATTAATATCAAATAAGTACTATGGACTGCGGTCCCCTGGACTGGTGAAAAATTCAAACTTCTAAGTCATCGCAATTAAGAGATACGGTCAATTATGATAATGATTATCTCACTTTCCAAAACCCTACAAACCTAGCAGCATGTAATTTGGCAAGAAGCAAGGTCTCGAAGTACAAGTAAATGAAAAATCCGATAGGTAATTGATAATAATTTGTAGTTATTAATAACATTATTTTATTCGATTACAAATTACTTTTGCAACTAGAGCATCGACCAATCGACCATGATGTACAACGATGTATGGGAGAACTTGCTTTTTTTCAACTGCAAAGTTAAGTTTGCCTTTGAATCTCGAGTAAGAAATTCATAGGCCGTCTCACTTGAGTGAAATCGCGGGCTGCCGTACAAAGCACCCTTCGGGTGCGAGTTCTACTCGCAGTTGTCCGGTATGTTTTTCCTGTTCGAATTGCAAATAAGTAATATTTATTTCTTTTTTCTATTTTTATTAAAAACGGTGCTTTGGATACCAGCCCGAGTAGCATGACATAAAACGGGTTTTGCTTTTGTCGACGGAAAAATAGACAAAATGACAGATTGTGATTGTTTATTTGTCATTTTGTCTATTCTTCTGTCGACAAAACCCGTTTCTATTGTGGTCATGCTAAGCGTGCACATAGATGGTGAATTTGTAGTGTACAGTGCTACAAGATTATTTTTGCGCGTGGCCAAAATCGGAACGAATGCCGCCATCTTGTTTTCTGAATTCATTTCAATTTCAAGTGACTTAATACAAAACTAAGTATTGCACTAATTTAATGTTTACTAACGGCGCCCCTCGGTCAACGTCATTCTTTTTTTTTGTCTAGGGCATCTCGTAGCTGACCTCTGAGGTCATGACTACTTAACCGGGCTTGCCTGTGGCTGCCCTAAGCTACTACACTCAAAGCCTCCAGCCAGGGGCAAAGATTTTTGTAGCAGTGTATGTGCTTTATGTTGTGCAGTGCGTGTGGTGGAGCGCGGAGGCGCGAGGCGGGCGCGGCGCGACTCACGTGCGCGCGTTGGCGGGCGCTCGACGCGTGTGCGTGGCGTCGCTGGCGGGACACCTCACGCTACTGCGCCTCGACGCCTACAACGCCGCGTCGGGCGCGCACGTCGACTGGCAGTTCAGCACGGCGCATCGACGCAGTCAGTGCTCTCCTCACTTTTAAACTGCGCTTACAATTTAAATTACTTTAATGATTCTCCCGCCCCTATCCCAATATATTTGAGGTCGGCGCAACATGTTTTTTTTTCATACTTTTACTAACAATTCGGTAGTCGCTCCTTTTCTTGCCATATCATCTTTCACACTGTCCATCCCAACGTTTCTTATAGGTAGTTATTTGAATGCCTTTGCATAAAGTTTAGTTTGCACTATTCTGGACCCACATGGACTAGCGGGCGCCGCAGCACCGCACAGCCGAGGTTTTAGATAGTAAACCGATCGACCAAGATTGATCGAAAATATTGCAATCTCGTTGCAGCTTTATAAATTGAACTAGATTTTTTACTATTTCAAAAAACTACTAAGTACTACTTTATTAACTGACTAAACTTTACTTAATACCGAATAGTATAGTTGAACCTTAAATTAAGTTTAATCACCTTTACCAGCATAGCTGTTATCCTGCATGCTTTTCGTACCACAGTAACTGTATAATGTTATGTTCAGCGCACAAGCGCACGGGCTCCGCCGGCTCGCTGCGAGCAGCGCACGCACCGGACGCCGACGCCACGCGTGCCAGAATGAGCTTCTCCTATGAGACTGATTACAGCGACGGAGAAGGTAAGCTCTTGGGCACCTGTCCCACCGCCAACGAGGAGGAAACTAGCTATGGACTATTTACAAAAAGTCTAAGCAAGATGTACCTACAGTTTAGACCTTGAACGATTTTTACAATTTAATATATTTATATTTCTTTTATAAACATATATAAACTTTTTGTGCATTAGTGACTAAAGCAACAAAACATTCATTTGATCACAATAATTAACTAAATGTGTCCCGTAACATACGTAGTACAAAATAAAGTTAAAACGAAATGAAACCTTTCCATGTTTTACAAAATTAAACTTTTTTTTTTTTTTGTTAATTCTATACAAACTTAGCTGCGTCTGTTGATTAAAACTTGTCGGCAACAATTGTTCATTGAATTTATAAGTTTGTTTATCCGATCCTGCGGCAATCGCTCCCAATGGAATTTTAACAAGTCTTTCTGTTGTTGTATTGTCGACACTCCGTCCAGGTTCTCTAGAACACGGCTCTTGTCCCATGCGTGCTCGATGGGATTGAGGTCTGGCGATTGTGCAAGCCACGGCAATACCCGGATGTTTTCTATTGCCAAGTACTCTCAGGTCTAAATCCAAACCGGGACTCATCGCAAAATATTTTTTTATCCCATTGTTCCTGGGTCCATGTCAAGTGTTCCCTACACCATTCGTTACGACGGGCGCGATTCCCATGGCGTATAGGTGGGCACCTAATTGGGTGTCGTGCTCGTAGGCCGTATTCATGCAGCCTATTTCTCATAGTTTGGTGGCTACAATACCGCTTGAGAATTGTAGCTTTAAACCTATCTCCCGGGCGCTTAACAGCGGCTAACGTCTTGCAGTCAGTTGTATGTATCGGTCCTGTCGAGCAGTTGTACTCCTCCCACGTCCTGGGTGCTGCTCAGCAGGATCTCCTGTATGTTAATACAGGGGGTAACGCTGCCAAACACGACAAATCACGCTCCTATTGACACCAAAACGCCGAGATACCTGGGACTGATTTCTTCCCGCTTGTAGCATTCCTACAGCTGTCTGAATTTCACCAGCAGTCAAATGGCGTCGCTCCATGACATTTGACTCACCACTCAATTTTTTAAATAAAAGTGAGATAAATACCAAATTTATTAAGCAACGAAAACATATGAAATCGAGAAAAAAAAATGTTTTTTTTTTTAAATTATAATGAGTTTCTGTTAATTTTGCGTGTTGCTTTCGCTAATCGCTGGCAGTGGGATAGGTGCCTTACAATTATTGCATAGTTTGCGAGTCGATTAGTTGAAGTCTCAAGAAATCGTTTTTATATCAAGCGAGGATTTGGTTCACTACACTAAATATTTTTGCAACTGCCCTAGCGGTGTAGTTATTAGTAAATATTTGTTAAAAGACCAAATTGGCCTTTTCAGTAATTTTGTCAGTAGTTTTTGATGTGTGACATCTTTCCTCTCGCTTTCCTGCAATCTGTGGGAGTGATTTTGTGAAAAGGGACGGAAGTGTGTAACAGGAAGCCGGAGAAGCGCGCGCTATATGATTTGACCAATGAGCGCGCACGATGCTAGAATTGACTGTCAGATGATACCTACCCATTTTCCGAGAGGTTGGTACTATCAGCCAAGATGTCAGTTGTTACACATCATAATAATTATGTGTTACGCTCGCTCGTTTTTTATTTATTTTGGCCCACCTGATGTTAAGTGGTTAGCACCAACCATGGGCATCTGCAATTCCATATCAAATACACACATCAATAAAAGTTTACGATCAGTTTGAAAAATCGTTTCTTTTAATTACGTTTTTTTTTTTTTGTTTTTATATTTGCTTCTCCTTTTTAGATTCTTTACTTAAAAATATAGCTTTAGAAAATAAAACAAAAATAAATTTAATTGTTTTTCCATATATAAAGAAATTCAATCCAAGCTTACGCTCATTCAGAAATCTGACTTAGTCAATTTTAACGGATTTATAATATTTCTTTGAGGAAAGTTGTTATTGATAAAATTCCAAGAGGATTATCAGAAGTTTTAAGAGCAAGAATTGTAACTTTTAGGGAAGAAGGATATTCCTCAGTTGCTGTATTCTAATCCTGTGTGGTGGTCACGTTGCAGAGGTACCACGGCATGGATAATTTAGTTGACCGACCCCGCAGTGGTCGCCAAACTGTTCTGACTGCAGCTGCTCAGAAGCGCTATAACAGATTGCTTGCAGCCCGTGACCCAACAATCAACGTTACTACAATAAAAGCAGAAGTGCGGGCTGCCTCTGGACTTGAAGTTAGCACTCAGACCATTCGGAATTGCTTAAACCAGGTGGACTACGAGCACGGAGGTCTTGGCGAGCACCTCTGAATTCACGGCAGCGTCAGCGACGGAGATTGCAGTGGGCTAGTCTCCGGCAAAATGAAGACGATGAGTAGGAAAACATTTGGCAAAACTGTCTCTTCGTTGACGAATTGCGAATCAGTACTCATCCAGATAACCGACGTGTCCGTGTCTGGAGAAGACCTGGAGACTCTGAAAGGCAAAGAACTGCCACTGGAACCATTCAGAAAGGCGGGAATTCGGTGTCCTTTTGGGGTGGAATTATGATTGTAGTTAGGATGCATTTGATCCCGTATTGAGGCTCCATGACGGCATATAGGTACAAAACAGTCGATATTGATGGATTGTCAGACCTTCCGAGTAAACCATGGGCACCAATTCGTACTGGTCGATGATAATGCGCCCGCACATCGAGCTCAACGAGTCAATGCTGCTCTCCGAGAATACGACATCACAAGGTTAGACTGGCCTGCCGGCTCGCCTGACCTAAACCCAATAGAGCACGCGTGGGATGCTCTTAAGCGAGCTTTTTGGAACCGTGAGTCACCTCCTCAAACAGTGCCAGAGATCAGGGAAGCCGCTATTAAAGAATGGGACATGTTACCGCAAGAATTGCTGGATAACTTGATCCTCAGCATGCCCAGAAGGATCTCCGCATGTGTGCGAGCCAGCGGAGGAGTTATATTGTATTAAATAATAAATTGTTGTATAAGTTTGGTTAAACGATCTTTTTCTTTCCATCAAATTTCTGTTACAAATCAAATCAATCAAATTTTTCTTATTTATAATAAAAAAAACATTTTATTTTTTAATTTCAAACAGTGTATTTCTATTCAAAACAAGATATAACGTAACCACATTTTCTTGAATAAGTTAAATTTTAAAAATATATCGGCTTTTGCTAATGATCACTGATCAGAAACTTTTTTTGATGTGTGTAGATGTAGGTATTGCCATCCCAGAAACGGAGCTGAAGTGTCTCATGTGTCAGTAATAGACTAGTTGACAGTTTTTGAGAAACCAATTAGTAATGGTCCTTGTTTTATTGCTTTGGTATATTTACCTCAAAATATGAATATTCTAGCAAAATTTCTTTTTTTATGTAAATTTATTTTGTTTGTCAAAAGTTCATAACGGGTCATTCTGTCATGGCATACGTGACTTCAATACTAATAATCAATCAAATCTGCGAGTTTCTTTGACAGTGTTGCTTGCCCACAAAATTTGTTCATTACTTCTGTCGGAATATTATAATATTTGGTAGTCTCAAAAAATTGGCAGTTTTTTTTAAAGTTGGCAGTGATAGCCTTGTGGTGTGACTATCGGACTGCCAAGTCATAGATCTCGAGTTCGATCCCAAGGCACGCACCTCTGACTTTTCGGATTCATGTGCGTATTGTATAATTATCACTTGCTTCAAAAACGGTGAAGGAAAACATTCTGAGGAAACCGGCATGTGAAGCCATGTCAGAGGCCCATGGGCGGCTTTAAAACTCTGACACCAGGTTAGTCACTAACCACACGAAAAGAAGAAGAATATTTAAAAAGTAATATTCAAAGCCATGCCTTTCGTACGTCTATTGTAAATGCAAAATAAACCTTATTTCGGACTCATAAAGTTTGTTTTTACAATTTGAAACACAGCCGCCTGTAAGAATTGACTTTGACGTATTACGCTCTGATTCTCGTTTAATGTCACGTGGCCAATGGTTTGATTTTTGATATTTTTTGGTCACGAACATTGTACAATACAAAATTCGGTATTTTTTTTACTTTCAACTAGCCTCTTACATCTGCACCCATACCTTTCAAAGCGGCACACAGCAACGCTGTTTGCGTCAGTTATAGGTATAGTATAACAAGTGCCGGCTAACAATAGTGATGGTTATAGAGGTGGTGTGCGTGAGGATAGCGCAGTGTCGACCGCATCAGCAGCCCATAACTGAGATGCAATCCGAAGGTGGCCGCATCGTCACCGGCGCTCAGGACCACGTGCTCAAGGTACTTTCAATATCACTTATCATATTGTCCTTCACTGGGGATTTCTCCTGTACCTTATTGTAGTTACTTTTAGAAAACCAAAACTCGCTTGTACCGTCAGGGAAATGAATTTTCTTACGACGGACATAAAATTAAAGTTGTGATTTGCTAGGTACGGACAATTTAAGTTTGTAGTCAAATTTGCTAAACGCTAGCGGGAGTCTGGCATTGTCTCGTTGTTGTCTCTTTTTCCGATATTCTTCTTCACTACACGTTAATAAGTCGTCGTCCTTGTTACGCCGAAATAATGCATCTATACTTCTATATTAATATTATAAAGACGTCAAAGTTTGTTTGTTTGTACGTGGCTACCAGTCAGATCTGAAAAAATCTTTTGCATTGGATCGCCCAATTCTTGAGGAAGGATACAGGCTCGCTACGACCCTAATGAGCTAAAAAAGTCAAAAAGAACGCTAATCGAAAACAAAGGATGACTCTACTTGAGTTAACTATTACTAAATATAATATAGTACATACATAGTCGCATTACAGGTATTTAGTACTTACATCTTAAGATAAAAAAAACATTACAAAAACGCGTACGCAGAACGCAGGTCACATTTTCGACTCATCTCAAAATTCCGACGACACCAGCGCAATAAGCCGTCGTGTCAGAATACAGTATTAATCGTAGTATGGATCAAAATTAAATCTACTTCGGGCGCACTTCGGTGGGAATCGGGGGTTCCGAATAACCGCTCGTTACGGTGGCAGGTAAGCAGTTCTCGAGCGAGTTATTACCGGGAAAGAAAGATAATCTAGAATATATTTGTAATATACTGTTTTTCAGAAATAAAACTTTAACCGATAATACCTATTATAGTTTTATTTCTATAAAAATTGATAATTTTGTTTGTGTAGAGTACTTGATCATAGATGGCGTTAAATTAAGAAAAGTGAATGACTAAAATTTTTGAGGTAATTTTTTATGTTACCTTGAGTAGATGAGAACTGAACAAATTTTTTAAATTTTTGATCGGTTTCCCTCTAAAGGAATTAGTAGCTGCGCTTTTGTATTATTTTTTGGATGAGAGAAAACACTTACAGTACATTTTTTTATTTATTTATTGGAACTGAAGAGTTGGTGTTCACACGAGTTATTATACCATACTTACCCCCGAATACTGAAACGTCACTCAAAATTTAAGTAGCACTTATATTTAACAGATACTCAAAAGTGACGTTTGACAATACGAAATCTAAAGTTTAGGAGCTGCTCAAATGTTAAGCAGCACTTAAATTTTGAGTGACGTTTCAGTATTCGGGGGTTATACAGCGATTAAGATCTCATCCGATTTGGTGCAGTTTTGATCTTAGTAAATTTTTGAAATTTTATGTAGAATTTTCGATAGGTATGTGATTTATCAAATCTTTGACTTGGATAAATGAAGTTGCCGATCGATTTACTTATACTATCGTTAGTTTATAGCGTGCTAATGACTTTTATGATGAGAATACCTTAAAAACGATTTCGTTTTTTTTATTTTATATTTTGCATTCCTAGAACTAAGTAATTCAAAATTCAAAAGTCATTTATTCAAATTAGGCTGAGAATCAGCACTTTTCGAACGTCAAAGTTACATAAGACAGTCCCACAAAACGCCCACCCTTCACCACTTCCTAGTGCTTTCGCTGGGAAGAAGAAGTGGCGCAACAAACTCCCCAGCAGCACAGCTGTCTGTTCAATTAGGAAAAATAAAATGATTCTATACAATAAGTACTTATGCAAAATAATTTACATAACACAACACAAAACATTAAATTATTAGCCAAATGACAGCTAGCACACGCCAATATACCAACCAAAAAACATCGAGATCTATACTCAAGCAGAAATAAAAATAACTAAATGTAAAGAATATCTAAAAAAGAAAATAAAGCCTCCAGGCATAAAGGGCGTGCCCGCTTACATATAGCTGTAACTAGAGTTATAATTGATAAACTAGGACCATCGAGGTAAAATAAATAAACAGTTAATTACTAATAACAATAACAAAACCATGATCAGCAAGACGACCAGTCACCACAAGCAGCACCCGTTCACGAGCTTAACGCAAAGATCAGCCATTACCCCCCTCGCCATATTTGAGGGAAGGAGGCATCCCGACCCCCGACGCTACCGCAAGCAGTGACATCTAAGGGAGCATGACGAACTTGCTGCCAGTTTTTCAGGAAAAAAATAAAATATGATCAGTTTGTCGAGGTCGCTAGCTAACCACATATTGCAATACAACTCATGAAAATCATTCTAATGAGTAGATAATGTCAACAAAAAATTAATAAACTTAAAATAAATTGACATATAAAGTCAAATAAAATGAACGATTTACCTAAGCTTATATAACCTGTCAGTAGGTAGGCTAATTCATTGGTTAATCATAATTAGATACTTAAGTATTACATGAGCATTACCAGTTAAACTCTAGCGGAGGCAAATGGGGCCCTAGTCACAATAAAATTATATTGTCTGTACTATATATACCTAATTAGAGAATAGCGAACGTTAATGAGGGTAGTTGTTGAAAAAATATTTATTACATTCTATTTCTTATTATTTTATGTTGGAAGGTGTTAGTTCCAATTTGGTAATGTTCATGTTTGTGGCAAACAACAGTTGTTTTTCACAGACTAGTGTTATTTGAAGTTATTGAGAATAATGTTCATTAGTCAAAAAAAATAAAGTAGGAATTGAATCATTTCTGTCGGACCTATGTGGGTTCGTTGAGGAACAAATGGATCTCGTATTATCGCACGAGACGTTACATTCATAAAAAAGTATGAGACATGGCTGCAACATAACATAAAATGGCCTGAGGTCATGAGGGAAAAGATGACCCATTCTTTAGTATAAGTAGAGCAACAAGAATGTAGATATAATTATAAACTGGTCTGGGAGCATCCCGAAGAGGCTACAAAGATAAAGGAATTGTTAAAGCCAAAAAAAACAGTGCCTATATATTCCGCCGATAAAGCTTTAGTTAGGTTTTTTGACCTCATTGAAGCTTTCGAAGTGGTATATATATAACATCTTGTGCAAAAAAAGAGGAAATAACTACATTTTTATACTGCCATCCTTGAGGCGAAGAATGCTATCACAAGATACCATAGACATCACGGAAAGAAAGGTAAAAGTAAAGCTCCAAGCAATATTGGACAATACTGTAGCTAAGCTTGGAAAATTCCGTGTTGAATCTTCGCTGGATGGCAAAGAATTGACACTAATATGCAAGTGGGACTTAGATGGTGCTTCAGGGCAAAGTTTTTATAGGCAAACTATGGCAGGTGAAGACGATTCTAGTATTTTTATGTATTCTTTTGTGCCTCTGCGCTTAGTTTGTGGGGAAGAAAAGGTATGGTGATCCAAAACCATCTTCCACAATGACCAAACTAGATTAACCAAAGTAAAATTACTATGTGCAAAGCGGCCCTCAAATGTGAATTCCATAAATGCTCATGTCATTAGTATCACAACCACAGTGATTAACAAATGAGATACTTTAGACTTTGGAATGCGGCAAAAAAAAAGTATTTAATTAATATCATTAATAATTATTCTCATAATAAAATTTATATTATGTATACATATTTTAATTTGTAATATTCACAATGTTAACGCTAGAAATAAGGACAAACTACGTGCTACCTTTCACCGGCTTCATAAGGTTCATAATTAATTTGTTGGCCTTGGTATAACTTTTTATAACAAGCTGTAGATAGTGCAATCCATGACGACGCGCCCCACTCCGCTCCGCTCCGTACTAAAGTTCAGCTTACAGTACAGTAATCGCGGAGTGGGGCGCGTCGTCGTGGATTGCACTATCTGTACCCCCTTCTTTGCTAGATTAGCCTTTTGATGCGTTTAAAACTAAAGTAAAATCCAACCTTAGTTCAAAGGTAAGTAGTCGTTGATACTATTCTATCAACTACTACTTATACTTCATAGAAGATAGCACTGCGACAGCTTTCAGTAAAATCACCGTCTATGAAGTCCTGAATTTCATAATAGTACAGACAGTAACTGTCAATGTCATACTTTATGGGCATGCCGACCTAATGAATGAATTCCTACCCTAGGAATGTCAGTTTGACATAATATATGTCGCAGAAATCAAGCTATCTTATAGGTATTATACAGGGTGTTTGGCAGAACGTTGAACATACGAAAATGGTGGATAGATTGGGTCATCTGCTACTTACTCAGCCCTAATTTAATTGGCCCTGGACCCCAGGATATTAAAAAACATTTTTTTTTGCTTTCTTCTAGTTTCACCACTTTCTTAACTTTAGAGTGTATTTTTTATCACAAATGGATAAAACAGGCATTTTTTTTTATCGTTAATGTTGGTAGATTCTTATAAAACTATTGCTTTATTCAGATGTTAGCTAGAAAAAAAGTTATAAGTCCTCAAACTTACAGAAATATGTAAAAAAATACTTGAAACTAAATTTCAACATGCATTTAAAAAAAAAAAATGGGTTGAGTAAGTAGCAGATGACCCCACCTATCCACCATTTTCGTATGTTCAACGTTCTGCCAAACACCCTGTATAAATGATAAGGATACTCGTAGTTGGTCTCTGTAATTAACTCAAGACAATGTTTAAATGTTCTTTCTCCAGAATCAGCTTACCTACTGACAGGTTATATGAGTTTATATTTTTGTTTATAATTTTACTTTTTATGTCAATTTATTATAATTTATTGTTGACATAATCTACTCATTATAATGTTTTTTTTTGTCCTAGTTTATCAATTATAACTTCCAATTACAGCTATACAGGTTGGCACATTTAGATCGGTCAGTATGGGAAAGTCTGAAACTATAAGACATACAAAGATCTCTTCATAGGAACCATGTCATCGATTATAGTAACAAGAAAAACTGCATTCATACATTTAAAAAAACTTGTACTCAGCTCGGGAATCGCACCCGGACGTTTTGAGTAATAAAACTAACACTATTTCTATTTAGATATCGATTGTGTGGGTCTTAAGCAGTAAATGTTACTATGAAACATGATGTCTAAAATGAATAAAATGCATTGTTTTCATATCCTTTAATTTATTTTAGTATATTATCGAAATGACCACCATTTTTTTCAATACAACATTCAACCCGCTTTGGTAACGGTCTTATTATTGCGTTTTGTATCTTCAGGTGGTGAATTTGCGTTAAAATGGACTCTATGGCTGCTTTTAGGTATTCAATGGTGTCGTAGCTTGTTTTGTACACTTCATCCTTAACGTAACCCCACAAGACATAGTTTAGTGGGGTTAAATCGGGTGACCTTGCGGGCCATTTGATAGGGCCGTCCGTCCCAATCCATTTTTGGGGATAGTTCTCATTTAAAAAGTCTTTGTTGGACTATTGTGAGCCGGTGCTCCTTCCTGTTGAAAATGAACTTGACGCACCTAAACGAGTTATGTTGTATTGAAAAAAATGGTGGTCACATCAGTAAAGTTTTGTGTTTGTCAGGTGTTTTCCAGCGCTGACCTGAACCCACTGTTCACGCTGCACGGTCACTGTGGCCCCATCACCAGCTGTTTCATCGACCACGCCACCCCTACCATCGCTGGTAGTGGCTCGCAAGACGGCTTGCTCTGCGTATGGGACTTACATACTGGTAGGTTTATACGATTGGCCAAACTTACGGCCCTGTCAGACTGGCGATTTGCGAGCGTGGTTCCAGCTATGCGTTTTATTAACGCACTCGCTGCGTCTGCGCAACGTGTGCGCCGCATTTGCGTAACGAGAGCTATTGACAATACGTTTTCATGTAGTTTCATTAATCGTAAGTTTTTACACAGAAAAAAAAGATGTCTGTCAGACGATGACCTTATTGCGTTACGTTTTCAGGAGCTTGCCTGTACAGCATGCAGGCACATGACGGCGCGGTGACGTCACTCGCGTACACCGCCTCCTACGTGGTGTCCGCGGGCGCAGACGAACGCCTGTGCATCTGGGACCGATTCCAGGGGCATATGCTGAACTCCATTCACATAGTAACTACTTGCTATTGTTATTATGCTGTTAACCTACGGTCTCTTCTTTAAAAAAATACAATAACTCTATCGCGTAAAAAAAAAAACTGCATAACGTTACAAAAACGTGTTTCTCATCTTGAAAATATACGACGCCTTTAAAATAAATGTTAGTTCCACCACTATGGGCCTCATAAAAGGCTTGGAAGCCACCCAAAGGCCCATATTATCATATTATGTAAAACATCATTATTTACAAAGTGAAAGCTGCAACCTGTCAGTTTTCGAGCATAGGGGGACAGGGGTACAGTTTCAGAATTTTCTTAAAATAGTCTAGGAGTGGGGACATAACATAACATTACGCCTGCAATTCCCGAAAGGATAAGGCATAGATGTATGAAGTCCCATGTAATAGGGGGCAAGTCTATTGCCACTAACCGGGCACAAATCCAGACAACGCGGCTGCTCCAGTTGGAAAAACCCAATAACACTGCCCTGGGAATTACTGAATTAACCACTAGACCAACAAGGCAAGCGGGGACAGTGTGGGCTAATATAAAATAGAAAGGTGATTCTTTAAACACAAACAAAACGGAAACGAAGAATCAAAATAGGAACGGTCCCATGAAAATAATGAAGCAGTACTGAACAGTTCTACTGTGTGTAGGGACTCAACTACATGAGCCGCATGCTGCCGTTGACGCACACCATGCTCGTGATGGGCGACCGCAGCGGCCTCACCGCGTACGACCTCAGCAGCGGCGACGTCATACGACGAGTACTTCTAGGTAAGATCATGTCACTTACTTCAATCTCTGGAGCCTCGCCAACTCCCAAGGGAGCCAAGACCAATAGGTTTTCAATGCGCGTTTTCGCTAAAACTAGGCGACACCAAGCACATAAAGCAGGTACTTAGACAAACAACATTTCAGCGAGAACTAGGTGATGACTAAAGTTACGACACAGATTCGCCTATGCGTAATGCTTAGGCAACCGTTACAGGTTGCTTAGTAATAGATTTCTAACAATGTACGGAGTACCGAACTTGCCTTAGAGCCCTATTAAACTATCATAGAAATAGGATCAGAGATGTATGTATGAGTCATTTTTATATGAAGAACCTATGACGGTATAATAACTACATATGATTCATATTGTCTATGATCAAAGTTATGGGATCCTATTTGATAGCTACCGTACAAATATGATCATATCTGTCTAACCCCAAAAATGTGTTACCCCGGTAGCACACCTCCGCTGCGAAACCATAGCAGCGAAACCGCTGTAGTTAAATTCAATAGACTCGCGTTATTTTCCGCTACTCGCATCCGATTCGAGTTGCGGAACATGACGCGAATCTATTGAATTGAACTACTGCGGTTTCGCGGCGGCGGTATGCTACCGGCGTTAATCAAACACAGATAAATCGTTATCCATCTTGATTAAGTATGACGTTTATATGATCATATTATGTGTAATATGTAAAAATGAAGAACAGCATCATTTAACTATGATCATATAGAATTTGACTGATATGTAATCATATTTGTATGATAAATATATAATAGTGTAATTGTCGCCTAATTGGGGCCTTAAAGAACCTCATAAAATTTACAAAAATTTAGATTTCGAAGCCGAGACCTCGGTCACACACGGAGAACACTCAATGTGAGTGAATTCGCTGCGAATTATACTCGCAGAGAGTATTTGCTTCCTCTGTGTCACACACAGCAATTTCTACACTCGGTGTGGCTACTCGCAGCGAATAGCCTGTCATACACACCGAGTTCTCGCTGCGAATGCCTAATCGCAGCGAGTATTCGCTACGTGTAACCTAGGTTTTACGAGTTGCCTTCTAGAAATGAATGGAGAAACCTTAGGATCTTACTAAGGGCAGATCGCTTAGCAACCACTCGCGTTAGGCATACCAAACTAGACGTTGCTTATTTTACCTTACGTTAGTGGAGTATGAGATAAGAAAAAAGATCTCTGGTTTTTGTCTTGTCATGTTTAGGTAGATTTCCGCTAGCTAATTTAACTTGACCCCGTACCTATATGTCATGATTGATTGGTTAGCTCTATAATGGTATAGCGTGATATTTATCATTTAAAAGGTTAAATCTGCAACAATGTAACTGCAATATTTTATCTAACCTTTTAGCTCGTCTTTTTAAAATTTGCGGTAAACTATAGAAGAATACGAACATAATGCAATATTTCTCATACCCCATAGCAAATAGCGTTATAATTTATAGGCTACAGACAGACTGACCAGATTTCTATAAGTCTGGTGAGCCTGAAGATTGCATCAACCTTTTGTATTGTGTTTCAGGCCAAAGCGACGGATGTATCTTCGTGCGACAGATATTACCGTTGAAAGACGCGATAGTTTGCGACTACGCGAATCAGCTGCGCATTGTTCGCTTCCCACTTGTGTCCAGGTTATGTGATATGAAAAACGAGTAGCAATACCAACCATTACCGGTCAAATATTGCCCGGCTAAAACAACCGCTAACAAAGCAAACAATTTAATATTTTAAGACTCACTTAATCAAGTGTACATCTTTAATGGTATAACAAACGATAGACTTGACAGTGTCTTATTAACCTTCGTAACACAGTTATCATGTGCTTACTTCACAAGTTTAAAATAGTATTTATGTATTATGTTTTATTGCTGATAAAACACACAAGAAATAAGTTTCGAAATAAAATTAACGAATATTTCAAGTGATATTTGAAATGTATGATATTTTTGCTACATTTATTTCGGAGCAAAAAGTGAGCTTCAAATAAAATCAGATGAAATTCCCATGACAAAAATTAAATGTAAACGTTTTGTTTCATAACGATCCGCCGCCGCCGTATTGCGAAAAAATAATTGTAAACTGGCATCTTAATGTTTACAAATTTGCAATATAACGGAACTTGATTGAAAAGCAGATCGGCTATTAACTTAACCGATTCATTGCCACTGAGCGGCAAGTTTGCGGAGGCATATGTCCAGCAGTGTACGTCTTTCGGCTGAAATGATGATGATGTCGTGCGCCAAATGCGTCATAGGAAAACCAAAACTATGGAAAGACTGATCGAAAAATAGTAAAAACAAATACTACCATTTTGTATCCTAAATTGTGGTAACTTAGGATACTAGCCTTACGTTTAGCGTACTTGTACATTATACATTATATTTTTTTTTTATGAACATGTAAATAATAATAAAAGAAAATTATTTTTTTGTTTAGAAATTGTGGTGATTTTTTAAATTGTTATTTATTTATTTATAATATGACCTTGGAATTAGAACGCCATAATTATAAGCATAATATAGAGAATTATAAGGTGTAGAACATAGAAATACCTTTTTTTACTAAAAAAAGACACGAATTTATGGTGAAATAGGAAAAAATACCTGCAATGACACCAATGACTGGTAAGAAGCTTCATTAAGCATTCTAAATAGAAGGACCAGTGACGTGCCTAACGCGGCGTCAATCTACCTATGGGGCTTGTCTGTAGAATTTAACTAAATTAAGCTGGCAACGAATCCGTTAAAGTTCGTAAATCGTTCTTTGTCAGTCGTATGAAATGGCTATAGGTACCTTACTCAGCTGACAATCGGTGTGGGCTTATCTGCTTGTGCTCAACAATCAATTTCCGTGACTGATAATTAAATATGCTGTCCAACTGCACCGTACGAACACGCAACGCGTTAATGCATGCTCGCATGACGTATGAAGTCATTTACAGCTGCGCGCGCGATTCGTTTAGGAATATACGATTACACTATTTGCGCTGTACCATGGTGCGGGTGACAGTTTCAGTAACATTTCGTTTCACTCTTGAAAGTTGCCGCGATTAATTATGACTTAGTATTTCAGCTGTACCACATTCATAATGATATATTCTTCTTCTTTTCGTGTGGTTAGTAAACTAACCTGGTGTCAGAGTTTTAAAGCCGCCCACGGTCCTCTGCCTTGGCTTCACATGCCGTCGAGAAATATCTCTCAGGCATGCCGCGGTTTCCTCACGATGTTTTCCTTCACCGTTTTTTGAGCAAGTGATAATTATATAATACGCACATGAATCCGAAAAGTCAGAGGTGCGTGCCTTGGGTTCGAACTCGAGACCTACGACTTGTCAGTCTGCCGGTCACACCACTAGGCTATCACTGCTTGCTAAATAATATATTAAATCATTAATAACTGTAGTAAATTAAATTAACCCCAACCAGAATGTTCTAGTCTACAAATAAAATCAAATTGAATGAAAAATTAAGCAAAGTGTTATACGTATAACGTAACGCCATAGACGTATTTAGTGATGGGATGTACTGCTACGATGGATAGTCGATATTTTTTATATTAAAAAACGTATATTGTGCGTAGGTCATTTTTTATTGTTAAAAGGTCTATAATTATACAACAAAACATTTATAGGGTAAGGACAACAAAAATGTCACGAAAAAAAAAACATAAACTCGATTTTGATTATTTTATATAAGTACAAAGATAATTCTGTAGCCATAAAACATTTATATTGACAAGTTTATACACGTAGTTACACTGCACAACTGAATAACACACTAATTTTCATATTAATATTAAAGTGAACTAGATTTATGCTGCGAGTATCGTTAGCGATAAAAATGAATTGCATAACGTCACATCCCTAGTCATGTGGTACTGATAGATGTCAACGTCATACAGGCAACTGTCACCCGCACCATGCTACAGCGCAAATAGTGTAGTTGGAGGTATAGCAACACGGAGGCATAGTATCATTTTAGTGAATTTTTAATCATAGATGTTAAGTGACAAGCACACTTTGCATCATAAGTACATTCATAGATATAAATGCTTACTTTAAAATAATAATATGTGAAGGGTACGGGGAAAAACGATGGCCTTTTTTTTTTTTGCCTTTGGCAATTTTTGAAAGTCCATCGAAAATACCTCTGTTTCGTATTAGAATAAACGCATAAAACGCTACGTGTCACCAATTAACAATTAAAGAAGCCTGTGCCTCAACAGGCTAAAAACGATGGATATTTGTGTGATAACGGCGAAAAATTATGGATGTCAGTAAAAAATTATGAAGGTGTCTATGGTATGGAGGGGTTTTAACTAATTATGATGATTTGGTTGTACTTCGCTGCAGCATTGCGCTGGTTAATGTGATTAAAAAGTAAATGATTCACTGCTATGAATATCTGCAGCGAAATACAATAACAGCTTGGACATGACAAAATTCTGCTCACATGGGGTGAGAAAATATTTTCTTACACTAACCAATACAAATGATATTAGTGAAAATGCATGAGTAATTAAATATAGTGTAAGCTAGTGGTGTTATTTCATTGTCTTTGGTGACATTCAGCAGTTATGATTGACATGCATAATTTTTCAGTTGGAATTTTGGGTCATTCTATTTATTTATTTTTATTTTTTATCTATTGTATGTCCAAATAATTGTGACTTATATCCTAACCTAAAATATATACCTATAGGCATGTATTTTGAGTGAGGTTAGTGTCAAAGAGATACCATGAGTATCTAATTTTCTATAAACCTAAGAATCAAATTGTATTCAATTATGGTAAAATTGACACTCATAATTTTTCCCTGTAACCTTCATGTGAGAAAGTTATATTTCTGATTCGAAATTACTAAACGGTTATAATCCACAGCTTAGCTACAAACTTACGCTTGGTATATTTTTGTTTTGGTACACCAAATCAACACTTTACTACGCTAACGCAAGATTAGTAGTGTAAAGTACCTACTAATGTCGTGACAATATATGAAGCCCGATTTGACACCTATCAAAATAACATGTGTAGTGATGGGAAAAAAAAAGTCGGTTGCTTTAAAAACCGATTCTCGAGACATATCGATTTATCATACTTAGAGTTTGTAATCGACAATTTATCTACATTGCTTGAAACTGATTCTCGAAGCATATTGTTTTATAACACGTCACCATCATCATCATCAGCCTGCAGCAGTCCACTGCTGAACATAGGCCTCTCCAATTACAAGCCATTCAGTTTGCGTCTCGGCAACTCTCATCCAGCTGCTAACAGACACTGCGAAGATCGTCGCTCCACCTAGCCTGAGGGCACCTTACATTTGCCGATTCGCGGTCTCAACTCAAGATATCAGAATAAAATTAACAGTATTTAAGTTAAACTTAAGTACTAATAATTTCAGGTAAATAAACATATTCACAAAATTTCTAAACATTTGTAAATATATAAATTCACAACATTTCAAAAATTTGTAAATAAACAAATTCACAAAATTTCTAAAAGTTTGTAAGTAGGTAATTTAATTAATTCACAAAATTTGTAAATAAACAAATTCACAACATTTCTAAAGCGGCCTTTTTTTACCAAACCATTTCCTATACTTATATTAAATATCAAAATAAAGCTAATAATATATGTGATCAGATTTTGTTTCATAGGTATGTTTAACCTTTTAATAATACAGTAATTAAACGTTTCTCTCTTTTCTTTCATTTAGAAAAGAGAGAAACGTATAATTACTGTTTTTTTAGTGTATTTTTCCAATATAAAGTGAAACTTAGTGCTTAGGAATGATACTCATTGTTGTTGTGTATGGATAACATGGTAATTAATTAGGATTATGAATTAGATTTTTAGATTTCATACGTAAACGTTCATACAAAGTTATCGCGGCATGTATGTTAAAATGAGTTAATCGTAAATCATTTATTTATACTAATAAATAGTGTTTACTTGTCTGTGCAATATACCTGTGTCTTGTCAATCTGAAGTCATTGCTTAACCGTGAGTTTCATTTTACTTACATAAATCCAAAGCTATAATAATTAGATCACTAATTAGTTAAATAGGTAATAAGTAGGATTAAATAACAGGTTATGGGCCATTATTGAACCTCAAATAATTTTAAAAAAAACTACCGAAATAGTTCCGCGATTCAGTTGGATAAAATTTGCGTGTGCAACCACGCGGGCTCACGCCGCATACGAATTCTGTTTTTCAGCTCAACATAAGTAAATTATGGCTTCACAAATATCAATTGGTACAATCGAGAAGCTGGTGGGCAGGGAACATTATCCTACTACTATGTAAATTTGCCGTCAAAAACTACTTGGAGCATGAGGATTTATCGGATACAATCGAACCTGGCTAAATAACAATGTATAATGAGAAACGTCAAATCGGGATTCTTAGATTGTCGCGAGATTACGTACAAAGAAAGAATTTTGTAATTTTCGTTATTAATCAATATGTACGTATGTACAGTCAATCGCACGTTATAATAAGGCAATTTTAATAGGTAACATTTGACAATTCATCAAAATTCAACAACGTAACCTTCTAACGACGGGCATAAAATAATATATTTTTTCGTTTTGTTAGAACTGCACAATTGCTTAACTTTTTTCAATTACGATTACATATTTATTATAATAATGACCGATACGAGTAATTTTACTAATATGCTTTCACTAATAAACAATTGCTTAACGATTAGTAAACAAGAACAACATTACAGTCTTACCATGTCGAAACGGGGGAAAACGCTAAACAGTCAATCTCGTGAACTAGTGGTGAAATTGTACAATTATTTTGAACGTGAATCAGTTAACGATGGGCCTCTTTTACCATTGACACAACCGAGAGAACGCGTTGTCGAAGCATAGGGAATAGGGAAGAGGACTGTTACTCAAATTCTGAAAGAAAAATACGGACCATGAGGCTCAGAAGATAATACTTTACGTACACTGAAAAAAGAAAGAAGGACAAGAAAATTGTTGATCATTTTGATGCTGCTGCAATTCGCACCACATTTATGGATATTACTCGAGAAAAGATATCCTACACGGGAAACGCTAATGAGTTCGATAAAAGACGCAGGCTTATTTTTTGGCGGTAAATCGTCTCTTTCAATGGTTTTGAAATCGATTGGCTTTAGATTAAAAAAATCGGACAAGCGGAAAATCTTGCTAGAACGCTACGATATTATTTTGAAGAGAGTAACATTCTTACGTCAGGTAAATAAAATTACAGATTGGGACAATGTCATGTTTATTGACGAAACATGGTAGAATGCGAACCATACGGTTTCGCGGACATGGACCGATGATACAGCGGCCTTCACCTCAAAAGTTCCATGGGGAAAAGGAGCCCGACTTATTATATGTGACGCGGGATCAGCATCTCAAGGTTTTATTCCAGACTGCCTCCTCGCATTCGCCTCTAAATCTACCAGTGATTACCATGAGGAAATGAACTTTGAAGTTTTTAAAGAGTGGTTTTTAAGAAGCTACTACTCAGCTTAGAAAACCCATCGAAAGTTATAATGGACAATGCACCGTATCATTCTGTACAAGTTGATAAACCACCAACTCGAGCAAATAAAAAGCAAGAAATTGTCTGGTGGCTGGTAAGAAATGGTGTGGATGCAAGTCCAACTTTGTTAAAAGTTGAGTTGTTAAATCTGGTAAAAGCAACTAAGCCGTCCAAGCTCCGCTATGTAATCGATGAACTAGCCCTAGAGCATGGGCAAGAAGTTATTCGATTGCCTCCCTACCATTGCCAGTATAGATATGAGCGCCGATGGTCAAACTGACGGCGGCGGCGCGCCGACTTTGTGGAGTCGGCAGCGTGACCGTACTATAACTACTTTCATTTAAGAAAATAAATAAAACTATAATTTACGTATATCTAAGATTTAAAGTTATTTTTTGTGGAATCTGAAATGTCCGCAAAATACCTAGAATTTAGTCTCTAATCTAAACTAATTGTAATGTCAAAGAGTTTCGTTCTATAAACGTCTACGTCTTTTTAAATTTTTTTAGGGTGGGAAATGATCAAATAATTTCTCCAGGAGGTGTCAGACTCTTACTGACTACAACCTACCCGTGTTCCTTCACTTGCCTGCACGTTTTTCCAGGGACCACGGTATCCCTTTCGGACTTTCCCGCAACCCTGGCAAGCATCGGTCCTATCGGACACCTTCAGTTGTGCTGACATCTCTTTGAGGCGCGCGTGAAACACAAGGCGCCGTCGACCCGGGCCTGGTCCTTATCGGACGGGCGGCGTGCTACCCATTGCTCACCGTCCGCAAGCCCGCGCCTACGGTGGCTGTGAATCGGCTTGTGATTCCCGACGCCCAGGGCGTCTCCTACGGCGGCTAGGGGCGTGAGGACGCGAAATTTGCCTCTCCCTCGTGCGTATCACCTCCTTCTTCACGAGCATTACTGCTTTGCAGAAGAAGGACGCCTTCTCATGCCCTCTTGCTCCGTACCATGGTCTGGACCAGGGCTGGACGCCAGAGATCCCCGCCACCGATCGCCTACACGAGGATACGGTGATGCTCTGCCCAAGCCGGGCAGACTTCCACCGTATGCTCCATCGTGTCCTCCGGGCGATCCACGCAGTGATGACATCCGGGCGTTTCCTCCCGCCTTATCCGAAACAAGAACCTCCCGAAACAACCGTGTCCGGTGAGGACCTGCGTCAGACGGGAGGTGAGGACGCTGTGGTGCCTCTCTAGCCACTCCTCAAAGAGGGGAATCGCACTCTCTATGACGCCATGAGATCCCGCCGGAGCTCTGTCCGCTGTGCCGTGATTTCTCGCGGCAGCGGAGTTACGCCCCGGCGTTTCGCCTCCTCGCGCCACTCCCAAATGTGTGCGAGGACTTTTGCCTCCAGATCCCATGGCGCCAATCCGGCAAGGAAGCTCGCCGCCTCACCGGAGACCATGCGGTATCCCCGGACCAGCCAGATAGCCATGACTGCCGGACTAGCCGGACATGCCTCTGAGACGCGTTCAACCGGCGGGCTGGCCGCCGCGCCGCCTCAACGAACGCGCCCACACCGGTGCCCTGTAAAGGGTCATGCACCGCAACGTCTACGTTTAGTGCCGCCATTTTGTCATCATTCACGCAGACGTACGTTCGGTTCGGTTCGCGTGTTAGGTTATACTGAATGCCGCCGCTCGGGCTCGGCGCGCCGTCGGCGCGGGGTGAATCACGGCGGCGGCCGCGCCGGCGCGGCGCTCATATCTATGCCAGTATAACGCCATCGAGCATATTCGGGCACAAATAAAGGCTCATGCAGCGCGGAACAATACTGAATCTCCCTTCAGTACTGCTAAAATGATGACTCTGCTACAAACTGCGTGTGCAAAAGTCACTACAGAAGACTGGAGAAAAGTCGTAGAGAAAACAAAGAAAATAATTTTACAAGATTTTGAACGAGATGTGAGAATAGACAATATTATTGAAAATGAACTTGTCTTATTTTGCTCCTTAAATTTACGAAAGAAAAAATAATAATGGGACAGGGATTCAAGTCCGTATCGATTCATTCACTATAATCGATGTTTTTAAGTAGGTCACCTCTCTATGAAGATAAAACTGACAGACGTCAAATGTTACCTATTAAAATGGCCTTACCTACTTTAGTAGTAACATTTTGCTGTAGTGAAGAAACACTCATCGAGACAAATGGACCCACGCTGCACCCGTTCGTAGCCTGTCTTTGCAAATCCTACGTAGCAATGGAATACCACCATGGAGCTCGCCTCAAGTTCTTTTTTTTAATAGTAATGACTTACTAACGCTGTGCAAACTCTTACCAGGACATTCTGAATGCTATAAGTTGTTCATGTCCTTAAAAGAACTCGTTATTATTAAAACTTGTACATCGTTTTTTTTTTTTATGTTACTAAAGACGTACGACGTTGCCCACTTTCAGAAAAACGCTCTTTAAACCGACTTATGAGCGATATGATATAATAAATAAAATTGCTTAAAAATATTGTCCAATCTTAAAGTTAGATGCTGAGATCTAAAAATAATAATAAAAATTGTACGTTACTTCACTCACTGGGTCTGGGTCGCAGAACCCAGGTGGCGGTCCAGGACTTCAAAGTCCCGCATGTGTATGGAAGGGTTGCCTTCTTGCATCCGCACGAGAACGTTACCATATTTAATTCAGCAGAACTGCTAACTATGTTCCTTCGCAGCAAGTTTCGTTGCACGAAATAACTGCCTATTTCCTTGCGTGAAGCGCTTATTTATGTAAGTAATGTTTCTCGTTACACCAGCTATTTCGATGTCAGTCGAAGTGAGAGTCCTTCTAGTTCTAGCGGCCTTCAAGAATTCGTCACACTTGTAGCGCCGTACAAAACGGACAGCAAGTGTGCGAGGTGGAGTTTCAGTTGAACCTTTGGATTGCTGTCGACGTGGACCTGCTCTGTCCACGTAGTCCAAATCTTGTTCCTCTATGGAAACTCCTATTTTGTGAGCCAAGACGCGCACAACATGCAGCGGATTTTCATTTTTGATTTCGTTGATACCAGATATCTCTAGTTCATTATTCAATGACGATTGCGCTTGAGTGTTCAGCTGTTCGCGTAGATTAGCTATGGTACCTATTGTTGAGGGAGATTATTTCTTCTTCGCGTTTCTCTAGCAATTTTATCCTTGAGTCGTAGTCGTCGAGACGCGTGTAGCATTGCGTTAGGTGTTCGGTCAGGGATGTAATAAGTATGAGACTTTATATCTACCACATCTTCTCGAAGTAATTTTATTTCGGTACCTACTAAGAGTGCGTAAAATTTCCGAATCAGTAAGTGAAGTGGTGGCTGAGACATGTGACGATGCAGAGTGGCAACAATCAATTGAGAGGCGTCCGGCGTCTTGACGTCAGCCGGAATCGGCATTTCGGGAGCTATGTTGCGCAAGGGGGTTGTGACCCTCTTTGTAGCTTTGCTTTGACAGGATGGACAAATCCAGCTCGACTTCGTACCTATCTCCTGTTAACTTGGACTGATTCCCAGCATTAGCACTTATGACGTGGAACAGTAGATCGCATTTTATATTGGATGATCTCAACGCTTTGTGACATGATGCACAGTTGTTAACCAATTTATTATTGTTTATTTACGTATTAAAAATCGGTGACACAAAATTCCAGGAATCTGAGCTAGGCACTGCTGCATGTGCACCTGCGATGACCGCGGCGAGTAGTAAGTACTTACCTATCTCCCGGTAGTGCGAGGGAGATGAATTATTTTTCGGCGGAGTCTGTCTCGCTTACCTACTCGAGGTGAGGTGGGGCCTACCTCAGCTCACTGTGATCCCGGGCGCGAACTTTCATAATGGAATATTCGCTGGACTTTGACACTAGTTCTTTTTTTGGTAAGGGTCAATATTATGTAAACTGTTTATTTTTAATTTGAGGACAAAACAATTTTTTTTTTCCAAACACGTCCACACACAACAGTGCTTGCTTACGACGCAACCCAAGATCTCTCATCACATCAAGATTCAAATCCAATCGGTTATCACAACGAATGTATAGATCAATACTGTTGTAGTGAAAGGCAAAATGAACCGAAAGTAAAAAGTTCTGCGTTTAAACTTAGTGTAGGTACCTATTTATTCATTTATCTATCTTTATAATTAAAAACGCAACATAAATACATTCCAGTAAATTTATATGTTATACTTATTTATGTATTGTTTAACACACAGACATACATTATTCATACAAATCGCACTTACATTCATCCACATCACAAAACTACCTAAAAACTATAATTAAAATAATTCACAAGCATCGCCGGATGACACTCGGTAGTATGCAGCAGGCCGGCTAGATTCGTGTTTAACATACGCATAGCTTTAGCTATCCACGGCCGCGCGCGCACGCCGCGGCACCAGCGGCTGTCGATGCGCTCGCGGAGACGCCACACCTACCTTCAGTCGTAATTGATACACCGCACCGCCGCGAATCCCGCGTTGTTTTGTATGCAAACTTTTTCCTGTGTACCTTCTACTATTGTTTTCTAAATCTATCTTGCTACTACTGTGATTTCTCCTTCTATCTAGCTACAAAAATAAGCTATACATGCGCCGCCTTACAACGAAAACCAATTAAATCGAAATTTTACCGAAAATGACTTATGAATGCCAAAGCACTTAAAATGTTTTGTTATTTCGTCTGCGAAAATCCATTAATCGCTAAGTCTTATAGTTTCGCTGCTAGCTAATAAGATAACCAATTATTTCAAGCATTTCCAAGGTTTGTTTTCAAATACAAAACATTAAGCAGATTTAACTTGACTGCCGACTTATTTGTCTCCAATTATTGTCAGTTAATCTGATAAATGATAAGACATTTATCAGTTCTCAGGGAAAACCAATTAAATGGGTGACCTTGTGAAAATAAATTGAAAATTTAATTACAAAGCAATAACTTTTTTAAACCTCAATAGACATGTTTAAATAGAACATTTATCAATGTACTGATGCTATGGAGTAATAATAACAATATAATACTACAAAGGGTATTTTCAACCACATAAACTTTGTAATCGCGATATCTCCGTTTGCACTTTTTATGATTTAATTGGTTTTCGTTGTAGGGCGGCGCATGTGACTATTGAAGTGGGTGTTTATCTTCCTTACCACTAAACATCTACAATTGGTGACCCCTGACGAAAAGAAGATCGATGTCTAGCAGCAGCGAGGACTCTAAGAAATCTCAGGTGACTGAGCGTAAACGCGAGCGTCGCTTAAAAATGGCGGAACCTAGTCCGTGACCGGCGACCATATCTACTACGCCTGCACCGATGCATATTAAGATACCGCCTTTCTGGCCCGAAAAACCGGCGATATGGTTTCCGCAAGTAGAAGGGCAGTTTGCCGTTACGAAAGTAACGGATGAAACGGCAAAATTTTACCATATTTTGGCCACGCTCGACAGACTCAACGCCGCGGAAGTGGAGGATGTTCTTACCGGCCCACCCGACTACAAGAGGTTGAATAACGAGCTTATAAAACGCTTATCAGTGTCTCGGGAGAATAAAGTCAAGCAATTATTGATGCACGAGCAGCTTGGTACCTACCCGCAAACCATCACAATTTTTACGGCATCTTCAGCACCTTGCAGGCCCTGAGATACGCGAAGATTTTTAGAAGACAATCTGGAGCAGTCGTCTACCTACAGGTATGCGGTCGATCGTCGCGTCGCAATCGATGTTGTCACTGGATAACCTAGCCGAACTCGCAGACCGTATAAACGACATTGCGACTCCCACGCATCAGGTTGCAGCAGCTTCACCATCACGGGTGGACGAGTTGACGCGGCTAGTTTCGGAGCTGACTCGTCAAGTGAGTGCAATCACGGCTCAGGTGAATCGGCAGTCGAGACCTCGCAAGCGAGATTCATGACCCCGACAACAACAGCGGAGTGGAAGACCGCACAGGTCGCAATCCAGTTATCGACGCTTCCCGATCTGCTGGTACCACAATAAACACGGCACCAAGGCAAAGAAATGCATCAAGCCCCACTTGACGGTGACTTCAAGGTGGAAAACACCCCGGGCAATCATTAATGGCGACGGACGACTGCCTTAGTTCTCCGGGTCGCCTCTTTGTTACGGATCGCACGTCACATATACAATTATTAATAGACACTGCCAGTGATATTTGTGCTTACCCTGTAACCGCGCTTTGTGATCGCCGCCGTTGTAAAACGTCTTATCAACTAAGTGCTGCCAATGGTTCTACTATCGATACGTATGGTTATGGTACATTCAATTAAACCTAGACTTAGGGTTACGTCGTAACTATCCGTGGCGTTTCGTCATTGCTGGCGTCACGAAAGCAATAATAGGGGTAGATTTTCTTTCTTATTATAGCTTTCGTGTATTATTGTCGATGTCAGCAAACAAAAACTTATTGATACTTTAACCACAGTTAGCACTAGAGCCACTATAAATAAATTAAATTGTAATGTCCAAAGTGTAAAAGTTACGACTGTTGGTGATAGCGAATTTCACAGAATTTTGTCCGAATATCCGGAAATAACACGCCCTGCTGGCCTGCTGGTATTCCGGGTGTCGTCAAGCACAAAACTGTTCACTATATTCGCACTACACCAGGCCCCCCAGTGTCATGCTCACCTCGTCGTCTCGCGCCCGATAAACTTAAGATAGCTAAACAAGAATTTGAGGCCATGTTAGCTAATGGCACTGCACGTCCGTCTGACAGTCAATGGGCGTCACCTCTCCACCTAGTTTCTAAAAAGGATAACGGTTGGCATCAGTGTGGTGACTTTAGGTTACTTAACGCTAGAACCACACCAGCTATCTAATTACGCAACTTATTTTCGTAAACGATTACGACTAATCTGTTTCATTTTGACAGTTCAACAACATTCATTGCTTTATTTACGTTGCTCTGCAGATATTTTTTCGAACTTACGAAGCAATGTATTAGCAATCAGTTTCAAAACGATTCAGATTCGGATTGATTGTGCATTACGTAATTAGGGTACCGATCAATACACTATTCGTCACATACAAGATTTTTCAAACAGTCTGTCCGGTTGTAAATATTTTCAGTGATTGATTTAGTGAAAGCCTATCATCACGTACCTGTATTTAAGGATGATATTCAAAAAACTGCAATCACAACACCCTTCGGTTTATGGGAATTCCCTTTTATGACGTTTGGACGAAATGCAGCCCAAACTTTTCAAAGATTTGTCGATGAAATGACAAGGGGATTAGATTATTGCTACCCTTATTTAGATGATTTTCTAATATTTTCTAGAACGAGCCAGGAGCACAAAGACCACCTGAGGCAGCTTTTCACCCGAATGAGAAACTACGGCGTACTTATTAACACCAGCAAGTGTGTCTTCGGCGTCTCACAAATAACATTTCTGGGATATCACATCTCAGAAGAGGGCACCAAACCCCTCGACATTAAGGTGAAAGCTATTGCCGACTTCCCCGTTCCCAAAACCGATAGGGAGCTCAGATGTTTTCTGGGGATGGTCAATTTTTACCGGCGATTTGTGCCCAACGCTGCACAGATACAAGCCCCCTTGAATGCATTTTTGAATGGATCAGTTAAAGCTTCCCACCCTGTCGACATTACAGGAGTTTTCCTGCAAGCTTTTGAGGACTCCAAAAAGAGCCTATGTAACGCAGCACTTTTAGCTCACCCCGACACGTACGCCAAGTAAGGACTCGTCACTGACGCCTCTGATACGGCGATAGGTGGAGTACTACAGCAGCGTAAAGACGGAGTTTGGCAGCCTCTAGCATTTTTCTCGCGTAAGTTGAGTCCAGCACAGATCAAATACTCACCATACGATCGCGAACTCCTGGCAATCTACGAGAGTATTCGATATGTCCGCCATAATGCTGGAGGCCACTCTTTTCACCATCTATACAGACCATAAGCCGCTGTGTTACGCTTTTCATGAGAGAAAGAAAAATGCTCTCCGTTCACAACTAATATTCGCCACATCTCAGGTAAAGACAATGTCGTCGCTAATACGCTTTCTCGCGTTAATGAGCTGCAGATGCCAGTTGATTTGGAAATTATGGCCGAACTCCAGGCAACAGACCCTGACCTTGCAGCGAACCTCCAAGGCGAAACGTCTCTTTGCCTAAACAAGATGAAGGTCCCTGGTAGTCGTACTGAGCTGTACTGCGACGTAAGTACAACGACTCACAAGGCCATTCGTCCCCGCGCAACTGCGTCAGCAGGTATTTAACTGATTACATTCACTTAGCCATCCAGGTGCTAATGCCTCAGCCAAACTGATTGCGCAGCGCTTTGTCTGGCCTCTTATGCGTAAAAATTGTCGTGAATGATCTAAGGCATGTTTAGCATGCCAGCGCACGAAGGTAAACAAGCGTGTCACGTCAACTTTAGGGACGCTCGATTTACCATCAGCGCGTTTTAAACATGTCCATTTAGACCTGATCGGCCCATTACCGCCAGCTGGTGATTATCGGTATTGCCTTACACTCGTTGATCGCTTCATGCGATGGCCGGAAGCTGTACCAATTACCGATATCACCGCCGAAACGGTAGCCAAAGTGTTCATCTCCTGTTGGGTGTCCCGACTGTCCTTCACAAGTTTTTACTGACCGCGAAAGGCAGTTTGAAAATAAAATAAATGTTAGTAGAAATTTGAAAACTGGCAGGTTAGTTGGCTCACTCACTTAGCAGGTTACCTAATTGATGTACGTTACCGTTACGCTAACCTGCAGCAAGAATAGAAACGAATATTTCGTGGACTTAAATTATTAGTTAAATAAGGGGTAATTTATAAGAAGAAAGTTGACTACACTAACCCGTCGCTGCGGAAATTCGTTTGTATAATTGATTAAATGGAATAGTCGGAGACCCCGCCGGAACTTCTTCTTCAAAAAAGGTTTTAACCTTTAGAATAATGTTTCGAGCATCACTTTTAATAGCTTTCGGCATATTTAAATTTATTAATTCAGCAATAACACGACTAATTCGTTACTGCGTGATATAAAGGTAAAGGACGAACCAAAAACGACTATCGACTTGACTATCTGTGGTTAGTCCAGTCATTTGGTAACCTGGAAAGTTTTTAAACTGGTGATTTCTAACAACTTCTCATTCCAAATCTCCGAGACCATGGTTTAAGCGTTTTCATTCCGGAAATTTTAATGTCAAAGATGCACGTCGCTCTGGTCGCCCTATTACGGATAAAATGGATGCCATTTTTGAAAAAGTGGAGCAAGATCGGCATATCCGTAGTTACGACGTAGCTGAAGAACTGGGAATTGACCACAAAACAGTTTTGTCGCACTTGAAAAAAACTGGGTACACAAAAAAGCTCGATATTTGGGTACCTCACGAGCTCACTGAAAGAAACCTAATGAACCGTGTACTCATTTGTGATTCTTTATTACGACGTAATGAAACCGAAACATTTTTGAAGAAGCTGATAACTGGTGATGAAAAGTGGATCACGTACGATAAGAACGTGCGAAAAAGGTCGTGGTTAAAGGCCGGTCAGGCTTCACAGACTGTGGCGAAACCCAGGTTAACTCGCAACAAGGTGATGCTGTGTGTGTGGTGGGATTGGAAGGGCATTATTCATTATGAGCTGGTACCACCACGCAGGACCATCGATTCTGAACTCTACTGCGAACAACTAATGAGATTAAAGCAAAAAGTTGAGAGAAGGCGGCCGGAATTAATCAACAGAAGGGGTGTGGTTTTTCATCATGATAACGCTAGACGTCACACATCTTTAGCCACTCAGAAAAAATTAAGAGAGTTTGGCTGGGAGGTGTTAATGCATCCGCCGTATAGTCCTGACCTTGCACCTTCAGATTTCCAGCTGTTTCGGTCTCTTCAGAATTCTTTATGCAGTGTCAGGTTAACATTACGAGAGGACTGCCAAAACCACTTGTCGCGGTATTTTGATCAAAAGTCCCAAAATTTCTATAGCAATGGGATCATGACCTAAGATGGCAAAAAGTTATCGAACAAAATGGTACCTACATACTTTAGTTAAATATAAATAAACTATAAAAAATGTTTTGAATTTTCTTAAAAAATGCGAAGCAACTTTTTCCCCAACCTATTAGATAGTTCAAGTCATGGTTATAACACCAGCATGTCGATTCCCGTAACCACTTCACCGTGAAAACATGTGAAGTGAGCGTGGAGTGAGCTGTCAGTGTCATCTCACCCTATCGGAATGACAACTCACTTCACCTAAGTTTTCACGGTGAGATGGTTACAGAATAGCACTGCTGCATGTCGATTCCCGTAATCACTTCACCGTGAAAACATGTAAAGTGAGCGTGGAGTGATCTGTCAGTGTCATCTCACCCTGTTGGAATGACAACTCACTTCACCTAAGTTTTCACGGTGAGATGGTTACAGAATAGCACTGCTGGTATTCTCTTCCGACGATGGCCTAAGAATACGTCACGATAAGTGTTGCCATTGATTGTCCTTTTCAGTAAATTTAAGGACTTTCTCATTTAGTTAATGAAAATAAAATAAATTACTAACTAGCTAAACTATTTAGTAACTCGTGTGATTCATCTATTTAGTTTTAAATTAATGAACATATTGAATTATTAGTTCATAATTGCTTTGTTAAGTTAAAAATGCATTTTTCTCGGGTAATTCAATCACACACAGTGGCCACACATAGAATTGACAAGTGTCATACCGACAGCTCACCATTTCATCGCTATCGTCGTGTCGCTCTTATTTATAGCGTTGTTTCGCTCGGTGAGCAAAATACTGTGGTTCCCAAACATTGGTTACTGTGAAAAGGAAAAGTGTAAACTGTGAAAGATACACAAGAAAAATGGTTAAATTGTTCCCACGGATATCGATTGTTCCATACAAAACTGTAAAAACAGAATTAAAAAAGGCGGTGTAATAAGGTTTTTTTCTTTTCCCAAAGAAGAGATGCTAGCAAATGCGTGGCTTCAATTTTGTAGACCGAAAACAGCAATAAGAAGTGGTATGTACCTTACTACATATTATTTCATTTATCTACGCGTTGTAAATTCCATATAAGGCATAGTTGTGCCAATCCGGCTGTACACCCGAATATAACCTAACTAGTTTTTGACTTATTTCGAGTTAATTGCGTTTAGGTTTTCGTCGTGAACTAAATGCAGTTGGTCCATTTCGTCACGTTCAGACAGACAGACAGGCGCGGCGGGTGACTTTGTTTTACAACATTTGTTTTGTAGTGATTTTTATTGTTTGTTTTTTAAGTCCTAACTAAGGACAGGCAAAGAGATCTTAGCCCATACAGCCATACCATGGTTCAAGTCATGGTATAATAACATACTTCGCCAGGTATTCTCTTCCCGTGACAGCTGGGTCACGTGATTGGCCTAAGAATACGTCATCAGTTGCGATGCGGTTCTCAAACTTTTTTAGTGGGGAAAAAGATAAAAATAATACAACGGGTACTCAATTTTTATCATTTTTAATAAATTAAGTATAATAGTAATTAATCGGTCTATACGTGTATACTGTATATATACTGACGAAAGAGTTCAAAATTACGCTATTATTATGTATCCGCAGGGACTCGAAAAACACTGATTAATTTTGTAGATGAGCCCAAAAGGCCTTGAAGCCAGAGCCGTTAAACCATATTTATTTGAAAAAAAAAAAGCAAGTCATGTCGTCATGTCAACATCACTTGAAAAAAAAATACATCTGACTTGGCTGTATGGGCTAAGATCTCTTTGCCTGTCCTTAGTTAGGACTTAAAAAACAAACAATAAAAATCACTACAAAACAAATGTTGTAAAACAAAGTCACCCGCCGCGCCTGTCTGTCTGTCTGAACGTGACGAAATGGACCAACTGCATTTAGTTCACGACGAAAACCTAAACGCAATTAACTCGAAATAAGTCAAAAACTAGTTAGGTTATATTCGGGCGTACAGCCGGATTGGCACAACTATGCCATACATGGAATTTACAACGCGTAGATAAATGAAATAATATGTAGTAAGGTACATACCACTTATTGTTGTTTTCGGTCTACAAAATTGAAGCCACGCATTTGCTAGCATCTCTTCTTTGGGAAAAGAAAAAAACCTTATTACACCGCCTTTTTTAATTCTGTTTTTACAGTTTAGTATGGAACAATCGATATCCGTGGGAACAATTTAACCATTTTTCTTGTGTATCTTTCACAGTTTACACATTTCCTTTTCACAATGTTTGGGAACCACAGTATTTTGCTCACCGAGCGAAACAACGCTATAGGTATAATGTCAATGGGTATAAGCGACACGACGATAGCGATGAAATGGCGAGCTGTCAGTATGACACTTGTCAATTCTATGTGTGGCCACTGTGTGTGATTGAATTACCCGAGAAAAATGCATTTTTAACTTAACAAAGCAATTATGAACTAATAATTCAATATGTTCATTAATTTAAAACTAAATAGATGAATCACACGAGTTACTAAATAGTTTAGCTAGTTAGTAATTTATTTTATTTTCATTAACTAAATGAGAAAGTCCTTAAATTTACTGAAAAGGACAATCAATGGCAACACTTATCGTGACGTATTCTTAGGCCATCGTCGGAAGAGAATACCTGCAGTGCTATTCTGTAACCATCTCACCGTGAAAACTTAGGTGAAGTGAATTGTCATTCCAACAGGGTGAGATGACACTGACAGCTCACTCCACGCTCACTTCACCTGTTTTCACGGTGAAGTGGTTACGGGAATCGACATGCTGGTGTTATTATTCCATGGTTCAAGTCATCTGTGCGTGCGGCGCTGTGAGTAACCCTTGTTTATATACAGTGACTGTTGACTGTTGTGTGCGTGACAAGAGGTACAGACAACTACAAAATACAAATACAGTTATTTTTATGGAACAACTCTGTGACGAGTAGTAATTATTGTAAATTAGTTTTAAATTATTTTGTTTTTAAGGTTATTGTAACCTGCTGTGTTTGATAATATACGGGTTCTTAAAAAAAACAACTAATTTGGTAAATGCACATTTATTGAACATATTATTCTGAATCGCTACCTACTAGGAAAATCAAATGATGAATTTTCGGATTCGCTGTTCTCACCAAGGTTAATTATGAATTCTGACTCCATCATCTTATTCTCGTTTTGTCGAAATTTGACCGTAAACGACGAGTAAATTCCATTGACTTGGTAAACTCGAAAAATCAACTTTCACACTTCTATATCTCGCGACGAGAGACCGATGTTGCAAGTTATTAAAAACCATTTTTATGATAGCAACATCGGCTTGAGATTCCGTTTCATTCATTCAATGGTGCCATTGACCTATATATAAGTCAATGAATGGTGCCGATTCTCTTGTCATAAAAGCTTGTGAACTAGAAAAAAAAAACAAAATTTAGATTATTCCTGTCGACGACGATTTCCCATTCTGAAATCATTGACTTATCATCTTTATGTCAATGTCTGAAATAGACTAGTGACACAACTTTAACTATATTTTAGTTTGACAGCACTAAGATGGCACTGAGTTATAATTTAGTGAAAATGGCAATTTTATTATTCTGAATTTGACGTTTTTCAACTAAATTTTGATTGTCTAAGTATTTAATCGCGATTAAAAAGGTGTGGAAATTGGTACTTGTCATGAATTAAAATTCATACCAACACCGGGACGGTGCAAAAACTGTACTGTATCTTTTTTATTTTCTCTTGCTTCTATCTCGAAAATTGTGTGTCCTAACGCAAATACAATAATGAAAATTTCGACCCCCTTTATGAAACCCGTAAACCCCTAATACTCTACATGTAGGAATTTTTTTAATCATATTTTTTTTTAAAACACGTTCCTTAAAACTAAATATTTTCATTATTAGTTATATTGTAAAATAAAATGATGAGTCTGTCATTGTATGGTGTGTCTACTCTTCTCGTCGTCAAAATCGAGGACGAGTAAATACGACTAAATGACAGAAGAATCAGATTATCTCGTGTTGAATTGTCAAAAATTAAGGTTTGTCGAAAAAACATCAAGTTTGACAGAAGGAGTCGACTATTTTGTATGGAAGCGCTGTCAGAAAACGAGAAAAGTGACAGAAATAGAAGGCCTGCATGTCAAAATGTCGATATTATTCTTCTTCAAAAATGTTGATAGCTTTCGAATGTCATGCCGCTCTATAACTACACGTCGTCTGTTAGTTCACAGTTTTTGGCACCTGTATCCCAACTTTAACAAAACTGTACGCAGTCGAAATACTTCCACCATAGTTAAGTTTCTCTTCAAATATTCTTTCAACTTTAGCAAGGTAGGTAACTCGTGATGTTCTAAATGGTAATTTTGAATAGTTGAACGTATAACATCAATGTTAAAGTTGTCCAATTCCATCTTCTTTGCACGTTTTTTGCGATCTTTATACGGAGATTAAAATTTAGAGTCAGTTGATTTTCCTTCACCCAATATATTAGTTATTGTACTCTGATACCCCCACTGCCATTGCTGTTCTTTTTCGTAGCTGTTTAAATGTTTACTCAATTTCGATACTGTACTGAAAATAATGTACTGTAACTGATAACTTTCCTGCAAACTGGATCACTTACTAGTTGCAATATATCTTTCGCATCTTTTTTCATAAATTTGTTTATGTACCTTGGCAATGGTTTCACGAGTCTAAAACAATAATAATACTTATCGTTCAAAATAATATATTTTTTAGGATACTTACATTATTTAATCATAATAAATGTTAATTATATCGAATGGAGCACGTTAAAAAAATTACCTAACTAAATTACCTTTAACATTTTCTCCGTGAACTAGATATTTTTAGTAACGACTGTACCCGTGCAAAAAAGCGATAACAACACGTGTTGCTCGGACGAGACGGCTGCCGCCACAGAGTACTTTTTTTATGCTGCCGTGTCACTGCCACACAAATTAAAGCTGTATAATTACAAGCGCACGCATTCAAGGCGCCGCGCGCACAGATGAGTTGAACTATCTATAGCATCGTGTACATAGAGACGGTCTACTGAATTGGATTGTCTTCAAGCCATTGATGAAGTAAATTAATGGATTGGCTTATAGGATTGTCTCGGGTATTGGCCCCGTCTAACTGTGCGTTTGCACTGGCGAAACATTCATATAAAACATGTGGAAATCCCTATTTCCTGTCGAACATTATATTTGTGCATGCACAAAGCCCGGCGGCATGCGCCGGCGGCCGACCGGCCGCCGGTTTTGCGCGCAGCAAACGCAACAAAGCCGGCGCCCATTTCGCCGGCGAGACCGCCACGCGGCAGCGGGTGAACAGTTATCGTCCATTTTTGTCTCCAGTATCTCCATACAACTCACTTCACCGAATGTCACAAGATAACAGAAATTTCATATCGATCGGCGACTTTTTTGGCGCTTTGCTTGTGGTCAAGCCGCCGCAACCGCCGCGCCGTCATGACGGCGCGTCATCGTCAGTGCCAATACTAGTCTTTGTTCAGTGCTGTGTGGATCCACGTTAACGAACATTGAGAGAAATAGACATGTTTCGTCCAATTATATTTTTTTGTCTGTGGTACGATCACGGTTGGCAACACTTGCATTAAGTTGGCAACACTTGCGCCAAAGATAATTAACGATAGTGCTCAGTCCATAGACAGCAGACTCCACAGTGTTTCTATGAGTTTCTTATCTATGCTATGGTCTCAATCTATCGTTTTTGGATTGTGTATCAAGCAGTCAGTAGTACGCACATAATATAATAATATTATGAGTATTACAGTGTTTTTTGCGTTGGGTTTTTAAAATAATATAACTGCGGGTGGCGCGCAGTATTAAACAATGAAAATACGATGAGACTGTAGTGCTGGAAGTGGTGGTGTGGTATTTATTTCGAGAACATTATTTTGTATAAAATAATACGATAGCAGCTTTTATACACGATTACGGTACGTATATGATGCTATGTATTAATATGTAGATACTTAGTCTATATGATTCTTCAACATAATAATAAGACAAGTTTGTTTTGCAGTTCATGAGTAATAATAATGAACAAAATGGCCGCCAGCCGCCTTTACCGCAACAGACAACGACGGCACCTACGGCGACGGCGGTAATCCATAAGAATACTAAGTCATTGGCTCCAACGGACCCACGTGTTAGAAATGCCAATGTGACACCGACCGAACAACAAAGTAAAAGATGCCGTGACTTTGTGTGGGGTATTTGCACAAAAGGCGCTCAATGCAAATTCCGACACGAACTAGATGTGGCAACTATGAAAGACATTTTGAAGTTCTGCCACGATTTTCAGAACAGAACGGGTTGTACCAGGCCAGATTGCACATATTTGCATACGTCAAGAGAGGAAGAAAACCTGTTTCTGACCACAGGTCAGATACCTAGAGCGTTGGCCGAAAGGTATGCAGCAATGTCTACTGCACAGATGAACCTTTATGTGAGTGAGTACCTAGTGCAGGCCCCACCGCCACCTCCGCCGCCGCCGCCGCCGCCGAGCACAGCTGCGCCGCCTCCACCACTGCCAGCACCTCTGCCTGCTCTGCTAGCGCCGCCGCCCCCTCCGCCGCCGCCACCACCGCCACCAACGACTACAACAGCACCAGTTAGGATGACACCACCTACATTCTCAGGTATTTCATTTTGCCCTAGTTTTCATCACAATGTGTGCCACGTCGAGAGTAACTGCTTTATTCAAAGGATCTTGATCCAGTTTGTTGCCCAAGGAAATCATAATAATTATGCAACATATTATGCCAGGAGTCACTAGTGTTATTAATCATGGCCAATGAATTATGGCTCCCTATCATAGAGAGGATGCCTCTGTCCCAGCAGTGGGATACACTGGTTATGCTATGGCCACCTGACAAGTGTCAGGAACGCACTCTCCGTGTCTGCGCTTAAAGGTACCCAACCTTATTTGCTTAAAGTATACCTAAAAGTTACCGGTGTCAGTAATTTTGTAGACTGGTTGGTTCAATCTATGTAAATGATTTCCAAGATACAGGTTTTTATCTAATTTGGAATTCAGGAGTTCATATAGTTTTAGTCTACCCACATAAATTAATTGTATCCTAGATCTTTGTAATATGACTGTGTATTTTATACTATATTTTATTGAGTCCAAATTAATGTTATTAATTATTATTTTGATGTCTCTTGACATTTCTCGAAACCTTACAAAGCCCGTTAGACGTTTTTAATGAAATGAGGCACCAAACAAATTAGTCCTGTATGTATGTACAATGTAAATGCACTCAAGAAGAACCCCCGGATGGTGTAGGACTATTGCAGGGTATGGAAACAAAGATTGGACTATAGGTTTGGGTGGCTTAAGTTAGTTGACTAGTGACCTGGAACTATGGAAGATCTATGGCCCATTCCTGATCAATGTTTTATATGTACACAAATAAAATGGCAGGGGGTGACTTGCACACTCAATAATGGGCCCCCGAAAACTGTCGCTAGCACATAGTGACGTAGCAACAACGAGGCAACACGTCCTGAGGTGCTTGAGGAGTGGAGAGGTATTCCATGGCTTTCAGAACAATCCAGAGCCCAGAAGATTGTCAAGATCCCTACAAGCCCTTACTGAAATACTTCCTTCCTCTGAGCATGTTTGCTCTCTCAAGCTGGCCAATTAAGGCGAGAATGAGATGGAAGCTCTGTTCCTCTTTAGTGTTCATTCCAGCCGGTCAATTTAGGCAAGAAAGGGGTAGGAACACTGTTCCTCGTTAGTGTTCACTCCAGCCGGCCAATAAAAGCAAGCCAGAGATGAGGAACAAGATTTCTCCCGGGACATAGGGTCTGTGGGGTCGCTACTGCCCAACAGCTCGCCATATGCTGACCAAGAGCGATACAGAAACCCGCGCACCTCCCCATCCTAGACCGGTTCCGGCAAAGTAAACTCTACCGGCACAGATCTAGAGTTTGGACCGCGCAAGCCCCACCACGACGTCAAAGTAGAGATACGGCGGTGGGGTTATTATTATTATTTCGAGTTCTTTAATTTTCTTCTCTTAAAAGAGAGTACAAAAACCTTGCACATGGGCCGGATCAAAGTGTGTAAGGATGAATTTAAATAGAGAATGTTGATGATATTGTGGAAGAAGTAAGTAAGAACTTCCAGGAGATGCGACGGGTGTTGAGAATTGAGGCTTTTTGTATCAGGTGCAGGGTATGGGTGGGCATGTGCAGAGTGTTAAGGCTTTGTGTAAGAAAGAGATTTTGGTACTATACCAATGGATGAGAGTACTATACCTATGGACGATGTGAATGGTCTGTTTTCTACTGGCTTTTTATTTCTATAGCAAGTTCTTGATATTTACTTAGCTTTTCAGATATTGTGGTTTGAATATTGTGTGAGTTAGGGATATCTATATCTTTAAGGTAAACTTTATTTATTAGGGTATGCTTTATTCGTTTTGTCGTGAATGGTTATATCTGGTCTATTGAAATGTATAGTTTTATGTTGATGTCGTCCGATCCCAGTAGATTTTCTGATTCCCATTTTCTAGTATGATTTCGGGTTTATATTTATAGTACGGCATCATCTCACTTATGAATTTATATGCTAAATGTTGGTTAATAATTGCGGCAACTTGGTCATGTCGGTACTTATAGTCAGTGTGGGCAAGTGATTTGCAGGCTCCTGTAATATGTTGTATGGTTTCAGAGGCATTGTTGCAATGTCTACATAAGTCTGTCGGCTGACGAGGGTCTTTTATAATGTATTTTCTATAGTTGCGAGTCGCTATTACTTGGTCCTGTATCGCCAGCATGAACCCTTCCGAAAGTGTCCCAAAAGAGTTCTATTTGTGTATAGGTCTCTTAGATTTTCGATTTTCTTTTCTAACCTGATTTGCGATTTTGGTTTTCTATTTATGTATGTGCGACGTTCATTTTGTGTAGTGTGATATTTTAGCTCCGTTGCATGTAGCTGCCGTCCATGCTGCACAATAAATTATGGTCTGCAGTGTCATGAAGTCGGTGTCAACATTTGCATACTTACGGAGAATGACGATATTTATATAACTATGGCAGAGAACTTTTTAGAAGTTTTCTGCTTGGGAATATGGTATGGTCTATTAATTGGGGCGCGTATTAGAGAAAAAAAAAATAGTTTGCTGAAACGTGGTGTCTATTTCTGGATTTGTTTATGGGGCAGCATCAATTTTAGTTTGCATAGGTTCAAATTGCCCAATATCTATATGGTTCAAGAAATTTTCTTCATCTGTATATATAAGAGTTTGAGAAACTACGTCGGTATCTGAAATATTATTTAGGAATATAATAGTATTTTGAATACTTAGTGTGTAGCGGTTACACCGCCACATACGAACTACGCATCAAAGACATGACGTCACACAAATCCTGCATCGCGCAATTAGAGTTTACCGCGCGAACAACATAATATATAAGACTATCCGACATCAACAGTCGGGCAGTCGGCCCGCCAGACACAACACCCGTCTGGTGTCATTCTGCGTTTGTGTATTTAAATATTAATTACTAAAGTTTTCTCTAGTTTGTGTTGTTATTTCTTAATTCTATAGCTACCAGATTTTTTATTTCTTCTAATCTGAATGGGTTTTATATGTTGGTTATTTATAATAGCTCTCACTTGATCAGATAGTCTTTGTTCTGATATATTTGCTAATTCTGGAAATATATTTATAAATCCATTTTGTAACTGTTTTCTTCTATAGGCTGTAGTGCAACGTGTTTTTATTTATCAGTGATAGGCTTTGTTATGAGCAATATTTTAGTGCTAGTGTCAAGTCGCACTTTTGAGTGTTTTGGGAGAAATAAATACAAACGAACATCTGAAGAAAAAAAAATACTCGGACTCCGGATGTAGTTTTTTCAAAAATAAAAACTGGAAAGTATGCGCTCAAAGATGCTCTTTCAGATCATATTTATATAAAATAAATATCTTGGACAGTTACGTTTTCAGAATTTATTTTAATTTTTTTAATGAAAAGATCACTTAAACTTCATCGTTTAAAATAAAAAGTATTTGAAATAGACACGTGGGTGTTTTTACTGTGCATTATAAATGCATTCCTTGATCGATAAATACCATAAACAGCAGAGGGTTTTCTTTTTATCAAATAGAACATTGTGCGAAGGGAGTTGTGAAGTTTCGTCATTTACATGAGGCAGATTCGCGAAGTTGTTTATTCATGTTGTTCCCACGAGGTAGCTAGGGACTTAAAAGTCGACCACAGCAGAGGCCTGCGTTCACTGTAGTAAGGGTGAATAAAACTGGAGGTCCCCTATTATCCAGTGGGCACACTAACGAGTAGTGCTTTCCCCTAGCCATGAAGCCATCGGCATGTGCGACCTTGGCTTGGATTGTAACTCTCTTGGTCTGTCTCCTCACCCTAGATCTGTCCCGGGAAAGCAAACTCTACCGGCACAGACCTAGGGTTCAGTGCGCGCAGGCCCCACCACGAGTTCAACGTAGAGATACGGCGGTGGTTTTATTATTATTATCTAAATAAATACATATCAAAATGCGAATGCATTTTAAATATGTCATAAATTATACTAAATAATAACATGTTTAACTATAATGTAAGGTGTGCCTTTTGATCCCATAACTCTAGGGTATTAAAGAGACCGTATCAAAGAATCAATTGGCATGAATAATTTTTCAATGTTTTTTTTATTTTTTGTTTTAATTTGTCATACAAAATAATTCGGCAGTCACGATTATTTATTTAAAATAGCCTTATACGAAAAATAAAAAAAAATCAGACAAGTTTTGTTTAAATAGCTTTAATTATGAATGATTGGTTCGAATGAAAATTAGATACATTACAGTGTTATGGTAACTTTGAAACTGTATTTTTGGAACACTTGTTCTGGGACTTTTTGTATTATTTCTGCTTATAACCTTAGAGTTATGGGAGTACTTCAAAAGGAACACTGTATAATAGCGAAATACCACTCAGTGACTGACTAATCACGAAATCTTAAGTAGTATTATTTTTACTTATAAGTAGCATATAAACCTTAGAGTTATGGGAGTACTGCAAAAATAACACTTTGTATAATAGCGAAATACTACTCACTGACTGACTAATCACGAAATCGTAAGGACTATTAAACCTAAAAACTTGTTATTTGGCAAGAAGTTCTTTAAACAGTGTAGGTGTGTAGCTCACTAAGAACTGATAGAAATTCCACCCATATGGTGTTCCATATAAACCTTAATTCCCTACATAACCCTATGTAGGGAATAAAAGTTATTAGGTTCACCAACAATTGATTACACTGGCACTGATACAAACACATAGTGCAATCCACGAGAACGCGCCCCACTCCGCTCCGCTCCGTACTAAAGTACAGTTTACAATACAGTAATCGCGGAGTTGGGCGCGTCTTCGTGGATTGCACTATCTGTAATACATTTTTTAAAGTAAAATAACAGTGCATCAGTTACTTATAGGTAAACACCACATGCATAAAACAATGAAGCAGACAAATAAGCTAACTTACTTAGTAATAAGCGCTAATATTGAAAATTTGGTGACATCATTTAAAGAGTGAGATTTGCCTTTACATAATTATATAGAAATTATAAAATTAAAATCTATGAAAATCTGATAAAAAAATATAAAATAAAATATGGAAGTGTGTTTGTAAACATAGAGGAGTTCTATACTCTATCTCCAAAGTTTTTCAGCAGATCCTACCTAACTTAATATGAGACCACACTGAAATTATTCTCTTTATTTTGTATAGTTATTTGTAGTCAATTTAAGTAATAATATGTTAGACATAATATCATAAAGCTTTCCTTGGGTAACTAGCTGAATATCAAGAGCCTATTCTATACAGGGTGTCCAGTAAATAGTACAACTACGAATAATGCAGGGCGTGATAGCTTGGGTCAGTACCTATACCTACCAAAACAATATAATATGAATGTTCCGCAAAATGTTACAGATTTACAGTTGTACAAAATTTTACTTTAAAACAGATTTTTAAGCATCTCGTCGTCGTCATAAAAAAATCTTTTTCTAGTATTTTTTTACATCAAATTATTCGTGAATCACACTCATTGATAAGCCATTTTTCCTTCAAAAACGAGAATGTGTTCAAGAAATACCACTTAAAAAATAATGGGTGAACGATTTTCTTATCGCTTAAAATAAGAAATGTATGTGACACTAATGTACAAATGAAAACAAATGTTTGTGTAATAGTGATTTTGGAAAGATAAAATACTAGTGCATTTTCATAAAAAATACGAAAAAAAAGCTATTCTAGTTACACAGAAGCTGCTTTAGTTAAAAAGTAACTAACGTAATTTTGACAAAAACTAGTACGAGAGTAAGTAAAAGCTCATTTACGCTAATTATTATTTAACACGTAAAATGCGAAATGCACGCGTAATGGATAAAGGACTACCTGCTCGTCGACCCGACCCGACAGGTTACATAAATAAGCACATTATTAATTTGTAGGGATTGATATTATGATAATAATAATAATTACGTTTTCTTTTACAGCTCCACCACCCTTCAACACTCCCACAATGTTTTCAGTTAACCAGCCACCACCTCCTCTGCCGCCCATGTAAGTAGTTATTAGTCTATGTTACTTAAATATTTCAAGTCAATCATTTACGAACATGGGATCCAGAAAACGGACCAGCCTGAAGGAAATATCTTACAATATGTTCTGTTAACATTACAGGTTTGACGCAAGTAGACCTCCTCCTCCATTTCCAACAAATGCAACTCCAAATAAAAATGGTATTTTGAAACGTGCTGCGGGACCGGGGCCTTCTGAGGGTAATTATCTTACTACATTATTAACAGATTTTTTGCCAAATTTTACCAAGTCAATATTAATAGAGAATGGGTACTGAAGTATGGGAATTTACCCCACTCCTATAGCCATAAGATATAAACCAATGTAATGATAATATATTTACTGATTAAAATAATTATATAAATCATCAACATATTTTTCCAAGATATATTTGATGGAAAACATGACATTTTTTTTTTACTAGAAGGTACTGTATTAGTAAAAAATATAGTAAAATACTACAATTGATTTTGATTAATCGCATTGGTGCTGTAGCTCCGAATGGTCTAATAAACTACACAAATATTCGCCTAAAGCTTGCAAGAGAACCATCCATTGGTATAAATCTTATTGCTATTGAGGGGTGGGGCAGATTAGATAATTTAAATTCAAAGGAGTTAATTGCTCAGCGAAAAGCAAAAAAGAATATAAATTGTTTTCAATAAGTTCAAGAAAAGTTAAAATCAGAATAATTAATTCTAGCATGCGCGAATACTTACCACAGAATATTATGGAATACCTTAAATATACTGTGACATGCATTATCTCTTTTTACCATAATGACTTAATCAGTTTAGGCTTTGTGCGTGCAACAGAGATATCTGTTTCTGATAAGTTGTAACAACTTTATCTACTGACTTGTTTATTTGTTGTTACAGTTTTTATTGTTACATTCATTTGACTAGACGTCAGTTTTCGTAATTTTTGGGCCACAGTGTATAATTATCCTATCCAAAATAATCTATATACATTTAAAAAAAATACAAGATTCTTTTCAGAGGTTTGTTTGTACAGGTTAAGTTTATGAGAGGTAGGGCAAAGTCATAAATGAGCACAGTGGGCTCATTTATCACTTTGGAGAATTACGAGAAAACAAACTGCATTATACTGGGTCAACTTAAATTAGCTGGCGAAACTTCACAGACGTGATAGAATGTCCTGAAAATGTCCGCAAAGCTCATAAACTATACAGGGTGTAAGGGACAGGACATGGTGTATTTTTTGGTCAGTACGGCCGCTGGCTGCAAAAGTGTATAAAAAAATCGGCCAATGCCAACCATACTGTTAAAAACAGTATTATACTGTTTGTTCACTATAAAATATTGTTTTTAGGGTTCGTTGTCAACAAGGAACATGTATAGTTTCGCCATGTCCGTCTGTCTGTCTGCCCGCGGCTTATCTCAGAGTCTCCTAGTACTAGAAAGCTGTAATTTGGCATGGATATACATATTAATTACGCCGACAAAGTGGTAAATTAATACATAAGAGAAGAAAAAAAATGGTACCTTCCCTACACGTTAAGTGGGTTTTTTTTCTCTCGTCTATCCCATATTGTGGGAAACATATTGTGAGGGTGTCAAAACCATTTATAGATTCTAGGATCCGTTTGCGAAATATTAAGCTTTAAAGTGCTCATTTTTGTTAGAGTCAAGTGTGTGTGTGTGTCCTGCCAGCTAAATGGTTGGTTCTAGATATATGAAAAAAAAACACGGCAGTAGTAGGTATATATAACGAAATTACAACGGTGGATCAAAAAATTCTTGGAATCAATATAAAAAAATGCAGATTTAAACAAAAATATATTATTTTTCTACATAATCTCCCTCCAATGCAATGCAATTAGAATAACGCGTCTCTAACTTCCTTATTCCTTGTGAAAAAGAAGTTTTTCTTGACTCGAAAAACTCCTCTTCTGCAGCCATAACCGCGTCAATATCATAAAATTTTGTATGCATAATGCTCCTCGTCTATTCGGTGCTAAATTTATGAGTTGCACGAGCAGCAATAATGAATTATGTATCTATTTAAAACAATTAAAAAAATACTTAGAATACTGTAAATTATTCCGAAATACTGTTTATTTTTCCGAGATACTATTTATTTTTCCGAAATACTATTTATTTTCCCAATTTAACCATAATATGCTTTATTTATTATACAAAAAGTTGGAACATTTCGAACGAATTAGCTGACGTGTGACGTCATAGGTACTTGAGTTCACAAATATGTGTGCATGTGTGGGTTACATACCACTACATGTCCTCCCCCTTTGATAAAGAAAATTTAATAAAAGGGCAAAAAGTAGTTATCAAAATAACAATGAGCAAAGTGCGTAAATAATTGTAAAAACATTGCAAGTAATAAAATAGTATGGTGTAAATGTGTGTAACTATACTTAACACTTAAATTATACAATAACACACTACGCTAAAATGAGACACTTAGTATGTACTCGTATATAAAAACAAAACTACGCATATGGATACTTAAACATTTGTTAAAATAAAGAAATCGATTTGGTTTCAGTTTTCATATAGCCAGAGTCATCGCACGTAATCTATACGATTTATTTTTAACTTTATTTTGTATGCTAATAGCCTTTGAGTAAAATGGCTGTGTGACGGACAGATTGAAGGACGAACATGACAAAATTCGGAACCCTAAAAACACTGTATACCTACTAGTTTCATCGTGCGCCGCAACTTGGATGAAAACAAAATGGCGGTTCGGTTGATCCAAAGTAGGATAGTCAATTAGTCATACTACTTTGTAGTAGACCCTTCTGTGGTAGTCTCTTAAGAGTGCTTATCCAAAAAGTTGGCAACGTCGCAAATAGCTGTCAAATATTTACCTGTTTTGATTAATTTAGCAATATTACTGTACGGAAATATGAAATGTTGCTAACTAACTAACTATAATATTGATTATGAAATGGAATAATTAATATCGTAACACCGATTCTTTAGTTTTAGATGTTAACTCTTAAAATGTCGATTGCACCCCATGTGTGCAAATAACAATAAAATTCTATAATGTCGCTAATTGCGCGCGCGAGGGGTTAAAAAAGTATTTGGAAACTTTCCAAATGCTTTTTTTCCACCTAAAACGGTTACAACATCAAATTCAGTATTATAATTGCAATTCATTATTAAAATTCTAGTTCACTAGTTAGCCACATTTCATATTTCCATACAGTAATATTGCCACTTTAATCAAAACAGCGAAATGTTTGACAGCTATTTGCGACGTTGCCAACTTGTTGGATAAGCGCTCTTTACGGTGAGAGGTGTTATACCGTTATTGGACCTAAAAAGCGGGGTGTTATTAATACTAGGCGTAAAAAAGGGGTGTGTACTATATTATTTAGTTGAAGCCCATGTCGTTCTGTGTCAATTTGTGACATCGTAGTTCCCAAACGGATGGTCCGATATCAATGCGGTTTTTATTAAGACTGGCTTAACACTGATAGTGTCTCTGACACGCCGTGTTTTTGTAAAGTCATTCTTAGGCGCCGCAAATTTTTAAACTTTGACAAAAAAAAAATGCGCACTGTAGAATAATTACGCGAATAATTGATGATTTTTGAGGTGGCCCCGCAGTGGTTGACTAAGCCTGTCGGGGGCCGGGGCGGCAAAACAAAATGATCACCGCCAGTCTTCTCAGTTTATGTAGGCAGGTATTTCTACATTTATCTAGTATTTTTTTTGCAAAAAATGAATAATGAAGAAAAAAAAACGTGCACCCCGTCAGTCCCCGTCTGCCGGGCCTCCCCCAAACTGCTAGTATTCTTAAAATGTTTTAATTAACATATAAAGGACTAAAATAAGCAATAGTTAAGCATTTTACCATTACGTTCCATTATGTTACTTGAATTTATTAACATGATTTTTATTCAATTGCACATTTTGAATAACAGTCAGCTACCCCATTGTATTAATTAATATTAAATATGTTCTTCAGATGCTATTTTCATGTGCCAAATATATTTCCTTAGCAATAAATTTTGTTGATTACATTAATGCATTCTAATTTGAATGTGCGTAATTTCGCTTTTTTTACACTAAGTCACAGGTATCTATTTTTAATTTATCGGTGCTTATGCACCGATAAATTAAATAGTGCATATTTGAACTCAAGCAAGCTGAAATGGGAATATTATATCTGATTTTGAACCCCTCGAAAATTCGTGAGTCGTTCAGCACAAAGTTATGCGTGCTAAAGACAAAAATATTTAAAACAAAAACCTATTAGTTGCTGGTTTCATATTAATGTTTCATTTTACTTTGTGACTCGCAGCAGTGTTACCCAGTAAATTGGTTGTGAGAGCCAGATAGGCAGTCACTCCACGTAAATTGCAGGTAGCTGCATCCTGCATTTAGTCAGACTGGAAACCGACCCGAACATAGTTGGGACAAAACTAACTGGACCATCCAATTACATAATTATTATACTGGTAGAGTTTATGATAACCTCAGATAATGACCTCAGATAAGACCTTTCATTCACCCGAATGAAAGCCGTTACTATGAAATATATACAAAAGTGTTAATGTTTTCAATTTTGTAGAATACAAGTTTTAATTTTATATTCCTCCTGTTTAATCAATCCTAAATTCTATAATTATGTATAATCTAAGACGTATTTGGAACTAGGCTATAAAATGTTGTTAAATAATGTCTCTGAAAACTTGTCGGGTTCAAAATCAGATATGCAGTTTCACTCATTTCTACATGTATAGGTTTAATAGAATAGACCAAGGATGACTAAACAAATAGATTGTTTATTTATTCGCTCTGGCGACACTGAACAAAAAGTGCGTAAGAGTCTGCAGTGGAAATACACATCACATATTTTTTGTGATCCTTTCTTTGTTTTATAAAATAATACTGTTTGTTTAGTTCCTGAACCGCTTCACGATTAATAAGTTCAATGCATTTTGCTCATATTTTTAGTAATAAATTAAACTTAGGATAGCTAATGTTATTTGCTTGGCGCGTATTTATTTTGTTCCCAGCCGGGCCAAGCAAAGCGAGGAAAGCGGAGTGCGCCAAAGTAGTTGAAATTGAAACTGTCTGCGAAAATTGTATCCAGCGGGAACTCAGGTTTGAAATGCTAAGATTCTTCTCCATATTAATTTGTCCGCATGATATAATTTGAGATATAATTAAGTAATAATAATTGACGCTGTGTTATTTTACCGGGAATTGTTTGATATGATGAAGTATGAGAGTGGTCATGAATCGGCGAGTGTTTATAAGCGAAGCGCGTTCTGATTCAAATTATAATATTTTGAGAAGCGAATTTTTAGTATTCAGTATGTAATAATGTTTATATATTTGCTTGCATAATGCAAAATTTTATAAATACGCAGACCGAGGTAGATACCTCGTCAAGTTAAATTGTCCGGTTTACTTTAATGAAAACTAACATCATAACGGTAAATAATTTAACTGTAAATTACCCGCGGGTTTAAATAGAAATAAAATGCTGTGCGATTTAACAAGTAAAGCAAAAAAGATTAATCAAAATAACTTAACGAGCCAAAATACTTTTACGAACTAGTATTTTAATTTGCAAAGCACTATGCCATGTAATGTATGTAGTCTCGGTTACATCACTTGGGTCAATGTAATTAAAAAATATTCACATTGCAAGCAATACACATGGGATGAGCCTGCACAGCGATGATAATATCTAATATTCTAAATAATGATGGCTCTTGGTTTTATGGTCTAGTGTTGTTGAGCGTTATCGCGCCCTTGGTGATCTGTTCGCCATACTATCCGGTAATCATCACGACTGTACGGTTTATTGGAGATCGCTTATTTGATTTAGATTTATAAAATAGCTGCTACACGCTAACACCTGTTTAGTTTTATAAAAAAGCATTGCATGACTAAACTTTTCAATATATCTTTAGGAGTGAGCTGTATTATCAGGAGTTACAGAAGTTGGAATGTGAAAGTGATTACCAATCGTATATCTATAAGAAAAAATCCACAGAGAATGCAAATGGACGCATGTTGTTGAAGTCAACAGTAAGTCCAGAGTTGTTCTGCATACTAGATGAGATTACGGAGGTAATATAGTCATGAACGTACTAAATATTTGACTGAAATAATTTCACACAATTTTGACATTAATTAATGTATTGTGTCCTTATAGGAGCCCTCTCAGCAGATACAAATTCAAGATTTGCTGAGTCACTTCAACCAAACTCCGTCGTTTGATTCTGTAAGTCTGATAACTTTTGTTCCTGTATTTATCGAGCCCCTAAATAATATAACAATAAATTTAAAACAATCTTGGCGGCTATTAGGCACATGTCCCACCGCCGAAGATTAGAAAAGCGAATAGAGCTAGCAACTAGAAACGAGTTGGCAGCAGCGAGTGTGTAGTTCGGATAGTTCTGTCGCTCGTCTATGAGCGAGTGCACGAGATGAATGCACGACGAGTAGAATGAATGCCCAGTCACTTGCTGGTATGCGTATGTACCAAGCGATAGTCTCTCAGCGAGTGTTCTGCCCGCCAAACGAGGGTTGGTGGGCGATAATTTTCTTTCATAGTTTTTGTCGCTGCCACAAACTAGTGGACAGAGAGTTCTCAGTTCTCACCGGCAGTGTGAACAGCCAGCGATCATCTATTAATAATACATCTCTTTTACTTCCACGGTATCTACAACTATTGTAAGTTTCTTAAACAAGAAAATAGTCGAAATTTCGTCGTTTCCTCGTCAGCGGTAGGACAGGTGCCTTAAGCTCCTTGTGGGGTCTCAGGTTCCACGAAGATGCATGATAAGTCAAATATCTTGCTCTAGATTTACTGGAAAATTAAGTAAAACCCTTCATTGAAGTGCATCCAGTTAGACTGAAAGCCGACCCCAACATAATTGAAAAAGGCTAGGCAGATTGATTATTTCTCATAATTATGAACAATAAGTATTTAATTCGGTTGGACAGAGTCTTAATTAACCACATTTGCTAAGAATTACACATTGCCTGTGTAATCACACGATTACTCTGGACATAAATTAGAGACTGATATTAATTATTACACATCATTTCCAGGAAACATCCACAGTGCCCAGACAGTTCCTACTCCAGCTAATGGGATGCGTTTTAAAGCAAAGAACTCTCATGGAACCTGTAAGTATAACAGATGGGATTATAAACCACTGTGGCAGACTGATTGAAAAGTGGATTTATAAAGGTGCCGTTTTTTAATTTGGCAATACGCTTCAAGGACTACTCACGTATTTTATTGAATTTTGATGTATTTTTCAGACGCCCTTGTCTAGTGTCGGAATCGATGAATCGCCACTGTTGCACTCGCTGTCTGCACTTACCAGGAAAGCAAACCCAATTAGTCACACATCTTCTGATGTGATACAGGCAGTGTTGGAAATCATTCGTAATTGTAAGTCACACATTCTTTTTTTTAAACCTAATACCTGGGTGACCGAGCTTTGTTCAGGTAAAAATAGAGAAACGAATTTTCCCAGATATAAAACCTAGCTAGATCGATTTTTGGCCACCGTAAACCTCTATATTTATAGATAGATAGAATACTCTTTATCTATATAACAATATATTATATAGTTATTATAAAACAATTATAAAAACTTGAAACAAATTAGAATAGTGTAAAAGCTCAAAAAATGGGTACCGCATGAATTGAGTGAATCAAACCAACAAACACGCGTCGGGTGCTAAGTTAGAGGAGCTGCGATTGGAATTTCGGAATATTTTCTTGAAAGGAAAAAATTGTAGATTGTTTGCCTAGGGAGCAAACAACTATGTTTAAGGCGAGAGTGTTTCTTTGAATTCAGAGCGGAGCGAAGGATTCTAGAGTAGAATCCTGAACCCAGCGAGGGATTCAAAGTACGTCACTCGAGCTTAAAATAGTGTTGCTCCCGAGGTGAACACTCAACTTTTCATCACCCTCTATGAGAAAAAAAAACGTGTGCGGTCCGACCTCATCTCTCACGTATGATTTAAAACCAAAACAAGTTTTTTTGCAGCCGCCATCTTGGATTTACGTTTTGACCTCTTTATCGACTTTAGCAGCTTTAAAAACCATAAAAACGATACCTGAATGATGTTTTTTTTTTTGCAACTTGGGACTACTTGTAAGGATGACGCGCATAGCGGCGCTCTACGTAGACGTACCGATTAACCGGTTTTTATTGCTCTAAAACAGGGGTGTCAAACTCAATTTTGCAGAGGGCCATATCAAAAGCCATACCAAACCAAAAGTAAGAAAGACAGTAATTATTTTGAGCTCGAGGACCCGGATTCTCTTGTTTTTGACAATCTCATTGATGTCAGGTATCATATTCGTGGTAGTTATTTTAAGAATTGATATAATATATACGGCCCGCGGGCCGGATTCGGCCCGCGGGCCGTATCTTTGACATGACTGCTCTAAAACGTTTAATCCGAAAAAACCTTTATGTAAATGCTCTTTCAAATACCGGTTTAAAAACTGTTTATGCTAACGAAACCGAATGTAAAGGTTTTGCGTCAAGTACATAATAACGGTTTGAACATTAAACCGAGCCGAGCCTTGCCTTTGGGTGTATTTTTAAGGCCCAAAAACGCGACGAGCATTATTTGGTTTGATAGCTGTGTTCCAATTTTGAAGTCATAATTTGTTGACATTTCCGTGCCTTTACATTTTAGAAATTGCTCTTTTTGTACATCTATTTTTAACTTTATCGGAATGCAGATACCGAGATGTAGCTTTGCGATCTCAATACCAAAACTTGTTACGCACAGTTAAATACAGGACTGCTTCGTTGAGGAAAAGTGTTTTGGGTATGGCACCGGCTATTTTTAACCACATTACTAATTCCATAAAAGAGGAACCAGTAACAATTTTCAAAAAGAAATTAACTGTCCTTCTATTAGATAAATGTTATTACTCCGTATCGGATTTTCTAGCTGATAAATTTTAGTTGAGTATCCAATGTATAAATGTTTAAATGTTCAATGTTTGATGATAAACTGCATCAATGTTTGCATTCCAAAATGGTAGAATGTACAAGGATTTCTCATATTGTAACCACCCGATTGTAAATTCCTACATTCTGCACAAATAAATGAATATATGTGCCGCATTGCGCGTAGCAAATTTAAAAAAAATTGAATTTTCAATATGTGGTTCTTAATTAGTTAAACACGATCTGTGACGTGGTTAAATGATGTTGCCGATCAATTTACTTATACTATCGTTAGTTTATAGCCTGCTAATGACCTCTATGATGACAATACTTAAAACGATATTGATTATAATATAGGTTTTTTTTACGAAACTGCATTCCAAGAAGTAAGTAACTCATTTGTTAATCACCGTGATTATGGTTGAGTTATCATTAGATACTAATAAATCTAGCGGCGCCAAATGGGCCCCTCACATATATATCGATAGTATAAGTAAATCGATCGGCAACTTCATTTACGTCGGTAGCATACCTCCGCCGCGAAATCATAGCTCGAATTGAACTCGTATTCGAATACATATTGTATGAATAGTAGTAGAATTTCAAGTAGCGGAACATGACGCGAGCCAGTTGAATTGAACTACTGCGGTTTCGCGGCGGAGGTGTGCTACCACCTTAAAGATTTGAAAAATCATTTGCTACGCGCAAAGCGGGGCACCCAAAGGTGAATGAATTGGATGTTACCTTGATCGCCGTGTACGGTATAACTCTTGATGGTACGGTGAGCACACCAGCCCTTCAGTTTTTCTCCTGTACAAAAAAAACACATTCTTTTTTTCTTACGCGTGGAGCTAATACCATCCTTACGTTAATATCACGTAAAGGGAGGTATACCAGACACATTACATTTTTTTAAAATTCCGATACGTTTATATGAGTCTGGAGCTCGATTGTCAGACCACTGTGCGCTGCCGCCGTCTACGCGCGTTAGCCGACCGCTACAGAAATCAAATTTAATCTTGATGTTTAATTAAGTGCTAACAAAAATTTCCGTAAATAACATTATTCTAAGCTTATAATAAGTGTTTAGGCAAATTAGATGTATGTTACTGTTTTGAAAATGTTAAATATTGGTAAGGAAATCTGTGATACAGGTTTATTCTAGAACGGGCATCGAACTTTGTTTCGTATTTTGAACGTTTTTTCTAAGATTTATACATATATTTTGGTTGGGTTTTCTATCTGGAATTTCTCAGTAGCAGCCTGGAGTCTGGATTTGTGCCCGGTTGATGGCAATAAGCTCGCCCCCTATTACATGGGACTTAAACATAACTGGCGAAATGTGGGTGTACCTGCTACAGGTACACCTCTGCCCAACCCTTCGGGGAAACAAGGCGTCATCTGTGTTATGTTTACAATTTTATTTTTCAATGAATGAATGAAAGGCACCGATCCCAGCGTGGTTTAACCAGACTCTATAAATCGAAGGAACCCCAAGATTTGCACTAGCCCATGAAGTTTCATGTTTCATGGTTTCATGGGACTACAAAGGCCATTGCATATCAAGAAATAGACCGGGGGGCGCGGTAATGGTAAGGAAGACGTGCCCTTAGGATAGGAAAGGATTTACGAGCCGTACCGGATATGCATCCTTGAGTTAGCAATGGAATAGTGGAGAGACGGGTGATTTTTATCTGTGGAAGGGCATCTTTTTAAGTTCAGGTTCAGGTCCAGCTTCACCGATGCATCTACTTTTTGTTGTTTCCAGTCTTCGTCTAAATATTTATTATTTTAGTATTATTATCTCCTTTATTTCAATACATAAACAATACAAAAAAAAAAAAAAATAGACCATAGGTATCAGGAACACATTATTCTTCTTTATAACGGCCGCCGAAAAAAAAGGCACTAATTTTATTCATCGGCTTTAGTGAAACTAATAATATTGTATTTTCTTTTCAGCCTCGTCATTAACTTCTGACAGAAATCAAGGAAATGAATCTCACACAAAAGAAGCAACAAATTTAGACCGAAGTAGACCAAGCACTTCAAATATAAGCAGCAATGCAGTCAACGGATTCGGACACTTCGTCAACGGCCATAAAGTCGAGAGTGCACCTCCGGCAGCAGTCGCAAGCACCAGCAGATATCCGACTACCGCGAACGTTCCGGTCCGAACGTACTCCAGCGGAACGGCCAGCACAGCCTCGCTCTCGCAAAGTGCAGTGCGCACACCGACGGCGTTGCATCTACCCAATGCATCCCGTCCTCCTGGAGTGCCTCGCCCGCCGAGCGCTCATCCTCCTAGTGGCCTGCGTCCTACCAACGCCACCCATCCTCTCTCTGTGAGGGCGGTGGCCGCTCCTGCTCCGTACATGTACCAGCCGGCCGTCCCGCCGCCAGCTGGCCGAGGCTACTATTCACAGCCATATCCGTCAACCTCCAACAGTAAGTTATAGAAATGGCTCAGTAAAACAATTATAAGTCTTAATGTCTTGAACTCTTGAGGTGCATACGGCCTGTTGGGGTACATTTCTCTATTATATCACGAATAAAATGTTCGCAATTTAGAATAATCCCAGGGCAGATCATTCGACGACGAACATTTTGTACCCAAATTATGTCCCAATTGAGGAAGTTGTAGTAAAACCCTGAAAATATTACATGAACATTTATCTTTCAGATGTACCTAACAATCATCAATCGTACCCTAACTCTCCTGCATTAATGGCAGTGACGCCTCAAGTACCGACGCGGCCCTCAACCTCGGCGCCGGCACCGCCTCCGCAGAACTCTCAGAACTACAATGCGTATGCTATGGGCAGATATCCCCCCCAGCCACATAACTATCCTCCTTTCCCATAAACCTGACGAGGTATGTACACCTCACGTGATTCGATGACGACGCAATATATATGCGAATTTTTGTTATATTTAAACCTATATTAATACAACTATCTCATTAGAGTATTTCAAAATTTTATCAATTTTTTTGCAGTACTTTTAAAGTGAATACTCAAATTAGCTAGTTTATTCATACAGGTCCATAGTTTTTAAGAACAAAATGCTTTTGCGAGTTTATGCTTACACTGTGTTCACGATAGCAAGCGCCTACCAATTTATATTTAAAATGAAAATAGATGATGTCGTGCAAAATTACCACGACGTGTGAGTCCTATTCCTATTGTGAATAGAGTTTTTACCGAATATCAATGTGATTATAAAAAATATATAAAGATTGAATATATAATAGAACATTGAATATTATGCCAACTTATGGTTGTCTATATTACCACGATGGGTTGTATTGGTAAAAATAGTAAGAAGGTACTAATTGAGAGCAGTAGTTTTTTCACGCTCGCCTTTTTCTATATACTGCGGTAAAGGAGAACACATCCGGACGAGCATGAACAGAGACAGACACAAAAAGATGGTCATACAGAATTCTGTGTGTTATTCTTAAATAAGACCGTTTTCCTGTAGCTACAACGGTTAAGGTAGCAGCCCTTACTGCCCCATCTCAAAAATCCGTCCTGTATAGTATCTAGTAATAAGTTAACATTAAGGAGTACAAAATCTTAAAATTTTATTTAAGATCAATAATATTTTAAAACACCGAATGTTCCTAAAAATAGTCATTAGAAAGTTTTATAGTTTCAATAAAGTAATCATAGGATCGATGTATGTACGAATCGGTTTAATTTGTCGTAAGTTTTTTTTTATTGAATGGTGCTACTTCTATTGAAGGAAAATAATTTGCAAAAAAATACGGCCAAATGAGAGCTGTATTTGACAACTATTTGTACATTTTCTATATGACTTTACAGCCATTTTTGTATTAAAGATAAAACTGTGATATGTAACTCTTTTGAGACTGATTTTAAATTAATCTTAGATTGACTGACTAGAATAAATAAGCTTTCTTGTAATCTAAAGTATCAAACAAAAAACGACTACAAGTTAAGTACTTACTAACAGAGAACACTGATCAAAAAATGATTGCAACCTCAGTCTTCGATGAAGAATACACTAGATACAGTATCACGAACAAAAATTCACATTTATATACTGAATTTAAAAACATATATAAAAGGTATTTAAATATCATGAACTTCAGATTATTATCAACCAATAAAGAAATCAAAGGATCGATGTATGTACGATTCGGTTTAATTTGTCATAAGTTTTTTTATTGAATGATGTTACTTCTATTGAAGGAAAACAATACGGTCAAATGAGAGCTGTATCTGTTGCTTGAAGATTCCGTGTTCTATAAATATTTACAAAATGAGCACTGTTACTTACTAATCACACACGGTAATCAGTTACTCGTCCAACTCCCACTTGACTACTGTTTGTATATTATCTATATGACTACAGCCATTTTTGTATTAAAGATAAAACTGTGATATGTAACTCTTTTGAGACTGATTTTAAATTAATCTTATTTTGACTGACTAGAAAAAATAAGCTTTTTTGTAATCTAAAGTAACAAAAAACGACGAAAAGCTAAATACTTACTAACAGAGAACACTGATCAAAAAATTATTGCAACCTCAATCTTCGATCAAGAATACACTAGATACAGTATCACGAACAAAAATTCACATTTATATACTTAATTTAAAAACATTTATAAAAAGTTATTTAACTACCATGAACTTCAGATTATTATCAACCATAATGCTTGATAAAAAAGTTAAATTACGTTTGCGATATATATTAATGTTAAAAACTGTTTCGTCGAAGCAAATTCGCTTGAAGCTTGAAAATCAAAGTAATTTTGAAACAATTAAAAAATATAATATTCTAATGAAACTTAAAATCTGAGCAATTTGGTTGAAAAAATAATATGTTGGTAATTGATGGTTATTCATTTTTGAATGCACATCTTTTTTAGGTGCTAACCCTGAATCTAGTGTCTTGATTGAAACTTATAATTCGGTTAATTGTTAGCAAGGCTGGGAGACATCATCGCATTTTTTTTCAATTTTGATACACAATATAGTCGGTATTGATAGTCTAAATTAAAATTACACGCCAAATTTTGTACACATTTGTATGTACCAAGCAGGGCGCGAAATTTTAAATAAGATTAGCTATACAACTGTACCGAAACAAATGCGCCTTAGCGCAGATAAGTTTTTTTATCAGTGTATTGATTATCTAAATAAGTGTTTTAATTATATTAATATGTACTTTTGAAAACGCACTGCATGCTGATGCGATTATGCTGGTTTATTGATAGTGCAATCCACGACGACGCGCCCCACTCCGCTCCGCTCCGTACTAAATTACAGCTTACGGTACAGTAATCGCGGACGGGGCGCGTCGTCGTGGATTGCACTATCTGTAACAAGAATGAATTTCACTAAAATTCATTCACGTTGCTAAATTTCGAAACTTTTTACAAAATGCCCCTGCGATTGTAGTATGTTCAAAAAGTATTTTATTTATTGTTTCCTTTTTCCGATTAGAGGTGAAAATGACGATATTCACTGACCTACTAGTCCCAACAACAATCTTTCTGACCTTTTCATATTTGCTACAACTTCTTCCATTAATTTCAAGAAAGTTAAACAAGGCGAAGTAGAAATAAATTTTATCAGTCAATCTTTCTTTTTCATCGCATAATCAAAATGTCACTATAAATTAATGTAGATTATTCATCTTAAGAACAGTCAGTACGAGCATAAAGATATCGGGTTTGAGATATCTTTATTTCCCATAAGAAATTTCACTTACGTTAGAAAAAATTAACTAATTTAAAATCATTATTGATTAACGTACAATTATATATTACTATGGACAGCTGGGCAATGGTATCTGACTTCGTGATTCATCCTTTAATATCCGTCGTCAAGATGACGGCAAATATATGCTATCATTTGTGGAAGGTATATACAGGTGGTGGTAGCTCCAAATATGTTAAATCGAAGAACACCAAAATTATCAGACGAGACATGCGACGTCATAATATATGATACTGCATCGGCTCCAAAAAGATGTGTCACGTCTTATAATTCAACAATATCGGACATGACTTGCGTTATAAATTTCTGCCTCCTCAGTTAAATTCAGAAGAATATGATACGTCGTTGTGATCAAAAATACTATAATCACTTTGGCATCATAAAAACCTAACAGTATAGTTTTTCGAGTTTTCTTCTATAGCAATGACTGCCGTTCATATTGCAAAAATATGTGACATCCAACAAAAAAATCTGACAGTAAGTTTGTTTAAAGATTCTGTCTAGAGGTAATTATTAGGGAATTTTGAATTTTCTGTATATACAACAACAACGCTGGCGTCGCTTGTCCCGTCAGATGATTTTGGTGTTCCTTCGATGTCACTTATTTGTGATGCCACCCGTGCATGCCTTCCACAAATTATTACATTAACTTAACGACAGATATTAATGGATGAATCATGAAATCAGATATTATTGTCGATCTGTCCATAGTAATAGATTTGCGCTCGTGACTGTACATATATTTTTGGAGATGACTTAGATAAATATTTCTAACTTTCCTCTTATTAACTTCTCGTGAATACACCCACCAACCCGTAGTAGGTTTACTACACACGTTCACTTGTGCAACATGTAGGGTTCGAACTCACCTTGAAGTAGTTCAAAGTTATGTCTGGCAGCCTGAACGGGCTAAGAACATATACGATTAATTGTTAAGCAAAAATAATGTGTTGTGAGCAATCAGTATAAATTGCCACTCTAATCTTTTATGATATTATTATGTGAAATACCAATTTGTTAGGCTGTGCTAGTTAGCATTTTTTTTTTTCATAAAAGCGTTTGGTGATTACTCCACTGTTAGACATCATAGTGCTAATAATGGTAGGGGATCCCAGAGGGTTTATGAGCAAGCATATGCAGGGCGAAAAGTTGATAGCTGAGTAGGTGCGGCATGACGAGAGAACACCGAAAATATAAAAACCAACATCATCATCATCATCATCCATCAATCCGTCAGATAATTATATATTCACTATCAGGATAGGTTACACTATTATAACGAATAACTTTTATTCGCCTTGAACCTATTAAAAATTGCCCAAATCTGAGTTTTCAAACTCGTCAGATTTAGGGAAGCCCACAATTTCTTCATCAGATTTATCTATTAAAGTCATTATGGGTTAGGCCGCACACGATCCTACCAAAATCAAAGGCTCTGAAGATTACTTTATTTTTGGCCAAATTACGAAATCTGAAAGTGGACTCCTGACCACGGGGCTCCTATCTGAAACTTTTCTACTACTACTTTTATTCAGCTATCAACTTTTCGCACTGCATATGCTTGCTGTACTTATACATTATCATAAATAAATTCAATATGAATATTTAGCATGTTTTGCCATATTTTTATAAATATTTTGACGTATGTACCTGACGTTTTACATGAATTATGAGAATACATTTTCTAATCAAATTATAATTAATGTGTTTTATTTCTTGACTGAAGTTTTCTTATTGCGCGGGTTAATGATTGATAAACCATGGTGAACTAAGCTTTGCGTTGCTCTGCGAGCTAATTGACTTTCTGCGCGCGGAACTCAAGACAAGCGAAGGTAAACCATAATTTCCCTAGGACATCATCCGTTTTGGTCTATTTCCAAAGGAAAACGGTGCCAATGAAAGCTTTTTTAAATTCGGATTGAACTTATTTAAGCATGTTATTATTAAGGCACCAAAGCTGTAGGAACATTGGCCTGGGTTTTATTTTACTATGAAAAATCTTTCCCATTACATTTTCGATGTAATGAAGTAACAAAAACGAATGAAATATCCTGCCATGGCAGTCAAAATGAATGAATTAAAAAAAGTTCCAGGTAGGTACCTATATTTTTGACATGGACTTCGTCTACTGAGTGATTTTTGGGGTTTTTCTAAATATAAATCAGTTTTATAGTTTAAACAAATGTATAAAGAAAGAAAGAATAATGTTTAATTGGATACAAAATTATATATATATATTATTTAAATATTTTTTCTAAATTTTATTGTTTTTGTATCGTCATCGTCTCGCACAATTAAATTCTTTTTAATCCAGATGCTCGAGCTGTTAATCTGGTAAATGTCTAGCATAGTTCAGAAATTATATACTTACTCATAATACGAGAGAGAAAACGAAACAGTATTTGGGCGCTGCTCTCGTATTATGAGTATATAGTTTTTGAGCTATGCTAAACATTTGCCAGGAATACAACTACCAGCTTTCATCAGATAATAATATCATTGTTATGCCAATCCATATCGGAGGGTCGCTACTCGAAGTTGTGAAGGAGTATGTTTAATTGGGGCAGTCATCCAGCTCGGTAGACACAACTTTGAGAAAGAAGCTGAAGGAAAGGTTGGGTAGGGCAGCGTGGAAAACTTTGTCTAGTCTTAAGCCGCAATGTTTGAAGATTACGGTCTTCAACCAGTGTGTTTTGCCCGTTATGATAGATATACGGTGCCGAAACGTGGACACTGTCGGGTTGGTCCACATATTCAAGGTCGCTCAGCACGCTATGGAGCGAACTGTACACGGAGTTTCTTAGTAGATTAATAATCAAGATATCCGAATAGCTTGTAGAGAAAGAAAGCCGAAGTAGCAGCAAGCTGGCCATGTTTGTCGAAGGTCCGCTGCGGGCCGTGGCCGGTGGAGCAGTGAGTTCTTAAGTGGAGACCACGTATCAGCAAGCGTATGCGTAGGTGTTGTGGTGCAGCTTGAAAGATACCTATGTCCAGGGGTGGACTGCGATAGGCTGAGTTAATTGATTGGTGTTGAGCCAGATGATGACGAAACAGTTGTTAATCTTTACGTATCTAAATAAATTTCATTTTTATTAAGAAGTACCCCAATCGCTCAATAAACGATTTCCATGCCAAAAATGGACTTAGAACAACAGTTTCTTGCCAGATTTTCAAAATGTGATGACATGGCACGAAACTTCATTGGTTAATTCATTACATACACATTTTCAAAGATAAAATAAAATGGATAAAACTTGGATGATGTTCTTTCGTTCTCCTTCATATTAATCCTAATGGCATCAAGTCTTAGTTTTAAGAAAGAGGGGAGGTCCAGTACTACACGAGACAGGGAAATCTGATAGTATAAAAAAAGGTAACTGGGCCCCTTTGTCTCGGCGACGTGCTCAGATACTCGTATATTCTGGTGCAAAATATCTAGGCAATGCACTTGTGTAGGCTTGATTTACCAACAATGCCGCGGAATAGAATGGATTCGACCTTTTGAACAAAATTATACGAATCATAATGAACTATGCCAATTGTGTAACGTCAAAATTTTATTAGGCTTAATCGTATTCACTTATTCGGTATAGATAGTGCAATCCACGACCAGTGTTGCCGACTTCCACGGTCCGGATTACCCAAAAACTTAACTGAAAATCCCCAATTTTGGGGAAAATAAAATCGATATTCCCCATATTTTCCCCACAAGTTTTCAGCAAAAAAATAAAAATACTGTTCATATAAATCAAATATATTTACTACTTTTACTTAAGTATTTAATGATTTTAATCAAGGTAATGGCTCTTCATTGCGCCAAAGTTTTCTTAACAATATTTATCACTTGACGGATTAAATTTTACTCTTAGGCCCTGCTTTCTTCATAATTCCTTCTCTTGGCCTTAAGCGCTACTAAAGTGTCATTGTGCAGGCGATTACGATTCTCTTTTTTCAAATTCTTCAGAACGCTAAATTTTCTTTCGACAACGGTTTATGGGGGTTTTTGACTTTAAATTTCTGAGCTTCTGACGGATTCACTATTGATAAAAATGAAAATAATGTGTCCGAAAAATCAAAACTCTTAGTAATGTCCTTAGTCAGTTCAATATAAAAGGCTTGGCAGGATTTATAAAAATCTTCGAACGCATGGGGGAACATTTCGATCTTTTTTCAAATTCTCAACATTTTCTGACGTTGTCGATCATCATAACTCTAAACCATTAAAATGCGCTGTTTGTATATATTTTGTTTTTTATAAGTTCAGGTCTAGTGTAAATTGGCATTGCACAGGCAACAGAAGGAACACGGGTGGGTTTTAGTCAGTAAGAGTCTGACACGCCCTCCCGCTCCACCCAGAGCGGGAGACGTCATTTGATGATTTCCCACCCAAAAAAAAAAAAAAAAAAAAAAGGTCTAGTGTAAATGTCTACTCCCCACATTTTCCCCACAAATTACCCAATCGGACTGAAAATCCCCGCAGTTTGGGGAATTCCCCACAGATTGGCAACGCTGCACGACGTCGTGGATTGCACTATTAGATGCACTATCTGTATCGGATTTAACGCCGCCATCTTGTTTTTTAAAGACAGTGTCATTATTTCACAAAACAACTGCACCGAGCCTGTCAACGTAATTCGAGCGCGAGAGCGCCAGAAGATCCTTGTATCAGTTCAGGGTAAACTGACCGTTCTAAGCAAAATAACATTCTATGCTACAACTAATAGTGTTGGGGTTATGTATAATCCGAATGGTTGGGGTAGTGAATTTTTTTTCGTAAAGCATAAAATAGTTGAATTTAAAAAAATAAAAAAAAATGCGTTTGTATTTACTCTAAAAAACGCTTTAATTTTTAACTTTACATGGTAAAGAGTAAAATTATTTCATTTGTCAAAGTAAACTTTAACACCAATAATTATCTATCTGCTTTGAATATTATTATTTCAAAAAATTAAAACGTTGAAATAGTATTGGGTCGAGACTTAAGAAAATGGCGTTTTTTTCTCACAAATAGAGAACCTCGTCACTTCTATGATTTAAAATATTCATCAATTGCTTGATATTATATCGAATAATGACCAACATAGACAACTACTTTACCAATAGTAAAAAAACCTTATTACTTATAGTTTTATAAACATATAAAATACCTTAAAAATGACTCCTTTTTTTGTTAGCAGAAATTACCACTATTTGTTTTAAAACTTGGCCAAAACTTATTTTTGTCGCTTTTTAAGTGGCATACGTTATCTTAGTTTTTAAACATTAGTGCATAAAAGTTTTAAATTAAGAAAATGTTAGTATGTAAAATGCAACTTCTTTAAAATTATCCATACAAAACGCTGATTTCATACGTGGGGACCTAATATAATATTCGGACAGAAAAAATAAAAGAAGTTAGTATGCGGTCAAAACTGTAAAGATAGTAGATTGAAGTCACTTGAGCCGTCATGACAGAATGCCCCGTTTTGATAATAAAACCTAAATTGCGTTATAAAAATGAAACGCTGAAATATTCATATTTTGAGGGAAATAGACCACAAGGAACATTATTCGGTTACTCTCGGTTTTTTTTTCCTCTATTCTCGCTATTGCACCTACCGTTTGTCTGCATCACCCAAAGGTTGACTGGTAGAAAATGCCTGTGGCATTAAGTCCGCCTCTGTGTGTGCTTGAAGTATAAATAAATAATTACGGAACATTATTCGGTTTCTCAAAAACGGTCAACAAGCCTAATGAAGTATCGTTCATTAAATGAGAAATAGAAGAATACCTACCCGATGACTTAGTAATTTCTATATTTAAAAAAGTGCCCTTGGAGTTTCTTGCCTTTCTTCTCCATAGAGATCTACGTTTTGGAATGGGCAACTAGCTTCAACTTTCTGACTAACTGACCGACTTTGAAAATTCATAAGTGCCTGTAAATGGTTTATTTGAAATAAAGGTTTGAGTGACTGTAGAAGTTAGTTTTTGTGTCGAAATTGTGTCTACAAGCTCGTTACAAAAGTTCGTTTCCATTACGATCCGCGGCAATATTATTTTAAATTGAACCTAAGAACTTTGGTGATTGACCTCCCCTCTGAAAATGCTTGCTAGGCTGCGCTCAAAAACATTGAAATATACCTGCTTATGATGCGCCCGCGCACAGCTAGTGTTTGAATGTTCATATAGCTACAACAGCACGCGTATCTATTTATTTTTATAAATTTTGTATTTTCGCAGGTTTTTGGTGCTTCGCCGCATATGGATTATAAACACTGGTGATTAGTGAAGTGATACGGACACTGTTATCTATAGGTACCTAATATGTTATTCTAAGAATCTAAATAATCCTAGAGAAGAGGAATAAGTGTGCAACTGACTTGTATACAGGAGGGATTTTGAACATAAGAGCTATACCAGCCGTTTAGTATTATTCACACCTGACGGAGCGCGTCAGCAGGGATAAAATTGCAGTGAAAAGAGCGCGCTACTGATGCGACAGTTGTCCGCATCTGCCCGGCAGACAAAGTGCGTTGGAATGAAATCGTGGTTCCGGACGTCCAATGAGGTGCAGTTTATTAAATGTTTATTACATGCAAGTGTCAACTTTAATTGGATAAACATAATTGACAATTCATTCATTGTAATCCTTATCTGAAATTCAATTAATTATTCAATTGAAAATGCGCTCTAACGCGCTCCCTTAGGTCGGAACAGTACTTTAGTAGAGATAGGAAGATTAGATGTTTACAAATTCATCCATAACGTCGTCACTCATTAAACTGCATATTAGATTTTTTGTAACTACTGCTAGATCAACATCATCATTTCAGCCCGGGATCACCTACTGCTGGGTATATTCCTGCCCTTTTTTCTGCCATACTTCCCAGTTCCGAGCGTCGTTCATCCAGGTGTTCCCGCGCTAGATCGCGATGTGGTGAGGTGATGGCTATCACGTACAGTGCTTGTACGCGTGCCTTGACCTTAACCAGTACCCTAATTGTGTAATACACGATCAATCAGAATCTGAATCGTTTTGAAAACAGATTGCTTATCCATTGCTTAATGAAACAGATTAGTCACCCGTGATTTTTACTTTGCATTCCCGCACAAGTGCCGCAAAGTGCGCCACAGAAAACTAAATCTAATAGTCAGAATGTGCTCTTTTTTTAAATCTCTGCAAAGAGCCTTCACTCCTTTTAATTTTGATAATAATATATAAACTGTGTAATTAAATGAAATGTGATAAATATACATTATTTCATAAAATTAACATTAATTTGTGTTTTAAAATATCATTAAATATTCAGTTATTTATGTTTTTTTGTTATTAGGCTGTTTGGCTACTTCAAGTCATTGCCTCTCCTTCAAAATGAAAAAAAAAACGCACGAAAAAAACCGTGAGCCTATCTTTCACAAATTATTGTACAAAATCTTATGTTCATGAACTTTTATATTTTTAAACGTATGAAACGCGTGAGCATTTGCCTTGCACCCGCCTTTTGCGCAATGACAAACTCTGTCTAGTTGTATCCTAATGTACTATTCTATATGGAAGGGGGACCATATCCGCGAAAAAATAACAAATTGTTGTTCGAAAAACCTTAAATGCAGTTTTATTACCATTGTAAATCAACCATCTAATATACAAAACCTATCTCTAACGGTTAGCATAAGCCCAGGTCCGGACAGGCGACTTTTTATCGCGGCCATGTTTTTTCGCGTACTAGATTTTCAACGTTCTCTTTAGCACCGAGAGTTCACAACCCAACAGTTTGTTTTCTTGACGCGCTGGGATGCACATTATTGGATTCTTAATACTCGGATTCAATACCGAGACTTGTAAACAAGAGCGCGAAAAAAAATTGTTGCGTATAAACATCGCCCGTGCGCCACCTGGGCTAATTGTTGTAGTGATCTCTGATTAAAAAAGGAGTTTAAGAGATGGAACGTCAGTTCTTGTATAAGTTGTAACATTGGCGGTGTGAAAATCTACTTCAGGGCGGTCAATTTACGTCATTATCATGTCCCTTTCCTAAAAACAAATTTAAAAGGCCATGTGCCAGTTGCACTCGCACTTATGCTTTGATTTCTTATGATACAGGTGCCGTCATATAATCTGTATAAGGCTGCGTGTCCACTGGAGCGGAGAAGAGAGGAGAGTAGCGGAGATATGCCTTTATTAACCAATAGAATCTAAACCGCTCCACAGTTTATATTCTATTGGTTAATATTGGCACAGCTCCGGTCCTTTTCTCGCTTCTCAGCTCCAGTGGACAGGCAGTCTAAGCCTTTCGGAGGCCCGGCGGCTAAACTAAATGGGCCTCATTTAGTTTAGCCGCTGTATGAGAATGTAAGAGATAAGAGCGACAGAAACGAGCTCGGAAATGTTAGTGCCCCGCCGCGGAAAAGTTAGGTTTTCTTTTGACCATTTTCATACAAAAATAGGAGATAGGTACTTTATCGAAAAGACTGAGAATGAAGAATGCAAGAGCGAGCTGTAAAGTTTTAGCACCCTAAGTTTATATTTTGCATACGTAGTACGTAGGCGGCCTCCCAAACTAGGAATTAAAAATGTCTATACAAAACTTATTTTTCCCATAGCTCGTCTTTAAATCAGTGTCCATTCAAAATATATATATTTGGGAGCCTAGATATTCTGTAATCCAATCGGAATAAATACACACTACCCTAAGAATTTGTTTGATTTACAAATTATTTTGGTATTACGTTTGTATGAACTACGCATGCTCCGCAGGCCCCTTAAGACTGCAGCCCCTGGGCGGACCACCTCTGATGTAAATTAGTTGCCCTAATAGTATTCGCACCTACAGTCTATTTACGAAAGGAAACAGTCGCACGACACATCTATAGAGCGTTTAGCTACCGTAACGACATGGATGTTTTCATAACTACGAGGGTGCGTTTATAAGTTCGCGGAATGGGGGGGAGGGGATAACAATAGGTCATTATCGGGATGGCCACAACTTCAGCCACTCAATATTAGTATAAATACCAGGTTTTATCTTAATTGGATCATTAGTCTTTGAACTATCGTCAAGCAAACAACTCAATCGGGAAGAAAATGTGAATTATGGAAAAAATCGAGTACCGTGCCGTAATAAAGTTCCTTACCAAGCAAGGAAAGTCAGTTCAAAATATACTGGAAGAGATGGAATCCGTTTATGGGGACTCTTGCCCGGGTAAAACCATGGTTTACAAGTGGCACAGTCTCTTTAAACAAGGCAGGACCTCACTTGAAGACGACCCACGGCTCGAACGGTCGATCGAGGTGACTACTCCAGAAACCATTAAAAAAGTCGAAAAAATAATATTGGAAGATGCCAGACTAAAGAAGAAACAGCTTGCAGAAATGGTTGGAGTATCGGATACGACAATTTTCAAAATTCTACACGATCATCTTGGCATGACAAAGGTCAGTGAAAGATGGGTGCCAAGAATGCTCACGCCACCTCAAAAACAACACCGCGTGGAGTGTTCTCGTACGTTTTTGGACCTCTGTAACGGAAGATAAGGATGGACTATCAAGTCGAATTGTTACTGGAGATGAAACTTGGGTTCATCATTATGAACCTGAGTCGAAACAGGACTCTATGCAGTGGCACAAAAAAGGCACACCACCACCCAAGAAGTTTAAAATCTAAAAAAAGACTTAAAAGACAAAACATTTTTTTATGAAGGTATACATAAGCTAATTGAAAGATCTGAAAAATGTATAAGGGTAGCAGGTGAATATATTGAAAAAGAAAAATAATTTAGTTTTTTTTTTTTCACTTCTCACCCTCCATTCCGCGAACTTAAAAACGCCCCCTCGTACTTAAGATTGGTGAATATTGCAATGGCATGCAAGTTAGGTACTTGCATACTTTTGTGCAAGCTATAGTCATGTGTATGTATTACGAGGTATATTCTCGTTTGTATTCAGTTGCATCTGGTTAGATAGGAAGTAGACTTCAAAACAGTTGGAAAATAGCTAGGCAAATGAATGAGATATTATTTTCATTGAATACCTACTTGGGCTACTTGCCGTCACTTACAAACATTGTCTTTCATTTTTCGTTTATGTGTCCCACTCTGCGTTGCGCTAGTCGCTATTTCCATTCAGCACTACAATCTGGCAGAGAATAGCTTTTCAAAGCCAAACTCCTGAGACATAACATGCTCCAGCACCGCCCGGCGCCACTGCCCTCTGTTTCATGCAAATCTTTTCTATAATATACTTATTCAGGGTGAAATTTAATTCATGGGCATCCACTTAACAGGGTTAAATCGCGAAAACAAAATCAGCTATTCCCTACATTTTGAACAGCTGTTTTTTTTTCTCGATTTATGGTTTGGTCTCATAATGATTAGTACCTACAATGCCCCTTTAGAGGATGCCCATAAATTCAATTTTACCCTTTATAGCAACCACTTATCAGTGACATAAATAAGTTTGCTGCACGTGGGTAGCTTACTGGACATTTTGTCATAGGCATGTCCTAGGCCCACCCACAATCGTGAACTACCTCGACCCAATAGTCTCTGATTTTCATAGAAGCCGGTTTTAACAGGAACATAACCGTTACCTTGTCTTTGCTCATTTTAAAACCAATTATCTCGGAAGCTCTACTTAATCCTCGCACAATATACCAACAGAGCTCCTCCATGGCCTGAGCCATTTTCGCTCGTAACCCGAAAGCGTTTATGTTGATGCCTAGATCTTTCCAGTCCAGGACCCTGCTGAGATGCATGTAAACAGTTTCACTGAGAATACACATTCCTTCCTCGATGTAACGTATGCTTCGAGATCTGGTCCGGTCCACCGCAGTTCCGCCACCTGAGCGCCGGAATCCGGCACAACCGTTAGAACTCTGCCCGAGATTGTGACAGGCTGATGTGCCGGCTATACAAAAGACGTTTCATCTTGTCCACACACCTCCGGCGTCGCACCGGTGCGCGGTGCCGCTCCGTTCGCTCGGCTTTTGTTTTGTTTATCATATCATACCTACTGAACCGCCGAGTTCTGTCGCGGTGGACAAACGATCGCCGTCACCGGAACGTCACGTTCGGTTCGAATAATGTCGTTTCTCGTTATGTCCCGTTGTCGGCTGCAGTGGACAAACGCAGTAAGAATCCAGTTATTTTTGTGCTTAATATTCCTATCCCCGTCTTGTACCTTCCTACGGAATTTACCCAATTAAATAATAGTTGTTGTTATGAGCTTCTATTACAGGTTTCCTTAACTTTTCACTTAGTTACTAACTTAACATACGACAAAATTAAAGGTAGGTAGGTATATTTATTACGAATTGCCTCCGTCAAAGATGTGGCGGTTGGCAGATTTGGGTGCCGATGCTGCTTGCCAAAATATCTATCGCGGGTGCCGGCAGTAATTCTGCTGCCATCGAAGCGACACAGCTAGTACCTACTTCGCTTCGTGCTTAGTGGTCGCTTATTTTAATAACCACACAGGCTAGTTGCCAGGCTGCATAACTATTAGGAAGTAATTTAGTGAACAGGCACGCGCATCGGCGCCATCAAAATTACTAGACACCGAGACTTGGCACCAAGCGAATCGAGCTCCGGAGTACTTCTGACTGATCATACGCAAATAAGAACCCTTCAAAATTGGCTTCCTTCTACTTATGCAATAAATAAAACTAGCTAATATAGATTACAATTAAGATAATCCAGTTAGGTTCGAAGGGGGTGACGGGGGCTAGTGAGCGAACACATCGAGCTAGCAAACGAACTTCATTTCGTGTTAGATTTTATCTTAACCTTGCAGACAGAAATAGGAACCGGGGTCCGTCGACATATAGGTAACAAAAACAAACTAAAATAATTAAACTAAACAAATTAGTGAAGTCACAACTTACTTTTATCAAATTAGAAGGTCTTACCGCGGAGCGGCTTGCGTCACAGTTCCAAAAAAAAAAAAAAAATTGCATGGTGTCGTGAAAGTCGTCCTTTCCTGAAAAGACTGGCCAGTGGCCTGTATAATGTAACACTTAATTTACGTAAACCTAAATAGTAGGCTAAAGCATAAGCCAATGCCTATTAGTTAAGTACATAATAATAATTATTAAGCATAGGATTGATTGATTATAAAAGTCTTTATTGTTAACATTCTAATATAACGTGCACACAATAAGATCCTATTCTAATTTTGTACAATCTTTAAAAAAATAACAATTTTTTTAGGCTAACTTACCTTTACAATCATTTTACACTGAGTTTACTATTCATATTATTTACATTATATAATAAGTCCAGAACAAGGTAATATTCAAATGCACAAAGGTCTTAGTAGCACTGACTCTTAAACGCATACCAGTACTGTTTACCTACTAAAGGTAATGCACTCAACTAATACAAACACTAATTGAAGCGCAGTATAAAACATTACAATAGTATAATTTAAGTTACTTAGATTTAAACATAAATATCATGGATGAGTTAAAACAAAGAAATAATACTTAATTATAAACTGTGTTTAGTGTAGTTTGCGTAACTTTTCGCCGAGTATGCTTACTGCGAGCGGGCGAGGGCAGCACGGTCGGTCCGGTGGTGGGTAAAGTAAGGCCATTTTAATAGGTAACATTTGACAATTTATCAAAATTCAACAACGTAACCTTGTAACGCCGGGCATAAAATAATAAATTGTTTCGTTTTGTTAGAACTGCACAATTGCTTAACTTTTTTCAATAACGATTACATATTTATTGTAATAATGACCAATACGAGTAATTTTACGATTTGTTTTCACTAAACTGACAGACGTCAAATGTTACCAATTAAAATGGCCTTACTTTAGATATTGTTATTCACTCAAAAAAAATTGATTTGGTAACGATATCAATTACATGGTGTTGAATACGATAAGTTATTAAATCTACTTTTACCTATGTATGTAATTAATGGGTTATAATGTTTGGGATTTTAAATAAATATAATTTTCGCGCTGATTTGAAGATAACATTTTTGATCGTTGGAAATTTAATTTGATCGTGAACGCGTTTTAAATTTATACGAAAAGCAGTGATAAATGATATTTTGATTGCTATATTTTGAACAACTTGCAACTTATTGTAGTTTTTATCAGTCAGGCTACTCCAGACTGGCGCAGCATAAATGTCAAACATGGTCGGACGAGGGTGGTATAAATGCGTAACTTTGTGGCAGCGCTTAACTTAGACTGTCTTTTAAGAATAGGTCTTAAAGCATTAATAACCTTCAGACCCTTTTCGCGAAGAGCATCAGTGTTTTTATTCCAGTTAATTTTGTTATCTATAACTACACCGAGATATTTGACCGAACGGCTCCAGGGTAGGTATAGAATGATTATTAAAGTTAATGCACCTGGAAGGAAATGATCGTTTACGCGTGAAAAGAATAACTTCCGTTTTACTAGAGTTTAATTTTAGTTTCCATCTGGTGAAATACGTATCAAGTAGGTTTAGTGCAAGTTGAAGCCGCCCAATTATTATGCAAAGGAATATTCTATTAATGTCTATTTGTAAATGATGTAGGTTTTTAGTATGTCGGAACTAACTGTAGGCCGCGTCCTAGTGATAAGCGATCGTCGCGCGAATCCGGTATCGGTCACGTGCATTTGTCACTTTGTGCAGAAAACCGGAAAGCGCCCTCTGTCGGCGCGCCCACGCGTTAAGGTACACCGAACAAAAAGTTCGAACGATCGTGTATTCGCGCGAAGATCGCTTTTAAATGAGACGCGGGGTTATGGTATTGTCGCAGTTTAATTGCACAAACTCTATCAAGTTACTTTCTCAAATGAATCGCGCCGCCAAAATTACAACAAAAAAAAACGCGAGCTGAACTGGATTTTATTTTTCTGTAACAACTAATTAAGTACAAGTAGTTCCATATTCAAAATTATGGTCAAGCATAAATCTAGTTTTAAAGATTGAGTAATATGAAAGCTAAGGCGCGGTTCCATTGTTGCGCACGCACGCCTAAGCTACGCACGTTTATTTAGCTTCGCTTTCAATGAAAATGCAGGCGAGAACTCGCGCAGCTAACGAGCGTAATCTCTCCGTGTATTGTACATCCTAAAGCCCAATCTTCAGTTTCGTAGTCATTCGTACCAAAATTATGTGATGAAAGTGTAAACAAATCAGCGGCGTACAGTTGGTCAGCTTAGGGAGGCAGACCTAACTGCCCGGGGGAATAGAAAAGTAATTTCCCTATTTTGGCAACAAATTGGCGAAGATGCTTGCGCCACAAACTAAGCGCTGAAAAATTATTCATATTCACACAGACAACAAATTCGTGTTTATAATACTTCACACAATCACAATAGAACAAAACAAGAATTTAATCAATTATGTACCATAGATATCCGTGATAAGTGCGTAATAGTGCTATGATCAAATTATTATTTTTTTCGAAAATGTTGTAGGCCCTACATTGGTCAAATATTTTTTGAATGTCAAATGTTAGTGTGTAACGCATGGCGAAACCGTGATTATTTTGTGATTTTGGATTGTTTGTGTGCGTGAATTTAACAGGCAGTTTTGCGCATGCCTCACTGCAGTGGGGTGGCCGCGCCACGCACCGCACCGAGCTGCGTGTTTGTTTAGGTACGAAGTTTCGTGTGTAACACTTGTTACGTTTTTAGTTGCGTTGTTTTGAATTGATGTATTTTATGAGGTAGGTAGTGCTTAGTTGTCTTTTTGAACTGCCCGCGCCTGAAACAAACGTTCTTCAGGTTTAAATTCTTACGCAATCGCAAAGTAACACATTCATTTCTATTTTGAAGGTAGGTCATTCTTGGAAAAAGGGTGATATACAGGGTGTTTGGCGCATGGACCGACACAATTTTTTCAGGAATTTGGGAGGTCATTAGCTAGGTTCTACCCATACACCCTTTGTCCCAAATGTCACGGTTGGTTACATATGATTATTTTTTTAAAATGAAAATAATTCCCAAAATGTGTCCTTTAATTTGAAATAACTTTTTTGTTTGTGGGTGTAGTGGCACAAAACAAATTTTGTTGCATTCTCCAAAGTCCTTTAAATCTAAAAACATCTTTGTTTTATACAACTGGTTTCAAGAAAATTCCTTACAAGCTTCCAAAGTTAATTTTTGTATTTAATGAATGAAATTTTACAACTTCTAAATTAATTATATAAAAAACTAAAAGCTATTATTATTATATGGGTAGAACCTAGCTAATGACCTCCCAAATCCCTGAAAAAATTGTGTCGGTCCATGCGCCAAACACCCTGTATAAAGTTGAAACTTTTTATACTACTAATTTTTGTTTGATAACAACTCCAATTCATTCATCATCATCATCATTAAGCTAAATAAAATAATAATTTCGGGTATGCAAATAATCAAATCAACATACTCAAGTTGTTCTACAAATTGTTTACGTTTTCTGATCCATCTGTTTACATTTTCATCAGATAATTTTGGAACAGACCATAAGTTGTCCAGCTACACTCTCCGTGTTGCCTGTGCAAGTAAAACTGCGCAGGTTTGACGACACAGAAGACGGAGCCTGTAGCCTGGGCTTAACGCAGCAATGGAGTTGCGCCTTTAAGTCGACACTGGTGCCGATTCTCTTGTACACCGAAGTAAACTATCACTAAAATTCCTTACTTTTGGCTATGAAAATCTTACAGCTATTCTGTAGTAAAAAGTCTCTAAATTTAAAAATTATTTTGACACAGCTAAATCGAATTTGACAATTGCGACTCCACGTGATACATACTTGTTTGCCCTACCCCGTGAATTTTTGTAGAGCCGGAGGCGCGCATTGGGGGGAGAGGATTTTTCACTTTTTGTATGGAAAAAACATTACGTACGTTTTGAGTATTAGAGGTATAAGGGTTTCATAAAAGGGGTCGACATTTTCATTATTTTTGCGATAGGACACCATTTTCGAGATTTAAGCAAAAGAAAAGAAAAAAATCCAGTAGGTACAGTACTGTTTTTGCACCCGAAGTCGAGATGTTCGTGTGAATGTTAGTTCATGACAACTAATAATATTCCACACCATTTTCATTGGCGATTAAAAATGGTCAGAAAGTCAGAATTAGTTAGACAATTAAAATTTTAGGTGAAAAACGTCAAATTCAGAATAGCAAAATTGTCATTTATTCAATTGAAATCTCAGTACAAACTTAGTGCTGTCAAACTAAAATATAGTTAAGTTATGCCACTTTAGTCTATTTCAGAATGGGAAATCATCGTTTGACAGGAGTAAACTAAATTTTGGTGATTTTTAGTCTAGTTTAGACGCATTTGTGACAAGAGAATTGGCACCATTATTTACTTAGTTGCTACTTACTTACTTGTCAGTTTTGATGGCAGTTAAAACTGACGTCCTAAATACAACGGTGAATTTAAAAAGTATTGTGGGTAGTTAGAAAGAAACCAACCGAATCTTGTGTGTTACAATCCTAAGTATTTACATTAATATAGGTTTCTGATTGTCCATAATAAAATTATATTCTCGAGCAACTTAAAAAGCATCGCCATTGCCGACTCTGTGTCTGTGCCTAAAACCAAAGATCCGACGTTTGTTTGTATATAATATTATGCTGAATGAATAGTAAATAAAATGTAACATTTTAATAAATTTATTTATTCCTAGGTATATTTTTTTATTTTGAACCATGTGACTTTTTCAAATGGAAATAGCGCTGTTTCGTCATTATTAAACAAAACACAACGGTACCATATACAGGATGACATCGACGCGAAAACTGTTCCCATGGTTTCAGTACATGATTCTGAACCCCGCTGCGTTGAAATTTTTCGAACAAAGTTCAGAATCTTGTACTGAATCCATGGTAACCGTTTTCGCGTCGATGTCCCTGCCGCCCTGTATATGGTACCGTTTTTACCGACAATTAAGTGACATCTAAATAAAAGTGCACTGTTGGATTTTCAACTCTCAGCGCTGATCCTAGCGTTGAAAATCCAACAGTGCACTTTTATTTAGGGATACACTTAGTGTTGGGGAAAACGGGCATTACTTTCACATTTACAATATTGAATCACGCGAAGCCCGATTTGACGTTTCTCATTATACAGTCGCCGTCAGATATATTGTAGCAGACTAGGTGACCAAATACTTCTGAACAATTTAAAATGTCAATAAGTTCCATACACTACAAGTTACCATTAATATCTGAACATTCATTAGTTCATTAATATCTGAGCAGATGATTGTCAATAATTTCTATACTCGCAACTAACCAAAAATATCTGAACACTTACAACGTCAAGTGTATCTACGCAGATGGGGTAGTCTTAGATATCTGAGCAGTTGAGGAAAAATTGCGGGAGGAAGTGCTTCCAACTTTACTATTATAACAATATTTAAAGGAACTTGTAGCGGTTACACCGCCTCATAGGTACGACCTACGCATCAAAGACATGACGTCACACAAATCCTGCATCGCGCAATTAGAGTTTACCGCGTGAACGACATAATATATAAGACTATCCGACATCAACACCCTGGGATTGTCCGATGAAGCGCCAGCCCGCGATGCAGCTGAGCGCGTAGCTTTAAATTCCCCGTATAATAATAATGAAACATCCTTGATCCAGCCTGTCCCATCTTGCTGTCCTCCCCTCAGCGACGCCCTAAGCCGAGGTTCGTACCCCACAGGAGGTGCCCTTAGCGAGCGTTCGCCTAATTTTAATTTAGAATAGTTTTGCTCCTGGCTGGAGGCTTTGAGTGTAGTGCTTAAGGCAGCCACAGGATTGTTCGGTTGAGCAGTAAATACCTTAGTGGTATACCTGCGAGATGCCATAGTTAAAAAATAAAAATAAAAAACCCTGGGCAGTTGCTCGCCAGACACAGCACCCGTCTGGTCGGATGATCCTTCCTTTTCTATGGTGAATGAGTGAACTTTACACCCTGTTCATCATGCCTCTAAATTGGTGACCCCGACGTGATGTGAACGCAGCCTTCGTGTAACTACTTCGGCGTGACGTCTTGCTAATTTATATACTATGATGACCCTTTTTTTTTTTTTTTTTTTTTTGGGTGGTAAATCATCAAATGACTCCTCCCGCTCTGGGTGGAGCGGGAGGGCGTGTCAGACTCTTACTGACTAAAACCCACCCGTGTTCCTTCTCTTGCCTGTGCAATGCCAGGGGGCCACGGTATCCCTTTCGGACTTTCCCGCAACCCCGGCAGGCAATGGTCTCATGGGACCCCTTCACTCGCTGACACTCTTTGAGGCGCGCGTGGAACACAACGCGCCGTCGACCCGGGCTTGGTCCTTACCGGATGGCGAGCTACCCATTGCTCACCGTCCGCAAGCCCGCGCCTACGGTGGCCGGGAATCCGCGATCGATTCCCGACGCCCGGGGCGTCTCCTCCTGCGGCGGCTAGGGGCGTGAGGGCGCGAAATTTGCCTCTCCCTCACGCGCTCCGCCTCCTCCTTCGCGAGCATTACTGCTTCGCAGAAGGAGGTGACGGCCTCCCATGCCCTCTCGCTCCGTACCATGGCCTGGACCAGGGCCGGACGCGAGAGATCCCCGCCACCGATCGCCTCCACGAGGACACGGCGGTGCTCTGCCCAAGCCGGGCATACCTCCACCGTATGCTCCACCGTGTCCTCCGGGCGATCCACGCAGTGATTACACCCGGGCGTTTCCTCCCGCCTTATCCGAAACAGGTACCTCCCGAAACAGCCGTGTCCTGTGAGGACCTGCGTCAGGCGGAAGGTGAGGACGCCGTGGCGCCTCTCCAGCCACTCCTCAAAGAGGGGACTTATCGCCGCATACTATGATGACCCTGGCAGTATAACATTTTGTAGCTTTGAGTCTTGTCATGTTAAATTAAGTGTGTCATGCAACTCATGTGTGAACTCACGCAATAAGCGCACGCACAGGTCTGCTGGAAGAAATTTCTTAGAATAGAATAGAATAGAATAGAATAATATTTATTTGCTTAAAAACATGGTATAAAAAGATGGTATAATACAAAAAAAAAGAAGTGCTTACATGTTTTTGCTTAACAGTGATAAGCGTACAAAATTTTCAGGAATTATTTAACATTTATTGTCAAAGAAGTCTTTGACACTATAAAAGCTATGACTACACAACCATTCATGCAATTTATTTTTAAATGATCTTACATTTAAAATCTTAAGATTACTTGGTATCTTATTATATATACGCACACACATAGATATACAACTTTTATTATATTTAGCTAGTCTTGGAAGGATATCCAAAACTAGCTTATGGGGGTCTCGTCGGTTACGAGGATATAAATCATTTGCATTGGAAAACAGTTCTTTGTGCTTCCTCACAAACATACAAGTTTCGTATATGTAAAGGGACGGTAGCGGTAACAAGCCAAGCTTTTTAAATATCGGCCTACAGGATTCGTCAGCTCGAAGGCCGGTAATTGCTCTAATGCATTTCTTTTGAGCAATAAATGCTCTATTTTGATCTGTGCTATTACCCCACATTATCAAACCATAGCGGAGCACCGATTCGACGTATGCATGATATGAGGTTATTGCCGTTTTAACGTTTGTTATATTTCTAACTTTTTTAAGTGCATATACGAATTTATTTATTCGCTTGGAGACGGTCTCAGTATGTGCTTTCCAGTTTATGTCTTGATCTAAAGTTACACCTAGAAATTTTGTTTGAGTTACTTCATCAATTTTATGTATATTCATTTTAACATTGTATTTAGCATTATTAGATTTATTAAATTGAATATAAACTGATTTTTTAAGATTTATTGATAAATTTATTTTATTTAGATATTCAATTAGTATTTCAATAGTATTATTAATATCAGTCTCATGATCGTCAATCGTATTATTTTTCCTATCAGTTGTTACAATAACAGAAATATCATCAGCAAATAATATACATTTATGTGTGGTTATATTAATAATGGAGTTTATGTACAAAAGGAATAAAATTGGTCCTAGCACACTTCCTTGTGGGACGCCATATTTGTTGTGCTTGAGTTCGGATAAGTGTGGTTTCATGTCGTTATTTCTATCTACCTTTGTAATGATAACCTGCTGTTGTCTGTTATTTAGGTACGACGATATCCACTGAAGAACTATGCCTCTAATTCCAATTGCCTCCAGTTTGTGTAGTAACAGTTCATGAGACACTAGGTCAAAGGCTTTAGATAAATCAAAGAACAAGCCTGTAGTAAGACGGTTTTGATTGATATTCGTCATTATATTTTTTATAAGTGTGAAAATAGCTAGTGTTGTCGATTTGTTTGTTTGGAAGCCGAACTGTTCTTTCTTAATTATGTTAAATTTATTACAAAATTCGATCAATCTTTTGTACATGCACTTCTCAAATATCTTCGACAAAATAGGTATTAATGTTATTGGGCGATAATTATTAACATCTGATTTTTCTCCTTTTTTGAAAAGTGGTTTGACAATTGATACTTTTAATGCTTCAGGAAAAGTACCAAGTGAGAAAGATAAATTAATTAAATGCGTAATAATTGCACTTAGCTCATTGCTGCATGCTTTTATAATTTTTGTATTAATTTCATCGTAACCTTCAGAATTTGAGTTTTTCAATGACATTATTTCTGTTCTAACTTCATTTGCAGACACTGGTTTGAGGAACATCGAATGAGCTGCTGAATTATTCTTAGGGCTTGTTTTTACATCCTTATTAGAAGTCTGCGCCATATTAATGTAATGGTTATTGAAGGCTGTTGCTATTTCTAAAGGATCCGTGACTACTGTGTTATCAATTTGAATATGATCTATACTGTCCTTGAAGTTATTGTTCTTGATTTCGTCGCTAATTACTTTCCATACTGCTCTGCATTTGTTTTCATTATCATTTATAAACTTAATATTTGCGTTTTTTCTTGAAGTATAGATACACTTCTGTAAGATTTTTGAATATTGCATGTATTTAGTTTTATTTCCTATATTTTTATTTCTATAATATTGAAAGCGTAGATACCGTTTTGTTTTACAACTTTGTTTCAAACCTTTGCTTATCCAGTTTTGTTTCTTTTGATTAGTGTTAACTTTTACTTTAATTTTCGGGAAGCACAAATTATAGAAAAGGCACAATAGTTCGTGAAAATAACTGAATGCCACATCTATATCGTTTTCCGCGTAAGTTTCTGACCAGGACACGTTTTGTAGACATTCCTTAAATTTCTGCGTATTATTCAAGTTGAAGTCCCTTTTATAGATATAGTATGCTGCTTGTTTTACTTGAATCTTATGTCTTAAAGGAATGCTCAACATTTGGGCTGTATCGTGGTCGGATAGGTGGAGTGGCATTACTGTAGCAACCGCATCTGGAAAATCACTAAGAATATGGTCGATACATGATGACTTACGTGTTGGCTCATTTATATGTAATTTTAGATTATAATTGTATGACAGATCAATTAATTGTTTAGTTATATTGCCTTTTTTGAGAGTATTAATATTAAAGTCACCTACTAAAACCACATTTATTTTTGATTTATATTTAAGATATACGTGTTCCAAAAGACCATTCAACTTAGATAAGAATTGAGTGGGATCTGATTGAGGAGTTCTATAAAGACAAATGATTATCAACTTATGATAAGTTAGTTCTATACCGCATGCTTCGAACGTATTTTGTACAGCGTGGGTGTTTATAAATGGGAGTTCTTTGAAGACAAGGTTTTTTTTTACTAAGATGCAGGTCCCGCCTCTTTGTTTTTCCCTGCAGAAGTTGGACGCCATTTCATAGTCATGGATTTTGATATAAGATTCATAACCTTTCTTTATAAAAGTTTCGGAGAGGCATATCACATCTGGGTTATTTTGTACTTCACGTAATTCTTGCAAGGTTATTTCGAGAAGTTCTTTTTTTGATAAGAGACTAGCTATATTTTGATGGAGTATTTTTAAATTATTTGTTCTCGATGGTGGAGTTTTGGGCCCGAAAAAACGTCACGTCCTTTTTTATTACAGGAAAGTAATACTGAATTGTTCCTTTTTTTACTTTGTCACTAGAATTTAAAACGTTATCCGTTTCTTGTAGTTTTAAGATTCTCCTACCGAAATAGAAGGGAATTGTTCCTTTTTTGGGTTCGTTAAAATTTGTATTTGTTTTAAGAGTTGATCTGTTACTCGCTATCCGCTTTACAAGTTCTCTAGGATTTAAATAGTTCTCATTATAGTCATGACAATCTATAAGGTAATTAATTTTAGTACACAATTCAGACATTTTTTGAGCCTGGCTTTCCAGAAATTTACATTTTTTATGGTTAATACATACATTTTTGATGCGATAATTAAGTTTGCTTACATCTAAATACTCATTTTTAAACACATTTAATACAATAATCAAGTTATTATAAAATGTATCTAGTACAATCTGTAGTTGGGATAAGACATATTTTAAATTGTGATCATTTTCTCCTACACAAATCACAAGTTTATCATTGAAGTTTAACTTTGCATGACGGCAACTCATTATTATTTGGCTACTTAGTGCATTAGGTTTTGTATTCGCGATAATGCTATACTTTTCATATTTTGTATTTTGTCTTGAGTGCATCATGGCCGCTGCTAGACCGACGCACTGTTGAGAGCCGAATATAAGTACTCTATTTGTCGATTCAAGTTTTTGCTCTTCGGTATGGTTAGGCGTAGGTATGTGGACTTTTGAAACCAAGGATTGATTAGTCGTACTGTAGTCTTGTTTGACTGAGTGTATTATTTTTGTGAGATCTACAATCTGCTGCTGTGCTTCTATCAATTCTTGTTGCAAAACCGCGATTTTTTGTTGCAGGTGCATTATTTCTATGCTTTTGCCGCACTGAACATTCGACTTATTCCCCACGGGAGTAGAAGGTGTGGAAGAGGCGTTTTGTTGTAGCAGAGAGTCTCTTTTTCTTTTATATTTAATGTCTGGGCTATTTCCAATGACAGACGAAGAGTTACAGAGTGATTTCAACATTTTAATTTCTGCAGTTAACTTGTTTAATTGGTGATGAAGATTATTATTTTCGAGTATCGTGTTCTCTAGCTCATTTTCAGTACTATCCAATCTATGTGTAAGAGCTTTTAATGTCTCCTTCATTTCTAGAACGGTCAATGATTCAGAAGTTGTGCCGTCGACGCTGTGAGAGAGTTTGTTGGGTGTGATGAATGATTCATCTGACGTTTCGTATTCGGATAGTATGTGGGAATCCAAGAAGTCAGAACTGCTTTTTTCGGCAGCCTTTATAGCTACAGGTTGCTTGCTTTCCTGAATGTTGACAGTTTTTCCCGGAGAGGAGCTCTTTAGGAGTTGATTTCCTCTTTTCCTCGTTGTGATGTTAGATACAAGGCTAGTCGTCAGGACTTTTGTATTTTTTCTGCATGTTTTACACCTCCAATTTTTCTTAGATTCCTTGTCCATAAGCCGGTATGTATGTTCTGGATAGCCATCACAATCCAATTCATATCTGTTGTTACATATAGAACATGAAGCTGTTTTTTTTATGTCAACCAACTTCTTGCATTTAAAACATATTGCTTTCTCTGGCATCTTGCGATCGGTTTTTGTACCAGTTTTAGGTGACATTATATAATTTATTTTTATTTTCCACCTTAATTAAATGTTTATTGTTCAAATAATCAATTAGAAAAAAGTAGCAAGAAAAAACAAAAACACAAAAAGTAAAAACCGATAGTGCGATTCGATCTGCCGACTTTCTTGTTAACTAGCCGCTTCTTAGGGCAACGCGCCACTCGAACACACAACGCTGTTTTGAAATTACGGTGTATCTTGTATGCTCCAGTAATAGTGAAGATCCGTTGGACAGATTTGAATAGTGGTTCAAGAGTCCAAAGTCCGTTTTCTTTGTTTGTTTTGATAGATTACATTTGTTTGCTCTTTGTTACTGTTTATCACTTTATCTGTACTTTTAATGTTTTGATGTTATATTATATTATTGAAATGCACTTTGGCCACTGTATAAATGATTAAAAAAAAAAGTATTTGTGACTTACAATTAGGAGAATAAGTTTGTGGTAGGGAACACTTTGTTTCTTTATAAACTTTATTTATAGCTTATTAGCATCGTTTGATGTTTGAACCACACTGCACTAGTCAACAAAAGTTACAACACAGTTACAACAAAGTCAATTATTGATTTTTCTGAATGTAAATAAAGCTTCTGGTCACTGTCCTTTATTTCTGTGTTTATTTGCACTTTTCACGTAAATTAGTCTGAGATAACAATTGTGCTTGGTTGTTACACTATTCAGATTATATTGTATCACTTATTTGTGTCTAAATTTCGCATTTTATATTTTTAATTATTTTTTATACACAGAGCAGATGGAATGCAATCGTCGCCACGTGAGTTGGTAAGTTGTCTTAAGAAATAAGCAGTACCTTTGTACTCATAATTATGATTATGTCTTATCTGTATCTATTTTTATGTGTGTACATAAATAATAAAATAAATAAATAAATAAATTCAGGCAAGCAACGTATTATAGATATTGGATTATTGATTTTAATTTATTTAATATGAGTTCATGCCGTGTAGATGCTGAATGAAAATATAAAATAATTTAGTTAAAGGATGATGGTCTATCCGTAACAGACATCGCCGATGAGCTAGGGATAGCCGTAAGTAATAGGGCGACGAACGCTAAAAACATTTAACACAGTTACTATCAAACTACTAATACACATTACGACTGTTAATGTAAAACTGTATTTATTTCAGAGAAATACTGTATATTTATGGCTGATAAGATGGCAGCAAGTCCGCGTGCAATACGACCACTCCGACGATTAGGCAGCACATTTTGTTCCAAGTCACTATCCGATGATCAAAAAACTTTCTTGTCCTTAGAGATAACTTTATCAAAATTGTGATTTAAATAATTGGCCGCAAATTGCAGCCGCTGCATTTTGTGCGAGAGTTGGCTTTCGTGCCGGTACTCTATTTTGTAAACCTTCTTCTTAAAATTAGCAGTCGATTATTAAGCCTTTTTAAATCGTTCAATTTTATCTAATATTTTTCCAGAACCGACTAGAGTAATTTCAACTTCTGCTACTTGTATCGATAACTGTCTTCTGCGATTGTGATTATTTAGCTAAAGCCATCGTAAATCGCCTTCTTACGATGCTACTGGATACTTGAAACGTACTTGAAAACTGTGCATTGACTTATAAATCATAGTCATTGATCAATTAAATCAATTCATCAATCGATTAATTTTCGTATAATGATTTTTTTATGACTTTCGATGTCATTAAGTCAACAAGAAAGTTATTGTTGACTTAATGACATCGAAAGTCATAAAAAAATCATTATACGAAAATTTTCTCGCGTTAAATTCATGCTGACGTGACACAGACAAATTTCAATTTTCCGCCAAATCATAAACAAAATTAAATGACAAATTAAATTTGCAGTTCCATTTTCAAAATTGAACTTATTTTTTACTTTATCATTTACAAGTGGCCAGTTCTAAAAACTTTCAGTGTCGCCCTCGTAAAATTTATAGTCAACACACATCTTCAAGGTCAAGGTCAGAACCCAAAAGTCAAGGTCATACACCTCAAAAGTCAAGGTCAAACCAAAATATGTCAAATCTTGGAATATTACCTTGTAACTGTTAGAATGTGGTAACATTGTATAATCCATCAATATCATGGTGTTGATGAACGGCAACACTGTTGCGGAGTGTCATGTTACTTTTTTGACACTGACGTTTCTTCTTCTTCTCGTTTTGGACTCCCGGCATGGATAGCCTATGTAATTATAATATCCTTAAATTACTATAGAATTACTACTATTTATCTTGAGAATAAATAGGAATAATTGTATGTACCACTAACGTGCTCTTCGTTTCATTTCGGTTGACTCCGAGTATCTTACCACCTGTTACCACGTGCTGCCTGCATCCACTTACTAACCTTTGTGGATTCCGATTAACAATACACTCGCTATTCAGACCTCTCAACAGGTTATGGGCTCAGTGGATTAAAGGCAAGACAAGCCGTGGTGTTTTTCTACACATCAAGGGTGAGTGCGCACATTGTGCACGTGGTCGCACGTCATCATGGTGGACACGTTACCTGATAATGGAGTAGTGGTTCCTGGCACCGGCGCAGCGATGTACTCGCTCGGTGGAGGTATACACGTCGAAAAATTGGAAGGCGTTGGTAACTACAATTCTTGGAAATTTCAAATGAAAATGTTGTTGACCCTAGAGGGGTTATGGAATTGTATTGAGGGTGAGGACAGTCAGACAGACACATCGCGAGATCAACGAGCTCTAGCACGCATATGCCTTAGTGTGAAAGGTGCGTGTCAACAACATGTGCGGCATTGTGTAAAAGCGAAGGATGCTTGGATAAAGCTCGCAAACGCATTTGAAGATAAAGGTCTTTATCGGCGAGTTTTACTACTGCGGCAGCTGCATCACACCGATTACGGTCAGTTTAGTTCAATGACTGATTATATTGATGGAATTATGACACGAGTTCAACAGTTGGCGGACATAGGCCGAATCATAGAAGATGCAGAGGTCGCTGAGCTCCTGCTCAGTGGATTGCCCCAGGAGTTTGACGCTTTGGTCTCTAATTTGGAGACAGCATGTATCACAAACGCATTGTCTAGTGAGCTGGTTCGTTCGAGATTGATACAAGAAGACTATCGGAAGAAAAACTTTTGTGACAGAAACATTGATACTGCTTATGTATCAAAGAATAGAAAAGTACCAAAAAGTAAGGTTATTTGTCACTATTGTAAGAAGATTGGTCACATCAAGTCGAAGTGTTTCAAGATGAAGAAGGACATGACGAAACCAGAAGATACATCGCTTGTGGCTGCAGCATTTATGGCCAAATCACAAGATAGTTGGCTAGTTGACTCTGGGTGCTCCGCACATATGTGTAATGATAAGAATTCGTTTTCAGAGCTAAAAGATTGTAATAATTCAATAAGCATCGCAAATGATGAGAAGTTAGAATGTTTAGGTAAAGGAATAATACACATTAAGACTGGAAATGTGATAAGGAAACTATTAAATGTTTTATATGTACCTAAACTTGCTCATAATTTGTTGTCTGTCAGCTGTCTTACACAAAGGGGCTTTAGTATTTTATTTAATGACCAGGGTTGTTCCATACATGAGAATAGCAGTAAGATTTCTGGCAACCCAATTGTTTGTGCTTCCAAAGATAATGGTCTTTTTAGGGTAGACTTTGAGGTGTGTCGATCTGGTAGGTATTCGCAAATTGTGCATTCTTCTCTCCTGTGTGATAGACAGGAGGACCAGAGTGCAAAGGATGCTGCTCATACTGTGCCTATTGATATATGGCACAGGAGGCTTGGCCACCTTGGTATACAGGGTATGTGTACTTTAAAGAATGGAAGTGTAACTGGTGTTCTGTTTCAGACTGACAATGTGCAGGATCTGAAGTCATGTGTTCCATGTTTAGAGGGAAAGATGGCTGCCAAGCAGTTTCCAGTTGGAGAGGCAAGGCGAGCTACCCAATCCCTCGAATTGATCCATTCTGATGTGTGTGGGCCGTTACCTGAGAGCAGCTGGAATGGTGCGAAGTACTTAGTAACGTTTACTGATGACTACACCAGGAAGACTTTTGGGTGTCTAATGAGGCACAAATTGGAGTTTTTTCAGATGTTGAAGAAGAGTACTGCACAGGCAGCGAGGACGAGAGCATCCCTGCTGTTTCGTCAGTGTGTGGCGTGCACCACGAGAGTGTGTCGCCTTCACACGAGGCGTCGGCTAAGGGCGGAGGTGATTCTTCACCCCCGGTAGCTGAGAGTCAGCGTCCTGTGCGTAGTACCAGATCCAGATTACCGGTAAAGTACAATGATTACGAAACAGACTTCTGTTTGACAGCGCATGATTATCCATTTCTTGAACCTCAATCTTTTGAGGAAGCTGTAAATTCTCCTGATAGTCATGAATGGAAGGCTGCAATGCAATGTGAGTATGACTCACTGCTTTCTAACAATGTATGGAAGTTAGTTGATAGGCCCCATAATGAAAATGTAGTAAAATGTAAATGGGTGTACAAGAAAAAGTATGATGCAAATGGCAATTTTGACAAATTTAAAGCAAGATTGGTTGCCAGGGGTTTTACCCAAGTAAAAGGAGTAGATTACAACGATACATTCTCCCCTGTTGTGCGTCATAGCACCATGAGAATACTGTTTTCTTTTGCAAATGAGCTGAATCTAAGTATAGACCATATAGATGTAACAACTGCATTTTTAAATGGTGACCTCCAGGAAACCATATTTATGGAACAGCCTCCTGGCTTTAGTAATAATAATAGTGAAAACAAGGTGTGTTTATTGTTAAAAGGCATTTATGGCCTTAAACAAGCAAGCAGAATTTGGAATGCTAAAGTGCATAATTTATTAACTAGCAATGGCTATAAGCAATGTAAGTGTGAACCTTGTGTGTATTTAAAGCATTCTAATAAGGACATAATAATTGTTGCATTGTATGTGGATGATTTTTATGTGTTTTACGGTACTAAAAATAATGAGCTGTTTCCTTTGCTTGATGATAATTTCAATGTCAGAAACTTGGGAAGTTTGAAAAACTGTTTAGGAATAAATATTGATAGAAATCGAGCAAAAGGTATTATGAAGCTAAGCCAGTCTGAATACATAAAGAGACTATTACAGCGCTTCGGTATGGAAAATTGTAAAACTGTAAAGACCCCTATGCCTACCAATTGTAAATTAGTTAGGGGAGACACTAATTTATGTGATGATCAATATAACTATAGGCAGCTTATGGGATGTCTTATGTATTTATCTGTATGTACTAGACCTGACATCTCATACGCTTGTAGCCAACTGAGTCAGTTTAACAACTGTTTTGATGTGACACATTGGCAGGCAGCTAAAAGAATATTGCGATATTTAGCAGGGACAATTAACTATTCTTTATATTACTATAAAGGGAGTAAATTGAATTTGACTGCTTTTGCAGATGCTGACTGGGCCAATGACCCAAATGATAGAAGATCATATACTGGGTTTGTTGTAAAATTTGGGAATAATGTAATTAATTGGGAATCACGTAAACAACGTTGCGTAGCACTATCCAGTACTGAAGCTGAATATTTAGCAATAACAGATGTATGTAAAGATATTTGTTTTATAAGAAACTTCATGATGGAGATCATACCTAAAGAATATAATGTAACAATATTTAATGATAACCAGTCTGCTCAAAAATTGTTACAAGTTAAAGAATATTGTCATAAACGCACTAAGCATATTGACATCAGATACCATTTTGTAAAAGACTTTGTTCAAAATGACTCTGTAACAGTTAAGTATTTGCAGACAGATTGTATGATTGCAGATGTGCTTACAAAGCCTTTATGTGCTGTAAAACATGATAGATTTATAAAAGATATGAATGTAAAAGTCTGACTTATTATTTAATATGTTGTTGTGATAATAATACTATTTGACGGACTATGTTGATAAATCTGTTTATAAATAATACCTGCTTATTTTTGCTAAGATGTTGATATTATCTATTGACTATGTTGTAAAAGTTGGTAGAGTGGGTACTTACCTTATATTAATAGAGAGTTGTAGAGTACTCACTTGACTTCTATAAATTATAAGAAAAATTGTAGAGCCATAGAGCAATTTGTTAATTTTATGGAGTTCTAGAGTTAATTCTGATTTTGAATGTAGAGCTCTAGTGTAGGTATTTAAGCATGTTTTTCCGATATTGTGTTATTATAGTGTGACATGATGTTGCATGGATTAAGGGGTAATGTTAGAATGTGGTAACATTGTATAATCCATCAATATCATGGTGTTGATGAACGGCAACACTGTTGCGGAGTGTCATGTTACTTTTTTGACACTGACGTTTCTTCTTCTTCTCGTTTTGGACTCCCGGCATGGATAGCCTATGTAATTATAATATCCTTAAATTACTATAGAATTACTACTATTTATCTTGAGAATAAATAGGAATAATTGTATGTACCACTAACGTGCTCTTCGTTTCATTTCGGTTGACTCCGAGTATCTTACCACCTGTTACCACGTGCTGCCTGCATCCACTTACTAACCTTTGTGGATTCCGATTAACAATACACTCGCTATTCAGACCTCTCAACAGTAACAAGCTCCGAGGTCAAGGTTCTTTTTAGTAACGCGTTGTCAACGGAGCCCCGCGAAGCGGGTCTCCTATCCCTGGGTGGTTTAAAAAAAAATAACCACGAAGGGAATGGCGGGGTCTATTCGCTCGCTACGCTCGCTCACCCCTAACTAACCTAACCTGTCCGTGTCGGGGTGCCCCAAGTCCCGAGCTCGCTTCGCTCGCTCTTGCATCCTACGTCGTGTCGGAACTTAGGGCACCCTGGCTTGGACAGGTTAGGTTCGAACGGCATGGAGGGGTCTCATTCGTACAAGTCCCGAGCTTGCCTAGCTCGGTTTTACATCCAAAAAAAACTTGCACGACACTTAACACTTCGCGAACGGGGAGATTACGTTTTATACGATCTCGACTGTGTGTACAATTGTACATTAGTTAGGACGAATGACAACTGTCAAACATTTGCTTCACTCATGAGCTTCACTCACATTCGATTACGTTTCGTTACAAATTATATTTTAAGAGTACATAAAATCTATAATTTTTTAATTTCATTTACTATATTAATTACTTCAGCTCATTGCGGTAGCAGCTATTTAAAAGTGAATGAAAGTTAAAAACTTACAATATGTATACAAAAACCATAAGAATCTGCTGTCACTTTGTCTGAACGTAAAATGAAACAACCTAGGAGTGAAACTCGTACAATGACGTAAATTAGTTAAAATTTCTGAAACTTCAGGTTTTTTTTCCTCAAAAACTAGGCGTTTGCGCAGTGTGACATTTTGGGAAAACGTTTTACTTAAAGACATCTACACACTATAAAATTGTGAAGCTCCTCACGACTGGGGAGACTTTCGAAGTGGAGCCACCATATTTCATATTTCCAAGTAATAAAGAAAAATTCATCAAAACAGCAAAATATTTGACTTCAATTAGCGATACGTTGCCGACACACACAGAGACTACATAGGAATAATTATGGCAAAACCATTAACTTATAAACATTGACATATAAAACATGGACTTGAAATGTTTGACTATAGAAAAAACAGTTATACAAATACGAGGCATATCGACGCCAAAATAAAAATATACCACTATCTCTTTTTAACTTTAATAAATTTGCCTAAGTGAAAAAGGATAATAGCGTTTTTGACAGTTACTATATTGGCAACCCTACATTTTCTAGTCATTGAAATACCTATTTGCGGCCGGTTCGCCATTTTATCCTCTCGGTGTTTGGTACCAAAGTTGGGTACGTAACCTGTCAAATGATCTTGTGTTGTGGTTAAAATTTGTGATTTTTGGAGTTATTTGCTGTGTTATTGCGTTTAAACTCGGCCCTATGGTGGAAATCAAAAATAGCAAGATGCCCAATTGCAATATAATCGGATGTGGCATCAAAAGAAGCGGACATCACCCGAAAATAACTTTGCACCAGTACGTACATACATTTCAGCTGAAATATCTTTAGATTTAGACGATAAACAAAAGATTCTGCATTCGTTGAAGAGCTTCAACAGTAAAGCATTCATATTTTCCCTTTTGCCATTATTTTCAACAGTTTTACTTCACGAAATCATTTTCTTGTTATGGAAGGGATAGAGTAGTGCATTTAGACATTTTATTTATCGATAATGCTATTTTATGTTTTTTTTTATTGGTTTTATGTTTTACTTTCAAGGTTGCCTGCTAATAAACGAAAAAAGAAAAACTTTTGGTGTGGAAAGTTTAAAGAAGGCCACATATTTTTGTTCTTTTCACTTTGAAGAATAATGTTTCAACCGGATACTCAATAAAGTAACATTATGTGACGATACTTTACCTTCACAAACCTTATTGGTAAGTAACATGTTATAAATTAGTCCAACATGATTCTGTAGTGGCTGGTGTTGAAAATGATGGTGATGTCCTCATTTGCAATATTTGTTTGTTTGGTAGCAAAGAGTGATTTTAAGAATGTGTTTGAGTGTGGTCTTAAGACTTAAGATCAATTAAAAATTATATTAATAAAATCAAGAAACAATAAAAATCCTAATAATTTTTTTGCTTGTTTACAGCCTGCTATTTGAAAAAATATGTGGCAATATCTGGCATTTTAAATGAGAATGATCAAAATCAGACAAACTCACAATGTAAAAGAGTTATATATGAATTTGAGATACAAATATTATGGGAAGAAATCTACTGAAAGCATATCACATAGAAATTACCTGAACAAAATTGTATTGTTCAGAACTGAATGAGATTGATTTCTTTAATATAACTTTATTATAATTAGTGTTGACTTTTAATTAAAACCCATAATCATTTGCTTGTTAGAAACTTAGCATCAAAAATATTAATTATGGAGGCTCCGCCAATTTTCAAAATTTCTTTTTCACTGGTTATCCGTGAAATTCAAATCTGTATGTTGATTAAAATGAGATACACAAAGATAAAATAATAATAATATAAATTACAATATTTCATTTAAAAATTACCATCTGCGGGCCATTGACGGAGCCACCTTTTAGAGGTATGAGGAACAGGGTGTAAAATTCATTCATCCTCTATAGAAAAGGGAGGACCCTCCGACCGACGGGTGTCGTGTCTGGCGGGCAACTGTTCGATAGATTTTTTGAAGTGAAAACTTCTTTAGGCGCGTTGAGCACTTTTTGGGTGAGCAAAAATAATGGAAGTCCCGTCATCTTCACCGGACGTTTTCCAAGAGCTATATGTATACTGTGTATATATGTGTACTTTTTGGGTGAATAAAAAGCGTGAAACTCGTGTCATCGTCATCGCACACTTCCTATGAGCTATATGTATACTGTGTATATATTATGTACATAGATATATCGGCAATCAGATGAACTTGTTGCATGGTATACAGTGGACTGAAATCAGTTACAGAATACTAGTTCGATAAAAAGCTGTAAGTATATAATATCTGTCCGGTTTCAACCTATTATAATGGGAAACATCAAAATAAGTTCTACTGTTTAGCCGCGAAATAATGACGAAGCAATTAAATTAAACAAACAAATGAAAGGCATCAGTTAGAAAAATTGGGGTATTTTTACCCGTAAATATTGTACTGTGACATTATGAAAACATTCTCACAATCTTTTATCGATATTATAACATAGAAATATCGATAAGGGCTGCCCTAGTAGACGCCATTTTATCCTCTCAGTAAAGTGTAGGTATGGCACGTTTTTCTTGTAGGTATGCCAAGTCCACGTTTTATATGTCAATGCTTATAAAACATATGTTTTATAAGTCAATGGGCAAAACGCGAATAGTTGGCTCGGGAGAAAAAGTTGGCAACACTCACGGTAACCACAGAACACGCTTGGTAGTTCTGTGCACAGAACTTCCAACTTGGTCAAGTTGTGGCAGTCAGTAAATTTTATATGTTCTGTGGTTGCGGCAATTGGCAAATTGGTGAAAGTTACATGTTCTGTGCTGTGCTAGGGGTGGGTTGTAACGTGATTTTCGCGAAACGTAACGTAACTAGTGACTTTGAAGGCGTCACCTGTGTTTTCAAACTAGAGATTTTAATCACTAGTTATTTTTTCAAATACTATTCGATGTTTTAATTTCAACATGGTGATTCCATCGAAGTATTACAATCATTTGCGAAACGAAAATATAGATGACGATGTACATTACAATAATTCATAAGCTATGTTTTTGGAATTAATAAGTTTTTGTAGCTACTTTGTATATATACTAACATACTATGTAGGTACACAAATAAACTTCCCTCGTAGCATAACTCCTTTTAATTCACCAGCGGCACCTGTTATTTATGTGAAATAATACAGAATGCCGCCACCTGAAGTCATTTTTCGGAATCGCGGTGTTAGGAGTCTCCGCGAGTTAAGGCACTAACCCGAGCTAAGTGGCGCCCTCAAATCAAATCAAACTTTATTTGTGAACATAGGTACATAAAAGGTCTTGGAAAAATACATTGTAGCGTGATCTCCATGTTCTACCAATGCAATTGGTATACAAATAATTTGATAAATAATTTAATAAGTACTTAAAATCATTCGATTGAAATTGGATAAAAGGAACATTTGACAATTTGATGGACATAAGTATAGTGTGTGGAAATTTCGGATTCGCAATCTGTTTAGTGAACTGGAATTACTAATCATTATCGACGATGAAGATCCTTGTCACCGAACATGGATGGTCACCGCAATCGAGGGTTTGACTGAAGAGAATATAAAATTACTCGTAGCTTGTGTTAAAACGAAAAAAGGGACATTTGAAAAAGCATTGGTCTTTCTTACAAAAAAAAAAGGCTATTGAAAACAAAAGAACCAACAATAAAACGGTTCAGTTGCATCAGATCATTTGATAAATCGAGAAGATTTGGCACTAAACTTCACTGAGCTAGAAAAACCAATTATTTTTTATAAGACTGAACCAGTGCTGCATCCACTACACTACTATAATATGGATGCATCCATGAATTACATCCACTTGAAATAGTTCTATGGGACTCCGCTGTTGAGTTAAAACAATCTAATGACAAGACTGAAATAGTGGTGCATTCGTGAACTCCGTCCTACTTGGAATGGTTACATGGGACTCCGCTAAGTTAGTTAAATTCAAGACTTACGTAGGTCAAGTTTTTGGGCTAGAGGACCCCGTTTCCCTCCTTCGTCCTTTCTTGGAAAAGGTGGCGTGAGCTCATCCTATATTATATTGTTGGTGTATGCACATTTTAAATAAATCCTTGTCATATATAACTGGACTTCTTTTGTGCCGGAAACGGTGACCACATCCTTCTACACCCTTCATAATTCATTCATGCTTAGAACGGTTATTTTGTAAGTAGTTTTTGGATGCAGTATCTAACCCCGCATTCCGAGTTACGATGTAATCGATTTGAGCGTGCTAACAGTCGTACCGAATTATCGTGGACGCGATTACGTTGCATCTTGAATCGTTATAGATGACGTCATGACATGCGCCATCTTGCGATAACGCCGACCATGCCTTTTACTAATATCACCGTGAACGCTGTCAAAAATGACAGTTGTGCTGTTTTGTTTTGACTCGCATCATTATCTTTAAACTAGCGTGGCATTTTCGAAATTGTGTTTCTGGCTACCGTTCGCTACCTAAACAAAGAAGAAGAAATTTGTGGTATAAACACAAATAAATATGATAGTTTTGACGTTGAGCGACTACTGTGAGTGCATTTACGAGCGTTCCGAATTGTTGACAGCCCTCACGCCGATGTCAGCGCTGTGAGCGATTATGTTCTAATTCGGAAGTGTCCGTTTCGACCGCGCGGCCACGGCGAAATTAAAAAAAAAAAACAATGCCAAGATTTTGTAAAAATTTGTAGAAGTTGATTCCCAAAAACATAAATTTGTCAAAGTTATGGTTAAAAAGTTATAAGGGTTTGAACGTGGCCACGCCATTGAAACGTGGCGAACCGCGCGGCCACGGAGATCTTTAAAACTAAGCGTTGCAGAGATCTGAAATTCAGGTAAATAACAGATTGAATTTGTAAAAAAATTGTAAAAATATAGAAAAAAATCCTAGGTTTATATTTTGGGAGCTATAAGACTAAAACTCCATGGCCGCGCCATCGAAACGATGAAAAATACATTGTCGCCGATATCTCGCTGAAAAAGCATCGCAGGGGTCTGAAGTTTTTTGTAAAACGTAGATTTGAATTTGTCGAAACATGTAAAAATACTACAAAAAATCCTAGGTTTATGTTTCAGGAGCTGTAAGACTAAAACCTCATGGCCGCGCCATTGAAACGGTCAAAAAACACGTTATCGCCGATATCTCGCTGAAAAAGCATCTTAAGGGTCTGAAGTTTTTTGTAAAACCTAGATTTGAATTTGTCGAAACTTGTAAAAATACTACAAAAAATCCTAGGCTAATATTTCAGGAGCGGTATCGCGTAGAAATAAGTCGTGATTATTTATCGAAGAAAGTAATTGTAAAGCGAGTTTTTTTTTGTAAACAACACCTATTAATATGTAAAACTACCGATACTAGGCAGAAAACATGTATTTTTCGGTATTTATACTTTCAATACGTTTTGAATATTTCGATAGGGTGACCATGGCTTTTTGTTTACAGAAAACTTTCCACCTACCGTTTTAGAAATTGTATCTCAAGGATTCTAAATTCAATTAAAATGAAACGGATAAAATACAAAATCATATGTTTATTTCTTTTAAATTCACTTAAATCATTGCTTGATTTGACAATACTGTGGTTTTGAGTACACGTGCCAGAACCATAACAAATAACTTTGCACAACATTCGTAATTCTTGTAAGATAGCATTATTTGATGAATAATTGTGGAATCAAACACATAACTTATGTCTAAGACTAAATTCTGCCAGAAATAACCCCCTGTAATTAACAGTATTATGTCATAAGTAACGTGTAATTAACTCATGCATTCCAACATTGAATTGCACTAAAGGAATTAACCATAAGGCCACACACACTACAGTACACAGGAGCGAACAGAACGCGGGTGCAGCGCGGGAGCCGAAGGCTGTATAACCAATCACAGCAGTCCAATATGTGAGAGATATCCCGGCCGCTGCACCCCGTCTTCCCGCCAAAGGCTTTTTTGTTGATCAGTCGTTTACTTTCAGTTAATTCGCACGGATTGCTCGTTGGTGTTTTAAATTTTGACATTCCTACGGACTTGAATTTGTGCACTGTTTCGGACATTTGTTATCTTTGGAAAACTACGTTCTGCTGTTACAACTTCGAAAGCGTAAGGCGTAAGCCTTAGGATTTGATTTCAAATTAATACTTCTTATCAAGGTAAGTAATTCATACTAATTACTCTCTTCTCTTACCACTTAATACTTTTCCTATTTTTTTATCAACCTAGTTGACCTAGTCTTGTAATGATAATGTGTACCTACTTAGGTACCTATTTTAATACTGGTTGCTCTATCGTGATGATATTTGAGCTAATTCACGTGTTTAAGTATCGATCACTGCTTACCAGTCACCCTATATAGTAGTGTAAGTAAGTGTAAGCAAATAATCTGTGATTTGTGACTTTGAAAGAAAGTATAAGTAAATAATCTGTGATTTGTGAGTTTGAAAGAAATATATATGTGTTAGGGTAAGTAAATAATCTGTGATTTATATGATTATAAAAGAAATATAAATATGTTTTTTGTATCTTGTCGTTTCATTTTAATTTAATTTAGAATCCTTGAGATACAATTTCCAAAACGATAGGTGGAAAGTTTTCTGTAAACAAAAAGCCATGGTCACCCTATCGAAATATTCAAAACGTATTATATAAAGTTATAAATACCGAAAAAATACATGTTTTTTGTCTAGTATCGGTAGTTTTACATATTAATTGGTGTTGTTTACAAAAAACTCGCTTTACAATTACTTTCTTCGATAAATAATCACGACTTATTTCTACGCGATACCGTACTACAGATCCTGAAATATTAGCCTAGGATTTTTTGTAGTATTTTTACAAGTTTCGACAAATTCAAATCTAGGTTTTACAAAAAACTTCAGACCCCTACGATGCTTTTTCAGCAAGATATCGGCGATAACGTGTTTTTTGACCGTTTCAATGGCGCGGCCATGAGGTTTTAGTCTTACAGCTCCTGAAACATAAACCTAGGATTTTTTGTAGTATTTTTAGAAGTTTTGACAAATTCAAATCTACGTTTTACAAAAAACTTCAGACCCCTGCGATGCTTTTTCAGCGAGATATCGGCGACAACGTATTTTTCATCGTTTCGATGGCGCGGCCATGGAGTTTTAGTCTTATAGCTCCCAAAATATAAACCTAGGATTTTTTTCTATATTTTTACAATTTTTTTACAAATTCAATCTGTTATTTACCTGAATTTCAGATCTCTGCAACGCTTAGTTTTAAAGATCTCCGTGGCCGCGTGGTTCGCCGCGTTTCAATGGCGCGGCCACGTTCAAACCCTTATAAATTTTTAACCATAACTTTGACAAATTTATGGTTTTGGGAATCAACTTCTACAAATTTTTACAAAATCTTGGCGTGGTTTTTTTTTTAAAATTTCGCCGTGGCCGCGCGGTCGAAACGGACACAATTCGGAAAGCGGCCTAAATTGTAACTACATTTAAATTATAAAACAACGTTTTTACAGTTTGACTCGAAACTAGCTATTCGGCAACATGCCCCATAACCAGTTATTGTAACTAGTGACGTGAAATAACGCCCATCCTTATTTAAAGATATGGCTTAGTTATTTATTTGTGGTCAAGTAGTGAGTACTACTTAGTGTACTCTGTGGATCAAGTTCACAGAGATCAAGTTATTTATCCCTGCGCACGCACAGTTGTATGACGTGATAATTTACAAAAAAATATCGAAAATACAAAATAACAACTCGAACTTCCCCCTTTTACACCTACTGAAGAAATACTTCTATTAAAATGGCAGCGTAAGTTTATTTTTCACTTACCGTTAATTTATTTGTTAGAGCATGACTTGGAATTTTAACCGTACTCAAATAATCAAAATTATAGTTAGAAAAATATCTTATTTGAAACATTAAAGAGCATTTAGTTACATTTTAACGTTTTATTAGTTATCTCGTAGAATATAAACTTGTACGAATTCAAATTTTAGAAGGTTGAGGTTAACCTTTTTTTGACTTCTTGTAATTCAGTGACAATATTTTTCATGCCTCGTGTTACCGATAACTCCACAGTTTTAGTACCTATGGTCTTATTTCTATAGGTTTGTCATCATGAAAGGAATTTTCCTCTAGTGATTTATCTAAAATTATGATTTTTTGGTCCTTAATCTATCAATAAATTGCAATCATAGTGTAAATGTAATGCATTAACCTGCGTAAATCAATATTAGGACTACTGAAAAGTATTGGTAACAACTTGATGCAGTGTGGCCACAAGGTTATTTGAAGGTGAACAGACTTACCGCTTGCCTTTCATAAAGTACTGAGTCAAGTACTTCAATCATGATAATACTTTAGAAATGTATGTAAGCACAATCTTGTATATAATAAATGTAGGTATTTTAATTCCAAATTTATTTTCATAACAATGGCCAGTACGTAGCCTACCTTCCTCAAAAATTGGGCTATGAAATGCAAAAAAAAATAATTCAAATCTGACTGGTAGTTCCTGAGATTAGCATGTTCAAAGAAAAAAATAAACTCTTCAGCTTTATTATATTAGTATAGATTCCACAACATATAAAAATATAAATTATTTACAGGCCTAAAGCAGACATCGCACTCATTGGGTTAGCAGTAATGGGACAGAATATAATTCTGAACATGGATAGCAAAGGATTTATTGTTTGCGCTTATAATAGAACTGTTGCCAAGGTATAGTACATAAAAGTATACAAATATGCAAATTACGCAAAAGTATACAAATATCTTATGGAATATATTTCATGGCCTTTGATACTATCTTTTGTGTTGTAAAATTTTAGGTTGATCAATTCCTCGAAAATGAGGCAAAAGGAACAAAGATCATCGGGGCAACGTCTTTGGAAGACATGGTAGCAAAACTAAAGAAGCCGAGGAAAGTTATGTTACTTGTTAAAGGTGATACCAAAGTCAAATATAAATTGTTATTAATTTAGTCCTTAGGTAAAATGTAGCCTAAATTACATAATTACATAAACTATAGGATTAACCTAAAGATGTTTATTCGCAGCTGGATCAGCCGTTGATGAGTTTGTGAAGAAGCTAGTGCCCCTTCTCGATAAAGGTGACATAATTATTGACGGTGGTAACTCGCAGTACATAGACACACAGCGTTGGTGCAAAGAACTTGCATCAACTGGAATACTTTACATAGGAATGGGTGTAAGTACATTGGATACAGTAAGGCCTTAGAAATGGTTTTGGTTTTTTTAAATGACAGGTTGTTTTGTTATTCTGAGAGTAAGCTGCTATTTATATAGTTATAAATATTTATTTAGTTTTTTTTAGAAAAACACATACCTACCTTTCATGATGAAAGGTCAACCCTAAAGCAACCTTGTATCAGGGTTGTTTTACCATGGCCGTTTTATACTAAGACTGTTAGAAAGGTATAATAAGATGTTTCTTTCCAGGTGAGCGGTGGTGAAGATGGTGCTCGTTATGGTCCTTCACTGATGCCCGGTGGAAACCCCGCCGCGTGGCCTCATATCAAACCTATCTTCCAGGTATGTAGGTACCTCATTTGCTATTTATCCGTTTGCACCAGAAGGAGAGTAATGTTTAATTAAGTATAATAAGGTATTATAATTGTGTATTCCTTTGTCAAAAATCCATCAAGACTCATAAGTCTTGATGGATTTTAACAAATGTCAATTGATATAATTAATACTTAAGTTTAGACCAGGAGAAAAACTAGCATGGATTAATAAAAAAGAATACTGGTAGATTTTGAAGCCGCCATTATACGCGGAATCGTAAACCTTTTTTGTGACCATATTACATTATTTCAGGCGATATCTGCGAAAGCGAACAACGAGCCTTGTTGCGACTGGGTAGGAGAAGATGGCGCGGGACACTTCGTGAAAATGGTGCACAACGGCATCGAATACGGTGACATGCAGCTCATCTGTGAAGCCTACAACCTGATGAAAGACGTCCTAAGTATATACATAGTCTAAACTTGAGTAGTCAAGTAAAAACCATTTTGAGATAACCTCACCAAAAACTAATGAACTTATAACTTACTTACTTATAAGCTCATTTATTTTTCTGATCATTATTGATGTAATTAATGCTTTATGTATTATATTTGAAGATATGGAGCAAGGTGAAATGGCCGAGGTGTTTGAACAATGGAATAAAGGCGACCTGGACTCATTCCTCATTGAAATTTCGAGAGATATTCTGAAGTTCAAGGACTCTGACGGTTAGTTGCTTGTCAAGTTGTGAACATATTAATTCCGCATTTTAAATTTTTGCGTAGACAGAGTATAGCAATATACAAGTCAATAATAATAATGTGTCAAGGATACACTAATTAGATCCAGTAGTAAGAGTAAACTAGACAGAAATATATTATAATATTCTTTGCCGCCTCGCATAACTTTTTGGACAATTAAACGGCCACAACTGGCCTGAGTCGTGGCCGTCCAGTGTGCGAGATCCCTTACCCGACTACATAAGTACCAGTTTCCATGTGACAGTCAATAACTTCTCTTACGGCATTTTGCAAAGTATGATGTTAGTTACTGGCAGTATGGTATGTACGATACGAATGAATGGATAGTGAATTGTACATACTACAGATAAAAACAAATAGTAATATGAAATAGGGTATTAGACTACCAATGTTCAAAATGTACTTGAATTCAACCGTATTGTAAATAATGTATGAAAACAAAACTAACTGTCACTATAAAAATAAGAGGACCTGCACGTTTCTTACGGAGAGCTGCGAATGTTCCTTCTTTGCTCTGCGAAATATATATAACTAGCTTCTGCCCGCGATTTCGTCCGCGTGAAATTTCTAGTTCCCCGTCACAACGCGTCGCATCGCATCGCCCGCCCACAACCTTACTTCGTTTTCGCTTAGCGTTCTTTTTGACTTTTTCTCTTTTTGGTCGGCTCTTAAGGGTCGTTGCGTGATGTTAAATAACCTTCCTCAACAATTAGGCTACCAGATGCAATTATATAATTTCAAATCGCTGATGAAGGAACGAAGTTGCGTCACGGCCTGCCACAATCTGCTTTAGCCTTTGTTTCCACTACCGGCGCTAAACGTTTGATGTGTATATTGCAGGTAAATACCTATTGCCGAAGATCCGCGACACTGCGGGACAGAAAGGCACAGGCAAGTGGACGGGCATTGCGGCCTTGGAGTACGGTGTGCCGGTCACGCTAATCGGCGAAGCGGTGTTTGCGCGTTGCCTCTCCGCTCTCAAAGGTAGGAAAAAGCGATGATAAATAAAACTCTTTTATTTTCAGGTTTCGACAGCCCATAGCGTGTTAGTATTACTTACTTTGGTATTGTATTGGTGCCGCCGCCCTAATATCGTTTGCATCTTCAGGGATAGTATTATAAATACAAAAAATCACGCTTATTTCCAAAGGGGTAAGCGGAAACTACCGAACGCCACCTGTTATGACTTATGATTTTTACATAGGTACTTACTCCTTTTGCTTCGTCAACATTCGAAACAGTCATACCCGCTTTAGGCTAATCATCGCATGATTAAGCGTACACCTTCGCTGAGTAGAAACGCCTAATCATGTCATGATTTAGCGATTGTATTACCACCGCATAACGAGTCACCTATCGTTTGATGTGAGATTATGCGATGTTTTTTTTTTCTTGCTGTCTCATTTCAGGATTGAAAATCATTTTTTTTTATTTTTTTGAAGCTATTATTGTGATGACAAATAATAATTGTCTCTTTTTACTTGTTGTCTCTCAATAAGCTGCGAATCAATGCTGACAGGTGTGATTTCACCTGTGCGTAAGCGACAAATTAGTATTTCTAATGTATATTATATTACAGATAATTGCGGTTTTAGATACAGAAGAGATTACCACATCAGCGGAGATTTTTTTGAAAATAGTACAGATTTATTCGTTATGTTCGTTTGGTCTACTCTCGCCCACTTTAATAAAACTATTTATACAATAAATTGTGAATGAGAATAACGTGACATTTGATTGTAAACTTGAAACATATTGTCTATCTGCAGATGAGCGCGTTAAGGCTAGCAAGGTGTTGCCAGGTTCCTCTACTAAGTTTACCGGCGATAAGAAGCAGTTCCTTGAGTATTTACGCAAAGCGCTGTATGCTAGCAAGCTAATTTCTTATGCGCAAGGATTCATGCTCCTCCGTGAGGCAGCGAAGGTATGTTTAAGCTTGATTTGTATTGAAAATTTGGTTTTTATGTTCTTCTCCTGTCGAAGGATAGTTGATATTTGATTGACTTATATTTATAGGTCAATATTACTATTGCAGCAGGTTCCATAAATTAGGTCTAGGCGTAAAATTAGCCTGTGATAAAAATTAAATACATAAGTAGATTAGTTGTTGCGATAATATATATTGTCTGTTATCAGCTTGATGATAGACATCTCATTCGTTTTCAGGAAAAAAAGATTTTATGGCAAGAATAAGAAGTTTTGAGCAATGAGATAATAGTATGTGGTATAATTTCTCTTTTCGATATTATAGCAAGTTTCTGTACTTGTATTTAGTATTTTTCTGTAAAATAAAAGTTAAGTATAGATTAGTTAGAAGAAGACATTTTAGATTAGCACTTAAACAAAACGATGACTGACCTAGAGAATTCTTTAACATGTTAGATAAACGCCATTTTATAATTCCACAGTTTAATAGTTATAGGTAATTGCAAAAAAGTGGTACTTGATTATCTTGATTTAGTTGCCTGTATCGCCCTTACAGATATTGTACAATGTACATAGTTTATTAATTGATGCTAAAGCCATTCAAACATGATGAACTTTCATCCCTTATTTAACTCCTTTGGGGATGATTTTTTTAAATCGGTTCTTAGTGCTCATTTCTTTTTTTATGGAAAACTGCTAAATTTCATGCTTCTAAGCTAATTAATTCTACTTTAATGCTTCAGAACTAGTTTAGCAGCTTTGTCTGTTAGTAAATAAATTAAATTAAGATTTTGCAAAACCCAGATTAATTTTGTGTTTACGTTAGGTGAACCAGTGGAACCTGAACTACGGCAGCGTCGCTTTGATGTGGCGCGGCGGATGCATCATCAGGAGCGCGTTCCTTGGTAACATCAAGGTTAGAATTTGCAACCTTTTTCCAGTGTGAGAGAGAGATAGAGCCATACAGGACGAATAGCACTATATTTTTTTCACAACGGAACAGTGACTGTTTGTGTGGCTTTAACACGTCATAGTGTGGCCCCTGGAATTTATTCTTTATATCAAATACATACAAGCAACTCGTAGTCGCTCTAAATGGAGACGTGGCAAAATTGGCTTGCAGTTTTTTTATGTTTACCATACACTCAAAGCAGGACAATATACCAAAAGGACAATATTCTTCAACACGTTTTGTGCTGTGCATCTATTAAGCTGCGTCCAAATATGTTCTTTTGTCCGTACCATACCGAACGGACGTCCAAACTAACGTTCTTGGATCCCGACGCTGATACGAAACGGAGGTACTGGTAAGGCATCTCGAAACGGATACAGGTACCTACGCTCCGATCCATCACGAGTCTGTTTTTCGCCCCGTTCAAAGGCGATACAATACGGCGTGCAGAGTTTTTGGATCGCGACGCTGATACGATGATTGTCGATGACAAGACAAAAACATAATAATTACAAGTAATTTAGCCACTCCCAACAAAATAATTTGATACGATATTATTAAAAATGCCTACATAATAGTAGCCTATGAAGTCTGATAATAGAAATAAAACAATCAATGACTATCATAAAATCAAATCAAATTAATGTTGATAATTAAATGAATAAGCAGTTGTAATAATGATTAAGATTAGTGATTTATAATATAATTTACTGTCATATCATCATTGCCAAGTATGATAAAAATGTTTGCATGGCTTTGCGCTCAGCGTAATGTAATGGAGGTGAACAATGTAATCAGTGACTTCGATAACGTGACCACTCGACATTCAATCTCAATGTCATGTAAATGGTTACATAATTGTTTCCAAGTATGATTCAAGAGTCTTTAAATAAACACTGGTAATGATAAGTCTGAGTGACATTTTATAGTGTTTCTTTTTTTTATTATTACCTATACCGTCAGGGACTAATACCAGTGGTTTATCTTATAGACACAACAACCGGGATCGACACCCTGCAATAAATTATAGCTAAAATGTTTTTATCAAAACGAAAGTGTTTTGCTTGTTCTTGCATTTACGTAAAATATACAAAATTAGTTGAAATTAAACAAAACTAGACAAAATTAGATAAAATAAGACAAAATTATATAGAATTGGAATTAGCTGCAGTGTTCAGGGATCTCAACCTATGCTATGAACTTGGATTTAGTTTTGTCTTGTGATTTGGTATCAAGTAACCTAAATTTTTACACAGAAAATATATCCAAGTCCGTTCACAAAACAAGACCTTTGTTTTGTTTACGGACTTGGATATATTTATTTAAGATTTTATTTGTAAAAATTTAGGTTACTTGATACCAAATCACAAGACAAATCTAAGTTCATAGCATAGGTTGAGATCCCTGAACACTGCAGCTACCCGATATCTGGACTCCATTGCCACTCAGTACTAATAATAAGTCAAATAAGAAGTCCACTATAGTCACAGTTATAACGTGATACTGGGAAGTTCTTAAAACATTCTTTCATTTGCGAATTATACTTTATACAGGGTGTTTGGCAGAACGTTGAACATACGAAAATGGTGGATAGGTGGGGTCATCTGCTACTTACTCAACCCATTTTTTTTTTTTTAAATGCAAGTTGAAATTTAGTTTCAAGTATTTTTTTACATATTTCTGTAAGTTTGAGGACATAACTTTTTTTCTAGCTAACATCTGAATAAAGCAATAGTTTTATAAGAATCTACCAACATTAACGATAAAAAAAAAATGCCTGTTTTATCCATTTGTGATAAAAAATACACTCTAAAGTTAAGAAAGTGGTGAAACTAGAAGAAAGCAAACAAATTTTTTTTTTAATATCCTGGGGTCCAGGGCCAATTAAATTAGGGCTGAGTAAGTAGCAGATGACCCAATCTATCCACCATTTTCGTATGTTCAACGTTCTGCCAAACACCCTGTATATCTGCAAAAACATCTTCATCATCATCTTCTATCTTTAATATATGAAATAATGATTCCCTCTAAAAGAACAAAGAATATTGGTTTTGTCGTCATTGTTGTTAGTAAAGCGAAAGTTCGTCAAGTCCTTTTAGTGGAATTTTAAAATTGTCCATTTTGTCCCTCTTAGTAACGGATAGAATTTTTCACGGAATGGCTCTGGTACGAAGCAGGTGGTCGCTAGTAAATTAATGAAAAATGTTCTGACTTAAAACATAAGCCGTGCGCCCGACAGGTTTTTTTTTTTAACTTTCAATCTCAAACTCACAGCATTTATTTCAATTAAACCCTTTACAGGCACTTTTGAATTGTCAAAGAGTCAGTTAGTCAGAAAGTTGAAGCTAGTTGCCCATTCCAAAACGTAGATCTCTATGGAGAAGAACGGGCAAGAAACTCCAAGGACACTCTTTTAAATATAATTATAAATTTTAAAATCCTGGGTACATTACTCTTGTTGATTCAATATGTGAGAACAATATAAAAAAAAATATAAAAAAAACAAAAACGGTTAAAAATAAGCCCTGGCAGATAAGAGATGACCAGTCTCAACTGGCGGCGCCCGTTCACGAACATGACGCGTTCACATAAACCTTTCAACAACACCTATTGAACTCCTTTAAGGTACAGACGTAGCCGACCGTTTCTATCTATTCTTATGTAGGTACCTATTTCTCTGAAGGCGACACGCAGGTATTTCATAGAAACCAGTCGTGTTGCGGCGACTCGTCGCCTGCAGTTGCCGCCTGCGGTTGGCTTCGGAATGGTACCATTACGTGATGACCTTTTCAAAAATCCTTCTCTAGTGATCTGATTTTCATGCTTCTTGACACACATTCATTCGCTGACAGACAACACGCAAACTAATCCAGGTTGATGATTTTTGTATGTTACAACCAATTCATGGTATTTGTATATTAAGGAGTAGATGGTCTGACTCATACATAATTCTTTATTTGGCAGGACGCTTTCACGAAGAACCCTCAACTGACGAACTTGCTGCTGGACCCGTTCTTCTGCGAGCGCATCAGCGGTTCGCAGCAGTCTCTGCGACAGGTGGTGGCGCAGGCGGCGCTGGTCGGTGTGCCCGCGCCCGCCTTCTCCGCCGCGCTCGCCTTCTACGACGGATACAGATCCGCCATACTACCCGCTAACATGCTACAGGTACTTATTTATTACTTTTTAAGGCAAAAGCGCCAGGGTGGCCCGCGAAATTCAATTTCTCACAGTTTTTGCAACTATCAGGTCAGTTTCAATTTGTATGTTGAGCAAAACATGATTTGAAAACGTAACAAAATAATATGTTTTTACAGAATTATAATTATTAAATTCATCAAACCAACTATTTACAACAACAAAAAAAAAAACAACTTAAAATAAAAAATCACTAAAAAGTACAAGTGTCTTTGGTTTTGTATTCTCGTTTTTTTGCCACCGACTTCCGAAGTTAAAATTATTTTGCACTTTTGAATCTTTTTTTTTTTCGTCTTTTTTGTATAAAGTTTATATTTTTCGCTTTTTAGTTGTGGTACCCCTACCCCACACAAATAAGAATACCTGCTACGTAAATAACAGTGACAGGCACTTATAACAGCATCCATAAAGAGTAGGTTGAAAAAATACCTATTATAGAAGCTAACTCAAAAACTACCCAAGCAAAGTTAATCAAATTTATATGGGACCACCTCTGAAGTAAGACTAACCAAAAAAAAAAAAAAAAATAAGAATCATCAAAATCATTTCATAATTGGTGGAGCAATCGCGTAAAAAACATTAAAAAAAACAGTCGAGTTGAGAACCTCCTCCTTTTTTAAGTCGGTTAGTTATTGTGATTCAAATATTCATAATTACATAGTAGATACATATTTGTTACGGTCGCGTATCATAGTTTGATCGACATACAACCTGACACTGAACTGCAAACTACAAAAAAACGTACATTTGAATTTCGCGGGCTATCTCACGGCTCCCTCTTAATATGCTCAGTTGTAATGAGCCCCGACTTACTACTTTCTCGAGCTAAGGGGGTATCGTGTTACCAAGTTACTGGGTTCTGGTCAGATAGACAGTCGCTCCATGTAAAATACTAGTATTCAACTGCGGGGTCTACTTCCAGTCTAACCTGGTGGTACACTAGATAGATGGTAGAGGAGAGAAAATTGGCGAGGCAGATGATAAATAAACGTTACTATAAATACGTTATGCGTAATGTAAGTTCACAGTGTTATGATAAACAGGCTGCTTCTGTAGTGCGAATATTTCGGTTGGAGGGAACGCAAAGCAAATAAACAGTGTCTGTGGTATTGTAGTCCCTTCTGAGCATGTGGTCCTTCCTGGGTGTTATTGGTTAATCCATCTGGAATTTCTCAGTAGCAGTCTAGAGTGTGGATTTGTACCCAGTTGATGGCAATAGGCTTGTCCCCCCCCTATTAAATGATAATTAAACATAACTGGCGAATTGTGAGTGTATTAAAAGTACACCTCTGCTCAACTCTTCGGTGAATACAGGTGTGGTGTAATCTATTGTTGTACCGTTCTTTCAACTTAGAGCCCTCAACCTCCCCCCTCTTGCAACTCACCCTTACCACCCGTAAGGGTTCCAAAACATAATTTTAACAAAGGTCTCATGTGAATCGTGTTTTGTTCCAGGCTCAAAGAGACTACTTCGGTGCGCACACATACGAGCTGATCACAAACCCCGGACAGTTCGTGCACACAAACTGGACCGGCCATGGCGGCAATGTGTCCGCTTCTACTTACAATAACTAAACAATTTTATCGTGACCGAAAGGGACCAGTGTAACAGTACATACATATTTTTATATAATATTGGTGTACTTTAATCATGATAAGTTTGTTATAATGTTTTATATTGCGAGTGCTTATTTATTACTATGTTGCATCGGTGGCTGGGACCTGCAGAGCCTTATCGCGGCATTGATTTTAGACCTATATTGCTAAAACATTCCTATTTTCGTTGTTTTGGGGTAGTTGCAATGAAATAACTAAGGTTAACATTCCGTGCGGACATCTCCTGTATTGTGTGAAGGTTTTTATAATTAAATATAGGCTAAATGGATGTATTGTTAGTGAGGTTACTATGATAGTGACTGTATTGTATTTATATTTGAAACTATGTAAATCGCTTTTATGGGTGCAAACTATTTTTGGAAAATTTTAAATATACATTATTTTTCAGTTTAAATTAGTTTTAATACGAAAAGAAACCTTTAAATTCCTTCCTGCGCATCGTGGGCAGTCAGTTCAATAGTAACTTTCCTACTTTGCCTTTTAGTGGCTAATAATTTGAGGTCAAACGAGAAAATTGTTATGCTTGGAGACCTTGATGGTTGGGTTGGTGTGAAAAGTATTATGTGTTTGGATGGAAAGTATTAGGATTTGATGATGATAGAGTGAACGAGAATGAGATGAATTTACTGGCGAAATGTGTAGAGAAGAATTCGTCTATTATAAACACTATCTATAATAACTATTAATAAATATAAAGGTACACAGGTATACGTGGGAAAGGTAAGACAGTAGAAAGCATGATCGACTTTGTGATCGTGGTGAAAGAGTAAAGTTACATATAGTAGAGTATAACGGGGTGTTAAGAATGCGGCGACCGATGAATTGTCCATGCAAACGTAATACCCAAAATCATTTGCAATTTGAGCATATTTCCATATTGTGTTGACATTCGGATTTAGACAGTATTTATCTAGGCTCCTACATCTTTTTTTTATCCAAAAAGCTTACCTGAAATGAAGTTAAGCGAATTGAATTTCGCACGTTTTTACAGCGTAAATGACATGTTTTCATATTGTTTTTTCTGTATTATAAACAAAAATATTTGTAATATTGTGTCAGCAGAAGCATAGCTTCTAGTAACAAGTTAGAAATTATCGATAAAAATATGGAAAAACAGTTTTCATGCATCAATTTTGGTATTACGGAACACAAATTTATGAGCGTCAAGCAATAATTACCAATGTGTGAGAGATCGTACTGCTCACTGTAGGTGTATATCGCTCCGACAGGCACTCATACTAGCGCAACGTGCTTTGTTGGAATTCATTCGGGGTTTTTTTGTCAGCATAGAAAGACGATTAGGTACACTGTGCTATACGTGCGAACTTATTTGTTTACTAATTTCTGTCACTATTGACCGATTTTATTTTTATTGGAATGGGAGTTCGCTGGTAGAAATCGTCACGGAACGAAAAAGCATAATGCCCCTCCATGCGACATTCTCTATGAGAAAGAATTTGGTCAAAATGAAAATCCAAGATGGCGGCTGCGATATTTTCAATTTTTACGTCATGGGTGTCGTTTTCATAGTTTTCGAGGATGCTAAAGCCGATAGTGAGGTCAAAATGTAAATCCAAGATGGCGGCTGCGAACTTTTTCAAATTTTTCGTCGTGTATTATTTTTCGAGGATGCTAAAGCCGATAGATAAATTTTTCATAATGTGTATGGTTTTCATGGACTCCGAACGCTGGGGAAGTATCTCACAAGTTACCCAATGATATAAGTTACCTACTTACCTTCTTAGCTGGTACTAATTGTTTCCATATTTTTAAACTCAGCCCAATAAAATAAAGATATTTTTTCTTTGTCTGGATTTTGTTCTAGACGTAAGGTACCTAAGTATATTTTATATAAATAAAAATTTACGTAGCTAATCTAGATAACATTAGACCTAACTAAATTTAAATGTGTTTACATCCATATCCAGACAAACGAGTATCCGTTTCATCACTAATATTAATCAGTAGGTACACACTTTTATGCGTCTAAAGAGCCTCAGTGACTGATGACTGATGGTAATACAGTATATGTAAAAAGGAGCAGTAAAACCTCAAATTATACCTACGATATATGCAAAGGTACCTTGAGATAATATTTGGCTGTAGCACAAACCTACATAATCATTCTGCATTGAGCTCAGTACCAATATATTTCGTATAGTGTCGCATTTACTTTGTTTGATGGAATTTTAATATTAGGAGTTAAAGTATGAAATTGCCGATTTGTACAGAAAAATTGAAATTAGTTTTTAGTTAATTTAACATATTTATTTAATCAAAATAATTACCATTATTATCTATATATTGCTGCCATCTAATCAAGAAGGTCATTTATGCCTTTGCGATAGAACTCTCGTGATATAGATTCGACAAACTGTGTGAAAGCATTTTGTACTGCCTCCTGAGAAGAAAACTTTTTATCACGTAGAAAATGGTCCAAATCACGAAAAAAATGGTAGTCCGTTGGAGCAAGGTCTGGCGAATACGGACGGTGACGAATGGTTTCTAATTGCAATTCATGTAGAGTTAAAACGGTTTCTAGTGCTGTATATGAGGTTTTAGTGGCATGAGGAACAGGGTGTAAAGTTCACTCATCCACCATAGAAAAGGCAGGATCCTCCTACCAGACGGGTGTTATGTCTGGCGGGCCGACTGCCCGACTGTTGATGTCGGATAGTCTTTTATATGTCGGTCGCGCGGTAAACTTTAATTTCGCGATGCAGGATTTGTGTGACGTCATGTCTTTTTGATGCGTAGTTCGTATGTGGCGGTGTAACCGCTACACGGTCTCGCGTTATCATGGAGCAATAATGGTGAAGATCGATTCATGAGTCGGGTCATGTCACAATTCGATCCAAATTCCTTCATTTCTATAGATATTTATATAGATTCAACAAGGCAACACAAGTTTCAACACGCGTTTCTTTCTGCAGATCAGTCAACTCATCATGAGGCACCCATCATCATCTGCCTAGCCTTTTCCCAACTATATTGGGGTCGGCTTCCAGTCTAACCGGATGCAGCTGAATACCAGTATTTTACATGGAGCGACTGCCTATCTGACCTCCACAACCCAGTAACTGGGTAATACGATACCCCTTGGTAAGACTGGTTGTCAGATATTCGGGCTTCTGACGACCCGTAACGACTATCAAAGATCCACGAGTGACAGCCGGGACCAACGGCTTAACGTGCTTTCCGAGGCACGGAGGAGTCTCGGTATGTAAAGATGGTCACCCATCCACAGACCAACCCCGGCAAGCGTAGCTTAACCTGATGGATCGACCCGTGCGGCAGTTATTACTTAGCCACGAGCTCCTCAGGCACCCATTTCTCATATTTAATTATTTTATTGATTTGACGCAAATGAGTTAATATTGTTGGTAAGGTAACGTTAAACCATGCCGCTGATTCCTGGGTAGTTTGGCTCGGATCGGCTTCCACCATCTCTTTCAATTCATTGTTATTCACCTGTGTGCGCTCTTCCATGTGGTTCGTTCTTCAAATCAAAGTTTCCATCTCGAAAACGTTTAAACCAAAATCGCACGGTGCGTTTATTAGCAGTCCCCTCTTTAAACGCAACATTGATATTGCGAGCTGTTTCTGCCGCGTTAGTTCCGCGTTGGAACTCGTATTAAAAAATAACTCGAATTTTTGAAGTATCCATCTTTCTTGTCTAAGCTGAATAAAAAAAAACAACTGAAAGTCGATAATCGAATGTTGCATATTTTTTAAAAGAAGAATCTTTTTTCACATGGTACCTCCATGTGAAAAAAGATTCACTCAAAAATCTCAAACCATGAATGTTCTACGGAAGCACCTATTGCAATAAAACGGCAATTTCATACTTTAACCTCTATTATTATAATATACTTAATAAAAACTATACTTACGGTTGATTATCATCGTATGTATTGTACTGCAGATAACCTATATATGGTAACAAGCCAAATTTTATAAATCAGCGTGTTTAGTTTGGATCTTTGACACTATGTATCCATTAACATAATTGTATTTATTGTAATTTGAACGACGTCGATAATAGGTCTTTACCTATCTAATTAGAGATTCTATAACCAGCATTTTCAGATTTAACTATGTATCTGTGGATTGGCGCGCAATTCGAAATTCAAATGAATTTTATTCGAAAGACGTGTAAATTTAATTTACTAAAAAATGCATGTAATGTGGTCATTATTTTGACAACCTTATTTGAACAAAGTCGACCTTGCCGTTCTGTTTCAAGGAGCGGCCGGCAAAGTTTTGCTGGTCGCTCTAACAGGCCGGCAAAACATTGCCGGCCGCTATTTTGACGTTTCAACGTTTAAAAAAATGAAATACAAAAAGATTTTATTTAAAACACAGCTGTTTGTATTTATAGAGATAGGTACAAAAAGATTTTATTCCATATTTGGCTGTATTGTTCCAACTACCATTGTTTAAAAAAAAAACAAGGTACAAAAAAAAATAAAAAAATTACAAGAAAGTCGGTGTTGAATTTTAGTAACTGTACTTTTCATAATTGTCATTTTAATTAAATTTCTAGTTAATTAATATATATTTTATTGAAATTACTTGCTGGTTTTATTTAGATTAGGTACTTGCATTTTTGAGTAAAGCACTATACAAGCCTTGGCACACTATGCCTGCTTCGCTGGTCGCGCTATGATGGCCTCGAGCTAGCCTAGCTACGCTCTAGGCCTTCCAGCTTGGCCATCATTGCAGCCCTTGCTGTCCTCGCTGCAATGCAGCAAAGTAGTCATTATAGACCGCGACAGTAATGTACTATTCAAATTCAGTCATTTATTTTTAGATAGTTTTTTGTTTTTGTTACATTGTGGTAGTTTTTGGCGCCATGGATAAACTGAAAATTCGTACAATTTTTGAATATGAGTTCCTACGTGGAAATACTGCTGAGCAAACAACACGAAACATTAACGACGTATACGGGCCTAACACTGCTTGCATAAACACGGTCCATTATTGGTTCAATCGTTTTAAATCTGGAAATTTTGAGTTGAAGAACGAGCCTCGCGGTCGGCCGCTAACCATTGTCGACAACGACGAATTGAAGGCGATAGTGGAAGCGGATCCAACTCAATCTACGGCTGAGCTTGCTGTGGGCCTTGGAGTTAGTATCAAAACAACATTAAAGCACTTGCGTCAAATCGGAAAGATAAAAAAAGCAAAATAAATTTATTTCTCAAAGTTTACATTCAAGTGTTGAATTCCTAGACCTCACACTAGGATTCCCTGTGTTGTGAGATCCAGGCTCCTTCGTTCCGATCATTTTAGAGTGCATGTATAGTGGTGTGATTTGAGTCAGTTGTGTTGGTGTTGTAAGGGAGTGTATGTATGTTATACGTATGTTAGTGAGTGCACGTGTATTTGTGAAATGTCAATGTTTGTACTGTTAGTATTTACTTAACCTAAGAGACTTTCTGTCATATCGTAGTACAGTGTAAGAAACCAGTTTGTTACCGTCTCTCTGCATTTTTTTTGTGTATCTTTTAGTATATTATGTATACCGTTAAGTTTTGCGTATAAGTGTGGTCCCATAAAACCGTAACACCTTCTGCCGATTGTTTTACGGCATCGAATTTTATCCCAACTTACCCTACTTGAAATGACACAAGTACTCACGGCTGTTTTATGAAAACGTTAGGTGACAGACAGTATGTAAAGCTGTCTCACCCTAATAACTCCCACTTCAGTGTAGAGTTTATTCGTAGGGTACCGGTAAAGTCTTCTATAGGCAACTTTTAGTAGAGCACGCTGAGCTCGTTCTACTTTAATTAGTGAGGTCCTGCCCGCACCGCCCCATGCCACTATGCAGTAATTAAGAACGGACTGACATAGCGAAAAGTTAATCATCTTTAGGACAGAATCATTAGCAATCTTGCCTAATTGCTTAAATATACGTAGCATTGTTCTAATCCTGCCCTATAGAGCCCTCAGGTGTGAGGACCACGTCAATCTGTTATCTACAACTACTCCTAGGTATTTAATAGAGTCAGTTTGTTCGATGTAAGGGCAAAAACACTGGTCGGATTTAATACAAGAGTGCAACCGTAAACAAGAGACACTGTTAGGGGAAGAACGTTCAGAAATAGCAAAGTTGATTGCCTTGGTTTTTTCTATATTCAGCGTCAAAAGATTATGTTGTTCCAGCTCCGTACCATGGCCTGGACCAGGGCCGGACGCAGTGATGACACCCGGGCGTTTCCTCCCGCCTTATCCGAAACAGGTACCTCCCGAAACAGCTGTGTCCGGTGAGGACCTGCGTCAGGTGGAAAGTGAGAACGCCGTGGCGCCTCTCCAGCCACTCCTCACAGAGGAGACTTATCGCCGCAATAGTGGCGTGCCCAGCACTGGGTTGCGACAATCGCACTCTCCATGACGCCATGAGATCCCGTCGGAGCTCTGTCCGCTGTGCCGCGATCTCGCGGCATCGGATTCAAGCCCCAGCGTTTCGCCTCCTCGCGCCACTCCCAAATATGCGCGAGGACTTTTGCCTCCAGATCCCATGGCGGCAATCCGGCAAGGAGGCTCGCTGCCTCACCGGAGACCGTGCGGTATCCCCGGACCAGCCGGGTGGCCATGACCCTCTGGGACGCGTTCAACCAGCGGGCAGGCCGCCGCCTCAACGAACGCGTCCACACCGGTGCCCCGTACAGGGCCATGGACCGCACGATCCCCGCGTATAGCCTACGACAGGAGGCGTTTGGACCCCCTAGATTGGGCAGGAGCCGCTTCAAGGCAGCCCCGGCCCGCTCCAGTCTGGGAGCCAAACATCGGAAATGCTCCACGAAGTTCCACCGACTGTCGAGGACGAGTCCCAGGTACTTCATCGTCGACTCGACGCCGATGTGAACCCCTCCTACCGTTATTTGGGATCCCGATGGTGGCGCGTTCCGAGGACCATGAAAACACATGGCCTCGGACTTGTGCAAGGCCACCTCGAGTCCCAACTGCCGGATTCTGGCCACGATTGTCGCAACCCCGTGTGTCGCTAGTTCGGCCGCCGCCTGATGCGACCTCCCCTTCTATCAGACCTACCTACAGTACTTGTTGCTGCTTAGGTTGGGCCGTTCTCATAGACACGTCGCTATCTTGATTTTGGGGTTTCAATACCTGGGGAAGATTCGATCCTGCCTGTTGCAGTGGTTCGTAACCGAATTGTTGCCGTGGGTTGTACCCGAATTGTTGCGGTGTTTTATATCCTAACTGTAGGGGTGGTGTATAGCCAAACTGCTGCGGTGGTCTAGAACCAAACCGTAGATGTGGCCTATAGCCAAAATGTATAGGTGGCCTATATCCGATTTGTTTAGCTGGCCTATAACCAAACTATAGCAGTTGCAAACTCGGTTGAGGACGATACTCGAATACTGGCTTGAATGGTTGATCTTGACGCACAGTTTGAGGTATCTTAATTTGTGTATTTTGGGATTATTGAAGTTAACTTTAGACTGAAAAGGTAAAGCGGGTTTGTTCTCCACTGATTGGGTTATCGGTGACCTTGAACTTGATACCGAATTTTGACTATTACCATGAATGTTACGCATATTATATTGATCTAAGAAGTTGACTTCTTCAAGTACGAGCCTAACGATACGCACCGTATTTTCAGGAAGGTTGTACAAAAATACATTTAGAGCCGTATTGTTATGGATAATCAACTAAACACGTCTTAATTCCACATCATCAATTGTATTAACCTTCGACATTAATAACGAGCAAACATTTTGGATTCTATTACAAAAGTCTAAAAAACTTTCACCTTTTTGACGTTCAAAAGTGCCTTTTTTGTGCCTAATTGAAATAAATTATTTGACTTAATTAAATTTCAAAGATTCTAATTCAATATTTAATACGCTTTACTACGAGAGTCTCCAAAATGTTGAATTAGCAAATCTTTTAATGTGGACCATGTAACAATCTTCACGTTCCGATAAGAGCGCAGTTGCATCCTTTTTCAGTCTACTCGTTAAAACATTAAAAACATAAAGATTTAGTTCCACACTGCCCTTAAATCGATCAACAACTGACATTTTCTCAAATAAAGGTTTAACTGTATTTTATACAGTGGAATTAATTGTACGATTTCGTTTGGTTCGACTGCAACTGTTGTGGTCGTCGTCATGATTATAGAGTAATCACAGATATATGAAAGAGTAATGAACTATTCAGAGGCTGCAACTCGCTATAAAATAATCCTATTCAAATTCACACACTCTTAAAATACAACAAACACACAATTAAGCACTAGAACAATCGGAAATACTGGATATATTTGGAAAATAAAATTGGAAAACTTCTATTAAAACTGTTATGAAAGATTTTGTAAAAAAACGTTTTTCCTTAAAAGTTTCTTTACATTACTACACTGTTCATTGAATTTACAGTTAATACCATATATTTTGCTCAGTTTAATAAAACAAGATTATTAAACGTGTGCTCTATGTTAAAAATGTGAACTCTCTAACATTGACACACTACTCTATGTTTTATGTTCTAAGAATTGAATAGAGATGAGACCATATAATTTCACACAGAGTTATCAAACTAAACACTAAACATTAAACACTGTTATAATGAGCAAGTTTTGATTTCGAAAATAACGTTTAAAACATGAAAAATATAGGAGGATTAGGGGAACAAAGAATTGGCGAGAATATTGACTCAAACTGCCCGCGACTCCCATACCTACTCGATTTCTGCACTCACGCGATTCAAAAGAATATTTCTTTGGTTCGAAGGATTTCCTCTGCTTTCGTAGATTTTAGGTTTTTTTTTATGAATTTGTACGTACGTAAAACGCGAAAACTACAGATTTTTGGAGAAAATTACCCGTAGACCGTGAACCTTTCTAATAGTTAAATTAACTAGGTACTCAGGATTTTTACTGGGGATAAAAAAATTAAAATACGTAGGTACTGCCGATTTCTAGGCGTTTTATTCTGAATTGCAATGCGTACATGGCTCATCCGGTAGGCACAGACCGATGAGCTTGCAAATGATATCTAGTTGCTAGAATGGAGCCATATAATGTATGAGGTGTATCCATAACTAGTTAATTATTGTTTACCTAACAAAATAACGGTGACAATAAACCGTTTCATTAAATTCCTATGTATTTCGATATATTTTTCAATTATGAGCTTCATGAAAATTTGTGACAATAATTCTATTCCTACCAGTCCCCGAACACTTAGAACAGCTACGAATATGTTTTTCTGTCTGCACATGTTTTTTGATGAATTCGTCAGATTAAAATGTAAAAACTTTATTCCATAAACTACTAGAATCTGAGAAAAGTAAGCAATAACAATACATTTTATTTTATTCAACTGCCAGACAGCCATTAATATTTATCGTAAAAGGAAACATTAAAATGTTTGAAAAAACCATCGAGTCAAAATTCAAAATTTTTAAAATTCAAAAATTCAAAAGTCATTTATTCAAATTAGGCTGAGAATCAGCACTTTTCGAACGTCAAAGTTACATAAGACAGTCCCACCAAACGCCCACCCTTCACCACTTCCTAGTGCTTTCGCTGGGAAGAAGAAGTGGCGCAACAAACTCCCCGTCGATTGTAATTTATAGTCATATCTGGACGAGCACGGCCTAACTTAATCATGTGTTTCTTATTTTCAAAACTTAAACTTGGAAAGCATGTTATCACAAAGTAAATAATCCATCAATCAATCTAAAACTATAAAAGCCGCCATCATACTCATCGTACTAATTAGTTTTCAAATCTACTCTAAATAAATAATTTCAACTTATTAAACTATCTACCTGCCCCAAATACCTAATTACAACGTACTTTTTTTCACTTAACTCAAAACACATAAACACTATCATAATCACTGTTTTAAACCTACAATAATAAACTAATGAATTCAATTTATAGGTACTAAGCGAACAAAATGCAAATCGGCCTACATAATTGTACCTACAAATGATATGGTTCTAAATGCGATTACGTCAAAAAACAAACACACATTGTCAATCGAATGATGAATGTTATGATGTCCGAACTCCGAGCCGAACGCATTACGAAATTCAACGAAAACAACAGAATATCAGCAATAGCTTTTTTTCGTTCACACGCGTCATCACACGCCGCCGATCATAACTCGGTACAAAGCGGCTTACCCGGCTGCTAAGAAACCGCGGTGTTACGTGACCGAATCACCGAAGTGACGTCAAGACGGACTTTATTTTCTATAGAAATTGAATTCACGATAAACCGGACGCGCCTACGACACAGTAATATTATCATACAATATTCCAACTTCATACAAACCGACGAAGCGCGAGCTATGCCTACGCGCCTCGAGCTTGGCATCCGTTCGGCATACAGACAGTTATATTAAAAAGTACTCTGTGGTCGCGACTGTGCCGCAGTGACGAACGGACGGTGTGTTATTTTTTAACAATAACCGCGCGATTTTTTCACTAAAAATAAGTTTAAGTACTTATTTAATATGACGAGTAGGATATATTGTGCTGTTTTTGGTTGCATGAATTCGTCAATAACGCATCCAGAGATAACTTTTTTTAGATTACCTGGAAACTGAAAGGTAAGACTATAAAATAATGCTACTTACTAGTAGGTAGGTACATAATGTGTGTCTTTTTAATGGATAAGTATTTCCTTTTATCTCCCGAAAAAGAGTTGTCTGGATTAATAAATAAAGTGAATAGAGAAAAGGAAATTGATTGACACGAGTGAAATAGGTAGTTATAGGCGGATCATGAATCATAATACGGTAGGTACGCTTGTGTTAAAACCTCGGGGCATGTGTGTTTTGTTTTGTTAGTTTGTGTAGAGCATGGTATAATAACATACTTCGCCAGGTATTCTCTTCCCGTGACAGCTGGGTCACGTGATTGGCCTAAGAATACGTCATCAGTTGCGATGTGGTTCTCAAACTTTTTTAGTGAGGAAAAAGATAAAAATAATACAACGGGTAGGTTAATAATCCTACAATATTCCTACTCAATTTTTATCATTTTTAATCAATCGAGTATAATAGTAATTTTAATCAGCCTATACTAGTAGACTGTATCGTGTATACTGTATACAGGGTGTTTGGCAGAACGTTGAACATACGAAAATGGTGGATAGATTGGGTCATCTGCTACTTACTCAGCCCTAATTTAATTGGCCCTGGACCCCAGGATATTAAAAAAAAAATTTTTTTGCTTTCTTCTAGTTTCACCACTTTCTTAACTTTAGAGTGTATTTTTTATCACAAATGGATAAAACAGGCATTTTTTTTTATCGTTAATGTTGGTAGATTCTTATAAAACTATTGCTTTATTCAGATGTTAGCTAGAAAAAAAGTTATAAGTCCTCAAACTTACAGAAATATGTAAAAAAATACTTGAAACTAAATTTCAACTTGCATTTAAAAAAAAAAAAAATGGGTTGAGTAAGTAGCAGATGACCCCACCTATCCACTATTTTCGTATGTTCAACGTTCTGCCAAACACCCTGTATACTCTGCATCAACTGACTATCTAAAAGTATAGACAGTCAGTCGATACAGAAACGAAAGAGTTCAAAATTACGATATTGTTATGTATTATGTGTCCGCAGGGACTCGAAAAACACTGATTCATATTTTAGATGAGCCCAAAAGACCTTGAAGCCAGAGCCGTTAAACCGTATTTATTAGAAAAAAATAAAAACTATCTAGCAAGCTATGTCAACATCACTTGAAAAATAAATACATCTGACTTGGCTGTATGGGCTAAGATCTCTTTGCCTGTCCTGCTTTTACAGGTTATTATGGAACAATTATGAATCATTTTTCTTGTGTATACAGTACAGTTTTCCTTTTCACAGTAACCAATGTTTGAGAACCACAGTATTTTGCTCACCGAGCGAAACAACGCTATAGATAAGAGCGACACGACGATAGCGATGAAATGGCGAACTGTCAGTATGACACTTGTCAATTTTATGTGTGGCCACTGTGTGTGATTGAATTACCCGAGAAAAATGCATTTTTAACATAACAAAGTAATTATGAACTAATAATTCAATATGTTAAATAATTTAAAACTAAATAGATAAATCACACGAGTTACTAAATAGTTAAGCTAGTTAGTAATTTATTTTATTTTCATTAACTAAATGAGTTCCTAAATTTACTGAAAAGGACAATCAGTGGCAACACTTATCGTGACGTAGTCTTAGGCCATCGTCGGAAGAGAATACCTGGTGAAGTATGTTATTATACCATGGTATATAGTATAATTCAAAGTAAAGACGTGGTATTTTATTATTAATAATAGTTGTTTATTGTACTGTGTGTTGAATAATACTAGAAAAAATAAATAATAATAAAAATATATTATTGTTTAAATCCTTTATTTTACATTAATACATATAAATTATATTTTTAAATATTAGAATAATAAAAATAAAAAAAATATACAAACTCAAACTCAAAGCATTTATTTCAATTAAACCATTTACAGGCACTTTTGAATTGTCAAGGGGTCGGTCAGTCAAAAATATGAAGCTAGTTGCCCATTCCAAAGCGTAGTAGGTACCTATGGAGAAGAACGGACACTCTTTTAAATAAAAAAAAATTGATACAAAATATTGGTTACATCATTCATTTTGAAATTATGCATGTGAGAACAATGTAATAAGACGTGCACGTTCGTAAAAGCGTCCGTATTAAAAAGAAGAAAAAAAAGAATCATTCAAAAATTTTAAATAAATTAAAATAAGCCATGGCAGCTTAGAGATGACCAGTCCCAAGTGACGGCGCCCGTTCACGAACATGACGCGTGGATCAGCACCATTCAGCTCAACCATTTTGAAGGGAGCTAAATGATCCAACACACACGCCACCATCAGCGAGACATTTGAGTGAGCATGACATACTCACAGCCGCCAGGGCACATTCAAGTCAATGAAATACTACATATTACCCGGTAAATGGTAGCTCTTTAGTACATAGGTAGTACTCACACCTGTGCTATGCAATTATATAATACAAAGGAAATTGAGTTTATACAATACAAAAATGGTCTTACAATCTTTAGCAGCTCCATCAGTATTTTCAAAATGTTAATCAGTGTGTATGTCAATTAGTTGTGGAGCAGGACCAGCAATGAGCCATAAGCATTTTTATCAATGATGTAATCCCCCAACTTATAATATGCCTGCCTACATAGTGTGCGTTTCATACAAGATTTGAATTTCGTCTCATTAAGTTGAAGTATGTGGGGAGGAATTTTATTGTAACATTTTAAACAGTACCCCATGAAAGATGAGTCTACCTTAGCCAGTCTGAAACCTGGTTGTACTAATAGGTCCCTATTTCTTGTACTATAATTATGTCTATCACCTCTTTTACTAAAAAGATGTAATTTTTTTCTTACGTACATGATGTTTTCATAGACATATTGACAAAGTACCGGTTAAACAGTTCCCTAAGAGAGTCGCGCCTGCGGAGATAATAAATGGCTCTGATCGCTCTTTTCTGCAGAATAAAAATAGACTCGATGTCTGCAGCCCGTCCCCAAAGTAAAATACCGTAAGACATGATACTATGAAAATAACTGAAATAGACTAGCCTCGCGGTATCTACATCAGTAAATTGACGGATTTTTCTGACAGCATATGCTGCTGAACTTAGCCGTCCTGCAAGAGATGTCAAATGAGGACCCCATTGTAGCCTTGAGTCGAGCGTGATCCCCAGGAAAACAGTTTTATCGACAAATTCTAGTTTCTTTATTTTATTATATTTTATTCAATACTATCTCACAATTACTACTTTTGACATTTGGTAAAGAATATTTTATGCAGTTAGTTTTTTTTCCATTTAATACTAAATTATTAGCAGTGAACCAATTTTGGACCTGCAGTAGGGCGTTATTTACGTCGTCAAAATTTGTAGCACGTGTATCTACCTTAAAAATTAAGGAAGTATCGTCAGCAAATAACACCATTATTTTGTGGTTGATTTTTAAATTAAATATTTAAACATTTAAAAATATAAAACATAGTAGCCCACCGGTATCGGGAACAGGGTCCAAGCTACCTCAGGTCGCTAGGTCAGGGCTCCAGAGAGAGGAACCTCCTAACAATGCGAGCCGTGTGCAGGAGTACCGCTTTCTGAATCAAGCCCTTAATCCAGCTGCCCAACGAGAGCCTCCTTAGGTGTTGGTCGAGGCTCTTGGCAATTAAGCCATTGGCTGATACGACTATCGGCACAATGATCGCTGAGTCCACATCCCACATGTCGACAACCTCGCGAGCCAAGTCAAGATACTTAATTTGTTTATCTTTTTCGGCTTTCACGAGGTTCCCGTCATTCGTTCAAAATTCAAAAGTCATTCAAACTAGGCTGAGAATCAGCACTTTTCGAACGTCAAAGTTACATAAGACAGTCCCACAAAACGCCCACCCTTCACCACTTCCTAGTGCTTTCGCTGGGAAGAAGAAGTGGCGCAACAAACTCCCCAGCAGCACAGCTGTCTGTTCAATTAGGAAAAAAAAAATGATTCTATACAATAAGTACTTATGCAAAATAATTTACATAACGCAACACAAAACATTAAATTATAAATTAATAGCCATATGACAGCTAGCACACGCCAATATACCAACCAAAAACATCGAGATCTATACTCAAGCAGAAATAAAAATAACTAAACGTAAACAATATCTAAAAAAGAAAATAAAACCTCCAGGCATAAAGGGCGTGCCCGCTTACATATAGTTGTAACTAGAGTTATAATTGATAAACTAGGACCATGGAGGTAAAATAAATAAACAGTTAATTACTAATAACAATAACAAAACCATGATCAGCAAGTCGACCAGTCACCACAAGCAGCACCCGTTCTCGAGCTTAACGCAAAGCTCAGCCTTTACCCCTCTCGCCATATTTGAGGGAAAGAGGCAACCCGACCCCCGACCGCAAGCAGTGACATCTAAGGGAGCATGACGAACTTGCTGCCGGTTTTTTAGGAAAAAATAAAATATGATCAATTTGTCGAGGTCGCTAGCTAACCACATATTGCAATACAACTCATGAAAATCATTCTAATGAGTAGATTATGTCAACAAAAAATTAATAAAATTAAAATAAATTGACTTATAAAGTCAAATAAAATGAACAATTTACCTAAGCTTATATAACCTGTCAGTAGGAAGGCTAATTCTGGAGAAAGAACATAAACATTGTCTTGAGCCAATCACAGCGACCAACTATTCTTATCATTTAAGTAGTCGTTGATAGATTAGTATGCCTTTGAACAAATGTTGGATTTTACTTTAGTTTTAAACGCATTAAAAGGCAAATCTAGCAAAGAAGAGGGTAGCTTGTTTAAAAGGTTATACCAAGCGCAACAAATGAGTTATGAACCTTATGAAGCCGGTGAAAGGGAGCTCGTAGTTTGTCCTTGTTTCTTGTGTTAACATTGTGAATATCACTGTTTTTAGTGTACAAGTGTTTATTTTGCCTAATATATAGAATGTTACGAGGATACCAATATCTTTAAAAAAATCTCAGAGAAATTTTGGCACCCAGCTGGTAAATTGCTCGAACAGCTCGTTTTTGGAGGACGAATATATTTTGAATATCGGCAGCTTTGCCCCACAGCAGAATACCGTAGGACATAACGCTATGGAAATAACTAAAATAGACTAACCGAGCTGTATCAACGTCAGTGTATTGTCTTACTTTCCTGACGGCGTAGGCGGCCGAAATGAGCCTTCCCGCTAGGCTAGATATATGATGCCCCCACTGAAGTTTGGCATCTACTGTTATGCCCAGAAACACTGCCGAGTTTACGGTTTCAAGCACCTCTTTATCTAAGACGATGTTGGGTCCTAGATTTCTAACATTTGGAAGGGCAAACTTTACACATTTCGTTTTCTAAACATTGAACATTGAGAACTAGGTTATTTGTCGTAAACCAACCCGTAACCATTGAGAGTGCACTGTTTACATCATCAAAATCTTGTCTGTTTCTGTCTACTTTAAAAATAAGAGAAGTATCATCTGCAAACAGTACAACTTCACAGATACCCTTTAAATAGAATGGTAAGTCATTGATATACACTAAGAACAGGAATGGACCCAGTATTGAGCCTTGAGGTACACCTAACTGAACTGGTAGCCCGGAAGATTTCACACCATCAACATCTACACATTGGGACCTATTAAGTAAATAATAATTTATAACGTTGAGAGCTTCGTTTTGCACACCGTAATGTCGCAGTTTACGCAAAAGCGTGTCATGGTGCACGCAGTCAAACGCTTTGGAGAGACCACAGGAAACCCCAATAGCATTTTGCGAGTTCTCCCATGCGTTAAATATGTGTTTCAGCAGAGCAAAACCCGCATCTGTAGTGGAGCGACCCTTTGTTCATTATGAAGGAGGCTATTTAAATTAAAATGTCTTAGCAACTGCTTGAGTATTAACTTTTCAAATATTTTGCTAAATGCTGGTAATATAGAAATAGGCCTGAAATTGCCAACGTCATTTTTATTACCTGATTTAAATAATGGTATGACTTTACTACTCTTCATGAGGTCAGGAAAAGTTCCTAAATCAACACATTTATTAAAAGTAACAGCTAGATAGGGGGCTACGATGTCTATTATATTACTTAAAATGGAGAATGATCATTGTGCGCCGCTCTCCTCGATCCACCACCACTATATCAGGTTTATTGGCAACAATAGTCCTGTCAGTGATGATGGATCGATCCCAGTACAATGCGATATTGCCATTTTCGAGAACTGGATCGGGCACATACCTGTAGTACGGTACTTCCGATTCCACAAGGCTGTATTTTAGAGCAAGTTGCTGATGGATAATCCTGGCTACAAGGTTGTGTCTATGCAAGTACTCTTCGTTAGCCAGACGAGAACACCCGGAGATAATGTGTCGGATTGATTCTCCTGGACGGTGGCATGCCCGACAGATGTCAACCGTGCCGTCCTTCACAATGAATCTCCTGTAATTATTCGTCATCATAACTTCGTCCATAATTGCACAGACAAAACCTTCGGTTTCCCCAAAGAGGTCACCAAAACGCAGCCAGGCTACGGACGCTGATAAATCAACATCGGTTTCATGTAGAGCCCGGAAGTAGCGTCCGTGAAGCTCCTTACTCTGCCATACCTCCTTGCGATCGTTAGTGTCTAGCACTACAGGCTTGCTCCAGTTATCTTTAGCCAATGAGAGCGGGATAAGGCCCTTGTCTACCGCGACCACATCTCGATACATCCCCACGTCGGCTTCTAGGAAATATTCCCTAAGACTGCATATCTCGCGATTGTGGAGGGTCTTAGCGTTTAAAAAGCCTCGACCTCCACATTTTCGCGGGATATACAGTCTCATTACCGATGACCGTGCATTCGATGCATTCGATATGCAGTCAGCAGCGTACGGACCCTCCTATCCAGGGCGTGGAGTTCGGTCTGAGTCCATTTGAGTACGTCGAAAGAGTACATCAAAACCGGCATGACCCAACCGTTGAAGGCGCGCACCTTGTTTCCGCCTGATAGAAGACTATTAAATACTTTCTTCAGGCGGCCAAAGAATCGCTCCTTCACCGATTGCTTCATGTCAGTAACATTGATTCCCAATGCTTCCGACATACCCAAATACTTTAAATAGGTTTCGGATGCGGAGAGGGCTCTAAGGTTTATAGAATCCGAGAGTTGGGTTCCCACGGATTCCACAATCTCCCCTCGCTTTACATGCATGACCGCACATTTATCCACACCAAATTCCATCCTGATGGCTCTACTGAAAGTTTCAGTTACTTTCAGTAGCTCCATCAGTTGCAAGTTGTTGGGGGCAAAGAGTTTTAGGTCATCCATGTAGAGGAGGTGAGATATAACCTGGCCACCTCTCCTCAGCCGATAGCCTAGGCCTGAATTATCAATATCATAATCTTAGAAATGCTAAGAGGATTCAGGGCTAAGCAGAACCAAAGTGGACTTAGACTATCGCCTTGAAATATGCCTCACTCGATCTTTATCGCTATTCCTCTGGATATTTCGACATCCTGGATAGCGAAGGACCGTCCTCCATTGCCCCATACACGACATCAGAAAGGTTATTATTATTATGTTAAGATTATTATTATTATGTTAAATTGTTATTATTATTCTAATGTTGCCGTGCCCTAACTGGGTTACATGTTGGAACTTACTTATATTGTAACAACTAAATGTACACATGAATGCAATAAAAAATTGAATTTGAAACAGTGTTTTATTGTACATACCTAACCTAAACTAAGAGACCACAGAGTTGAAAGACAAAAGTAGGCGTTTTGTAATGTTTTAATTTTATGGTGTATCAAATACTTATAGTGTGATTATTCAATGACGATAGAGTGGTTGTGTTAAGAATTTCCGAGGGGAAGCCGGTAGGAATCGGGTTGTTTGAAGCCGTCGCCCCTGGTATACAACAGTGTCTTAGGGATCTCTAAGCTTGATAGAAAACCATTTCGTACTCAAGTAGCTTAGGTACATACATAACAGTGGGCATAACAGGCGAGAATACGAAGAATCACATAATCAAGTGAATTTTGTGTTCCTACGTATTCTCGCCTGTTATGCCAAACAAGCGGGCGATTGTGGCACAAACGAAAAATGGTCCCGGTATGTAGGTAAATATGGTCACCCATCCATGGATCGGCCGCGGCTTACCCTGATCGATCGACCCGTGCGGCTGTTATTAGTATTACTTAGCCACGAGCCACGATACTACTGGGTCAACTTATTGCTTGCACTTGCGCCAATGTTATACGCATAAATTTCACGTGGACTAATAATAAGGATCTAGTTGTCCATAAAAATAAAAGTAATTAGGTACATACATTTACTGCGTTTTATTTTATAATCACAGACCTTAGACTTCATTACTAAGAAGTATTAAGAACAATAAAAATGTCATCAAAATACATTTACAACATTTTATACTTTTAGGAACTTAAAAAGATACATATTTTATGGAAAATAACCGTGAAATAATTGAAGTACAGTAAACTGATAAAGAGAAAATGTATGGCTACAAAATTAGCGCCGGAAAAAAAGTTTTTTTTTCTAATTTCGTATTTTTTAATACGTCTGACTTGTTTAAAACGGATTGGTGAGTCCATATGTGGCTATATTCACCACCAAACTCAATTAATTTTATAGTATCTATTTTTTCTGGCTGTATACTTTATGTATGTAGAAACATTCTCGAACATGTAGGATCTTTTGGTCAAATTTCTGGAAATCACAATAGAAATGCTACCACAATAGAATTGCTACCTTCAGTGCACCTTTAGCAATTTCTTTAGAATTTATTTTCAATTTTTCTTCGTCATATTTTTCGTGGTAATATTTTTATGAAAACCATTTTATTTCAAATAAAATGTTTTTCGTAAATATATTTTCTCCCGCATCGTTATGAGTTCTGTTTGATTCAAAATATTCACTACCAAACTCAGTTAAAATACTATCTTTAGAAAGGTCACTAACCCAATTGTATGGAATATGTAAAGATGCATTGAAGTGCATCTTTAGCAATTTCTTATAATATATAATTTTGATTAATTTTTTATTCAAATTCAAATTCAAAAGTCATTTATTCAAACTAGGCTGAGAATCAGCACTTTTCGAACGTCAAAATTACATAAGACAGTCCCCCAAAACGCCCACCCTTCACCACTTCCTAGTGCTTTTGCTGGGAAGAAGAAGTGGCGCAACAAACGCCCCAGCAGCACAGCTGTCTGTTCAGTTAGAAAAAAAAATAAAAAATGATTCTATACAACAGTATGCAAGACAATTTACAATATGCAAAAAATAATTTAAATTAAATAGCTATAATTAATAGCCATATGACAGCTAGCACACGCCAATATACCAACCAAAAGCATCGAGAACTATACTCAAGCAGAAATAAAAATAACTAAAAGTAAACAATATCTAAAAAAAAAAGAAAAAGCCTCCAGGCATAAAGGGCGTGCCCGCTTACATATAGCTGTAACTAGAAGTTACAATTGATAAACTAAACTAGGACCATCGAGGTAAAATAAATAATTGTCGAGGTCGCTAACTAACCACATATTGCAATACAACTCATAAAAAAAACATTGTAATGAGTAGATTATGTCAGCACTAAATTAAAATAAAATTAAAATAAATTGACAATTATAAAAATTAAAATATATATCTACGAAAGTAATTGAATTTAGTAAGTTCTATTTGCAAGCCAAATCGAAATTTAAATACAATCTTTGAAAATTAGGTGATATTTAGGTGAAAACACCCCATGTATTGAAGGAACACGACAACATTGCAGGCCGGGCGCTCGCATATACCCGAGCAGTACCGCAATTTTTGGAATGTGCATTCCACATTAAATAAACGATAAGCATTATTTAGCGTATGCGTTGGTTTTAAATCCCAAGCATTTTTATTTTTTTTCACGGTTTCAACGGTTGAAAACTACCCCCTTTTTTTTGGGTGGGAAATTATCAAATGACTACCCATATAAACCCACCCGTGTTCCTTCTGTTGCCTGTGCAATGCCAGGGATCATTATTTTAATAGTAATTATGATTCTCGTTGATAAATACAATCATTTTACATTTACCATTAATGTCCTTTATGTCACCGAGTTTGTCATCTACACCTTCTAACACTTTCACAAACACTGTTTACAAAAACCATAGGTACACAATCAACCAATACATCCTTTGTTATTACTATGCACTGCGTCATAACATTCTTAACATTCTTTAGTGCGCCATGTTTTGATTTTACTACATATTCTTGTACTTGTAACTTGTACCAGTGCTTGTAACCAATAAGCCAAAACGTCAAACAAACAGTTTTTTGACAGTTGCGCGCACAGATTGTATTATGTCTGCGGCGCGTGAGTCGCCGACGCTATGAAATGTTGCCACTTTAAATATTATATTTTATTGTAGTTAGAACTATTGTGTAAATTGTATTTATTTTTTTGTCTTATTTTGTTATTTCTCTCTATGCTGCACCGGTTGACGTCATCACGTCAACGCCGGTTGTCGCTGAAAACCAGCGCTGGGGCTTTGTCTCGCATAGGGTCCCAGCATTATGCTGAGCGATGGCCGTTTTGCGTGGATGTGACGCATATTTTCCTCCAATTTGTTATTTTCGTGTTTTATTTGTTTTTTTTTCCTTGTTTGCGTCATATTTTACCGCAAATAAACGTATTTTCTTTCTTTTCTTTCTTTCTAGGGATGGCGCGTTGTGTTCCACGCGCCTCAAAGAGATGTCAGCGAATGAAGGGGTCCGATAAGACCATTGCCTGCCGGGGTTGCGGGAAAGTCCGAAAGGGATACCGTGGCCCCCTGGCATTGCACAGGCAAGAAAAGGAACACGGGTGGGTTTTAGTCAGTAAGAGTCTGACACGCCCTCTCGCTCCACCCAGAGCGGGAGGAGTGATTTGATGATTTCCAACCCAAAAAAAAAAAAAAAGGGGGCCACGGTATCCCTTTCGGACTTTCCCGCAACCCCGGCAGGCAATGGTCTCATCGGACCCCTTCACTCGCTGACACTCTTTGAGGCGCGCGTGGAACACAACGCGCCGTCGACCTGGGCTTGGTCCTTACCGGACGGCGAGCTACCCATTGCTCACCGTCCGCAAGCCCGCGCCTACGGTGGCCGGGAATCGGCAATAGATTCCCGACGCCCAGGGCGTCTCCTCCTGCGGCGGCTAGGGGCGTGAGAGCGCGAAATTTGCCTCTCCCTCACGCGCTCCGCCTCCTCCTTCGCGAGCATTACTGCTTCGCAGAAGGAGGTGACGGCCTCCCATGTCCTCTCGCTCCGTACCATGGCCTGGACCAGGGCCGGACGCGAGAGATCCCCGCCACCGATCACCTCCACGAGGACACGGCGGTGCTCTGCCCAAGCCGGGCATACCTCCACCGTATGCTCCACCGTGTCCTCCGGGCGATCCACGCAGTGATGACACCCGGGCGTTTCCTCCCGCCTTATCCGAAACAGGTACCTCCCGAAACAGCCGTGTCCGGTGAGGACCTGCGTCAGGCGGAAGGTGAGGACGCCGTGGCGCCTCTCCAGCCACTCCTCAAAGAGGGGACTTATCGCCGCAATAGTGGCGTGCCCAGCGACAAGACCCCCTTTTTTTTTTTTTTTTTTGGGTGGGAAATCATCAAATGACGTCTCCCGCTCTGGGTGGAGCGGGAGGGCGTGTCAGACTTTTACTGACTAAAACCCACCCGTGTTCCTTCTCTTGCCTGTGCAATGCCAGGGGGCCACGGTATCCCTTTCGGACTTTCCCGCAACCCCGGCAGGCAATGGTCTCATCGGACCCCTTCACTCGCTGACACTCTTTGAGGCGCGCGTGGAACACAACGCACCGTCGACCCGGGCTTGGTCCTTACCGGACGGCGAGCTACCCATTGCTCACCGGCCGCAAGCCCGCGCCTACGGTGGCCGGGAATCGGCAATCGATTCCCGACGCCCAGGGCGTCTCCTCCTGCGGCGGCTAGGGGCGTGAGGGCGCGAAATTTGCCTCTCCCTCACGCGCTCCGCCTCCTCCTTCGCGAGCATTACTGCTTCGCAGAAGGAGGTGACGGCCTCCCATGCCCTCTCGCTCCGTACCATGGCCTGGACCAGGGCCGGACGCGAGAGATCCCCGCCACCGATCGCCTCCACGAGGACACGGCGGTGCTCTGCCCAAGCCGGGCATACCTCCACCGTATGCTCCACCGTGTCCTCCGGGCGATCCACGCAGTGATGACACCCGGGCGTTTTCTCCCGCCTTATCCGAAACAGGTACCTCCCGAAACAGCCGTGTCCGGTGAGGACCTGCGTCAGGCGGAAGGTGAGGACGCCGTGGCGCCTCTCCAGCCACTCCTCAAAAAGGGGACTTATCGCCGCAATAGTGGCGTGCCCAGCACTGGGTTGCGACAATCGCACTCTCCATGACGCCATGAGATCCCGTCGGAGCTCTGTCCGCTGTGCCGCGATTTCTCGCGGCATCGGAGTCAAGCCCCGGCGTTTCGCCTCCTCGCGCCACTCCCAGATATGCGCGAGGACTTTTGCCTCCAGATCCCATGGCGGCAATCCGGCAAGGAGGCTCGCCGCCTCACCGGAGACCGTGCGGTATCCCCGGACCAGCCGGGTGGCCATGACCCTCTGGGACGCGTTCAACCTGCGGGCAGGCCGCCGCCTCAACGAACGCGCCCACACTGGTGCCCCGTACAGGGCCATGGACCGCACGATCAGCGACAATACCCCCTGAAAACACAATTTTACTTCGTTTTACAGTGTTTTATAACAAGGTTTTAAACTTTATGCCGTTGACCATCTGCGATGTTTAACTTTAGCGCAACCGTAATGCCGGTAACCCTCCCGGAGGGTTCACTTCCTATATTTATAGCGGCATGGCGTATGAGTTCTATGAAAAGTGGATGGAGTCGAAAGTGATAAGTTAGTGGAAGACCCTATAGACAACCATATCGAGAGCGACAGAGACAGATAAAGCAAAAAGAACGCTGAAAGTGGCTGAAGGACTGAAAAGATCTCTTTGATTTCACCTGCCTATAGGTTTTATTTGGCAACTGATAACAAATGTTTTGAACGTAGACAAAGATCCGTTTTTTTTTTGAGTCACGTTTGACGTTTTGCGTGTACATTTCAGTCAACGTCAGTGCAATGTGTATAATCTATGGTCTACGTTGTCAGTGATTCATATAACCGTTTATATGGGCACATAGAATAATAGAATAGGCATGACTTTATGAGTCGCGTGTTTTGAATGCAAAATCCAGGTACTGTTATTAGTTACTATTTACATATCCAGCAGCAGCAGACGCACTGGCGGGGGGGGGGGACTTGTCTTGGGGGCCCCCCAAATCTCGAGTACAGGCAAACAAGACCAAAATATGATTAGTAAGTAAAAGGCAGTTTGTGGTTGGGGGGTAAATTTTAGCGGCATAGATTTCCATTGCCGTCCAACGAGTTGGAGGTTGATATTTTTTTTACAGAAAGGTAACATTATTATAAGCACTCACGCAAGCGTTCTTAGAATGTGTCATAGCAAACTTATCACTCACGAGTTCATGAAGAAATGCGTCCTTTTTACCTTTTGGTCCTGAACCCTAATAATGATCTTATTCAAATGCAATGGCGGAAATAATAGTGGTCAAATGGGTCAAAAGTGTTATGTTTAATTTCCAAGACAGTCGGGTCGCAGAGTCATGTAACCTTCACTGAGGGTACAGTTTATATTTTATGATTGATTCTAGTATTGTTTGATATACTGAACCATAATGAGAGAGGTCACGGGGATCAAAAAAGCTGAACCACCCACTTGATTGCGAACTCTGTGATAATATAGTATTCTACTGGTGAAAGTCCATTAGTTTTTGAGTTTATTAATTACGAACAAAAATACAAATCTTTTCTCTTTATAATATTAGTGTAGACTAAAAGGGAAATCGGTCCAACCACATCAAATATTTGTTAGTTAGTTTATGTATATGATATTAAGTGTATTAGCTATATTATATTATTACACATAATATTAAATACATTTTTTTTTTAAGAAGATGTGTTACCAACATGTTATTTCAGGCAGAATCAAATGTGTAATCGCTGTTTTTCAGTTCACTCTCACTGTCATTAAATTGAGCTTCCAGGGGCCGGTATTATGAAGTATTAATGCCATCATGATTCCAGTCCAAAAAAAGGATGGTGCTATCGGTCATCTATAGATTCATGTCTCTCTCGCACTGGAATCATAATGGTATTATAACGTTATGATACGACACCTGAGTCTTCACATTGCCACGCAAATCGCCACCTTCACACGCGCAAAATTCTTTACAAGAAACACCTGCATGTGCACAACCCGCGCAACTGCATCTTGCTGTTGAACATGCCTTCTCACTTGAACAGCTACATCTTAAACTCTTTAGCAATTCAGATGGGGCCAATCCTCTGGCACCCCACGGATTATGTTTCAGTATGTCAAATAATACAAGAATCAATCATACAGTAAAAGTTGTACCCTCATTCAAGGCCCAAGCATTTTTTCTTATTTGGCGACCCGACTAAGAAGGCTAGAAGACTTTTGGTATACCGTGCACTTTCTTCTTAGGTTAATATGTTATTCTAAAACCCTTTTGGCGGCTGTGGTCCTAGGCCGGTGCCTCGTTGACCTAGGCAGACCTTAGGGTCCGGTGACAAGTGTGATAATTATGTCACGTGCGGCCCTGGTGCCCCATACCACTTTGCATCTTAACGCCTATGCTTAAGTGAAACATGAAATGCAATTTTCAGGTATTGCTATGGTTTGTTGCTTAAGTACCTACGAGTACTGTGATTTCCCTTTTTTTTACCTACAGATTTAACAACAAATGTATGGGTAAAATATGATATACACCGCGGCACTAGCTACGCTCGTGTTAATATTATGGCTGCCTTGCATTAGGCAGGGAGTATGGACCCTCCCTGGGCCAGTGTATGCAAGGGACCGAAAGAATCGAGTGTTTCAAATCACACCGACTGGAAAATGTTGCGAGAGCAAGTGTACTAAAATTAAATAATTTCACTTTTATTTTATTTCTTACTGATTTTGTTATATTTAAGTAAATAATTTTGGACACGTTCTTTTTAGTTTTATTTATAGGATCGTAATGCTAACAATTACCTATGCATGTAATAAATAGATACTTATTTCATCACCCCAACTATGGACCGCCGCGCCTGCGCCGTCGCTCCGGCCGTGCCTCAGCTTGCCGCGTTGATCACGCCCTGCGTGTGCAGACCGCGCAAGTTGCTGTGCTGGGTTCGATTCTCAACAAAGATTGTGTCTAGACAGTGACCTCTGGGTTTACTTGGGTGTTTCTTCTCAGAGTAGGTAAGAGAATAAGTGTATAGTAGGTACCTAGTCAGATAGAAAACACCGACCTTATCTAGTTTTAAAACATAACTTATTTTTGATGTGTAATAGTTATTTGTCCTTATAAAATTAATTCTAGGTTAGAATCCTGAGCGCGGCGAGGGATTCTAAGACACGGGATGCAAATAACTTTTCTCTCGTGTAACACATCATACAACTTTTCACCGAGAACATACAACATGTAAAAAAAACCATGTCCGATCCGTGAGGGTGTTGTTTCGTATCGTTTATGTGCAAATTTTCAGGATTATATAAAATAATCCAGACATTTTTTTTTTTGTGAATTTTACCTGGTTATTTCGTTGGGTGCGGGCGGCCGTCGTTTAGCAGGTGTCTAAAAGTCATAACTTATGAGTTATGACCCCTGTTGAAAATTTGCAAATTTTTAATGGATTTGGGCTAATTTTGGATCTAAAAAAGTGAATTTTAAATACCAATAACTTTTTACCATATACGCCCTTTTCGGTTCGGACAAGGTTTTTTTTTACATAGGTAATCTTTATCACTTCGGATTTTATACTTCGACATTGTCTTTATTTGATTATAAAAAATAAAAATATAGTTCGATTATTTCGAAAAAAAAAAAACACGAAGTCTGTCACGAAGTTCCTTCTCACGTAGGATTTAAAACAGAAACAAAAATTTTGCAGCCACCATCTTGTATTTACATTTGACTTAAGCAAACGATACCTACCTATGATAACGATACCCATGATAAAAACTTGAAAATTTTCACAGTCACCATCTTGGATTTACATTTTAATGTCATTATCGGCTTTAGCACCCTCGAATTCAATTCAATCTAAAATATAGATGATTGAAGGTATATAATGTCAAATAACGAAAACATTATGTCAAGGAAGTATGTAAAAGAAAAAAAAAGGTAAAATAAAATAATCATCTTAATTTGGGAGCAGTTAATAGACATTTACATAGTAATGCCGTTAATGAGGTACCAGGGAAGCCACATGTGCAGAAGGAATTATTGCCAAACTTCCTTGTCTTCAACGCAGTCTTTAATCTTGTAATATGCTTTTTTGATAAGGACACGTTTGACGTGGGTTTTGAACTTTCCATCGCTAAGTTCTGTAACCGACTTTCTCAATTTGTTATAAAATCGAACACACAAATAACAAATGGCTTACCTAAGACATTTGATGATTTTTTAGCTAATCTAAATTTGAGTAAGTATCACTATTTCATGTTTACTACGTGTATATATATTATGGAAATCGCTTCTTATTTTGAAAAGTCCTAAGTTTTTCCGAACATACAAGATACTTTCTAAGGTATAAAGAGAAGGCTGAGTTAGTATGTCAATTTCTTTGAATTTATTTCTAAGGGACTCGCGTGGACCCATTTTATAGATAGCACGAATTGCCCTCTATTTTAAGATAAAAATTGAAACTACGTCAGCTGCCGATCCCCACAGCAGATCGCCATAAGACTACTATATTATATACTGAGGAAATAAGCAAAGTATACTAACCTAGCTGTGGCTACATCAGTCATTTGCCTTATTTTTCTTACTGCATATGCAGCTGAACTTAATCTACCTGAAAGAGCTCTAATATGGGCGCCCCATTGCAATCTCGAATCTAAAGTAATTCCTTGAAATACGGTTTCCGTAAAAGCATCTAGTTTCTTGCCATCAAGTTTTAAATTTAGACCTACTTGAGGTATATTTGGTAATGAGAACTTTAATAAGTTAGCCATCATGTAATGAAGGTCATTAATATAAACTAGGAATAGGAAAGGGTCAAGAATTGATCCTTGAGGCACGCCCATCTTAACAAGAGACCCCAAGGACGTCGCCCAATTAACGTTTACTTTTTGCTGCCTGTTTGATAGATAGGAAAGAACAAGATCAGCAGCTTGTCCACGAATTCCGTAGTAATTTACAGATCAATGTTTTGTGATCAACGCAGTCAAACGCTTTCGAGAAGTCACAGAAAATGCAAATTGCATCCTGGGACTTCTCACAAGATTCCAAAATGTGACTGATGAGTTTTACTCCAGCGTCAGTCGTCGACCTACCTTTCGTGAAACCAAACGACTATGTAACCACTATCCCATTTGTATTAAAATGTGACATCTGGTCTAGCATGACTTTTTCATATATTTTACTCAATGCTGGTAGCACAGATATAGGTCTATAATTAGAAGGATCCCTCGTTAGTACTCGATTTGAAAAATGGTACTACTTTACTATGTTTCGTTAAATCAAGAAACGTACCGCTATCTAAACATTGATTAAATAAAGAAAACTATGAAAACGACGCCCATGACAATATTTTTTTTACCCTCTCTTCAAATAAAAATGTAATTATTACGGGTGACATCAATATAAATTTAATACACAAGCAAGAAGAGCAATCATACGAAAGATCGAATCGACTTAATTATCTAAACATGTTAGCAATGCACGGCCTATTACCTGGACATACGCATTCCACTCGCGGCAAAAGCTGTCTAGATCATTTCATTCTCAAGCTTAGACCTAATAAAAAATCAGCATTTATAGCAATTATCGAGACCACTATCACCGATCACTCCTATGATTTTCCTAAAACTGTCTGAATTGATGAACAAACACAAATCTTTTAAAACTAAAACCTCAATTAACGTCGAATATTCACTCGAGCTCTTAAAAAGTAGCAACATTAGACCTAAATACCTAACATACTAATAAATAACTTAATAACTTTACTACAAAAATGTCTCACTGCCGGTACACTTATAATAAAAATCCCCCTTAAAAATAGATTAATCAAACCTTGGATGAACATAGGCTTGTTGCGCTGTATACATAACCGTAACAATATGCAAAAAAGTTAAAACTAGAGCCACATAATGAGATACAAAAAATCACTTATAGAAGATACAGGAACTACTGCAACAGCGCCATCAAGAAACAATAACGTAAATACGATCGCGAACAGCTTTATAAGACACACAAAAACTCTAAAAAGCTATGGCAAACAATAAACAATATTTCCCAACGAAAACCACCTAAGACACAAAACACAGAATTACTGGAAGCAGCCGCTACCCCTCTCGAGGCGGTGAATAAAGTAAATGAGTACTTCTCAACCGTTGGAAGGCATCTTGCTGATGAAATAATAAATAATCCTGAGAGACAGGCTAATAACGGCCCCAACATACCTACGGACTTTCCAAACCCGCCGGTCTCATCGTTTGTACTGCTCAACTCTGACGCTGAAGCCTAAAATCTGACAGTGCTACTGGCTGGGACAAAATCCCCGTAAGTTTTTTAAAATCTACCAAGTTCATTATTTCACCAATAATTTCGCACCTTATTAACCTATGTTTTGAACAAGGATGCTTCAATAACAAGCTGTAATAACACCTGTGCATAAGTGTGATGACAGAGCTGATCCATTTAACTATAGGCCGATATCCGTCCTCCCGTCTCTGTCTAAAATTGTCGAAAGATTAATAAACCAACGATTAAATGAATATTTAACAAAACATAAAATAATTTCACCCTCACAGTTTGGCTTTAGACAGGGAAAGTCTACTGAAGACGCGGTCCTAGCGCTGTCCTCTATCGTCACTGACAAAGTGGACAATCAAAAAAAATGTTTGGCCGTCTTTCTGGACATCAAAAAAGCCTTCGATACAGTCTCTGTCCCCACGCTTTTACATAGGCTAGAAGACATTGGTATAAGAGGAGTGTCACTTAAGCTTTTCGCGGAATACCTGAGTGAGCGCAGGTACGTAGTTAAAATAGGGTCAGTCACTAGTTCCGAAGAAATAGTGACTTACGGAGTAGGACAAGGTAGTGTGCTCGGGCCGCCGCTGTTTCTCATTTATATAAACAGCCTATGTAACATGAGTATCGAAGGTGCTCACATATTCTCTTATGCCGACGATACAGCAATTATTTTCTCGGGAGAAACATGGGACAGCGTTGGTCGCATCTACCTGGTTCGATCGGAACCTTTTAACTTTGAATATTTCAAAGACAAATTACATCTGCTTTTCTATATTTGACCGTACCCAGCCATCACAGGATCTTCATATTAAAATCCATACCTGCTCCAGCTCCACTAACACTACCTGCTCTTGTTTAAGAATCAATAAAGTATCCAGTACTAAATACCTTGGTGTTATGCTTGATCAAAGGCTATCGTGGCACTTGCACCTAGAACTATTAATCAACTGAGTTAGGAAATTGATTTGGACGTTCAAGTCTCTTCGCCACGTGACCACTAAGGATCTTATCCAGCAAATATGTCTCCCTGGGTCAGTCTATACTGACGTACTGTTTGCCAATTTGGGGCGGAGCGACTAAGACAAAAAATTTGGAGCTGGAAAGGGCACAGAGAGCTTTACTAAAAGTCATGTACTTTAAACCGATTAGATTCCCTACGCAAAGTTTATACTCAACCTCAAACCTTTTGTCGGTTAGGAAACTGTCCTGCAGATTGCATTAAAAAAACACAAATCTCTTCCCTTCATTACTTCCAAGACACATTCTAGGAGGAAAAATAAAGTAGCTGAAGATTGTCCAGTGAATACTACATTTGCTACAAGGCAATTTATGAAACAATATTTCCGTGTATATAACGCTCTCAATGAACAATGTGCCATCTACTCTATGACATACCACGACTGCAAAAAAACACTAACTGAATGGCTCAAGAGTAAAAGTTACGAAGAAACCGAAGATATCCTACGCAAGATCACATAACTAAGAAACACATATAATTTGTACACATAGTATACACACCACACCCACACATCCTCGCGCTACACATAAACACCACACCACATATCTCATACACATGCACACTACATCCCGACACCTACACATACACACACTTACACATAAACGAACCCACAATATACAAACACTCACAAACGTCATATTCTATACCCAGTGTGCTCCCTTACTTATAATATAAGAATTATAAAATGTTAATTAGTCATAAATCAATATTTTTGCTTATTTTTGCTTTTTGCTTACTTCTCACACATCTGTACAATGATTGTAAACTGGAGGAGCGGAACCACCTAATAAGCAAATCTTTGCTTAAAAGGTGACTCCAAACCTAACATAGTTAAATCCTTAAGTGAAGAAATAAACATTTTTATTTTCATTATAATGGGATTTTACATAGTCACCAGTTTGGTTTCACGAAAGGTAGGTCGACGACTGACGCTGGAGTAAAACTTATCAGTCACATTTGGAATCCTGGGAGAGGTCCCAGGATGCAATTGGCATTTTCTGTGACCTCTCGAAAGCGTCTGACTGCGTTGATCACAAAACATTGATCTGTAAATGACTACGGAATTCGTGGAAAAACTGCTGCTTGTTCTTTCCTAAATATCAAACTGGCAGCAAAAAGTAAACGTTAACGGAGCGACGTCCTTGGGGTCTCTTGTTAAGATGGGCGTGCCTCAAGGATCCTTTCCTATTCCTAGTTTATAATAATGACCTTCATTACATGATGGCTAACTTATCAGATATAATTTATAGTTTTCGAGCGTGCTAAAACCGATAGTAAAGTCCAAATGTAAATCCAAGATGGTAGCTGGGAACATTTACAAATTTTTCATCATGGGTATGGTTTTTGTAATTTTGAAAGCTGCTAAAATCGATAAAGAGTAAATCCAATATGGCGGCTGCGAAAATTTTCTTTTGGTTTTAAATCATACGTGAGAGATGAGGGTCGGACCGCACACGTTTTATTTTCTCATAGAGGGTGATAAAAAGTAGAGTGTTCACCTCGAGAGCAACACTATTTTAAGCTCGAGTGACGTACTTTGAATCCCTCGCTGCTTTCAGGATTCTACTCTAGAAATACTCTCGCCTTAAAAATAGTTGTTTGCTCCCTAGGCAAACAATCTACTATTTATAACCTATTTACAGAAATAAATCTTTTTTCATTGAACAGTCGGTTTGTGTTGTAAAAATCTCACTGTGGAAACAGGTGCAGTGACCTTGAAGTGAGCTGTCATTCCATCTAATGCTAGTGATTGACACAAATAATTGCTACAGGTACAGTCCAACAATAACATCTGGCCCGGTGACGACGCGGCGGCGGCGGCGGCAGCGGCGCTGCGTTCGTTGAACTAACACAGGTTCAGATGTTTCTTTCCACTTCATTAATCAGGCAGGCTAGACAATGGACAGTTCTTGGTCATACCATGCCAAGTACCACCATACCGTGCCATGATCTTTTAATTGCGCAACGCAGTTTATATGCAGAGCAAGTCATGATGTCAGATAGTTCCACCACTCAGGGTACAAAATCGCTTGGCACTTCGCATGGCACTTCACTTTTTGTGAAATATGTGTAGGTGGGTACCTACAGAAGTACAGCCGGTCTATTCTGTAACCATCTCACGGTGAAAACTTAGGTGAAGTGAGCGTGAAGTGAGCTGTCATTCCACCTGCTGCTAGGGACTGATAGCTAACTCCGAGCTCACTTCACCTAAGTTTTCACGGTGAGATGGTTACAGAATAGCACTGCTGGTATGTAGGTCTAAGCCATTTTTTATTTTTTGGTAAATTATCAAATAACTTCTCCCGCTCTGGGCGGAGCGGGAGGTCATGTCAGACTCTTACTGACTAAAACTCACCCGTGTTCCTTGAGTTGCCTGTACTTGCCAGGGGCCACGGTATCCCTTTCGGAATTTCCCGCGACCCCAGCAGGATGTAGGTTTAACATTCAGGTGGTCATTACAGTTGTAAAGCCCAACCAACTGTGGTGTTCCTCAATGGATGTTGGATAACTAATCAGTTGTGTGTGTACCTACAGCAAATTACCACCCCCCCGTGTAGATACTTGAATATATTGACACCTCTATGCAATAACATCATAACTCACTTTTTGTGATTTTACAGGAGAGCGATTTTAAAGTTTGAAAAATTATAGCAAACTCAAAACACCCCGTACAATTTTTGAAGCTGGCTCTATTTAATATAGTTTAGGCGGACTATAAATAGGTATGGTTAAGTTGTAAAAGAAAAATTGTTTTCATGGGTTTTCATGACTTACGTGAAAAACAAAACAGTGAAATGACATATAAGTTACGAGGACAAACATTGTATGTCTGAGTTACAATTTAGTTTTTTTGTAGTTTAATTTATTTTTGTGGTCGTAATTTTATCATGTCCATAGATTGTATCTTTTTTTTTTTTTTTTTTTTTGGGTGGGAAATCATCAAATGACGTCTCCCGCTCTGGGTGGAGCGGGAGGGCGTGTCAGACTCTTACTGACTAAAACCCACCCGTGTTCCTTCTGTTGCCTGTGCAATGCCAGGGGGCCACGGTATCCCTTTCGGACTTTCCCGCAACCCCGGCAGGCAATGGTCTCATCGGACCCCTTCATTCGCTGACATCTCTTTGAGGCGCGCGTGGAACACAACGCGCCGTCGACCCGGGCTTGGTCCTTACCGGACGGCGAGCTACCCATTGCTCACCGTCCGCAAGCCCGCGCCTACGGTGGCCGGGAATCGGCAACCGATTCCCGACGCCCAGGGCGTCTCCTCCTGCGGCGGCTAGGGGCGTGAGGGCGCGAAATTTGCCTCTCCCTCACGCGCTCCGCCTCCTCCTTCGCGAGCATTACTGCTTCGCAGAAGGAGGTGACGGCCTCCCATGCACTCTCGCTCCGTACCATGGCCTGGACCAGGACCGGACGCGAGAGATCCCCGCCACCGATCGCCTCCACGAGGACACGGCGGTGCTCTGCCCAAGCCGGGCATACCTCCACCGTATGCTCCACCGTGTCCTCCGGGCGATCCACGCAGTGATGACACCCGGGCGTTTCCTCCCGCCTTATCCGAAACAGGTACCTCCCGAAACAGCCGTGTCCGGTGAGGACCTGCGTCAGGTGGAAGGTGAGGACGCCGTGGCGCCTCTCCAGCCACTCCTCAAAGAGGGGACTTATCGCCGCAATAGTGGCGTGCCCAGCACTGGGTTGCGACAATCGCACTCTCCATGACGCCATGAGATCCCGTCGGAGCTCTGTCCGCTGTGCCGCGATTTCTCGCGGCATCGGGGTCAAGCCCCGGCGTTTCACGCCCATAGATTGTATCTAATGTTACAATTTTGTTGTACTTGATAAACAAGCTACTCATAATATTTTCTATAAATTGTAAATCAAGTTGCAATTATACAGGGTGTTTGGCGCATGGACCGACACAATTTTTTCAGGGATTTGGGAGGTCATTAGCTAGGTTCTAGCTAAGTTCAAAATAGCTTTTAGTTTTTTTTATAATTAATTTAGAAGTTGTAAAATTTCATTCATTAAATACAAAAATTAACTTTGGAAGCTTGTAAGGAATTTTCTTGAAACCAGTTGTATAAAACAAAGATGTTTTTAGATTTAAAGGACTTTGGAGAATGCAACAAAATTTGTTTTGTGCCACTACACCCACAAACAAAAAAGTTATTTCAAATTAAAGGACACATTTTGGGATTTTTTTTCATTTTAAAAAAATAATCATATGTTGGTTACATATGATTATTTTTTGACACCGTGACATTTGGGACAAAGGGTGTATGGGTAGAACCTAGCTAATGACCTCCCAAATCCCTGAAAAAATTGTGTCGGTCCATGCGCCAAACACCCTGTATTGTTGATAAAAAATATTTTTTGGATTAGTTACAATACTTTGACGTTGGTTTATTTTAGAAACGAAAGGGAATAGAATTACAATGATAGTACAGAAAAAATGCATTTTTTTTACATAACAATGCCGTTGTAACTCAATTTTTGGAAAAAAGTGAGTTACGATGTTATTGCATGGAGGTGTCGATATGTAGGTAAGTCCGGCGCAAACTGGGTAGTCCTAGCCAGCAACGCTTAGGGTTGCCAACCCTACTATATAATTATAGTATCCCGCTATATTAGAGGATTAAATATTATATTTCTAAAAAAAATACGTACATAATACGTACATATGAAATGTGTTTAAATTCGGGAAAATGTTACCATGTTAAATACACAAGAAAAAGTCGCATAATACATTCTGAATATCAAATCAATTTAGAAATAATATAGGAAGTGGATACTATACGAGATCTTGGAGTCCTGTTCGATAGAAAATTAACTTTCCTTCCTCATTTGGACAACATCATAAAATCATCGTCCAAAATGCTAGGCTTTGTAATAAGAACTTGTAGAACATTTCGTAAACTCAAAACAAAAATAATTTTATATAACAGTTTAGTTAGGAGCAGATTAGAGTACTGTAGTGTGGTTTGGCGACCCCACTATGCGATACATAGCTTGCGCGTTGAACGTGTCCAAAAGCGCTTCCTTTGGCACTTAGCATTTTTGGTTGGTATAGCTAGAAAAAAGCCATCTTACAGAGAGAGACTGAAACACTTTGCCATGTGCAGTTTAGATAAGCGGAGGCAATTTAATGACGCTTTATTCATGTGCAAAATCTTGAAAAATAATTATACAGTGCCCTAGGCTGCTAGGACTTTGTAACTTACGTGCTCCTTCAAGAATCCCACGCAACTCCATCACTCCAATCTGTCCTCCACTTAGACGAACTGTTTTGGGATCTAACTCACCCTTCGCCCGATTTTGCAAGGTCATAAACAGTAGTAGTGATTTGGTTGACTTACATCATGACTCCCTAGCAAAGCTAAAGTCTAAGTTCATGAAATCCTTGATTGATCTGTAATAAGATACTTAACTTATCAGTTTTCTCTTTTTAGTCGTTTTTTTATTTTATTTTAATTTTGTTAACCTAATATAGTTAATATGTTATCCTGTCACTAAAATTTGATAAGTTATTATAATGGTTAGATTACTAGAAATATATTAATGTTGCGCTTGTGGTGTTTACCTATAAGTGAGTGTTACACTGTTACCTTTGTTTGAAAATAGTATTAAGTTTATTTTTAGTGTAAACAGTCGTTGGTGAACCAAATAAATAAATAAATAAATAATAGGCGAAACTACTTTATTTTAATTTCAATACAAAATGGCGAAATGAGTGCAATATGGCCAGTATTAATCTTATAAAAGCTGAATTAATGGTATAATGTAACCTTAATGTAGTGTAAATTATAAAAATAGGACATAAAAAACCCTAGTAATAAAGGCACAAAGTAGCAAAAAAATGCATTGAAAAAAATTACATATTTTGAGACATACTCGTACCTACTATATATTTTTCATTTGTTCGCTATTTAATATATTTTTACAGGCAATGGCTTCAAAAATAGTATAAATATTTGATATAAAAAAGTTGGCAACCCTAGTAACGCAAACGCCTGCTGCCTGCCCGGCAGCCTCAACATAGATAGCGATCGGTATATTTCCGAATTCGGTCGCAAAGTCGTAACGGCGCGGCGTCTATAGCCTGCTTGGCAAGCACGAAAATATCCCGTACGGACCCTAGCGATCGCTATATACGTCGAGCCTGCCGGGCCAGGTATAGAATCCGCGTCGATACATAAAAGTATCTACTGGTTCAGGTTTCACAGGATACCTAGTGTAGTGTGAATAAAGGTTATAAGAAAGTAGCTATTAAAACAATCAGTTTTGGTAAGATTTTTTATTTTCAGACTACTCATAAAGATAAGACCGCACTGAGTGGAACTGCATTGTAACGGAGCGACCGTTTTCTGCGCAGCAAAGTAAAGCGCGACGTGACTCGAAAAATACAATTTCTAAGAAATAGACGGTGTCGCGTCGCGTTGTTGCGTCGCGCTAGTCTGAACGAAGCTTAAGTCGTGCCGCGCACATCCGCTGCCGAGTAATGCGGCTTATCTCCAGTATTTGGCTGCATCGCCGTCGGTCCGCTGCAGGGCAGTTCCGCTCAGTGCGATCTTGCTTTAACACTTCAATTACAGAGCTGTGACTCAATCGTTATAGTATTTATATGAATAATTATCTACCTACATGCAATCTATCACTAATTCATAGCACCCTTCGAAAAATCTTTCTTTTTAAATAATTATCCTCTCGTTAATTTGTAGGCTTCTAGTAATAATTCATGTAAATAGTGGCTATACAATATTTTAATTCCACAGAGCACGGAATGGCCGCACCGGCAGCGTCTAGAGACAACAGCACCTACCAATTAAACCCGCTCCGCCCGCCGCCGCCGCTAATTTCGTGCCCGCAGACTACGACGTTGAGCGCACGGCTTCTACCTCTTACAAAGACGTCTGTTTCTTTTCTATTCACCATTTTTGTCGTAGTGGCTGGTGAGGCGACTCCGTGCTCTCTGTTTAATGTATTTTTTAGGAAAATAACTAATCATCTAAAATTAAATAAATTAATAATTTTTAATAATAGGTACCTATCCAGAAAGAAGGAATACCTTCCTCATTTATTAAATTCGTATTCGTATTTGTATATAAATCTATTCTCTAGGTACCTATTAATATAGAATAAGTATAAGACTCGCCTAATACAATGAAATTGATGAGATGAAATTAATAAAACAAAAACAATTAAAATTATATTCATGATGTAGGTGAGAATATTTTCAGGACACACAGTTGTAAGTATATAGTTCACATAATATATATAAATAGATCTTAGGTATGTTAATAAAGCACACAGTTTTTAAAATAATATTTTTTATAATATTTTTTTAATTCGATAGAATCCCTTTACTTTGAAAAACTTGTTAAGAAGGTTTATGTAACTCTCAAGTCGAAAGTATACTTGGCTATGCACAACAGTTTTTTTTTTTTTTGAGTATTGATTGTGTCATTGGGTTTCAGTTTTAGAGATGTTTAGTTCGGGAAAATTAAATAGTATTCGTTTTTATTAAAACGTATAAATTGACCACCCTGAAGATATTCACTCCTACGTTCAAAAAAATTACCGTTCATCGTCTAATTTTAAATTGCACGCCCCTGCACTGCTTGTTGCATTCACATTTCAAATGTTTGTATAGTTTTTTTGAGATGAGACGATCTCTTCCTACTTAGGCCTACCGTGGGTTATCCCATGATCCCCGATTGTTAAACAATCAATAACTTTGAAGACTTTGACCACCATAAAATTATTATCAATAAAATTGAAACTTCTCCAGTCTGTCGTAATTTTCGACTGACAGCGTTCACAGCGTCCCGATACGGGTCAATTATTGGTCAATTAAAGTTATTGAATTATTATTTTCTAAGCTTTGGTTTTCTATGAAAGCGGACATAAGCCAAATACAGAGCGTTATTTGACACATGTCAAATACTGGTGAAAATGCCAAATTTTCATGACGGCCGTTTTATTTTGACAGAACCGCTTTCTTTAGCGTATGACGTATCTTAGTGCACAGTTAGTATAGGTGCGCTCGCACTCGGCATTATTTTTGTAGGTCAGTTTTTTTTGTTGTATTTTGTACCTACGTTTTGTAGGAGATGTGCGTGTGCATTGATACATTTGATCTCTACTGTTTCATTTAGCTCCTACAAAAATGCTGCCACTAATTGTATGCAGCCTGCGAAAGCTCTTGTAGGTATTAAGTTTTAATCATTAGTTTTAACTAGAGATGTTACGGAGATTGTTTTACTGGAACCGGAGCTGGAGTCGTACATTATAAATTTGATTGATTGGAGTCGGAACCAGAGTTGGAATCGGAACCGGAGCCGGAGTCGGAATCGGAACCGGAGCCGGAGTCGGAGGCGGAGGTAGAAGAAAGTTGTTCCATTTAACACTTTTTTGGCTTCGTATTGAAATACTTATAACAACAATTAAACTACCTACTTAATACACCGCTCATAACTTAATTTAGCAAATTTACGTGACGCGTCTTACATACACAAAACAATAAACTGAGATTTCGAGCGCGACTGTGTATAAAAATTATCCGGGCGAAAGTTGTTTGTATACGCTCTAGTCACGTGCATCGCTGCGTTTCGATCTTCGGTATTTAAGAAATCCGATTTAAAATTATCGGAGTCGGAGGTGTAATATTAATCGGAAGTTCCGACCTTTCGGGGAATCGAAGCTCCGTAACATCTGTGGTTTGAAATACTTACACTTTTTATGGCATTAATAGCCATTCAACTTGTGAAAAAGTACTAGACTTTTGACCATTTTACTCGTGTAGGTAGTAGTTTTTTTTACAATCTACTATCTATATATATTTATGTAAGTAGGTACTTTACTTCTATCTTGGTTGCAATTTTCAAAAATAGTTTATAGATCCTTTATAGGTACATATATTATCGTGTTTAGTTGATATAATAAGAAAGTAGGTATTTCTGTACATTATAAAAAATAATTCATAAAAGTAATGTAAGTAATGTAAGTTCGATGAATTAAGTTTTTATAATGAATAACATTTATCTTCAATTTCAATTTAGCTAGGTATAAATACTCTAAGAAGACACTAGGTGTGTAGTGTTTATTATACAATCACTATAAATTAAGTTATTTACAATATAATTTTTAAACTAAATAAATAATTGTACATTTTGATGCAAGTGTGCAATAGTACACATCTCACGCGTATCACACGAAGTTTTTCAACACACTTGCAAAGAAGTAATAAATAAAAATTACATAAAATTAAAATAACATAGTCAACAAAAAAAATTTGGTCAAACAAAAAGTTTATCTATCATATTTTATTTATTTACACAGTTTATATATTCCCCAAAAAAAAAACATAAAAAGTCATGAAGGCGCTTTGCTGAGATTAAAAAAAAACGTACTTCTTTGACTAGTATCGATATAGTTATTTGTGTACACTCACTAGTGCGGGAATGCAAAGTAAAACTAGTTGCAGTATTGCTTGCGTGTTAAATACACTGCATTGTGAACCTAAAAGCAGTGGAATAAGAGCTACTTTTCAAGCAAGTGTGTTGAAAAGAATTAAAAAGTCATGAAAACATTTTGTTTATAAAATGTCCTAACTTGAATTTAGTTCTAGATAAAAAGGTACGTACATAGAAACTTTACTCTGTCACAGTCTTTTGTTCAATCAGTGCAACATTTTATAGAAGTTACGTTTTTTTAAATACGTATTTTATTTATAACATATAAATAATGAAATAACGCAAAACCTGAAACTAGTTTGTTCATAGTCTAGAGTAGAATTGATATCGTTTGCACTACTTTTTGGTAGATTTTTTATGTAGGTATGTTCTTCCTCGGTCCGCTTCCCTGTTTTGCATTAATTTTTAAACTAATTAGCAAATCCCTGTCCACTTAAGCGGAGCGGAGATTTTATGCAATTCCATTGGTTAATATTGGCACAGCTCCCCTCCACTCCTCACCTCTACGCTCCAATGGACATGCAGCCTTAAATTTTGGAAAAAAATACAAGTAATGGTTCTTTACTCATAGATTACTCATAGGAAAACCTATAATGAGTCAATGGTTTTAAAATAATATGGTAAATAACTCAATATTGTGCGTACAAACTTACATTGGCAGTTGGAATGTATATTGGAGAACAAATCTTTTTCAACTCAAACTCAAAGTCAAACTCAAAGCATTTATTTCAATTAAACCATTTTTACAGGCACTTTTGAATTGTCAAGGAGTCAGTCAGTCAGAAATATGAAGTTAGTTGCCCATTCCAAAGCGTAGGTTCCTATGGAGAAGAACGGGCAAGAAACTCCACGGACACTCTTTTAAAAAAATATTAGCTTACAAAATATTGTTAACATCATTCATGTTGAAATTATACACGTGAGAACAATGTAGAAAGACATGTACGTACAAAGCGTCCATAATAAAAAAAAAAAAAAAAAACAATTCAAAAAATAAAATAAGCCGTGGCAGATAAGAGATGACCAGTCCCTACTGATGGCGTCCGTTCACGAACATGACGCATGGATCAGCACCGTTTAGCTCAACCATTTTGAAGGGAACTCAACGATCCAACACACACGCCACCACCAGCGAGACATTTGAGTGAGCATGACATACTCTTAGCCGCCAGGGCATACCAAGTCAATGAAAGACGTACCCAACTACAATGTTAAGTTTATTCTTAGGATATATTCATCCGAACTATGGAACTAACTTCTTTGTGCGTAGTCTGACACGCACGTGGCCGGGTTTTTGACACCCACAATTTGTGCACATGAATTTTTTGAAAATTAAATTGATATTATAAAATCCGTTATGTTTTGCGTTATTTCCATTAAATTCCATGACATATGTACATTCCTTTTTATAAGTAGGTAAATATAATAAATATATACATGGTATTGTACATATATTTCATCTATTAAATAAGACTTTTAACATCAAGGTAGATAAATTTGTGAGCTCTCTAGAAAGTTTCAGATTAGTTGTAAATATATAGAACAATAGTTAACATTTGTGTGTGTGTTATTTGTCATCATTCATTTATTTACATACTAATACGGCTACACACAAGAATGTATAACCGGTAAGACAGATAATATATTATAACAAATCGATTTGTAAAACCGATATATTTTGCCTAGGTACTGATTAGGGATGTACATTATAAAATTACGTCAGGAAGTGACCTTAGACCATTTCATAAATAAATCACAATTATTAATATTTTTCAGATTTGTATCAGAAAAATAGTGGAGATCGTCTAATTAAAACTGCATGCCCCATCCACTGCTTGTTGCATAAACATTTCAAAAGTTTGTAAGTAAATATATTTTAGAGGAGGGGCGTGCAATTATACATATGTACATTACACTCGCGTCAATCTAAGAAGTCCGATTTTTGGTTTCGTACTCGTACGTGTAATAGATCGATATGCCTCGAGAATCAGTTTGAAGCAATGTAGAAAAATCGTTGATTACAAACTCTCTAAGTATGACAAATCAATATGTCTCGAGAATCGGTCTTTAAAGTACTTAACCGAGTTGTTTTTCCATCGCTACTCAAACTATTTTAATAACTGTCAAATCAGACTTAGATGGTCGCGAGTTTAGATGATTAGACAATCTCTATTTACTTATTTTGTTTCATTCAAATGAGATTTATTTATTAATGACCTCATGGTAATTTCTCTAGATAGAGCCAGTAAGTCACCAGTAGACCATTTAACAAAAAACATTTCAATTAAAATCACTGTTATTTACGTCCATCGCATCGCCTAGTGAGTTTTACTAATGATCGACACTATGAATTGATAATGTTAAGTACTCCTGAAGAAAACTACGCGCACCAACAACACAGCCATCGGAAGTGTAGTTTTCTGGGCTGCACTCATTCACGCATGCGGCGCCACCGTCGGGGTCAGTCGGCCTTGTCATCGTTGCGGGAGCCGGGGCTCAGCGAGCCCTTGTTCCTGCGCACGTAACCAGCTTATTCAAATGTTGCTAACAAAACTCCATATCGTTTTTGCGAACGTGCACCCACTAGGAATGCGATACAAGCATATATCGTACACGCATCAGTGCAGAACTGGGCGTGGAGAATCTGACACCCTATTTCAGTTTATCTTATATGTATTGGTAGGACATTAATAGGTATTATTGCTTTGCGTGACCGTACCTTTAAGATTGTTCCGATTAAGTACTGTTTTTTTGTTTTCCGTAGCTTCCTGCCCATCCTAAGTTTTTCCTGTTAGAAATCGCTATTATTGATAAGACATCAATTGTACCATGTTATATATATTTAAGTAGCTATATATTCCAGGTTCATGTACTGTTATAATGTAACAATAACGTATATTTGTTTTATATTGTAGGATATACTGCCATACGCTAAATTCTATCCTGAAATATGTGCATAGGTACCTAACTCTGTAACCTAACCTAACTAAACAGCAAAAATAGGCTGTAGGGACTTAGTGATAGGCTAATCTAATCCAAAAATACATAGGTGGGCCTGGGCATAATCTTTATAAGAAATGATATTTTTAGAGAACTAGGTACCTATATGATATTAAGTTATTTGCATGCTTTTGGAAGGGGTGACCCATGACTCAACGTGTGTACCATTTAATGTTCAACAGTCAGTATTTCGGTCACGCAGAGAGCACGCACAATGAACCAATAAATTACGTGGTGTAATCAATGTAGGTCAAGAATATCGCCGCGAAGTCAAGTTATCGAGGAGACTAATAAAATATAGGTACGTAAGTAAGTACGCAAGGCACTGATAGCCTCATAATGTGAAGTACTCGTATATAAACTAAAATATTACCTAATTGAATGCTAGTGTGTTGCGTATGAAAAATGTCTACAAAGCTTATTAGTGTAAGTAAACAACGGAACTGTTCGTTAGATGATTTGCTTTCTAATAAGTTGTAGTTTAGTAATAACCTGCGAACACTATTTCAGATTGCCGCAATTATGCTTATGAAATAGTATCTACTTATAAATCAGTACTTCCGAAATTCCATATCTACAGAGGCAGGCACGGTATACTGCCATTTACAAAGCTCTGTGCGGGCGCAAGCGTTCCTAGTGATGGGTCAGGCAAGTCTGCACAGCTACACCTACTACTTATAAATAGTCTTTCTTGCCTTGTAAACGTCATCATCCGCCAGCACCTTATATGTCATCCTTCGCTCTTGGAGAGCCAGCCGCTCGAACTGAAGAATGAACTGACAGAAGATAAGCTACGCTATGTTTGAGTACAACGGTGGAACACGTCTGCAACACTAGATAAATTGATGATAGCGGTGATACCCGAACCGATCCACTGGGCGATCACTAAATTCAGGTACTGATTTATTATATGAATCAATTAATTCCAATCAAATTTTTCGCGTTAAAATGTAATGGAATCATTCGAATAAATAGTTAAAGTAAATTGATTTTTACCTGCTGCTTACGTTTTTTGACTTTTTGTCCGTCTTCTCCGCAGTCGCTCCAGGGACAGGGGAGGAGCCCTTGTCTCCCTGTGCAAATAGGTAAGTGGCGTTAATGTACAGAATATCATGAAGGTAACATTATTAGGTGCGGATATTTAGAGGGAATTATTTACATTGCGAACCTCATTTAGGGAGCGCAGACATTTGGTCTTAACCAACTACCTATTTAAAAAAAAAAACAACCTTGTAACTGTTACCTGTAGCCTGGAGGAGTGGTGGTTTCTAATCCAGCGTATAAACAACTAATTACTCGGGAGGCACGAACCTACCGTAGGTACGTATGGTAAAATATATTTAAAAGAAAAGTGGATTTACCAAACAAAATAACTTATTTTCTCATCTGAAGTCATTCTATAATTGTATAATGATGAGTGTTACGTAGACCTTCTTTACATAGTATAAAACCACATCGCAATTCGTGTCAGTCTGTGTGATCGCCTAGATCTACTAAACCACACAATAGTTTTTGATGCGGTTTTCACTCTAATTTGGACCATTTACTCCCGAAGGTTTTTATTATATCAAAATTTAACTGAGATAGGTACAGAAAAGAAATGTCTATGTTTTGACATGTCGAAGTGATGTGTTCGAAGTAGTGGCGAGACGCTAGTATAGTAATTAATTGTACAAGATTTGATTTCTCAAAATAACTTTATTTGTTGTCCGCATCTGATAATGTCACAAAAAATAACTATGTTTAAACTAGAAAGCGCACAAAGTGGATATAAAGCAAAATAGTTTCCTACGTCTACATCTAATTAAAAAACGTCATAAATTTTCATTTCTTTTATTTATGTTCTAAAAAAATATATACAATTCATTATTTTGGCATTGCTAGGTATAAAAAATCTTGTTTTTATATAGAAGCGTAATTAAGCTATACCTACTTAAATGTTAGAGATAATCACCTTTGTTGCTTGACTTGTCGATGGGCCAGCTTCTGCTTGTTGTGACTGGCTGTGCACGTGGCCCATTTTTGAAAGCGGTGGATTTTTGAACGAGTAGGAGAACGCCAGTCCCCGCTTCAACGAAGCTCTATAAAATATTTGATGTATCAAATTCAAGTTGTGTATCAAATTCTAAATTATTATTATTGATGTGTCTTGCGCTTGACATCTTTAGCGTACCAAACGTAACGGTTGTGTCCAACTTGCCACCAAACCTCGCCACATAGATCTACCTACATTTGTAGGGATTAAATGATTATAAACTTCCATCCAAGCTCTCTACTGTGTCATATATACATACATATATACATATATACTTGACAAGTTATTCGAGAGACTGTTGCTGAACTGTCTTACAAGCTTGCGTTATTGAGACAAATAATTAATCTCCGAGCTAAATGAGTTCAGCCCCGTCAAGTCTTGCTGCAACCAGACCCTTATGTCGTCCAACATATTGAGGATGGTTTCGAGACAGGAATGGTCACAGGTTCTGTATTCGTGGACCTGTCTGCTGCCTACGATACAGTCAACCTCAAACGGCTTTTGTGAAAGGTGGAGAACTTTTCCACAACCGTCGTTTTCAGTTCCACCTTCTCACGGAAAAAATACCTAGTTGGAGAACGCAGAAAAACGGGCTACCTTAACCTCGCGTTCTGATCAAAAGCGTTCGACGTGCGAATATAGATAGTGCAATCCACGACGACGCGCCCCACTCCGCTCCGCTCCGTACTAAAGTACAGCTTACAGTACAGTAATCGCGGAGTGGGGCGCGTCGTCGTGGATTGCACTATCTGTACGCGATCGTGACGATAGCTTTTGGTTAGGACGCAGTGTCTTGGCACCGCTCCTTTTTAATATCTATACCAATGACCAACCATCCATCCCAAATACCGAACATGTCTCGCTTCCTTTATGCAGACGATTTTGCTCTCGCCTCCCGACTTCCCGAGCCACCACTTTTGAGGTGGACGAGGTTCACTTGTCAGTGTTGGTGTCTTTTCTAATGCTGTAGAAACACAACAACCATAACAACATTAACTATTATGAACTAAGGTTCAGAATAGTTACTATGCTGATGTGGTATCATTACACACGCAACAACAGACAACAACAACAACGTCTAATGTTTATGAACTAAGGTTCTTATTAGTTACTGGTCCAAATACTTTAGGATTTACAACATATATATTACTTTTAATAAATTGTAAATGTATTTTAACGAATTGAGTAAATTACACACTAGTGTGGCTTAGGTGGAAGGTTTTACAAAAATATGATCATTGACAGAGGAATAGGGCTTTTGTTTGACTCCTTAGTTATCATACTATATATTGTAATTATTTAATAAAACATGTAATTTAAAATTTGTCATTTAAATATTCATTGATATTATAATAGCATTTAGATAATCGAAATTGTTTGAATTTATTTATGAATGTATTAAATTATTGTTTTACTTTAGTTATTTCTGGTAATTTATTAGATACAGGGTGGCATAATTTGATGTCTATTAGAGAGATAAGACTGGACCATGTCGTGGGTATCCCTGATGCCGATTGCACGCAGTTTTTGGAGAGGAATACTATGGCTAATTGTATCAAATGCCTTTTTCAGGTCAATAAATATACCGAGTGCTGCGAATTTATCATCGATATTGTTTTTAGATGGGTCACAAGGTCAATTGTTGCAGTTAGAGTGTTGGATTTTGTGCGGAAACCATATTGCTTTTTAGAGAAGAAGTTTATAGTTTTGAGGTAATCATCTAGACGTTTATATAATAATTTTTCGAATATTTTAGATAATATTGGGAGGACATAGATAGGGCAATAATTACAGTATGTCAAAGAATCCGGGAAGAGGCCGTTTTAATTAGTAAAATGATTTTGCTGACTTCTGCTTCAGTAGTTTACACAATTTAGTAGAGGTGTTATATTGGAATAGTAAGTAACATTAATGTATACCAATTAAATAGATCAAACAAATATAATTACAACAATTAGAATCATTGTTTTCTATATAAGGCCAAGTCCAAAAGTATGGAATAATCTGGATTATTAGACTCGGCCAACCACTGTTTGCATATCGGTTCTTACTTCATTATCTAAAATCTTTGAAAAGGCTGTAAACTCACGCCTAACTAATTATCTAGAAAAGAATAATATACTTTGCAAAACCAGCATGGGTTCAGACAACATAAATGTACTGAAGATTCATGAAGTTATAGATCTGACCAATAGCATAATTAATGCCCTAGATAATAAAACTAAAACAATAGGCATATTTGTAGAGCTGTCCAAAGCATTTGACACTGTATATGTCACCATCCTTCTGAAGAAAATGGAATGCATGGGAATAAGAGCCGTGTTCTGAACATTAAAAAAAAAAAATCTTACAGAACGAACCAATGTGTGAAAATACAAACCTCAAAAAGTCATAACATTGATCTCAATGGCTTTGGGGTGCCCCAGGGTAGTGTACTTGGTCTTACACTCTTTCTAATCTATGAAAACTTTGTCAATTAAACATTAAAATTTGTAAAATATTTGCCTATGCAGACGACACCGCTGTAATCGTATGTAGCAAAACCTGGGAAGATGCTCAAAGTGATGCAGAGAATGCTCTCAGAATTATCATACTACGGTTGAATAATAACTTGCTCACTCTAAAATTTCGCTAAAACTCAGTATGTCGGTTCCTCACCATCCACTCAATCCCAAACTTCAAGTTGGATGTACATAGTTTTCGAGGTGTCGTCATCTGGTGATCTCTAAGATACGGTATATCACTAGGTTTAATGCATTTTAAGAGACCGCGTGTGATCCATGGTTTAGTGATTCTATTTTTGCAGGGTACCTTTACTACTTAGGTGTGTTTATTTATAACAGAGTTTTAGTAGAGTGTTTAGATAGTCTTCACAATTCGGATCGGTGCTGTTTGGAGAGATATTAATGTTATTATCACCGACTAAGGTGACTGAGTTAAGTGCTTATGTGATGTGAGGAGACCATAGCATTTAGGTACTTTAGTAAATGTTGTCATACATGGCCAGTTTTAGTTTCAGATCCGTCTGATCTGAACTAAAATCTGTAGCCTGTGTGGCCAGTGGCTGTTACAGCCAAAAGGTCGGATCGCCTACAACCGGTCGGAAGCGTGGTTGGAGCAAAGCAAATTCGTTTGTTTACATTTAAATCTCTATGTTTGGTAACCTTATAGGTACTTTTAAATTTTCCAGAATTCTGTAACTTTATCAGAAATTATATGGAAATAAGAGCGTTAGTAGCTCTTGATTTCTAGCTTTTCTCGATGAAGAAAGACGAAAGTTTCTTTTGGACTTATAATAATAAAATCTTCACGATGTTTTTTGTTACGCTCAGCAGTTTTCCTCATGCATTCACCGCCCAGGATGGCTGTTGCCAGTCTTATCTACCCACTATCCTCAAGTATGCACAAAACCAGTATCTGGTGTGGAGCGAGCTAAGACTGTTTTCTACTGGTCACAAATTCCAGCAGTAATGCGTTACAAGTTACAATTCAAAAAGTAAATAACTTCGTCAGCATCAAAATGCTATTATTCAAATGAAAAGAACTCGACTTTCTACTGAACTGGTTCATAACTCCAAAAGGACCAATGAAGAACGAGGCGTCATAGAAACCAATTCAACTAAGTAGGTACACAGGTAATTTAACTATATCAATTGCTATCATGGAAGGTGAGTACCGACTTGCAAATTGTATTTTTATTATTGGCCACCACTGTTTCTTTTTAATACCTGTTCTTGAATTAATTATACATTTCTTATCAACCAGGTGTATGTGGGTACTGTGGAGCTACGCGCTCTTGCGGTACCGGGTAGGCTACGGCGCAGGCACGATTACTTAATTACGCCGTAGGCTTGTCCCATTAGCTTGCAGTTGTTAAGATACCCGATATCACCACGTGATGGCTAAATTACATTATTAAATTATATTTATTGACACACACAAGTTAGGTAACTTAAACATAGGAAATAAGACAAATAAGCAAAGTTATTTAAAACAAAAAGTTGAAGTAGCCGTGGGCCCCAAACTAGGAACAGCCTGTACTTGGTAGCCCAATTCTAGTCCACCGATCCAATTCATCGTTGGACTGCAATGAAAACTTGTAAAAGGCTTTCAATTTCATATTATTTAAGAACACTGTATAACTTAGCTGTAAGTTTCCCGGATATAATAAAATAAAATAATTACTTTATTAATGTTAAAAATTCAACGGCTTTTAGATTACTAGAATACTATAGACGGCATCCAGTCCAGTCCAGTTTAAGATTTAACTTACTGGATCTAGGGACTGAAATAATGCTAGCCGGGCATAATACGCGCCGCATCGCGCTTAGAGATTTCCATAAGAAATTAAATATTAAATTAACCTGAAGAAATTAGAAACAATAGGTACCAACATAAAGTTAAAGTGAGTGCTTATATTTTAATTATTGTAGGCTTAAAAAGGTCTTATAGCCTATATTGACTTGTAAAGCTACTTATTATTATGGTTATGAGTGGATACCTGGTTGGACTGGGCGGCGGGTAGCTGGTGCCGCGGTGGTCAGGGCTCAGGTAGCGCTGATGCTGCTGCTGGGCCGAGAGACGGTTCCTCTGCAGCAACTCCTGGTGCGATTGGTACAACTTCTCGGAGGCTGACTGAGGACTGGGGCTTATTATGGCCCAATGACAGAAAAAACCATAAAGACGCCTTTGCAATGGTTATTTAAAAAAGACTTATCCTATTATTTGTTTTTGTTTTGTCTAGTTTCTAGCAAGTTGCAGCGTAAGCTCTCTCCGCGTTGATGTTCAGCGAACACAGCCGCCTATGGACATCTCCACTACCAGAGGCATCGCAAATGCGTTGTCTTGTCAGAGACAAAGCTGAAATGTCTCATGTGCCTGTACTTTACTACGACTACTTTACAAGGGTTTTCTGAAATGACGTTCTCTAGGTGGCAGCACTGAGACGTCAGGGCACCTGTCAAAAGTGTCAAAGCTCCTACTTTTTATTTTCTTCAGTCGTGACTGTATGATGAACGAATGAATTAAACAAATGATGAACGTCATCATATATTTTATGTATATTCATTTTGGAAATGGAAGACCAACTTGTCAAAGTGGCGCCAACTGGTCGCGTGAATTTTAATGAAAACCCTCATTGCATCGGCATCCATACCCTGCAAACCGGACAGTAATGCTGCTTTGGGGCGGAAATAGGTATGACGTGGTAGTACGTTTTCAAACGAGTTTGTTCACAAAGAGGTGTAAAACCACCTCTTCTAATCAGAATCTGTTATGGTTCTGTTACCTCAGTTGCGGGCGCGGCGGCGAGGAGTCGAAGGTCAGGTCAGGCAAGCTGTGGACCAGAGCCATCACCACGTTCTGCGGCTGAACTCGCAACGTGTTTCGACTGGTGCTTGAACTACGAGACGGCAGCGGCGGCGGCGTCTTGTGTGGCGACGAGTGTTGTAGCACAACCAGCGGCTGGCAGAAATGAAACAGAAATTTACTACTTAAGAATTGATCAACTTTTAGGTACTTGCAAACCAACTTTGATAACTTTAAATAAGCAACATAACTTTTTTGTATGGAACAGTCCATACAAAAAATTAATGGATACCAATAACAACTGACTAACCCGATTTAAAATGTGTAAAACATCGGTTTTTAGGGTTCCTCGTCACTCGTGTGTCTGTCTGTCCGTCTGTCACAGCCAATTTGCTCCGACTCTAATGGACCGATTATGTTGAATTTTGGTACACATATGCATTTCTGTGACCCAAACACGGACGTGTAACGTAAATAAATAATTTTGAATTTATGTCACTTTTGGGGGGCAAATAAGAAAAATAAGAAAAATTGCAAACTGTATTGTGTGACCTATCAAATGAAAGGATTAGTTGCGAGGATCACTATAAAAAAAAACTTTACTCTTTACTCATAGATTACAGGAAAACCTATTGTAGCAAGTCTATTGTCCTAAAATAACATGGTAAATTTCGTGCGTACAAACTTAAATTTGCAGTTGAAATGTATGGGAGAACATCAACTACAGTGTCAAGTTTTTTCTTGGGATAAATTCATCCCAACTACGGAACCTTTCATTGTGCGTGGTCCGACACGCACTACGCCGTTTTTTTTTTCGATATTTTAGAGTTGGTCCCATAGTAGAAGTTGTTCATATTCTTTACTACATATACAGGGTTACTGGTATAAAATGCAACAAATTAAGCCACCAAATGTTCTACCGAAGTTCAGTAGTTTTTGAGCTATGTAGTTACATTTTCAGTTTGTTTATGAAAAATCCCAGATAAAATCACTTAGAGCCAATTTAAAAATGATTTACAGCGCAAATGTACTGAAATTTAAGTTAATATCCGATATAAATTTAAGTTGATGCCGTAGCAGATCTTTGTTCATAATTAAAAGTTCAAAAATGCCAGAAACCGTCACTGAACAAACATTATTTTTTTTGTGATTATTGCTGTTACTTCATACAAAATGTTGTCTAGTGAAAAAAAAAATACTACTCCTGATGTACAAATTACTAGGAAAATATCCTTGTCTTATCAGCTATTTAGAAAAGTATGATTGTCAATACTTTTGCAGGTGTGAAAGGGAAGGGAAGAGTTTTATGGCGAGCAGGTAAATTGTGAGACGGTCAACTTATTGTTTCGTATTCCTATTATTCGTAGTTTTTACCTGCTCTTGAACTCCAAACACTCGACAAGCTTTGTGATTGGTTCTCTCGGCATGACGCGGGGTGCGAGTTTACAAAATCAGGTCGTCAGCGGTAGTTAATTTCAACTCTACGTCGCGCAAGCTCGTGTTTTGTTATCTAGCTATTTCCCTAACTGTTGCCGCGTATCTTGCTCTTATGCTGTGCTGTGCCTTCGTAAGTGCTGACTATGGCTGCATATTTTAACCCTGAATACGCTGACATAATCTACTGTTACGGACTTAGTGACGGTAACGCTGCTCAGGCGCGGAGAGAATATCAACTTTGGTTTCCCAATCGCCGACTCCCACACGTTAGTGTTTTTGGATCGACTTATCGGCGATTATCTGAAACTAGCAGCGTCCAAAGAAGCAGGCAAATTGACACTGGTCGTTCTCGGAGATACACGGCTGAGGACGAGGAGCTGATTCTTTAACGTTTTATTGACGACCCCAACTTATCGACAAACATCGTAGCGCGTGAGCTTGGTATGTCACAGTGGAAAATCTGGTTTGTAGTTCATTTATCAGGCCGACATCCATACCACTATCAACCTGTCCAGTCATAGGAAGAGGAGATACGCCGAGACGGCTTGAATTTTGTCGTTTTATGTTAAGTGAAAGAAAAGAAAAGAAAGAAAATACGTTTATTTGCGGTAAACATGACGCAAAAAGAAGTTACACAAAAAAAAAAAAAATAGAAAAGGTTGCGGGAAACATGCGTCACATCCACGCAAAACGGCTATCGCTCAGCATTATGCTGCGACCCTATGCACGACAGAGCCCCAGCGCTGGTTTTCAGCGACAACCGGCGCCGACGTATTGACGTCGTTCGGTGCAGCAAAAAACAATAACTAGGTCGCTGTACCGGCACTGTACAGCAGTACTGTACACAGTACAGCGTACTTACAGAAAAATAATATAATTCAATTTATATGTGATTAAAATAAAAGAAAAACGAAACATACATGCCGACATATGCATGCATGTATATGTGCATGCCGATGTAAGTGCCGACGCCGAAGGCGAAAACTTAAAAAAAAAACATTCTGTGGACCGATGAGTCATGTTTTGACCGTGATGGTATCACAAGTTACCACAACTTACATTACTGGGCACCGAAAGCAGAAGCAAATCCTAAGAAACTGAAACCAACCGCATCCCAGCGTAAGTTCTCGCTTAATGCTTGGATGGGTCTTATCGACGAAAAATTAATTGGCCCACATTTTTTACCCCGAACACTAAAGGGGAACTTTATGAAGATTTACTATGATGAGATGATGGAGTGTTCGGATTTTGTGATGGTGAGTGTGTCTGTCCGTGAAACTATGTTTGTGCGGTGGTTGTTGCACTCGTGTGTGAGGTGAAGATTGATGTACATATCGTTGTCATTTTGCAGAAATTTTCTGAAAATCCTGTAGGTATTCAAGCTTGCAGCTTTCTGAAGTCTGATATGTATAAGGTGGTAAATCGAGTGTTTTTAAAGACTGGTGGAGCTGTATAGGTATTACGCCAGCAGTGCTATTCTGTAACCATCTCAGCGTGAAAACTTAGGTGAAGTGAGCTCGGAGTAAGCTGTCAGTCCCTAGCAGCAGGTGGAATGGTACTTCACGTACACTTCACCTAAGTTTTCACCGTGAGATTATTACAGAATATTTATTTTTACAGAATAGGAACAGGGTGTAGAGTTCACTCATCCACCATAGAAAATGGAGGATCCTCGGACCAGACGGGTGTTGTGTCTGGCGGGCAACTGCCCAGGTGTAATAGCACTGCTGGCGTAATACCTAAACAGTTCCACCAGTCTTTAAAAACACTCGATTTACCACCTTATACATATCAGACTTCAGAAAGCTGCAATCTTGAATACCTGCAGGATTTTCAGAAAATTTCTGCAAAATGACAACGATACACCAATCTTCACCTCACACAAGAGTGCAACAACCACCGCAAAAACATAGTTTCATGGACAGACACACTCACCATCACAAAATCCGAACACACCATCATCTCATCATAGTATAATTTGACCAATTTCCAGGGACAGCACTTGGCTTCGGCCTACCTACCTACTACATACTACCCCATAGATCCGGCGCAACGCCGAGATACGTAAAAGTATAAAAAAAAAGATTATTACTGTTTGTTTTTTCCGTGCGTGTTCCAAATAAAATATTTTTTTTCTTGCAAATCAGTCTCAAATAATCACCACCACATTTCGCCAGTTACACCTACATTTCGATCACTAACATGTTAATATCCCATTTTACTGCGAGTACTGTCATAACTGCCGGTCTATTCTGTAATAATCTCACGGTGAAAACTTAGGTGAAGTGAGCTTGAAGTGAGCTGTCATTCCACCTGCTGCTAGGGACTGATAGCTCACTCCGACCTCACTTCACCTAAGTTTTCACGGTGAGATGGTTACAGAATAGCACTGCTGGTCTGGCCCAAGTCTTGCATGGCATAACTCACATTAGTTAACAAAATAAATATTTTTGAAATGTTTGTTTTGTCTGCTCATTAGTTCCGCGACAGGCGTAGTGTGCAAGGCTGCTCCGAATGATCTCTGTATCTGTTTAAAAGTTCATTCAAATCGTAAAAAGGTACGTCTTTTTACAATCGATTGCCAATATTTTACGTTACATAATTTTTATACGGTTATTAAACCCAAGGAACAACGGACTGTAGAATTACAACTGTACGGCTACTGAAACCTTGAACTGTTCATAACTAGGTATTTATTGCATACCTATAACATGTAAGGTAGGGTTACCAGTTACCACCTGTGTTACATTATAGTATATAAATTACACAAGTTAAACTCGGCTAAGTTGTAAAGTAACTCATGTTTCACTGGTGTAATAACAATTAATAACTTACTTTTGTGCTCTAACATCGTTCCCGTGGTTTTCGGGTTGTTTCTCTGCTCATAGAATTATAGCTGTTACAATCGAAATGAATTTTCTCCTGAAAGTTTCAGTTGGACCCATTGAACATTCCACGTACGTAGGTATTATTAGGACAAAACAATATACATAAATTGGAAGGGTAGGTATGTTAAGCGATCTCTAGTAGTTTTTTAGGGTTCCGTAACCAAAGGGTAAAAAGACTTCGCTGTCCGTCCATCAGTCTGTCACCAGGCTGTATCTCATTTTCAAAGATGATGTATTTCTGTTGCCGCTATAACAACGAATGCTAAAAACAGAATAAGACAAATATTTACAACATACATGATTTTTTTGCCGTATTTATAGATAATGGTACACAACCCTTCGTGCGCGCGTCCGACTCGCACTTGGCCGGTTTTCTTACATTTTAGATGTAAGTATAGTGCATATAAGCATAGCATAATCGGTTAAAAATAATGTCCCCACTGCTGGTACGCAGGCCTCCACTCGCTGAGAGGGAGTGGGCTATAATCTACTTCGCGCGCCCAGTGCGGGTTGGTAGATATCACATGTCTTAGAATTTTTGGTTCTAGGACATGCCGGTTTCCTCACGATGTTTTCCTTTACCGTTTTGAGAGTAGTGGTTGTGCAATAATTTACACAAAGCTAAGCGCCTGCCTGGGTTCAAACTTACGACCTACAACTGGAAAGTCGCGATCGATACCGCTGGGCCAGCACTGCTCATCAAGTATGTAGTCAAACTCAAACTCAAAGCATTTATTTCAATTAAACCATTTACAGGCACTTTTGAATTGTCAAGGGGTCAGTCAGTCAGAAATATGAAGCTAGTTGCCCATTCCAAAGCGTAGGTTCCTATGGTGAAGAACGGGCAAGAAACTCCACAGACACTCTTTTAAAAAAATATATATTCTTACAAAATATTGTTTACATCATTCATGTTGAAATTATACATGTGAGAACAATGTAGAAAGACGTGTACGTAAAAAAGCGTCCGTAATAAAAATATAAAAACAATTCAAAAATTAAAATAGGCCGTGGCAGATAAGAGATGACCAGTCCCTACTGATGTGTGATTGAATGTTAAAAAATAGCTTAACTTCCCAGGGTAATGCTAAACTGGTGCTGAGAAAATATTTTGAAGGGTCCATAGCGTGAACGCTTTTAGGCTCTGCAATCAGGCGAGATGAGACTACCAATACAATTTCTAAGAAAACTTCACAGAACAATTAGGTACCGGTGTCGCGTCGTACGACAAGTAGCGCCAGTCTGCCCCAGTCTTTAAAAGGATGAAAGACTTACCACTGTTCATGTATGGAGGAACATTACGGTTTATTAGAGACGCAACAACAGTGTTATAGAAACCTAAAGATGGCAAGGCATGAGTTAATGCTTTATGTATTAAAACGATGGTAAGGTTGGCATGACAAATTGGGTTAGGTTGATGGTTGGCATGACAAATTGTCATCATTTGTCGTATTTCGTAGATTCATCCCCTATTTTACTTCTTCTGGGATAGAATTTATGGATATCCTAAAGCACGCATTTCATATTTTTAAACGGATGCCGGATGAATTACAATCTTTCTTCATTAAAAATACTTACGGATTTACTAACGGATTTTCTAACGATTTTTCTTCCCCTATTTTATCTTCTTAGGGGTAGGATTTTCAAAAATAATAGGGGTTAAAGTATGAAATTGCCGTTTTATTGTAATCGGTACTTCGAATTGACATAGAACCTGCATGGTTTGAGATTTTTGAGTTAAACTTTTTTCACATGGTACATGCAGTTCTTCTTTTAAAAACTGTGCAACATTCGATTATCGACTTTCAGTTGTTTTTTTTAATTCAGCTTAGACAAGAAAGATGGTTACTTCGAAAATTTGAGTTATTTTGTTATTCAAAAATAAGAGTTCCGATGCGGAACTAACGCGGCAGGAACAGCTAGCTCGCAATATCAATGTTGCGTTTGTAGAGGGGACTGCTAATGAACGCACCGTGCGATTTTGCTTTAAACACTTTCGTGATGGAAACTTTGATTTGAAGAACGATCCACGTGGAAGACCACAGGTGAGTAACAATGAATTGAAAGAGATTGTGGAAGCTGATCCGAGCCAAACTACCCAGAAATTAGCAGCATGGTTTAACGTTACCTTACCAACATATTGACTCATTTGCGTCAAATCAATAAAAAAAAAAAGAGAATTGGGTGCCTCATGATTTGATCTGCAGAAAGAAACGCGTGTTGAAACTTGTGTTGCCTTGTTGAATCGGTACAGAAATGAAGGAATATTGGATCGAATTGTGACATGTGATGAAAAGTGGATTCTTTACGATAACCGTAAGCGAAAAATGCAATGGCTGACTCCAGGTAAAACGCCGCAACAGTGTCCTAAAGCAAAGCTTACCAATAAAAAAGGTAAGTAATGGTAACTGTTTAGAGGTCTCAGCATGGTGTTATTCACTATAGCTTTCTCTGATCTGGTCAAACAATAACGGCAGATGTCTACTGTGCCAAACTCCGAACAATGATAGCAAAACTAGCAGTGAAACAGCACCTCATGAATCGATCTTCACCATTATTGCTCCATGATAACGCGAGACCTCATACAGCACGAGAAACCGTTTTAACTCTACAGGAACTGCAATTAGAAACCATTCGTCACCCTCCGTATTCGCCAGACCTTGCTCCAACGGACTACCATTTTTTTCGTGATTTTGTCAATTTTTTACGTGATAAAAAGTTTTCTTCTCAGGAGGCAGTACAAAATGCTTTCACACAGTTTGTCAAATCTAGATCACGAGAGTTCTATCGCAAAGGCATAAATGACCTTCCTATTAGATGGCAGCAATGTATATATATATTAATGGTAATTATTTTGATTAAATAAATGTTAAATTTAAAAAAAAAACGAATTTCAATTTTTCTGTACAAATCGGCAAGTTCATACTTTAACCCCTAATATGTAGGTACCTACATTCTTAGCGGATGCCAACGTAAGAAAAAGAACCTATCCTCACACTCCCATGTTTCCAGCTTCAGTGGTTTAGGCTATGCATTCCAATCAGTTAGTAAGTGGTACTCCTCTTGTTTATGTATATAAATATATGTAGATTTAAATTGATAATTATATTGCAGCAATGCTTCGGACATAATGATGTAATTTGATATTGTAATTGATCGGCGAGTGGCCACAGGGATCATTAATGAACGCCATAATTGAACTATTTTGGTCATGATAGATGCATAGAGGTACTGGACTGCGGCCGATCGAAGTCGACCAGTCAATACTGCGGGGTAATCGTGTGACACCCTCACAATCCCAAAGCCTCTAATTCCGTCAATCCTAATCCTAACTATTAATTATTATAAATGCAAAAGTAAGTTAGTTTGTTTGTTTGTAATGTTGGGGCCGCATCTCCGCCTATCGTGACGAAGCTTCGCAGTGATACGATACCAACCATTATCGGTTATCGTCGCGATAGTTCGGTCTGCGTGCACTTATCGTCCGGGTGGCGGTACATTAAGCGTGGCGGGTGGTCGGACTAGCGTTGGTAATTTCGACTATTGTTTCCGGACTCCGTTAACGCTCTGTCGAAATAATGGACAGGAATCTTGGATTGTTCCACAATCATTCGTTAAAATTATGAAGCCCCTAATGTGCCCACCGCATTAGCGTGTTAACTTTTTAGCGAGAATAACATGCGAAGCTTCGGCACGCATTGCTCTGTCACGATAGACGCAGATGCGGCCGGGGCATTACGCTTTCACGCTAAAACGGCTGAAGTACTTAAGTTAGGACATAGTATACCTACTCGTACCTTTTATCTCGATAATCACAATATTGAGACTTATACGGGTGAAACCGCGGGGTGCAACTACACAATAAACAATTGACATGCACTCGATTTTAAATGAGAGAAATCATGGAGATTCCGAGAAGTAAATAAGATTTTCTTTTTTCCACTCTTTATTGCTTTATTGCCTTGTCCAACGCAGATAATCCGAAGCCAATGATGCGGATTGCAATATAAAAATTCGCGTAGGTATATACCTACAAATAATAATAAACTGACTGAATGAAGGTACTGAATACAAATGACTGCATTTGTATTTATTGAAAATACATTTGTCAACACAATAATGTCACACATGAATAGATAGGTATACTAGTTTAAAAAAATACATCTATGTACATGACTGTATAATTACAGTCTCTTCTGATGTATTGAATGTAATTAAGTATTGTTAATTCATATTGATTCATGTTTATTAATAATAACTTTGACGAATTAAAGGATAGGTATACAGTAGGGAGCTTTACCTACTTACGAATGTTTTTCTCTTTTTGTCTGTTTGTTTGAGCACGCATCATTTCAAGATTTAAAAAAAGTTCATTCAGTTGTGTAGGTATCTATCTTACTGCGTGTCTACCTTCTACATGTGGTTGTTGACAGCTTTATTAAGGTGTATTTATCAGAAGTCAAAGAGCTTGAGGCGAAATAATAAAAGCAGCACGGCTCGATCCAAGGTTAAGCTACGCTTGCCGCGGTTGGTTCTTGGATGGGTGACCATCCATTACATATCGTGCCTCGGAAAGCCGCGCTCGGTGCTGGCTGTCTGGAGTAGATCTTTGATAGTAGTTACGGGTAGTCAGAACTCCAGAAGTCTGACAACCAGTCTGGATATCGTATTATCCAGTTACTGGGTTTTGGAGGACAGATAGGCAGTCGTTCCATGTAAAATACTCGTATTCAGATGCATCCAGTTATGACTGGACGCCGATCCCAACATAGTTGCGAAAAGGCTAAGCTGATAGTTTATTTTATTTTATTAGAACTCAAACTCACCGGTGGAGGTTGCTGCGTGTGTACCACGGTTTCCGACTCGCTCTCGCTGACTACGTTGACTGTTATTGACGTCACTCCTGCAAAAACAACTTGCATTGCATTACCTTGTCTTACCCACTGCTCCTTACATGATGTTTTCAAACGACGGTACATGGAATTCGCCATGTTTTCTTAATTGCATTATATTAAGATATCTTAAACCTGCTGGGAGACCTCGCGGAGGGCTTATTTTAAATGTAGGTTTTTCTTAGCGAATACATTATTATAAACCGTGAAAATAAAATGTGATGTATATTTTAGCAAGATTTATTAGTACGAGTTTATGCGTTGGTTTTCAAATCATAGCATTTTTTTAATAATTTTTTGTTCACAGTTAACAAATATTCACTAAAATTTAAAAGGTTGTAAACTACGTATAGCGACAAGACCCCTTTTTTTTTTTTTTTTTTTGGGTGGGAAATCATCAAATGACGTCTCCCGCTCTGGGTGGAGCGGGAGGGCGTGACAGACTCTTACTGACTAAAACCCACCCTTGTTCCTTCTCTTGCCTGTGCAATGCCAGGGGGCCACGGTATCCCTTTCGGACTTTCCCGCAACCCCGGCAGGCAATGGTCTCATCGGACCCCTTCACTCGCTGACACTCTTTGAGGCGCGCGTGGAACACAACGCGCCGTCGACCCGGGCTTGGTCCTTACCGGACGGCGAGCTACCCATTGCTCACCGTCCGCAAGCCCGCGCCTACGATGGCCGGGAATCCGCTATCGATTCCCGACGCCCTGGGCGTCTCCTCCTGCGGCGGCTAGGGGCGTGAGGGCGCGAAATTTGCCTCTCCCTCACGCGCTCCGCCTCCTCCTTCGCGAGCATTACTGCTTCGCAGAAGGAGGTGACGGCCTCCCATGCCCTCTCGCTCCGTACCATGGCCTGGACCAGGGCCGGACGCGAGAGATCCCCGCCACCGATCGCCTCCACGAGGACACGGCGGTGCTCTGCCCAAGCCGGGCATACCTCCACCGTATGCTCCACCTTGTCCTCCGGGCGATCCACGCAGTGATGACACCCGGGCGTTTCCTCCCGCCTTATCCGAAACAGGTACCTCCCGAAACAGCCGTGTCCGGTGAGGACCTGCGTCAGGCGGAAGGTGAGGACGCCGTGGCGCCTCTCCAGCCACTCCTCAAAGAGGGGACTTATCGCCGCAATAGTGGCGTGCCCAAGCGACAAGACCCCCTGATAACACAATTTTACTTCGTTTTACAGTGTTTTAAACCTAATGCCGTTGACTGTCCGCAATGGTTAACTTTAGCGCAAACGTAGTGCCGGCAACCCTCCCGGAGGGTTCACTTCCAATGTGTATGGCGGCATATTTTTTTTATTTATATTTTACGATGGGTTTGCTCTTGACTATAGTCTAGGTCAGAGGTGACAGAAAAAGTCAACGATGGAGTGAGCTTACCCAGAAGAAGCCTGTTCACTCTTACTTTGAATATACTAGGGTTGTATGCGTTCCGAAACACAGACGAAGGCAGAGAGTTCCACTCCTTTGCTGTGCGCATTATAAAAGACATTTGAAAACGCTTAGTGCGAGTTGGTGAAATATCAACTAGGTAGGGATGGAAACCTGCAGTGCGTCTAGATGTCCGATGGTAGAAGGGGACCGGTGGAATGAGGTCGTGGAGTTCATGGGCACACTCGCCGAAGTACAATCTGTGGAAGACCAACAAGCAGGCAACCTTGCGGCGATGAGCCAAGCTGTGTAGCTCCACCAGTTTAACGTCGCCAATGAGCCTCTTAGCTCTGCGTTCCACCGAATCAAGCGCAGCAAGTTGGTACTTAGCTGAGCCTTTACTAAGGTGGCTGCAATACTCCATGCAGGATCGGACTTGTGCTTTGTAAAGGGTTAAAAGCTGTCCAGGCGTAAAGTATCGCTTCACTCTATTTAGGACGCCCAGTTTCTTGGCCGTAGTTTGAGCTTTGTACTCGATGGTAGAGCCGAAGTTGAGACCAGATGTCAACTCTATGCCTAGGAGCTCGAGCCGATCAGTTACAGGAACAGATGTACCCCGAAAAGTAGGAGTTTGGTCAAAACGACTCCATTTAGCGGTAAAAAGACACGCCTGTGTTTTGGTGGCGTTAAAAGAGACCAGATTGTCATCACCCCACTGGGAGACAAGGCTCAAAGTCAAATCTGTCCGCTCTACCATGGCCTCTCTGCGTACCAAACAATACCAGCCAGAAGCAGGTCAGTGATGTGCAGCAGGAAAAGAGTTGCAGAGAGAACAGACCCCTGACGAACTCCGGCATCAATAGCCATAAGGTCAGAGGAGCAGCCGTCCACGACTAATTTGATCGACCGTTCACTAAGGAAGTCTGATATCCAGCTACAAAAATCTGCAGGGATGCCATAAGGAGGAAGCTTGCTGAGTAGTCAAGCGTGCCAGACCCTGTCAAAGGCCTTCGAGATATCAAGCGATACAGCAAGTGCTTCGCCGTGTTTCTCGATGGCATGCCGTATGACTTCCATGAAAAGTGGGTGGAGTCGAAAGTGTTAAATGTCAATGGTCATTGGTTACACTATATCTAAACAATGCAGGTGACGTCTATTTTCTTGAACAGAATAGTTTGTGGCAGTTGTCTATACCATTAGGTGGTTGGTAACACAATAAACTTTTCTGCTAGAACTGTGAAACACCTACGTTCCACAGTTATTTTACCTCAACCTTATTGTAACGAAAGTAGGAAGTCCACCTACCTATCACTAATTTGAATTCCAGCATTCGGACGCATTCCCTGCAGAATAAATGTCATTTCAAGATATATATTACTATCCCTGACTGTAGTCGGTAGTATGTTTGATGTCCATAATGTCCATCTATCAAATTTCTTCTATAGAGTAGCTAAGTTCCCAAGCAAAAGGGACCGTTGAAAGGGCGGGAAAGTCATATCAATCGACATTGCCCGACTGACCTTTTCGGCTTTTGTATGTATAGTCGACAATGTATCTATAATGAAACAAAAACCTACCGTGAAATATGCCAACATTACCCCCAAGGGAATCTTTGCCCGAAGAACCATTTATAAGTATATCTTTGATGTGCAATTATCTTGATATTATGGCAACATTGATAGACTTAGGTGCAAAATAGATTATATGTATGGCATTATTGACTATCGTGTTTGTTGCTAATTTCGATTAGTAGCTTGTTGTAATTCGTCGAATAAGGTGCGTGTTTTTGCGCGCAAATTTTAGTGAGTACTTTAGTAAGGTCAGGGTAACATTGCTCAGTCATTTTAGTAAAAAACTTTTCATAGTGTCGTTTAATTTCCTAAAGTAAACGCCATCTTTACCAAAATTCTTGTACTGGTTTTTATGTCATCTGCATAAAGGCCATATTTGCGTCAAAATATCAATGTGGGCAAAGTTGGCTAGAAGTCCACATAACTTTGCCAGCCAACCAAATCGAACAAATATTGAATTCAATGTTTAATAATAGTAAATTTTGCGATACTAACACATGCACATGATCTTACAGTTGTAGCTGATGAAGGAAAATACTTACATCTACATAGAAAAAATCGTATTAAAATTGTAATTATTCGAAAAAAGTGGGCAAAGTTGGCATATTACAAGGTACTTGCCAAAAATACCGTAACTTTAATAATAGGGATATAGGCATAATGATAATTTTCGTACCTAACATAAAATATTTACGTTGGATCTTCTAATGAGATAGTAATTTATTCTTTCCTTCTTAAGAAGGCAAATAAAACCTCCTCTTTGAATTCGACCTCGTAGACCTCATAACTACAATTTTGCCATACAAGCCGAAGATTTAGGTCAAACGTTTCCACCTTACCGTCGGGACTCAGGAGGTGAGGGAAGGCTTATAGAATGCTAAAAACTATCAGTGGTTAAAGCTAAAAAGTTAACTGACACAGACGAATCTGTGGTCGCTGCTAGAGGCGGCATTATTGACACTTTCCATACTTACTAACCAAGCGTGTCACCGTTTTCTCGAACTTGGAGATAAATGATGTATAGAAACTGACAGCTATGAATGGCCTGTCCGTGACTGTCGGCGCCACGAATTTTATTGGTACCTACTTCGTGGTAGATACTGCAGTCTCCGGCGCGGCGATTCCGTGACCTGTGACTACCGCGCTCAGTCGAAGTCAGAAAAGTCAAAAGTATTACAGAATGGGACCATATACATTTTGTTGAATTGTGGTATATGCTGGTCAGTCAAAGTAAATGATTGATTATTATTAAGGTGACGTGTCTGAGTTTGTGTTCTGTTATTCAAAATGACTTACCGTCGTCGGGGTTGAGTGGCGGTATGACGTGCTCCACGGAAGTGCCTGCTTTATAATTATATCTGCTCGGCCCCGGCTGCGGCTCGTCATGGGAAGCAGCGCTGCAATTGCCAATTAAACATTAAGTACTAATTTTGCCAGTTTTCTATTTCCATTTTGGTACTAGACCCAATATAAAATCTGCTCTTTACTTTATGTCACAGTAATTAATTTAAGAAACGATTAAACGAAATTCGCTCATTTTTTTTTGTTTGAATGTCAAAACCCGCAAATAAAAAAGCTAAGATTTGTCACACTGGCTATTTGTGTTTGTGGTCCTAATACTTAAATTATAATAAACGATATAATTGTCATTAAAATAAATACGCTACACTTACCTCGTTGATTGGTGGAAACTGGACAGTCTTGAATTTCTGGAGCTTCCACCGGTCGAATTTCGCTTCATTGGGTGCCGAAGTCCGTGTGGAAACGGCCGACCACCATGACTTGTTGATAACTCTCCTTCAGAACCATAACGATAATCAGTGACGTCATTAAAACCTCTAAACTACAGTACTCGGTTGTTGACATGGAACAAGAAGTTAAAAAAACCGGGTATATACGTAGAGCTTCGTCTCAGTAACGTCCGCGTACTGTAATTGATCATCGAATAGTGATTTTGATACGATTATAATGATTCAGTTTCTAAATCGGATACGCTATCGCTTTATTTTGCCTCAAAAACTTGTAATAATATGTAAGTTAACATTGCTTTTGCTTGATAAATAATAACAATTTCTTCAGAATTGATATGGGAGATCTGCGTAGGAACTTTTTTTTTTTGCAAAATAACATCTAGAATCGATTACTTTTTGGGTAACTTACCCTCGAATGAATCAGTGTTCATCGAAGCTTGTGAAAAATTGTCGTACTCAGTCGAAACTCCCAGGCTTCGGTGGAGCATTGCAGCCACGCGCTCGCGCGCCTCACGGTCGATGTTTAGTTCATCCGAACTTTGCTTTGCACCCTGAAAGAAATATATCACTTTTACTGCTCTTCAGGATTCTTACAACTTGAAGTGAAATGAATGTACATAACTATACCGCTGGGCACGGTCTGCCGAAACCTACCTGAAAGTCCTTAAACCGACTCCGAACTTAAGTCAAGTCAAGCAAAGATAATTTGCTCAGGTGAGGTTTCACAGACACTTCCGACTTAAGATGCCAATGTGGTATTGAGCCCTTGCTATAAACCATTGCCCATCTTACATCTGCTCTAACACTTTCCCTCTAATATTACTACCCGACTAATTGATGAAAGCTTACGTGAGATCCGTCCGAGTGGTGGAATAATGGGCTGGAAAAATATGGTATAGATAGTTCAACTCATCTGTGCACGCAACACCATGTGTGCGTGCGCTGTAATTATACAGACGAGTTGAACTATCTGTAATGAGGTGCATCTTCAGGCTCACTTTGAATTCTTTGGCGTTTTTTTCTAAGGGTGAAAGCATTAAGACCATCTCCAACTGTTACCATGGCATTAGCTCTGAAATATTGAATTTGCTTACCGGCCTGGACGCGCTCGGTATGCTGAGGCCGTAGTCGGAGGACGAATCAACGTCTATCTCCGTCAGGTCCCGAGATGGGTTCCTAGTGAACCACACTGCCAGTTCATATGTTAATCGGGCTTCGCGTAGTTTATGTTCCCAACTCTGGGAAATATGTAACTCATTATTATTCATATCATGAAAACGATAAAGTAATACTTGAATTATAAATCACCCACCTTTAGCGTGCCTTGTGCGTTGGGATCCTTTGATGATTCTGATAAACTGAACGCAACGAGTGATGAGCCAACATCATCAATCACCACGAACACTAAGGATCCGTATTCCTTTGGATTGCGTTGGCTAATTTTCGGGTATGTTACAAGCTTTTCAATGAAGAACTTTGGTCTGTAAAGCAAACAATTAATGGGTAATTCGCAGAGCAAACAATTATAAACGCTATGGGATTAATTCGCTTAAAAGTTAGGTATTTACCTTATTAGTTTGTACGGATGAAGACTGCCCTTGGAGAGCTTCTTGCAAATGAGTAGCATATCAGTGAGTAGGAATACGTGTACTTCCATCTGTGGAAAATCTGTATTTTTAGAAAGCATTTTTCCTCTTCAGGGTCATATTAACATTCTTTCGGGCATAAGGTACCTATACGTAAAGGCTAGTGCAGACTAGCGCGACTTGTAGCGCGACGCGACACCGGTAATTGTTCTACCGTGAAGTTTTCTTATAAATTGTTTTGTTAGAGTCGCGTCGCGCCGGTCTGCACGACGCTTAACGCAGACGCCTGCATCAGCGCTACCCTGGCGTCGCCCACTGGTAGATGCAAATTATGCAATAATTAATGCTGAGTTGAAAGTGGCGTTGACCGCATCTGCATGACGTTAGCACAGCAATCACTTAACTAAGATAAAGCTAAAATGCGTAGTTGTTTGATATCATCCCCGTTACAAAGAGAAAAGAGGGAAAATACGTTAAATAGTTTCACAAAAGAAGTGAGTGCAAAGAGTATTCGCGTGGTAAAATAATTATAACAAATAATTCGCACCCGTGCAAGATGAAGAGCGTAATGCATAAAATTTATTGAATAATAATATATTTCATTGCATAAGGCTACTCGCTCTTAAAACTGTGAGTTTGCGACACAAAGCTGTTTTTTATGTTGCTGACAAACAACACACTTTTCAATTGAACTTGACTGATTTTAACTGTATCAATACCTATTTAAGTAATAATAACGGATGCATCCGAAAATAATTACGCAAAGCACGAAAAGAAAGATTAATTTTACCAGTGATCCCTTGATTTTTACTAAAAAAAATTTTTTTTATTAATGCTGTACTTTTTAAAATATTTTATATTTAAGTAAATAGTAGAGACCCCTGTTAAAATTATCATTAGTTTCTAGTCTTGCCTCCTTAATGTTGTCCTTATAACGCAAGTCCCCTTGATATATTAGCGTCCTGCTATGATGGGGGGAGCAGTTTACCATGGGCGCTTTGAGATTTAACTGTGCGTACAGACGGAAGCATTTGTCCAGTTCATCGTCTTTAAAATCCTGAAAAAAAAAACGCGTTTAGGTAACCACAGACGCAGTGATAGGTATGTTACACATTGTTTATTTACCTATTTATTTATCATCTTTCATTCGTATTATTCATCTTATTTTCAACATCTCATGCGCGTTGACCCCCGGGGGGTCGCGTGAATAATTGTGTGTTATTAGTCAAAGCTTGATAACTTAAGATTCTAACACACGAATAATTTGGTATCTAATATTATACCTAAGTTTATGGTGAGAAGAGAGAAGAAAGTATGTTTTTTTTTTTTCTAAAACCTATTAATTATAATTGATTATTAAATATATGATGGTTATTATTCAGGTTCAGGTATAGGACTTGGACTCATATATTTGCTAATTTTAATTTTCTTTTTGCAGTTGTATAAAGACAATGAAAGAAATACGATTAGTATTAAACTTAATAAAATTATAAAATTACTAGAGTAAAATCACGAGAAGGATTAAAGAACATTGACAGTTCATTATAATAAAATGTATATTCAACACACTTGATCGAAAAGTGTCCTTTCACAATGCTTTGTGCACAAAGTGCACACATTGCATTCCCGCACTAGTGCGGATACCTAGGTAAAAAATCTCAGCAAAGAGCCGTCATATTTATGTTTTTATGCCTACATTGTTTTGGATATAAATGTCAGTGTATAAACTGTAAGTAAATAAAATATGTTTTAAAATAAACGTTTAATTTTTTAGGGTTCCGTAGTCATCAAGGAACCCTTATAGTTTCGCCATGTCCGTCTGTCTGTCTGTCCGCGGTTTAGCTCAAAAACTAATAGTATTAGGACGTTGTAAACAAGAGCATACAAGTTAATGACGCCGAAAAACTGGTAAAATAAAATTTTGAAAAAAACAATTATTTAGGGTACCTCCCCTACATGTAAAGTGGGGATGATAATTTTTTTTTTCGTCCTTCCCATAATTTGGGATTTCGTTGGATAGGTCTTTCAAAAATATTAGGGGTTTGCCAAGACCGTTTTTTGATTAAGTAAACCGTTCGTGACTTATCAAGCTTTAAAGTACCAATTTTCATTAGAGTCAAGTGTCCCCCCCTCTACCAACTAAACGTTTGTAGTTAAAAATTCAAATGTCACGGCATTAGTACTTATATATAACGAAGTTTAAAGGAAAACTATCACACTTAAGTGGGCCAACTAATCAAACTAATAATCGATCAACTTAAATTTGCGGTTGAAAAAACATGTTCTCCCATATATTCCGTGTGGGAAAACATGTTTTTCAATTACAAAGTTAAGTTTTTTCTTACGATAAATTCATTCCAACACGGAACCCTTCATTGTGCGTGGTCCGAGACGCACTTGGCCGGTTTTTTTATATATTGCTGCCTGGCTACGAGTCAGGCACGAAAAACACACAAGAGCCCTTTTACATCTATCACAAATTATATTTAAGACATTTTATTTCTACCTTTGCAAGCGTGTTGAAAATCGTCGTTTGATACACGTGAGCATTTATCTTAAAACACTCTCAGCTCCGATCCCGCCTTGAGTGCCATGACAAACTCTGCACACTTACATACATCAAAATGTACTATTATGAAATGTATACCTATGTCGTACACCTCGTAAATGATTGTACGACCAATTATATAATTCTTGGGATAAAATCTTAATCCGAATAATATGGTAGTTGTTTGTGTTTTCTTATTTTGTTGACTTTACAAACTCATGGCATACCTTTAGATAATTTAATATTGATTAGTTATTTCCGATCACACAAGCAACGATCGCCCGTCTCGGGCAAGTAAATTCGTGCGAATCGACCAATAAACCTTTTTTTCAACCGCGTTACTAGTTTATTTTTATTATCAAGCACGTTTTTAAAAGTAAGTAATAAGTAAGTAGTAAGGATATTGATTTACAACTGATATTTGAGCAGGTATTTTGAGAGGACCTTTTATGCGAAGTGAAATTGTATTGTGAAATTTGCATAAAGAATTAGGATTACGACCCAGGGGTATGTTATTTAAATCTGCCATTCCATAAGTTTTTCAAAATAATGTCATCGATAATTTTCTTGCATTCATATTTGATTTGGATATTTATGTATATTTTTCTTATTTTGTACTTTGGCTACTCAACGTGCAATGAAAGTGAGAAGTCAGGGCCGTTTTTGGACGAATAGCGGACTCTTTCACTTAAAACAAAAATCTTTCTGTGCCAGCTTACAAAAAGATATAAGTACAGCTATATAAGTGCAGCAGCGGTACGTCTATATTTGGGTACGTACAACTATGGCAACTGTTTGTATAAGACAAACTCACATTTAGCAGTCAATATTATAAAAAACAAGCTACATCCACAGTGTTATGTCGTATGGCATTTTACTGTGGGGTCGGGCTGCTGACATTGAATCCATCTTTATTTTACAAAAGAGAGCTGTCAGAGCCATTTAATCTACGCCGCGCGTCGTCGCGATTCTCTCAGGTAAATATTTAAAAAGATTAATATTATGACGGTACCTTGCCAATTCATTTATGATAATGTTATGTATGCGAGAAAAAATCTACACCTTTTAAATAAAATAAGTGATAGACATAATTTTAATATTAGAAATAAAGATAAAATAGATCAACCATTTTTCAGACTATCTAAAGTAAATACAACTTTTAAGGGGTACCTACTGTGATTAATGTTACAACAGAATACCTTGTGATATATTAGAATTAAAAGAAAGAAAATTTCAAACTCATACAAAAAATACACTTTGTAAACAAGCATATTACAAATTAGAGGAATATATTCAAAATAAAAATGCTTGGAAACATGCTGGTCCTGCTCCATAGGACAATTTTATTTAGAATCTAGACAAAATCTAACTGGTTGCCAATTTAATTGTTTATTATTATCTTTTATTACATTGATTTTATATTCTGTGATTACTTGAACTCACACACTGACTTATTATTAGTATTACTTGTTAAAATGTTAGGAATATCGTATATTTTTACAATGTTTGTAAATATGTGAGCAACATGCATTCTATCACATAATTAATTTATCTGTAATTCCTTCATTTTGCATTCTTTTTACTTATCGTGGCATAGTAATCTTATTCTAGGTGCATCGTCTTCAAACATAATTATATAATTAGTGTCATACAAGATATTGTGAAAACATTTTAAAAGAGTAACGGTGGAGTTTCTTGCCCATTCTTCTCCATACGAAAACTACCTTTTGGAAGGGGCGACTAGAATCTTTTTTTTTAAATAATTTTTTTCGTTCGAATGTGCCTTTTTTGTGCCTAATTGAAATATTTTTTTTGACTTTGACAAGCAATCGTCACATTCACAAGCTATCATACAGTGTCGACATTGCAGTGGAATCAGGGCCTTGTTATCTTGTTTATCTTCTCCAGTCACATTTTTTAGGGATATAGGTACGTTTAGTAAGAAAAGAGAATACCTATTGAGTAATAGCAATATATAATAAATGAGTCGGAAACTTACAATCTCGTACGCTTCTATCGAGTTGGCCAGTCTTTCCATTTTTTCCAATTCCTCTCGTTGCCGTATCGATCGGTTTAAGTCTTGAACGTAATTTTTGGCACATGTCTCCTGTATAATAAATGCAAAAACAAGCGTCAATTCGAAAACCTCATTATAACTTAATGTCTGTAATTTAACTTTTGGAATTATAATTAATATAATTAACTAGTGCGCCCCACGGTGTCACCTGTATAAATTTCGATTCCGCAAGAATAACGGGATAAAAAGTATTCTATGTTCTAACTCAGGTCATAGTTTACCCATGTGACAAATTTCATCCAAATCCGTTCAGCTGTTTTAGCGTGAAAGCGTAACAAACAAACTCACTTTCGCATATAATATTAGTTAGGATTATAGTTAATTGAGATAATTCATTCCACTGGATACGTGGAAATTAAATTGAGTGAAGGTAAGCATGGTAGGCAGTCGGCGTACCCCAAATGTTAAATTTCAGCTCCACATTTAGATAGTAGATCACATAATATGTAATTGGGGCTGAGGGTTATTCCAATTTACCCAACAAATGTTTCGTCGAATTGCAACCCAGAATTTTAACACTTTGTGGGACACTAAATGCCCATAGGCGTTATAACAATAAAACTTATTCACGTATTGTATCTCGCTCAGTGTCCGTACATACGTAGGTACTTACTGTACGCTTCTAACCTGAGAATCTAACCATTCCTAGTTGCTTAAACAAACTTAGTGTTGCAATTAAAAACTTTTGTGACAATTCTGATTTATGTGGCCTTTTTTATAAATCTAATAATTGTGAAGGCTAACAGTTATTTACTTAATAATAAATGTGTAAAGATTACCATGGCCTGTAAAGAGGTGCGTTCCGGCTCAATGTCTGTATGATTGATCAAACGCCGCAGCAGTAGACTATACTTGGTCAAGCGCTGCATTGGTTTAACCATGATGTCTGCAAGCTGCAGCCTGAAACAAAACCAGTGGTTACTTTCAGGTTCCTTTGACAAGAACTCTGACAAAAGAATGCCGTCTTAACCAGTAGAACTGACCTGTTACAAGCTTTCTGCCGGTAACACCAAGTGAGATAACACATGAAATCTGTGTTGTTTGACAAGGAACGTAAGTAGTCCAAAGCTTTGGTTTGCTCATTTACGTATTTTTCGTAGGGTTGGAACATATCCCGGAAGTGCATGAACCCTGGCGCCATTATTTCTGTGTTGAACCTGTGAAACAAACATACGATATATTTTTTTAAATCATCCTTCTTTGTTCTTGTTACTTGATCCTTTTGGAAGGGTTTAAACCTCAGCATTTTTTAGACGTTCCCTACTCTTTCAATTGCTCCCGTATTGTGGGTGCGTTTACAAACATTTAAACTCACATATATAATTCAAATTCAAAAGTCATTTATTCAAACTAGGCTGAGAAATCAGCACTTTTCGAACGTCAAAATTACATAAGACAGTCCCTCAAATCAAGCCCACGCAGCCCTTCACACTTCTTAGTGCTTTAGCTGGGAAGAAGAAGTAGCGCAACACACTCCCCAGCTGCACAGCTGTCTGAATAGTTAGAAAAACTTGATTCTATACAATAGTACCTATTTATGCAAAATAATTTACATTACGCGCAACACAAAACATTAAATTAAATAATTTTCGATATGTCACCTAGCAGACGCCATTAAACCAGCAAAAAGGATAAAGAACTTAATACCCGAATGAAAGCCTCCAGGCATAAAGGGCGTGCCCGTTTACATAAAGCTATTAAAGCTGTAACTTGGAAATCACAAATGTTAAACTAGGACCATAGAAGTAAAAATAAATAAACAGTAACAACAACCAAAACCAAGATCAGCTAGACGACCTGTCACCACAAGCAGCACCCGTTCACGAGCATAACGCAAAGATCAGCCATTACTCCCCTCGCCATATTTAAGGGAAGGAGGCAACCCGACCCCCGACGCTACCGCAAGCAGTGACATTTAAGGGAGCATGAAGAACTTGCTGCCGGTTGCTCTGGCAAGAATAATATGATTAATTTTCGAGGTCGCTAGCTGACCATAATTATATTACAATACAACTCATAACAAAAAACAACAGTGTAATGAGTAGATTAAGTCAATAATAAATGAAAACATAGTACATGTAAATAAACAATTAAAATAAGTATGGAGTTAGTCCCAAGTCTTTTGTCGTCTAAGTAATCTTTAACTTTATAGAAACCTTTTTGACATAGTTTGTGTTTAATAAATGATTTAAATTTATTGAGGCTCAGTTCTTTAACATTGCTAGGGAGTTTGTTGTAAAAATGTATACCTATACTTTGGCACTTAATGAATTACTATTTTTTTGGAGCCTAGTCCTGGGCACAATAAGTAAATCTTTGTTTCTAGTGTTTATGCTATGAATGTCGCTGTGTTTACGAGTAGAATATAGATTAATATTCTTTATATTATTTTTTACATAAATCAGGTTCTCAAATACATACTGAGATGTGACTGTCAATATGTTTATTTCCTTAAATTTATCCCTCAGTGAATGCCTACAATTTAGGTTATAAACTGCTCGAATGGCTCGTTTCTGCACCACAAATATAGCCTGAATGTCGGCTGAATTTCCCCACAGCAAAATGCACAAACAGCCAGACCAACAACAACTAATTGTAGGTCATACAAATATTTGTTCCCTGCGGGAATCGAACCCACGACACGCAGCGCAGCCGTCAATCGCTTAACCACTGCGCCAACCATGTCGTCAATATTGGTGAGTAAATTAAATAAAAGTTAATTGTATTGTGCTTACGGTGCTTGTTTCTCACGAGCATCAGCAATCATTGGGTAGATGGTAGTTTCCCAAAAGTATAGGCTGGCGTTGAGGACATCGGGTATGTTTGTGAAGAGTTTCTCCGTGTCTACGTCTAGCAGCTTCCCGGAGTCCTGCAGCGCGTGTGCGGCGGCAATGAACACCTGGGGAACAACCCAACCAACTTTGAATGGAAACCAAACCAGCTTTCTAATTACGCAACATATATTTTCGTAAACGATAAAGACAAATCTGTTTCATTTTGACAGTTCAACAACATTCATTGCGTCATTTACGTTGCTCTGCAGTATTTTTTTCGAACTTACGGAGCAATGGATTAGCAATCTGTTTCAAAACGATTCAGATTCGGATTGATTTTGCATTACGTAATTAGGGTACAGGTGCCAATAGCGGCGATTAGCCTTTCCCTAGTTTGTTTTCGTAGGAATCAAAACAAAAACGATGTAACATCTTTCATTTGAGAAAAACGATAGGTCATTAAGGATGTCTGTTTTTGAAATGAAAAATGCTAGAATCTGTAAATAAAATGACCACTGTAATTGCCACCTTATTTCTTTAAAACTAGTCCCTTTTTTGGAAGAATACAATAATATTGGTTTTCAAATGACTTAATTTGTGGACAATTTTAGTAAGTAACATTATGTAACAAGTCATTAAAATTATGTGATCTATGTAAAAATAGTAGATTTTACAACGAGTGCACAAAACGAACCATTTTTATCCGAGACTGATAGTAATGTCGAGGATAAAATGGTTATGTGGACGAGTTATAAACTCTGCTTTTCACTTCGATTGCGAAGAAATAAAACAGTATTATATCATAACATTTCTTTAATTAAAATTGAAAGTAAAATTAGTACAGTTTTGAATACTGAGGGAAATTGTTTTTCCCGGCATTGATATTAGGCTTGGGCTGCAGACCTATACAGCCTACTATTTAATTAATTTTGTAATACTAATTATCTTAAATTAATTAAATAACCTACATTACTTGCATTTAAATTTTAATATCTTTTATTTATGTCTTAAAAACACTTAAGGCAAATAAATTAAAGTAAATATTATAACATAACAAATTCTATTTATGAACTTCTTATTGTGTTTGGCTGTATGGATAATTTTCTTTGCCTTACTATAGATACATTTATGAGTAGATACGTTAATGCACTTGTGCACAAAATTCGATTTTGTGCAGCCTATATCCTGCACAAACAAGCACTTTCAGAGCATGAGAAGTGAAAAATATTATAATGTCTTCCATGGTTAGGTTACACATTAAAATGTTGTAATAAAGCGGCTGCAATAGTTAAAATTTGAAACAAAAGACCCATAATAATCATTTGATAGCCCAAATGAGTTCTGCCAAGTAGGCTCCGCGTTTATTCGGATAAAGCGACATTCTCACAATACCCAGTTGGTACTTAGCTTACATTTTACTGGCTGTAATTAGTATCTAGTGAACAGTAAAGTTAACGTTATATAATTAGATTATTCTGTAGGTGCCACTACCAATGTATGATAATGTAGATGCATTTAATTGAACTGTACCTGCGGTTAATACTTTTATAACTTCAATAAATACTTTACTAGCCATTCATAACACAACATACGCCTACATTCCCCGAACGGTTCGCCAGAAGTGTATAGGAACACATTTTGCTAGTTATGTGTAAGTAGTGCTGCGCCGTTCCCGGGATCGTTTCCTACGTTCCCTAATTCCCAGGAACGCTCCCGGGCACGTCGGGAACGACTGGGAATATTGACTTAAATAGTTGTATATATTTTTGTAAATAACTTTTGCGCTATGTGCAAAAGCAAGTACACCTTTATACATAGGCATAATTCAATTAAGTCGTTGCTTTGAGAACTTTCCCGATAATCTCTGGGAATATTCCCATATTCCCTGGGAATATCCCTATATTCCCTGGGAATATTCCTTTGCTCCCGGGATCGATGGGCACGTTCCAAGGTTTTTAGTAAGAAATTATTTGAATTAAAACAAAGTATTTATTCATTATTTTAATTTAAACAAAATAACTAAAAAAAAAATATAACAACGAAAAATATTGTATTACAAATTAAACAATTTAAATGTCCATTTCCCACTATGTGGGAACGTTCCCGGGAATGCTGGAATATTCCCTGGAACTTTTCCACTCGAAATATTTCCGGGAAAGGGAATTTGGGAACGGCGCATCACTATGTGTAAGTCCCAGGTAATAGGGGACGAGCCTAGTGCTATCGACCGGGCACAAATCCAGACTCCGGGCTGCTATTGGGGAATTCCCAATAACACTTTGCCCGACCTGGGAATCGAACCCTCCTGGGTCCAGGTTACAACTCAAAGGTAAACAGCTTTCGACCACAAGACCAACGAGGCAGTTAGCTATTCCCAGATGTTTGACCAAATTATGAACTGGGTAAATTAATTATTTAGGATTTATTCCTAATTAATTGTTCTTAACGTTATCTAATAATTAACATAAGCATATGTTGTCTTTATGAACAAGTAGGTACCAAGAATGATTTCGTCTACCTACATATAAACTGTAGGCTCTGAGGGTACGCGTTTCTATTACACGGATGCTACACAACGACGGATTGGATTTCTTCGTTAAAAGCCGAATGTTATTGAGGGAGAACAACAATGCTGAATTCCTAATCTTACCTGCGTAATACATTACGTTTCAGGATCGTCCAATATCTCATAATGCCTTCGGCAAGCACGCAGTCTATTACCGGAGCGGACTAATCCTCACGATAGGGATCGGCGATTCCATTCGTGAAACTTCAATTTTGGATTGGAAATTCTATTAAGTATTTTTTGGCCAACCGATCCTCGTATTACAGGATAAAATATGACTCTCGTAATGTGTTTGGGTTACTGAGTACATAAGCTTTATCCTAGCGTAGTGATTTCAATTTTATAAACAAATGGTATCTCGTCCACATTTAAATGTCTTAATAATAGCTGTAAGCTTTTTCGAGTAAGTAACAAGAGTAATTATTATGATGTCGCTTTAACAAAAGTCGTGAAGCACTTAAATGTTATTGTGTATTGTAGCAGAACGGTAAAGTAAATAAGAGTAGATAAGTAACCCCCAAAAACGTAAAGTGAAATACGTCATTATGTCATCGTGGGGCCGTGTCCTTTATCGCGGCTCGTGAAGGGCTCTGAAAAGCTAGGGAAGTGACCGACGGTGATCGATTTCTTAGAGCCCTGCTTCACGATAAATACCGGAACTACAAAATAGTTAACAAAATTCCCGACCACATACACAGCAAACAACTGATATTTTCCTGTGATATTGTGGATGTGAAATACATTAATTTGCAACCAAGTACGTGCTACGTAACCCAGCCATGTGTGTGTCGGACGTGCGACAGACATGGCAGGGTTTTCATTTAACAATGATCATGCCTAACATTGCCTTTTGTCAAATGTCATAAATCTCATGGCAGATGCTAAGATTATTCCTGAAATAATCATGTGTGCAGTCATGGAAGGAATGGGACAGGACTTTCTAAGAGCGAATTACTTTTTATCCGTCTTATCTCCCTGCTAGTGCACACGCATGGAAGGTCGCTGGTTGGAAATGTAAACATTCCTTGAATACGTCGTTGATTAGATGTCCATCAAAGTGAAGTTGAATTTGAATGATTTCAAAGTCAAAAGTCAAAGTCAAATCATTTATTTCAATTAGGCATATAAAAGACATATATTTTCAGACATAACACCTGATACACATACTCGTATACATAACATCACGCCTGTATTCCCCGTAGGGTTAGGCAGAGGTGTACCTATAGTACACCCACATTGCGCCGGTTATGTTTAAGTCCCATGTAATAAGGGGGCGAGCCTTGCCATCAACCGAGCATAAATCCAGATTTCGGGCTGCACCTGCTAAATTCCGGATGGAAAGACCCAATAAAACTTTGCCCGACCCAGGAATCGAACCCAAGACCTCATGCGCAGCAGTAGCGCTTGCAACCACTAGACCAACGAGGCAGTACTCAACTGATTCATTAAACAGTTTAATTAAATAAAATAATTTAGTTTTATGACAATCTCATTGTTTTATAATTATTTATTCCTGTTGAGTCAATTCCTCCATGATATTTTTATAGCCTTCGTGGTCATAGAGCATAGGTTCTCAAAGGTAGTACTGTGGTAGTTCGCCCCCAAATGGCAGTTGAAGTCTTTAGGGTATGCAACTGATTGAGTAGTAATTAATAAATTATATTTTATTTACAACCATGGATACTTCAAGTTAGGTTAGGTTATGTGGATAAGTCCTTATTTTCACTTGAAAATAAAAATTATTGAAGTACAAGTAGACTTAGCCATAGTGTAAGTATGCTCAGTCCACATTCCGTTATTATTTTTCATCATTCTCCTGAGCGTAGTCACTCAGACGTTTCTGTCTCTTCCCTATCTTTTTATTATCTTGGCAACAAAAGTAACAAAATTAAATATTAGTTATATTTTTTTAATTATCCAGCAACGCCTTTTGTTTATACATAATTGCAATTTCAGAAAAAAAAATTGATGGGGCCAAATTGAAACTGGTTCCTACTCTGACATATATTCCAATATTTAATTACGGGAAAAGTACAGTTTTCCTAAAATAACGATATTTTCCGAATGGTATCAATGGGTAGGGACTTACGTAATTGAGAAAATCGCTGGAAATTCAATCTTCGTAATACCGTATAAATGTTTATTTTTTATATTACGTTTGGGAACATTCGTTGGTAATCCTTCGGGGATTTTAATTACGTTCTCGTACGTAAAACAAACTGAGTAATTTTATCACACATGTGAGGTCGCATCACTTTTGTAAACCAATATCGTAAACCGTGTTACATAAGGGTAAGTAAGGGTAACATCAGCCACATGTAAATGTTTTTGTGCGTCAACACTTGAAATTCACACAACTATTTTTTAACATTCCTTTACTCAACATCGAGTTTTAAAACTAACGTTGTTGAGTAAACGAAATTTGGTAAAATAGTTGACTTTAATTTGAGTAAAAATAACTTATAATGTAGCATTATGACTTGACTAAACCATATTTAGTGGGTCGAAGCGAATTATGTTTTCCTACTATCCTGTCTCGTAGGTTGTTATAAGGTGGTATAGATAGTGCATTCCACGACGACGCGCCCCACTCCGTACTAAAGTACAGCTTACAGTACAGTAATCGCGGAGCGGGGCGCGTCGTCGTGGATTGCACTATCTGTAACGAGCGATAATGTCTTTAAAAGAAGTGAACAGTGGACACACATTTCAATGAAACGCATCATTGATCCGTGGAAACCATTATTCAAATACTTTTGTGAAACAACTCCTAATTAGAAAGTTTCAGGAAAGTATTATCATTGTTCAATATTTCAAGTTCACGTAGCGCACTCGAAACAATAGCTCCAAGTTCAACATCACATTTTGTTTATATACTGATAGTTGGTCTGTATCCGAGATTTGACCAATCGAATGAAAAAATATGGAAACAAAAATTGGAGTTGGAAAAACCAACGAATGATTTGACGAGAGCCCTCAGGCGGGTCGCTGTCTTTAATCCGACTAGTGTCGAAATAATTGGAAAAATTTGCTACTTCCACGTGTGTGTGATATAATCAATATATTTTAGGGGTATGAGGAACACGGTGTAAAGTTCACTCATCCACCATAGAAAAGGGAGGATCCTCCGACCAGACGGGTGTTGTGTCTGGCGGGCCGACTGCCCGACTGTTGATGTCGGATAGTCTTATATATGTCGTTCGCGCGGTAAACTCTAATTGCGCGATGCAGGATTTGTGTGACGTCATGTCTTTGATGCGTAGTTCGTATGTGGCGGTGTAACCGCTACAATATTATAACTTTATTTGTAATACGTTCTAAATGTAGTGACAACAGTAGTGAAGTTCATCCAGAAGTATTTGAGGTTAACCCGAACATAAAACAGAGATGCGGCCAGGAACTTTGTTTTAAAATATATCGAGGCTGTTAACGTATGCTCCGAAAGTATCTAATGAAAATGTAAACAAATGTATCAGAAATCGTATCTTTGGATATCAATTTGTAATGTATACCACTTACAAATTGAGTGCTTTGATTTCATTATTTGAATACTAGACCAATACTATATAACCCAAGATTATAATTTAAAATCACGTTAAACATGTCTTTCATTTGATGATTCTGGTTATTTTTTAACCTGAATTTTCGTCGAAAAATTATCAATTCAAATTAAATAATGTTATTCAATAAATATTTTTTGGAAGAAGCGGTGAGATATAAAGTTGACCTTTACTGAACAGGATTTGTTTTCAATTTCGTCAGATAATTTTGGAACAGATTATAGGGATGCTAGCAAGCAGCTGTTTGTTAAACAAGTAGGAGCCTCACATATTCTTAATTTTATATTGGTATTTCGTAGGCCTTTCTATAAGACTTGGAAGTACCTAACAGTAACTCACCTGCACTATGGATAGCAAGTGGCGGATGTAATCGGCCTCCGTACAGATGAGCTCTCGTATCACTGCTTGCCTCGCCTCCTCGCATGGCGGCAGCTCTGTGGAAATAAAGACTTGTTAGGTAATTATTTTCTTAAAGTGGGTTGGCAAACTGACAGAGTAACGTAATGTTGAAAACCATATTCTGTCAGCAAAAGCATGAGGTTTAGATGAATCGTTTAATTTTCCCCATACCTATCATTTAAAACGCTGCAAGGCGGCTGAAATAGCAATGGCAGTATTATTTATGACAAGTTCAGCAACACAATAGCCAACATAAACTAAAAAAAAACATTATTTTAAACACTTTTAGCTAATCGTGGACTGAATTTTTTAAGATTATTAAACCATCGGTTTCTGCTTCGGCTTCGGCCGAAGGTTGTTCGGCTTCAGTTTCGGCCCGAAATCGTCGGTCGGACACTTGGCGATTCGGTAATTCGATTTTTTTTTAAGTTCTCCAGCTCGCGGTGGATTTATAAACGATTCAAAGATACACCATTACCTATACGCTTTTTATTTAACATTCATCAAAGATACTAACTAATTAATTAAAATCCCTATAGAATTACGACAAGACAGAATACTTCGAATCGACTGAATGTTATTTTGTGAAGGCTTCTCATGATGTAAAGAGCTCCATGGTTTAATTTATCTAAAAATACAAGTCTTTTACTTTTATTAATAAAGTATTCTCCGTAATACCTGAGATTTTAATACGGTTGATCACGTTTAATTATCTACTTAAAAGACTTTCCAAAATTCACTAAGATAAGAAGAAAAAAAAAAAAAACTGTTTTCCAAATAGCATCGTTACGGGTAAGTTATATAATTATGTAATAACAAGAATCTCACAAATAACTAATGTTTACAAGAAATAACCAATAGGATATTACACCCATTTTTGAAAAGTGTCTCTAATTGATTCTATAGTGCTAATGAACCACAAAAAAAAACTCAAAAAATTTATTCAATCGCTGATTCGCGTTGACAAAAATTTCACGCGTAATTTGACGAAAACGCTGGACGCAGTGGACGCCATATTGCTCTGTGGTCATGACGTCAATTGGCTGTGTAAACAAATGCAGTGATATTTTTTAAAGTTATAAATTTTTGTTGTCTCCTTTTACAAAACCGTCCTCCATCGTATTATTTCAATAAAAACTACGTTGGTTACGAAAATAATAAAAAGCATGTATAGATTAAAGGTACGATGATAGTTGACAGTTAACACTTTCTAAGTTTACATAGCCGTATAACGTAATAACATGGCGACTACTATTTATTGGTGTTATGAAACAGATTAAAAAAGCTGAAACCTTTGAATTGAATTTTAAAATTTAGTTTACTATTTTATGAACTAAAAGTAACGTTTTCTGACTGCTTTTTGCCTAAGCTATCTCAATAATATATTTTTAGATTTTTTCTCTAGAGTAAACCACCCTATTGTGGGTCTTTGTGAATGTATTGATTAGCGACCTAGGAAGGCTTTCAGTAGGTACCCGTGGGTTAGTTTTCCCTGAGAAAGTTTATATTCACCTCAAACTCAACTCAAAGCATTTGTATAAACATACTAAATAAACAAATAAACTTGAAGTGTCTGTTTATAATGTTAAAAAAACAGTTTTTTACTAAATGCATAAGAAAGTCTACACTCTACAGTATGTTAACGAAGGGCATTCCCGTTAACCCGCAACAGTATAGCGTCCAAACATGCAAAAAAAGTTTTATTTACACTTTGTACACGCGCACTTGTAGAAGTTGAAACTTGGAAAAACAAGTGCGACAAGTGCCCGTGTACAGTGTTTCTTTTACTTATTAATTTAATATTTTTTGTGAGTATTTTAGGTAAGTACTATAAAAAAGAAATTGTCTGTCTGTTTGTTCCGGCTAATCTCTGAAACGGCTGGACCGATTTTGACGGGACCTCACTGGCATATAGTTGATGTTTTATAGAGTAACTTAAGCTTATTTTTATTTAAGAAAAAATAATAAGCAGATAGTTTCAATTATAAAAATCAATTAAAGGCACATTAGAATTTGTCAAGGGGTCGATCAAGCAGGAAAATATGCTAGTTGCCATTCCAAAGCGTGGGTTTCAATCGAGAAGAACGGGCGAGTAACTTTCAGGTATTTATACAAATTAATAAAGCCCGTGAAGAACTACCTATTTATTGTCAATTTTATTGATTCCTTTGACTTTTAATGCCTCAGACGGTCTCTGAAGATTCTGTTAATTTTATTGGCTCTTTATTAATATCGATTGCGTCGTAAAATTCTAAGTGGTTAACGAGTATGTCGGTCGAAAATAAACGCCTTGTAGTGCTTGATAACCTATTTATTAATTATTTTATTATTATACTCGTAACCGATAACGGAACTCATTTTCTCAACAACTTTTTGAAAGGTATACAGTAAACGCTGGGCACGCAATGTATAACATTTTTTTTTACATTTATCGTTAATATTCCATGGAAAGGTATATGTAAACTTTGTTGTTTAAAACCTATTTTGTCTTTATCTAAAATAAAAGTAGCCTAGGTTACAGTTACTTTTTACAACATCAGTTATCTGCCAGTTAAATTCTCGTCAAACTAGGTCCAGCCGTTTCGGAGATTAGCCGGAACAAACACACAGACAGACACAAAAAATAATAATTGTTTTTAGGGTTCCATACCTCAAAAGGAAAAAACGGAACCCTTATAGGATCGCTTGTGTGTTTGTCTCTCTGTCTGTCATAGCAAATTTTCTTCGAATCTAATGGACCGATTAACTTGAAATTTGATACACACATCAATTTCTGTGACCCAAATACGGACATGTAACAAAAAAAATGAAGTTTGAATATAGGGGTCACTTTTCGGGAACAATTTGTAAACTTTTATTTCTGAGAGTAGGTAGGTTATTTTAGGTAGGTTAGTTATTTTTTTAATTATTTCTGTATTTTTTAGATTAATTTAATAATATAAATATTTAACTTGTCTACTTACTGTTTTATTTTTAATAGGCAAGTAGATTTGTTACAGTTTATAAAAAAGTTTTGCAAACTGTACCGTGTGACATATCAAATGAAAGGGCTTGTTTTGGGAATCTCATTTTTTTTAAAATATTTTTTATATACAAACTTTTATAGATATTTAAAAAAGGCGAAAATTGACCATTTCCCCCCTTATCTCTAAAACGACTGAGCCTAAAATTTTGATAAAATTACAGGACATCCTTATTAATTACAAGAAAACCTTTATGAAGTCTATTGTCTTAAAATAACATGGTAAATCTCCCAATATTGTGCGTACAAAGACATTTGCAGTTGGAATGTATGGGATAACATGTTTATTAACTACAATGTTATGTTTGTCCTTGGGATAAATTCATCCAAACTACGGAACCCTTTATTGTGCGTGGTCCGACACGCTCTTGGCCGGTTATTAGTTATAAGTACCGTATATACTTCCATATATATTTAGTAAAAACCTGTTTTTTTGACATTACAAATAGACACTTCAATTTTATTTATTTGTATAGATGTATTGATTCCATGAACACATTGAAAAGATTCACTAATGTAAACTTTGGAGTTTAAAACCGATTACCCCTATTTATTTATGAGTTCATATAATTGTATATAATTTTACTTTATAGGTAAGTCAATTTATTTAAATTTTATTTTAATTTATTGTTGTCATAATTTCTCTCACTCATTACAATGTTTTTTTATGAGTTGTATTGCAATATGTGGTGAGCTAGCGACCTCGACAATTATTTATGGAAGCGTATAGAGTGCCGTTAGCGGCACTTTATCCCTATCGGATAAAGTGCCGTTATCTGCGGCATACTACTGGCCCTGCCTCGGCCAGGCTAAAGTGCCGTAAACATTGCATTATCAATGTCATTGTCACTGTCACTTGTTATTTTATTTGATTGTTGAGGTTAGTTTGGTGCCAGAACAAAAGTCACTACAATGACTGAAGTCACTAAAATGGCTGAATTCACGTCATTAAAAGATTTAGTGTCATAATATATATATTGCAGAATATGAAAATCAACATTTCAGACAGTTGTGGAAGCGTGATACACGTAACATAGAATCAATGAAAAAAGTATGTCTATATAAATTGATCAATTACAGAAACAACACACAGTAATGCAGAATTACAATACTATAGTGTAACATTTGCGTGTTCAAGAGGTGGTCGAAAATTTGAGACAAAAGGTCACACTGCGTAAACATTTAGTTTTTGAGAAAAAATCAAAGAGCATAAAAAATTCAAAATTCAAAAGTCATTTATTCAAATTAGGCTGAGAATCAGCACTTTTCGAACGTCAAAGTTACATAAGACAGTCCCACAAAACGCCCACCCTTCACCACTTCCTAGTGCTTTCGCTGGGAAGAAGAAGTGGCGCAACAAACTCCCCAGCAGCACAGCTGTCTGTTCAGTTAGAAAAACTTGATTCTATACAATAAGTACTTATGCAAAATAATTTACGCAACACAAAACATTAAATTATAAATTAATAGCCATATGACAGCTAGCACACGCCAATATACCAACCAAAAACATCGAGATCTACATCGAGATCGCATACATACACACGCATACATACACACGCATACATACACACGCATACATTCATACATACATACTTATTAACATTAATCTGTCAAGTACAATATACAACATAAAATCTTACTTACCTTAATTTTGTTTTCTTAAATTTTCTATCAAAATTAAATTTAGGGAAAAGGGAAAAAACACCCTTAGTTTGGCCTAATCAAATAGTTTCTTAAGTGTTGTAAATGTCTTTTTTGTAATGTTCAGCTTTTATATTATAATTCCGCCATGGAAGAGCCCTGATTTCTGAGATACAGGATTAACCTAGTTCGGAAGTCAGGAGTTCATTTAGTTTAGCTGCCTAATTCTTTGTTATATAAATGTTTTTACTAGTTCTTGGTAACATTTCTGTATTAGGCTATATTATTTGGTCCAAATAAACGTTATTACTTATTACTTATTACTTAGATCTATACTCAAGCAGAAATAAAAATAACTAAACGTAAACAATATCAAAAAAAGGAAATAAAGCCTCCAGGCATAAAGGGCGTGCCCGCTTACATATAGCTGTAACTAGAAGTTATAATTGATAAACTAGGACCATCGAGGTAAAATAAAAATAAACAGTTAATTACTAATAACAATAACAAAACCATGATCAGCAAGACGACCAGTCACCACAAGCAGCACCCGTTCACGAGCTTAACGCAAAGATCAGCCATTACCCCCCTCGCCATATTTGAGGGAAGGAGGCAACCCGACCCCCGACGCTACCGCAAGCAGTGACATTTAAGGGAGCATGACGAACTTGCTGCCGGTTTTTCAGGAAAAAAAAACTATATGATCAATTTGTCGAGGTCGCTAGCTAACCACATTCATCATTCTAATGAGTAGATTATGTCAACAAACGAAATAATAAAATTAAAATAAATTGACATAAAGTCAAATAAAATGAACAATTTACCTAAGCTGTCAGTAGGTAGGCTAATTCTGGAGAAAGAACATAAACATTGTCTTGAGCCAATCACAGCGACCAACTATTCTTATCATTTAAGTAGTCGTTGATAGATTAGTATGCCTTTGAACAAAGGTTGGATTTTACTTTAGTTTTAAACGCATTAAAAGGCAAATCTAGCAAAAAAAGAGGATAGCTTGTTGTATAAGGTTATACCAAGCCCAACAAATGAGTTATGAACCCGGTGAAAGGGAGCTCGTAGTTTGTCCTTGTTTCTTGTGTTAACATTGTGAATATCACTGTTTCTAGTGTACAAGTGTATATTTTGCCTAATATGTATATAGAATGTTGGCGAAAATGAATTGTGAGGCAACAGTGAGGATACCAATATCTTTAAAAAAATCTCTCAAAGAAATTCTGGCACCCAGCTGGTAAATTGCTTAAAAAATATGAAAATGACTGAAAGGTAGGTTAGGTTAGAACTGTGACCACACAATGCACGAGCCGAGCGAGCGAGTGGGTCCGTTTATAGGCAAAATAAGAATCTAATGTTTTGGGAATGTGGTGTTTCCCATTCTCTTGTGTCTATACGGAGCCTCGTGCGTTGTGTGGTCACAGTTCTAACTTAACCTGACCTACCTTTCAGCCATTTTCATTTGGTAATTCAATTTTAGCCAAGGCGTTACAGCTATACTTAAGTTTAGCCGGCTAAAGATGAAATCATGTATCGAAAATACACATTATGTCGAACATTACTCTCTCCTCAAATATAAACGTCTAAACGTAAAGTATATTCTGTCCAAAAAAAAATGCTACTATAAAAAAGGGACGGGTTATAAAATGCAGTGGTACCCCGTCGTACCGTACTATGTTACCCCTTGCGTATTTTTAAAATAATGTAGGTACTAGTATGTCGCAAATTGACGGCACTCTATCACGGCTGTGTATTAAGTGCAGTTAGCGGCACTTAATACACTGCCAAGATAGAGTGCCGTTAGCGGCACTTAATACACTGCCGACAATCAATTATAACTTCTAGTTTCAGCTATATGTAAGCGGGCACGCCCTTTATGCCTGGAGGTTTTGTTTTTTTAGATATTGTTTATGTTTAATTATTTTTATTTCGGCCTGAGTATAGTTCTCGCGGTTTTTGGATGGTATATTGGCGTGTGCTAGCTGTCAAGGCTATTAATTTATAATTTAAATTATGTTTTGTTTTGCGTAATGTAGGTTATCTTGCATGTATATAGAAACATTTTTTTTTTACTGAACAGACAGCTATGCTGCTGGAGAGTTTGTTGCGTCACTTCTTCTTTCCAGCTAAAGCACTAGGAAGTGGTGAAGGGTGGGCGTTTTGGTGAACTGTCTTATGTAATTTTGACGATCGAAAAGTGCTGATTCTCAGCCAAGTTTGAATAAATGACTTTTGAATTTTGTTTTAGTTTTGGTACTTTTTATGAAAACATGTATATATTAGGTATATACCAACTTAATATAAATCAGTATTCAGTTCTGGGAATGCTAAAATTAGGTGCAACAATGATTGGAAGCATAATTTACAGCTCCTTGAATGCCGTAGGTCGTATAGTAGGTAAACTTGAGCATCGTGTGTCAGACCAACCAACTATTTGGACCTCTTCTTGGAGTATTTTAAAGAACGACAAGAACAAACTTACATAATTTCCTACAAGATAAAGATTTTATAAATTCTTGTCGTTGGATATAATAATATGTCTAGTAGAATGACATATATCTGTATTCTCCAGCATATTATGTTTTTTTCTTCTATGAGTTATTGAATAGCCCTGGCACTGTCTTTAACGCTTTAAAGCAGGAAGCTGAAAGTGGAAAATCACATGAAAACATGACCATCATCTCCTGACAACAGGAAGTGGTGTGCTTTTGACAAATGTTGTTTTTAAATTATATATAAACACAAACATTTTTTTAAAGTAATTTTATAATATTTCAAACTGGCCATATTGCATAACCCTGAAGCTTCGTTGTCAGGAGCTTTATTTTTAATCCTGACAACAAAGCTCCAGAGATAAGTGAATTCAAATGCGATAAGAGAATGTAAGGAATGTGCTATTAATAACAGTGTTCGTGAATACAAACGGGTTGGCCAGATATCCAAGAGTCCTGAAATAGGTATTAGCTGGCTTCTACGAATTCGTTTCTTTTACCGTTGATGAGAAACTGCATTTAGCTAGGTAATCGATAAAACTGGAATAGGTACTCTAATGTCATAGTTAGTCTAATTTATCCCACGTATAATTAGAAATGATTTGTAATAACTATCAAGCTAAATGCAAAATAACAAGTTAAATTTTCTTAATAACGAGATGAAAGTTTCTTAATACATAAAATACATCCTGTCTTAGGTTTACGTATTAAATAAAACTCTGTTTGACAAATTATTACTAAAAACAAATATTCCTGTGTTCACCTAAACAACAAGTGAACATATAAATATTTAAATACTTAATAAGCCCCCGACACAAAAATTGCCTCATTTCTCTTCCTACTCCATCACCAGACCTTGTTCATCTATCTATCACCTATTCATTGAGACCATTCCAATGAGAACAAGCACGATACCTGTAAGTTGGTAAGGGAGTTGGGTAACCTGCAAATTGCAGGCGGATGCAGCAGCATCAGTTCAAGGTTAATATGTCCCTTTTATCCTCAGATGTACCCGAGTCTGTTCGTCCTGGGCATGGTCGGGTACACCAGGCTGGCAGAAAGAAGAGACGTCGCGCTGGTCAAGTACGTGGCTCACGTACTGCTAGGGTTGCTACACCACCCGGAGGTGCTGGCAGCGCTGCGCCTGCTCGCGCCGGACGGGTGCGTAAGTGCGCCGCGCCACCCCGCTCTGTTAGACGTGCCAGCGGCTAGGACTAACCTACTTAAGTTCACCCCTACGTTACGAGCCGCACGTATTATTAATGTCGGTAACGGTATCGGAGGATATATTTGGGCCAAACCTGCCGAAATTCATGCAAATGGCACAAATAATAATTGAAAGAGGTATGATATTATAAAAGTTGTCATGTTTATAATAATTGTCATATTACTTAGTATGTATTCTTTGGCATTTTGCTTGGATGAATCTGTTATGGTGTTATAATTGTGATATAAAAATAAAAAATAAATATTCTTCTAATATAATTGAAGTAACAGAATACCAAATTTCAAATCGTTCAGACCTGTGGAAGACGCTCACATCCATTCATCAACTAGAAAAGAGCTGATAATCTTCAAATGGCCGAACCGAATTTGATAAAACACATTATTTAAGAACCATCGCTAGAAAACCTGATTTCAAATTTAAAAAAAAACCGCATTCATATCGGTTCACCCGTTTAAAAGCTACGGTGCCACAGACAGACACACACACAAAGCGGGAAAACTCATAACACCCTTCTTTTTGCGTTGGAAACACATGCGAACGAAGCAAGCTAATATAAAGCTTGTAAATATATGCTCCAACTAAGCTAAATAATGACACTATTGCAAAGCAAGACAATTCTGAATCTTGCACAATGATCATCTACTTTAACGCCGGTAGCACACTTTTGCCGCGAAACCATAGCAGTGAAACCGCAGTAGTTCAATTTAATAGACCTGCGTCATGGTCCCCTACTCCAATCGGATGCGAGTAGCGGAAAATGATTCGAGTATATTGAATTTAACTACTGCAGTTTCGCAGCTATAGTTTCGCAGCGGAGGTGTGCTACCGGGGTGAATTATGACTCCTCTAATTATTTTCATCCACTTTGTACCTTTTAAATACTCAGGTAGAGGTAGAGGTACCTGCACAATGTTTTCAGAGGAAGGTTTTTAATTATGGATAACGTTAGCGTTAATATTAATAAGGAAGCTGGTCAAGTGTGATTTAAAATTGCGAACGGAGTCCTGAATAATAAATGTATTATAATTTAAACCTATTAATAACATTTGTTTTGAAAGACATTCGAGAGCCACTCGGTAAACAACCAGCTCTCGAATTTCGTATTTTCTGAAGTATCTATATTATGCAAAGCGGTTCGGAGAGTTCCTTCAGTGTGGATCTCATTACGAACGTTTCATCTCCATAAAGATCCGCAGCGATTCGCGACTAAGTCCAGTTGTTCGAAATGGAAAGGGATTCTTATGGACTTAAAGACTGAGACCGTTCGGCGAACACGACTTGTAATCGGTTACGACTAATCTACTAAACAATTTATGTCCACTAAATAGATTTCATACATAGGTACACATACCGTTTATGTATGAGATAAGTTATTTGTTATTGTGTGAGTCTAGTATGTATGAGATTTAATACCAGTGTCCGGTACTTAATCGATCGGTGCACCCAAATACAGGTGTTTTTCATGATTGTTATTACGTAAGCAGCTGAAAAACATTTTAATTTCCGTTTTAACAAATTGAAAAGCAAATAATTCTTTCGAGTTCCACATCTCCGATATTGGTATTGTTAATCCAGGATCTATAAAGACAATGAAATGGTACCTATCTATTAAGATCAGCAATTGTTTGACTCATCTAATAACGAGAGCTGTATACCTATCTATATATTTAAATCAGTTTAGGAAAGAAATTACCAGTTAGTATAAAAAATAACAAAACTAAACGACCCATACAAATAATGAAAATATGACAAATTCCAAAGCATACACTAATACAATAATGTTTGCAGAGTTGAGTTGACTCTTCAGTCTTCACCAAGTGTTCCGTTATTCCAATTTCGGGGCGGTATACTTATACGTATAAAAATAAATATGGCAGCTGTTCCGGCCGAAGAGCGGATTTCCGCTACCTAAGTATTATAGACGTTTGTATTTGTCGGGGACTGACTTTTCGGGCCAAATGTTGGGATTTCTCTACCAAAACTAATCTCGTGTGTTCATATGTTTTTGTTAGAAATCTACATAGTATAAATATGTTAACAGCAAAGTTATTGAATGGACGTTTTTAATCATACGCAATAAATTGTTAGATACTCGTGGCAGTCGGGACAGTGAACGGAATCTTAAGTAGCTATTTGTGAAATTGAATGAAAAGATACTCGCACTTACATATTTTACTGTGGCAGACTTACGCAAGAAAAACATAGTCAAGATTTTTCTGATTGGGAAATGAATTGACCTCACGCACACGCCGAAGTAAAGAAAGACTTTAAGCCATCGAATTACTACGAAGCTACGCAAAATGGCGTTAGGTGGCGTGATGGCAAGCAATCAGTGTTAAAACTGTAATTATCGAAAGTCGCTTTATGGCTATAATTATGGTAACATGCAGGCTTTGGTTTACGAACATTTCTAGGTTGAGGGAAAACGATAGCGTCTAATTTAAGTCTTAACTTAATATTTGCCTGGTTTTAGAAAATGATCTCAGGTTATTTCTGGTCCCTAAATCCCAATAATTTATTTCTGTATGAATGAAAACTCGACGACCATATAATTATATAATATTTGTTGTCTAGTGCTTTCAAGTTTCGTCCAGGGTTCGATGAAAAAAGAAATGTATTTTTCCTATTTATGTTTATATACTCTTACTGTTCCTATTCTATTTTTTTTTATTCTGAAGAACAAACAATAATACATTAAACAGGGTGAAATTAAACACATGAGCATCCTCATAAGGGGTCATTGTACTCATCATTATGAACAAATTTCATTATGGGACCAACACAGAAATCGCGAAAAAAAAACAGCATTTATGCTCGCGTAGGTCTTTTAAATGTGGGGCACAGCAGTTTTTTTTCGAGATTTCAGTTTTGTTTCTATAGTGGAAGTTGTTCACAATGATGAGTAAAAAGACAAACAAAATATTGATAAAGTAAAAGTCAGATAGAATAGATAAGTGCATGAAATAAAATACACATAAATTATTGCTAAGTAACACTAGAGAGATTATGATATATGTATATGATTTAAAAAAAAAACAAAGGATAAAGTAAAATACGCCAATTTCATTGGTGGGGACCAATGAAATTGGCGTTTTTTTTCTCACAAATAGAGGACCTGGTCACTTCTATGATTTAAAATATTCATCAATTGCTTGATATTATATCGAATAATGACCATCATAGACAACTACCAATAGTAAAAAAAACCTTATTACTTATAGTTTTCTAAACATAAAAATACCTTAAAATTGACTCCTCTTTTTGTTAGCAGAAATGACCACTATTTGTTTTAAAACTTAGCCAAAACTTATTTTTGTCGCTTAATCTAATTGGCATACGTTATCTTAGTTTTTAAACAATAGTGCATAAAAGTTTTAAAACATTAGTGTTCATGGTTGTTAAATAAATTCTCCATACAAAATGCCAATTTCATAGGGGAACCAATGGGAAAATGAAATAGATCCAAGTTAGACTATCCAACTTAGTATTAAATAGTTGATATAAGTTTTTGTTGGTTTTCTACAAGTAAATCTGGCTAAGAATTCACTTTGTAGTGCATAGGGGTGTTTAAATTGGTTTTTATTTATAGTAGAGCTGATACAGCAACATTTGGGAATACTAAGTAGGAGTTTGGTTTTAATACAATACTCTACTAAGAGATTAAAACCTTGTTGGAGTAAGTGACAGTCTAGTATTTATCTAATGGGTCTAAAAATTTGAGATCGTCCGCGTAAAGTAGGAACTTAGAGTTAAGAAAACATGCATCGATATCGTTAATAAAAATTACAAATAACAGAGGTCCGAGAATTGAGCTCTGAGGCACCCCTGACGTTGTGGTTATGGTGGTGGAATGGAAACCACTGACCGCTACTTTTTATGTTCTATTTGATACATAAGAAATCAACGCAAGAAATCTCCGCGGATGTCGTTAAATACTAGCTTTTTCAAAAGCAATTCATGATCAACCTTGTCAAAGGATTTTCGAAAGTCATTGTATACAGTACCCAAGTGAACGCGAGAGTCCTTACAACTAAACAAATAGTCAGTGAAAGATATCATTTTAGTTGTTATAGACCTTTCTTTTACGAGTACAAAACTGTGCTGTTGCTGTAGTACTTTGTCATGGATAATCGGATACAACTGATTGTGTCGTCTTCACATATAATTATATAATTCATGTATACAATTAAGATATTCTGAAAACATTTTAAAAGAGTAATGGTGGAGTTCCTTGCCCATTCTTCTCCATATGAAAACTACCTTTTGGAAGGAGCGACTAGAATCATTTTTTTATTTTGTAAATTTTGCCTTTTTTGTGCCTAATTGAAATAAATTATTTGACTTTAACTTTGACTTGTGAACAAGCCTCTCGAAAAGCTTTAACTAGGCCGACAATTTAGAAATGGGATAGTGAGATTGGTACTTTTTATTATATCCTGAAAACTAAAGACTTGAATCCTGCTTAGTACCTACCAAACAGGTGTGATGTAATATACGCACTGACAATTCTCATATTTTTAATTGATATAATTTCGAAATTATCTCTTTATTATGTTCTGACAGATGCATTACATGTAAATTTAATATCACATCGAATATTGCTATCAAGAGTCCTGATATACAATTACTAATTAATATAATTGAACCAGGTAGGTAATTACTGTAGGAGCTAAAAGCGATAATAATTATAGTAAGAGTCGTTTCCGCGAAACGTGTTATGGAATCTCAGGCATAGAAGATGAAAAGTAAGTAGATAGCAGCCGTAAAAAAAAAGTCTAGTGACAGGGTATCTTTTGTAAAAAAAGTGAAAATAACAAAAAAACTTGCTACACAAAGCACTCCTGTAGGTATTTCCATATTGTTAGGGTTCCATACCTCAAAAGGAAAAACGGATCCCTTGTAGGATCACTCGTGTCTGTCCGTCCGTCTGTCACAGGCAATTTGCTCCGAATCTACTGAAGCGATTAAGTTGAACTTTGGTATTCATATGTATTTCTGTGATCCAAACACGAACGTGTAACGTAATGAATACTGAATATAGGGGACCGTTGGATGTTATATCTATAAAGCTGATTTTCTTTATTACACCTCCATTGAAAAATAGCGGAGGCAGATGCGCATGCATAGGTACGATTTCTAGTGGAAGTTCCACATTTGCGGAGGCGGAGGCGAAGTTCTGTTACAACCCAACAACTTTTACTGACGTAAATATCGGTTTTTTATCTTTAAAAAATTGGCTATCATGCCATTGGCTGACATGATCACACGATTAAGTACCTATATTAAAACCTAGTTTGTTTTTGGAACGTAGGTACCTACTCGACTTTGAAGTTCAAGGACAGAATGCAATAAAACTTGTTTATGAAGTAAGTATCAAACTTATTTAACAAGTTTTATGTGAATAGTACATTTACATATAAATTGGATATAGTAAAAAATACCACTTTGTTTTGGAAAGACGCTAGATACTTGACTTTGAAGTTCGACGAAAGAATGCAAAAAGTAGTTTATTCAGTATGTATTCAATTTATTTAATATGGTGTATGTGTTAAGTACATTAATATATGGGTCGCTACTAAACAATAAAATAAACAATTTAAAAGAAACGTAGGAAACTTCTAGGCTTCCATCAAGAACCTGTAGATAAAGAATGTATTTTAAATATCACTAATTCAGATTATTATCAACCTTAATACTCAAACATACAGTTGGATTATGTTTGCGATATAGGTGAAGTTAGTAAGCTTCACGAATAAAGTATTGTCATTAAGGTAGGTAGGTATACAAGTCGTTTTGAAATAATAACTAAAATATTTATTATAAACTTAAAAATAATTATCTAAGCACCTGGGTTGAAAAAAAAAGGTTGGTAATTGGGGATTATTCTATTATTTTTACGCACAAAAAAGGCCACCTTGACTTAATTTTCGATTCTTCGGCGTTTTTGAGGCGCTAATCTTCTTAGAGTATTCTTGATCGAAGCCTCTAGCTATCTATTTTTAGATAATCTTGGAAATAAAAAACTTAAATAGATTAACTAATTTTGATATAAACTTATTAATCATTAACACATGTTCGTTTATTACTGTAATATTAATTCATAATTACATGTAATCTACTTAATTATAAAATATCACAAAATATACTCAAAATTTCAACCGTTTAATTCCCTATAAAATACGAAAACCTCACGATACATGCAATTTTCATATATTTTGTGCTGTAATTAGGAAGTGAAACGAAAAATGGTCTTGAAATCGACCCTGTCTAGGATTCTTTTTCCATCCAAATTATTATTAGTTGTCCTTTGAACCGATAATTACCCTAAAACAAGAAAGTATCATTTCTGACGATGCGATTCTATGCCTTTGTTTTTTTTAAGTAAATTCATACCATAGTTCTAAAAGAACGTTCATTATTAGTAAGTAATAAGTAAAATCCATGAAACGAGCAATATTTGTATATATATGTATAAAATAGGGGTTAACGTATGAAATTGCCGTTTTATTGTAATACATGAAGTTTTTCTTTTACAAAATGTCCAACATTCGATTATCGACTTTCAGTTTTTTTTAATCAGCTTATACAAGTAAGATGGATACTTCGAAAATTCGAGTTATTTTTTAATACGAGTTCCGACGCGGAACTAACGCGGCAGAAACAGCTCGCAATATCAATGTTGCGTTTGGAGAGGGGACTGCTAATGAACACACCGTGCGATTTTGGTAAAAACGCTTTCGTGATGAAAACTATGATTTGAAGAACGAACCACGTGGAAGTCCGCCCACACAGGTGAATAACTATGAATTGAAAGAGATGGTGGAAGCATGGTTTAACGTTACCTTACCAACAATATTGACCCATTTGCGTAAAATCAATCAAATAAAAAAAAAAAATGAGAAATGGGTGCCTCATGATTTTACTGATCTGCAGAAAGAACTACCATTTTTTTCGTGATTTGGACAATTTTCTACGTGATAAAAAAGTTTTCTTCTCAGGAATGGCAGTACAAAATGCTTTCACACAGTTTGTCGAATCTAGATCACCAGAGTTCTAACGCAAAGGCATAAATGACCTTCCTATTAGATGGCAACAATGTATAGATAATAACGGTAATTATTTTGAGTAAATACATATATTAGATAAAAAAAAACAAATTTCAATTTTCCAGTACAAATCGGCAATTTCATACTTTAACCCCTAATATATTTTTAATCACGTTCTCGAAAACGGCGTCAACGTTTTCGATGAAAGTTGCAATATAGGGGTTTATTTTCACCCGAGCACAGCTCGATCGCCCAAAGTTTAGAACAAGATGGCTACATGTACATGGCAGCATGGAATTAGTAAGTACCTACTATAATGGCAGCATGGAATTAGTAAGTACCTACTATAATGACAGCATGGAATACGTAAGTACCTACCTACTGTCATGGCAGTATGGAAATAGTAAGTAGATACCTACTATCATGGCAGCATGGAATTAGTAAGTACCTACTATAATGACAGCATGGAATACGTAAGTACCTACCTATTATCATGGCAGTATGGAAATAGTAAGTAGATTCATACTATCATGGCAGCATGGAATTAGTAAGTACCTACTATAATGACAGCATGGAATACGTAAGTACCTACCTACTATCATGGCAGCATGGAATTAGTAAGTACCTACTATAATGACAGCATGGAATACGTAAGTACCTACCTACTATCATGACAGTATGGAAATAGTAAGTAAATACCTACTATCATGGCAGCATGGAATTAGTAAGTACTTACTATAATGACAGCATGGAATACGTAAGTACCTACCTACTATCATGGCAGTATGGAAATCGTAAGTAGATACCTACTATCATGGCAGCATGGAATTAGTAAGTACTTACTATAATGACAGCATGGAATACGTAAGTAGATACCTACTATCATGGCAGCATGGAATTAGTATGAACTATCCTGTACCTTTAAATGAGCATTCTCTATTTTCACCCGAGGAGAGCTCAGTCGCCCAGGTTATATTCATAACTGTAGAACATTAATTAGTAATTTTATCTAATAATATTATGTAATCCACACCTTCCAATATATAAAGAAAAGGATAATAAACTTCTATTATTCTAAATCCTTATAAAATACTTTCTTTTATTGTCCCCTTTCACCCTAAAATAAGATATATCTCACTACCTACTTTAGTTAACGCTTTGATAGGTGTTGCTTCCAAAACTGCCAATGGCAGAACCGTTTAACCGGTCAAGAGCGCTGGCTCACCACGCGCTACCAAATGAATGAAACCATTTTATCTATTTTATTTCATATACATACTGAATGTTTATTTTCAGATTTCCTTGTTGAATAAAATACATTTATTTAGTATTGACACATACTAAAAGTACGCGCCTTTTAGTATGTACGTACGGTCATGGTAATAATAAAACATTGGCAGCTCCTTAATTTCATAGCAGTAATGGCAATTTTTGTAGTTCAACCTCCTGACGAACTTCAGCAGTAACCTGATGACGTTCATCAGGAGGTCCGTTTTCGTGCAGAGTAGCTAGTGACCTCAGCTAATTTCGCGGTAAAAAATATTATGAAATAAAACATCCCGTTAATGTTTAACAGGAAAAAAATACATTTATGTACACCTATTAAAAACTAAAGTCACTGTTCGTGACTACCTGTGTGACCGCGTTGGTCTTCTAAAGTACGCAACGGATTTTGTTGCGGTTTTCACCATCATTTGGAGAATTTGTACCATCTTTACATACCGAGACTCCTCCGTGCCTCGGAAAGCACGTTAAGCCGTTGGTCCCGGCTGTCATTCGTGGATCTTTGATAGTCGTTACGGGTCGTCAAAAGCCCGAAAATCTGACAACCAGTCTTACCAAGGGGTATCGAATTACCCAGTTACTGGTTTGTGGAGGTCAGATAGGCAGTCACTCCATGTAAAATGGTATTCAGCTGCATCCGGTTAGACTGGAAGCCGACCCCAATATAGTTGGGAAAAGGCTAGGTAGATTGATTGATTGAAGAATTTGTACCGAAAGGTTCATATGTATAATATTTGAATATTAAACTTACATATTATGATAATGAAATCTCGAAGTTTTATCAAGAAGTACATATGTCGTGCGAATCAGGGGCAGGTCGCTAGTGTACATATATTTAACATTACAGGTGGTTTTTAAAAATAGTTTTCTTTGGTAATACAGTGACAGGCACCATAAGTCCGTGATACATACTTAGGTAATTACGTTGTCACGGAATTACGCAAGCTTATATTTTCTTTATCGCGGAATTCAACAAGTTTTGAAGACAATTCAATTTATCAGTTGAGAAATAAGTTTTAATATAGGAATAACATCATTATGTAGATTTATTGTGTTTTCTGTATTTTTTAATTATTCAGTTTATCGCCGTATTCTAAAGAAAAAACAAGAGATCTACCTAGTTAAAATGGAGCTTACTTAATTCCATGATAAAATATTTAAATACAGCGTAAAACTAAACGCAAAACCGCTCATTTTGTTTCAAAGAATTGTAATGGTTATCTTTTACCATTAATAATGAATAACACGAGGTAATGACCTACGTTACATTAACCTTGATTAACTCCGTGATCCAACTTTCATTAAAACTTGTGAAATCGTTAACTTTACGAGTGAACAAATTAAGGAACTATTGGAAAACTATTGGTTATTAGCTAATATCTTAAACTACACCACAAAGTTAAGGACTTAATCACTGTTGTTTTAGTTTTTCATAATCTATTAACTTTATCTATAAAAAATTGGATAAATAAGAAGCATCAAAACTGAACGACCGTACGGGAAACAAAATAAATAAATAAAACTAAATTACTAATTATGTCAAACTTCAGTGTGACATACTTAGTAATATTGTAGATTGTTTTCGTCTCGGTCGGTCAGTTGAACCAGATTTTTGCAAGGGAATAGGAGACTAACTGCATCGTCACAAGGATTGTTTTAAAACTGTTAAATCTTCTAAGTATATTCAGTATTGTTGTCGTGAAATTGGTGTATCACTTAATTGCTCATGGTAAACCTTCGTTTTTTATATATTGCATTGTGAATCTAAATGCGGTGCAATAAGAGCAATTTTTCGAGCAATTATTGTATTGAAAAGCGATATATTGGCAGAGCGGATCAAAAAGTTTGAATGCATATTCTTCAAAGAGAGCGTTTAATTAACGAGTATTTCAACGCAACGCAACATTTCAAGTAGGTAAAGCTTCGTGCAGACAGCGCGATGCGACACCGGTTATTGTTATACCGTGAAGTTTTCTTGGAAATTGTATTGTTCGAGTAGTGCCGCGCCGTCGCGTCGCGCTGTTCTGAACGAGGCTTTAAAGCGCGTTTCAAGCGTGTAATGTGTTATATTTTTCGTTTTTCTTCGTTGCTGGCAAGAAATGTGAATGTTTGAATATTGCTCATAGACACTCTCACGAGACTTACCCGCAAATAGGCGTGACGAGGCGACACGACACCGATAGAACAATATCCGAAAAGTTTTCATAGAAATTGTTCCACCAGTCGCGTCACGCTGCCGCGTCGCGCCTGTCTCCAGGAGCCTATATTAGGACCTTTTTTGCATTGATACAGTACCTACTTCAATCTCTATGAAAAGGTTATATCCAAATTTGGATGAAATAATAACATCAATGTTGGAACTGAACCTTTGAGTCCCGTGCGTTACTTGACCAGTCTCAAGTTGCTTCGCTTCATCATATTTTAAATTATAATTTTTTATATTATTTTACAATATGCAAATGTAAGCATTGCGCTGGAAGCCAGGGATTAGGCGAAGTACTCCATTTTTATCCGTGTTTAATTTAAAGCCCGGAACTACACTCTATTTGCACCTGGGACAGGTATGCCACCTGAATTACAGCTGAAAATAGAACGACCGTCCCGGTGTAGGCGGGAGGGAGCTCGATTCGAAGAATTCGAAGCCAAACCAGAGCCATTGCCTAACTTAAATGGTAATGGACAGGGCACATTGCTCCGAGAACAGATGGTCGATGGGGCTGAAAGGTTCTGGAGTGACGATTGCGTACCGGAGGACGAAGCGTTGGAAGGCCTCCAATAAGGTGGACTGATGACCTTGTGAAGGCCATAGGAATCCGTTGGATGCGGGAAGCACAGAACCGGTCGAAGTGACGGTGTTTGGGGGAGGCCTATGTCCAGCAGTGGACGTCCTTCGGCTGAAATGATGGTGATGATGTGGCACCGGCAGGCAGACGTCATCATATTGATTACATCACACCTGAGATGGTTTTTATATCCATGTCATAGAGGCCAGCCTATTTCCATATATCAGCCACCATTTCTATTTTTGGTTCTAACAGCAGAAAACTTTGCCTGACCTTTGAATCGAATCTAATAACTTTTGCTGGGTAGTGAGTAAGTGGTGGTGTGAAGCTATGCCATATTTAAAGTGGGTACCTATATAGGGTAATTCCAGGATAGGTGCCCCAATGGGATAGGTGCCGCGACTTTGAATACTCAATGTTAGAAATATCGTAGGCTAAAATCGTACTATACAATAGGAAGCACCCCCCCGCAGACCCTAGTGCCACAACAACCGTAGGGGAGACGCGCACGCGTTTCGTCCGTATGTGTAAAAATCTTCCGCGGCGAGACCTAAGCAAGCGTTGAAATTATAATCGCAAGTACTTACTATTCAATATCTTTTTACACAGTTATAAATTCTATTTTTTATTTTATTTATTTGATGATATTACAGTTTAAAGTACATGGAATAATGCTTTAAATTATAGATTTAGTTTTATCTTATTTTTAATTTAAAAAGGCATCTATCCTGTGCCAAAAGTATAGTTGCCCCATCTGCTGTAGCCATAGATGCCTTTAGGGGCATCTATCCCTAACTATTTCTATTAATGTTTTCATATCGCAGGTGGAAAAAATGCCTCGAAAATATAAAAGAAAACCGGGCGTGGCTTTTCAAGAAATTACCAAAAATGAGAAATGTGTAAATGAAATAGCCAGAACTTACAGAATACCCTCTCGGAAATTAAGAAGACGATTTGCAAAAAATAACAAGGAACAGGTTTTGACTAAATCCGCCGCTCTTACATCACAGATTGAACTTAAGTTATAACTTTACTATGTGTTAGGCTTAAGATGATTAAGAAATAATAATAAGAAGAAGAATTATGAAGACAAATTAGAAGAAGAATAATTAATAAGAATAATAAGAAAAACTAACATAGATATGTTAGTTCTGAAAAGTATATTGATTGCGTTATGTAGATGTAGGTATAAGATGATTATTATTTCACAATAATTAAAAAAAAAAATGTTTTGTTGGAGAATTCTAAATAGATTATATAATTATAAAACATGCCCCAAATTAATGTTAAAACATTGAATACAGACTGATTACATTGAAACTAGTCTGTTTTATTTCAATTAGCATCTAATATTGAAGCATTCATACAGCGAGTCTTCTATCCCTCACGGTAGGCATCTATCTGAGTTATCTGGGTTTGTTCTTTTGAGAGGGTCAAAAAGACATAATTTCCTCAAAATCTATGAAACTTATGTACAAACAAAAGGGGTACCATCATAGATTAAAGATCAAAGTTACCATATGCAAAAGACATATTGCCAATAGATTATTAATTAATAAGTTATGGCTTCCTATCAAAATGTGGGGCAGCTATCCTGGACTTACCCTAACGATGATGTATGTAAGTAGTTGACAAATGATATCGACCAGGGCTTGGAACGGGAACCGAAAGTACAGGTTTTGTATCGATACTGAGCGGTTCTTGCCATTTCGGTACCTGGGTACGGGTTCCAGACGGGTACCGCGGTACTCCTAACAAAAAAAAAAAAACCGTTAGCCGAATATCAGGTGTATCAGGTAGGTATCCAAATTCAGGTAGCCGGCGCATACCCCTAATCTCATATTTGTACAAGGAATGTCGTACCTACGGTTACGAAACATCCGACCACCAGACAACCAATAATTCGTCAACCTTGAAGTTATTTTTCTAATGCCTATTAAATATCCTTTTTACTTACTATATCTGTTTTTCACTCTCACTTGCGGAAATATTTGTTTGGTACCGGGTTTGGTACCAGTACAGTACCGATACTGATTAGAAATACCAATCGTACAGATACTACGTCTGGTACCGGTATCGATAATACTGGAACTACTCTTGTACCGGTATCACACCCAGGTCAATGGTATCGGTTCCCAAAAATACTGATATTTCAAGCCTATTGAGTCATATTGTGATAGGAAAGCAGAAAATTTTTCGACATCGCGTTCGAATATACAGTATCCCAATAAATAAATGCTACCGAAAAAAAAAAACAAAATTAAAATGTTCAGTTATTTCAAATAGCAATAAAAACTAAATATTAGTTTACTAAAACCAATTTGATACACGAAATAATCAAAATATAAGCTTTAAATAAACAACTAGGTAAATAAAAGATGGCATAATTTACTCCGTATTCTAATAACCTACGAGAAACAGATTAGTTACTGTTGTTCAGAAAACAGTCCCTCGGTATATCGGTAGGTACGCCAGACGGGACTCGAAATCATAATTTACCTGAGCTGAGCGAGGTTGGTAAAATAGGAAAAATAAATGTACAATATCTGTTTCCGCAGAGTACCAAATGATTGATGAGAATCGGCCATTGGCGACGGGGAGACAGCTTGCTGAGCAGCTGTGGCCCGCGACCCTCCCCGTTTTATTATGACTATCTACTGTTTCAAATATATGATGCACGTTAGAGAGCGGGTAGAGCGCCACCACGCGGATAAATAGCGATGTAAAGTGTGGCGCGAGGTGTCGGCAGCGGCGCGGTGTCGGCGTGGAGTCGGCGCGATGTCGACACGGCGTCGCGTGCTCGACTCCTCGCGTGTCACTAATCAACGTGATCGATGCGAACGCACAAATATTGCTCATTTCAATAAACATGAAATCGCCCATTACCTACATTTTAAGGTTTCGTTCTTTTTCTTGTTTTACCGGAATCTTAATTTGTTCTCGTCTTACAAGGTAAAAGAAAATAAGGGAGTCCTTTGATTTTAAATGTCGAGGTCGTTCTATTGTTGTTGTTTTGAGTAATACGTTACAATAATGAATGAGTGGCTAGGTAAGTAACGCAGTATCTTACCTACACCAAATTAGTTTTCACGGGTGTAAAGTTCATAGACGAGATTCTTTCGAATAACTTTTCTTTTCATGTAGGAGTGGAGTGGAAAAATAATCTACGAGTATACATATAAAATGCTTTGTCCTGACTGACTGACGGATCAACGCACAGCCTAAACCACTGATCGTAGAGACCTGAAACTTGGAATGTGTATTCTTTGTATGACGTAGGCATCCGAAAAGAAAAGTTGTCCGAAATTCTACCCCTAAGGGGGTGAAAAACGGGGCAAATTTTGTATGGGACAACGTTATTCCTTGGTCCAATCTACTTCAAATTTTGCGTAAACATTCTTTAACAGAATTGATGGAAGACGTGTTTCGTATTTTATTGAAACTCATCACCTAACGGGGTTAAAAAGGGGTTGGAACTTATTTTGGGGGTGATTTGCATCGAAGTTGATATCAATACTCCTTAGTGCTATTGATTTAAAATACATTTTATTTTGACACATGTTTGAAAACTCATTCATAAATTTCCGATTTTATTCAAAAAACGTTGAACTCACTACTTGGTGCAATGCACTCTTAAAATTAGAATGTCAAATGTATAAGAATATTTAAATCGGATTAGAATTCGAAATTTCAATTTTATCCTAACAAAAAGTACTAGGCTTGGATGAATTCACGATAGTATTTCAATCATTTTTAGGTAGGTAGGTAGGGTAGGTAGGTAGCTATGTATGGTAGGTAGGTAGGGTAGGTAGGTATGTATGGTAGGTAGGCTAGGGGTAGGTAGTTAGGTAGGTAGAGTAGGGTAGGTAGGTAGGTAGGTAGATGTGCCGTAGAGTACTTAGTGTTACACGTGCGAAGCCGGGCCGGGTTACAATATAACACAAAAAATATTACAATATAACACAAAATCACACCTGTAATTCCCGAAGGGTTAGGCAGAGGTGTAAGTATGGTAAAGTGTACACCCACATAAAATCTATACGTATTATAAAAGAAAGTCGGCTTTCGCGTTTGTCTGTATGTCCGCGTTATTCTTCTAAAATACGCGACGGATTTTGATGAGGTTTTCATCAAAATTTAGAGAATGTATTCCGGAAGGTTTTGTGTAAGTATAATACATTAATATTAAACTTAGATAATTAAGAAATCTCCATGTCTTGCGTGTATTTAAGTCTCATGTAATAGGGTAGGTGGGGGGTATAATATTATATCTATGACAAAAACTGACTATAACATGAAACTTAATGGCAGAGCAGTAGCGTTTCTCCGTATATTATGCCCGTCAAGGGATTGTTAAACTAGCTAAAATCACTTCTTTGACAGCGCTGTGCGCTGTACTGCAATGTTCTTAAATCTGGGAGGAAATTAATAAAACTTATTTATGTAGTACCTACGTAAAATATTGCTGTCAGAATCTTTGTGTTATTTACCGGTGAACTTTAAAGGAGCGTACCAAAACCCATGTAATAGGGGAGGTGGGGGGTATAATGTCTATGGCAAAATTTATGGCAAAAACTGACTATAACATGATACTTAATGGCAGATCAGCAGCTTATCTCCGTATAATAATGCAAATTTACGACAGCGATGCGATGGTCAAGGAAGGGACTGTGAATCTAGTTCCTGGTATTTTTTATAAAGCCAAGAATGTTGTTCCCAAAACACTGAAGTTAGGAAAACGTTTTGATATCACGTTTATAACGTTTTGGTATCTTTTAAATACTTAATCAAATTAAGCGCCTACTTAACATGTAAATGTAAATAAGTAATTAATGCAAAACCTTTATTGATTTACAGACCATCAACTGTTAATAATTTAGAAACAATTTTTAAATTTATATTTCATTTTCCCGAAATTGTGAGTGCGAAGTTAAGGAATCTTTCACAAGCAGCACGCGAAGTATTTAAATCATTTCATTGACTGTGCTGTGCTGCAATGTTCTTAAATGTGGGAAAAAATAATAAAACTTCTTTATATAGTAAAATATTGCTTTCGTAATCTTTGTTTTATTTAAAGGTGAACTTTAAAGGAGCGTACATACATAAAAAAAATACAAAAAAGAAAAAGTGAAAAATAGCTTTAATTTTGGAAGTCTTTTGCCACCGACTTCCGAAATTAAAGTTTTTTTTCACTTTTTTGTGTTTTTTTTGGGTCGGTTTAATTTTGTTTATTTTGCATTTTTTAGCTGTGGTTGACCAAGATGTTTTCCCTTTTACACCTCACCCGTTATAGCTCGTATCAATAAGCCAGGCCGTCACACTTATACCTATTAGTCCTTAACTTGAAAACGACTGAACCGACTTTGATGAAATTTGCACTGTTCCCTAAGTTGAAGTAAATGTAAGCCAGTAAAAAATGGACACGATCCGATTAATAGTTTCAGAGAAATGCGTTGACAAACATTGTACAAACATAACTATACCTACATGTACTTTATTTTATTTTGTATTCCTTTATTTTGTATGACTTGTTTGGAAGCCATTATAGACTATCATATGTAAACATATTGCAGATCCAATAATTTTACATACATACGGTTCGAATTGATAACCTCTTTTTTTAAGAGGTCGGTTAAAAATATCATTTGATATCGAAGAAGACGCATAGCGCGGAGCAGGAGGAAGAGAACGGCAGCATTATTTTTAAAATTATTTAAATCTTGGAATTTTTTTTGTTCAAAGATGAGAATAATGAGGAACTGTTTGTCATTCCTTTAGAGGTATGAGGAACAGGGTGTAAAGTTCACTCATCCACCATAGAAAAGGGAGTATCCTCCAACCAGACGGGTGTTGTGTCTGGCGGGCCGACTGCCCGACTGTTGATTTCGGATAGTCTTATCTATATCATTCGCGCGGTAAACTCTAATTGCGCGATGCAGGATTTGTGTGACGTCATGTCTTTGATGCGAAGTTCGTATGTGGCGGTGTAACCGCTACATCCTAAACCATAGATATCCCTAAACGAAATAAAATGCTGCTGCAATTACATCACAAACCTAAACTGTAAATTATATTTTGATTTCTTGTGCTGTTATCTGCCATTCATACTGAAGTCAACAAGGAAATAAAACCGGCCAAGTGCGAGTCGGATTCGCACATGAAGGGTTCCGTACCACCGTAAATTATTTAGCAAATAAATAAAAATACTAGTCGAAGAATATTATGTATTATTTTTCAACTTAATGAAAATCGCAAAGATAGATTTGTATTTCATAATGATACTATGAATTACAAAGTTATTTTTGGAGTTGCAGAAAATCACCCATATTTAAATAAATACCTTATGAATTAGTTTTTATTATTTTTTGATTATATATAGTATATGGTACATGAAACCCAGAAGAAGGGATGAATTTAATTTCTAATTTCTCCCAAAAGCGACCAAAATTAATTAATTTACGTTACATGCCCATGTTTGGGTCACAGAAATTGATGTGTATCAAATTTCAACTGAATCAGTCCATTAGATTTGGAGCAAAATGGCTGTGACAGACGGACAGATAGACAGACAGACACACGAGTGATCCTACAAGGGTCCCGTTTTTTCATTCGGACGTACGGAACCCTAAAAAGAAGACGAGCTGCGCCAGCCGGCCGCAAATAAATTGGGATTCGGGTATGAAGATGGTGATCGGATAGCTGTTTTGACAATTAAAGAAAAAAAGCGTCGCTAAAACAAATAAAAGGACAATACGAATTACAAAAACAAGTAGAGTGGACGATTCATTACAAAAATCACATCGGTATGTGGTCTAGTCACGCCACCGGTCGGCACTGAAATATTGCATGCTGGCTTCTATGCCGACTGCCGCACCGGGTTGCCCGGTTGGTGTGTCCATAGGATTTTTAACTTCGGGGTAATCTAAAAAAGATTTTGTCCACGTAAACGCTTTCATCAATTTATCAACAATATCTGTAGGAATACATATTAATACTTTGTTGTTTTAGGCTAAGCTAACCGTAGACCATAATTTAAACATCAATCTATCTATGTATCGATAACGACAGTTATAGCATGCTTATGTTAAGGTATACTTACTTCTTTAAGGACAGATATACACGTATGACACACACACACACAGATACAAAAAGCAGATATTCTTAATTATTTCTTAGGAACGAACAGTAAGGAGAAAGGCGCCCTAAAATAACTGAGTATTCGCGCTCAACATTTATTACAGTAAGTAGCAGGAATGTCATAATTTATCGACACTACTGTGACGCCCGTCGTTCTCTGATAGACGAGTCGAGCGAGCCGAGCGAGCGTAGCGAGCCAAGCCGCCCATGCCAAGCCCAGCGGGGCTAAGCCGATCCTTTGCACATTACCGCAACAAAGCAACGGGCCTTCTACAAATACAATTTAAATAAGTCGTGTCAGAAACCTCTGCGGTGGTAAATGGGAGTTATATTTCTTTTTGTGTGTCAAAAGTAGTCTTGATTCATATAATTTCTCTTCCGCGCTTTTTATTAGGAGTCATTACTCGTCTCGAAATCACCCTATTCTAATGAGGGGCTTAATGTGCGGTTATTATGCTTATCAGTCATCTTGAACAATAAACTAACCGTCGAAGATCCAAGGCGCGGCCTGGGAGTGCTATACAGTATCTATGTATCCCCTGGAAATTACTCTGTCTTGTGTTACGAGTATAGTGTATTTATTTTCATCTTTTATGAATTGTACTTCAATTAATATGGGCGAAATCGATAGCACATTGCGAACATAGGGTCTTGAATACGATCCCCAGTTCAGATAGTGTAAATAAAATTGGGTTTTCTCCTCAAGATTTTTCCGTAATTAACTGCCACCAGTCTGGGAGCATGTAGATTTTAGATTCGTACTATACCTTCGACTAATACTGGCGTGATGTTTTGCTGAGTAGTTTTGCGATAGCATACTTGTAGTGAGTCGTTGAGACTAATTGCTCATACAATAATAGTCGTATATGGCCTTTAGGTAATTAAAGACCAATAAACAGCTTGCCGGGTCAACATTGATAGTTCTTAGATGGACACACCTACTGGCAGAAAGCATAAACACCACAGGACGAAGATAGGGTAACAATACTACTACCCCTGAAAGCTACAACTCAATAATATGTACGGCTATCTCAATTACGAAGTTATTCGCAGTTAAATTTCTCATAGTGTCAAATTTCTCATAGTGTCAAATTTCTCATAGTGTCACATTTCTCATAGTGTCAAATTTCTCATAGTGTCAAATTTCTCATAGTGTCAAATTTCTCATAGTGTCACATTTCTCATAGTGTCAAATTTCTCAGTGTCAAATCAGCTTAAGCCCACATCAGATTCGAAGACGCACATAGGAAACGGCCTGACATTCATGAATATTACATACCGCTCTAAGAAGTTATAGGTACACTCGCACAAAATGGTGAATGTGCCTCGAAATACTCATTCAGAAAACATTTTATTAGTTTCAAGATTACTTAGGTACGCAACCCTCCGGCGGAGATTTTGCGGTGAATAAAAAATAACACTTTTCGGAACTCGGAAGGTTTCGGGAAGCGCTTTTTTGGGAACGGTTTTACTGAATCAAGGGTGATAAACTGCAATGAATCTAAAATAACACATAAAACATTTACAGGTAGTAACATTCTTAAAAACAAGCTTCCTATTTCTACAAATTCGCGGTGTCCATATCCGCTACCGTGGTGTTAAACGCAAATGTGGTGGTATTCAAATACAAACCAATCAATCTGCCTAGCCTTTACCCAACTATATTGGGGTCGGCTTCCAGTCTAACCGGATGCAGCTGAATACCAGTACTTTACATAGAGCGACTATCTGACCTCCACAACCCAGTAACTGGGTAATACGATACCCCTTGGTAAGACTGGTTCTCAGGCTTTCGGGCTTCTAACGACCCGTAACGACTGTCAAAGATCCACGAATGACAACGGGGACCAACGGCGTAACGTGCTTTCCGAGGCACGGAGGAGTCTCGGTACGTAAAGATAAGACCCATCCACAGAACAACCCCGGAAAGCGTAGCTTAACCTGATGGAATTCAAATACAAACCACGGATCAAAAAATCTCAATACAACGATTCTTAATTTTACCTAGAGACGCTAGGAATGTGAAGCCAGTCGGGGCACACTATTGTATGATCCTTTTATACGTAACATTCTCTAGTGAGTCTTCAGTGTAATCCGATCGCTATTAATTAATGTTACTGTGATGAGAGAACACAGTCAAGTCTCAAAAAAAAAAAAGGTAAATCTTTAGGAGCCGGAGTTGTAGAGCAGTCCGTACGGTTGCAGAAATATTAGGAGTAAACTGTGCCCGATTGCATATGCTAGTGGGTCACGGAGTGTTTCCATTAATCGCGCCACCAGGCAGCCGTATGCGTGCCCCGAGATCTATCGATACTTGTTCAGAGTTATAGTCAATTACACAGTATTGTTGCTCATTTGTTAGTCAACTTTTACAGATATATTTATTTGATTAGCTGATATAAGTAATTCTTCGTCTGTAGTTAAGAATTTCAAATAGTTCATGGATTTTTCGTGTCTGGAAGCTTACAAGTAATGTGAGAAGTTTTATTTTGGTTTCTTGTTTTAACCTTGTGTTCAAGGGTCGTGTCAGAAATCGTTACTTTTCTCTACAAAAAAAAAAAAGATCTCTAGAGACATACTTATTGAGTTTAAAAGTTGTGTCCATCATTCTTTTATTAAAATTTGCTAGGCTTTCTTTATTTACTTTATGCTGGTAGAGTTACAAAACATTTTCGATCATAAAATGACAGCACAGTACGGCCATACCTACTATAGCAACCCACACAATATCCGCAGCAAGTTTGATAAACCAACTCGTGTTCAATTAGATTATTTCAAATCTGACTTCGATCTTCAGAATTACACCGAAGTTTTTTAAAGCGACGAAGTTAAAGCATTAACGGTTTTTTTTTTTCTGATTGTTTTTAAATACGAATCGCTAGTTTTTGGAGTGACTGCGTCATATAATGAGTATGTGACTTCAGAAATTGAGCTATTTAAGTATAAAATAATGTTTTAAACAAAAGTATTGGGTGCTCAATGTCAAGGTTTTCTGCCCCTGACTCCCGGTTGTATTGTCGCTGTACTACAAATACAGAATCACTCTCCCACTCGTCGATCTGACGACCGATCCACTACAGCTCACTTCCACTTTTATAGCAATCTAGTAGCACTTTAAAAGCTTCACATGTCGATCGTACGTATTTTCCCTGGATGAAAAGTACCTAATCTTAATCGAGCTTACACGCTTCGCTACTTCCTCATCCTTTCTCGAATTCTATAATATGTAAGTGCAGTAGGTACTTACTTTTCCAATCAATGAACTCTTCCAAGTTGTTGGGTGTTTCTGCCCAGTGTAGGAACTCGAAAGCTTCTTCGGGGATGTTGGCGATGCAGAACCCTCGCAGGTCCGGTACGCCGGTGGTAGTGTACTCTGCTAGTAGATCTGACAGCTCCAGATTACCCTAGAACACAAAACAGGTTAAGAAAATGACAAACAATAATATGTATGTCGTTATAGCTTAAGGAAATGCCTAAGGTATGTATGTGTTATGTCGAAGCTGTTTTTATTAAATTCAATTTAGAATGGGCGATTCGATTGTAAATACAAACGAATACATATTTGTAGCCTCATTACTTTTCGTAGTTGAACAGTATCGGGGTCACGCGCTGAGCAGTGAGCTATTGGTGGAGTGTTGGAGTGGCTCGCTAATGCTAACGTCAAACTACGGAAAACATCAGTCATTTTTCATGGCATGCATAAAAGTAATGCAATACCCATGTAATTCTATTAGGCATCTATAACAGAAACAATAAAAAGAGAGCTAGGAAGTTAGATTAAGGAGCGTGATACTAAAGCGATTATATCATTAGCTCCAGCTGCCTTCCTTGCTTGTCATTTCTGTACGTGTGAAATAATGTCATCAGCTTCACAACTGTAGATTCCAGATCAATCGGATTGTTATTTATTGACGAAGTTAATCAGGTTTCATGGCAACTTTACAAAATTGGCATCTCAGATTCCCATTTCCTCAGCTAAGATGATTGCAAAACTTATGCAACATACATTGGGGAACATTGGGGTGTGAAGATCTCAATAATCGCACGCGTACATTTCGGTAAAGTTAAGATAAGGTGAAAGATTTTTTAAAGTTTTGGGGAAATGTTTGCTGTGTACCTATAAAAAATAGAGCATTTATAGTAAAATATAGCTTTCGTCCGCGGCATCGCCCGCGTGGGTGTTGGAAATTATCGAACGTACTGCCTGGATATTAAGTATCCTATAAGTAAATCCAGGTTATAAACTATCTGTGCATAATGCAAATCCGTTCAGCCATTTTTACGTGATTGAGTAGCAAACATCTAAACACACAAACATACAAACCTACACATTTATAATATTAGTAGGTTCGTGAAATGTAAATTAACAGACTATTGCTAATTAACTATACAGTTATATACGATAAATAATATATATACATTAAACAACAACTCTAGAATCTATCTACACACATAACTTTGTTATATAAACACATCTACAACATGCAATAATCAAAATAAGTAGTATCTGTTCCGAAATTATGCATGGTTTTGGGTACACCGAAAAATGCGGTTAAAAACTGTTCAGGACGGTGCCTTTTCAAGGGCTGAGATAAAACGGGGGCTATTCTACAAAATAACTTAAAAATCCTTTCCGCTTGACACTTGGCTTTGTACGACCACTCATCGGCTGCCTTCAAGGGCGCGGCGGGCGATCCTTCCAACTTATTTAATATCGAGAACCTCCGCCAAGTAAGCTCGGCTACCGTCGAGCTGTTAAAGCCAGAGTTTCATTTGTATGACTACATCCGTGAACCACTTTCGTTATTAAATCACTACGACTAGGTACAGTTAAACGACAGGTTTTGCTCTATTAGACTGTTAGCCATAAATCGATATCGCTTTGTCGCGGTAATCGTACAACTATGTGTAAGCACGCAGAACGCTAAGGTCCCCTTTCTTTAGGTATTTTATAATACTTATCAAGGCATAGAAGCTTGAAAGTATTGTGGGGCATGAGTAATTTCGTGGACACCTGATAACAGATTGAGACAGGATATTTATACGGACTGATGTTGGTACTGTATCTCGGTAGTGAGAAGCATTAAATATCCGCTTATTCAGATAGTGCAATGCATGACGACGCGCCCCACTCCGCGATTACGGTACTTTAGTACGGAGCGGAGCGGAATGGGGCGCGTCGTCGTGGATTGCACTATCTATAGCATTGATGTCCGGCCGGAAATCGGTTACCGACGAGATACTTGCAAAATAATGCGAATGGCCGGCGCGGTGTGCGTTGCGGACGCGATGCTCATGTTGTGTCGAATTGGAATGATGAATGAAGATAGAGGACGTGGAACTGCCCAAAGGCTTCGACGGGCATTGTAAGATGTGACAAATGAACTGTGGTGAGACCGCGTTTGTTTACAGTCTGTGTGTATGTCCAGCCGTCCATTTCTCAGGGATATAGTATCGATTTTTGACACGCTGGAATAAGTGTATGTAGACCAAATAAACGGGTTCATCATTGAAGAAGATTGTATAAAATTAATATTTTAAATTGGTCAGTTCTACTGGAACTGACCAATTTCAGCCACTAGCCTTAGCCTGTAGAAAAATTGATTGATTCATATCAGAGATTGATTGCTTTATTCGGGACCTTTGTGGACTTCATAAAACAACGCTACGCTTTTGTGGGATAAATTGATTGACAAAAGATAAGTTTAAAAAAAATTGGAACATAATAAAAACTACTTATATTTTATCACAAAACAACAAAAAAGGATGAATTCATACTAGCAACAGTATTTCAAAGCTCATTTGACGGAAAATTCAGTCGCACATTATAAATCACGTGGAAAGTGTCTCTTGGCCACTTAAACAATTCGTAGCGGGTGACGTAGCATCAGCTACGCATCTACGGCGTAGCTGACGATAATTTAATGCCTCATGTTTGTTTCCTCGTTTCATTTTCAGGTTGTTATGTTTATGGATTAACTTGCAGCTCTGAACTGAATCGAAAAGTTTGAAGTAATAATCAATTCAAATTTACATAGAAGTTTTAGAGTAAGATCTTGTTAATGTTTTATGTTATTAACTTATTGTGAACGATTTTTGAGACTATCAAAGAAAAGGGGAAGCCAATTTTCTAGGGCAAATATTTGTATTTAAAAGGCGAAAGAAGCTGACTACATTTAACAGATTCTGTTCAAAGAAGTGTCCTGAAGTTGTATGCAAAAAGATTCTATATATAAAATACCAAACATGTACTTAACCTAAAAATATATTGAAAGTACTTTATCGATGCTAGCCTCTATATTTAGCAAAGCACCGTGAATCAAAAAGTTAGGATAGAAAAAAATAGAGAAATCATTACAGAACAGAGAAAAAAAATATTTACGGTCCCTTTAAGTACTTAAATATAAAAAAAAATAAAAATTAGAAGATTATTTATATTTTTATAGTACATGTCTTGTAATTTATATGTGAACACAGTTGTACAATTTATAAAAACAAGTACCTGAGTAGGTAAAATATGAACTATGCATAAAACTACAATTTTTTACAACTGGCAAAACCTGATTTTCAGCAAATGAATTATTCTTATTCTTAATCAAAGGGAAAATATAAATGTAATCAATAATGTACTAATAAGATATTCTAATTCGTAAGTCAAATGTCTTTTGTTTCTGTAAATTTTGCTTTATGGTGAAAACCACACGGACAGACATGAAAAGCGATTTTATAATGTGTGTATATTGGTACAGATGGATAGCTAAATATCCTTTAAAGCATTAAACATAGCTTGTTTTTTTATACTTAATTGAATGCCGAATAGTTATTGTTACTTATTATAGCCTGAACAAATAGTTGTCTATACATAGTGCCATGTACGAAGACGCGCCCCACTCTTAGGTAATACGGTAATAGGTAATACGAGCTGGTTTCTGCAACTCCACGTAAAAGCGCGTATTTTGCGTGCGGTTGCGCCTCACTCCTCTTCCTAAACGCGATTCCAGTACAGTAAGCGATTAGGAACAAAAGTGGGGCACGTCTTCGGGCACTATCTATACCGGATCCCCAATCCAAAACATTCCAAAAGTTTTCCAAGACGTTTTCATATGATTGATGAAGTCCGTCTATTTAGTATTCCGTGAACATTTTGTGACTATAATGAACCCACGGCACGAAGATTGACCTTCTAACGATGGCCTTTATGGGTGGCATTTGGCTTATAAACGCACTCAAACAAGCCTAGCTTGAATGGCGAAGATTGCAGTGAACAAAAGTCAGGTACACGCCTTAAGTTTACACCTTTATTTTTAACAAGTATTTATTTTGTCCAGCTACTAGATATTAAAAATAAATAGAGAGATTTTCATGGGAATAAAACACACACACACAGCACTTACTCGTATTTGGTTGGTGTTCGTAACTCTCTACCTACTAATCCAAACTTTACTTCTTGTTTTCTTCAGTTCCAAATACCCGTCATCAATAATTACAATGAATTAGAAAGCTTATACTGATGGCCCATCTTGACATGTATAGCTGGATGATTGCTGCGGAGGATACGGTAAGTAACTATTTATTGTTTTACGGACAGAAACGGGTGTCGGTGAACACTTAATTTTACTGGATATCTAAATACGGGTATCAGGTTTTCAGTATTTCATGTACCTATTCAAGAATTTATGATGTTATAGTATCGGATAAGTCTTTCCTATTTTTTACATCATGATGTTCAGTTATTACGTAAATGAAAAGTTGAAGTTTTAACCGGGTTTCGTTGCTGACGATCCGTCAGTGGGGCGAAAAGGTTTAATTGCGCGAGACCGTGATATTCAGTTCGCTTGTTGACGAGCGGCTAGCCTAGCCTGTGCACACGAGGCGTTGTGGCGGCGCATCGCAAAGATTACTCCGCATTGGCGGGCTGCGGCGCCGCGCCGCTTAAGTTTCACCGCTCTGGCGGTCACACAAACAACTGAGCGGTACCCCTCCCGCGTTGCAACGCGTGGGGTGTCCCCGCCTCTTCTCCCGCGCTGCAAATCCCGTGTACGTGCGGTGCGACGCCGGAACGCACAGTGTACCATACCAAGGATATTTTTATTTAAAAAGTCGCCACGCCACCGCCGCAACGCATCTTGTGCACATATAGCTTGCAGCTGTCTGTCAACGGACATCAAGGAAGAGTACTGGCGGCAACGGTGTCATGTTTCACCGTGGCCGGAAAGTGAGCGGGAATTACTATTAGACTCCATGTGAAGGCGCAGCACGTCACCGAACCACGCAGGAAATTGTAGTGTCAGTCATGATATGTATTAGTCTGTAAGTTATATTGTAGGCTCAATAGATAAGGCATATATTTAGTCGATCCCAAAATAATTACAATTTAAACCTGACAATACACATCGATACGCTGATATACTCATTGATCATGGTTTTGTTATGTTTCCTAGCTTGCGACCAATTCGTTGGTTGGTCACAGCTTTAACCTAACTTTAGTTTCTACGACCAAGTTGACTGGCGAAAGATAGTTTAAACATAAAACAGAAAGTTAAAAGATCATTGAGTAAAAACATAACCCTGTCTTTGATGTCAGCGATCATCAATAAAAGGTTAAAAAAATTTAGATGATCAATTTTATTCCGTCACGGACTTAATTGATGAGCTACTTTCCACTGTTCGTATTTTAGCCTTATAATGCAAACCGGTTTTAGTGGGTTATACTCGTACTACCAGACTCGGAGAGTCATACGTCTTCGTAATAAAGAAGAATACAATTTCATGCAATATTGATGCCGCTAGCACACCTCCGGGGAGAAACCATAGCAGCGAAACCGCAGTAGTTCAACTCAACTGGCTCGCGTCATGTTCCGCTACTCGATATTCGACTAGCGGAACTCGAATAGCGGAACTTGACGCGAGCCGTTGAATTGAAGTTTTTCAGAAATAACGAGTATTGAAAGAGTTCTGATTCAGAGGAGGTCAATATCAAATATATTGGATAAATAAACGTATGCAAAATTATATTGATTTATCATCGTCAACTTATTAGTCAACCTTCCACCTCTATGGACAAGTCTATTTCCGATTATTAGTAATTTGTCTTCTTGTTGACGAGCATGCGGTTTGAGTTCGTGTTAATCGTGTTATCTCAAAGTACAGACGCCAGCACATCAACCTACTACAATCTGTCAAATTTCTTTAATCTATTTTCAACTTTATCACTTAAGTATAAGGTTCAAAGTTGATTGGGAAAATTTGACAGTTTCGGGTAGGTTGACCTGATGGCGTCTGTACAAAGCTGCAAAATTGGAAAGTTTGAACGTGGCTCATCAAAGTCCGTGACTGCACATAACGTAAGACTCATTATTCGTCATTAGCGTGTTGTTTCATTTACTGAAATGATTTACTGAAACAGTACAGTGAGTTTGTGCATGCCTATTCTAAACGCGTTATGATTTTACATTTCTTTTTGTAAAGCGAAGTCCCAAAGCAATACAAATATTTACGGAAGCTCAGATATACTTTCTACGTTTACAAATGTAAGATTCATTTTTAAGCAAACCTTTTTTCCCTTTGCGTACTGTTATTTGGAAGGCGCGATAAGCGCGCCGTTCCTCAAATAAAACGTGTTTCCAGCATTCGTGCGTCTATTGACATTTATAATAATGTCTGTTCATGATCATTGAATGTAATACTTTAGGATATTAACAGTAATGCAGTTACTATGTGTGTTTGTATACCCTGAAGTACTTAAATGATATTTAATTTAATTATAGCTTCAGACGAAATCATCATCATCATCATTATTTCACCCGAAATACGTCCATTGGTGGACACAGGCCTCCCCCAAGCTCCGCCACTTCCACCGATTCTGTGCTTCCTGCATCCAGCGGTTTCCTGCGGTCCATCTTGTAGGAGGCCTTCCAACGTCCTTAGGTACGCGGTCGCTACTTCAGAACCCCCCATCGGCCATCTGTTCAGACGCAATCATATATTGATTGTTCTTTATTACCTTTCGATTTGGAGATTTCACCGGTAGCGTATTAGCACCAAATAAGTAAATAGGTACTATAGGTATCAGTGTATCTTTCCCAATCTGCAGGAGTCTTTATTCCCTCAAGAATATGGACTTCAGACTTCGTTTAATGGATGAAGGTACTTCTATCTAGTATCCCTGCTAATGTGGGCGCAATTATATTTGAACATATTTATTTTTTATTTCTGTTTCGGAATCAAATTTGGTAATGCCTGTATAATATAGTAAATTATAGTAAATTATGATGGTATGGGTAATGCCTTTGGCATTAACTCCACCTTGCTTTTAAGTATCATTATAGTGCACTTATAACATAAATAAATAAGTAACTATTAGAAAGGGCAACCTTAGAACGCGATGCTGAAAGACCTTGAGAGCGGCTAATAAAGCTATTTGTGTCTGATCGTTATTCACAGAAAGCTATCCAACGTAAGCTACTTAAAAATGTTAGCTTTTAAGCCATTATTGCCTGAATTAAAGTTTTACACTATCAGGTTTCAAACCTATTATTTTCAAGGCCCAGAGGCCTAACTAGAGGGCAATCTCTCAAAGCTTTGTTATTCTCGCATTGTTCAGATTGCGTCCATGTTCGTAAATACCGATTGCACCTATTCTCCTGTCTTTTATAAAGTAAAAGTGTCCCAAGCCAACCTTTTCCGTCTGTGCCCCCATAACAAATAACAAACAGCGACCCCGCTTGCCCGCCATTCTTTGTTATTTGCCTATTTACCGAACATCTAGCACGCGCCCGTCGCGGCTACATCCAACACGGGATGTGATTCACTGTCCTAATACAGTGTGAACAAATATCAAAACTGATGCCTCTATTGTAAGATTGACTCACTAAATTAAGTAAATTGTCTGGTTCTTTTGTGATACTTAACACTTTCGACTCCACCCACTTTTCATAGAACTCATACGCCATACATATTGGAAGTGAACCCTCCGGGAGGGTCACCGGAATTGCGTGTGCGCTAAAGTTAACCATCACGGACGGTCACCGGCATTAGGTTTGAAACCGTGTTATAAAACACTGTAAAACTAAGTAAAATAGCGTTTTGCAGGGGGTCTTGTCGCTATACGTAGTTTCCAACCTTTAAAATTTTCAGTGAATATTTAGTAACCGTGAAAGAAAAAAATAAAAACTTGGATTTAAAATAAATCTTATTAAATACACATCAGATTTTTTTTTCACGGATTTTATTTTGCTGTGTTCGTTAAGAAAACCTACATTTAAAATGAGCCCTCCGTTAGGGCTCCCGGCATCTCATATGCGACTAGGTGAACCCTCCAGGAGGGCTAAATAGGTTTTACAAATTAACCAAAATTGAGCTTCCGGATTACATTAAAAATCTCAGCCTGTAAGCGATAGTACCTACCATTATAGGGCGAATTTTACATTTCAGGGAAGTAACGACTATTTTTGTTGTAATTTACTAGTCAAAATAATTTGGAATGGTGATTAGCGATATCCTTTCGGGCAGCAGGCATAAATTCAGTCCATAAAAAACAGCGAACTCTAAACCACAGCAAACATCAAATGAATAAAACAAATGTTATGAAATAAAAGCTTGCAATACGTGGGCGGAAGTTCGCAGAATTAAATACAAAACGCAGTCTGCGGTTCAGTAGGGGCTCGTGGCAACATAATAACAGCCGCACGAGTCAATCGAAGGTTATGTTACATTGGCCGCGGTCGGTTAGTGGCATATCGAAAGCCCTCCGCGCCTCGGAAAGCACGCTTAGCGTTAGACCCGGCTGTCATTCGTAGATCTTTGAGAGTCGTTACGGGTAGTCAGAAGCCCAAAAGTCTGACAGCCAGCCTTACCAAACATCGTGTTACCCAGCAACTGGGTTGTGGAGGTCAGATAGGCAGTCGCTCCATGTAAAATAACTTCCCCAAATATTCAGCTGCATCCAGTTAGACTGGAAGTCGACCCTAATATAGTTGGGAAAAGGCTAGACAGAAGTCTTGAGAAGTCTACGGTTCGAATGTTTTGCAACACGGTACAGTTTCATCGACTGATTGGTGTTATTTTTTAATTGACGTGGTATTTAACAACCAGTATATTTACTCAGTTATGAAACAGTGAAATTCAAGGCGTTGCTTTTATAAAATATCGAGTTCAATAATATTTTGAAATGCTGTATTGTAACCAACTTTGTATTTTCAATAAATACATTAACAGATATTACTTCCTTAATTATTTAAGCATTAATGGAATGCCCAAAAAGTAGTTCGTTAACGAGGACTAATTGTTGCGCGCTGCTAACAAACATTGTGATAAGCAGATAGAATCACGCTCTTTATACTCACTGAGAATTCAAGACAAGAACGTTATCGATAAAAGTAGTAGTACCATATTGCGATATCATTACGTAAACTAATTTCAAAGTATTTTATCAACAACTTGGTTATGACGGAAGTATTTACATGGGCGCAACATTTGTAGTCACAACAAAATGTAGGTAATATTCGCCTCGGGCAGCTCTTACAAAATCAAGCTAACTGGCACGGTGGTAATAGAACGGTGCAAGTATTCCCTGCAGCTAGTATGTAGTAGACTGCGAGGTGGCGCGTTGCCAGCACTGAACAGCCAGGCATAAAGTTAGCAACGCCCGTGGCTTTAATACCACCTGTCACGGTAAGTATTAGTTCTACGACGTTTTCTATTTTCGCGAGTCCATTGCCTCGCCCGTTTGTTGGGTACAACTTTACCTTCCAGTGTGTGCAGAACACCGAATAATTTATTGCTATTTTTAAATTTAATTTACATTGACATGCATTCTGAAACCACTTAAACAAAACACAGAATGCGGTTATTGACATTATTTTGTGCGAAAACAACAAACAAATGCGAACAAAGATTTTCAAGGTGAGCTGCAGATGTAAAACAATGTAGATCGCTACTGCGACACTGTGAGCAGCAGACAGCAGTGTAGTGCTGATACGATTACTCATGCAGTCAACCAGTGTACAGTGCTGCTACCTTTATTCGCCGAGACAACGCAGCTACAACCAAACATGCTGATAACGCTACAGCCGCCTCGACAGAAAAAAAAAAAACTAAAAGCTACAGTAAGAGTACGTGCGTGGTCTAGTAAGACTTACGATTGCGCATAGGCCTCCGGGCCCCGCAGCACTGGGGGGGGCGCCAGCAGGTCCGCCGTGGCCTCCCCCTGTGCCTGATGGGCCCGGGCGCGAACCCCCCACAGGGGAGTGGGCGCCCGACATGCTGCCGGGGTTGCGCCCTCAGAGACGGCGATGTGGTTTGTCCGTCTCTTCCTAAATAAATACTAACTGAACGCCTTTTTTACGGTTCTTTCTCTTCGGTTGTACCTGAGCACAATAGAAACGTGTTTTAGAGGACGTTGTTAAGTAAGAACTCACTTTTGATACAATAATCATGCAGGCGACCTATTTTGGATCTTTTATAAGGCATAAAGTACCTAATTGATTAAAATTATAACTGTTTCAAAGCACCCACGTAACCAAATCATCATGAATCTTTCCAACATTGATCTTTTGGACAAACAACTAAGTTTTATTGAAAATATATTGCTTTTCGAAAATAACAGATAACTTTATTTTGTAAGATACCTACCCCGAACAATATAGGAAACACCACAGGGTGTGACGAATATAATACCAAATATCTAAGTGACGCAACAGACACGGAACGCAATAGTGACATTCATTAGTGTTATAGGTATCATCTCCATTGTAAGTACCTATATCTTAGTCTCTCTGTGAAATTTACGAGCCCGCGAGGTTAATTGCTCATCGTATTGGCAAAACTCATTATTACGATCACTGTTTGTTTTATTTCATCGTAAATGTTTTGTTCTGTAATTTGGAACAGAAAAGTAAATGGGCATTTCAGTATTACCTACTTATATAATGACTACTACTGAGATAATGATTGTAGGTAATAAAACGATGGTATTTATTTAAAGAATACCAGGATTGACTGATTTTAAAATCCGTATTCTAGATGTTGTTTCAGTTTTAACGTTGTAAATATTAAAGATTTGCTCTGTCCGAAAAGCGCCTACCAGGTCCAATTGTGAATCTAAGCCATCCATTTACTTGTTGTCTTTTGGTAGAGAGTAAGTAAATGAGATGGTAACCTTGATACGAGTATTCTACCCAAATACGGTAATGAGGCCTTACCCCGTTTGAATTGACGACGATAAGAACTTGCGCTCGATTCTTGAAACCTCGCGTAAAAGAAATCAGTTGCGAATGATTTCAAAAAGGTTTATGTGATTTAACTATTTTAAATTGAGAGACGTGTTTCTGTCTGTCTATTTAAAACTTAAAACTTCTGATACTAAAGTATATCAAGTATCGAGAAATCTAGCTAGAGAATCTTTCTTTAATATATTCTTGGGACAAAAATCACCTATTTCCCATCTTGAATAATGAGTGTACTAAAGGATAGACAGACAAAGAGACCACAGTCTCTTCTCTCATATAAAAGGAAAATTTATATAATAAATGTTCTATTTGTGGAAACATGTTCCGTATAATTTCTTCATGTTTCACCTATACCTTAATAATTGCGGGTACGTCGACGACGTCAATTTCATCAAGCCTTTGTCACTTCAGGGGTAATGAATTTGGAACCCTTCAATTGAACGACTGGATTTCGGTAATTTACCTAATGGATTGATGCCCGTGTTAAACATCAGATATGGAAGCGACCTTTCATTTTGATTGACTTATGCGACGCGCGAACCGTACACTTATTTATTATGTACCTATGCGTTTCTTTTGGAATTTTACTACCTTTACTTATAAGGTAATTTTTTTTAAGACTCAAACTTGCTGCACCAGACGGAAGCGCTTCTTATGCACCCTTATTTATTTAATGAGATGTCTTATAATTATTCAAGGCAAGACCGTCGTGATGACCCAGCAGTGGTTAAGGCCTCGTCTGTCATACTCGAGGTTGTGGGTTCGTAGTAAGTACCAATATGACTTTTCAACTCATATGTAATCTCTGAGTTTGTCTTGGACATTACTGACATCGGTGAAGGAAAAATATCGTGAGGAAACCTGGACTTATTACTTAATATAAGTGATAAATCACCAGCCCATCTTGAACAGGCGTGGTGATCGATACTGGTGCCTTCTCTGCATGAGAAGTGGCCTTAGCCCTGCAGTGGTTCAACAATAGGCTTTAGTACTTTAGATTCAAAATTGCAATGGGGCGCCCACATTAGAACTCTTTCAGGCAGGTTAAGTTCAGCTGCAAGCAGTAAGAAAAATAAGGCAGTTGACTGATACCTATAGTCACAGCTAGGTTAGTATAGTATACTTTGCTTATTTCCACAGTCTTATATATTGTGGCGTTCTGCTGTGGGGATCGGCAGCTGACGTAGATTCAATTTTCATTTTTACAAAAAAGGGCAATCCGGGCTATCTATAAAATGGGTCCTCGCGAATCCCTTCGAAACAAATTCAAAGAAATTGATATACTGACTCTGCCTTCTCTTGATATCTTAGAAAATATTTTGTATGTTCGCAAAACTTAGGACTTTTGCAAAATAAGAAGCGATTTCCATAAATACACGTAGTAGACACGAAATTGTGATACCCAAATTTAGATTAACTAAAACAAGCAAGTCATTTTATTTAAACAGTATCCACTTGTAGGTATAACAAGTTGCCTAAGTCGGTTACAGAACTTAGCGATGGGAACTTCAAAACCCACATTAAATGTGTTCTTATCAAGAAAGCATATTAAAATTAAAGATTACGTTGAAGACAAGGAAGTTTGGCAATAATTCCTTCTGCACATGTGGCTTCCCCGGTACCTCATCAACGGCAAATTGTGTAAGAGTCTATTAACTACCCCCAAATTACCATGTTTATATTTTTTTAAATTCTTCCTTGACATAATCACGCTATTATTTGACATTATATACCTACAATTTCATTTGAACTCTTTATTTGTGGTTTTTTTGGACATGATAATTATTCAGATTTGTTACAGCTGTAATACCAATCACGTCGTTTCGTTTAAAATAGGTTTTTTTATATTGATTCTTTTCTATTTTGTGAATGTGAGAACGCTGTAGGCTTAGTGGACTGTAGATTTGTTGACCATCATTATTTTGTTAATAAAAGAGTAACCGTCGAGTATCTTGCCGGTTCTTCTCCATAGGAAACGACCAATTGGAACCGTGCACCTAGCTTCTGACGTTTCATAAGTGCCCATGTATGTAGTTTTATGTGAAATAAAATATTTTGAATTTGAATATGAATTTGACAACGATCATGTCTAACACTGAATCGTTTTTCGTTATACTTTTAGCCAGATATAACCAGGCTTTTTGACTTAAATAATATACCTGTAAAATAAGAGTCCTATATAATCAAACATAGTCTTTTCTAACTTTGGGTGTCTTCAATGAAGCCGACCTTCAAATACTTTTTTTTAGAAGGTTTATTTACACGTCGTAAAAGAAGAAAAAGTTGCGGATTCGTAATAACTTGATTTTCAGTGATATACAAGAAGGGTAACAGCGAAACGTGTAACAAATAGATCCATACATACATGATGTATATATTTTTTGTTTACATTCTTACACGTTCATAACAAAAGAGATAATTAACAAAATAGTTTGATGAAATGTTATGTAAATTTATCATACCTATTTTATTTATTTACACAGTAGGTATAAAAAGGCACGAAGTCTCTTTGATAAGATTTAAAAAAGCGCACTTCTCCAACTATTTACTAGTCAGAGATGTAATCAAAACTATCTAATAAAGAACGCGCATTTAATAGTATAGAATAGTCCATACTAATTCCATGTATAGTAAATTTTAATTCAATTCTACCATGATAATACTTACTAGCTCCATGTTGCCATGTCATTACTCCGACTAGTAAATTGTTATCTGTGGAATTTGTTATGCACAATAATCTAATATGAATTACAAAGTTTTTTTTTGAAGTTGCAGAAAATCGCCCATATTTAAATAAAATGCCATAAGAATCTACGTTTTTAGTATTTGTTGATTATATAAAGTATATGGTACATGATATACAGAAATTTCAAATTCCTAACGTGTTTAGTTATTGAGATAAAGCTCGTATAAAAATGGTCTAAAACTGGCAACTTCTACGGTCCCCTATTTATTAATTCTTGAAGATAAAAAAATAAAAATTATATTTGTTCTGTACTCGAAAAGCTCTAAACAATGACATCCAACATGCCAGGGTAAGTTCAAAATCAAAACTTTACTGTATGGAGACCCCCTTTAAATTTTAAATTGTAGGTATTTAATTTTTATTATTTGTTGTTAGAGCGGCAATAGAAATGCATAATCGGTGAAATTTTCAACTGTCTACCTATTACGGTTCATGAGATACAGCTCACTGACAGACAGACAGACGGACAGCGGAGGCTTAGTTCCGGGTCTCGGGTTTCGTTTGGCACCCTTCGGGTACGGAACCCTAAAAATGCAAGTATCGATTAGATTTCTTGCAGTTTTTTGGATGGTTTCAAATATTGAAATGATATTGTTGGTATTTGACGTTCTAATCACAATAAATTCGTGAATTATTCACACTAAAATCAAATCATAGGTTTGTATTTGTTTTCTATTTGCAAACAATAGCGTGGAGCACCGGACGCGTCATTTGTCAACGTCACTGGAATTCATCTCGCTATTATATAGCATTCACCGACAGCCGACCAGATTTATATGAATGTGTTGGTTTCTGATGTAAAGTTACTATTTTTTTTACTATTAATAATAATACCAGCTTGTTATTTTCCCACTGCAGGGCAAAGGTCACTCTCATACAAAGATGGCATGAGCTTTGATGGCTACGCTTTCTCAAGATGGGTTGGTAATTTCAGACTTGTATTAACCCTTTCCAACCGAGTTAAAGTCTGAAAACCAGCTTGCACGAGATTTTTTTCAGTATTTTTACAGGACCTCTGAGCACTTTCCAAACGATGACTAAGTTTTTACTGATCTATGCGAGTTTTTTTACTCCCGGTTGCAAAGGGTTAACTAAAATTCCAGATTTTCTCACGATTTTTTCCTTTACCGATGTCAGTAAAGTTCAAGATAAACTCGGAACTTACATAAGAATTTAAAAAAGTCATACTGGTACTTGGCCAGATTTGAGCTCACAACCTCATACATGAGAGCACTTACCTACTTTCTAAACTCTACATAAGTTAAGTGATTTGTTATCAGAATACTCCGTTTCAATCTTGTATTTATAATTCATTCATCCATTCAGGTATAGTTATTTACTACCTTTCTAAACTAGTTGTCAGAATATTATGTGCGTAAACTTAACTTTGGCCTCAAGTATCGCGAACGTACTTCTTGTACGTAGCCCTACTTAAGTTTAAACATTTACGGTAACTTTATGGATAGCCACTAGCCACCCCAACAAAAACTAAGTATTGGAGTAAACAGAAGCAAAATAATAAATGAAAAATCCGTAAAATATTTCACATATTTGGCATGATAGTCGGTGGTGTTATAGTACATGTCGGTTTAGATCGTAAATTGACTGAAATTTGAAAGTTATAACTCATAATATCTGTATACCTACATATAATAAAATAGTAATGCACAATTTTGGTCCGGTTGCCTGTTTGTCTAGATGTATGTTCCGGATTGGCGTAAAAACGGCTGAACAGATTTGGATGAAGATTACAGATTTGGCATACAGATAGTTTAGGTTTCATTTATATAGGTACTTATATTAATCTCGTTAGTACAGTGGGCTCCAGAGAAACTTCACTGCCTTGCATTGTTTTTTACATTGCTAGGGAGTGAGGTTTCTCTGGAGCCCACTGTACGTTCCCATGGGATATTTTCCGACGACCACGCGGGTAACAAGCCGCGGGCAAAACCTAGTTCCATGCTAAAGCCTAAATTCACTAAATATACGTACTACGTGGCGGAATCTTAGAAAAACTAAGCTTGTTTGTAACTCGCATTAATATCAAATATCTCTGAATTGGCTCACTATTCAACTGGAACGAATGAAGTCGTGTGTTTGATACGTCATTCTATCATTTAACTATCAAACAGCTTAATATATTATCAATTGTCAATGAATTTCTGCTGGTGAATGTGGCTCTCTAATTAGATCAATTAGCTAACGGATTGGTGGTCAGTACCTTATACTTATTAGCTATAGCGATCCGCATATCAGTGGCGTGCCTAGGGCTTGCTTCTAGGTAACCCACTGGTGCATAATTTACAATGTCAGAATCAGTATGTCGGGTTTTAGTTAATGTCCTTAAAACTCGCCAAAATTAAATTTAAACTTAGTTGGGATTTATGTAAACGCACGCGTAAACTCTCAAGTGTAATAAATCGATATGTCACGAAAATCGGTTCTTAAAGCAAACGATTTTTTTTCCATCAACTTCACAGAGTATTTTTATAGCAGTCAAATCGGGCTTCTTTAGATTGTCACGAGCTTAGACGGATACATTTTAGGAAGTGTATAGAGTGCCGCTAGCGGCATGCTATCCCTATCGGATAAAGTGCCGCTATTTGCAGCATTTTAGTGGCGCTGCCTCTTTCCGGCTAGAGTGCCGTAAGCATTGCATTGTGATTGTCACTGAGTCTCTGTCACTTGTTATTTCGTTTGATTGTTGAGGTTAGTATTATGGCCACTATTATGCAGCGGCACTTTATCCGATAGGGATAAAATACCGCTAGCGGCAATCTATACACTGTCTAAATTTTATCTGAAGAATAAATATGACAGTTCGACTTTTGTTTACAAAAGCTGTCAAAAAGCAATATTTATTCCTCAAATAAAATATAACTGTCTATCGAAAAATCTGCCCCAAAGCAACAAATATGAAACCAACAGTTAACGGTGTTTTAATATATTTTTTTACTTATGTTTAAATAGCTTTGGGCCGTAGTTTGAGTGAGGTTCTGTAACCTCACTCAAAACTCAAGCAATAGGTACTTAAAACTCGTTTAAAAACCTTTTGATTAGTTGAAACTAGTTTTAAGTAATGCTTGAGTCTTGAGTGAGGTTCTGTAAAGGCTCGTGCAGACCAGCGCGACGCGACGGCGACGGTGCGACACGACTCGAACAATACAATTTCTAAGAAAGCTTCACGGTATAACAATAGCCGGTGTCGCGTCGCGCTAGTCTGCACGAAGGTTAATACGGGCCTTGGAGTAGGCTTATCAACCATAACTTAAAAACTAGCTAAATCTTAATGCCAAAGATATAAATATGTCTAAACAGACAGTCAAAGATGTGCTCGTCGAAAAAAAAAATGAAGACGCTAAATGCGTCCAACACGCATTTAGCGTCTTAATTTTTTTCTACCAATTGGTACCCGCTAAATGCACGCACATTAGTAAAGCACAATGGCGTGGCACAATTGTAACACGTAGCTGTCACGCTCACCAACATAAAAACGTTGTACTGTTTGTTTTAGTTCTTTTGCAGCGCGACCCTCTTTCTATACATATGAATTATCAAAGCTTAATGCCTTGTTTTATTTTTAATGCCAGCACTTAGTCTAAATATAACAATAAAAATAAAATATTTTTTATATTCCACTAGCTTCTGGTCGCGACTTCGTTCGCGTGGAAGTTGTACGACACCATAATTTACTAAAATTTACATAATCTACCTAGATTATAAAACTATTTAGTTGGATAAGGACTAATATCATGACGAATATATGTATCTTTCGATTCTACCCGTGTTTTGTTGAATGACTAATTTGAACAAAAAATGGTTATTGTGACATATCTAAGTATAAAAGTTAGGTCTAGACATATATAGTCTCGCGGACTTTTTGTAGGTAATAATGAGTAGGTACTATAAATATACAGTACATTATTTTATGTATCATCAATAGTTTTCACAGCGCACGCCAAGTAATGACTTTTATAGGCAATTTTTTGATACATTGGGTTACATTATTGCAATTTTCGTAGGGATCTCAAATAATTACAACCTATATTACTCCCTAATAATGTAGCTTTCCATAGGTGAAAGCATTTTTAAAATCGGTTAAGTATTTTTTGAGTTATTCCATTAAAAACAAACATACAAAAAATCTAGGGCGCAAGTCCTGCTCACACCATGTCCGGTTTTTTCAAATAAATAAAAACAGGTTTATATTTTGCATGCAACCATATTAAAATTTGTACGCTTTTTGGCATAACATAGCGACCTATGAACTTTAATTTAAGAACTGTATTCACTACCTATGTTACACAAATAAAAATGATTATGATTATGATTCAAAATTCCTTAAAATACTAATTATTAATTTTACTATTATTACTACCATTGACCATGTAAAGGACGCCGAGCATGTTCGTATCTAGTTTAGAATGTCTTTAAGATGAAAAGTGTTAGTTTAGAATCAAAGTTGAGACCCTATCTGTGCACTATGGCACAAGTAGCGGCGGGGTCTTGACGAACTTTTGTTATTTTTCATAGAAAATATTAACTTGTAACTAGGTTCTTAGTGTCTAATTAGATTCCAATTAGCGTTTGAATATTGAAAGTAGTATGTATATTCATATAGGAATCATAAAAGATTGATATAAATAGCATTTGTTCGAAATTAATATGTATGGAAAAAGTTCGGTAATAATTAAGTAACTTGAAAATGAGAATTTTTGTCTGTTAAGATATCAGGTCGAAATTAGTGTCAAATGAAAGGTCTATGCTCAAAACCATTTGTCTCGTTTAGATAATGTAAATCGGTCCACAGGTTTTTGAGATATTCTACAATTTGTGTAATGAAAATGTGTCACAATCAGAGTGATAACAGTTTATGTTCTAGAAAGTTTTTTATGCGTCTAATTAAGGAAAATCTTGTTATGTAATTAGATTAAGGTATAAATAAACTGTATTGTGGGTAAAAACTGTGACGATCCAACCACGGGAATTGCTTAAAACGGGGTTACACGTAGCGAGACCATAATAAAAATTGTAAGTTAAATAGTCTTAAAAATCGGGGGCCTCGTTACGGTAACTTACGCTTAGCAATTTAGTATAAAAGACGGACCATTGGGCCGGAACGACACAGTTGGATCCCAGCTCTCAACAAGGAAACAAGTCAAGAATAAATCGAGAAAATCAAGAAGTCTTTCATTAAAGAAACTTCCCAAGCAAATCATACAGTCCACTTCAGACCACGTTATACCTACTTAATAGAAAGGTTGGTTTAAGACTTTAATTGTAATAACTTGACAGAGTTGGCCGATTTTAATTAAAAATATTAATTCAAGATACGGACTATGACTATATTTCCAATGCCTTAAATCTCTTGAAAAGAAAACAAAAAATAAAACAATATTGTAGGTACATGTGAATTTTAAAATTAACCCCTATTTTACCCCTTTGAGGGGACGATTTTACAAAAACGCTGATACGCGTAATTCTTTATTTCTTATCAAAAGGCATAAATTTGAATTTTGACATCCCTAACTTAAGAAATGCTGGGTTTCCCATACAAACTTTCATCCCTTATATCACCCCCTTAATGGTTATTTTTGAGACAAAAAGTACCCTATGTCCTTCTCCAGGATGCCATCTATCTCCTTGCCAAATTTTATTGAAATCCGTTCAGTGGTTTAGCCGTGAAAAGGTAACATACAGACAGAGAACAATAACAACATTTTAAAAGAGTAACGGTCTTGCCATTCTTCTCCATACGAAAACTACATTTTAGAAGATGCGACTAGCATCTTTTTTTAATTTTTTTATTTTGACGTTCATAAGTGCCTTTTTGTGCCTAATTGAAATAAATTATTTGACTTTGACACAGACAGACAGACATAGTTACTTTCGAATTTATAATATTAGTATGGATAATATTATATAATATATCTATATTAGTTTAGATTTACAAAATAGAATATACCACTTAATTCATTTTTCAATTCATTTCCTTTGTTGTATCGCTGAAGCCTGACTGCAGTAGGTACCTGCTGTTTGACTGCAGTATAACTCAAGCGAAATGCTTGAATCCATCATAGCTACCTACTGATTATAGAGCATTACGCAAACATGACTTTATCTTGACTATATCATTATACAGTCTGACTTTGTATTCATTGGCATTATTTCAGGGAGTGAGTACTCATGAAAGTTTATCAACTATTATTACTAATGGGTCTAATTCTGAAGTTACAAAAAATATGTGCTCTTGCATACAAAAACGCAATAATTAGGTATCTAATAAAAATATATGAAATAGATGATCCGTTTTGACAGAGTATTTTCCATTCTAAAACTTATACATGACAAATTCAAAGTCGGCCTGTATTTTGACAATAGTTGACATATATTTTGCACGGTACAGATGAGTGCAATATAGCTTAGAGACGCGTTTACGCTCTAGTGCACTGCCATCGCTTTGAAACGCGTGTTTCGAGGCTATTGTTTAATTTTGAATAGAATTACAATACTGCCGACGAATCATGGCCAGTTCAAACTTTGCGCAGAAGGCTGCGCAATATCTAATAATCGCCTAGCTGTAGCTTCGCTATCGCGTAAATGTAGCTTCACCATCGTGTAGCTGTAGCTTCACTATCACGTAAATGTAGCTTCACCATCGTGTAGCTGTAGCTTCACTATCACGTAAATGTAGCTTCACCATCGTGTAGCTGTAGCTTCACTATCACGTAAATGTAGCTTCACCATCGTGTAGCTGTAGCTTCACTATCACGTAAATGTAGCTTCACCATCGTGTAGCTGTAGCTTCACTATCACGTAAATGTAGCTTCACCATCGTGTAGCTGTAGCTTCACTATCACGTAAATGTAGCTTCACCATCGTGTAGCTGTAGCTTCACTATCACGTAAATGTAGCTTCACCATGGTGTAGCTGCAGCTAAACTATCACGTAAATGTAGCTTCACCATCGTGTAGCTGTAGCTTCACTATCACGTAAATGTAGCTTCACCATCGTGTAGCTGTAGCTTCACTATCACGTAAATGTAGCTTCACCATCGTGTAGCTGTAGCTTCACTATCACGTAAATGTACCTTCACCATCGTGTAGCTGTAGCTTCACTATCACGTAAATGTAGCTTCACTATCACGTAAATGTAGCTTCACCATCGTGTAGCTGTAGCTTCACTATCACGTAAATGTAGCTTCACCATCGTGTAGCTGTAGCTTCACTATCACGTAAATGTAGCTTCACCATCGTGTAGCTGTAGCTTCACTATCACGTAAATGTAGCTTCACCATCGTGTAGCTGCAGCTAAACTATCACGTAAATGTAGCTTCACCATCGTGTAGCTGTAGCTTCACTATCACGTAAATGTAGCTTCACCATCGTGTAGCTGTAGCTTCACTATCACGTAAATGTAGCTTCACCATCGTGTAGCTGTAGCTTCACTATCACGTAAATGTAGCTTCACCATCGTGTAGCTGCAGCTAAACTATCACGTAAATGTAGCTTCACCATCGTGTAGCTGTAGCTTCACTATCACGTAAATGTAGCTTCACCATCGTGTAGCTGTAGCTTCACTATCACGTAAATTTAGCTTCACCATCGTGTAGCTGTAGCTTCACTATCACGTAAATGTAGCTTCACCATCGTGTAGCTGTAGCTTCACTATCACGTAAATGTAGCTTCACCATCGTGTAGCTGCAGCTAAACTATCACGTAAATGTAGCTTCACCATCGTGTAGCTGTAGCTTCACTATCACGTAAATGTAGCTTCACCATCGTGTAGCTGTAGCTTCACTATCACGTAAATATAGCTTCACCATCGTGTAGCTGTAGCTTCACTATCACGTAAATGTAGCTTCACCATCGTGTAGCTGTAGCTTCACTATCACGTAAATGTAGCTTCACCATCGTGTAGCTGCAGCTAAACTATCACGTAAATGTAGCTTCACCATCGTGTAGCTGTAGCTTCACTATCACGTAAATATAGCTTCACCATCGTGTAGCTGTAGCTTCACTATCACGTAAATGTAGCTTCACCATCGTGTAGCTGTAGCTTCACTATCACGTAAATGTAGCTTCACCATCGTGTAGCTGTAGCTTCACTATCACGTAAATGTAGCTTCACCATCGTGTAGCTGTAGCTAAACTATCACGTAAATGTAGCTTCACCATCGTGTAGCTGTAGCTTCACTATCACGTAAATGTAGCTTCACCATCGTGTAGCTGCAGCTAAACTATCACGTAAATGTAGCTTCACCATCGTGTAGCTGTAGCTTCACTATCACGTAAATGTAGCTTCACCATCGTGTAGCTGTAGCTTCACTATCACGTAAATGTAGCTTCACCATCGTGTAGCTGTAGCTTCACTATCGCGTAGCTAAAGCTTCTACGACAGCAGTTGACACCATAAAAGAAAACTCGTGTGCACAAACGGACGCTCATCAGTGGCGGATTTACCAGCATGCTGAGTAGGCTCGAGCCTAGGGCGGCAGATTTTGGGGGCGGCAAATTTGGGGAACTCTTTTGTGCATAGAGTCGGAATTAATGAACAAGATTACTTACGACGACATCATCGATGATTTTGCCAACAAAAAATCGCGCAAAAAGGCATTGTAACGAACTTCTATTTCGTCGTAAGTAATCTTGGTCATTAATTCCGACTTGACTGAGTCGATTATTTTTAACTGTTTGAAAGCGCATTATAGATTATTTATTCACGTTTACCAAATGTTCATTATTGTGTAAATAGCATACATAACCCCGCCCATAAATGATTGAGCTTCGATTAGCTCAAAAATATACCGAAAAATTATTTTACGTGCAATTTCAACGAAATTGTTGTATTGTAAAAATAATGTATGATATGAAAATTGTTGAGGCAAGGGCGGCAAAAACTATTCAGCCTATATCTTGAAAATTTGTAAATCCGCCACTGACGCTCATAGACGAACACTCACTTATGAATGCTCATGGTATGTTTGCACCTTAACCATATCTTCGATGCTAAGTTCGTTGACTAATTGTGTATTTAAGCCTCCGACGACAGACACAAGGAACAATAAGGGTAGAAACTTTCATATAACTACGTTTAAACATTTAATTCGTTTCATGCACATGTTGGCAGAACGGTGTGAAAAGTAACTCCGATTACCAGGTCACGTGATGTCTGATGGCCGGATATACTGAGTTTAAATTACGCCTATGTATCAGTGACCTACTAAAGCCGATATCTTTGTAGTTCGGCGGCCTAAGATGGTTCAGGTGATTCATGAATAAATTTCCATCGGCTCGAGACAACATGACAAGCCTTAACGTCAGAAACAGATTTAATCAATTTCATTATAACCATTTTTATAGTGGTGATAATTTTTTATTATAAAGTTACAGAAATTGTTATATTATTTAACGGTTTAAGTCGTAAAGTGGTAACGTTGGTCTACAAAATAAAAGTTAGGTATAATAATGTTGTAAGAGATTTCGTTGGTATTTGTCCTATTTTCAATTTATAAATCTTCTAAAATGCGATTATTTCTAAAACTACAGTCAAGATTTGTATCAACGAGGAAAACCATTACGTATTTTTAAAGTACTAAATGCACTTTAATTTCTTCAATGTCTATAATATAATTCTACTTCTGTTGTTGATGATGTTTTGTTGCCGCCCGTTCAAGCTAACGCCAAGTTTAAAACTATATTTAAAACTGTACGGATATTTGCGACCTACCAAATAAATCGAGTTGAGTAGATTTTGACTGAGCGCGAAATTTTTCCACGCGTTCCGCCTCCTCCTTCGCGAGCATTACTGCTTCGCAGAAGGAGGTGACGGCCTCCCATGCCCTCTCGCTCCGTACCATGGCCTGGACCAGGGCCGTATGCGAGAGATCCCCGCCACCGATCGCCTCCACGAGGACATGGCACTGCTCTGCCCAAGCCGGGCAGACCACCGTATGCTTCACCGTGTCCTCCGAACGATCCATGCAATGATAACACCCGGGCGTTTCCTCCCGCCTTATCCGAAACAGGAACCTCCCGAAACAACCGTTTCCGGTGAGGACCTGCGTCAGGCGGAAGGTGAGGACGCCGTGGCGCCTCTTTAGCCACTCCTCAAAGAGGGGCATCGGCCTTACACTGGTTAAATATTTAGTAGGAGTTCGAGTGAAAAACTAATATATGCTATCGTAAAAAAAAAACGCACACATTTTAAAGCATTTTCCACCTTGATTGAGACAGACCTATACCTGTAGGTTGGTGTGTACTTTAGTAATGCATTGCTTATGCTACTGTAAAAACACGTTTCCCTATAGGTAATCTGAGAATACCTCTTATTATTTAAATACAAATATAAGATCTTAGCAATACTCAATACTCAATATCTTTATTGCTTTACCATAACATATTGTGTACTTAGGTGGTAACTATACCATAATTTAGATCATTATGCAACCTGTAGGGCACAGCTAAAGGGTAGGAGAGAGGAAGTCATTTTTCACGAGATAATTAAGTTGTTTTTGTGGGAACGAGTTTTAACTTACGTATTATAGAGTAGTCAGGAGATCGCGAATAAGATACTAAATATTTCGCTTATCTATTATTTATGTATTATTTTATCTGCAAAATGTACTTAAACGTTTTAGATTATTTTGTATACCTCTACATTTATAATTCTTCATTTGCATAAATTGTTTTTCTTTGAATAATTATTATTACTATATAATATGATTATTATTTTTGTTATATTATTAACGAATTATTACTATTATATATTGTTTATTCATAATTATTGTATCATCATTATATTTTAAACATACCTTTATATTGCGTTAATTTCATTTATTTTTATTATTTATGTTTATCATTTAAATATTCATCTAAGGAGTAATAGCATTTGTTTATCAGTATTTTTTCAAGTTTATTTATAAATATATTTAACTTTCTTCTTTCTTTATTATTTCAGGCCGTTCCCATGTTGAGCCGTCGCGCGCGTTATTTATTTTTATAGAAATTACGTAGGGACTTGTAGAATGCATTTTTAGCTTGGATGTTGGTAGGTTTAGCCTAGATCGGTGCCTAAGTGTGTATTGTGATTGGATTGCGTTTTCTGTAGAACTCTGGATGCGTATGGACAAATTTACATATTTCTAGAATGTAAATACTGGGGAGAGTTTGAATATTATGATTTAGAAAATAGGGTTTGCAGCTGTCAGTTTGATCAATGTTTACCAAGATTCTAACTAATTTATTTTGTAGGGTAAAGAGAGAGAGAGAGCAAAAAAAAATGTATTGTGTAAACAACCAAGGAACCAATCCAAATTCACTTAGGTTTTCTTTTATTTGAACCATCGACTCAGTAGAGCTCAAACTGTGACTAAGACAGTAACAAGTCGGATACGGTCCATTGATAAAGTTGTTTAAAACTAAGGGTCAGTTCAAACCGAGCAGTGACGCGACGCGGCGGTGCATCGTGAAGTCGCTGGCAGCCCCACGCCTCGCTGCTTCGTGATGCGTAGCGCTACGCGCCGCGACGCATTTTTGAATTATCTCAATCAAATTTGTAGTAGTAAATAAAGTTATATTTTGTATCACTAAATCCTCGAGCGGGCGCAGGCAAAATTCAACTAAACATATTTTCTCACAGGCAACACTTCGTTTATTTTATCTCGTCCAACAAGGAAGAGATAAAATAAACTAAGTTTCCGTATTGCTTACACTGTAGAGGTATGAAAAATGCAGGAGTGCAATCGTGCGCCAGTAAACAAAACTAATGCGTCAACAACTTGTTCAACTACTGCTTCAAGCTTATTTTATTGTTTGACCGTTTTAGGTCAATCTAAGTTATCTCCATCTCTATTTTGTATAATATAAAAGTAAGTACATAGGTACAGTGATAATAAGATTGGCACTTACCTATTAATGTTATATACCTACAAAATTCGTTAAGAACACGCGATATAAAGTGTCGCCTTTCGGTGGTTCTTCATCAAAAAAGATGATTCGAAGAAATTTTAATATACAGGTTGACTTGTAATTTGACGTATTCCTTCCAGGACTTGATAGTGTGACCTATTTGCAATAATTAAGCACCCTATAAACCCTAGAGAAAAATTGATAGGATTCGAGAAAACCCAATATTTTGTTATTTTTGCAAATTTCCCAGAATTCATCACAAAATATCACTTTTCTCTAAACTCTCAAATTCAATGGCTGTCATTGTAATTTCATTGGGTACCTTATACTTTAATAAACCATGTAACCAAATTTTCTAAAACATCAAACAGTTAAAAAATAAAGGAAGAAGTTTATCAACCATTTTCAAAAATCATCTACTTGAACTTTGACACCAGTTATCTCAAAATTTTAGTATGGCATTAAGCGTACAAATTACTGGGAAGACATTTTCATTTTATCAGCTATCAAACGAGGTACAAAAGTGTAAAAAATATTTAGAGATACCGACGAACATGTCGAAAATGCTGGCAAAGGTAGAAAACGGAAATTACGCCCTAGAAGTAATATGTAAAATTACAAGTCACCCCGTAGACACTGCAACCCGTTTTAAAGACAAAGAGAAAAAACCTTGGCAGCTTCTAAAAGATTGACGGAACTGATAAATTATATTATCAACCTCGTCTCAATGAGATTTCGACCTGATACCCTTTAATGATATACAGACTTGACTTACTTACATTTTTCATGCAAATCTGGTGTTTTTTTAAATGAACGTGAATTAAAATTGACTAAAAGTAATTTTGTTTTGTAGATTTTTCATTAAGTAATGGACGGTTTCGGATATTATTTATAAACTTCTAAAAAAAAGAAAATTTTATCCATGTTAGCAAATCCGAAGAGTGATTTCATATGTCGTAATCATTGCCATGAACAAGAAAACGTATTAGACGCTCGAATATTATTTTGTTCATTGAAGGACTACATGGAAACACGGCATAGTTAATGCATACAATTGAAGCCTAAATGTCGTGTGGTTTAAATGTAAACCATTTTTTATTAATTATTACATCGAGTGGCTAACAAGCAGGCGTTCTACCTGATCGTAAACGGTTACCGTCGGCACTAGGATATCTTGACTATTCCCAACCAATTATTATTTATTAGAATCAGAATTTATTTATTGGTTAGAATGTAGTCTTACTGTGGTGTTACTATTTTACCATTATGTTAACTTCAGACACAGTGATCCATATAAGTGCTAGTATACTTAAGAATTATGTTAGTTACAGCACAAACAGCAGCGACAGTACATCAGCTCATCGTACGTAAGTGCGACTGATTGTTTTCTCGACAAGCGCGACAAACGTTTATATATTTTTCACCTCAGCACCTCAAACAAGCAAGTTTTGCTGTCAAAAAACAGTGTGCAAAATTCGATTTTGCTGCGAGCGTGAGACAAAGTAACTTTTTAATTATTTTTTTTAAATGCCGAAAACAGTGTTGGGTCTACTCACAAAATTCTAAAGATTTGAACTTCAATTAGTTTTGTCACTTTCACTTCGATACGAAAAAAGCGAGAGATAGAAACAAGTCGATTCGAAGTTCGATTTCAAAATTCCATACCTACCTACTAGGCCTACAAAGAAACAAACAATAAAACGTTCGGATGTACACATAAAACCTTAAAATTGCAAATCATCTGATAAGGTTTTATTTATTTATTTATTTATTTATTTAACCATTTATGTACACACAAAAATAAACAGACAAGATTATAAGAACAGAAAAATACGTACAAAGTTTTATTAAAAGTTTTATTTAAATTCTGTTTTATTAAATTTTTGGAACGAGCGGCTTGGGGTAAGAGTGCAGTGGCAGATATCGTCACGCAAAAAGGCGCTTGCGACTGTCTTCTTCTAATTCAAAGAGAAAGAGAGAGATAGGTAGTGTGAATTTAGTCGAAATGAAAATCCAAGATGGCGGTTGCGAAAATTTTCCCTATTTTCATAATGGGTGTCATTTTCATAGTTTTGAAGGGTGCCAAAGCCGACCGTGAGGTCAAAATGTAAATCCAAGATGGCGGCTGCGAAAATTTTCAAATTTTTCTTCATGGGTATCGTTTCTATGGTTTTCAAGGTTGCTAAAGCCGATAGTGAAGTCAAAATGTAAATCCAAGATGGCCGCTGCGAAAATTTTCTAATTTTTCTTCATGGGTATCGTTTCTATGGTTTTCAAGCTTGCTTAAGCCGATAGTGAAGTCAAAATAAAAATCCAAGATGGCGGCTGCGAAAATTTTCACATTTTTCGACATGGGTGTCGTTTTCATAGTTTTCGAGGGTGCTAAAGTCGATAGTGAGGTCAAAATATAAATCCAAGATGGTAGCTGCAAAATACGAAGTGATGAAGCTTATGTAAAAAAAAACCTTGTCCGATCCGAAAATCTGGGGAAAATGGGCATATGGTACTGCAGTAACATTACAAAACAGATTTTTTTTGATTATTATTGATAGTAAAAAAGTTATTGGTATTTAAAATTCACATTTTTAGTTCCAAAATTACCCCAAACCATAAAAAAATTGCAAAATTCATAACTTATGACTTTTAGACACCCGCTAAACGACGGCCGCCGCCTGCACCAAATGTAAAATTCGGTCAAATTCACCATTGAAAAAAAATGTAGGGATTATTTTTTCTTTTTTCCTGAAAATGTCCACATAAATATGCTCACAGTACGATACCTAACAACACCCTCACGGATCGGACAGGGTTTTTTTTTACATGTTGTATGTTCTCGCTGCTGAGGTGAAAAGTTGTATGTGTTACACGAGAGCAAAGTTATTTGCATCTCGTGTCTTTGAATCCCTCGCAGCGCTCAGGATTCTAACCTAGAATCACTCGCTACGCTCGTGATTCAATTATAGAATCCTTCGCTTACTCGGGATTCAAAATCAACACTCGCAGCAAAAAACGATTTTGCTCTCTTGTTGCACAAATAACTATTGTTGCTACTTTACGTAGTCTATGCTGACATGCCACCACATCTGATGACCCGAAAATGTGCTGAGACATTATAATTCAATCCCAGAAAAATGATTGAACTGTCTTGGAACCCACATCAGAAAGAATGAAAAATAACCCTATAGTTTCCACTTCCGTCAATGGGACATTTACATTAAGTACCTACCTACATACCAGAAGCATCGCAGGTTCGTTGACCACCCTACAGACAAAGTTAAAGTGTATCTTGTGCTTTTAATCATACCAGCATGCAGTGCAACACATAAACAGTGTCGTATTCCGGTTGAAAAAGTATGGGTATACTTTTTAAACCGGAATACGACACTGTTTATTGGAAGGACTATTTAGTACAAGTTTTACGAGCGAGATCTGTTTTCTTCTAGAAAATCTGATTATACGTTTAGTTTAACACATTCAATTTCGATTTCAAAAAATGAATCTGTAAAGCTAATATAGAAATTATTTAATGCCAATAAAAGGTGTTCCCTATTACATCGAAATTATGAATTTACTGTCTGAGGGGCGCTAGTTTGCGCCAAATTTAGCCCTGCTGTAATATTATTTTCATCCCGAGGCTCAGTGGCTTTTTCAAAGCAGGATTTTTACGTTACAACGCCCACAAAACATATTTGAAGTTCTGGTTGCACAATTCAAGAATTCCGTTACGAGAAAGTATCGGGCTCCACTGTACTTTAACATCCGCGCGTGGGAAGCTTTAATTTTTTGGGTATAGATGTCTTCATGCAAAACGCTTTCGCAAAATTTCACACTGCGCAAACGTCTAGTTTTTGAAGAAAAAAATCCTAAAGTTTCAAGTATTTCACTTTTTACGTAATTAATTTGACATTTTACGGCAGATATTGGTGCCGATTCTCTTGTCACAAATGCGTCTAAACTAGACTAAAAATCACCAAAATATAGTTTACTCCTGTCAAACGATGATTTCCCATTCTGAAATAGACTAAAGTGGCACAACTTAACTATATTTTAGTTTGACAGCACTAAGATTGTACTGAGATTTTAATTTAGTGAAAATGACAATTTTGCTATTCTGAATTTAACGTTTTTCACCTAAAATTTTAATTGTCTAACTAATTCTGACTATTTTTAATCACCACTGAAAATGGTTTGGAATATTATTAGTTGTCATGAACTAAAATTCACACGAACATCTCGACTTCGGGTGCAAAAACAGTACTGTACTGGATTTTTTTCTTTTCTTTTGCTTATATCTCGAAAATAGTGTGTCCTATCGCAAAAATAATGAAAATTTCGACTCCCTTTATGAAATCCATATACCCCTAATACTCAACACGTAGGTATTTTTTTTTGTGAAAAATTCCATGTATAACACGTCGAGGCTGGGCCCACTGCACGCTTCTGGCTCTAAAAAAATTCACGGGGTAGGGCAAACAAGTATGTACCACGTGGAGTCGCAATTGTCAAATTCGATTTAGTTGTGTCAAAATAATTTTTAAATTTAGAGACTTTTTACTACAGAATAAGTTTGTAAGATTCTCATAGCCAAAAGTAAGGAACTTTAGTTATAGTTTAGTTAGTTTAGTTCGGTGTACAAGATAATCGGCACCATGGTACGAATTTTACTCCTAAGTTATTCCGTTTTACGTTCAGACAAAGTGACAGCGAGTTTTAATGGTTTTTAGTTTAATTATTGTTTTTTACTATAATTCATTTTGCAATAGCTGCTACCGCAATGAACTCAATTATGATGCAAATAAAATTATTAATGAAATAAAAAAGTTTTATTTGTACTCTTAAAAGGTCGTGGGTAACGTAATCGAATGCAAGTGCCACTATCGTTATTCGTTTGACAGTTCTCACTCGTATGTACAAAAGGCAATGTTAATACTGATAGTAGGAAAACTTAGGATACAAAAGCGAGCGAAGAGACCTCCCGACTTCTTTTTTACATACATACATACATACATAAACTCACGCCTTCTTCCCATGGGGGTAGGCAGAAACTGCAGAATGCCACCTGCTACGATCCTCTGCTTTTGCCTCGTTTACGTTCATACACGTATGCCGGTTGCGAGTACTACGCACCTGTCCTTTTTTACTATTGATGTTCTTCTTTTTTACTATTCAGAAATAAGAGCCCGCTGAGAGGGCTCCGTCGAGTACGCCTTATTATTGCTTGGAAACAAACTCCCACTATCCCACCAATACCGAAACAAACTTTGATAATTTTTTCTCGTCACCTATGGTTTTGCGCACAAAAAGGGTCCAATCTACAAAAAAAAAATGCTACTATAAAAAAGCGTCGGGTATTATAGTACAGTGGTTCCAAGAATCGTTTATAGGTAAGGTTCCGGATTTTTTTACGGAGGCTTTATAGCGTCACTTTTTTGTCTGTTTGTTTAATTCTATTCGTTCTTTTAGGCACTAAACGTAAGGGCATCTTTATTTATTAATTTGCTCTCAATCTCTCATGCACATCACACATTCTACATAATTTAGTCGGTTTTTGTCCATGAACCCGGTCAGGGCACTGTAAAACACAGTGATGGTTTGTTCTTGAGTTAGTGAACATTGACATAAATTGAGTCAAAACTTATCTAAACACAGCATGGAGTAGGTATTAAGTGGTCGTATAATAAAAAAAACTAGAAAAATATGTGGAATTATTACATGTCATTAAGATGTCCACTTAACAGAAATAAAAATATAGGTAATAGGAAACACAGATACAGTCATATTTAAGTCAGATGGTATTTGTAGGTAGCAGCGTGTTAGTTGGTACGACGAGCTTTGGGCGGCCCACGCTGATACAGCATTCGCGGCAGAGTCGCGGGATGTCATGACTAAGACCCGGCGACACGCATCCGTAGAGATTAATATGTAGCAATAACTATTAAGAAAACTCGATGTATTCAATTTTGATTTTTAAGTTTTTAGTCTGCATTAAACCATCTTTGCGACTAACCTCATTCGTTTCTTTTAAAAAACCTTCGGTAGTGCCTCTGGTAGTTAACTAGGTAGTCAAAAAATAAAAAGAATCATGTCATGCTACTTGACATAACATGATTAAAATTAAAAATATATCAATAAATAAATAAATATATAAAATGAATCCCTATTTCCCTTGGTCACGACATAACTTGCGAACGGCTGCACCAAATTGGATAATTATTTTTTTGTTGTGTTCGTTATTCTCAGGACAAGGTTATAGGTGTAGGGTAGGTAGGTATGTAGGTAAATAGGTGTAGGTAGGTTTAGGTTGGTGTATGTAGGTGTGGGTAGGTGTAGGTAGGGGAAGGTAGGTAGGTAAGGAGGGTAGATAGGTAGGGAGGGTAGATAGGTACGGAAGGTTGGTAGGGAGGGTAGGTAGCCCTAGAAAAGTACTTAGTAATACCCGAACGAAACCAGGGCGGGCAGGTAGTCCATGTTACAAAATAAAATAAATGTCACTGGAATAAACAATATTATGTCATTGATCAGACGGGATCTTACAGAAAAGAAAAGAGTATTAAGTTACCCACATCTATAAATTTTTATCCGTCTTAAATTGGTCTACTGTGTAATAACATTTTTCTATGAAAAAGTGGTCTTAGTTTGGCTATAGAATGAATGGGTGTTTCCGTCATCTTGTACGTAACAATTTCATAAAGACAATTGGGCTAATGTTCATTACTTTTAATTTTGGTGTCGCCGTATTTAACTTGTTTTAGTTTCTTCTGTTATAGTTTTGATTTACCTATTATTTATTTAATAATCTCTAACAGTGTTTTTGCACTTTAAAAACTTAGCTATTTGTTATATGTAAATACATCTTTCTCGCATATTTTATAAATATTAACGCTACCCAGCGTGAGAGTTTGTTTTTTTATTTACTATAGTCTAGTTTGTCTACGGATTCGCCCGCGTAGAGGTCGGATATTATCCCACGGGAATGTACTACCGGGATAAAAACAAATATCCTAATATAAAAACTTTCGCAGTTATAATATTAGCCGATCAAAGTTCTAGCTTCTGCGCGTGACTTCAAAAAACTATATTTTCGGCATCGTTCCCAGGCCTCGTAGCAATTACTTTTTACTTCAAAAACATTCAATGTACAGTTTGTATTGTATTAGTTTTTTCCAGCGGCTTCACCCGTGTGGAGGTCGGGGTTTATCTCACGGGAACGTACTACCGGGATAAACAGTAATCCAGGTTATAAACTATCAGTGTGTCCAATTTCATCCTAATCGTGATTGAGTAACCATCATCCAAACTTAAAAACTACTCGCTGACCTAGCAGACGTTGTCCTGTCCAACAAAAATCCTATAGACAATGCAAAAATCCCAATTTTCATGGCAACTTAAAAAAAAACTGTCCGTAAGAACCTTTCGGATTCGGTCTATTACGAACATTTCTAGCCGGTCTCAAGTGATGACCAACGAACAGCATTTCGTTTTTATTATGAAGGTAAAATGCGGTTTACAGCTTTCTCATGGCTTAATGTTAATAAAGATATACAGGGTGTAAGGGACAGCCCTTCGCAAACTAAGAGGGTGCACTCAGCTCCTTATTTTGAATCATACTCCACTGAGCATTTTCTCAGGACAATTTTCATTTTTTTATCGGGTTTTCAGTTACTATTCCTTTATTTCAATGTCAAATTACATTCTCTGTACGCAGTACTCTATTGATGTAAATAAAACAGCTAAAATAAAAAAAAAACAGCAATGTATGTTGAAATTCCCTTACGAACTACATACGCGTGAAATCAGCTGTTCGACCACCGCGGGGTGGCGGGGAGGGCGTCCGAAAGCTCACTGCGCTGCCATTCGCTACGTGCGTTTTGCCACGGTAGCGATACATTGCGTGTAGGGTAATAAAACAAATCAGGTTTATTGGAATCCCATAACGTTCCTGAAATAATTTCATGTACCGGTCATCTTAGTATGATATAAGTACTGAATTCACCCCATCAGTCTGCGGAGGGCTGTTCCTTACACCCTGTATATACATTTCTTTTGCATCACCCCACAATATTATGCCATACTTGACTAAACCATGATTGGCATAGGCATAGTATGTTGAGAGCACGGTCTCATATTTTATGCTGCTTTTAATTTGCTTAATGCGTATAATATAAATGTTGATAATTTAGTCTTTGGATTTTCGCTATGTTTTTTCATGTTAAATTATTGTCCAATGTTAAACCAAGTAGTGTAAAAACGTCTCTTTCTGGAATATCTAATTTGTTAATACGATTAAAACTTACCCTGTTTATGTAATAACCAAAGAATAGCGCGAAATTGGGATTATTAAAATATTTAAATTTGTTTTATGTTGAATTAGTTTTTAACATTATATGAACCTGTTTGCGACTCTTGTACCTAAATATCGTAAAGACACGATGAGATACAGAACATCCTGTAGTAGCTCCATTACATAATTAAAATGCATTTAACGTACATACATTTACCCGATAGATTATATGGAAATTAAAATATTATGGGATAAGCAATATATTTTCGTCATAAAACATCAATGAATGAGCCCTAACTAACAGTTACAATAATAACACTCGATAGATGCAGACATGTAAATGATAATATCTGAAGAAATCGCGTGTCTGGAATCGTGCGTAAAATTGGAGGTCTTGTTAATGAACCACCTTGGCCCGAATCAATATAAGCCCAGATTTTATCGCTCACCACAAAACTTCATTTCATGACCCTTGGTCGAACCCGCCGCTACAAAATGGGTATTATGATAAGAGCCTGAAAATAAATACATGTTTAGGTTTTAAGTAAACTTATTCAACTTTATGTAAAGTTTTGCAAAACTTTTGACACTATGACACTGCTTTTAAAAAAAAAAACGAAATTTATCTTGAATAAGTTTACTCATTTTTAAGTACTTAGATGCTTACCAATTCCTGGCGAAGAACAGCACAAAAAACCAAACAAATAATAATATAGAACTCACACAATATTACGGGAATCACAGGACGACAGAATGTTGCGAAAAGTTCTCAAAATTAATTAGGTAATCTCATTTTTGGATAAGACGGCCATGAATACACCTCACACAGTTTTTTTTTTAATATTCACTTGTGAAAAATTCATGAAGTTGGCAAATAGCGATCGCGGTTCAGTTAAGGCTGCTCGGGGGGCACGTATGCCTTCGAGCGCTCATTGACGGACACTGAAAGCTCTGAGGCTTTGCCGGTGGAAGCTTGTTCGGCGGCTTCAGTGTGATCTACACCTGCGCACTAACCCCCTCACCGTTGCCTACCTTCCTACGAGCCATTTGCATTGAAACATCAATTCTTTTCATAAAACGGTCCTGCAAATTATTAACATACACTTATCAATATGTATTAAACTTACCAAAGCTTAAGAATTGTTTTAATGTGAATCTGAGCCGTAGTAATATTTAACTTTTCCCTACTTTATCTTTGGTTTTCAAAGTAATTAAAAGTTTATACTACTTTAATTTTTTAAATTAATTTCTTAATCTTCTCACAGATATGTAAAAGCTTTAATTTATGATGAATATTCGCTGTCTGATATAATCGAGGAGCGTGCTTATGTTATACTACGGCTATACGTAGACCCTCTGCGAGCCGTGAACTGAGGCTACACGTAGACCCGCTACCACCCGCGTACCGCGGCTACACGTAGACCCGCTACGAGCCGCTACGAGCCACTACATTACGAAAAACGTTTTTCCTATGAATTTTAAGTAAGACACATCGCTCTGTTCGCATGAATGGATTGTCTGGCCGTGTTTGATTTTCCGAAGTTGCAGTTTTAAGTGATTAAAGAAAACTTCATATTATTGAATATATATTATTGAATTTGAAGTTTTTAACCAAACTTAGGGTGTACTGTGTTATCGTAATATTGTTGTTTACATATGGAAAATACGTGAATAATTAATGCAGTGTTTTCTATCAATCTAATTTGACCCTGTTTGTGCTTTTTGTAGCTAAGATAGAGCAGTTGAAATGAAACACTGAATCCAGTCGGGCAAAGTTCGTGTTTCACGCGATTACAACATAAAAAAACTTCGATTTAACGTCAAAACATGATACCGAACTATTTCAGCAATACTTATAAATAGCCTGACAAAAGAAATTGGCACCAACTTTCTACACCAGAAAACTTTACAAGTCAATAAACGCGCAGTTTTATATCCACACGGCTCTGTTTACCGTACCCCTTGCCTCTGCCTACCTCTTGGGCAATACAGGCGTCATCAAGATTTATTCAGTAAAAAATGATTACGAGCAGATTTGAAACTCTTTTACTTTTAGGACTCGACATTAATTAAATAAAGAGAACGTTAACAATGTCTGATTTAGCATTCTTGTTCTCTTCTTCTTGGTGTGCGCACGATCTTGATTGGAATAGCCAAGTGGTGGTAAAGTAATAATAATACTCAGTTCGCAAGGTGCAAGAAGCTATCAGCCCAAGGTGCGCTGAGCGTAGGCCGGCCGCCAGAGGTAACTAAACCAGTATGAGCTGGCCCCTTATTCTAATGAAACCGCGTACCATGCTAGCCCAGCTCATATTTTTACCACTGACGTGCGTTCGACTGTACGTGCCTGTGTTCAGGCAAAATTCTTTCTAGAAGTATACATATTAGGGGTTAAAGTATAAAATTGCCGATTTGTACTGAAAAATTGAAAATCGATGTTTTTAAATTTAACATATTTATTTAATCAAAATAATTACTATTATTATTTATACATTGCTGCCATCTAATAGGAAGGTAGTTTATGCATTTGCCATAGAACTCTCGTGATCTAGATTTGACAAACTGTGTGAAAGTATTTTGTACTGCCTCCTGAGAAGACAACTGCTGTATGAGGTATCGCGTTATCATGGTGCAATAATGGTGAAGATCGATTCATGAGTCGGGGCTGTTTCACTGCTAGTTTTGCTATCATTGTTCGGAGTTCGGCACAGTAGACCTCTGCTGTTACTGCTTGACCAGATCTGAGAAAGCTATAGTGAATAACACCATGCTGAGACCACCAAAAAGTTACCATTACCTTTTTATTGGTAAGCTTTGCTTTAGGACACTGATGCGGCGTTTGACCTGGGGTCAGCCATTGCATTTTTCGCTTAAGGTTATCCTAAAGAATCCACTTTTCATCACATGTCACAATTCGATCCAATATTCCTTCATTTCTGTATCGATTTAACAAGGCAACACAAGTTTCATGACGCGTTTCTTTCTGCAGATCAATCAAATCATGAGGCACCCATTTCTCATATTTTTTATTTTATTGATTTGACGCAAATGACTCAATATTGTTGGTAAGGTAACGTTAAACCATGCCGCTAATTCCTAGGTAGTTTGGATCGGATTGGCTTCCACCATCTCTTTCAATTCATTGTTATTCACCTGTGTGGGCGGTCTTCCACGTGGTTCGTTCTTCAAATCAAAGTTTCCATCAAGAAAGCGTAGCATTCATTAGCAGGACCCTCTTCAAAAGCAACATTAACGATAATCGAAGTTTGCACATTTTTTAAAAGAAGAACTTCATGGGTACCATGTTAAAAAAGTTTCACTCAAAAATTTGGTTCCATGAAGCCATGAAGGTTCTATGTCAATTCGAAGTACCTATTACAGTAAAACGGCAATTTAATACTTTAACCCCTATTACTCGTATTATAAAACAAAGTCGCTTTTCGCGTTTGTATGTATGTCCGCGTTGTTCTTCTAAACCACGCAACAGATTTGATGAGGTTTTCACGATCGTTTAGAGAATTTATTCTGGAAGGTTTCCGTGTATAATACGTTAGTATTAAAGTTACGTTTACCTAAGAAATCTCGATGTTTTGTCAAGTCGTAAAAACCGTGAGGTACAGGAGCGGGTCATTAGTATAAATCAAACGCACAGCTCAAACCAGTGAACGGATTGGTCACAACCTTTACAGGGGTGAAAAGGGGGATTTAAGTTTGTATGAAAAATCTTATTCCTTCAGTTAGTAAACTTGAAACTTGGCATGAATACTGATCTATATGTAAATCATAAAGTTTGTCATTTTTAGTTTTTCTAAAGTACCCCCTAAAGGGGAATTGGGAGATGTCGAAACTTTTGTATGGCAGAATGTTAACGCGTGGTTCGATTAACTCAAAACTCAGTATTTATACTTAACCCGAAAATAAAGAAAAACGTGTATAAGGGTTTTTCGAAAATCTACCCTTAACGGGGTGAAAAGGGGTAGTCATTTTACAGGGGAGGATTTTACTGTGTGGATTGATTAACTTGTAAATTGGTATAAATAACCTATAATCATCACGCTGTACCTTTGTGGAGCTAAGCAATCAGCCATAACATATACAGGGTGGATTTTGAGTCGGGGCAATAATAGCAGGCACCTTAACTGTTGTCGCTACAAGAAAACGGTCTTAGGGGACTGTCCCTAATTTTTCGAAACATTTTGAACTTAATTCACAGATTTTGAAAAAAAAAATACAGTCTGTAAGAAAATGGGTAATAACGACCAAAAAAATAATTGATGCCAATGTATCCTGTTTCTTATAAGGGTCAAATCACTATCGGATCAACTGTGGTTTGAGTACGAGAAAAGTCAGAAATAGCAAAATACTTCTTGTACTTTTAGTAGGAAATGAGACTGATTCGAGGGAGAAGAATAATTATACCTTTGTATGATGAAATAAGTTTTTAATGAGGTAAATACCTACTATTATTTAAATGTATACCACTATAAAGATAGTACAATCTACGACGACGCGCCCCACTCCGTTCCGCTCCGTACTAAAGTACAGCTTACAGTACAGTAATCGCGGAGTGGGGCGCGTCGTCGTGGATTGCACTATCTGTACAACAGTCGAATTATTCCAATATTTTACTGGGCTGAGTAGGGAACGAATGTAGCAGATAGTTACAGATTTAAACTTTTAAATTATTATCATCCCGCTATACTTTTATGAAGTTAAGCAGTCAATCATGACATATGTAAGAACGGTTTTTTTTGTCAACTTTCAACAAAGCAAATAACTTAGTTAGCGGTTCGCCGTTTTGAGTTTCTTTTTTTACCTTTTTATATAAGTACTATACTATGATAGTTCGTAAAAGTACTCAGAAAATCATGGAGTTTTAGGCGTCTTCTGTCATCTTTGGTTATTCAACTTTCAAAAAAGCAAGTAGCTTAGCGGTTCGCCGTTTCGTGCTTCTTGTTTTACCTCTCTATATACTATTCTATGATAGTTCATAGAACGTACACAGAAAAACATGAAGTTTTAGGCGTCTTCTGTCACCTTTGGTTAAAATAGAAATACATAATTATCTATGTTTTGGTGACTGTTAATGAGAAATCCTGTGTGTTTACAATTTACTGTTATATTATTTTAGTGATCGCTGTCAGTCAGAAATAATCTGTAACAGTCAGTGTATCAGTGTTGTGCCATTAGGTAGTTATAAATGTGCAGGTACACAGGCGTTCATTATTCAGCATCATCATTATTTACAACGAAAAACTTTGCAAGTAATGGGATATTGCTACTGAAGGCGACCTCAGGATGACCTGCTGCAAAATGTGACAGTTTTTTTAGTACAATGTGGTGTTCAATAACTTTTAGCGAACGAAGTCGCGGGCAGAACTTAAAAGAAATATAAACTTACATAACATAACATCACGCCTGTATTCTACTGAGGGTTTAGCAGAGTTGCATCTATAGTACCTACACCCACATCTCACCAGTTATGTAAAACATAACAGGCGAAATGTTCCATGCAATAGTGGGCGAGCCTATTGCCATCAACAGGTCATAATCCAGGCTGCTACTGAGAAATTCCAGACGGAAAGCCCAATACACTTTGCGCTTGCACTATTATTAGACTAACGCGGCCGGAGGCAGTCCAGGCAGTGATAATATAAAGTTACTTAGTCGTTAATTAATTTCCAATAACTTCATTAAAATGTCTCCTGGTTGATGTCATATACTTTAGACGTATAGTCATCTGAGGAAACTGTATCTAGAGTCCGTTGTGGCTTTATAATTTTATAGGTAGGTACTTAAGTTTGTTATTGCATTGCACAGGTTGCTTGTTTCCCAAATAAAGTAAAGTAAATTAAAATCTATACTAATAATAAAGATGCAGTTTTTTTTTGTTTTTGTTTTTTTGAACGTGCTAATCTTAGGAACTGCCAGACTAATATAGAAAATTATTTTTGCATTTGATAGCCCAATTTTTGAGGAAGGCTATTTATGATTTATTTACGATTTATCTGTATTCATCTTTACTTACGATTTTAATATCACGCTAGGACCCTTAGGAGCCGAGTAAAAATAAATAATTCAGAAAGAACGCTAAGCGAAAACGAAGTAATAGCGCGAGCGGTCGATGCGATGCGACGCGGCGGGTCGGGGGAACCAGAAACTTCACGCGGACGAAAGTTTAGGCAGCTGTTCAGTACATTTTGACGAATTATACGAACACAAATGTACTGAACAGCCGTTTTTTTTTTCCGTGTTTTCAGCGTTGGTCCCATAGTAAAAGTTGTTCATAATGATGAGTAAAATGACCCCTTAAGAGGTCTTGCGCTATTTACGTTACACCCCGTATAGTTTAAAGCCCTAATATTCTAAAATATTTATAGAAATATTTTTTTTAAATGAACATTTTCAACAAACAATTTTTTTTTTTAATGGTTTAAGAACTTTATTCTCAAAAAGAATTACATTCACACAGAATACATTAGCGACGCGACGGTTACACAACAAAATTGGTTAGAATAATGCACTACCCGAAGATAACTTAAAGTTTTAAATCCGCTAAAATGTGTTTCTTTAGAGATTTTTTAAATGTAAACATTGATTTTTGATCTTTTATATGCCGAGGCAAATTGTTGTAAAGCTGTGCTCCTTCATACAAAATAGTACTCCTGCCGTAGTTTTTTCTAGGGGCCCGTAGCGCTATGTCATTTGCTTGTCTAGTTCTGTATCTGTTTTTTATTTGTGATTGTTTTGTAAAAGTTATTTGTGTGTGTACGTTTTTATTTAAAATTTTATGAACAAGTATACAAGTATTATACCTATACCCCAAGTATTATATATATATATATATTAATTTCAGAAGAGATTTAAGAGAAGCGTCCGCCAATTCCCTTCGAATGACGTCACTGAAACGTTATTTAGTGTGTTTCCCTAGAGAGCGTTTTTTGACAGCGTAAAGTCAAACCCCGGTGCTATCATTTTCATGGCTGCTGTCACTGCGGCCGTTCTGTGCCGGCCACCGCTCTTCTAGGAAACCGTAGCTTTCTGTGTTGTTTTTGCGTCATTATTTAGTTCTCGTCCGTTAGTTCAAAGTGTAAGCCGGAACACGGAGTTTATCACGCCACAGCACCCGTAACAGGTATTAAAGTAAGTCGGAGTAAATAAATAACAAGCTTCGTTACCTCAGAATTCTCAGGTATGAGTTGATTTCTCCTGATGGTGTGTTCGTGGTAGCGAGGGTCTTCGCCCGACACGGCACGTTGGTACGACAGCCGCCTTCCTTTCGAATCCGTCTTCGGTCCAGCGGACATGTTCTCGGGTATTGAGGAGAAGTCCTGGTACGAGTGACCCTTGTTCAGCTCGCGGGTCTTCTCGTCCTGGATGACTCGACGCAAGTAGTTTGTCAGGCCCTCACTAGCCAACCACGTGACTCTGAAATGGTGCATAAAAAATATTGATGGCTCATGCTGTGGCAATATAGAGTGCTTTTTCAAGGTAACTATTAATTTACTTATTTCGCAAGATGGTTTTCCTGGATCTTTACAGTGTTTTCAAGAAATACTTTTATCGCATTAACAAGGCTTTTATGCGGTACGGTACGTATAAGGTATACCTATACTTTCATAGAATCTAATTTTCTAGGGTGTTCTACGTGTACAGAGTGTATTTTTGTAAATCTTTTTGCGATTTCTGACTTTTTAGTACCAAATTGCAGTTGGTCCTATAGAGTTATTTGATCCTTATAAGAAACAGGATCGACTGGCGTCATAAATAGTTTTTGTGTAAACTGTAATAATTAAATAATGGTCTAATCTAATTCTGTCAATGGAAATAAAAAATTCTCAAAAAGATAAAGACAGTCTCCTACGACCGTTTTCCTGTGGCTACAACGGTTAAGGTAGCCGTCCTTCCTGCCGCATCTCAAAAATCCATCCTGTATCGGGTTCCACTGCGGGGAATACAATGCGGAAGTTTATGTGATGAACATACAACTTTTTGCCGAATGCATTTGCAACACAAATGGCAAAATAAACTTATTTACCGATCTCGGGCGTGGATATTGCCGATTGCCTAAGAATATTGGAGGCTGTCACACATCTTCATATAAGTCGATCTTTTTCTAAAATCCATTGTGCCATAAACGAATGTATATACCTACTATACCTACTTAGTTCTTCCTACCATTTGTGAATAGCCCTTTAATTAATTAATATCTACTCGGGACCAAATAGAAGACATGCCTCAGCCTACATGTCTTCATTTCTCAAAATGTTTCTCATAAATAAATGGTTTCGGCTTAAATAATATAACTTGTTTGTTCGTAGGTGGAAGTAAAGTTTTGTCATTTTTGTTGTTTACATTATTTACAACTTTTACACGTCAAATACCTACTAGAGTTTCGACCGGCTATAAACAGGCAAGTTTTGACAGAATTTACAAACAGCTTAAATTAGTAAAGATGTGCATGAAGCATGAAGCGACGCTCCTACAAAGTAGGTAAAACAATCGTGTTCTGTAACAATATTTTCATCTCGAAGAGCTATCAATGAGAAGCTTTGATTCTGATTGAGATGCCACGAAAATTGACTGCAGTATAGTTATTCCTGTCCAATAAATGAAATACCAAGATGGCAGACTGAAAGTCGTTTTCAGGACGTAGACAGTACGTAGGCTCCACGCTCGGCGATACTAAAATACTACTACCACCTTTATGGCTGGCTTCTGTTTTATCACGGCATGAGGTAGGTATAATTCGTGTCGAATAATCTGTGAAAATTGTCTTTACTATGGAGATTTCCTTTTCACCTTGCATTTTAGCGGTCCTTAGATAGCAAGTAAGCTATGACTTTAGTTCTTTGACTATCTGTCTGATTGACTGACTTATTGAATGAAGACATTTAAGGTGCAACAGGGTAATTTATATATAAATAAGGCTTTATCTACAGAAAGCATTGTCCATCGCGGTTGTGTTGATTCCCTGTTAAAGCTCGCTGGTGTGCTATCGCCAAACCGTGGTATTATTAGTAGCAATGTTTGAAATTAAGCGCGGCACGCCACACAAAATATATTAAAAATATAAATGTTTGACTGACTCGTGTAGGTATCAAGAAAGACAAGCCACGAATAAAATATCGTGGCAATCTTTACCGCGGTTATAACGCTTGCTCGTCGATCAACCGCTTTAAGAAAATGCCATCTAAATTATGAGAAATGGTACCTAATGATGTTTATATGGGAGCATAACCTAGTATATTTACCTATCTATATTTGAAAGTCTTAGCCAAAAGTGACTTCAACCTGTATACCTAGAGTTTATGCAAATTGATCTGTCTCATATACTTCGTGGCATATGTAACCACGGGTCAGTTTGCCTTCACGCAATGTTGACGGAATCCGGCTTAGTAGATATCTACCTACCCGGCTGAACCTGAGATCATTGGGCATTCTACCGGCGGAACTACCGAATCTACTGGTTCGATCGCCGGACCGTTTAACGGTGAACTAATATCGTAGTTGAGCTTTACCGAAAGCATACAAACTGCCCCTTAATCCTGTCATAGCGTTGATTTGAAAGAATATGAGATGTAATTCACTATGTTTTACTATTTGAATTTCGTCGCAGCAAAGGAAAGAAGATTTATATTCTGAAGATATAAAGGAGAAAATTAGGTAAATAACAATCATCTACATACAGGAAAAACATTACGTTTAACAAAGAAAACATGACGCAAAGACGCAAAGGAACAAGTTTAACACTTTCTTTTCTTAGTTATTACCCGACTACGGCGAAGCCAAAAGGAGGGATGATTTTGACGGGTATGTCTGTATGTATGTATATCTCATAACTTCTAAACTACTGATCATAATTTGACAAATGAGGTATCGTTGGAAGCATGCCATTATAATTTTGTAGGCAAGAAAAAAAAATGGTCAAGGTAAACCCGTATTCGCATAATACGGGTTTACCTTGACCATTTTTGTACCTATGTCTTAATTTCTGTCTGAAATACTTTCTTGTTTCATACTTTTTAGAGCGTAGGTAATTTTTCAGTAATTAGGAGAAGAAATATAGAACCGACTTCGCTTCCATTCGTGACTGATGTACGTAGCAATGCTAAGCTATAAGCGTGCAAAAATAGAATGAACTCTAGAAATTGTTTAGTTCAAGTTCAAAAGTTCAAAGGTTCCGAGACTTCAGTACGTAAGAGACACGTGAATGCTCCTAATCCTGATCTCAACACAAAAGTCACTACCTCATTTTCTCGTTATCTGCGTTTGCTTTGACGCCGCCATTTTACTAGACCGACATTAGATCCTCATTTATAGAACGAATGAAACTACTGCTTCAGTATGGGCGAACATTAGGTTTATATACTTCAAAGGATTCCCCATCTTCACCTTCCCTGACCCTTCGGACCTTCAGTTTTAAAATAAGACTCGTAAAGAAAAGAGTAAAAATTAAAGTGCTCCATTTATTTGGTAAGGGTAGCGCTCAACACTACTTAACCGAAAACATAAAGGAGGTCCTTTCATAGGTTCATAATGTAAGCAATTATCTTCCTATTTAGATTTTTTTATGAGAGCACTTGATACTGTGTTAAATATTAATGTGTTATATATTAAAAATAAAACGTTAATAAAGTTGCTCTCTGAACAATCGATATTGAACGGACTTGTACCTACCTACAAAGACCATCGTGAGGCAGCTTATATCTTTGATCTGAAAACGTCTACATAAAGGAGAAAACGTGCTGATCCAAGAGTAAAGCAAGCAAGTTACTTGTCATAAAGAGACGATCTTTGTGACAAGCAACTTGCTTGCTTTGCTCTGCAGCGGAAAAATGATAGGCTTAAATAATAATTATGAAGAGTAAAAACTTATGAACGCCACGGTTTGTTGTAACATTTGAACAATTCAAGAAGGAAAACATTTCCTTTGTGTAACCCGCGCACAGATTCTATTGTATTTTACTAAGATGCTCAAGAAGATTGCAAAAAATAATGTTTGTTTTTTTGAATTTTTTGATACCTATTTTAATAATAATTTATTTTGTAGTCTAAACTTGATGAATGTCATAATTATTCTTGCAATACCTTTATTTGTGCATCTGTCATTCAATATTCCAGATATCGAAGCCCGCGGTTTTGTTAGCGTGTTCGGTCATTTCACGTGAAAGATGAGCCTTGTATTATTATTTATTAGCCTCAATAGCAGCTATAACCCATTCTCCGTCGATGCATGATGTAGAAAGTAGTGACAAAAGAGACAGAAGACAACTTTTATTTAGTGAACGGACGTACCTATACTAGTAATTCTACCTTCTGAAATACCAACTTGAACTGTCCTCGATTGTTGGTAGACACGGTCTATGCGCCGCTACCTCCATCTCGTGTCGTCAAGCCTATAAGCCTTCTGCTAGACCAATGATCAACAGACGATAACAACTTTACTATGTTTTGTATTCGTGTTTTTAAACTCACCAGTCGGCACGCGCCGGCGGCATTGGATGACAAAGAATTTTCGTAAGCAGAAATTATTTTGAAGCTTATTTTCATACGCTTAGCATTCACATTTCGTAGGTATCGTCAAAAGGGACTTGAGCATACCGCGGGATGCTGCGGTATGCCGCGGAAGGCTTCGGCATACCGGGCCACACAAGAGCGTTTATTCTGAAAGTGGGCACGTCGCAAAAATATTTCAAATATTTCGCTGTTTTGATTAGTTTGTCAATATTATTGTATGGAAATATGAAATGTGGCTAATTAGCGCACTAGAATATTAAAAATGAATTGCAATTATAACACTGAATTTGATATTGTAACTGTAAGTGTAAAAAAGGCATTTGGAAAGTTTCCAAATACTTTTTTTGCATCTAAAACTAAATATTCGGTGTTAAAATATTAATTTTTGCATTTCTAAATCAATATTTTAGTTCACTAGTTAACCACATTTCTTAATTCCATACAGTAATAATGCCAAATTAATCAAAAGAGGTAAATATTTGACAGTTATTCGCGACGTTACCAACTTTTAGGATAAACGCTCTTAATGCTTTTTTGCGAAATGCGAATAAAGAATAATAATATTGAGTCTTTAGTTAACATTAGACGTTACATACAGTTTCACAGAATCCGCTCTTTAGCACGGCCAGCCCGCCAGTTGAACGCGTCCCAGAGGGTCGTGGCTACCCGGCTGGTCCGGGGATACCGCACGGTCTCCGGTGAGGCGGCCAGTCTCCTTGCCGGATTGCCGCCATGGGATCTGGAGGCAAAAGTCCTCATATGCGCGAGGACTTTTGCCTCCTCTATTGCGAGTGGCGCGAGGAGGCGGAACGCCGGGGCGTAATTCCGCTACCGCGAGAAATCGCGGCACAGCGGACAGAGCTCCAGCGGGATCTCATGGGGTCATGGAGAGTGCGTTGGTCACAACCCAGTGCTGGGCTCGCCACTATTGCGGCGATAAGTATCCTATTTGAGGAGTGGTTAGAGAGGCGCCACGGCGGCGTCCTCACCTTCCGCCTGACGCAGGTCATCACCGGACACGGTTGTTTCGGGAGGTCCCTGTTCCGTATCAGGCGGGAGGAAACGCCTGGGTGTTATCACTGCGTGGATCGCCCGGAGGATACGGTGGACGTCTGCCCGGCTTGGGCAGAGCACCGCCGTGTCCTCGTGGAGGCGATCGGTGGCGGGGATCTCTCGCGTCCGGCCCTGATCCAGGCCATGGTAGGGAGCGAGAGGGCATGGGAGGCCGTCACCTCCATTTGCGAAGCAGTAATGCTTGCGAAGGAGAAGGCGGAACGCGTGAGGCAGAGGCAAACTTCGCGCCCTCACGCCCCTAGCCGCCGCAAACCGATTCCCGGCTACCGCTGCCGTTGCCGGCCCGGGCTTACGAACGGTGAGCAATGGATAGCTCGCCGTCCACTAAGGACCAGACCCGGGACGACGGCGCGTTGTGTTCCACGTGCGCCTCAAAGAGATGTCAGCAAGTTAAGGGGTTCGATAGGACCAATGCCTGCCGGGGTTGCAGAAAAGTCCGAAAGGGATATCGTGGCCCCTGGCAATGTACAGGCAACTGAAGGAATACGGGTGGGTTTTAGTCAGTAAGAGTCTGACACGCCATCCCGCCCAGAGCAGGAGAAGTTATTTGATGATATCCCACCAAAAAAAAAAACACTTTCAAAGTAAATTAACGAATAAAAATGAATCAACCCTGTGTGCCTTCATGTTATTCTTCGAGGTCTTTATACTTCTGCTAAACTATTTCTTGAGTAGCTTTAAAAATTACGAAATACCTAGAGTTCTTCTCATAGTGGTGCAGCCCTTATTATAAACTAAAGACGTATGTAATTTACAATACACGTTGGTAGGTAGGTAGGTACTGTAAGGTCTTATGCAATAAGCAACCTTACGTTGTACAGGCTGTTAAGAACGTATAACGCATTCGAATAGTCTGACAATTTGTATTTTTTAAATAACATAGGAATGTGCATGGTCTAAATAAACAAGGTCTGGCATTCCGGGAGTGACACATGCTTACGTCAGTATCCAGTTGCCACTTTATTGCAACAAAACACGAATTAAGGAAAGATTTTCAGTCACCATAATATACAAAGCATTTAAACTGTCGTTTCGTTTGTCTAATCAAACAAAACAATTCAATTCCAACATTACCAACGTAATTGTTAATTAAAACCTCATTGTTTTATCAAATTCGCACAGGTAATAATGGTGGTTGGGGAGTTATTATTACACACTACTGGTAACACAGATGTGATGATGTAGACTTGTGTCTCCCACGTGACCACTGTGTCTCAGATAATATATTTATAGATACTCGTAGTGCAATCCACGACGACGCGCCCCACTCCGCTCCGCTCCGAACTAAAGTACAGATTACAGCAGCACAGTAATCGCGGAGTGGGGCGCGTCGTCGAGGATTGCACTATCTGTAGATAGCATCTCTCCGACGCGACGGTACAGTACCCTTGTTAGGGTTCCGTACCTCAAAATGAAAAATGGTACCCTTGTAGGATCACTCGTGTGTCTGTCTGTCCGCCTGTCACAGCCAATTTGCTCCGAATCTAATGGACCGATTAAGTTGAAATTTGGTACACATCATGTATTTCTATGACCCAAACACGGACGTGAAACGTAAATAAATGAATTTTGAATATGGGGTTCACTTTTGGGGGGCAAATAAGAAAATTAAAAAAAAAAGTTTTGCAAACTGTACCGTGTGGATAATAATATCTAATACCTATATAAAATTCGCGTGTCACAGTGTTTGTAACAAAACTCCTCCGAAACCTCCTCCTACCTTCTCGGCTTGACCGATTCTTATGAATTTTTTTGTGTATATTCAGTAGGTCTGAGAATAGGATATTTTTCATACCGTAGGTAAGGAGGGTAGGTAGGTAGGGTAAGGGTAGGTAAGGAGGGTAGGTAGGTAGGGTAAGGGTAGGTAAGTAGGGTAGGGAACGATTTTTAATTATCAGGAAGTAACATAATATAGTTTAAAAAAAATGAGTAGTAAGTATTTAAAGTAACAAAATGTTGCATATTGATTATTTGGCGTGCGCTGAGAAAAGTATGATGATACATTTAAAAAAATATTTACTACATGATTAAAGTACTCATTATTACTTACAAAAAATATTGCAAGTGAATTTATCTAAATATCATAGTTAAGTCACAATAGCAGCTTCGCTCTAGAATTTAATTAGATCACCGGTAGAAACAAAAGTTGGTTACATTTATATGTATAGTAGTATTACCTAATTCTTTTTCAAATAAATAGTTTTACCAAACCATCGATGTTAACTGTGTGAGAGTATGAGAATTTGATCGATATTAGATTTCAGACTATCTAAAGTAAATACATCTTTTATGGGGTACTGTCTTAAATGTTACAACAGAATACCTTGTGATATATTAGAATTAAATGAAAGAAAATTTAAAACTCATATAAAAAGTACAAGCATATTACAAATTAGAGGATATTAAAAATGCTTGGAAACATGCTGGTCCTGCTCCAGACAATTCAGAATCTAGACAAAATCGAACTGGTTGCCAATTTAATTGTATAGATTTTTTTTTTTTTTTTTACATTTATTTTATTTTTTGTGATTACTTGAACTCACACACTGATTTATTATTAGTATTACTTGTTATAATGTTAGAAATATAGTATAATTTTACAATGTTTGTAAGTATGTGAGAACCATGCATCTATCACATAATTAATTTATGTCATTCCTTCATTTTTCATTCTTTTTACCTATCGTGGTATAGTAATCTTATTCTAGGTGCATTGTCTTCACATATAATTATATAATTAGTGTATACAAGATAAAATGATTTTTTTAAAATGAGTAACGAAGGAGTTTGTTGCCCATTCTTCTCCATACGAAAACGACCTTTTGGAATGGGCGACTAGAATCAGTTATTATTATTTTTTGTAAAGTTTGACGTTCAAAAGTGCCTTTTTTGTGTCTAATTGAAATAAATTATTTGATTTGATTTGATTTGAGTTCATCCCTTCTAAATCAAACATTGGAATAAGTAAATTCTAATTTGAATGACTTTTGGATTGGACTTAAAATGAATACCCTGTAGTCGTTGAGAAGGCTATCATAGTTCTACTTCTATCATAGTAACGGTGGAGAATCTTGCCCATTCTTCTCCATACGAAAACTACCTTTTGGAAGGGGCGAATAGAATCAATTATTATTATTTTTTTGTAAATTTTGTCTTTCTAAAGTGCCTTTTTTGTGCCTAATTGAAATAAATTATTTGACTTTGACTTTGACTTCCGTTTGTGACGACTTAACGATGCAAGACTAGCATAAGCTCCAGTACACGCCCTCGGGCCCACGGGCAAATACATGCAAATCTAACGGCAAATCACGCAAAAAGCTCCAGTGTAAGTGCGCTGGCCGAGCGACGGGCTCGCCCAACTGTACTAACTAACATAAAGGATGTTGCTTTACTCATGATTACAGGAAAACCTATACGAAGTCAATGGTTTTGAAATAATATGGTAAATCTCTCAATATTGTGCGTACAAACTTACACTTGCAGTTGGAATGTATAGGAAAACTTCTTTTTCAACTACAATGTTAAGTTTGTATTTGGGATAAATTCATCCCAACTACGGAACCCTTCATTGTGCGTGGTCGTACACGCACTTGGCCGGTTTTTTTTTATATCGCATGGCATGTACGAACCGTTTGCAGATTTCTTTGTTGATGGCCGTATGGGTTTGGAATTTTAAAGTTTGACAGGGTAATTAAAAATGAACTAGGCAACAGTTATTTTCAGAGAATGTCAGTCACAATAATGCAAATTCTTACAAAGTTATTCCTTAACGAAGTAAACGGCGGGTACCAGCCAGATGAACAGGCTTTTAATTAGGTTTAGCTCGATTCAACAGACCTATTATTGGAAAAACGTGTTACATTGTTATTATTCAGCTTAATACCCTTTGTGAAGTCATGCGGCATGTATACTTATTAATTTTACATTGCATAACGATTCAATGACGCACAAAGCGAATACATTTAAATACGGCCCTACAAGTTTCGTTATTCCGAAGTTTTTGTTTTCCCAGACAACATGTAGCACTCAATTCCGCATACATTTTGTCCGACTACAAATCGGAGAAAGTTCTCAAGTGGGCACGTACACTTATGTTCTTTATGGACATGTAACAATTTCAAACCAATAACACTGCTTTCCCTTACCGTTAGCAGACTCTAAGAAAAACAAAAAATGCAACGGATATATGAAATTGAAAATGTTATAAGTTCTTTTTTTATTTTTCTTTGTTACATTGGTAACACGACACCTTAGCTTCCAGATAATTATTATCCTATACCACTGACCTCCATATATACAAGTACGCTGGACTTACGATACCCTATGAAGTGACAGCTCTTTATTGTGCCTATTTGAAGCGCCCCCAATGCGTGGGAAGAGAACTAAATCTGACGTAACTTGCAAATGGCCGTTGTCTCGTTTGAATTGTCTCCCGTGTTTTTAGAGGTTTAACGAAATTGTATAGTGCTGTAAAAGTTACCTGTCGATAAAAGTTATCGATATTTTTCCTAACGATATCTATTTACTTTCAAGAACGGAAATCGCCGATGACCGATTTTTATTATCAAATACATATAATTTAAAAATAATTCACAGGTTTCCGACTGACAAAAGAAGACTGGAATTATGGCTGAAAAACATTGAAAAGCCTAGTTGGCGTCCGGAAAAATATGATTACATCTGTTCAAAGCAATTCTCCGATGACTGTTTTATTAAACATAACTCATTTTATTTTCTATAAATACCTTACCTATTCCACTCCATCCCAAGAAACCCTCATTTCTATTTAAAAAGCGTTCCCTATTTATTTTTGGATTTAGTTTAGTCACATACTAAGTACCCCCTTAGTCTGGCTTCGGATTATCCTAAGACTAGCAGTCTGCCCCAACTTGTCCCGTGGTACACACAAAGCCTATGTCACTCAGGGATAACGTACCAATCCACCGGTGAAAGAACTTATGAAATCGGTATAGCAGTTGCTGAAATTTGCGCGTTCAACCAAACAAACTCATCAGCTTTATTTTATTAGTATAAACAACCTGGCCGAAATATCTGTATCTGTCAGAAACATAGAAATAGTATACCTGATGGTCGGAAAAGCCTTTTATCGATGTATTTTATCTTACTGTCCCATCCCTATTATTAGTTCCGTTCCCACCCACTTCTGCGATCAGCGCCAAAATGGCGAAAATCAAATCGCCCCACTATGGCTCGGCTTATCATAGGTCCAGCGTACTTGTATATATGGAGGTCAGTGTCCTATACTATTAAATGAGCAAATTTTTTATATAATGGGTGATTTTTTAAGAGTTAAGTTTTTCAGGTTGGTGGCACTGGTTGGTAATGGCATCCTAACGTCATCTGTCAAAGTGAAAAGTTTTCAGTATACTCTGCCATTTCATCATGGAAAGACTTACAAACGAGCAACGATTGCAAATTGTTGAAATTTATTATCAAAATTCGTGCTCTGTGAAAAATGTGTATCGCTTGTTACGACCATATTATGGCGAACGATATCGAGCCATGATACGCAACTTTTTATTGCCCCAGTTGGTCGAGTTGAACTTGGTTGACATGTGGTTTCATCAAGACGGTGCCACATGCCACACAGCTCGTGAAACAATGGACATGTTGAAGGGTGAATTTGGTGAGCAGCTTATCTCTCGAAATGTTCCTGTGAATTGGCCGCCAAGATCATGCGATTTGACGCCTCTGGATTATTTCTTGTGGGGTTATGTAAAGTCGTTAGTGTATGTGGACAAGCCGAACACGATTGAAGCCTTACAGGATAACATAACACGCGTAATTCGTGGGATACAGGCCGAAATGCTCGAAAAAGTGACGCAAAATTGGACCTTCCGAATGGACCATTTGAAACGGAGCCGCGGACAACATTTACATGAAGTTATCTTTAAAATGTAAATGGCAAAGGCCAAGTTATCAATTTCAATAAAAATTTTGAATATATGTTGCAAATTGAGTGTTTTATTCGACTTTAAAAAAAACTACGCTTAAAAAATCACCCGTTATATTATATAAATATTTGGAATCACGTTCTCGAAAACGGATCTAACAATTTCGATGAAAGTTGCAAATAATAGAGGTTAATGGGGTCGAAAAATCAATCTAGCTCGGTCTCATATCTGGGAAAATTCGTTTTAGCCGTTTTTTCACCCGAGTAGAGCGCGTTCGCCCAAAGTTTCTAACAAGATGGCTACCTTAGAATAATGACATGGCAGCATGGAATTAGTATGAACTATCCTATAATTACTATTCAATCAATCAATCAATTTCTTTATTTGTATAGAATGTAGGTGTTACAATAATGGTGTTAGTTTCAGATATATTCCCGGTACATTCTGCCTATTGGCATACAAAAATATAGTGATTAACTTACAGATAATTTTGAAACTAGGTACTTACTTTAATACAAAATGAGATCTTGGATCAGCTAAGTCTAAAATTAGTTACAAAATCGGTAACAGAGTAATAACATTTCTCTGTCAGCAACGACGACAGGAGTTTCTTGAATTTTTTAAGGGCTGATCAATAATATTTTTTTAAGCAAAGCAGTGTTATATCTACCAGTACACAATAGACTCTGATTGTATTAAATGAGCATTCCCTATTTTCACCCGAGCCCTGGTCGGTCGACCAGGCACTGTATTGTAAGTAAACAGTACTTCTAATTCCAATTTATTTGAGCATAGCATCTTCCATACATCTCTATCAGTCGTCATGTCGTCATAATAACATACGAAAACAGTCGACGTCATTACTAGTTCCGTAATTCTGTGGATAGATCCTGTGGGGAGACCTAAGTACATACGTGTTCACAGAATTCCACCAAACATGATGAACACCACTACGGCGGGTGCTGGGCGTTGATGTCGCTCCAATCTGGAGTAAACGTATTACCCTACACCGCTCAAATTAAAAAAACACCGCCCGATCTTCGAGTGCGATGCGCACAACTAAAACTAAACCTGAATTAAGTATTAGAGGTTAAAGTATGAAATTGTCAGTTTGTATAAAAAATTGAAATTCGTTTTTTTTTAATTTAACATTATTATTTAATCAAAATAATTACCATTATTATCTATACATTGCTGTCATCTAATTAGGTCATTTATGCCTTTGCGATAATCTCGTGATCTAGATTCGACAAACTGTGTGAAAGCATTTTGTACTGCCTCCTGAGAAGAAAACTTTTTATCACGTAGAAAATTGTCCAAATCACGAAAAAAATAGTCCGTTGGTCGGTAGTCCGTTGGAGCAAGGTTTGGCGAATACGGAGGGTGACGAATGGTTTCTAAGTGCAGTTCCTGTAGAGTTAAAACGGTTTCTCGTGCTGTATGAGGTCTCGCGTTATCATGGTGCAATATAGGCGAAGATCGATTCATGAGTCGGCGCTGTTTCACTGCTAGTTTTGCTATCATTTTTCGGAGTTCGGCACAGTAGAAATCTGCCATTATTGCTTGACCAGATCGGAGAAAGCTATAATGAATAACACCATGCTGAGACCACGAAACAGTTACCATTACCTTTTTTTGGTAAGCTTTGCTTTAGGACACTGTTGCGGCGTTTGACTTGGGGTCAGCCATTGCATTTTTCGCTTACGGTTATCGTAAAGAATCCACTTTTTATCACATGTCACAATTCGATCCAATATTCCTTCATTTCTGTATCGATTCAACAAGGCAACACAAGTTTCAACGCGCGTTTCTTTCTGCAGATCAGTCAAATCATGAGGCACCCATTTCTCATATTTTTTCATTTTATTGATTTGACGCAAATGAGTCAATATTGTTGGTAAGGTAACGTTAAGCCATGCCGCTAATTCCTGGGTAGTTTGGCTCGGATCGGCTTCCACCATCTCTTTCAATTCATTGTTATCCACCTGTGTGGGCGGTCTTCCACGTGGTTCGTTCATCAAATCAAAGTTTCCATCCACGAAGGCGTTTAAACCAAAATCGCACGGTGCGTTCATTATCAGTCCCCTCTCCAAACGCAACATTGATATTGCGAGCTGTTTCCGTCGCGTTAGTTCCGCCTCGGAACTCTTATTAAAAAATAACTCGAATTTTCGAAGTATCCATATTTCTTGTCTAAGATGAATAAAAAAAAACAACTGAAAGTCGATAAACGAATGTTGCACATTTTTTAAAAGAAGAACTTCATAGGTACCTTGTGAAAAAGTTTCCCTCAAAAATCTCAAACCATGAAGGTTCTATGTCAATTCGAAGTACCTATTACAATAAAACGGCAATTTCATACTTTAACCCCTATTATTTTCTCAGGACCCGTTAAAAATAGTAAATAAAGTCAAATAGGTATAATATATATAATATAGTATATAAAGTCAGTCATAATTTTGACCTACGACTATTTTTAACGTGTTTTTAAGTAACCCTCACATTTGACTGAAAGTTGGATTCACGGGCGCCGGCTTAAAATAGAGTTCAATAGGTACTTACCGTAGTACTCTGTGAGACCCACACTACACACAGTGCATCCATCATTAATGTTCGAATATTGAACTCATGATTACTATCAAGATTTAGAAAGAAAAAAAACTGGATATTATTAGTGAAATGCGCAATACTATCCATAAAAGGCAAGCTAGGTTCTCATTAGTTAAGAACAATTACCGTACGTAACGTTTCCCTTTTGCAAGGAAAATACGTTGATGATAAAAAAAAAAACATATTCACCTTTCTATTGGTGCTATATTAGCTATTCCCCACGCCACGCGTAGGATGTTCGTAATAGAGGTAAAAAATCGGAGACTACATAAGAGAAATTAAATATCATTTTTTAATAGTACTTAATTAGCAAAATTGTAACTTTAATAGGGTGATAGGTAATTAATGTCCGATACTTAAACACGTGATTTTAATCATCATTATGAACAACTTTCACTATGGGACAAAACCAGAAATCGCGAAAAAAAACAAATGTTACATTTTAGTTGTTTTTTTTCATTTTTTATTAGCATAATTCGTCAAATGTAGGGAACAGATGATTTTTTTTCAAAAGACTTCTTAATAAACCCTCAATCCCCACTGTATTGCGTTGTCAACCCGCTACCGAACTAGCTTTTTCTTTTATATCGATATACAGTTGGTATGAGACCGTCATTTTAAAATTGAAGGAAAAATTCGCAGATCTTCGAAAGATATCTATTATAGTCTGGCTTTTTTTTAACATTTCTTTCCTACTTTGCCTAGGGGATGTCAATCTGGTGCCGCGAAGTCGAATGAGCGATAACCCTTTCCTTAACCCTTTCGGACAGATCATTCTGATGGACGGACGGCGCAGTGACACCGATAGGGTTTGGGTAGAGGGGTAGAGCCTTTTCAGTCACGAACTTCGCAAAAAGAAATGTTTTACCGACACAGTTTTAAACTAAAGGGTTATAGTGATCGATGCCTATCGGCACTTCACTTCTTCTTCAATCTTTGATCTATTCTCAATGTTATTTCGAAACGATTTGTTACTATACGTCACAGTATCATTTTTTTCAAAACAACCTAGCATTGGCTAGATGAACCTCAACCTAAAATCGTAACAATAGTAGGTACCTGTTAGATCTGGATTTCCGGCGGTTCTGCCCCGTTGCCGAGTCCAAGCCGGAACTCATGGATATAGCCCGGTTCAGCATAGCTTCTTGGATATAGGCTTCATTCAGACCTAGGTAACAAAATACATGGTACGTTAAAATAATAAATAAACACCGTAATTATCATAATTGTCAGAGGCTATGGGTGGCTTTAAACCTCTGACGCAGGTTAGTCAATAACCACACGAAAAGAAGAAGAAGATTATAATGCATGGTATCCTCATTTCAGCTGAATGACGTCCACTGCTGGACATAGGGCTCCCCCAAACACCGCCACTTCGCCCGATTCTGTGCTTCACGCATTCAGCGGATTCCTGCGGCCTTTAAACCTATTAGTTGAGAATATTTTTGGTTTTAACTAAAAGAAAAAACAATAAGTATAGAAAAGTTTTCATTGAGTAATTGAACTTGAATGCATAGAAAAAGAGTTGGAAACAAAGTGCAAGACATAAATTCTCACGGCATGCGTTCGCGTTCTCGCAGCCACGCGGGGCGCTGCGAGCATGCTCGAGCCGCCGAGGCACGTGAGTAAATACCCCACAGAGAGAAAACTTCCAAGGAGGGCTTTTGAAATTGTTCATAAATGAGTACATACTTAGTTAAGACCACAGAGGCAGTTAATTTATGAACTGTGTTGTGTAGCGTTCGCCGGCCGCTCCCGCGGCACCGCTTGTTGCGCTCGCTCGGGTCACGCGCGTTTGGTCACAGTTCTAACCTAACCTTACCCATTTGGTCGGGGAGCCACTTAAGTGGCGTAATTTTTTTTATTTTTAGAACCAAGTTTCAAGTGCTATGTTGCATTTCACGCCGCGTCAGCGGCCGGCGAGCGCTACTTTCAAGTTGATCGCTTTCCATAATATCATACTTATTTGCAATTCCAATAAAAGTCCATCGCATTTTTTTGCATGGTCATCCTACTTGTTTGATTTGTTGGATGCCACCGCCATGATGCACAACAAAAACAGAGCGTCATCAACGCCTCTACCGGTGGATAATCTAACTATTTTACGATATGATCACTAATGTTTGGCCACATAATGAAGTAGTCGTGCGTTTAACTGGTCATATCGTTAAACGTTGAGTATTCAATAATCTGGCCAGGCCACTTCGTGATGTGATCAGTGGTCGATGTTCATTTCATGAAATGATCAATTTTAAGATCTGGCCACGACATGTACATAAATTAACTGCCTCTGTGATCTATTGGTTAGACCGACGACCTCAGACCTACAGGTACCGGGTTCAACTCCTAGTAGGGGCGATACCGCTCGCGAACATCTGAGAGACTGCATACTGCGTGCGATCGTATCCTCCAACATCACTCGAGCAGTTTCGCGGATGCTCGCGTGCCCCACCTATCATCATAAGAATACCCCATTATGAAATTTTTTAAAGAAATCCTTGAAAGTTTCATCCCGGTGGGGTATTTACTCATGTGGTGCGGCGGCGACTGTTCGGAAGCCCCGACGGGCGCACGCTCGAGCGTGTTCGCGACGAACGGTCTGCTTAGCTGCGAGGAACATGACTGCACGCGCTGCCGTTATCATATCTTGCACACTTTTTTCACTTCTCGGTATTTCAGTTGCATTCTAGATTATTTGTTATATGATAGGTGAATTCCAATTAAAACTGCTTGAGCAACTGAACTAGTTACCTACATGATCAGGCATATGGAATTGTACCTACAGCGTATTAAAAATTAGATAGAAATGAAAATATATGAAACCGTGTTTTTGGGAAACTTGCGTAGGTACCATATTATTTATTATCGTGAAAATAATGCCGTACATGTGTTTTTGGTATTTTTGATACGTTCTGATTCTGTTCTGTTCTGATTGACTGCTCTGAAGATATTCGCGCCTAATTTGTCAAGTAATATAATTATGTATGGAAGTTCCGGGATATCACAAACAACCGCCTAAAAATCTTCACAGGGCAAACACAAATCATTAAAATAGAAATATGCATCCCGGAACAAGAAAATAAATAAAGAAGTTTAATGTGTTTCAGAAGTAACTTGATAAAACAGGGTGATCATTTACGATAAATCTGTTTGCAGAACCAACATTGTCTTTGACTTTGTAATGAATACGTTACTAAGTTTGATAGATTTTTAATAAAAGCTTAGGGCGAGCACACACATATTGCTCGAGCAGTTAGGCAGTGTTCAAAATACACGTAGGTACCGCTCGTGAATACATCGCAAGTCAACAGCTTGAAGCTGCCATTAATAACTGCAGCAGCAGGCGGTTTCGATTGAGGCTGGCATCTGTATGCATTTCACAATAAGTATGCCGTTTTATACCTAAAGTAAGGCCATTTTAATAGGTAACATTTGACGTCGGTCAGTTTAGTGAAAGCAAATCGTAAAATTACTCATAACGGTCATTATTACCTACAATAAATATGTAATCGTAATTGAAAAAAGTTAAGCAATTGTGCAGTTCTAACAAAACGAAAAAATATATTATTTTATGCCCGCCGTTACAAGGGTACTTTGTTGAATTTTGATGAATTGTCAAATGTTACCTATTAAAATGGCCTTACTTTAGGTATACTTATTCGTACCTATAAGTAGGTACCTATCTACGTATAGATAAGTAAGTATTTGGTTCAAGTCAGATACATAATTTTGAACCAAGCTAGATTATGCCCTCTTTGGTCATTTGGCCTGACCACGACGCACATGCCTTCAGACTTTCAGACATAAAATTTTGGTATTCTACTTTCCAAGATAACCAATCCAAAAAAAAACATACAGCATAGCATAGTCAACCTGTAATGGTCCCACTGCTGGGATATAGCCCTCCTCTGGGGAGTGGGCTGTAATCTACCTCACAGGCCCAGTGCGGCTTAGTAGATGTCACATGTCTTCGAATTTTTGGTTCTAGGACATGCCGGTTTCCTCACGATGTTTTCAATTTAAATTTTAAATGGCAGTTAAAATGCTTTCTAATAAAATACAAGCAAGAAGAATATAACATTACTAGCTGTTGCCCGCGACTTCGTCCGCGTGGTTATAAAGATATCAAGTTTAATGATGTTTAACGCTAACTATTTTTATATTTCAGTCAACAGAAAATGCCTATCACAACTAAGCAATTTTTTTAAAGGCACCAAACACCAAAATTTAAAAAAAATAGGTTTTGTTATTTTTGTAAAACCTCTCTGTAGGTACACCACATTTTTTGTTTTATTTTCGGACTGCAGAATATATTAACTATCAGGTGAACTTACTCTAGAACAGGCATACAACTGACCGTGAGAGAAGCAATCGTTTCTTAGATCTATGCCACCTACTTTTATCGTTTGGCCCTGCGCCTTATTAATAGTTAGACGTCTTTAATCCGGCCCTGTCGCAAAATCCGTTCTTAGCAAACGTCTACTAACTATTAATTACCTCCCAGCCGAAATTAAAGTTTGTAGCACAAAAAAATTAAGACTTTCATACAAACTTGCGAGAGCCATTAAACCTCCTAAATCTGGCTCTGTCACAAAATCCGTTCTTAGCAAACGTCTACTAACTATTAATGACCTCCCAGCCGAAATTAAAGTTTGTATCATAAAAAATTAAGGACTTTAATACCTACAAACTTTAAAGTTTCTATCACAAAAAATTAAGGACTTTAATACCTACAAACTTGCGAGAGCCATTAATTAATGAAAATTTCATATTCAACCTCCTTAATCTGGCTCTGTCGCAAAATCCGTTCTTAGCAGACGTCCACTAACTATAACCTACCTTCGTGCCAACCTATATATCAACCCCCTTTAGGGTTATTTTTGAGACAAAAACTAACCTAATGTCTTACCCTAGGATGCGATTTATCTCCTTGCCAAATAATATCGAAATATGTTCAGTGGTTTAAGCGTGAAAAGGTAACATACTGACAGACATGCTTGTACTCAAACCTCAGTTGGCCCGATATAGTTTTTTGACCCTAGTATTAAGAAATAGGATCGACTGGCATCAAAAAAGCTTTAATGAAAATTGGCCATTTTATTGCTGACTGATTTTTTTATTTATTTGTGAATGCGGATCAACATGTTTCAAAAAGTTAAGGACAGTCTCCTAAGACTGTTTTCTTGTAGCGACAACGGTTAATGTACGTGCCCTTATTGTGCTATCTCAAAATCCACCCTGGACATGTTATGATTGACTGCTTAGATCCATAGCTATAGCGTGATGATTATCTTTTAAAAGGTTAAATCCGTAAGTATCTGCAATATTCTAACCTTTTGGCTAGCCTTTTTACAATAAGCGGTAAACTATAGAAGAATTATACGAACATAATGCAATGTTGCTTATCCCCCATAGCATATATCGTGATAATATTTTTTGAAAAGTCTATTGTAACGTTTCTGAATTATAGATTATTTATACCAATTTTCTAGGTAATCCATCAATCAAGCCACACAGTAAAGTCCTCCGCTGTAAAAATGAATACCCATTTTCACCCCGTTAGGGGAAAATTTTCAAAAAACCCTGATATACGTTTTTATTTATTTTCAGTTTTTAGTATAAATACTGAGTTTCGAGTGAATCAGACCGCGCGTTAAAATTCTTCCATACAAACTTTGACACCCTCCAATCCTCCTTAGTTTAGAAAAACTGGCAATGTTTATAATTTCCATACATAAGTATTCGTGCCAAGTTTCAAGTTTATTAACTCAAGAAATAAGATTTTTCATACAAATAAAATCCCCCCTTTCTCCCCCTTAAAGGTTGAATTTCCAAAAATCCGTTCTTAGTCGACGTCTACTAACTATAAACTACCTCCCTACCAAATTTCATCTTTATACGTCAAGCGGTTTTAGATATTACGTGATGAATGAGTGAGTGAGTGAGTGAGTGAGTGACCTTTCGCTTTTATATATATAGATAGATTGAATTCATATCCAATATGGACGTACCTATAGCATTTCGAAGCCAACATTTTTCAATCCGATTACCTGCGGACTAGGATTCACTTTCTATTAATAGGTTTGCGGGAGGCTATAAATATCAAACAATTTCTATTACTCGTACACACACGCTGCTCATTTATAAAGTACAAGAACAAGTTTCAATCTCGAAAAGAGCTCTTAGTTATGAGACTCTTAGTCATGAGACTAAGAGCTCGATTCGAGATTGAAACTTGTCGGGAAAACTAGAAACAAACTCGTGACCTTAAACCATTTATTTTTAATCACCGTGTAGACCAGTGACTTACATGGAAGAAAATCGTTGTGAGGAAATCTGCAGGATGTTATCGATGGAAAACACCAACACACAGTAGTTTCTGAATTGCAGTGAGATAATTATAGGCTGGTATTATAACTGGGCGTATTCGGGTTTATTTTCGTGTCGCCGTATGTGGCTGAATGCTTTTATCTAATGGTAACATACAGCTCTAATCTGAGCAAACCAATGATCTGAATATATATCCATATCATTATTTCGGTAGTGAGAGATAGATTTAACTTAGGCGCAGTCTAGTTGTAGAAGCGACTCGATAACGGTTCATAACCTTGTCAAACAATATTATAGTTCAGCCATGGATGAATACTGAAATAGGACACTCCGCAGTTTAGGTATTATGCTACAAGTACGTGGCGGGCCCGTCTTGTCGGGCCAGTTCAGTGAGTGTAACGTAGCCAGAAGATCTAAGTGTCACGCGATGGATAGAGAGGCAACTTCTAGTTAAATATATAACTGTAGGTGATTAGCTCTGTGCGACCTGAATTGCACTTTATTGTGTCGTAGCAAGAATTGCTTTTTATTCAAATGATTTTGCGGAGTGCCCCATCTGTATCAATCAGTGGTTCAGCGAACTTTTTACAATGCAGCAGTGATTTAATAACAAATTTAAGAGGAATATAAACAAGGAGGACAGACAAAATCCTGACTTGAACTAACGTGAACTTAACAGTACGAGAACTTGATTAATTTGAAACACCTGTGACTGCCGATATAGAACATTATCGAAAGAAAACCAAGGTCTGCAATCGCCAATACGTAGAAAGTAGGAATCGTGAGGAGATCCACTCGTAATTTACCTTTATTCTTGTAGTGTTAATCATCCAGCAGTGGGTAATACTGGGAGAATGATATTAGGACCATTGAAGAGGGATTGCCTAACCGGTCGGGGTAAAACTATCAGATTCCTCCAAGACTTTTCCATAGCCATTCACACACAGTTTTCAATTTTCTTTTAGACTCAGAATAGTAACAAACCAAGCATCATTCGAGTGCACATCAGGCATCTAAATAAGTAATTGATTAGATAGCAATATAATATCTCAAGATATTGAGATAATTATATCTCAAGATATTGAGATAATTATATCCATCTCTAAAGGAAGACTTGTAATTTATGCACAAATATAAGGATTCTGTTTTTCTGTCTTTATCAAATTCGGGATACCGACCGGAGAGGTCAGAGGCTGACCGTCACCAACAGCCTCAATCTAGGAAATGGATCAAGTAGACTTTATCAAAGAAAGACAAAAAGTTTGAGTAAGAATTCAAGCTCCCAAGAACTGTGTACTCAGTAAGCCGTGGATTATCTAAATCAAATTGTTTTCGCTCTCTGAATCAATTGATCAATTAATGAGAAAGTGTCCTATAACCATACGTAAAAGCAGTAAGTTGTTTAAAGAAAATTGAAATAATTATATAAAAGATCTACATAATTCGAAGCTGAACTATACTTGTATGGTAACCGTTGCAGCCTCGTCACTCATATCTCAATAATTTTGGATATCAGAGTAAATGTAGTCTGTCATTTACATGGAGCTTGGAGGATATTCAATATCGTAGTCTCTATATTTTATTTATTAGTTTACTTATTTAACTATACCTATTACTTAACTGCATTACATTCCAGCCATTAGTTCCAGTAATTTGTAGCATGTAACTGTTTTTTTGTCCCTAATAAATAAATAAAATAAAAATTACAGTATTTTTCACTAATGCGTATTCTACATATTCTCACTTTTTTTCTTCAATCAGCTGATCAATTACAATTAAGGTTTGTTGAATTTTAACTGTTGGGACCCAGGAGAAATCTTATTCATTTATTGCGTGGGAGAAATCATGAATATATCACAAAGATGTACCAACAAGATTTAGTTTCAATTAACTAGATCAACCGATGTTGTAATAGTGGATATTACTCGTACGAATATACTATGACTGAACATTCTCATTACCTGTAACGCTAATACACTGACCAGCAATAATAAAAAGACACTAACTTATCATGAAATATTTCCGAAACCATGCAAGATAGGTTCTTGAAGTAAAAAGCAACATTCAAGTGTATTTAATAGCGCATGAAAACACAAATATAATTGTTTTCAAGATGTTTTTTACTTCATGTAGCTAACTTGTGTGATGTAGGAGATTTTTTTGGCACTTTGCAAGTGGCTAGGCAAGTTGCTGGTCTGTGTAGTAACAGTCATGAGAGGGAAACCGCGGGCACAGCTAGTTAATGAACAAATCTCCTAGTTAATGATAAAATGAGTAAAGTGTTAAGTAGTTCGTATTCATATTTTTCAGTGTCAATGCCAGTGAGTGTCCCTGAATGAATGGTGCGCGTCAAGGGCGCCCTCGTTCATCATGTTGTCGCGCTTCACTTAAACAGCTCATTCGAATAGAGTCTTCCAAGTCTGTTCATGACATAAGTTCCCCCCGTACCCCTCCTCTGTCACGCGAAGCTTTGCACACTTTAGCAAATAGTTCCTTTGAGAAGCCTTTACAATTTGCAAACCTTATTGTTACACTCATCCGTTACACATTTATTTAGAACCAGCCGTGTGCTCAATGGGGTTTTCCTTAGCAAAATTGACGAAATTTTATACAAACTTGGATCTCTTACCTCATTAAGTGATGAATTTTCAAAAGTTATTCCTTAGTGCTCACCTACGTTGTATGAGAATGTTTTGTACCTTTCATGTTTCTAGACCCAGCGGTTTAGGTTGTGCGTTATCTGTCAGTGAATGTATTTAATGATAATGACCTGTGTGTAATTTTAAGACAAATATAAGATAAAAGTATTGAACAAGTTTGTTTAAGATGATGAGATTTATGCTTATGTGGTAATGAAATTGATGTCCAAAATGGCGCGGGTGGCTGTCCGCAATGCCGTGCTGGTATAATTGGGCGGTGGTGCATATGTATGAAATTCAATGGTGGTTCTGGCAGGAAATACATGAAAGAAGACTAAACGCGTTCCTTACAAATGCTGTGTGGTGTAATCATGAGTGATCAGATAGCGTTGTGGTCTACAAAGGGGATAGAAGGTAGTGACAAAATTGATGTTTTGGGCATACTCGGAGATTGAATGATAGGCGATTTGCAACAAGAAATTAACAAAACAGATGTTAGTGGACATACTGAGAGACGCCCAAGAAGAACCTAAGGAAAGAAAATAATGAAACCTTTTATTTGGACACAGTTCGTGCAACACAAAATACAAACAAAATAAAAAGTGAAAATAATCTTTTAACAATCATGGCTTATGTAACATAGGTAGGTATAACATTGTACTAAGTTAGGTACAAATTGGGCGTTTATTAGTGTCTAGTATCCGCCGACCCCTATGGGATAAAGGTGAGTTTTACGAATGCATGTACCTACAGATCATCAAGTCATCGTTTGTTATTATTATTGTAATTAAAATGCAAGCAGTTTAAAACATAATCCAAGATCAGAGTCGTCATACTGTTCATTGGAATATTTAACATTCGTATATTGTATTGGAAATCTGTCTACTGGTCTTTTCGCAGTCCACTGTTGAAACCTTTGGTTAAACCGACTTCTCGCCTTTGCCTTTTATTATACCTAGTTGATTTGTTTACCTATAAAAAAAAAAGTTTGCGTAATCTCGGCATAAAATGAAGCTGTGCAATCAGAAACTTTTGAACTTGAGTAGATTTCAACAAACTTTAATCTCTGGGCTCGCTGCTGCGAACGAAGTAAGATGAACTGTTTCTTTGGAAATAGATAAAGAAACTGATTGCTGTCTTTGTACCGCCCCAGGCCGCGACGGTGCATGCGTGCTGGTGACGAGTTTACAACCAATTTGTAACTAGAAAAGTCTAGCACTGCAATCAATGGATTTATTTATAGTAACTGACTTTCAACATTTTTTGACTTTAAATATTAATCCACGATTATAAGATGAACTTGGCATTGAAAACAGAACCTTAAAAGGCTTTCATCATCAATTATTCTGATAAATCTCTTTGACTATCTGCAATGGAAATGCACTTACATTTCCCGATGATATAGAGGACTAATTGGAATCTGAATCGAAAATGGCTGAATACGAAGTAACGTCGGCATCGGACGCAACGCGGCGAACATACCATGTGAGTGCAATGTAATTAACTAATCCACAACCTGTCGGAATCTATCAGAACGACGCATACGCTCCCGTAATTTTCACACACTCCTCACTAACGCGGGGGTAGATATTAACGTGGCGCTACATCTGCATAATCTTTGGTAACATACCTACTTGTACACTCAACACAAAGTATTAAAGTAGATAAGGGATACTTTAGCGCTATCTAATGAAGGGCTTTAGTACGTATATTGTTTTCGCATATGAATATTAGTTAGCCGCTGGAAGTGAAATCTCAGGGACGGTTAACCATTTCGTTTTGTGGTTTTTGGACTGTAATTATATCTGATTTTTGCCGTACGGTGGGCAACCATACACCTACTAAAACTGGCCATGCAATATAGCTGACACAGACAGTATATTTAGTGTATTTCTATTTCTATCACTCACTATGTATGCTGGGTGACGTGTCACCGAGGGTTTGACTACCGGTGAGTGCGGGTCGACTGCCGGCCAGGCTGTCCCCTTCGCTCTGCTGGTCAGGCAGGGTCTGCTCACTCTGGCACATCGACAGGCTGGAAACACTCCGAGCGGGCGTTGGTGACGACTGTAGGCTCGACATACTTCTTTGTAGTTCCTCCTGAAATAACGTAATCAAAAATCAACTTTCCAAACTAAAATTTTATTGTTTCGTAAAAAAAAATCATGAAACTGTTCTCTGCAGATATTTTTCTCATCGTACTCGTGTCATGAGAATAAATTGAAGCGCAGCAAAACGCTGATATGAATGGACGAGGCCCTCTGCTGACGAATCAAACGACCCTTACGGAGTTTATGAAATTATGGTAGAACAATAAGCAATTTTCACAGAGTATCTATTTTAGTCAAGCCGCACTGGGTCCGCGTAGTGGATTAGGGCGGGTGCATTCCCTCCCACAGAGAGAAGGCCTGTGTCCCAGAAGTGGTAACATTATAGAGGAAACATATAAGTGGGAACATATATATATATATATATACATTGATTATGTAACTATCTCTTGCAAATTGCACCATAATAGACGACGGATTTTAGTTTTCTGTTAAAATATTTAATAATATGTATTTATTCCGTCAGGATGCTGGTCATTATTTATTATTCGCTTTACATCAACAATGACAACATCATCAAAAATGATAATTAGGGTCGCAATAATATGTTTTTCTCAAAAATGCTTGGAAATTGGCTCATTATTTTGACAACCTTCTTAGAGATAAATCGAAAACATGCGAGGAACGGCCGGCAAACATTTTCATGTTCGTCCATCAATGCTTCTTTTGCATACTATTGATCGTGTCAAATTGTCTAAAAATCTAAATACATAGTTAAAGAAATGATCTAAGTAAAGCTATGAAAATATTTCATCAGTAGACACGATTTTATTTATATTGCAAATATGATATTTATTTCCCTTTATCTGAAGAATGCAGTTTTGTTTATTCTCTTATGTCATAAATATACAATGACATCACCTAAATATTAAACAAACTTAATAGGAGTAACGCAACGAAATATAAGTACCTACAGTGTACCGAGAAGATTGTCAAGAGTTTCTCACTTCTGTGGGTCACGACGTCAAAATGAGCACACAATAATATTAGTCAAGAAAAGAAAAAGTTACCGTTATTTTTATTGTTTCTTCCTGCGAGACAGTTCCCTAAACGTGTTCACTAGGAAAATAATAACATGCTTTAATTTTCCCATTTATTCTATCTGAATTAAAATAAAATATTTATTTTGGGTAAATTCATTTTGAAAATTTTACTGCGAGTGATAATTAGGTGTACATAGAAAATAATTATATGTAGTTAATATTTATAGTAATTGTTGTAGTGTGCAGTAAAAACTCAAAAAAGCAACTCAATAATAGAAGGGTGCCTCAGCACGTGTCATATTCTTCTGTAAAATATGTATTATCATATTTTTTATGTTTTAGAAATACGATACGTTCTAAGAGGTCCTTCTTTGAAGTCGGATACAATGGCCGACATACTACTAAAATAAGTACGACAGTGATATACTTTTATTCCAAAGAGAAAACAAACACAATTTTTTTTTTCTCTGAGAACTAGTTATGACGTTCAATTATTCATGAAGATATACCATATATTATATTAATAAGAAGGTATAAAAAAGCTAGCTTTTACGCGATAATGATGGTTTTTCAACCAATACTGAATCTGGAAGCATGTTCCTGGAACCTATGTACTTACATTCGGGGACTACGGCACACATTTATTGAGCCTTGAGCATGTTTTTTTTTTTCAAATTTTGTGCATGTTTGATGATTTGAAAACAACTTAGGTTAGACAGGTGTAGGTACAAAAGGCAGAATATACAGAAGAACTTATAAGCCTAAGTGGCTTTAATAGAAATAACAATACTCACAGGATGATTGTGCAGGGGCTCTCCGAAGTCACCGTCGAATGCGCTGCTCTCGTTCAACGACTGCAGGGACACCGACATGGAACCCCGTCTCTGAATTGATTGACTTCTACTAATTGACTGACGTTTGAATATTTCTGTCGTATTTTTCAAAAAACTATCCATTTTTTTCCTAAAAAATGATGATTTCCTCTCTAGCGGAGATTTCCCAATTGAATTCAGATCCAATTCAGACTGTGACAAGCCCCCGCGTCTAGATAACATGGTCTGGTCCAGAGACAGCTTTCTGTCGCGAACCTTCACTTGTGAACATTCGCTCGTGGAAGACAAATCGATCTTGACGTCAGGAACAACTAGAGTGTTTTGTTTATTTTCTTCAGTAATTAGCACGAAATCTGATAATCCCTCTGGTACACTGATGGATTCATGTATCTTCGTGTCAATTGAACTTTTGTCTTCATCACAAGCGACTATTAGTTCTGCTTCCAACTCATTAGTTTCATCTACTATAACTACAGGTTCTTCTAATTTACTTTCATTTGTGTCTTCACTATTATTGGAGATGACAACTACGTCGGGATTTGTTGCACTAGGTGGTTCCACTATATTTTGTTCCTCACTATTTTGGTTTTGGATATTTTGATCATCACTATTTTGATCGCCCCCAAACATGTCTTCATTATCGTTAAAATCTTTATTTTGCATCACTTTGCTGCCTTTAGGGGCTTTTATTCGCATACTACTATTCATTTTTACAGTTCTTAAAATCTCTTTTATTTTAAGATTTTCTTTTATCGCCTTTACGTCAGTTATAAACAAGGGCGATGGATCTTTGTCAACATGCTTCATCGGCTTTTCCTTTTTAGACTTTTGCCTAAATCTATCCATTTCAAAACACTGCACAGCACTCACAAGAATCATAGAAACACTTCACGGACAACAAAATCAGTATCACAGCATTTAATTGAGACAAACATTTATCAGCACGTAACTAGCGCACAACGTTACACCTGTACAAACCGTTTAATCATGGTGATGGCGGTAACGATAACAATATGTCGACGGAACCGAACGGCATTGAGTCGTAAACCAATAAATGTGGTCCCAGGGCCGCCACTCGCACACTTGCCGTACGCACAATACGATAATTAATATATTGATTACATTATCCTGTTATTATTACATGGTTTTTCTGGGCGTAATCCGTGATCGTGGTGGACGTTGTCACTACGATTAAAGCTACGTCACTAAAATTTTATAAAAGTAAACACGTTTCGTCCGGCCTCTAGTCTGATTAGTTACATGTATGTCTTCAGCTCTAAAGATATCTCGTAGCTTGTGATAATCTTTGATAATGTATCGCTTAATCTATAACATTTTTCTTTTATCTTTAGTCACCGCTGTTCACGTACGTAGTACATCGAGTAGAGCGGTGAATCTCCTGCACCAAGAGCGTAACGATCGTGCAATTAACAAAAAATATTACACTTATTTTCCACTATGGTACGCCATCTTATCAGTATAGAAATAGCAAATATTTATTTTATGTTTAACGATAATAATGCGAGGTATTCGGTCCTTAAACAACTCGATGAAATACCTGTTATTAATTTGTTAAAGTACGATAACAAATCGGTAAGATCATTTCCTATGATAACCGTATCTAATCATAAGTAGTTTACGTTGCATGTTGGAGATGTTGCAAGAATTTAAATGTTTGTTGACGAATCGAGGGATTGTTATAATGACTATAGATTTTCTGGACTATTATTATAGAACTCTATAATAAAATTGAAATATAACTTACATGAAGTCAGATCTCTCAAAATATATAAGTATGTTCAGGATGTAAGCGCTAAATAAGTTATACGATGCAGTCATCGTATACCTTATATATTTACACAGAAGCAAATAAACGCCTCCTAGTCTTGAATATTGTAGGTAAGTACATAATTGTTTTTATTGATTCAACGTAATTTCTTACGAAATGTACGTATGCGAAAAGGGTTTTATAGTACTCTAACCTCAATAGGTCCGGTGAGTATATAAATCGTTATACATAGTAAGCGAGGTTCTGCTCGATTTTTGCAATGAATTTGAGGGATGATGACCAGTGGTCTATAGGCATGCCCTAACCAAAACGAGCATGTACAAAAGCTACACAATGGTGCATTTAAAATCACATTTGACCGAGATTTGAATAAAGGAGAATGCCCATTTTCTTACGAGCTTTGGGCCCCCAAATAAGATTGTCGTGTCACTGTTGTTTTAATTTTATTTTGTAGATAAAGAAATATCTTTTCATATTCTGTAAGCGAGTTCTCTTTATTCATCATAGTTGAATAGTAATCTTTTATTTTAGGATTCTGAAATTGAAGTTATAAAAATTATTATATTATATTTTCTTCTGTATGGATAATTAATTACCATTCTAATTGATTCTTTAGGGGTATGAGGAACAGGGTGTAAAGTGCACTCATCCACCATAGAAAGGGGAGGATCCTCCAACCAGACGGGTGTTGTGTCTGGCGGGCCGACTGCCCGACTGTTGATTTCGGATAGTATTATATATGTCGTTCGCGCGGTAAACTCTAATTGTGTGATGCAGGATTTGTGTGACGTCATGTCTTTGATGCGTAGTTCGTATGTGGTGGTTTAACCGCTTCATCTCTCTCCTCCGGCGACCGGAGGTCGATAGTGGGCTGAGTCTTGTATCTTGCGATGCTTCACAGTGCCAGTGGAGGTTCCAGAGCGTCGAAATCGGGTGCCGCATAGTTCGCGGTGAGTCGGAACTGTCTGCGGTGATTCCCCAGTGAGTCAGGGTGGCGCTGCGTCACGATCCAGTGAGTCGGATGTGGTATAGCGCTGGGTTGTGGCTGACTGCTAGCGTCGACCAGGAGAGGGCAGAAAGAGCTCTGCTTGTGAGACCGGCCGAGAGTGCAGGTGCTGTGCCAACGTTGCTGATGAGGCTGAGGGTGATGACCAGGAATGCGCGTTCGCTGCATGCTGGTGATCAGGATACCCGTTGAAGCCGTGGGTGCTGGCTGTCTGTGTGACTCGCCTCACGAAAGCTTGCGGGAGTGATGATGATGACGTCATCCTGAAGTAGTTGCACGAAGGCTGCGTTGACGTTCATACTCGGGGTCACCAATTTAGGAACAGGGTGTAAAGTTCACTCATCCACCATAGAAAAGGGAGGATCCTCCGACCAGACGGGTGTTGTGTCTGGCGGGCCGACTGCCCGATTGTTGATGTCGGATAGTATTATATATGTCGTTCGCGCGGTAAACTCTAATTGCGCGATGCGTAGTTCGTATGAGGCGGTTTAACCGCTACAGATTCTATTGTGGTTCATGTTAATGGGGTCGCCTTTGATATGCAGTGGACATTTTAAGGTTAATATGAGGATTATGATCCCTGACAATTGGCCTCACTGCCGCCTTCTTTCGCTAGAGAGTAGTACGAGTATTCTTTGCCCTCTCCTCTAGTGAGTAACGAAAAATAAAAATATCATAAAAAAACAGTCATGGGTGTCCCCATGACTGTTTTTTAATGATATTTTTATTTCAACAGGAGTGAAAACTTAAAACGGGTATTAGCGCCATCTATATTCTATAGCAGTATGCGAATCAATAAGTTTACCCCCTACCAAAAATCGCTCAACGCGCCTAAAGAATTTTCGCTTCTTAAAGTAATTTCATATCGCGCCATAATACCCAGTTACTGGGTTGTGGAGGTCAGATAGGCAGTCGCTCCATGTAAAATACTGGTATTCAGCTGCATCCGGTTAGACCACGGATATCGAGGGATATGCCTTGGAGGCGTGGCACGTGGCGCCTCGACATTGCTAAATTGGGCTTATGTTCGAACGGCGGCTGTACGCTTCATTCAGTCGCTTTGCAACTGCGTACAGTGTACTATTGATGCGTAAAAAACCAAAATGCCGAGCTGTGTAGTAATAATTTGTAAAAATAGGTCTAGTACCATCAACCTGAAGACAAATGTCGTGTTCTACGACCGGTAAGTAAACATTTAAGTCACTGTTTAATATTTTAAATCAATTTTTAAATCATTTACTAACTTACGTCCGGAGCGATACGAACTAGCCCGAACTAGCCCGAATCTTTCCCAACGGAACGAACGTTTTGGATTTAGAGAGGTGCAATCGAGTGCGTGCGGCTGATTTTATCGACATGCGTATTATTGCAATCGAATCTTTTTTTACAGAAGTCAATGGATATTCTCGTATTACATGTATAGTATAAGAGTTAAATTTGTTATTAATTTAATTTTGTTTGAAGCAAATAAAGACATTGTTATTTCAATACAGTTACTCGTGTATAGCATAATATTTAACAGAGAGGGTTCCCTTTACCCAGTAATACAATATAAAAAAAAAACTCATTTTATTTTTAGTAAAAATAACCCATATTTTCGGATAGGTATATAAAAACAAAATAAATTATATTAAGAAAATTAAACGAAGTTATAATAATACAAGAATGTGCTAAAGTAAATATCGATAAAAATTATCGACCATCGCTTTCGACTCCCTAATTGCATGCGTGTGCATTGAATGTTCGCAAATAGCAAGTGTTTACAAGTGAATGCCCCGCCCATTCTATGTATGTGTGCTATTAGAAATTGATTTTGTGTAGCTGCTTTCTTCTTAGTGTGAGAGTTCAAATTTTAAGTGTGTGTCGTAAGTACACTATTTGTTAATGTTGTAATTATTTTGGTGGGAGATAAGCGGCCGCACTAGGATTCCTTACTATTCCGCATTGAAGGCATATCTCTGGATATCTATGGGTTAGACTGTAAGCAATACACCTTATTCAATGAAGAAAAAAAAACCCGTGCTTAAACTTTATTTTTTATTATAAAAACCAATTTTTCAATAAAACCAATTTTTGTTACTTAAATCGTTTTTCAATAATTTTTTATTATACTTTTCTTTATTTTACATTATTACATATAAATTATATTTTTAAATATTAGAATAAAAGAAAATATAAAATCATTTAAAAATATAAAAAATAGTAGCCCACCGGTATCGGGAGCAGGGTCCAAGCTACAGCGTCAGGGCTCCAGAGAGAGGAACCTCCTAACAATGCGAGCCGTGTCCAGGAGTACCGCTTTCTGGATCAAGCCCTTAATCCAGCTGCCCAACGAGAGCCTCCTTAGGTGTTGGTCGAGGCTCTTAGCAATTAAGCCATTGGCTGATATGACTATCGCCACAATGATCGTTGAGTCCACATCCCACATGTCAACAACCTCGCGAGCCAAGTCAAGATACTTAATTTGTTTATCTTTCTCGGCTTTCACGAGGTTCCCGTCATGCGGAGCCGCTCTCCTCGATCCACCACCACTATATCAGGCCTATTAGCAACAATGGTCCTGTCAGTGATGATGGATCGATCCCAGTACAATGTGATATTTCCATTTTCGAGAACTGGGTCGGGACATACCTGTAGTACGGTACTTCCGATTCCACAAGGCTGTATTTCAGAGTAAGTTGCTGAGGGATAATCCTGGCTACAAGGTTGTTATTATACTTGTTATTAAGAGGGAACAGGACCAGCGAGGAATTTGTAAAATAGGTATTTGAAAAAACTATTACCGTCGTACTACCTCAAGTCTGCCCCCGCAGAGTGCGATAAGGACAGCTACAGCTCAGACCGATTACACCACAAAATCGACGTTTCGTATTCCTCTTTTTTCTCCTCGAAAACTCGATTCAATTATTTTTTACATTACAATTTTAAGAATGAGTATTTATAGGTTCCTATCATTTTCTTTTATGTTAAAAACTTTTCGAATTTGTCTGGTAGTCGTTTAGTCACGGTGGAAAAAAAATGGGGCATTTTTGTAATTTTTGGAGGGCCATATTTTGTTTACCAATAAGTTGCTGGTAAAAGGAAATAACAGGGACATGTCTACAGCAGACTTTGATTTTATGAAAAATAAAATGATTGCTCTATGAATGAATGAATGAAATGCACCGATTTCATAAACCGAATGAACGCCAATATTTGCACTAGCCCCTGGAGCCTCATGTTTCATGGTGCTACAGAGGTTATTGCATATCAAGGACTAGACCGGGTGGCACGGTAATGGTAAGGAAGACTTGCCCTCAGGATAGGAAAGGATTTACGAGCCGTACCGGACATGCATCCTTGAGTAGGCAATGGACTAGTGGAGAGACGGGTGATATTTTATCAGTGGATGTGCATCTTTTAACGACGTCGCCGCCAGTTGGCTCAGTCAATCTTCGCCTGTGAATCCTTTGGCGGAGTTACGCTGCTTTCTAGGCTCTTTTCTATCTTACTGTTGTGCTGTGTTACACTTTACTGTTTTCTTTACTTTACTTTTTTATGTGTCTACATCAGAAGACTCTTTGTCTGTTTCAGGATTCTTGTATGTCTCGCTGGCCGTCTTTTTGATCTTGTATCGGTCTTCAGCCATGTCCATCCAAAAGTTGGTTTCCTTATCGAAGTGCGTCATGTCCTGCTTAAGGTTGTCGTTCCATGTTAGAAAAAGGCTAGAGGGTAACGGGCAACCCTGGTTGACTCCCTTTCCTTTGATTATCCACCTACTGTCCACACCATGTCATATATGTTCATTCGTTCCTGCATACCTTGATTATCCTGTTGGTTACTGTTTTGTTGGTACGTTGCATTAAAATATCACGCAGTGCTTGGCCGTCGACATTTTCAAAAGCTTTTTCTATATTCAGAGCGAGTACATAAATTATTTTTCCTGCACGCTATTCTTCATCCCACTTCCTTCATAGCGGAAGTATGTGGACATCGGTAGATGTGTTGTTTAAAAAGGCCTCTAATTACGTAAGCTGCAGACGATGCATCGAAAAAAAAACAAAGTTATCTTAAACTAATTTATTTTAAAGAAAATTATTACAATTAATATTGATGAAACCTATACGATGCTAGAATATGGAATGACAAAAATATGTATTAAAATAACTAATTGCTAATGTCGAATTTCGCTGCGTCGGTGGCTCGTGGCTGCATTGACGTCATCGATGCAATGCAGTTTCTATGCGCTCGGCGTAAACTGAAGGAATTGCAGGGTCGGCGCTATTCATTAGGGATCCGTACTTAACACCTCCACCCTCAGATCAGCCACTATTTTTGATCATGTTGAGAGAAAATGTTGCTGGGACTTCATCTCGTTTCCTGGTATCTCTGATCACATCTTCGTATGTATGTGTCTTAGGAGTTTGCTGCTTCTCCTTATCGTATGCTCTGAGGTTCCAGCATTTGTATTTGCGGCTTATTACCAAAATTATAAGTATGGTTGTGCATAGTACAATGATGTAGAATGGTATGGTTGTATGATATAGGACAACCGTCTGAGTCTTGTCGATCTGAATAGGGCTTTCCATTAATATTTTGTTCTGGATGCTGTGAAGTTCTTCCAGGTTAACTGAATTAAATCCGATGATGTGGGTGGTATTAGCTGTTTGGTTCATCTCGTTGTAAGGGATCTTTGATAACTTTAGTGGCTGTCCTTTTATCTCGTTGCTGTCGTTAATAATTGTGAATTCCGTTGTTTGCAAATAGCAATCCATGGGAATGGTGGCGAGGTAACTTCCTTGTAGAATATTAAAGTCCTTTCTACCGCAGGATAATTTGTACTTTGGTCGGTTGGGGCAATGAGAGAACGTAGTGTTGATCATCCAGTTGTTCTACCGCTTCTTTGGAGAGTGAAATTTTGGTAAATTGGCAGGTATTTTCTAGACCTTGGTTGATAATGAGGTCTTGGATACAATCAGGCTTCGTCCGGATCTGGTGACTTGTCTTCTTTTCACAGAGATGGATGCTACTGTACTTCGGGCATTCAGCCTCTATATACACGAATGATTTCTCGTTTGTTGCTATATAGGGAGTGGGAGGAATAAGGGCGAGTTTGTAGGAGAATAGGTGTTGCGGGTGTCTTCTCTTCGTGCCGTGAGGTTTGCATCAGGGTAACACAATTAAACGATGGAGACACTTTAACAACAGTTTATTTTCCCACTAACATCACAACAACGAGCGCCAAGCGGATAGGTATAGTGAACAGATTATAAATTAGCTATAGCTTATGCGGAAGGATTAGATCTTGCGAAAGAAGCGAGCATGCGTCTGCCGTGAGAGCGCGAGACGGACTGCGGGGCGCGGCCGGTCGCGTCACTGCGCCGGCGATGGTTCGAGACCTCCTTTGTTTCGGTGAGTAACAGGACTTGGTGCGCGCTTACTCGGTACGACACGACGACGACGCGATGAAGCTCGGCGACTCAACGATGCGGCTATGCAGTACTGGTAAGTTTGTATATTATTCTGTTATGTGTTATTGTGCATGTTTAATGTTTGTGTATTTAGTATGTAAGGTATTTTATAGTAGATATAAATATATACTTATATAAATTCTAATACTAATCTATATTTATTATAAGTATATATGATTTATTTAGTTTATGAAGTTATGTTATAATAATGTATTGTGGCTACGCCACATGACTCCCCCCTTGAGACCATCCTAGGATGGGCGATAATAGTCAGGGAATCTAACTCTTCTTCCTGAGCGAGTAACTCTTATTTCCTTATCTTTGTTTACAGGCTTTGGAGTTTCATTTTCAAGCGAACGAGTCTCTGAACGAGTATCTGGTGTAAGTATATAGGCTGGTTTTAACCTCTCTATCGATACTGTTTGTTCTTTTCCTTTAACAAGCAGCTTAAAGACTTTTGTGCCTCGTTGCAGGACTAGGTATGGCCCAGTATACGCCGGCTGACGGGATCCTCTCACGGTGTCATCTCGGACGTAAACGTTTCTTATTAGGTACAATGGATAGTTTGTATAACTCGTAAAAGTCTTTAGACACTATGGGAAAACTGTATACTATTACTATTCTCTTCTCAATAAAGTAGGAACCTGGTTTTATTAGATCATAATAGTCTCGTAACTCTAAATTTAAGATTTGTTCTTGATTGTATATTGATTTTAGCCTATCTATCATAGACCTTAATACTTCTATATCAATCATAGAGTGTTGAGTGCTGGATGAGCGCATAAAAGCCATTATATTTTCTAACCTATTTATCTTTAACATTAAATCTTCTAAATTATTCGTTATGATTTCTAATATTTGGGCAAACTTCGCAAATTTTATTAAGCTATAATCTCTATAAGCACTTTTCTCTAGAAGTAGTTCTAACGTTGCATTAACTTTTTCCTGATTTTTAGTTATTTCGTCTATGTTGGGACATCCATTCTTTAATGAGACTGATATGGTTATTGACCTCTGAAACTATATTGTTTTCATTATTTTGTAAAGTTTTAATGGCCTCATCATATTTTAACACTTTGCGGGACACTAAACGCCTATAAACGTGATAACAATAAAACTTTTATTGTGTCTCGTTCAGTGTCCCGGAAAGTGTTAAGGCATCTAGATAATCTAAATTGCCAGTAACACTTTTTATTACTGACCCAAGGTTATCTACAAGACCTCTTTTGACTCTAGCAGGTTCCAAAGATTTCAGTTGTTGTAATACCTTACTAAGTTTGTTAGCAAGATAATCAATCTGATATTCGTAAAGCATGTAAGTCTCATTGGTAAGTTTGGTTCTAAAAGTCTCAAGTTGCGTCTGTACTGAATTTATTTTATCTTCGATGTCGGTTAGTTGTATGTACTGTATGAATGAGTGGTAATGTGTGGTTAGTCTGGTCGGTCCTAATCTGTATGGTAACAGTCCTGGTCCATCAGCTAAAGTCTCAAGTCTTATCTCTTGAGGGTGTGTCGCATGGATTGTCAGTAGCAGTAGGATCCTGTAACAATTGGCTTGCTTTAGGTACACGTTTCAGTCGCGATTTGGCGACGGGGCCACGTTTTTTCGAGGTGCATATGTGTATAGGCAGATCGGCTAGTACTGTATCCTGCGTATAACGTGGTGCAGCTTTCTGGCGACTGGCAAAAGGGTTTTTAATAAGAACTTGTTGTTGTGGGGTTTATTCTACTTCAGGCTCGCGAGTTTTATTCCTATTGTCAATTAAGGCCGTACGATTTGCTAGAGATGATTCGTTAATGATTTCATAAACTTGTTTCATTTGCTGTCTATGATTCTGTGCATATTGGTGTAGGATATGCTCTGTCATGTCTATGTCGATTGGTTCCCTGGGGTCAAAATGTTCAGTAAGTAGGTCAAAGGGTCTGCACTTAGTAAAACTATGGATAGAACTGTTATATGCTATGATGGCATATTTCATTAGGTTTATTATTGGTTCGTCTTTATTTTGCAGTTTAAGAATTCTAATGTGCTCCAATAACGTTGAATGGAAACGTTCGATGTTACCATTGTCATTTGGACTATGAGGTAGAATTTTATGGTGAATTATCTTATGAAGTCGTATAAATTCAGAGAAAAGCTAATTTGTAAATTCAGTGCCATTATCAGTGATGAGAGTCATAGGTAGTCCATGATGTGTACAGAAACGTAGTAGTGCTTGTATAATGCTAATAGCGGTACCGTCTCTCAAATGATACGCTTGACCATATTTCGTGAAGACGTCAATGAAAGTTATGTATTTTTCACTCTGAACTGTAAATAGGTCCATGTGAATCATTTCAAATGGTTTGGTAGCTGGAGGCACTATGTTGAATTGAGGTCTAATTGGATTCCTGTCGAATTTAGCTTGACCACAGATTGTACACTCATTAATAAACTTGGCGATTTGATCTTTCATCTTTGGCCAGTAATATTTTCGTGACAGGGCTAGATGGCATTCATTAACCCCACTGTGGTTTGTCTTTCCGTCATGATAGTGTCGGATAATGTCTTGTTGTCGGAGGTATTCTGTAACATTCTCGAGTTCTGTCTTAGCTAACACTAGATTAAGTGAGGAACTTCTAAATTTGTCTTGTATGATAGGTACTATTGAATACATGGCTAACGGTGGATTAATTATTATTGCTGTTTTGACCTTAGGGTTGACGTATTCTTTGATAGCATTGATATCGTCACTCTCTAAGTTAGATTCTGACAGGACTGCAATTCGCGTATGATTTTCAAAAGGTTTAGTTACTGTTGGTCGGCGTTTTATGTCACCAACTATGGTAAAATGAATCTGTCGATGAAATTTATTGAGAGGTTCATCTGTGATGGGGACGTCCAATATGGGATGTTCATTACTGGTATGTACGGTGTCAGTCGAGGAGTTTGTTGGTAGAGGTGGAGCCTCTGATGGGTTGTTAATCATTGAGCTGAGATCCTTAATACTTTCGATCAAGGAGATCTCATCTGTTTCCTCATTGTAGATTTCTACACGGGAAAGAGCATCAGCGTTGGTATTAAATGTTCCTTTCTTGTACACTACAGTAAAGTCATATTCGCTCAGTCTTAGTCACCATCTGGTCAGTCGTGAATTCGGTTCTCTCAGGTTCATCATCCATTGGAAGGGTTTGTGGTCAGTCAATACCTTAAATTTTCTACCGAAAAGATAAGGTCTAAAGTACTTCGTGGCCTAGTGGCAAGCAACTCTTTCTCAATGGTGCTGTAATTAAGCTCACTTTCATTAAGTGTGCGAGAAGCGTAACATACGGGTTTATCAGAACCTATTGGTCCCTGAGACAGCACTGCTCCAATAGCGACATTCGAAGCGTCTGTTGTGAGATTAAATTCCTTTTTGAAGTCTGGGTATTGTAGAATAGGGTCGTTCGTCAGCAAGGTCTTGCAATTTTCGAAAGCATTGATATATTCGGGGCTAAGAGTAATTTTGCTGCCTTTCTTTAGGCATAGAGTAAGAGGTTTGGTGATGCGGGCAAAATCCGGGATAAATTTTCGGTAGTAACCTAGAAGGCCCAAAAATTGTTTGATTTCCTTAGGGGTCTTTGGGATTGGATATTTTTGTACTGCAGAAATTATGTCGGGATTCGGCTTAATGCCGTCTCTGCTGATGATATGTCCCAGGTAAGCAGTCTCGAGTTTCAGAAATTCGGAAATGTCCATCTGAATTTTGAAATTGGACTCCCTAAGTCTTTGGAGAACTTTTTCCAAATAATCCATGTGCTCTTGAAGAGAGGTACTGTAAAATAATGATAATATCATCGAGGTAGACGAGGCATATGTTGTTTTGAAGGCCTCTTAAAACATTGTCCATAACTCGTTGGAAGGTGGACGGTGAATTTTTGAGTCCCATGGGCATTCGAAGGAATTCAAAATGCCCGTATTCCACGTTAAATGCGGTTTTTTATAGATCCTGAGGATCCATCTCAACTTGGTAAAAACCACTTGCCAAATCTAAGGTCGTAAAGTATTGACACTTTCCTAATTTATCGAGGACATCACTGATATTTGGTATGGGGTATTTGTCGTCTATCGTTTTTTCGTTCAATTTGCGAAAATCAACTACAAGACGCCATTTCTGCTTTCCCGAAGCATCATTTTTTTTTGGCATAACCCAAATGGGCGAGCTCAATGCAGAATCGGAAGGTCTTATTATACCTTGCTGTAGCATTTTGGAAAAATGGTCTCTAACTTCTTCCCGATGAACGAAAGGGTATCGATAGCTTTTAGTATATGCGAGAATTTCATCTGTTGTTCTTATACGATGTGTGTTCTTGTTGTTGTTGTTAGTGAATGTCAATGGTTCTCCGTCAATGTAGAATACATCCGTATAGCGAGAGCAAAGTGTTAAAAGATTAACTTTTTCCTCTTCATTAAGATGGTCCGTTCGCAAACGCGATAAAACGTCAAACTCAACTCAAACTCAAAGCATTTATTTCAATTAAACTATTTACAGCCACTTTTGAATTGTCAAGGAGTCAGTCAGTCAGAAATATGAAACTAGTTGCCCATTCGTAGGTTCCTATGGAGAAGAACGGGCAAGAAACTCCACGGACACTCTTTAAAAAAATATATATTCTTACAAAATATTGTTTACATCATTCATGTTGAAATTATACATGTGAGAACAATGTAGCAAGACGTGTACGTAAAAAGCGTCCGTAATAAAAATAAAAAAAACAATTCAAAAATTAAAATAAGCCGTGGCAGATAAGAGATGACCAGTCCCTACTGATGGCACCCGTTCACGAACATGACGCATGGATCAGCACCGTTTAGCTCAACCATTTTGAAGGGAACTCAACGATCCAACACACACGCCACCACCAGCGAGACATTTGAGTGAGCATGACATACTCTTAGCCGCCAGGGCATATCAAGTCAATGAAAGACGTACCCAGTAAATGGTAGCTCTATAGAAGGTACATGGTCACAGTGCTCACACATGTGCTATGCAATTACTTATACAATAAAAAAGAGATTGAAGTTATACAATTCAAAGATAGTTTTTGCAATATTCAGCAGTTCCAACAATATTTTCGAATGCTAATCAATTAGTTTATGCGCCCTTGTGGAGCTGCGCCCTTCTTGAGGGGTCCCAATGATCCGAGCGCTTCGGGAACAGAACCCGACAACTCAGCACCAAGGCGATCCGGACCTCGCTGGCCGCCCACCTCCACCATAGCAGTGTCGCTGGACATAGCGCCGTCCACAGTTTTGTTCACTGTAATGTCGGACTCCGACGACGCATTCACCCTCTTAAGAACCACGTGCAGTTCTGCTGGAGCCACTGCTCCCGTCTTTTGTGACGCAGCGCTAGAGTATGCCACTGCGTCCTCCTTCTCCACCAACTTGGTTGGTATGTTTTATGGTTTTGTTTTGTTTTTTTTTAAATCTTCCATAATGTTCCCACGAGTAGTAAGGAATTATTCGTCCACCTAGGCAGAGCCTTTTACCTAGGTAAGCCTATGTAGGGTGCGGCAGGTGCCCCATAGGGGAAGCGCTAATAACTGGACACCCTCCAGCCATTAATCCTCTCGCCGCGCTTCAAAACTTAGGATTAGGTGGTTTTTTTATTGTAGAGGTATCCTTCCTCAATTCAGCCAAGCCCCCGACGGCGGCATTAGACATACCTGCGTTCGCTGTCCGGCTAACCCGGCTGGGCGAACCCGCCGAAAGTTCTCTCTTTTAAGAAAGCTCCTAGAGGAGAGACAACGACTGCCGCGTTGGTGCGCCTGCACCTCAGCGGCATAGTCGCGTCCTCCACTGTGCCCTCTGCTTTTCGGAGGGTCACACGGAAGAACGCCCCGTTGGTCCAGGTTGGACCCCTCCCCAGAATATTAGCCACGACAGTAACATTCCCCGAGGAATAAGAATTTCTTCTCATTCCTCGAGAATGGGTACTGCCGCGCCCAGGGTGCACCGGCCCAGAAGCTGCTCTTCCCTCCAGACTTATCGAGAGGGACCAGCAGCCACTAGGCACACTTGCAGGAATTCTTGTCATTTTGTCCCTAGGCTAACGCAAGTTAAGTGTTTCAAAATGCTCACCAGAGAGCTACGCGCACTTAGATTTGTCCCTAGGCTAACGCACACAAGTACGGGTTTTTTTCGTACTTAGCTCGTCGCGCCCGTCTAGGGACGCCAATACGACTTTGCGACCGAATTCGGTCGTATAGCGGTCGCTATCTACACACATCAACACGGTCTAGGGATATTTCATACTCAATTAAATAACTCGAAAAGTACTGGCCGCATTGGAATCTTTTATACACCGATTTGTTTGTAATTTATCTCAGACTAATTCCAAATTCAAATTTTTGAAAATTCTTTTGTTTCGGTGGCATAAAAATGTCTTGATGTATAGGAGAGGGAATTTTCATTTGTGCGAAATTTAGAAAACAATACGAATTACGTTTAGTTACAGTTTTTTTTCATTTTTAAACGAAAGATAAAGTTAAAATTGAGGTATTGTAGCCATGCAACGCCGACATTTGACGAGGGCGGAGATGTTACGAGCTGTGGGAATGCTGGAAGCTGGATCTGTTCAGCGTAATGTTGCTGAGGCCATAGGGACCCATCAAAATGTAATTTCAAGATTGTGGACACGCTATCGTGCCACAGGTGAAGTAGCGGAGAGGCACCGGGGGCCAAGTCGCATCACTACCCCCAGACAAGACCGATTTTTGCAAATTACTGCGCGAGCTCAACCAAATGCAACGGCGACTCAATTGGTCCAAAGGCTGCGAGTGGAACACCAAGTGCTTGTGAGTGACCAAACTGTAAGAAGGCGACTGCATGAAAGCAATCTACGCTCTCGTAGACCACTCCGGGTCCCACCTTTACGGAGAGGCAATCGTGGACGACGATTAGAATGGGTTCGGAACCACGTGGACTGGGGCCGTGAGCAATGGTCCAATGTGCTGTTCACGGATGAATCCAGGTTCGGCTTCCATCCAGATTCACGAAGGACGCGTGTTTGGCGAGTTCCTGGACGATGGAGCCGTCTCCAGAACCCTCAGGAAGTTCACCCATACCAAGGAGGAACAATTATGGTTTGGGCAGGAATTCGTCTTGGAGGACGGACGGATCTCGTTTGGGTGCGGGGCAATATGACGGCAGAACGATACGTCCAACAGGTGCTGGGGCCCGTAATCTTGCCCCACAGAACACAAATGGGGCAAGATTTCCTGCTCATGCACGACAATGCCCGGGCACACACGGCGAGAACGGTAGCAGCTTGGTTACATACACATAATGTTAGGGCCTTAGACTGGCCTGCTCAATTGCCAGATCTAAATCCCATTGAGCATGCGTGGGATATGCTGCAAAGAAGAGCTCTGAAGGAAGTTCCTGAAAATCTGGCTACAGAAGATCAACTTTTTGCGCACCTCAGAAGGACATGGGACAATATTCCGCAGCAAGACATTGACAACCTTGTTCTGAGCATGCCGAATCGTTGCCGATGTGTTATGAACATCATGGGCGCTTTCTCAGACTACTAAATTCAAGTTTATAAACACAAATTAAATGATTTTTCTATTGTTTTCAGTTTTTACTCACAAATTAAAAGTTAATTCATATACGGTTTCCGTCTATGCTTCATTTTTTTTCCATAAAATCCTGAAATTTTAATCTAAGTACCTTAACCATTACAAAAAAATGGTAGAATATTAAATAACGTATCTTTTAAATATATACATGTCATATAAATAATTAACACATTGATAGTAATTCGCTTTTTTAAAAATATCCCTAGACCGTGTTGATGTGTGTATGTCGAGACCGGCCTGCTGCTATCTAAGTACGCAATACATTTTCGTAAACGATTACGACAAATTTGTTTCATTTTGACAGCTCAACAACATTCATTGCGGTATTTACATTGTTGAGAAGATTTTTTTTTCGAAATTATGAACAATGGATTAGCAATTTGTTTCAAAACGATTCAAATTCCGATCGATCGTGTATTACGTAATTAGGGTACTCTTCGATTATATTATTACAGATAGTGCAATCCACGACGACGCGGCCCACTCCGCGATTACTGGATATCGCTCCGCGAATATCGGGATAAAAAGTCCTAGACCCTATGTCCTAATCCAGGTCATGGTCTACTCATGTGCCAAAATTTATCCAAATTCGTTCAGCCGTTTTAGCGTGAAAGGGTAACAAACTCACTTTCGCATTCATAATATTAGTTAGGATTAATTAGGATTAGACTTTTCATTCCCCGACTTTGTCAGAAGGTGGTGGTTATTAATTAGGTCGTCCATCGATGTATGATTTTTTTATAGCTTTTACCTAAAAGTGTCTTCAAGTTTTATCATGATTGACGAGCGCACAAAAATACCTTTCAGCAGTACCTACCTACTGGTGAAGGCATATATTTAATCGAATCTCAAATAATTCCCAATTTGGTTTTCTTAAAAATATAATTGAACACTAATATAATGATTGCAAAGCTTTTTTTGAATCTCTAATTATTCATATTTTGGAGACCTAAACATACTAAATAGCCAAGTAATTGCACCCCAACGCCACCGCGCCGGAATAGATACTTAAATTCTAACTAGTGCAACCTAAAAAAACATAGTTTGGAAAGCAGAAATAGTTAGTTTTTTTTTTTTGTCTGTTCTCAACATGTCTCATTAGCATTAGCTTTACGAGTATTTGCTAATTGTTATAGAAAAAAGGAGGTAATAAAGCTGAATTGTTTTCTGAAAGTATGTTTTACGGGATTATCGCTATTGAAGCTATCGCACCACACATGATTGTCAATTTGCCTTGCAATGCAGACCGAATGATCCCGGGGTACGTTGCAAGCATCAAGACATTAACGTAATGAATTCACATTTTGTAAATTGTTACGATACCGTACCTACCGTCCGATACAAGAATATTATATTAGTGGCCTGTTTGTTTCATGGAATCCAGATAAGTTCCAGTTTACTAATGTAACTAATTATTTATTTCCTTAAATATAATTTTTTCTCACCTAATTGTTGGATATAGGTATTGCCTATTTGGAGACTGAAATAGGTCCTATACGTCTTTTTATTGTCAATTGTTTAAGGATCTCATTAAAGGATCTTAAACTTTTTTCATTTGTTTACGTGACTTATAGGGTCAGTTCACACCGAGTCGTGACGCGACGCGACGATGCGATGCTTGACGAGGCCATGGTTTCGTGCTGCGCAGCGCGACGCTGCGTGACGCAGCGCGACATCGCGAGGCACATCATGAAATCACTGGCAGCCCCACGCCTCTCTGCTTCGTGATACGTCACGCTACGCAGCGAGGCATCTCGAGATGCAACGCGAATTATCTTAATTCAATGTGTGTCTTTTTGAGTAGTAAATAAAGCTATATTTTGTATCACTATCTTAAAAAGTGCGCGCAGCGTCGCTTCGCGTCACGTCTCGGTGGGAACTGACCCTTAGATTAAAAGAAAAGCCTTTAAATTTTACAACACGACGGCTAGACTATCAAATAAATATGAACAGTGTTCGAACTCGGCCATTAGGTTACTCGTTTACGTATTTTATTTCAAAAGTTTTCATTGGTTCTGGAGCTAATATGCTAACTCCAATGATACGACCCTTGGTAGAGTTGCTTTGAGAAAATGAGATCGCTGAATTAAACTTAAAACAAATGATACATTCGAATAAAGAATTTTTATATACCTATGTAGGTACGTTCTGCAATTTACATAGCAATCAAATTAAAAATATTTTATTTCACCTAAGTCAAAGTGAAATTATGTACCTACTTATGAAAAGTCCGAAGTTAGGTGCACGGTTTCACGGTCGTTTCCTATGGAGAACAGCCGGCAAGAAACTCCACATTTAGTTACACCTTCGGTCCTCTCGTGCCGTAGCAACCTGTGTGTATTCTTTTCTCTATCATTATCATTTCAGTCAAAGGACATTGCTGCACAAACGCCTTTCCTGAGGATTGCTACCAAACCTATAGTCGCAGAAACAGAAAAATTCGCGTAGTTTTAGATAAAGCTGATTTTACTGAACATTTGATTAAAGGAGCAAAATTTTGCATTATGAGAGAGAGATGACGGAATCCAACATAATCATAAAAAAGTTGAACCGCAAACACGCCCACACTAGCTGAAGCTGAATAGAAACTGCTTGATCCTCACATAATATTTTTTTTTAATATTGCGTATGTGCGAGTAGGATTCACGTAGAAAAGAGGGTTCCGACTCAAAGATCCGGTTTCACTCATGTAACACAGCCACTATTCCGAGTTGAAAGACAAACTTAACTTTTTAGCTGAGAAAATATTCTCCCATAGGTACATACTCGTACTTACGTCACGGTCAATTCTTCAACTGCAAATGTAAATATGTAATCTTAATAAATATTTTTTTTTATGTGTTATAACCACAAATTAACAATATTCGAATTTATTCCGTTACTTGTGATATAAGACCTTGCTTCTTGCCAAATTTCATGATTATAGGTTAACGGGAAGTACCCTGTTTTAATTTACTTGCAAGTGAGCAAAATATGAGACTTGGATGGCAATATTTTTTGATTGCAGTACAGCGCCAAGGGACCGCAGACTTAAATATTTGATATTAATTTCAACTTGATAACTCCATTCATTTCTGAGAAAAAGGGCTTGACAGATAGACGGGCGGACAGAGGAAATTGAGGCGAACAACGAAGGGTTCCGTTTTACCTGTTGTACCGCAAAACAGGAACCCTAAAATTACCAACACCTGATTATGTGGGCGGGCAAACATACCTAAAGCGAACTTTTGGTTATGAATAAGCCGTACCTACCTATAGAGGTATGTCCGCTTCGTAATATTTTGCACGTCCGCACGAGGAAGCCACGTGTCCTGTTTTTAAACAAAATAAATAAATTATCTAACTACCACAATAAGCAAATATAAACAAGCAAGCAATATAGTCGAGAGTTTATATTTATAGTCCATTTTGCACGTGTGTCCTCGTAACGTTGGTTTACTTTTTGTTCGGCGTTTTTCAGTTCTTTTTTAATTTATTTCGTACTAGCTTATGCCCGCGGATTCGCCCGCGTTAAGGTCGGAAAATATCCCACAGGGGCGTACTACCGGGATTCCAGAGTATCCTATGTCCTAATCCAGGTCATGGCCTATCCGTATGCCTTTCAACTAAATCCGTTCAAACGTTACGGCATTAAAAGGTAACAGATTGTGATGTCAGATTTTAGGGTTGCATACCTCAAAATGAAACCCTTAAAGGATGACTTCGTTGTCTGTCTACACTAGTTGAAATAGATATAAAAAACTTAGATCTACGGTCCCTTGAATCTTGCAACGAAAATCAAACTTCCAAGTCAACGAAATAAAAAAAATACGGTCATAAATACCTAGGCACATACATAACATCTGCGTTAAGCAGGAAAAAGCACAATTAGAAAACAGTGCAAACAGGCACCTAGAAACGCAAAGTCACTATTTCCATTCATAATTAACTCAAAGATGGACTGGAAACTAGCCAGACTCATGTATCGAATGGTGATCGTACCTTGTATGATATACGGTTTGAAAGTTTCGGCAATCACCAAAGCTAACAGGCCAATACTGAGAAGATATAAGGGAGTCATCATGAGAGACTTAATTAACCACGCCAGAAATAAACCAAGACAAAAGAAGATGCATGAAATCTTAAGACGGAAAAACTGTAACCAAACGCATCAAGAACCACAGGATGAGCTATCTCGCACACGTTCAAACCACACCTGTTACACGCAGCAATTCAGAATAAGGCCAAATCCAAGAAAGAAGGCCATCCTATTTACGCATGGAGCGACAACCTTGAAATAGGACTCGACCTATTTCGACAAGGAATTCAACTTTTGGATGGACTGCCAGCGAGAGCTACAAGAAACCAGAAACGGATAGCAGCGAGGCTTCTGACGAAGACATAGAAACGGCTAAATGCAACACAGCACAGCAGCGATATATAAAAGAGACGAGAAAGCAACGTAACCCCGTCTCAAGATCCACCGGTGATGATCGACTTGAAACAACATAACGGCGATGTCTCAAAAAGACATCCATAGATAAATAACACCCGTCACCCCACTATTCCAATGCCTCCTCTAGGATGCATGTCCGGTACGGCTCGCACCAAAACGTCTTCCTTACCATTACCGCGCCCCCCAGTCTACTCCTGTATATGCAATGGTTTTTGTAGTCTCATGAAACATGCGAGCAGGAACTAAGACATGAAGTGGGTAACTAAATACCTACATTTTCATGGCATCTAGCGGATTCTTGCTACATTCACCAGGTCGACGGTCCACCATTTGTGGGAGAGACTCCAGACTTCTCGGCCTCATCAGTCATCGGTCTTGGGCTTTAGGCAACGACTCTCTATGTTGGTCTATGTCTAGTAGTGCGGTGTTTTGGGCTGAACGATGATAATGAAAATCACAGTTTTTTTTATTAAAAGGCACAGTTTTCCAAAATAAAATATATTCACTAATAATTTTAGACCTTTGCAATGCAAACATTATCTGTTGGAGTTGGTATTATCCACAAGTAGAGTTGGGTGATAATGGCGTTCAACGTTTGGTTTCTACTACGTCGAACTCGCTGACTTGCGCATCCACAAGCTGCTTACTTCGAAGTTTTATTATGGCACGACTTGGTACATTCGGATCCTCCATCTCGAACTCGATCAGCCCTGTAATTATACATTCGACATGAGAATGAATGATTCGCCATAGGTGTATTAACTCGGCTACGTCTGTAGGACGCCATCTTTTCCTGAACAAACAGTGGACGATTAGTGGCACGGACTGATTAGTAGCGTTGGGCTTTATTTCAGACCGATATTATCAAATAGTCGTCACTAAAGGCAATGTGCCTTGCCTAAGCTGTGGGATGTCATACACCAACAACGAAAGTAAAGGACCATTATTTTGATTTACAACAATAAAGATAATTCACATTCAAATCAAGCGAATTTTCACAAATCGCACCGAACGTAAAGCGCAAGCCACACTGGCTGGGAACGAAGCTAAGTTTGTTTAGCTTCGCTCGTATAATTATCGCGTGTTTGCATACTATACACCACCCACAGCGTCGTTGTTTTCACAAACTAAGCGAAAATCACGAACTTGTTCGATTACTTTGATGTTTAATTGCAAGTTGGCCATCGATTTCTGTCAAATATTAATAATGTTATTAAATTCAAAAGTTAACTCTTGTTCTTCTATACATATTATAAAACAAAGTCGGATTTCGCATTTGTCTGTGTGTCCGCGCTGTTCTTCTAAAATCTCGATGTTTCGTCAAGTCGCAAAAACCTTGGGAAGCAGGGGCGGGTCACTAGTTAGGAAATAAAAATATTTAATTGTTAAAACAAAGCACTTTTACAAGTAGAACCCCAGAGGACGATTCAATTTGTCAAAAAATTAAGAGTCATGTTTGAGATGGATTGTAATGCGAGTAGGTACCTAAAGCGGTGTGAAAATGCCGGGGAGATAAATTGAGAACATTAGCGTTAAGTGGCCGAGGAAGACTACGGCGGTTCGGCCCCTGGTCTTATATTGGCACATGACAGGCTCGTGATGCAGCATATTCGTTAAATTAACAAGATTAACTAATTACCATGACGAGCGAATATATATAAATTATATGCAAGAACTTGGCCCACGCATAAATCAGAGAAAGCTTCAGGTATGGAGCTACTACGATTTACTTAGTTTTTATTGAAATATTATGTTTGTTTTAAGTCAAAGCAGTCTAAAAAATTGTTGGAATAGTTTGTAAAGTTTATCATTTTCGCATGATGACACTCTTTGATGTCAATGTAAATTCTGCTGCACTCGTTAATAATTATACAGAGTAGATCTTCTCTACGATGAAAAAAATCTCTTAGTTCAAGTTTGAAAGTTACGATTTCAATTCTATTCGCTTTCACGTGTCTAATGTAAGGCCATGAATTATACTGCAACGTTTTATTAAATAGCTTTTAATAAGTGGGAAGTATTTTTATAACATAAGGTGTCGATGAACAGATATTTATGAAAGTATAGATAGACTTATAGTGCCGTCATTTGGTAGTTTTACCTGGAAAGATTTCCGGGAGTTTTGAAAATTGGTGATTTTATTGATTTCAACGTGCTCGTTTGAATTTTCAAAAATTCAAAATTCAAAAGTCATTTGTTCAAACTAGGCTGAGAATCAGCACTTTTCGAACGTCAGTTACATAGGACAGTCCCACAAAACACCTTTGACTTTTTCACTTGCTACCTCGCATATTTGCCGCTCGTGTCACCATTTTCAAAATATGACGCCCAAAACCACGTTCTTGACAATAACTCCTTTCTAATTAAATTTCTATCTACTTTAATTTCTAATTAAACTGTGTTCTTAGGTATTACTTTAGATTCGAAGCTTCAGTGGGGCCCTCATATAACCAAATTGTCGAAGCGCTAAGCTCGGCAGCCTACGCAGTCCACAAAATCCGTCATTTGACTGATGTAAAAACAGCTCGATTAGTATATTTTAGTTATTTCGTACGGCATTTTGCTGTGGAGAAATGCAGCCGAGATTCAGGATATATTTGTGCTGAAGAAACGAGCCATTCGAGCAATTTATAACCTAAGTTGTAGGCATTCACTGAGGGATAAATTTAAGGAAATAAACATAATGACAGTCGCATCTTAATATGTAGATTTGAGAACCTGATTTATGTAAAAAATAATATTAATCTATATTCTAAACACTGCGACATTCATAGCATATAAGTACTAGAAACAAAGATTTACTTATGGTCCCAGGACTAGGCTCCAAAAAATTAGTAATTCATTTAAGTGCCAAAGTATAAGTTTTTACAACAAACTCATAAGTCATGTTAAAGAACTGAGCCTCAATAAATTTAAATCATTTATTAAACACAAACTATGTCAAAAAGGTTTCTATATAGTTAAAGATTACTACGACCAAAAGGCTTGAGACTAACTCCATATTACTCCATGCTAATTTAATTGTTTAATTTATTTTAATTGACTGCATGTTTTATTTTACTGTTGAATAAATCTGCTCACTACACTGTTTTTTTTTTGTGAGTTGTATTGTAATAATATGGTCAGCTAGCTACCTCGATTGATCATATTATTCTTGCCTGAGCAACAGGCAGCAAGTTCGTCATGCTCCCTAAGATGTCACTGCTTGCGGCAGCGCCAGGGGGTCCGGTTGCCTCCTTCCCTCAAATATGGCGAGGGGGGGTAATGGCTGATCTTTGCGTTATGCTTGTGAACGGGTGCTGCTTGTGGTGACAGGTCGTCTTGCTGAACATGGTTTTTGTTGTTGTTAGTAGAAAGACTGTTTATTTATTTTTACTTCGGTGGTCCTAGCTTATCATTTGTGATTTGCGAGTTACAGCTTGTATAGCTATAATTATGTAAACGGGCACGCCCTTTATGCCTGGCATTAATTCGGGTATTTCGTTTTTTTTACTGTTTTGTTGGTATATTGGCGTGTGCTAGGATCTAAGTAGAATTTAATTTAATGTTTTATGTTGCGTAATGTAAATTATTTTGCATATGTACTTTTGTATAGAATCAAGTTTTTCTAACTATTCAGACAGCTGTGCATTTAGGGAGTTTGTTGCGCCACTTCTCCTTCCCAGCTAAAGCGCTAGGAAGTGGTGAAGGACGAGCGTTTTTGGGGGACTGTCTTATGTTATTTTGACGTTCGAAAAGTGCTGATTTATTTCTCTGTTTTGAAGATAAGGGTCAGGTAAATTTTCGTATTTAAAAAATATATAGTTAAAAGTACTTATCGAATATGATTAAAAAATATATTTGAGATCCCCAAAACAAGCCCCTTCGTGTGTTATGACACACGGTACAGTTTCAAAAGTTTTATTAAATTTGATCCCGAATAGTATTCAAAATTCATTTATTTTCGTTACATGTCCGTGTTTGGGTCACAGAAATTGATGTGTACCAAATTTCAACTTAATCGGTCCATTAGATTCGGAGAAAATTGGCTGTGACAGACGGACGGAAAGACAGACAGACACAAGAGACTATGTAAGAGGGTTCCGTTTTTTTATTCCTTTTGAGGTACGGAACACTAAAAATAGCTTTTAGTCTTCAAAAAGGGAAACTTATACACGCAAATAGCTGTCATACCATCAATGGTTATGCTTATATGAACAGATTTACTTTAGGTAACACAATAGCACATTTAATTTGGTGCATTGCCGAGGATATAACAAAAGAAGAGTAGGTCATAAAGTCGTGAAAAAATAATGCCTTTGTTTGAGGTAAAAGGGTATGCATCTAGATCAGTTATCAAACTTTTTGGGCTAGATAACTAATAATATAATTGGGCTTATAATAACTTATTTTTGGCACACATAAAAGTAGATTAGAGGACTGTTTTCAATCGATTAATATGGTTACGAGTAATAGCACTTTCCCCTACGAACTTCAACACTAACAGGAGTTGATTAAAAAAGAATATCTTGTTGCGTTCCCATTTTTTGACTTTAAAGATTAATTAATTATACAAATTTTCGAGTAAATCAAATCAATAAGTAAAATCCTCTCCTAAAAAAATTCCCATTTTCAATTTTTTTTTTTTTTTGTCAAAATTATTAATTCTGCTGCTGAGTTTCAAATTAATCGAACTGCGTGTTATAATTCTTCCAAACAAACTTTAATAACCCCTAAACCAGAACGAATAATGTCAAACATTTTTATTTACTTAGGTTGGTTCGTATTCGTGCCAAGTTTTGATTTTATAAACCCAAAGATTTGAGATCTTTTATATAGGCGTCCTAGTCACCCATCACCCTGTATAAAGCTTGCTTAGTAACTCAGAAAAAAAATGTCGAAATGCTGAGTTGCAACTGGAAGCATGTTTTTTTTACAAAATGTATGTATCCTATTAAAAATCCAAGTGAAAATACATACTGCCAGTCACAGAGCACGGAGATGTCTCGGCGGTCGCTGCTAAAGGCAGCATTATCAACACTTTCCAGTTTCCATACAAACCAAGCGTGTCACCTACTCGCACTACGACACTAATGATGGCTTTGAAGGTGGTCTGTGACAAAAGTTTGTGCTCAATACATTTTTGGCTTCACGTTTTTTATTAGTACCGTCGCGCCGTATAGGGACGCTGCTGGCGCGGCGATTCAGTGCTCTACGCTGTCAGTCTTTAGCCGTGCCTAAATGCCCTTTGAAGTGATAGTATATAGTTTTCAATTTGTATTATATTTGTGCCCATTGTGCCCTTTTATAATTTCTAACGTGACGATATTATCGTGGACATCCACGTCCACGACACCACCAGCATCACGATATATATGGATATTCATATAAAGATGCTTTTAAATTTCCGTCCACAATAACGTTATAACGTGCACATATTTCCATACATTTTATGGACGTGTCCAAGATAATATCGTCACACTAGAAATGATAAAAGATAAATTTGTCAATAATTTGTAAGGGCATGAAATGGGAACTGTAAACATTGTTTACAGACACAAAATCTCTTACGTCGGGACTGCGTACTTGAATGTTTGTGTTACGGTGCCGTACAAACACCGGGCTTCAAGAGTTTGAAGAATTAATATTAAAGTTTATGATAATATAAATAGACTGACAAACTGGAAAGCATAAGCAGAACATTTATTAGTTGCTTTTATTTTCAAACAAGATAATATTATACATATAAGCTAAACATCTTAAAATAATGATAATATGGTCTCTTCTTTTCGTGTGGTTAGTGACTAACCTGGTGTCAGAGTTTTAAAGCCGCCCATGGGCTTCTGACTTGGCTTTACATGCCGTCGAGAAATATCTCTCAGTCATGCCGGTTTCCTCACGATGTTTTCCTTCACCGTTTTTCAAGCTAGTGATAATTATACAATACGCACATGAATCCGAAAAGTCAGAGGTGCGTGCCTTGGGTTCGAACTCGAGACCTGTGACTTGGCAGTCCGACGGTCACACCACTAGGCTATCACTGCTACATGATGATGATAATATTATTATGGTGTACATATATGTATATAAAAAAGGGGAAAGAATCATACGGCATCGCTGTCAACAGGAATTGTACCAAAAAGGGTGGCAACATTGTCACGTTGTATAGTGATGATGATTCTTTGGCCAAAAAAATAGGCTAGTCACGAGATGAGTCGACTAACGTTTCAAAAAACCAAGGCATTATGGTCATTCCGTCTGATCTCTTCCCGCTGTCGCACAGAGGGGCAAGACTGCTAAAATCGATACAATAAATAAAAACAAAAAAAAATCCTTCACCACGTCGCCTTTGTGTGCTGCGGACAGTTTATTAGCTGTGGCATAAGAGCGCAGGTAAATGAACACGATTCCCTCGACCCGTTCTCCCCACCACGCCCCTCAGTCTCAGTCGATCACTCGTGTAGCGTCTACGTGAGATTTGTTCGTCAGCGCAGCATTGAAGTGTACCCAGTTTTTTACTGGGTACACTTCAATGCTGCATGACAGAAAAGTCTGTAATGCGGTCACGAACACAACTTCAACACAGATGTGCTACATATGTGGAGCTTAATGTAAAGACTTCAATGACGTAGCCAAAATGCTTACTAGATCTGTAAAAACAGAACATTTAGAATTCGGTATTTCAGTCTTGCACGGATGGATACGTTTCTTTGAATGTCTTCTCCACCTGGCATACAGACTGCCTATTAAAAAAAAGCAGAAAAATGATACTGGAGTTTCAGACACGGAAAAGGTTGAAGAAACCAAGAGGACTATTCAGGCTCAATTCAGAGAGAGACTAGGCTTGATAGTGGACAAGCCCAAACCCGGATTTGGAAATATGTAGTAATGATGGGAATACCGCAAGGCGTTTTTTTTTAAATGCCGCTGTGTCTGCAGAAATAACACAGCTGGATATACAATTAATACAGAAAATGCATAATATATTAATTGTCATGTCATCTGGCTATGAAATCGATGTGGAAAAATTCCGCTCATATGCAATTGACACTGCTAAATACTTTGTGCAACTGTACCCGTGGTATGACATGCCACCCACTGTACACAAGTTTTTTATTCACGGGCCAGAAATAATAAAGACTGCGCTGTTGCCGATAGGCCAATTAACAGAAGAGGCCCAAGAAGCCCGGAATAAATATTTCAAGAAATTTAGGGAACATCACTCTCGAAAATGTAGTCGTGAGAAATCAAACTGTGATATTTTCAATATGTTACTGTTATCATCAGATCCTGTAATAACAAGCAAAAGGAAACTGCCCAAAAAAAAACTAACTTCACTACCTAAAGAAGCACTAAATCTTCTGATACCTCCATCATTACAGCTGACAACTGAAAGTTCTATGGATGATGATGCACAAGTTGGTTCTGACCGTAACGATGCCAATGATACTGATTGTAGCGATAGTGATTAGTTTTGTTATGACTTAGTAGTTTCCCCAGGGTAGTTTTAATGTACCATAACATGTAACAACCATTTAAATATAATTTTTACCTTCATGGTTTCTTACTAAAAATTTAACATCTTATATACTATATGTTATATTGAGATAAAGCTTACACAAACAAATAAGTTTTCACCTCAGCACCTCAAACAAGCAGGTTTTGCTGTCAAAAAACAGTGAGCAAAATTCGATTTTGCTGCGAGCGTGAGACAAAGTAACTTTTTAATTATTTTTTTTAAATGCCGTGTACAGTGTGTTGGGTCTACTCACAAAATTCTAAAGATTTGAACTTCAATTAGTTTTGTCACTTTCACTTCGATACGAAAAAAGCGAGAGAGAAACAAGTCGATTCGAAGTTCGATTTCAAAATTCCTTAATTAGTAGGCCCAAAAATGAAACAAACAATAAAACGTTCGAATTCACATAAAACCTTAAAATTGCAAATCATCTGTTATGGTTTTATTGAAATTCAGTTTTTTTTTTTGGAATGAAGTTCTTTATGCGGCTTGCGGTAAGAGTGCACTGGCAGAAATCGTCACGGGAAAAGGCGCTTGCGACTGTCTTCTTCTAATTCATAGAGAAAGAAAGACGGAGTGAGATAGTAAGTGTGAATTTGGTCAAAATGCAAATCCAAGATGGCGGATACGAAAAATTTTCACATTTTTCATAATTCGTGTCATTTTCATAGTTTTCAAGGGTGCTAAAGCCGATCGTGAGGTGAAAATGTAAATCCAAGATGGCGGCTGCGAAAATTTTCAAATTTTTCTTCATGGGTATCGTTTCTATGGTTTTCAAGGTTGCTTAAGCCAATAGTGAAGTCAAAATGTAAATCCAAGATGGCGGCTGCGAAAATTTTCACATTTTCGTCATGGGTGTCGTTTTCATAGTTTTCGAGGGTACTAAAGCCGATAGTGAGGTCAAAATATAAATCCAAGATGGTGGCTGCAAAATACGAGGTGATGAAGATTATGTAAAAAAAAACCTTGTCCGATCCGAAAAGGGCATATGGTACTGCAGTAACATTACAAAAGAGTATTTTTTTATTATTATTTATAGTAAAAAAGTTATTGGTATTTAAAATTCACATTTTTATTTCCAAATTTACTCCAAATCCATAAAATATTTGCAAAACTCATACTACGACGGCCGCCGCCCGCACCAAACGTAAAATTCGGTAAAATTCACCATTGAAAAAAAATGTGGGGATTCCTTTTTCCTGAAAATTTCCACATAAATATGCTGCACAGTACGATACCTAACAACACCCTCACGGATCGGACAGGTTTTTTTTTATATGTTGTATGTTCTCGCTGCTGAGGTGAAAAGTTGTATGTGTTACACGAGAGCAAAGTTATTTGCATCTCGTGTCTTAGAATCCCTCGCAGCGCTCAGGATTCTAACCTAGAATCACTCGCTACGCTCGTGATTCAATTATAGAATCCTTCGCTTACTCGGGATTCAAAATCAACACTCGCAGCAAAAAACAACTTTGCTCTCTTGTTGCACAAATGACTATTTTTATTTTTGCCAAACTTAACTTGTCACATCAAAATATCCACTCCAAATCATCATTATGAATTAACGACACATTTTAATAATTCTGCCCCACTGTCGCGTGCCAAGCGCATATTTTTGAAAGTAAGTGAATTAAAGCGGACCTTTTCGGGAAAATTTTATCACATTTTTTTGGTTCAGGTTATCTATATTCCTGCTAAAAAACAAACAATTACTGAAAACCAGTCGGAAAACCAAGAAGGATTTTTTTATTTTTTTTCGTAAATGTACAAAACAAGTCACCTGAATTGCTGAACCCCGTGGAAAGGCACAGAAGCATTAACAATTTCACTGCCAGCCAGATTGTGAGGGTAGAGTGCCAAATGCCGAACTGTTTTTTATTTTTTTAATCGCTTGTAAAATAAAAACACGTGGCACGATTTAGAAACCGTTAACTTTGTTTGAATCGTAAAAAATTCGAGCGCAGTGCCAACGTAAACACAACAAGTCAAACGCAGTGCCGGCTCCACACTGACTCATAGAAAATGTACTGAGCCTAGCCCGCGCCAGCAAGGGGTCGGCCCCTCGCCGCTAGCGAAGTAGTTAACTTGTCTTTTATGTTCAGAAACGGGTTTCTTTTTTGTAGAGTTTGGACGTATAACCTAATGAAGCAAATTTTATTAAAATTAATTAAAATATTTATAACAGCTTAATCTACCATTACAGGGTTTACCCTAATGCGACAGTTAAGAACTTAAACTGATAACCTAAGCTCTACACTTACAATAACCAAATTATAAAAAAAAAAACTGTAGCGATTACACCGCCACATACGAACTACGCAACAAAGACATGATGTCATATAAATCCTGCATCGCGCAATTAGAGTTTACCGCGCGAACGACATATATAAGACTATCCGACATCAACAGTCAGGCAGAAGCAGCTCCGCACGCAACAAAACTATGCGTTGCGGACCATAGTAGCCGCTCCTCGTTTCGTGAGGAACGATGTCCTCCATCGGGATCTCGGGATCGAGAGCCTGGATGAGTTCGTGAGGCGACTCGCGACGGTGATGTTCGCGCGTGCCGACGCCTCTGCCTGGCCCCATGTCAGGCAGATAGCGCCATTGCACGCGCGCCCACCTGACGCGAGACCCCTGCCCCGCGACCTGGTAGCGGACGACTGACCCCATCCACCGGACTGACGCCTCGAGTGAGCCGCATCCAGGTTACACGCAGCTCACTCGAAATAATAAGACTCCACAGATGTACACATACATCTGTTGCGCGGCGTGTTCTAGGTTAATATAGGCACGTCGCGCAACTAATCACAGACAGCCGCAACTATACATGCATCTATACACAACACGTGCGACCCGCGACGCCTAGGCGTCGCGACGCACGTAGACGCCGAGCGGTGTTACATAACAACACAAACCGCTCGTACACACACGACTGTTTATCCCTCAATCCGTAAACGGCTAGATCTGTAAGCGGGGCGAGGGTAAACTACATATCTACCTGTAGGTGCGTCGAGTCGGCACCTCCGTCGCTGGTCGTCTTCATCGGGCCTCCTCCAGGTAACTGGAGGTCTCACCTGATGGGGACCGACCGCCGAGGTGTCGTGAAGAGAACGACGCTATATGGAATAGCGTCGTGGCGCGCCTACAGAAATATTCATAGCAACCACTACACAGACGCAGCTTTGCTGCGTCAAATGCCTAGGCCGTTTTAGGCCCACCTATTGAGAGGACCCGCAGTGGCGGGCCGCCGTATTGCATCCGCGGGCGAGGGGCGACGCTCCGACCCCGCTCGCCACGCCCCCTTGCGGGGGCGTCGCGACGTCTTACACTAACAGTCAGGCAGTCGGCTCGCCAGACACAACGCCCCTCTGGTCATAATAAAATCAAAATACATCATACAAGCTGAAATCAAATTAGTTTGAAAAATGTCTTGGAAGTTCTCAATAAAAAAGGATCGTGAATCAAAATTGACGTCAATAGAAAGTTCATTAGGCAGGCGTCAATTCAACCAGCCCCCTTCCACGATAGCTGGTAACGTTCTTACATATAGACAGCTATGTCAGCTATGAAAGGGTTCATTATAGTAGGTACCCATTACTGAATCAGAACATCCAAAATAATGGCCCAGAATTTTTTGCTGCATATTAATGTTATATTGTTTTAGGTAATAATGTTTAATACCTATGTGTCAGGTTTTTATGATGCCAAAGTAATGTCAGATATTTTTCCTCACAACGAAGTAGGTTTCTTCAAAATGTTACTGAGTAGGCAGATATTTATGATGCCAGACACACATGTCCGTATCATATTGCATTGACATAAATATTTTTAAAGCTGATGCAGCATTTTATATTTTGGCGTTGCATATGTAGGGAGCAAACGTGGACACTTTTGTATCTTGTGTCAGATTCCAGCTACCGATGAATATTTGATTTCTATAGAACCAGTATGAAATCATTCACTCCCTGCGCATACGTAAACATTTATTGTGTCCAGTTGCTTCCACGTAACACATACTCATGACGATCAAAAAGTGTTCGGTGTCGGTAACTGGAAACAAAAAGTGTCTACGTTTGCGCAGTGCCTTAATAGTCTTCACTCTCAAAAGTACAACAAAAACTTAATCTGTGAAGCACAATTTTTAAGGTGTTTGATGGTTGTACAGCAGCACATAATTCATGATAATACCAACTCCCAAACTAAGTCAAGCTTGCATTTTGGGAGTTAGTGGTTCTTCAGATGCAGGAGTTACATAGACACAACCTTGTAGCCTAGGAATTGACTTTCAACACTTAAAAGTAAATAAATTAAGTGAAAATTTACACATACCTTCACATCGGCAAAAATTTCATGTTTTACTTTTTTATAGTTAAAAGCATCTCAGTTTGAGCATAATCTAAAGTTTGCAACCAATTACTTAATTTATGTTTAATCTCTCGTTTAGTTAAGCTGTAAATGTTGATGGATTTGTTGACTGTATTATACAGTCTCGAGCTTACTGCGTCAAATTGCCTACTAGCGGAAGCTGTTCTGGAAGGTACACCAGGGCAAACAACTGCACCAGAGCGCTTTTTATTGGTTTTATCGTCAGTGTATCGCCAGTGGTAGTAGCGAATGCCTACGAAGTACTGTTTTTTAAATATATAATTGTCTCGGCATATAGTTTCGCAGTTGAGTAAATTCGTGGTATAAGGTGTATCACTTTTAAAATTGCACTCCAGGACAAGAAAGAGAGTTTTATAGGTTCCACCCCATACGGGTATGCAATAAATTAAAACTGACTGATATAGGGCAGTGTAGACCATATAAATCGTTGAAGCATCAGCGCTGTGTCTCAGATTCTTAAAAATGTACATTAGTTTTCTGATGCGACTAGTGAGAGCTTAAATTTGTGGTTGCAAGTCGAGTCGTTCGTCTAGTAAGACCCCAATATATTGAATACTGCTCACTCGTGACAATGAAAAGCATACACAGTCCTCTGGCTCCACACAGATTTGACTTTGAGTGTATCGGTGGCCTTGGGTGGTAACGTTTTTTAGCAGAAATCCATCCTCTCCGTGAAATAATAGAGTCATGTCACAATTCTGAATTTTAAGATTGCATAGATAATTAATATAGATTAGAAACATAGTAGGTCCCAAGATACTCCCCTGGGGAACTCCATAATTAATGGGTTCTTCAGCACTCACCACCATGCTGATACAAACAGACTGTGGCCGATCAGACAATTAATCTTTAAAAATGCTTAAAGTTAGTGCACGTATGCCAATGCTCTCCATCCTGGAGATAAGAATGGGAATTGAGACTGTGGCAAACGTTTTAGACAAATCTAGGAAGATTCCAGAACATTTCCGCTTTTTATCCAGTAATCTGATTGCCTTACTAAAGTGTTATCAATCTAAGAAGTCGGATTTGACGTTTCTCATTTGACATGCCGCGATAACTTTGTATGAACATCTATGTAAGAAATTGAAAAATCAAATTCTTACATAGACGTTAACATTTAATTATCCTATTTAATTTTCATTCGGCATCAAGTTTAACTTTATATTGAAAACATGCACTCAAAAACACGAATTAATCGTTGATTAATATTCCGACAGGACTTTACTACAATGTCATGTGTCTTTGAGTTGGGTGCCGTAGTGTTGTGACCGTTAAAAGCCGTTTTTATACCGAATAAAATCGATTTTCTGAAAAATATTTTACAAACATTACATTTAAAAAAAGAGATAAATGTGTAACTGTATTATTTAATATTTAAACATAAAAACAAAATCTGATCACATATATTTTTAACTTTATTTTGATATTAAATATGAATATTTTGATATTATACGAAATGATTTGGTTAAAAAGCACGGAGTCCACCGATGACATTGAAAAAAAAAATACTCCATTTTCTATCTCAAACGTCATTGATTCGTCAATGCTCCGCGTATTCTCACGCTATCTTTGAAGTTATTGTGCTATTGTTATATTTTTCGACTCGGCTATTACTTTTGGACTGTTTCTGTTTTGTTTATTTGTTGACCTTGGCTTGCTAATTCCGGACTTTGATTACGCATTACGTGATTTTGGTGTTATTTTGTGAAGTCGTCAACATGTCTAAAAGAGGACATACTCTTAACAGCCAGGCTGCACGAATACTTTGAACGAGAATCAGCAAATAGAGGGCCTCTTCTAGAAGTTACCAAAGTACAAGAACGAGTCGCACAAGCGCTTGGGATTGGCACAAAAACAGTGGGAAAAATTATAAAAGAAAAGCACGGGCCCTCTGGTTGTGGAGAGAATTTGCTTCACACCCAAAAAGCGAAAAAAAAGTAAAACCTGTGACAGGTATCGATAATATTGATGCTGATGCTAATAGAAACCATGTTTATGGCTATTACACAAGACAAGAATACCCCACCGTGAGTAAATTACTTGTGTCCCTTAAATCTGCAAACTTATACGATGGCAGTGCAACATCTTTCAGAACAATTTTAAAGAATATTGGGTTTAGATACAAATAAACCGACAAACGGAAAATTATGATGGAAAGATAAGACATAATACTACAAAGAGTATCATTTTTAAGAGAAATTAATAAAAATAAGCAACTGCGACAAAGTGATATTTATTGATAAGACATGGTTAAATGCCAATCATACTGTACCACAGTCTTGGACGGATGATACGCAAGCATCCTGCTCAAAAGTCCCAATAGGAAAGGGTGGACGTCTCATTATTTGTCATGTTGGATCTGCCGTTTTATTAAAAATTGCTTGTTGGCATTTGAATCAAAAAGTACAAAAGAGTAAACCGAGAAAAATGAATGCCGAAAAATTTAAAGACTGGTTTATGACCCTTATGCAAATTCTTCCAGAAGAGTGTACAATAATTATGGGCAATGCCCTATCACTCAATCCAAATAGACAAAGCTCCCAAACAAGCTAACAAAAAGGCAGATCTAGTGGCATGGCTACAAAGTCATGGTGTGTATCCGACATGAGTTTACTGAAAGCGGAACTGTTACAATTAGTAAAACAAAATAAACCTGTGAGGCCAAGATACGCCATCGATGAGTTGGCACAGGTACATGGCCACAAAATTATAAGAACCCCGCCATACCACTGCCAATATAATGCTATAGAGATGATTTGGGCTCAAGTTAAAGGTTAGTAAAAAATGTGTGTTTAAATATTTTAATAAAATAAATAAAAAAGGAACCAGTAAACTGCAAACAGGATATTTAAACAGGAAAAAAATTAAGAACAATAATATACGTTGATATTTTTCATCTACTTTTGCGGATGAGTGCTGTCGTATTATCATAAATAATTTAATGGCATATTTTTTTAAACCCATGTAGCCATTTGACAGTTTAACGAAATAAATAATGTAGTCATTATAACTTTACCTCTTTTACAGGCTATGCTGCACGTTAAAATACAAAACCTCCATTAACCACAACAAAAATATTTGGTCTGCTTAAAGAAGCATGTGCACATGTCACAAAAGTCGATTGGATTAACGTAGTAGAAAGAACAAAGAAAATTATAATGGAAGACTTCAAAAGAGACTGAAAATTAATTTATTGACCAAAACAGAATACTTATTCTGTGTCTCTCCAGTCCTACGCAAATAACTCTTGCCGGAACGCCCATACCGATCTGTTCCGATTTCCGGTACCTCGGGTCGCTTGTCCAAGGGAATGGTTAAGTAGACCGTGACATAACGCACCGAATCAACTCAGGATGGATGAAATGGCGACAGGTCACCGGAACAACTTGCGACCCACGGATGCCCCTCAAGTTAAAGGGTAAAATATACAAGTCCGTGATTGGACCTGTCGTATTGTATGGATCGGAATGCTGGGCTGTGAAGAAGATGGACGAAAAAAGATTGCATGTAGCGGAGATGAGAATGTTGAGGTGGATGTGTGGTTTGACAAAAATGGATAAAATAAGGAAGGAGTATATTAGAGGAAGTCTGAAAGTTGCGTGACTTACAGAAAAGTTGAAAGGAAATCGACTGTCTGATCTGTTGGTACGGGCATGTGATGAGGAGGGAAGAATCGCATTTGACTAAAAGAGTGATGAATATGAGAGTTGAGGGATGGAGAGGGAGAGGATGACTAAAGAAACGATGGATGGGTTGTGTGAGGAGTGATATGAAGGAAAAATGTGTAAATGATTGCGCGACGGTTGACAGGGGAGAATGGAAGAAGAAAACGTGTTGCGCCGACCCCAAGTAACATGGGATAAGGGCAGGAAGATGATGATGAATTGAAAATTAATTTATTATTAGAGTAACCGACGAAGACAGTTCAAGTGATGATATGTTTTCTGGATCAAGTGACGAAAGTGAATAAAAATGTTAAAAAAGTGAATTAATTTGTTTACCCCCACACTTATTTATTCTAATTTTATTCTTGAATAGCGACCCACCCGCCCAGGCTTCACACGGGTACATGATATCAGTGGCTTGCCCTAATCTTGCGTCTAGGTACGCCACTGATGCTTAACATACCATGTATTATTATTTAATATACGTAAACCTTCCGGAAGAAATCAGTTTGTCGGGTTTTAGTTTATGTCTTGGTTTGGCTTTGAATCTCGCCCAAATTTAAACTTCGTTAGAATTTATGTAATATCTGTTAAATATTACAAACTCGTGCGTGTAATAAAACTGTCGATTACAAACTCTAATTATTTTAAATCGATATGTCTCAAGAATCGGTTTTTTCCCCTCACTACACAAAGTATTTTATAGCTGCCAAATCAGACTTCTTAGATTGCGACGATTATACTTAAGTTTGCAACCGCATCTTCCATTCCATCTTCCGTTGATAGACCACTTCTAAACCCGTATTGGTTGCTTGAGATGATATTATTTTTGTCGAAATAATTAGTCAAGTAACTATTTAAGATACGTTCTAGAACCTTTGACAGTGCGCTTAGTACAGAAACAGGCCTGTAGTTTGCCACACGGTCCCTCTTCCCACTCTTGAATACCGGTGTAATTTTTACCTTTTTAAAAGCTCTCGGAAATACCCCCGTGGCAAAGAAAAAGGTAATCGTGAGATTAATCGTTAATTATGATGACCGCGCGACTGCAGGCAAAACTAATCTATATCTATACTATCGGCATCCACCCGAGCGAAGCCGCGGGCAAAATCTAGTGTAATTATATTACCGGCCAAACCAGATTTTCGGTTCGATCTTACGCAAAGCGCCGTCAGACTAATCAGAGGATTAAAATAAAAAAAGTCGGTTAGTAAACCTCACTGAGTTACACATAATGTAATGCGGGCCATACACGTAACGATATTCTTGCGCAAGTTTAGACTTACACAAATCTGTGTGGTGTCACACAGATTTAGAATAGCTCGGATACTTACTTGTGATAATTCAACCCACACACTTTAATGTATGCAAGTTCAATTTTGTGCAAGTATATCGTAACGTGTGTGGCCTGCAATAGGTAAGATTGAACAACTCGTCCGAGAAATGTCATCCAGCCGTTTGCAGATTTCGTTGATAAAACCATGAGCACTCGGAGTAGGTATACAATCAAAATCGTTAGAATATAATCAACCGCGATGGTATCCATAAAGAATAGAATAGAATACTCTTTATTGTACACCATAAAAAATACAGACATAAATTTAGAAAAGCTCCAATCTATTGAGTGTAACCTAATGAAATGTAGAGTACTTCAACCACAACGACTGCAAAGAAAGGGAATAATGCATGCATAATTTGCTATGCATAGTAAAACGATAAGCTTTAGTAACTTTGTTACACTTTCCTTGCAGGGGAAAGTTTAAGTTTTTGAAGAATTAGTTTTATACGATACTAAGGAGTGTATTATTGGACGTCCTGATCCAAGGCTCATATGTATTAATTCCCAGAAGCCTGAATGCGATGACGTCACAAGCCTGATTGACCGTTATAACCTGACTATTAACAAACATACTGCCGGCGCCAGTTAAAGAGGACATTAATTATTTAAAACTCACGACGACCGCTGCATTTCTCCATGCCTTTATATTTTCTATTAGAATTATCTACTGCTAAAAGTAATATCGCCCCTAGGAATCTATTTTAATAGGTAAATCGGACTTCGATGAAATCGGTTGACATGCCTCGATGAAAAGGCAAAAATATTACAGAAATTAAATTAAAATTTATCAAAGGGTTAGAAAATGGGTAACACCGTACTCATTAAATTTTGTCAGTGAAATGATGGTAGAACCTATTAAAATGATTCAGATTATTATTTGTAAATCTTTTTGTTAGGTTGCAAATTACAACATTTGCATCTATGATAACTATTGAAAACTTCAAGACGAGTATTATTAATAGGTGAAACAAAAACAAAGAGAACGAGTGCAGAAAGCTTATATCCTACTAATATTATAAATGTGAAAGTTTCTGTGTTTGGATGTTTGTTACTCAGTCACGCAAAAACGGCTAGACGGATTTAGATGAAATTTTGCACACGGATACATTATATACTTTTTATCCCGGTAGTATGATCCCGTGGGATAATTTCCGAACTCCACGCGGGCGAAAGCTAGTTTTTATTAGGGTTCCGTACCCAAAGGCTAAAACGGGACCCTATTACTAAGACTCCGCTGCACGTCTGTCACCAGGCTGTATCTCATGAACCGTGACAGTTAGACGGTTGCAGTTTACACAGAAAAAAAATACTAAAAACAGAATAAAATAAATATTTAAGGGGGGCTCCCATACAACAGACATGATTTTTTTGCCGTTTTTATAGATAATGGTACGGAACCCTTCGTGCGCGAGTCCGACTCACACTTGGCTGTTTTTTTATTATGCATTAGAAATAGAAGAGATGCATTGCATGCATGCATTAGGAATAGAATTAGAAATTTAATAAATTAAAAAAAGCACTACACACTAGTCTACTATGCGTTTGACACACATACACTCTTTTGTTTATGATTAAAGATGGCTGATGACCTTAGAATAATGACATGGCACTATGGAATTAGTATTTACTATACATAGAATTAGTATGAACTGTCCTAAACCATCATAATAAACTTAAAATTTAAATAAATGAATTGTGGTCAAACCGACCACTGGGCCACCATAAGACGTATTTTTTAAATGATAAATATGATATGTATAACAACTCAAGAAATACCTAACAGAGTTCAACACATTCCCAGAAATCCTTCCTAAGCGAGCCAAGGACAGGAAGATGATGGTGATGATGATGAGCGAATATTCTCATAAAGTTTATGTAGATAGATAGATAAATCGTCACAACATATAAAAACATGATTAAATAATTACAAATTAGCTACAAGGAAATAGCTGCAAGGTGCCAAGGAAGAAAACAATACATTGTGAGGACACTATTGGCTATGACACACTTTAAAATAATGGATCAACGAACATAAAAAAGTGCGGTGTGCGCTTCAAGGTTGCACCAAATAGGAGTCCAGCTCAGCATGTGCCAGGCAAATATACCTGACGCTGATATTCTGCTGAATCCCTGCAGCGACATACGGCCGTCGAGTAGATGAGATTAATATGCGAGTTATTGGTGTTGTGGAAAAGTGGAATGTGCGGAGTGAAATGTAAGTATACCTGCAATTTAAATATTGTATTTTACAGTAAAGTTTGCATTTGGAGACTTTCCTGTTTGATGATGATTGCGTATTTGATTACTTGATTATTTAAATAAATAAATGTATAATCTTATTATGATAATAGTGGCATAATAGGTGTGATTAAAATAATAAATCTGAAAAAGGTAATCTCTTGGTAAAGGTAAGGAACTCGGGGGTAAATATGCTGCAAGGTGCCAATATACAAAAAAATATAAAATGAAGAAAACAAGACATTGTGACGACACTATTGGCTATGACACACTTTAAAATAATGAATTAACGAACATAGAAAAGGAGCGCTTCAAGGTTGCACCAAATGGGAGTCCAGCTCAGCATGTGCCAGGCAATATACCTGACGCTGATATTCTGCTGAATCCCTGCAGTGCCATACGGCCGTCCAGTAGATGAGATTATTATTAGAGTTATTGGTGTTGTGGAAAAGTGAAATGTGCGGATTGAAATGTAAGTATACCCGCAATTTAAATATTGTATTCTACAGTAAAGTTTAGCATTCGGAGACGTTCCTGTTCGATGATTATTGTGTATTTTGATTACTTGATTATTTAAATAGATAAATGTATATTATAGCATGAGGTCCTGGGTTCGATTCACGGGTCGGGCAAAGTGTTATTGGATTTTTCTATCTGGAATTTCTCAGTAGTAGCCCGAAGTCTGGATTTGTGCCCGGTTGATGGCAATAGGCTCGCCCCCTATTACATGGGACTTAAAACATAACTGGCGAAATGAGGGTATACTACAGGTACACCTCTGCCCAACCCTTCGGGGAAACAAGGCTTGATGTTATGTTATGTATATTGTATAAATGATTAATCTTATTATGATAATAGTGGCATAGGTGTGAATAAAATAATCGAATTGAATAGATTAATATGTGTTTGCAAAAAATAATTATAGGTAAATAAGCATATGTATTATAACCATTATTTAACAATAGATCCACAAACAATTACATTATTACTATTCCCTTTGTTCACAGATATTGTGACCACGAGTTGCACTAAAAAAGAAGAATGAGTCGGAAACGAACACGACAGCCAGTTATATATAGACGTGTTCGAAACAGTTAACTCAGTTTTTTCTGCGAAGCGATAAGAAACTGCCGCAGTCGAATTCTGAAGGTGCCAAGACATCAATTATATTATAGAAACCTATTTTCATATCGGAATCTCTTACTACAAATGGAAGGCGCTTACATTTCTTGGCACGTCAATTTGTAAAAACCCACAACTACGCAGGCTGCTGGACTTCGTACGGAAGGGTATATATTCGTCTACACGAGGGTGACAAACCCAAATTAATCTCTGGTGAAGAAGATTTGTCTACGCTAAAATTACTATGACTAATATCCTTTAACTATTTTACAAAGTCATGTTGTACAAGTTTAAAAGCTAAATATCTTGATAGTAACATTTCAAGCTACTATAGTGGCTACAAATATCTATATGTAATTTCTCTAAAGTACTTGCATGTACCTGCCTACACTCTCATCTCACTAATATACCACATTCTACGAGCATACTTGCAATATTACACAATAAACACACACACAAACTTCACCACAACACACACTAATATTATGTTATATGATATAATATATTTTTATGATATACCAAATCTACATATTTACATACTATACGCTAATTCAAAACCCCTAATAACAACTAATTTTATTAAAGTTTATTTACATACACAATGTACTTACTAATTTTATTAAAGTTTATTTACATACACAATGTACTTTCTTCCGATTATAAGAAACGGACTATGTCTACATTAGTTTACGATGTCCTTTTTCATTGCTCGTTCTCTTACCTTTACTTCCAGATAATAATAATAAATATTATTTGTATTGTCATTTCACTAGTAGCAATAATACGCTTCATTCGATACCACAAATAATTTAATACAAAACATTGACCAGTTTAGTATTTCTGCACCTGTTACTTGTGAACCAGAGGAATGCATCGAATATCTCCACCATCCCACTCGATATCTACCTATCTATCCTCGATATCTATCTTTCATTGCTCGTTCTCTTACCTTTACTTCCAGATAATAACAATAAATATTATTTGTATTGTCATTTCACTAGTAGCAATAATGTGCTTCATTCGATACCACAAATAATTTAATACAAAACATTGACCAGTTTAGTATTTCTGCACCTGTTACTTGTGAACCAGAGGAATGCATCGAATATTTCCACCATCCCACTCGATATCTACCTATCTATCCTCGATATCTATCTTTCATTGCTCGTTCTCTTACCTTTACTTCCAGATAATAACAATAAATATTATTTGTATTGTCATTTCACTAGTAGCAATAATACGCTTCATTTGATACCACAAATAATTTAATACAAAACATTGACCAGTTTAGTATTTCTGCACCTGTTACTTGTGAACCAGAGGAATGCATCGAATATCTCCACCATCCCACTCGATATCTAAATATCCTGCAGCAGAATATCCGCAGCCTATCCTGCAACTTCCAGGAGTTTCACGTTCTTCTTAACCGACTAAAATTTTCATGTGACATTATAGTGCTGTCAGAATGTTGGTTATCCCATGTCGTCAACTTGCCATTGCTAGAGCGTTATAATGCGTGCAAAACCAATGACAACTACAATCAAAACGACGGTCTTGTTGTTTATACAAACAGTGACCTCGAATGTACTGTAGAAGAACCCTACCTTGCTGAAGCAAATTGCCTGACAATTAAGATACAAAACCACACTATATTGATTGCGATTTATAGACCCCCAAGCTTTAGAAGCCCTGATACTTTCATTGATTCACTACATGCACTATTAGAAGGTTTTTCGTCTTTCAAAAACATTATCATAGTGGGAGACATAAATATTGATCTAATTAACACTCTCACCGCCACGCATTTAAACAGTTTTCCAATGCAGCAGGCCATGTGGGCGGCGCGCCGCCCATCCCATTTCTTTCGCAACTAGCCACGCTTAATTTAGGAAAACTTTTGCGGCACGCCAAGTGGCACGCCGGCAGGACACGCTGTAAACTTTATCAGCAGCCCGCGTGGTCCGCTGTGACCCAACGAATTCATATAGATTTTTTGGCTTTGGCTTGCTGGATATGGAGTCAAAAACAACTGTATTGAATAGAGTATCCAAAAACCTACCTATGAAAAAAAGAACGAGGAAAATCGGACTCTATTGCCATGACCGTTCAGCTGGTTATTAATTAAGAAAAATTAGTTTCCAAAGAAGACATTTATTAATAATTTACTCAAAAAAATTAAATCTGCTTAGAATCAAACAGTAGTACAACACTTTTCTTTTATTTTACATGAATTTTTGCGTAGCATTCCGTCCAAACACTAGGTTGTGATGGGCATTTCAGACAGACAGAGTTTACTTTCTTCGTCCTGTTCCTGGCTTCTGCGGCTGGTAGACCCCGAGTTCGGTACCTTTTTCGAAGTTTCATCATAACTTGATTCAGATTGCGATGAACCTTGTAATAACACTGGTTGATAGTCTGGATCGGTTTCGGAATCCGACATGTTGAATGCACGTAAGAAAAAGCGCGCGAAAACCCTTTACCGGCAGGCTACGTGGGCGGCGCGCGGACATTTGACCTAATTACACTGATGGCCTGCACTGATTGAATATTGACAGTTAGTAACGGACAAAAATGTAAAAGTTTTAGCGCGCAATTTGTGGGGCATCGGCCGCCCACATGGCTTGCCGAAACTAATTCAAAAATCAACAACAGCTTGCTGCACTAGAATTTGTGTGGGCGGCCGGCATACCACGTGGCGGCGAGAGTGTTAAAACAAGCCCTACGTACACGGCGTATATGGATACAATTACTTTTCACGGACTACTTCCTGCTATCAACGCCGCAACCAGGGAAAAATCGTGCTTAGACCATGTGCTATTAAAAACGAAATTAAGTGCTTTTACATTTACTCTCGGAACCAGTATTACGGATCATGAATCTGTCTTGTTTGACAAAGAAAAACTTATAACCGATTGTGAAAATTATGATTTTGTGGAAGTTTATCAAGAAGCTAACTTACATATCGCAATGAGCAAGTTCATTTACATAATACAGCACTTAGTTGCAAAAACTTCGATAAGACGTTTAACTCCTAGAAATAAATTTACGATAAAACCATGGATAACTGTTGGTATGTTACGTTGTATACACACAAGGGACAGGATTATACCTACTAAATGCATTAAATATCTCGGAGTCGAAATTGATGCTAATTTAAATTTTGATAACCATATACATTCCATATCCAATAGAATCCGAAAATTAACATATATTTTTAAAGCTCTGCGTGACGTAGCAGACAGACAGACCATAAAGTTGGTATACGAGGCCTTGGCGCAGTCAGTTATATCCTATTGCATCACTACCTGGGGAGGAGCATGCAAAACTAAAATTATTACCCTGGAAAGAGCGCAAAGGATGATACTGAAAGTAAGCCTATCTAAGCCTCGGCTATTCCCTACCTCTGAGCTTTACGAAGAAGCGCAAGTCCTCACTGTGCGCCAGCTTTACATAATGCAATCTATCCTCCACAAACTGAGTGATTTACCAGAAGATAGAAGAAAACACATAGCTCAGACTAGAAGAAAGCACGCGGTATGTGAGACGGCTGCTGTGAACACCTCATTTGCACAAAGATTTTTTCCATTCCGAGGTGCTATGTTGCTAAACAAAGTAAATAAAATAGTTCCGTTCTCCAATAATTCGAAAATAGAAAGTAAAAAAATAATTTATAAATGGTTACTGACTCTTAATTACTCCGAAACAGAAAAAATCTTAGAGGTACATACATAAACTGTAGTGTTTATTGCATTATTATATTATTATTACAGTACATATTATAACAAACAAAATAATATGATAGCAAACCTTACATATACTTCAAACCTACTTACGTTTTTATATACATTAATCATTTATATATCACTATTCTACACTTACCAAAATGTTATTTAACATAATGCGCCATAAAACTAAATAAATGTATATAAACACGCAAAAACAAATTTTTAACAAAACTACCCGCCCTTTGACACAGTCATACACACACCCCCTCCCAAGCACACCTTCATTTATACCCACACACACACACTCACACCACCACACATAGACTCACCCACGCACATTACCCCACACACACGCACACACACACACACACACACACACACACACATCATACCACACACACACACGCACATCATTCCACGTTTTTCTCAATCATTCCCACTCTTTCCGTCTTTCACTTGTTGACAATACATACAAATGTTATGAAATGGGGGGCCTGGAGATCTATAGTACAGGCCTCGGCTTAGTTTAGACTCCAGATCTCCCACAAATTACTAATTTTTCGACAATTTATCTTGTCAACTTTATACCTTGATGTAATTTGTGGAGATGAAATAAACAGATTTTTATTTTATTTATTATTATTAATTAATTAATGTCGTTAGGAGATAAGAAGATCAATTTATAGATATTCTTACAGTATACTTAGACTTCTGTTCTAGCTACTAAAACATACCTCCTTCAAGAACGACGTCTTCTTGATAGCTTTCCCTCATTGCCCTCGACAGGATTTCGTGGTAAAACTGATTCGCGTAGGTCCTGACCTCTGGAGTTACCTCCATCTTAGCTGTGGCCCCGATGAGCACAGTCAGCTTATGTTTAGCGTTCAATATTAGCTTGTCAACTGTGGAAATGTCAAATACTTAGAATAGGTATGTACTAATCAAAACTTTTTGACTGCCTCATTCAAATAGTGTTTTAAAAATTAGTCAGTGGCAGCCTTATTGTGCTTGGGACATGGCGATAGCCCCCTATTACCTACTTTATAAATTTAAAATGTAGGTGAACTTAAAAAAACACCTTTGCCTAAACCCTGGAGAAATACAGGCGTAATGTTTATGGAGATTTAAAAAAAGACAGCAAAATGAAGTCCTGAGTGCATTTGTAGAGTCGAAGCTTATTCATTTATTCCGTGAGTCGAAACACGATGTCAGATATTAGCGTCGTTTTGACAAATTGCCAGCAGGAAATTTTATGCAGTCGTTCGCGACGTGCCGATAAGAGCGAGCTTAAAATAAAATGGAGCGCTTCATTTTTAGCCAAGTGAAGGATTAGCTTATCTTCTAATTGAATTAACCCACTACCACACAATATGGGCCCATTATGATCCGCCAAATATATTTTTTCGTGATTATTAATCATGTTACGGTAAATTTCCAAAAACAGTTAAATTGTTTATAACAACAGAACGTGCTAGATTTCTCCAATTCTTTCGATTATCATTGAATTAACACAGCTTAAAATTGCATTCATAATTTATGCAGTAGAGGGTTTAATTTAATGAGATTATCACTTGAATATAACTTGAAGAAAAGTCTCACAATCTGCTTCTAGGTCGGGCACTTCCTGCAGAATATCTTCCAAAGCGTACTGAACCGCAGTTGGCACCAATGTCCGCCTCGGCGCATTAACAACACCTGCAAGTTATTAATGACTCTAAAGTTTCACAGTATCAATGACATCATTCGCGCTGAATAACAGTAAGTACAATACTTATTGAGTTTTGATGAAATTGCATGAGTTTGATAAAATATTGAATGCAACTGCACATAACTAGGTATTCCCCAGTTATTTAACAGCTTCATAAACTACTAATTAGAAGATCCAATTTTTGGTTTTTATTTCATCGCAGTAGGTGCTTCGTCTTGGGCGAGCTTGAATGTCTCGCTACACTCATCGCACGTCGCGTACATCGCACTCGTCTCCACAGAGTAGGCATCTCGTTTATGGGTCAATGTATATCTACGCTTTTACAACAAACTTCCCATCGACATTAAACGATTTAAAAACTGTATTAAAACCAAACTTTGTAAAAAAGGGTACTATAAAATTTCAGATTATTTAGAAGATAAAAGCTTGGGATTGAGCTGCTCGCTCTGCTAAGCCTTGTGATAAAATCGTAAAAAATAACATTATACCTAATTATTCAGTAAAAATCGTTCGAAATATACCAGTATTATAAACAACAATGTTAATATAAACATTGACATTGTTTAATATATTATATAAAATGACAAGATTACTTTGTAAAGTATTATATTATTTAAATTTTTGTGAATGTGAGGACTATGTGGATATTTTTATTATTATTACTTTTTTCTTTCTCAGTTAGTTTTAATGATGGTCTGGCAGTTTGAGTCGTTTATGCGGCCTACCCAAATGTCCTTTCTTTGGTATTGTTCGTCGAGTTGAGCTCCTTAAGTTCTGAGTTGAGCTCCACGATTACTGACAAATGCTTGCACTGACAGGACAGGTCCACTCAAATCTGTGTGGTTCTTTTCTCAAAAGACCATTTCAGACTAATCTACATGGTCCTCATATGGCCTGACCAAGATTATATAAAGATGACGTGTAATAGTGATTCCAATATCCTATATACAGAATAAGCAATTTCATTTCATTTCAGAATTCTAGTCTCAACTCCCTCCCTCGCCCAAAGCGCCCGAGATTTAGAAGACACTACTTTATCCCCTTATTCTACTTTCTACTTCAATCCAACCTTGACGAGGAACAGTGTACACTCGGCTGACATTATTTGTTCGTGAACACTATTGTTTTATTTTTTTTGCTGAGAACAGTCTACGGCACGCCGTAGACTGTCCCTCACAGTGAAATATTAAAAATATAACTTTCAATTCGACGTTCGTACATTTGTTGCGTGAATGTGAACGAATGCGGTAGCAAGTCCTTTTCATTATAAAGGTTCGTGTTTCGGATATCGAATCATGCGGACTTGGTTTCGTTACCATATGAAAGTGTTTGAAAGTTGCAAAAGTCTGGAAGTATTTAAACCGAAGTACCAAATCACAGGTGATTTGATACTTTTTGAGGAGTAGAGTAGTTCCTATCTCTCTACCAAAATAACACCAAATTCAACCTTCATACATTAATAAAAACCGTTGCCATATGTATGGCTGTGTTGTTTTTTGTAATTCTCAGGACAACAAGTTTGCATAAAAGTTTTTTTTTTTTAATACCACCTGGAATTACGGAAACTTCACCCTGGCGACGCCGGGCACGATTAACTGAATTGCTTCAAGCGTAATACGATAAAAAAACAGCCTTAATCATTCTACGACTTTAACCAACTTTGTGAGAGCAAGAAGCTTTATGCGATAATTAAAAACAGATTTTATTTTTCTATTTGGTAATCCGTTATTCTCGTAATATCACGTTCGTGCCTGCCACGTGCACGGTAAAGCGCTAATTTATTAATCGAACGAAAATTTAGTTTAGGAGATTACATATACACCTAGCATTTTCGGCGCATACGAGCTTGTTCTTGCACGGTCAAATACGAGCCCAGACTGTGCTCGAAATCAAGTTTACCTTAGATTCGGTAATACGCGCAACTGTGATAGCCGTTTTCTGACGTCCAAGTCCGAGTCATTGAACACAGCCTATTGCTTTTTTCAAGCAGATAATCCTATTAGCATATCTTGATCTGAGAAACATGTCGTCCACATTCTCGCGGGTGCGCCTCGTGGAGGCCCTTGGACGAGCCGCGGCAAGCGGAGGCTACACGAGTGATACTCACCCACACTCCCGTTTTATTCAGTTGCCCGCCACGCCTAGCGCCTCACGACCTTCCGACTCCGGTCAAAAAACGGAAACCGAGCGGAACGAGACACGACGAGAGGAGGCGATGGCGCCATCCACACTATCGCGCACGCTTCACCTCGTCTTGCCTCCCGGAGAGTGTGGACCCAGGAAAGATTTTAAGACCTCCACTACACGAATGGGAGACAAAATTTCGTTCAAGCTAGCGTCAAAAAGTGCACGCATGAACTCTGTAAAAGTTAGCGGCTCCAAAAAATCTGTAAGTATTAAAATCAAACAACAATATTCACTGTTGAATATTAAAACAGTACCGAAAGCCGTGTTTTATCAGAGGGACCGCCGGGCCTGACCCACTGGCAACGACCCCGATCCGAGACCGGCATTGAACTTGGCTTCGAGTTCAATGTCGCACAGATCTTAGACGTCCCCACAGTTTCATCTATGTAGTAGCACCAACTATACTCCGTTCAATTTATGATTATTGATATGACACAAAATGTCATACTTAACGCTATATGTTAGACCTATTAGCCATGTAAAGAGGAATTAGTTATCTGAATATTGATAATTTCATTGAACTCTTTTTTGTCGATTTTGCTTTTACCCGCTAGGTATATAAAAATAAGGCTAAAAGTACTAGGCTTTAGATCATATTTTACTGTAATGCTTAGGCCATTTTTTTTTTTTTTTTATATCTTGAGCTTCTTAAGCGATGATATACATATGTATGTATACTGCCTTGTTGAGTGAATTAATTTAATTACTGCAATGTTTATTAATTACTCGTCTACAATAGTTATTTGTGCAACAAGAGAGCAAAGTTTTTAGCACCCTTGAAAACTATGAAACCAATGACGAAAAATTTTAAAAATTTCTCAACCGTCATCTTGGATTTCATTTTGACTAAATTCACACTTTCTATCTCTCTCTCTCTCTCTCTCTCTCTCTATAATTTAGAAGAAGACAGCGCCTTTTCGCGTGACGATTTCTACCACAGCATGCGCACTTACCGCAAGCCGCGTTAAAGAACTTCGTTCCAAAAATATAATAAAACAGCAAAAATAAAACCATAACAGATGATTTGCAATTTTACGGTTTTATGTGTATCCAAACGTTTTATTGTATGTTTCCTTTTTGGGCCTAGTAGGTATGGAATTTTAAAATCGTACTTTGAATCGACTTGTTTCTATCTCCCGCAATTTTCGTATCGAAGTGAAAGTGACACAACAAAGTGAAGTTAAAATCTTTCGAGTTTTGTGAGTAGACCCAGCACAAAGAACGGCATTAAAAAAATAATTAAGGTTACTTTGTCTCACGATCGCAGCAAAATTGAATTTTGCTGACTGTCTGACAGTAAAACCTGCTTGTTTGAGGTGCTGAGGTGAAAATTAATTTCCCTGAATAATACATACATATTTATAGATTTAAACTAAGCTTAGCTGGAGAGATTACAATTAGATCAAACATGTTTACTTACCCACACAGGACAAAAGCTCGTTAATTTGTTGCAATGAGTTCCTCATTTCTATAATGAGCCTGCCCTTCTCATCTAGAGATCTTGATAGTGCTTTTTCCGCTCGGCTCTCGGCGTCCATTCGTGATTGCAGTTGTCGCTTTTCATTCAAATATCTGTTGTACAGCGACATAAAAATCACAATTAATTCACGAAAATCAGTGACCCAATGATAGCCCATGCCGTGGTTAAAATATGTGGCTGGCAGCAAAGTGGTATAGCGACGCTGACTACCCAGAATACAACAGACGTCGGTACAAGTTTACCGCAAAAAAGTTATTTTCTTTGTATCTTACATTTAAGTTTCGCTACTCGTGTACTTATCTCAAGTCTGCCCCCTTAAAGTGACAGGACAGCTGCAGCTCAAACCGATTACATCACAACAAAATTGACGACGTTTCGTATTCCCCTTGTTTTCTCCCCGAAAACTAAGCCGATTCAATTAATTTTTACATTAAAATTTTAAGAAAGAATATGTCTAGGTTCCTAATAATTTCTTTTAACTTAAAAAAAATCCAAATTTGTCTGGTACTCTTCTAATCACGGCGGTAAAAATGGGGCAATATTGTAATTTTTGGAGGTCATAATAATATTTTCTTTAGCTATAAGTTGTTGAAAAACAAGGAAATAACAGGGACTTGTCCACAGCAGACCTTGATTGTATGAAAAAGAAGATTGCTCTAGAGGCATTATTCAGGAAGAAAAAAGGGGAATACATTTGTATGGAGAATCGCAGGCCCCTACGAGTCCTACGGGGCGACATTGAGGCACGTGTCAAAATTAAAAAAAAAACTAAATAAGAACATATCGGATATTAAATTGCGAGCTTAGAAAATATATAGAAAGAAAGAAAAAAAATACGTTTATTTGCGGTACACATGGCGCAAGGAAAGAACAAAACACAAAAATAACAATTTGGGGGAAAATATGCGTCACATCCACGCAAAACGGCCATCGCTCAGCATAATGCTGTGACCCTATGCGAGACCGAGCCCCAGCGCTGGTTTACAGCCACAGCTGGCGTTGACGTGATGAGAAAAATAAGACAAAAAAAAAACACAATATTTAGTCCTAAGTATGTCGTAATTAGGGCTTTCAAATACCGGATTATTTCAATACCGGTATTAATACCGGTATTGGAAGCCAATATCGTGATCACGGTATTAATACCGGTATTGAATGCAAGTTCAATTAGAACATTAATAAAACCATTAAAATACGTGTTTTTATATTCAAATCAGTCTTTATAGTTCTTATTTATTATAAATACCTTATATACTTTTTTAGCTCTCTTATATTAACAATTTGGTATTGGTTGATTATTTATTTAGGTAGGACTAGGAATTAGGACCTTAATCAAAACTTAAACTTTATCTAGTCTTTTTGCAGGAAGGCATTTCCCATAAACTTTGTAAAGTACAATATCAAAACAATATAAAGTTCTTATATTATCGACATGTCATCATCATGTCTCATGTAATCAACATAGGTATCAATATAGCTTAATTAGCTAGCAATCATTTGGTGTTCATTTTAGAATCATTCTCATAATTTATAATTTTAAAAAAAATACAGTAAAAATATCTAAAACTAAACAAGCAATAAATCAAAAATTTACACTCCATAAATCGAAACCGCACAAATATTTGTATATTATTCCATAAATAATATTTGTATTTTAGGTCTAACGAATAACATAATTAGTTAACAAAACAACAATTATAATAAATATTAAAAATGGAAAAAGATTATAATATCAGATGCTAGTAATCTAATTAAACTAGCAAAAATACGCGCTAGATCACAACTTCACAAATCACACGTCAACACAACATTCACAACACAATGCAAAAGCCCACGCATTATCCCGTCGCCTTTGCGAAACTGACTAACAATAACTAAAACCACAAGTACCTACAGCTTGATTTTTGGGCATTGGAGGGGCGGGTGGGGCGCGGAAGGGTGAGCTAAGGATAACAGCGAGACTTTTGTTCTGGTGAAAACTAGGGAGAGAATAAGATCACATCTAAAGTTTGTAATACCGTAATCACGGTATTGGGGCATCAATACCGGTATTGAAAAAGGACCATATTAATCCGTGATCATGGTATTACGGGATCCCGGAATACCGGTATTGAAAGACCTAGTCGTAATTATAGTACAGTTTTAATTCATAATATTGTTTTCGAAAATATGATTATTTCTATGCGGTCTGATGACGTTTAATTGTCATCTCACTATAGTGCTAGACAGATTTCAAATTATTATCGATAACATTATATTATTCGTCGAGGTCGTATCGTATCTTTGTAGGTTTGTTTATTAAATTTGGCAATAAGGCTTTCTCTCGTATTGGGCTATACCTGTATGAAAAAGTTAACAATAAGGTTAAAATCTTCTAAACAAAGTTTGGGCAAAAAACAGGTTCGGGACTGGCTGCTTGGGCTTAGTTATGCTGAAACGGAGAATCTTTTATCATACAACTACTAAAATATACATACCTAATCACATACAAACATTCATCTCAGGCACACTGTCACTCATCATATACACACTCACACTCATCATATACACACACACTCATCACATACTCACACACATTTGGTTACCTTTTAGTCCTAAGTTAAATTAATTATACAGACACCACTGTCTTTGTTAATTTCTTGTTGTAATTATTTTTATTTGTTGAAAGAGAATGGATCCTGCGACACAGGGTATCCTAGTGCGGGATCCAGTGTTATACTACGAGTATTTATTGTAACACTAACTGATGAATCAATAAACTTTTTTACTTTTTACTTTTTTTACTTGTAACTTTTACCATTTATTGATAACTAGTTGACCCGACAGACGTTGCCCTATCCAAATTTAAATACCCATATAAAAAAGCACTACCGTTTTTCGGGAATTTGAACATTTTCCGGGAAACTTTTCTTTCATAAGAACCTAATCCAAACATTTTAAAACCAAAATTATCCAAATCGGTCCAGCCGTTCTCAAGTTACCAACGAACAGCATTTCATTTTTAGTATAGGGTGGTCCAAATATAGGGGTTCAATTTTTATATGTCTAGGACATTGGTTGTTTGGTTTTTGAAATGAAAACTTCTTTTAGGCGCTTTGAACACTTTTTGGGTGAACAAAAATCATGGAATTCGCGTCATCGTCACCACACGCTTGAGACATATACAATTCACAAGTTACTTGGTTTTAACTTCTATCGGCAGTCTCCAAAGACTGCCCCGCATGTTTTTTTTTTTTTTGTGTCGTAACACTGATTACGCAATGTAAATTGTCTTTGGTAAATTGTCAAACTTCTACTGTTTGAATACGAGGCTTTTGACTACTTTTATATGTGTGTATTTTATGGCATTTTGTTGTAATGTGAGTTTTATTTGTGCAGAATAAACAAATTTTCTTTCTTTTCTTTCTTTTTTTACTATTGTAGACTCTTTCACACGTCGACGTTAGCTCCTTGTGGCGTTCAGACGTCGATCAGAACGTTAACGCTGATGCCGGACGTCGCATATAGAGACCAAAGCATTAGGGCTGATTTCACCAATGAAATTTTTCTAGTATATTAGTGTTAAAATCTCCACAGTAGTACCTATAAGATTTTTAAGTGATACTATTTATAGGATATAAATTACCGTGGAATAAGCGTTGTATGTACTCAACTATGCTAACCACAATGTTGGTATAGTGCCTCTCTCTTATGTATATGAGATCAATAACTTAAGCGACTCACGGACTATTTGTGGTGTTTTGTGTTAATAATCTTAGGATAATCTTAGAAATAAGTTGAAATTCAACCATATTGTTCACAAGCACTACCTTATTTATTTATTTTTTTTGGGTTGCAAATTATCAAATAACTTCTTCCGCTCTGGGCGGAGCGGGAGGGCGTGTTACTGACTAAAACCCACCCGTATTCCTTCAGTTACCTGTACGTTGCCTGGTGCCACGGTATCCCTTGCGGACTTTCCCGCGACCCCGACAGGCATCGGTCGTAACGGACCCCGCCAGTTCTGCTGAAATATATTTAAGGCGCGCGTGAAACACAACGCGCCGTCGACCCGGGCCTGGTCCTTATCGGACGGCGGCGTGCTACCCATTGCTCACTGTCCGCAAGCCCATGCCTACGGTGGTCGGGAATCGGTTTGCGATTCCCGACGCCCAGGGCGTCTCCTGCGTCGGCTAGGGGCGTAAGGGCGCAAACTTTACCCTTTAACGCGTTCTGCCTCCTCCTTCGCGAGCATTACTGCTTCGCAGAAGGAGGTGACAGCCCCCCACGCCCTCTTGCTCCGTACCATGGACTGGACCAGGTCCGGACGCGAGAGGTCACCGCCACTGATCGCCTCCACGAGGACACGACGATGCTCTGCCCAAGCCAGGCAAACCTCCACCGTATGCTCCACTGTGTCATCCGGGTGACCCCAGGCGTTTTCTCCCGCCTTATCCGGAACAGGAACCTCCCGAAACAACCGTGTCCGGTGAGGACCTACGTCTGGCGGAAGGTGAGGACGCCGTGGCGCCTCTCTAGCCACTCCTAAAAGAGGGGACTTATCGCCACAATTGTGGCGTGCCCAGCACTGGGTTGCGACAACCGCACTCTCCATGACGCCATGAGATCCTACCGGAGCTCTGACCGCTGTGCCGTGATTTCTCGCGGCAGCGGAGTTACGCCCCAGCGTTTCGCCTCCTCGCGCTACTCCCAAATGTGCGCGAGGACATTGTTCACATGCACTACCTGTAGTTATAATATGTTCGTTATGAAAGGGTATTAGTGATGCACATGTAAACATGTTGTGCTCCTGTCACATCGTTTAAAGTATACAAAGCTCAACTTCGTACGTGAACGATTCTAGACGCAGGAATATACCGCAGTTCATTCAGCAAGTGTTTGTGTGCAATACAGCCTTAAAAGTAATATAACATTAAACTAAGCATTCCAAACAGCATATTTTAGCAAACATCGTTATTTTCAGAGGGAATCGCTAGCGACAGACAAGCAAAAAACCCTTAAATAAAATGAGAGAAATAATATGAAGTCATGCACACGCACGTTGTGTAAATTTTTCAATGGTACGGAAGCAATTATATTTAACGAAATTTTACTCAGTTGCTATCAAACAATTATTTTGTTTCCGAATATTGTATAAAATTCCAGATGAGTTGTTTTAATAAGGATGTGGGTGTCACACACAATACAATGGATCGCGTTTTTCGGAATGCATTCACAGACGCTGCGAAAAAAAAAGTCAAATATCACTAAAGCTTTCATATATTTGATACGAGCTGAATTCGATCCCTAGAGCCTTTATTTATTTATTTAGGTTAGACAACAATTATTTACACAATATTTTAAAAATAAATTCCTTAATAGTCATTAATATACTAAAAAACTTAATAGTATGTTTATAAGTGCAACAATTACTTACAGGCTAACAAAACATACACCATTGTTATGGTTTTACATAATACATACGAGTATACACAGCCAAAAAAGGTAATTACAGTAGAAGTTATTCAATAACTTTTTGGTACTTAATTCATGTGTAGCAATAATTATAACAAAAAATGCATTCTAAGTATAAAAAATAAATAAAACAGATGTTAACAATAACATTAAGTAATATAATTAATAAAAATACCATAATTCGATTTAAATACAAATAATCTTATAATTTAATTTAAAATTAAAATTAGCACTCAGTAGCGAAACCATTGTTTGAAAGAATAGTAAAATTTACATTAAGTAATATAATTAATAAAAATACCATAATTCGATTTAAATACAAATAATCTTATAATTTAATTTAAAATTAAAATTAGCACTCAGTAGCGAAACCATTGTTTGAAAGAATAGTAAAATTTTCCTATGCTGAAATTTTCCTAAGTTTGTGATTACTAGCAAAAGCAGATTTTTTTTTTTTTTTATTTGACTTTATCAAGTAAAAGGGTTTACGTTATATTAAAAAAAAATAGAAATACACTATTTGACATTAAAAAAATAAAACGATTTTTAATAACAAAAATTGATTAATTCAATCCTAGTGTAATTGTAACAGAAATTTGATGGAAAGAAAAAAATCGTTTAACCAAACTTATAGAACAATTTATTAGTAGAAGGTTTTTATTTAATACAATATAACTCCTCTCCTGCCTCGCGCACAGGCAGAGATCCTCTTGGGCAGGATCAAGTTATCCAGCATTTCTTGCGGTAGCATGTCCCATTCTTGAATAGCGGCTTCCCTGATCTCTGGCACTGTCTGGGAAGGTGGCTGACGGTTCCAAACAGCTCGCTTAAGAGCATCCCACGCGCGCTCTATTGGGTTTAAGTCAGGCGAGCCGGCAGGCCAGTCTAAACTTGTGATGTCGTATTCTCGGAGAGCAGCATTAACTCGTTGAGCTCGATGTGCGGGCGCATTATCATCGACCAGTAGGTACGAATTGGCGCTCATGGTTTACTTGGAATTGCGACTATTTCGTACCTGTCTGCCGTCATGGAGCCTTAATAGTATTACTTATTTTAATGTTAGAAATATAGTATAATTTTACAATGTTTGTAAGTATGTGAACACCATGCATCTATCACATAATTAATTTATGTCATTCCTTCATTTTTCATTCTTTTTACCTATCGTGGTATAGTAATCTTATTCTAGGTGCATTGTCATCACATATAATTATATAATTAGTGTATACAAGATATAATGATTTTTTTAAAAGAGTAACGGTGGAGTTTCTTGCCCATTCTTCTCCATACGGAAACTACCTTTTGGAATGGGCGACTAGAATCAGTTATTATAATTTTTTGTAAAGTTTGACGATCAAAAGTGCCTTTTTTGTGCCTAATTGAAATAAATTATTTGACATTGACTTTGACTTTGAATACGGGATCAAAGGCGTTCTAGCTCCAATCATAATTCCACCCCAAAATAACACCGATTTCCCAGTCTTGCTGAATGGTTCCAGTGGCATTTCTTTGCCTTTCAGAGTCTCCAGGTCTTCTCCAGACACGGACACGTCGGTTATCTGGATGAGTACTGCTTCACGATTCGTCAACAAAGAGACAGTTTTGCCAAATGTTTTCCTCCTCATCTACTTCATTTTTCCGGATCCTAGCCCACTGCAATCTTCGTCGCTGACGTTGCCGTGGATTCACAGGTGCTCGCGAAGACTTCCGTGCTCGTAGTCTAGCCTGGTCTAAGCAATTCCGAATGATCTGAGTGCAACTTCAAGTGCAGAGACGGCTCGCACTTCTGCTTTTATTGTAGTGGCGTTGATTGTTGGGTCACGAGCTGCAGCAATCTGATATAGCGCTTCTGAGCAGCAGTCAGAACAGTTGGGCGACCACTGCGGGGTCGGTCAGCTAAATTATCCATGCCGTGGTACTTCTGCAACGTGGGAACGACACAGGATTGGAATACAGCAACTCTGCGTGCTATTTCTCCCGTGGAATATCCTTCTTCCCTCAAAGTTATAATTCTTGCTCGTAAAACTTCTGATAATCCTCTTGGCATTTTATTTATAACAACTTTCCTCGAAAAAATATTATAAATCCGTTAAAATTGACTAAGTCAGATTTCTGAGTGAGCGAAAGCTTGAATTGAATTTCTTTTTATATGGAAAAACAATTAAATTAGTTTTTTATTGTTTTATATTCTAATTCTATATTTTTTAGTAAATAATCTAAAAAGAAGAAAAAATTATAATATAGTCTATCGTAACAAAAAGGATTTCAGTTTTTCAAACTGATCGCAAACTTTTTGCAACTGTTTATATTTTTACACAGGCGTGAAATCGGTGAGTTAGCACCTAGAACCGTTCTGCGTATGGTGGTATAGATAGTGCAATCCACGACGACGCGCCCCAATCCGCTCCGCTCCGTACTAAAGTACAGCTTACAGTACAGTCATCGCGGAGTGGGGCGCGTCGTCGTGGATTGCACTATCTGTAGTGGTGTGATAGGATTTCGCGGATATCGGGATATAGGGGCACAAAACTTTAGGTGACTTTAGGTTTGGGCAGCCAATTTTATTTCAAAGCAACATATAGAGAAACAAGGCATCAATAACTTCTCTTCGAGTTGATAATGAGTGTATTTTTTAGTATTATAGGAAAGCAGCTGTTTACTTTTTCGTCTAGAAAATGCGAGATGCCACAGAAACCGTTTTTGAAGTCGTTCTAAAAGTGGGTAAGGACATAAAAAATGAGATGAGCCCATGTTTGATTGTGAATACCATGCGCTAACAAAATAGTACCTTAATATTATTATATTATAATATATTGATCATCATGTTTAGAATAATGTAGAAATAACCAAAATATTCGAGAGGCTTAAACTTATAAAATAAAATATTAAAAATTTTGGAATCAACAAAATAAAAGTGCATTATTTGTCTCCTACCAACCCAGAGGACGAAAATATTGCATTAATATTTTTTAATTAGCATTATGGTTTTAAATTTGTTGTTAACTTATAAAGCAATAATTATGCCGTGTGTTATTGTAATAATACGATGCTAATGAAAAAAATAATCTATTCTAATTTGTGTCTCCAAAAGTTATCCAGTGTGTTATTCAGATTCGATAAGGGGTAATTTTTTTGTTTTCAACAGTAGTCCACATTATTTAGCTAATTTTGATGTGACAACACCTTAATGTTAATGTCAAATGTCAGTTTTGTATATTTTTTCATTTGTGGTCGCGATAGTAAACAATTGTAAATTCCATAATTTTATGCGCTTATTTCGGACAGTGTATCTGTGAATTCCTAGTAAACGATATCTTTGTAATTACCGCGTAGTAATTACAAAGACATCGTTTACTAGATTCCGAATTCGAAATGAGTCAGACTAGAGTAACATGTTCAGTTTTATTAAAAAGTCGCACTTGATTTGTGACCGGTATTCATTGCTGAAGTAAAAAAAATCGAATGTGTTTATTCCAGTTCTTTATGTGTGTTATGGTGTTTGTTATGTCACACACTGGAATTTCATAAAGCTGTCTAGGATTCATTTTTTGTTATTGAATTTAAATTTTATGAATAAAAAATTCATAATATTTTAAAATGGATTTTATTTCACCTATTTCCAAGTGAACATTGACCCTTACATGATCCCAGTGCGTTATTGTGTGTTATATCTTCCAGTTCGTTATATTACAGTTTTTGACGACCTTACCCAAGTAGCTTAGGTGTAGTGTGGTCTCCACTCTCCATACAACACTGCAATACTCCAGGACGCTTCGTACAGCATTATTTTGGTACCAACCTGATTAAAGCCCCTAGTAATTCTTAGCACAAACCCTAAGATTTTCGGTGCTTTCTTAATAATATTCTCGATAAGGGGGACAAAAGTTATTTTTTTATTGAACAAAGTTATTTTTTTACATCTAGATCCCTAATTGCATCCACTGCTTATATTTTTGTATTGCCTGTGAAATACTCCGAGTGTTTTAAAAACTCCATTTTGTTAGTCTCACACCATTCAACAACTCTGTTCAGATTATCTTGAAGCAGCGAGACTTCGCTCGATGATTCAATGATTCGAGCAAACTTTAGGTCATCAGCATAAAGAAAACACTCGGAAAAGTAAAAGCAGTGGGGAAGGTCATTAATGTACCTATATGATAAATAATAGTGAAGCCAGACATGATCCCTGTGGGACACCGGTAGTGCAATAATCGCTGGTAGATCGAAAACCGAACAACAACAACTTTTAGGCTCTTTTCTGAGGATTTTTGTTGTAAATATGTAAAGTGGAGACATAAATAATATTCTTAATTTATTGCTTGTCACGTAAAATGTTACTCGACGCTCTGCAACTTAATGAATTATTGTTGGCCATTGGACACGCCATTGCATACATATGCATCGCTTGTTGTAAACTACGCGTATTGACTACAACCGACATTTCATTACCATTTTCATACGACTCATTATTATGTTTTATAGTTTTTTGAAAGGTAAAGAGCATTGAAAGTATATGCAAAATAAGAGGTGTAACTAAAATGGGATTAGCAGCGCAATTTCAAACATCGTTTTCTGGGTGCTCAGCTAATACAGAACTCTTATGGTATATCTTCATCGTCTTATTATCCGTTATAATCACATCAAAATATTAATTGTGAACTAGACAAGAAAATCGCGAACTGCACTAGGTCTCGGGCACACGTATCATGGTCCTTGTGTAGATACCCGACACCTTGTTGAATTAGGTACTGCTGTAGTGATGTAGCTGGAGAGCAGCTGCGATACTGTTTAAAATGTTACAATAAAGTTCCTCCCCACATACCCACTTCAACTGAATGAGACGAAATTTAATCTTGTAAACGCACACTATGCAGGTAGGTAGGCATAATATAAGTTGGGGGATTACATCACTGATACAAATGTTTGGCTCATTGCTGGTCCTGCTCCACAACTAGGTAATTGACATACACACTGATTAACATTTTGAAAATACTGTTGGAGCTGCTGAAGATTGTAAGACCATCTTTGTATTGTATAAAATCAATCTCCTTGTATTATATAATTGTATAGCACAGGTGTGAGTACTATGTACTAAAGAGCTACCATTTAGCCACATAATATTTCTTTCATTGACTTGAATGTGCCCTGGCGGCTGTGAGTATGCCATGCTTAGTCTGATGTCCCGCTGATGGTGGCGTGGGTGGACCATTTAGCTCCCTTCAAAATGGTTGTGAACTGAATGGTGCTGATCCATGCGTCATGTTCGTGAACGGGCACCATCAGTTGGGACTGGATGTCATCTCCTAGCTGCCATAGCTTATTATAACTTATTTTAAATTGTTGAATGGTTCTTTGTTTTATCTTTTTATTACGTACGCTTTTAATGTGAACGACTTTACATTGTTCTCACATGTATAATTTCAACATGAATGATGTAACCAATATTTTTGTATCAAATTTTTGATTTAAAAGTGTGTCCGTGAAGTTTCTTGCCCCTTTTTCTCCATAGGTACCTACTACGCTCTGAAATGGGCAACTAGCTTCATATTTCTCACAGACCGACTCCTTGACAATTCAAAAGTGCTTGTAAATAGTTCAAATGATATAAATGCTTTGAGTTTGAGTTTGAGTAGCTGCGATACCTCAAACGATGTAATTTGCACTAAGGCTCGACCATAAAATCGAATACCGTTGCTTGTGAGGATGCTGGAAATAGTCTAGGTACATAGAAAGCCATGTGTTCCTAGTTTTTATTTGTAAGTACTTTGTATTTTTGTTTACTTATCTTATACTCATCGTTGTTTATTTTACTACCATTGATTTTTATACGTTGAGTATTCAATGATTTGGCCAGACCACATCATGACGTGAAAAGCGGTTGATGTTCTATTTCATGAAATGCAAACATTTTATGAAATGGTTGAACACTTCATGAAATGATCAATACTAAGATCTGGCCACGTCATACACGGTGTAGGACCGCGTTACCATGATGTTACGTGGACCGCGTTACGTAGAGTGGTTGTGGTACGCGTGAACGGGCCCTTAGGTACTCAGGTTATTACGGTGGAGGTCTGCCCGGCTTGGGCAGAGCATCGCCGTGTCTCGCATCCGGTCCTGGTCCAGGCCATAGTACGGAGCGAGAGGGCATGGGAGGCCGTCACCTCCTTCTGCGAAGCTGTAATGCTCGCGAAGGAGGAGGGAGAACGCGTGAGGGAGAGGCAAAATTAGCGCCCTCACGCCCCTAGCCACCGCAGGAGGAGACGCCCTGGGCGTCGGGAATCGATAGCCGATTCCCCGCCCTTGTAGGCGCGGGCTTGCGTACGGTGAGCAATGGGTAGCTCGCCGTCCGGTAAGGACCAGGCCCGGGTCGAACGGCGCGTTGTGTTCCACGCGCACCTCGAAGAGATGTCAGCAATTGAAGCGGTCCGATGGGACCGATGGCTGCCGGGGTTGCGGGATAGTCCGAAAGGGATACCGTGGTCCCTGGCAACGTAAAGGCAACTGAAGGTACACGGGTGGGTTTTAGTCAGTAAGAGTCTGAAACGCCCTCCCACTCCACCCAGAGCGGGAGAAGTCATTTGATGATTTCCAATACACAAAAAAAAAATGTTCTCAAGTTATGTTTTTGCACAACGGACGCAAGTTTCATTATTGTAAAAGGCAATGCCAAGGCCAGTAAATAATGGAGGGAAACAATTTTCCTTTTCATTTAAAAATTAAATTCTTACTGAGAGCGCTTAAGTTTTTCAAGATGGAAGTTGTTGTGCGCGTTCCGCCTTCGGTTCGTGAAACTATATAAGTCAAGGTCTTCGCATCTGGCGTGTATACTAGATTATTATGAATAAATTTTCAGCACTTATTACATTGTTCTACTATTACAACCAAGGTGAAGTGCATCTTGAGGAGCCGATACACTAATTCACTGGCATTTATAATAATGTTTCGAAATAATAATTTCGTTTTACCCGAAACCTCGTTTAAAACATGTACTTAAGGCGACTCACTGAATACAAATAGGCAATGCAAAAAACTATGTATACTCTAGTGAGTACCTACCACAAAATCATTAGCAAAACAATAAGTAGTTATAATCATTTGTTAATTCAGTACTAGCGATCCGCCCGCATCGAGTTAGGTAAAAGTAACTTTAATTTTAACGTATTATCACAGATATACAGAGTTACTGGTAACTCGACGTAACTAGACGTCCTGCACGTCATAGTAGGGTTAACATGCAACAAATTAAGCCACCAAATGTTCTACTGAAGTTCAGTAGTTTTTGAGCTAGTTACATTTTCAGTTTTTTTTAATGAAAAATCCCAGATTAAATCACTTGGAGCCAATTTAAAAATGATTTACAACGCGACTGTACTGAAATTTAAGTTAATATCATAGTTGATGCCGTAGCAGATCTTTGCTCATAATTAAAAGTTCAAAAATGCCAGAAACCTTGGCAAATATCACTAAACAAACATTTATTTTTTGTTGTTACTTAATACGCCTGATGTACAAATTACTTGGTAAATATCCTATCAGCTGCTATGTCTTATCAGCTATTTAGAAAGGTATGATTGTCAACACTTTTGTATGTGTGACAGCACACATATGAGTTTTATGGCGAGCAGGTAAATTGTAAGACGGTCGACCTATATTTTCGTATTCCTATTATTTGTAGTTTTTACCTGCGCTTGAAATCCAAACACTCGGCAAGCTTTGTGATTGGTCACTATTGTTTTCTCGGCCTGACGCGGGGTGCGACTTTACAAAATCTGGTCGTCAGCGGTAGTTAGTTTCAACTCTACGTCGCGCAAGCTCGTGTTTTGTTATCCTGCTATTTCCCTAACTGTTGCAGCGTATCTTGCTCTTGTGCTGTGCTGTGCCTTCGTAAGTGCTGACTATGGCTGCATATTCTAACCCTGAATACGCTGACATAACAGTAGATCTGTTACGGACTTAGTGACGGTAACGCTGCTCAGGCGCGGAGAGAATATCAACTTCGCTTTCCCAACCAATTGCGCGCCAAACGTTAGTGTTTTTGGATCGACTTATCGGCGATTATCTGAAACTGGCAGCGTCCAAAGAAGCAGGCAAATTGACACTGGTCGTTCTCGGAGATACACGGCTGAGGACGAGGTACTGATTCTTCAACGTTTTATTGACGAACCCAACATATCGACAAACATCGTAGCGCGTGAGCTTAGTATGTCACAGTGGAAAGTCTGGTCTGTAGTTAATTTATCAGGCCGACATCCATACCACTATCAACCTGTCCAGTCATTAGAAGAGGGAGATCCGCCGAGACGGCTTGAATTTTGTCGTTTTATGTTAAGTGCCGACGCCGAAGGCGAAAACTTTAAAAAAAACATTCTGTGGACCGATGAGTCATGTTTTGACCGTGATGGTATCACAAATACCACAACTTACATTACTGGACACCGAAAGCAGAAGCAAATCCTAAGAAACTGAAACCAACCGTATCCCAGCGTAGGTTCTCGCTTAATGTTTTTTTATCGACGACAAATTAATTGGCCCACATTTTTTAACCCGAACATTAAATGGGAAACTTTATGAAGATAACACCACTGCTCACGGATGTATCGGAAGACAGAAGAGCAAACATGATCTATCAACATGACGGATGTCCAGCCCACTTCCGAATCACAATTCGACAATTGCTGGATGAAACCTATCCAAACCGATGGATAGGGCGCGGTGGGCCGATTCCGTGGCCTGCACGAAGCCCTGATCTTACGCCGCTAGACTTTTACGTCTGGCGTCATATGAAAGACCTTGTTTATGTGACCCCAGTAAATTCAATTGAAGAACTAAGGGAGAGAATAACAGATGCGGCGGATGAGGGCAACAATCACATCAAGAATCACAAAAACCGAAGTGAAGATGCGAATAAGAACATGTATTTGAAACCGAGGGCAGCACACAGTGTAATTAAAGTTTTTAAACTGATAGTGATTCAAAATAATGCAAATATTCACGAAATCGTTTTATTTTATTTTCCGAATTATCACCTTTTTGTGAGACGCACATAATGTAGTCCATAACTTTGTATTAACTTTCATACCTTTTTGGATAGCTGATAAGACAAGGATATTTACACACATCAACACGGTCTAGGGATATTTCATACTCAATTAAATAACTCGAAAAGTACTGGCCGCATTGGAATCTTTTATACACCGATTTGTTTGTAATTTATCTCAGACTAATTCCAAATTCAAATTTTTGAAAATTCTTTTGTTTCGGTGGCATAAAAATGTCTTGATGTATAGGAGAGGGAATTTTCATTTGTGCGAAATTTAGAAAACAATACGAATTACGTTTAGTTACAGTTTTTTTTCATTTTTAAACGAAAGATAAAGTTAAAATTGAGGTATTGTAGCCATGCAACGCCGACATTTGACGAGGGCGGAGATGTTACGAGCTGTGGGAATGCTGGAAGCTGGATCTGTTCAGCGTAATGTTGCTGAGGCCATAGGGACCCATCAAAATGTAATTTCAAGATTGTGGACACGCTATCGTGCCACAGGTGAAGTAGCGGAGAGGCACCGGGGGCCAAGTCGCATCACTACCCCCAGACAAGACCGATTTTTGCAAATTACTGCGCGAGCTCAACCAAATGCAACGGCGACTCAATTGGTCCAAAGGCTGCGAGTGGAACACCAAGTGCTTGTGAGTGACCAAACTGTAAGAAGGCGACTGCATGAAAGCAATCTACGCTCTCGTAGACCACTCCGGGTCCCACCTTTACGGAGAGGCAATCGTGGACGACGATTAGAATGGGTTCGGAACCACGTGGACTGGGGCCGTGAGCAATGGTCCAATGTGCTGTTCACGGATGAATCCAGGTTCGGCTTCCATCCAGATTCACGAAGGACGCGTGTTTGGCGAGTTCCTGGACGATGGAGCCGTCTCCAGAACCCTCAGGAAGTTCACCCATACCAAGGAGGAACAATTATGGTTTGGGCAGGAATTCGTCTTGGAGGACGGACGGATCTCGTTTGGGTGCGGGGCAATACGACGGCAGAACGATACGTCCAACAGGTGCTGGGGCCCGTAATCTTGCCCCACAGAACACAAATGGGACAAGATTTCCTGCTCATGCACGACAATGCCCGGGCACACACGGCGAGAACGGTAGCAGCTTGGTTACATACACATAATGTTAGGGCCTTAGACTGGCCTGCTCAATCGCCAGATCTAAATCCCATTGAGCATGCGTGGGATATGCTGCAAAGAAGAGCTCTGAAGGAAGTTCCTGAAAATCTGGCTACAGAAGATCAACTTTTTGCGCACCTCAGAAGGACATGGGACAATATTCCGCAGCAAGACATTGACAACCTTGTTCTGAGCATGCCGAATCGTTGCCGATGTGTTATGAATATCATGGGCGCTTTCTCAGACTACTAAATTCAAGTTTATAAACACAAATTAAATGATTTTTCTATTTTTTTCAGTTTTTACTCACAAATTAAAAGTTAATTCATATACGGTTTCCGTCTATGCTTCATTTTTTTTCCATAAAATCCTGAAATTTTAATCTAAGTACCTTAACCATTATTAAAAAATGGTAGAATATTAAATAACGTATCTTTTAAATATATACATGTCATATAAATAATTAACACATTGATAGTAATTCGCTTTTTTAAAAATATCCCTAGACCGTGTTGATGTGTGTAGTAGTAGTTACCTAGTAATTTTTTCATAAGGCGTAGTATTTATTTTTTTCACTAGATAACATTTTGTGTGAAGTAACAGCAAAAAACACAAAAAAAAAGTTTGTTTAGTGATATTTGCCAAGGTTTCTGGCAGCATTTTTGAACTTTTAATTATCTGCTACGGCATCAACTATGATATTAAATTAAATTTCAGTACAGTCGCGCTGTAAATCATTTTTAAATTGGCTCCAAGTGATTTAATCTGGGATTTTTCATAAAAAAAACTGAAAATGTAACTAGCTCAAAAACTACTCAACTTCGGTAGAACATTTGGTGGCTTAATTTGTTGCATTTTAACCCTACTATGACGTCGTGCAAGGAATACGTCCAGTTACCACTAACCCTGTCGGTAGACGTATTATACACATAAAACTTCCGGAATAAATTCTCTAAACGATGGCGAAAACATCATTAAAATCTGTTGCGTGGTTTAGAAGAACAATGCGAACATAAATAAGATTGAATTGGAAGTCAAATACTTTTCTTGTAATTGAATAAGTCCTTGCAATTGGGATGTAGGCTGGGAAAAAATAAAATTAAACCGTCAATCAGATTATAAAAAAAAAAAAATTAGACACTTATCCTGTGGTTCATCATATTAATAAAAAAATATTTAGGTAAAACAAATTAAAGTTGGGGAATGGGGGGCTCGCTACGTCACAAGTCGGTATAAAATATACCGGAGAGTGACGTCATGAAACATTGTAACTAAAAAAATCTCCTAATTTTCTTAATAAGTATTGCCGTAATCTTTTCAAATTCAAATTCTTTAATTTATACACGAGTCGATAGTGTTAGTATAACAAAATTACTTAAAGACGTAGTGTTAGTAAGAAAATAAGAAAGGTCATCATACATCCTCAACTGGTGTGAATCCTTACCCAGTGGCGCAGCAGAAAGGAGTCCCACCGATCTCGGAACACACTCAGGAGACTATTAGTGCGGACGGCCATGGATGCGGTTCTTTTTCTTATTATGGCATACAAATCGTAAAAAAAAAACTTGTCCAATATTTTTAATAATCTATCTGACGGACAAGGTAGTGTAAATACAAAGGCGGATGCAACACTGACAGTAGCTGTTCTATAACGTAGCCGCCTTTGAAGTTCGTATGAATAAAGTATTACAAACACGATTACAGCACAGACATTTGAAAACTGTCTGCAATGTGATCGGCTCCGAAAGACATTTTAGGTACTCACTCAGTCTACACTGCAGGTATCAAACCTGCTTGCGACGTAACGAACCTTGCGCTAATACTAAATAGTCAGCCTAGCTGCGAGCAACTTGGAAGTAGCGCTCGCCCGCCGCTGTGGCGGCACTGCTCCCTACGCTTGCACGGCTCGCGCGTGGTTGGTCGGGGTGGAAAGTCACCCCGGTGTTCCATCTCATACCTACGCCGGGGGTCGCGGGAACATAGATACGTTAATGTTATTTTATTATTATGGCGATTATGTCAATGACAAATAGATGTAAACTTCATTTATTAGTTCATTATTTTAGTTTGTTATCTTGGATATAATATATTAATATGGGTCGTTCGTTGGACGTCAAAGAGCGTGGTCGTGCCGGGAGCAAGCTCCGTCCCAAAAAAAAAAAAAAAAAGACGCGAACCTTGCTTGCACATGTGGCGCGGCGCTTGCAGGCAAAATCGAACAACGATTCTTTGTTTTGATACTGCTGTGACTTTAAAATAGTGAAATAAATACATTAAAATAGTGCTAAAGTGAGGTGCGTGCCTACGACGACCTACGTGCGTTCCTAACCTCAGGCGAGCCAAGGAACCCAACACAGAATCTGGTGAGAGCTTTCCATTTCCTTCAGGGTGTCGCTTCCCTTTGCAAAATCGTTATTTTATTTAATAGATTAAGGGTCAACATCGATTGATTGGCGTTTTATGTCAAGCGCACATTCAACTTTTTTATATTATTTTCTAAGCTAATGTTATATGCTCATAACAATATACTATATGTTATAGGCATATGAAATATTATCATGGCAAGATAAACTAATCTACAAAATGATTATAACAAAATAACAGTATCGCTTTAGATTTAGTATAAAAAGTATTTTCATGCTGCAATATAACATCAAGCTTTCTTCATTAGCCTTACAAAAAGGCGTTACGTTTCTTCAACAAATATAACTTCTGACAGCTATTAATCAAGATTTATTATACCCGCATGCTCGGGCAGGACTTCGGTCGGAGGTTTTTTTTTGTGACAGAATCCGCATGAGTGGCCCATTCAACAAAAAACAAAACTTGTAAGTCTGCATAACAATATCCATTGCTACAGAAAAACTAAGAAGCAATAATAAATCTCCGGGCAACCCGCAGCCCTGTCAAAGTTCTGTATCCCTCGAAACGAAACCCACTTTAATATCCAAACAAAAGCTTTTACAATGGTAATAATTAGCACCCATGCAAAAAGATGGTAACTGTCTGTTTAGGGCAATAGCCCTTTAAATAAATAACATAATGGGGATGACGTTCGACCACGTGTCTGTCCACCGAGACCTCGCTATCATGTTTCAACAAACCGAGGTGACGCCAGAATTTGCTTAGCACTTATAAATTAATAACGTCCATGAGTTTTATCCTAACAACAAGCTTTCATAGGAACAAATAATAACAAAATATATAACCGCGCAATTTAACGAGACGTTCTGGGGAGGAGAAGACATAATAATCGCTGCGTCAGATTTCTATCTCGTAAATGCATGTATTGTGCGTGTATTCACCTACCGGCGATTCAGTTCAGGGAAACATACAAGGACCAGCATTATGACAGCAGGGTCATGATTGCCGATGAACAATACAACAATATAATGACCGACAATACAACGATGAACAATCAACTAAAACTTGATTAGGCAAAAACCAAGGAAATGTACTCTAGTAATCCTAGGCGACTTTAAAGATCTTATTTCTAGATAAAATACAATTAATTCGCAACGCAAAGGGCTGATTCCCCAAATCTACCAAATCTACACCATGAATATTGTAACTACAATGGGGAAAGGTTATTGGATATCGCCAATAGGGAAAAACTGCAATAAGAAACAACAAAAGCGAGATCATAATGCAGGATAACATGGTCTAAGGGCAGGCAGAAATCCCAATTGGATTACATTATTATTACGCCACAGGTAACAGAAAAACTCTTAGAGAAACCTCCGATCATAAAATAATCTGGGGACAGCTTCAAACAAGTCGAGTTTTAAACAAAGCTGAAAGTATCAAACGCTAGACACAAAAGAATCGGACAAGAACTGAGATCAAAGATTTCAACCACAAACAATGCTACTATGCCGCTCTCAAAAAAAATCCACCAAAACAAAAACCAAGCACGCATAACAAAAAAACTGGAAAACATAGAAATCAGCTCAGCGGATGAAAGCATCTACATACCATGGAGCTCCATAACTGGAGTTTTAAAAGTGACTAACTACCCAGGAAACCTTGATTTTTCAGCCGAGTAACTCTAGGGATCATCCAATAGCTTTTGCTAACCTACAAAAGGCCAAACTCTTCGAATCTGATAATTCAAATAGGCATAATCGTGTAAAAGAATGTCAGGCAACAATTCAAAAGGTTAAACGCCAAGAGGGCAAAAAAGAATACAGCGCAATTCTTTACCGGACTGGGTAATAAACACCCTTCAAAACGCATGCAGATAAGTACCTTCGTTATTTATGTTACAGGAGAAACAAGTTAGAAACAAAACGCCGGAAAAAAAAAACGCATATATACCAATACCAATGTCCAAAAGGGAACAAATTCAAAAATAAAAAATATCGAGGGCCTACCTTTACCGCCGATAGTAATAACAAAGCCGTTAACAGCCACGCAAAATGATGGACCCACAGTGGATGACGTAATGGGAATCATTAACAGCATACGTAACGGGACAGCCCCAGAAACAGACAAAGTGGTAATCGAGCTCTACAAAGCGATGCCACAAATTTTAATTTATTTTATTTTATTAGGGAATACAGACAATCGTACATTGTATAATACATCTAGATGTACAGTGTGCTATACGAAATGTTTATTCCACTACGTTTCCACATGATGCTAGCTTAAAAAATACAGATAAGGTAAAATTACTTGAAATAAATATTTGATAACAATAAACAAAAATATAAACTAAATATAAAAACCAAATAGTAGATGGATACTTAAATAATGCTTAAATAATAAATAAATAGTAATAAGTAGTTTTTTGAATTTAAGTTTCGATAGGGCAAACACGTCGATATCATTAAAATTATTATTATAAGCCAGAACCAATTTCTGGAGCGACGCTCTCTCCCCCGCATTTTTACGACAGGGAGTTGTAGCAAACTGTGGATAAGAGTGTGTCTCACGTCCCATTACTATTCTAGGTACAATAAAGCAAATTTTACTAATTAAGTCAGAGCAATCTATTATGCACAAGTCCATGGAGCATCATTCCTTGAAGCAACAAGCGTCTCGAGCATAATGTTAATAGGTTAAACTTACTCAAAGCGTTATAATATGGTAAATGTACGGTGCGACATTTGTACTGCAATGTACTCAGGAAATTACGCTGAACTCTCTCAATTGCAATCTCATATTTACTATAATATGGATCCCAGATCATACAAGCATATTTAACATTTGGGCGAACTAAGGAATGAAATAAATACAGACAGAGAAGTGGTTGGTCGTTTAAAGTCTGACGTGGATCTCATAACAAATGTTACAGGAAGCCGTCACCAAACATTTGAATAAAGCCTGGACACAAAATGAAGTACCCGACACATGGCAAGACACAACGCACGCAGGTACCTATTCCGAAACAAACTTACCCTAAAGATACAAACGATTATCGCCGAATAGCGGTTTGAAATACGGGTTACAGAATTTACGCCTCAAAAAAAAAAAACTAAATAATAAAAGAATTTGGCCAAGCGGCTCTTTTAAACATCACATCTACAGATGTCCACATATTTCCGCTGTGAAGGAAGCGGGATGAAGAATGGCGTGCAGGAAAAATAATTTATGTACTCGCTCTGAACATAGAAAAAGCTTTTGACAATGTCGACCGCCAAGCACTGCGTGACACGAAATAAATGAATCTGAATCTGATATTTTAATGCAACGTACTAACAAAACACTAATCCATTGCTCCGTAAGTTCGAAAAAAACTGCAGAGCAACGTAAATAACGCAATGAATGTTGTTGAACTCTCAAAATGAAACAGATTTGTCTTTGTCGTTTACGAAAATATGTTGCGTAATTAGAAAGCTGGACATGATGCACTTCGATAAGAAAATAAATTTTAATGGACACGGCTGAAGACCGATACAAGATCAAGAAGACGGCCAGCGAGATATACAAGAAACCTGAAACGGACAACGAGTCTTCTGATGAAGACATAGAAAACAGTAAAGTGTAACACATTACAACAGTAAGATAGAAAAAAGCCTAGAAAGCAGCGTAACTCCGCCAAAGGCTTCACAGGCGAAGATTGACTGAGCCAACTGCCGGCGACGTCGTAAAAAGATGCCCCATCCATTGATAAATATCACCCGTCTCTCCACTAGTCCATTGCTTACTCAAGGATGCATATCCGGTATGGCTCGTAAATCCTTTCCTATCCTGAGGGCACGTCTTCCCTACCATTACCGCGCCCCCCGGTCTACTCCTTGATATGCAATAGCCTGTGTATCACCATGAAACATGAGGCTCCAGGGGCTAGTGCAAATCTTGGGGTTCATTCGATTTATCGAGTCTGGTTAAACCACGCTGGGATCGGTGCATTTCATTCATTCATTCATTCATTGGATATAATATATTAATATGTGCTATGTGTTAATTTTTCCATGAATATATGGCATACCACATTGGACGCGGCTGGAATGGCTGGCGTGCGAGGTCATCATACCTTGCAACTTGCAACGAAGAGCAAGAGGGAGTGCAACTACGACGTTATTATATTTATTTGCGTCGTTAGATGAAGTTAGCATGAACAACCTCCGGAATTTATTAAGAGTTTTGTAAAACTGTGGTCCCTCCTGGAGGGGGAGGATAACTTTTGTTGTAGACTGTAACCAGCTTCGCTTACAGAACATAGTTCTTGTGAAGTGTGTCTGGTTGACACAATTGGTGCAGGCGATGACAAGGGTCCCACAGTTTGGTCAATGTGGACAAGTATTTAATGTGTATGGTAATACTTAAAGTAAAGTATAATTGTACCGCCGGAGCACCGCGGAAATTTTAATTCTTTTTCAGTTAAGTGAAGCTCGTTGGGCGAAGAAGCTATACCACCAGACGATTCGACGACGGCAGTGGAGCACCTCATCATAAGAAATAATTGCTAAGTGGTTATAAGAAAGAAGTGCACCATGCCACAAATTCAATGTCAGGCACTGGTGCATAATGTCGTGCGGTGTCCCACAGGGATCGGTCCTGGGGCCGCATCTGTGGGACATCGGATACGACTGGGTGCTGCGCGCCGACCTCCCTAATGGCGTCAGCGTCGTTTGTTACGCTGACGACACGTTGGTCCTGGCGCAGGGGAGGTCGCACCAGGCGGCGGCCGAACTAGCGACACACGGGGTTGCGACAATCGTGGCCAGAATCCGGCAGTTGGGACTCGAGGTGGCCTTGCACAAGTCTGAGGCCATGTGTTTTCATGGTCCTCGGAACGCGCCACCGTCGGGTTCCCAAATAACGGTAGGAGGGGTTCACATCGGCGTCGAGTCGACGATGAAGTACCTGGGACTTGTCCTCGACAGTCGGTGGAACTTCGTGGAGCATTTCCGACGTTTGGCTCCCAGACTGGACCGGGCCGGGGCTGCCTTGAAACGGCTCCTGCCCAATCTAGGGGGTCCAAACGCCTCCTGCCGGAGGCTATACGCGGGGATCGTGCGGTCCATGGCCCTGTACGGGGCACCGGTGTGGGCGCGTTCGTTGAGGCGGCGGCCTGCCCGCCGGTTGAACGCGTCCCAGAGGGTCATGGCCACCCGGCTGGTCCGGGGATACCGCACGGTCTCCGGTGAGGCGGCGAGCCTCCTTGCCGGATTGCCGCCATGGGATCTGGAGGCAAAAGTCCTCGCGCATATTTGGGAGTGGCGCGGGGAGGCGAAACGCCGGGGCTTGACTCTGATGCCGCGAGAAATCGCGGCACAGCGGACAGAGCTCCGACGGGATCTCATGGCGTCATGGAGAGTGCGATTGTCGCAACCCAGTGCTGGGCACGCCACTATTGCGGCGATAAGTCCCCTCTTTGAGGAGTGGCTGGAGAGGCGCCACGGCGTCCTCACCTTCCGCCTGACGCAGGTCCTCACCGGACACGGCTGTTTCGGGAGGTACCTGTTTCGGATAAGGCGGGAGGAAATGCCCGGGTGTCATCACTGCGTGGATCGCCCGGAGGACACGGTGGAGCATACGGTGGAGGTATGCCCGGCTTGGGCAGAGCACCGCCGTGTCCTCGTGGAGGCGATCGGTGGCGGGGATCTCTCGCGTCCGGTCCTGGTCCAGGCCATGGTACGGAGCGAGAGGGCATGGGAGGCCGTCACCTCCTTCTGCGAAGCAGTAATGCTCGCGAAGGAGGAGGCGGAGCGCGTGAGGGAGAGGCAAATTTCGCGCCCTCACGCCCCTAGCCGCCGCAGGAGGAGACGCCCTGGGCGTCGGGAATCGGTTGCTGATTCCCGGCCACCGTAGGCGCGGGCTTGCGGACGGTGAGCAATGGGTAGCTCGCCGTCCGGTAAGGACCAAGCCCGGGTCGACGGCGCGTTGTGTTCCACGCGCGCCTCAAAGAGATGTCAGCGAATGAAGGGGTCCGATGAGACCATTGCCTGCCGGGGTTGCGGGAAAGTCCGAAAGGGATACCGTGGCCCCCTGGCATTGCACAGGCAACAGAAGGAACACGGGTGGGTTTTAGTCAGTAAGAGTCTGACACGCCCTCCCGCTCCACCCAGAGCGGGAGACGTCATTTGATGATTTCCCACCCAAAAAAAAAAAAAAAAAAAAAAAAAAAAAAAGGCACTGGTGCATATTGCTTCGAAGATTTTATTACACAATTTCGGCTAGTCGCGGCTATAAACCAATGGCCGGAGAGCAGTTTAGCGCTCATTCTAGGGGCTTACTTGCAAGGTCCAGCGCTTGCCTTTTATAAATTTGTTTATAGAGATGAATTACGATTGGGATTTGTGACAACCTAACCTAACCCATTTCACCCAGTTCAAAATTTTTCGACAATTTACAATCTAAAACATCACGCCTTGTTTCCCCGAAGGGTTGGGCAGTGATGTACCTATGTATAGTACACTCACATTTCTCCAGTTATGTTTAAGTCCTATGTAATAGGGGTGAACCTATTGCCATTAACCAGGCACAAATCCAGACTCCGGGCTGCTACTGAGAAATTCTAGAAAGAAAAACCCAATAACACTGCCCGACCTGGGAATCGAACCCAGGACGTCACTTTCAGCAGTAGTGCTTGTGACCACTAGACCAACGAGGCAGTCAATTTATAATCTAACGGAAATAATAATATGGGTATCTGCTTTGAATCCGCCTTTTCATTGCCATATACAAACAAATGCGGCTTGACTGCAAACCAGTGTGTTGCAGCTGGGTTCGGACGGATTATTACTGCTTTAAGCCATTCGCACTTCGTACTTTCTGTATTATCAGCAGAAAATCTTTGTTTATTTCTGCAATTTTGCATCGACTTTCTTTCCTTTTAAACATTCAATTGATTATGCCGCAAAACTTAATGCATTTGAAATTGGTCTTATTGTTTAAAACGGTTTATTTACGATAGGTAATCTTAATATCCCATTAAGTTGTTCGGTTTTAAATATTCTTACATTTGTTCTAGGTTTCCTCCTGAGCATTTCCACTATTTCAAATAGTTATAAAGTGCCGACAGACGAGTAGGTACTTACCCGTCCTTTTAAATGTTTAAATGTATAACTATCGGAATGTAATTTGAAATTATCTGCCAATTAATTACAGTCAGCAAGTCATGCAATAAAATTGTCGTTGAGAAACGAACTGCATTTAAATTACCTAGGTACCTTCTTTACTTTTGAGTAAAGTGTAAGTCTTAGTCTTTTCAAGACTGAAATGAAAAATGTACTTGCGTCCTTGCGATTTACCACAATTTCGTCTGACAGTACTTAAGCGATGATGCGGAAAATGATGGCGCGTGCTTGCAATACCCAATGTTTCTTGGAAACTCTCCCGTCACTTAAGCTCTCCTCGGTTAATAGCTCTCAGGAAACACTCTTGTGTTTATCCTATTAACCTAGGAAAGCTAGAAGATAGAAGGGGTTTTACTCCACAATGGTAGACACTCCAATACATGCCACGGTGCATGGGCGGTTATCCTGATGCAATTTTTTTTTTCGTTTTTTTAGTGAGTAATCTGATGTCATAGTTTTTATGAAGCCCATGGGCCCCTGGCTTGGCTTCACATGCCGTTGAGAAATTATATCTCTCGGGCATGCTGGATTCCTCACGATGGTTTCCTTGATCGTATTTTAAGCCAGTGATAAATTATACAATACACACTTGAATCCGAAAAGTCAGAGGAGGCGTGCCTTGGATTCCCATGGTCACACCACTATGCTATCACTGCTGTTGATGTTAACTAGATCTACTACACAATTTGAGCCACAAATAGATTGTAAGCCCTCCTCCATCCAATACTAATAATATATGGAAGTATAAGTGCCTTTTCATTCATACGTCCCGGGTAGCCGGTGCGGGTGCCCAGCGGCTAAGTGCACACCGGATCCACCACTATTACGGCTAGACTGACCATGGTGTATGGAACACGCAACAAGCTTTCATATGCACCGGCGCGCGGCGTTTAGTCGCCCAAGACAGCACGCCCACGTCGTTTTGTCTTACACCCAAATTCACGCCTCCAGTTGGCGCCACTTTGACATGAAGTCTTCCATTTCGACAATGAATCTAAAGTATATGATAACGTTCATCATTCGTTTCGTTCATTCGTTCATCTTTCAGTCACTACGCGACTGTACCCGCGTCGTCGCCGCATCGACACGACGACGGTCCAAACCCTACTGGATACAAAATCGGGTCGTGTGAAAGCTGAGTGTATTACCGAGTCGGCACCGGTTACGCAGCAACCGAGACGTATGAAAAGGCACTAAGTTTCACATGCTAACTGCTAATTTGTATTGAGTAGTGTGCAGCACAGGCCTTACCGCCGTATTAGTACAGCAGTAACTGAAAATGCCCTAAATATTCATCACTGAGTACGTTTGCGTTCGGGTACGTTCGGGATGCCGAGAACACGGCGAAATAAACGTTTTCCCGGCAAAGCCGCCCTCCGGCTGCAGAATACCTGACGGCTGTATCCGGCAGCGAAACGGAAGGGCAAGTATGAATGTTTTGCCCGGCTTGCCCAGGCATTCCGACTAATCGGCAGCCGGAACGTGTGAAAGGACACCAAGGCTTGAAATCCCCGAGTAATTGACAGTATATAGGTTCAAGGCACTTCAACAGTAATTGAAATAGCCACATTGCACAGTCCACCGACGAAGGCATTTAACGGAGAATTATTGATTGCTTTCATGCTGTAGACTGGTCATTACTGGCTTAAGTATTCAAAGGCTTTGTTCATAACAGACAAATGCATGGCTATTTAACTACAGCTCCCCTTTCGGCTCGAGGGTCGTGGGTCGTGGGTCGCTGAATAAATTATGTTTGAACTTTAAACAACAGACTAAAGAAAATAGTTTAAATGTGTTTTGCTATTAATCTATTTAGCTTTCGCCTTTGAAGTGAGTCGTACTTGTGAAAATGTGACGTGGACAAAATGTTGAAACAGAATTATTATTTTTCTTTTTTACCGAATTTTCTTTTTTTACTAAAATTGCTTGTAAATATCTATGTCTTAAAATGAAAGATTTAGAAATAGACCTCGATTAATTTCGTTTAGTACTAATAAAGACAAGTGCAACTGCGCAGTGGAGTTTAAACTTTGATTTTATTATTTTTAATGATATTACTTATCTATAAGCCGAGGGGCTCGTAGCTAAATGATAACAGTCACACGGGTCGTTCGACGGTTAAGCTACGCTTGCCTTGGTTAGTTCGCGGATGGGTGACCATCCATTACATATGGAACCCTCTCGGAACGCCTCCAGTAGTCACGGCTGTCATTCGTAGATCTTCGACATTGGTTACGGGTAGTCAGAAGCCCAAAAGTTTGACAGCCAGTCTTAGCAACAGGTTGGTGTTAGATAGATAGAATACTCTTTATTGTACACCATAAAAATTACAGACATAAATTTAGAAATTTTACATAGGGTGACACAATGGGCGGTCTTATCGCTTAGAGCAATCTTTTACAGACAACCTTTGGATGGATTAAAGGTAACAGGAGAGACAATACTGCAGGTAGTCATCGGTGTACCATCTACATATACAATAAATATGTACATACATACATAAAGCATACACTTATTCATATAAATATATATTCATAGATATACTTATAATATAAATCTATAAACATGAAACAAGAGCAAGGAACTAAATGTAATGATAATGTTTAAGGAGAGAGGAAGTGTTTTTTTACCAGAGTTTTAAAAGTGGACAAAGATTGAGCTCGCCTTGGACACGGACAAGGCATTCCATAACCATACTGCTTGAACTGTAAAAGATTTGTCATAAAAGCTGGTTGAATGCATCAGCATCTCTAGTCTCAAGTTTTCCGATGATCTCAGATATCTAATATGTGTGTCATGTAGGAACTTGAAACGTTCTTTAAGATAGGAGGGGGTTATAGGATTAAACAGAATACTGTTGAGCTGAAATAAGATATGAGAATTCCGGCGAAGACGTATGGGAAGTCACTTGAGCTTTGTACGAAATTCAGAAATGTGATCATATTTGCGCAGGCCAAATATAAATCTTATGCAAAAGTTTTGAAGTCGCTCAAGTTTATCTAGTTGTGTCTCAGTTAGATCGAGATAACTGACATCAGCGTAGTCAAGGATGGGAAGTAAAAGGGATTGTGCATGCGCAGTCTTAGTGGCAGTTGGAAGAAAGTTCCGCAATCGCCTCAGGGACTTACCAGATGCAAAAAATTTGCGGCTTACGTCCTGTAGCTGGGGACCCCAAGAAAGATGTTTGTCGATCCAAACTCCGAGGTTCTTAACATTTTCGCTAATTGGAATGGCAGTTCCGTTAAATTGAACTTGGGGAAGTTGCGTCCTGTTTATCTTGGGGATCATCCTTGAGCTGCCAACAAACATGACCTGGGTCTTCGATGGATTGACCTGTAACCCATGTGCCTCACTCCACTCGCAAATTGAATCCAAATCCTTGTTTATGCCATTAATTGCATCAGCCAAATCCGAAAGGGCAGCTTTTTTATATATTTGTAAATCATCTGTATAAAGGTGGTAGGACGAAAGAAGTTTTTTGGAAATAGAGTTTATAAATATTGCGAAGAGTAAAGGAGATAAAACGCGACCCTGAGGTACACCGGCAGCAGTATAACACCAAGAAGAACAAGACTCTTCTATGCATATACGTTGCCGGCGGCCATACAGGTAACTACGAAACCAGTCAATCGCTGTTGGAGATATGTTAAGCGGGCGAAGCATGCCAAGCAGGATATCAAAATCGACAGTATTAAAAGCATTACTAAAATCCAGTAAGCAAAGAACCGTCAGATTTCCTCCTTCCATGCCTAACCGTATATCATCAGTGACGTTAACTAAGGCTGTAGCGGTGCTATGACCAGGACGAAAACCGGATTGGAAAGGATTCAGTAGACTATTCTTACAAAGAAAAGCACTAAGCTGATTGTGGACAAGGCGTTTTAGGACTTTGGAGAGGAAAGGCAAAGGATAGGACGGTATTCGGAAAAGGAAATAGTGGAGTGGAATAGTGGTAATAGTGTTACCCATTAACTAGGTCATGGAGGTCAGATAGGCAGTCGCTCCATGTAAAATACTGGTATTCAGCTGCATCCGGTTAGACTAAAAGCCAACCCCAACCTAGTTGGGAAAAAGATAGGTTGATTGATTGATTGGTTTTGGTACAAGCCGAAGCTATACAAGTAGGTAATCTAAATATTAATTCACTATCTTTCGATGGGACGAAAGGTTCTATAATGGCGACCGCGTACCTGTAGACACAGCATTGGAAGGCCTTCCACAAGGTGGACCGATGACCTTGTCAAGGACGCAGGAATCCGCTGGATGCGGGAAGCACAGAACCGGTCGAAGTGACGGTGCTTGGGGAGGCTATGTCCAGCAGTAGTTGTCTTTCAGATACAATGATGATGATAGATAAATACCACGTCTGGTTATTTGAGTTCAAATTCATTAGTAGCCTTTTTGCTGTTATATCCGAAGCAGAGAAGCCTAAATAAGTGTACTATATATGTTAATCGATTAGTAGGATTATACATAATCTAGTAGCTGGATGGATAATAAATCTGCTAAACAAGTTTTAATATTTAGATATTAAATCATGTAATTATAAATGTTGCCTTAGGGCAACTGTTTGATAATTACCAAAAATCAGAGCATAATTTTGTTTTTAAGCTATTTGGAAAACCGCAAGTATAATTTACACCAACTCTTTTTAAAATGTGCTGTCTCCCTGCCTTACATATGTGATCATTTGTGGAACGCATATACAACTGGAAGCACAAATATGTGACGTCGAAGGAACACACAAAACTATCTGACGAACCAAAATCTAGGATGCTGCATCGGCTTCAAAAAGATGTGTCACCTCTTAGAATGAAATATTATCGGAAATGTCTTGCTGCCTACTCAGTTAAATTCATAAAAATGTGATACCTCGATGTGAGCTATCCATAGTCATATTTATTAATTTATTGATTTATCATAAGCATACCAACAGCACAGTCATTTACTCATTTCTATTTCATCTAAAATTATAATTTCAGTTACTATGCAAATGACAGGTACTCGAACGAGTATGAATGACATTCACGTATGAAATTTAGAGACAAAGAAGAACAAAATAAAGTGTGCCTAGTAGAAATAAATCTACAAAACTGCAAAAACAAACTAATTTGAACTAGATAGACGGGCACTCATCACACTGTTTAAATAGGGAGCGTCTGTATGAAGCGAAAGTCATGGAGAAAATATCAATAGGGTAATCCGTCAAGTTGGACCTTTCATTATATTGCCTTGCCATACATGTAAGGGGGCGATTAAATGTAGTATTCAAGTTAGCTTACTACGTTGGCTAGGCCTTTTTTTTTTTTTTTTTTTTTGGGTGGGAAATCATCAAATGACGTCTCCCGCTCTGGGTGGAGCGGGAGGGCGTGTCAGACTCTTACTGACTAAAACCCACCCGTGTTCCTTCTCTTGCCTGTGCAATGCCAGGGGGCCACGGTATCCCTTTCGGACTTTCCCGCAACCCCGGCAGGCAATGGTCTCATCGGACCCCTTCACTCGCTGACACTCTTTGAGGCGCGCGTGGAATACAACGCGCCGTCGACCCGGGCTTGGTCCTTACCGGACGGCGAGCTACCCATTGCTCACCGTCCGCAAGCCCGCGCCTACGGTGGCCGGGAATCCGCGATGGATTCCCGACGCCCGGGGCGTCTCCTCCTGCGGTGGCTAGGGGCGTGAGGGCGCGAAATTTGCCTCTCCCTCACGCGCTCCGCCTCCTCCTTCGCGAGCATTACTGCTTCGCAGAAGGAGGTGACGGCCTCCCATGCCCTCTGGCTCCGTACCATGGCCTGGACCAGGGCCGGACGCGAGAGATCCCCGCCACCGATCGCCTCCACGAGGACACGGCGGTGCTCTGCCCAAGCCGGGCATACCTCCACCGTATGCTCCAGCGTGTCCTCCGGGCGATCCACGCAGTGATGACACCCGGGCGTTTCCTCCCGCCTTATCCGAAACAGGTACCTCCCGAAACAGCCGTGTCCGGTGAGGACCTGCGTCAGGCGGAAGGTGAGGACGCCGTGGCGCCTCTCCAGCCACTCCTCAAAGAGGGGACTTACCGCCGCAATAGTGGCGTGCCCACGTTGGCTAGGCCTAAGGTTAAAATAGTTTATTAATTGCGCATCAATGGAACCGTTTATAATTTTATAAAGTATTAGTAAGTCCGAATGGTTAAGCCTTTCATTTAAGCTAATCATATTAAAGTGCCTTAACCTGTCATTGTAATCAGGTATAGCTTTTCGAATCCCGTTCTTCACACATAAATACCGAACAAAACGGGCCTGAACAGATTCAACATTATTAGTATAAATTGAGTAATAGGGAGACCAAATAGTGGAACAATATTCTAAGGAGCTCTCCGTTGTAAAGTAAAATAATGCAGTAGCATTATTTTACTTTACTCAACGGAGAGCTCCTTAGAATATTGTTTATGTTTTGAATAGTGTTTTATTGTTTGAATAATAGTAATTATTACGAAAAGGTTTCGACATACGGATTACAAAGCTAATCATCATTTTGGCCTTAGTCACTATGCTATCTATGTGATCACGGAAAAATAGAGATACATGTATCAAAGAGTACCTACCCCTAAGTCACGGAAGACCGACACTCTGCACAACACCGATCCATCAATATGATAATCAAATTAAATGTAATTCACTTTATTCGTGAATGTAATAGTCTGGCATTTTTTAACATTAAGCATCATTCGCTTGTTCAAACACCATTGTTGAAGGACATCAAGATCTCTCTGAAGTCTCGCACAAACGCAGGTCCGATATCCTATACAGTATAATAAATATATATGTCGTGGCCAGATCTTAAAATTGACCATTTCATGAAATGGCCAGCTAACATTGGCCATATCGTATAAACGTCAACGTTTAATGTTAAGTGAGTCGACGTTTGGCCAAATCATTAATGTAGGGTATCCATGGTGTAAGGTGTAGTAAAAATAGTACCTGCGACCAACTTGGAAGTAGCGCTCGCTCGGCTCGCACGCGGTTGGTCACGGTTCTAATTTTTTTTTTTTTTTATCGCTGAGAATTGCTTTATGCACTGCCGCTCGTGGGGGACGAGACGGGGGGTGTGTGGGACTCGCCGTGATGGGAGGGCTATGGGAAACCGGCGTAGCCTTTACATCCACGACCCTCCCGGCGCATGCCCACCTAGCTGGCGGGCCCCGCATGCCCCCCAGGTTGGGGGGCTACGGGAATGGCCGGGAATACCTGGCCATTCCCGTCCGACACTGGTTGAGGTCTGTGTAATACAAGCAAGGGTGCCCCCGCACAAGTTGCCTGCTGGCCTCCACCTTCACAGTTCTAACCTAACCTAACCCATTTGGTCGGGGTGCCACATAAGCGGCGTATATTTTTAATTTTTAGTATGATATACATTTTGTTAAGAATAATCAGTACCTAAATCTGTTTCATCTCTCAAAAAGATAATTTTAAAACGACAAAGTGTTGAGAATTTAAAAAATCGGTGACATTGAATTCGCTACAAGAACCCAGTTCTCATTGCAGCGACGTTAACTCTGTATATTCTCAAAAGGAAAAAGGCATATTGTTTTAGGAACAGGAAAGTTAGCATACCTTCGCAACGCAGAGCATGCATGTAAAATTAATAACAAAAATCTGTTTCCTTATGGTATAAGCGACGTTATCTCATGGAAAATAGAGTATAAATTTGGCCGTACCATAAAATCTACGAAATGCTACTACATACTACGAGTATCTTGAATGTCATCGCGTACAACTTTGAAAGTAAACAAAAATGTTCTTGTTTGAAACAAACAATGTTCAGAATCTTTAAATTGTTTTTTAACGTGAAGTTCATGCCTACTACATTCTATAGCAATGTTTTATGATTTTGCAACCGTTTACAACATGATAATTAAATTTCAGGAAACCGCTGGATGTGGGAAGCACAGAATTGGTCGAAGTGGCGGTGCTTGGGGGAGGCTTTCGGCTGAAATAATGATGATGATGAATTAAATTTAAAAAAACTGCATTTCAGATGGTTTACAAGTGTTTGCTAAACATGCTTTGGTTTTTATCATGTATTCGGACTTATCAGTCCATGTTTTATAGTGCAGGACTGCAGGCGCGACACTTTCAGTCAATAAGCAAACTTATTTTAAACAGTCTTGCTATTTTAACCATAGAGGGGCCATGCGTTTTGATCAATACGATGACGATGACATATCTTTCTTAGTCTCTTGTCAAAACAACACAAAGATTGAAGAAAAACTCAGTTCCACAGTCACATAAACATGTAACTGGATGACCTCACATAATTTAGACATTAATGAAACTAAAACTAAATTAATGACTTTCCATCCTTATCAAAAAGCTCATCTACACTTAAATTTCTCCTATAACGGCTCAAAATTGGAAACAAGTTAAATAAAAACTTTTAAAAACAACTTCACTATCTCGAAAAGCATGACTTCCTCTCTCCTACCCTTTTGCTGTGTCCTACAGGGTCTATAATGATCTAAATTATATAGTTACCACCTATGTACACATTATGGTAAATAAATAAAGATATTGAGTATTGAATATTTATGTGGCCTCTTTCTTTCGACTGACATTCGCATTCGCTCTACAGGGTAGATTTTTGAGATGTAAGATGGCAGTAAGTTCAGTACCTTAACCGTTGCAGCTAATGGAAAACATTCTCACGAGACTGTCCTTAACCAGCACCGTTGTCGCCTCGCCCGCACCTCGCCTTATGTGCAGGTTCCGTGCCACGTCGTTACTATACATTTTGTATGAAATATGAAATGGCGCAACGCCCGCGCCACACTGTCGCCACAACCGCGCCTCACCCGCGCCCCTCGCCACTTGTCCCGCGTCTTACACATTATTGTCAAAAGAATATTTTTACTTTTTTCTTATTTTGTTTGTACTTTTTGTTTCACGAACTGTGTCCAAATAAACGTTTTCTTTCTTTCTTTACTTACACAATAGTTTATCCAAATCACGTTGCGGAATGGCCGCCCACGTCCGTTAAAACAGGCGAAAAAGATTTTCTGCTATCTAATTGCGTAACACATTTTCGTAAATGATTAATGGTAATCTGTTTCATTTTGACAGTTCAACAACATTCATTGCGTTATTTACTTTGCTGAACAGTTTGTTTTTTTGAACTTATGAAGCAATTTATTAGCTATTTCTTTCAAAATTATTCAGATAGAGATCAATTAGGGTTCTGGTGTGCACAGCTCTTCTTTGAAACATAGGTATACTATGTGTGCTCAATAGGATTCAAGTCTGGCGATTGAACAGGCCATGGTAAGACCAACGTACCATCGCCTGTTCAATCGCCGGACTAGAATTAAATAGAATATATAAATATGAACATAATATTATGTTGATAGAATATCAACATATTAGCTGCGGCAAGTGTGTTTGCAACTACTCTAGCAGTGTGTGGACGTGCATTATACTGCTAGCAAATGAAGCACCAAATCGGGTCCGCAAAGGAATGAATCAACATCTGATACAATCGTTTCAGCATAAATCTGTGCTTTGAGATTGCCTCTGATCCAAATCAGTTTGTTTCTTCCACCATATCATGATTGTTCCGCCTCTGTATTCATGAACTTCCAGGCATGATTTTAAACGTTATTGGGGCGTCCAGAAGTCCTCAAACACCGTGGAAGTCTAGTATTTGGCCTCATACCAAAGCGAGATTCGTCAGAAAAACATACAAGATGCCACTGCGATTGCGGAGGCCTTCGAGAACGGAGATTGACTTCATGAAAGCGATTTATTATGGTTTGATTGCTTTTTAACATCCCTGAAGAGCTATGAAACCTCGTAACCAACATCATCGCAGTCATTGTACGATTTCATCGAGCAGTAATTTGTATGTAAAGATCTTGTCTGCGTGATGCAAGCACGACCTCCATGTTGCTCTGCCACGCTGCCCCAGTGATGCGATAACGTGTCCAAAGTCGACTTTTAAGTTTATAACACTTTGTGTAGAGCCCTAAGCGATTGCCACAGCACGTAGCCGAGAACCAGCTTCCAACATTCCTACGGCTCTGATCATTTCATCTCGGCTCAAATGACGTCTTCTCCCCTTAATAACGTTATATTTTATTGATTCCACTCAGAAGTATGCCAGAAATGTTACTGATTTGGCCTCAAACTCGTTGCAGGATTATATAGTTATACGACTTGACAAAATAAAAACCTCTTTTGACCGAAGTTCAAAAACTATTTTCTTTTCAACTAAAAAAGTATTCATAGGAGTTACAAAAAATGTAATTAAAAATCGTGATTTTTAATAACTAGTTAAAACTTGCTTGATCTATAGACACTTTCGATGTGTGTAGATGACACTGAAAGTTCTTAGAAAAATAAAACTGAAAAAACTAGCAAGTTATTATTAGTTTTATTATACCTTTTCAAAATAGTGTCATAAAACGTTTTCCTCGAAGGTTTTCTTTTATTTTCGGAAATAAATAAAAATCGCGGGTGACCCAGTAATTCCACGTCTGACGTCGCCAAGTAGTCGATTGTTTGCTTGGCGGTGTGCGACGAGGCGTTGTCGTGGTGAAGGAGGATCCTACTGCGAGGTAATTCCTCCAGAACTGTTTCCAAGACAAGTGGCAAACAATTGTTAGTGTACCACTCTGCAGTAACTGTTTTTCGATCCTCTAAAATAATACGTCTCCCGCTCTGGGTGGAGCGGGAGGGCGTGTCAGACTCTTACTGACTAAAACCCACCCGCGTTCCTTCTGTTGCCTGTGCAATGCCAGGGGGCCACGGTATCCCTTTCGGACTTTCCCGCAACCCCGGCAGGCAATGGTCTCATCGCCCATCCTGTTGTTGGCCATCCTGTGAGAGTTAATTAAAAGAGGCTCGCTATTAGTACAACGACAAACGGCTGCCCTCAAAGATTTAATATTCTATATGGTATATTTAACATTAGTTTAACGGTAAAGCTGTTTACATAAAGCCGCGTATCCGGAGGGCCCAGCCGTCGCCGCCGCGGGCCGGCCCGGTTCCCGGGCGCTGCACCGGGAAACTACATTAAATTACAACTGCCCCGTTGTACTGGATCGATAAAACAGCTTAGTCAGCACACCCGCGTCCAATACTTTAATACCCACTAACCGAAACCGAAACGATCAAGGGATTTGTAATAGAAAAGGTTTTTTTTTTAAATCTTGTAGTTATTGTAGGTTTTATTGGGACCTGCACCCTGATAGCGTAGAACACATTCTATCACTATATGTTTGATTTTGAAGAATTTCTAATCTATTGCTTCATATGAAGCAATTTGAAAATGTTTTATCACACACTCTGCCAATCTGTTCTCAACTACTGCATCATAACAACGGGTGCAGCACATAAGACGCATCTAATTAAAGTGGAGCGCGCTCAACGGGCTCATCTTAAGGTAACTTAAAAGAAACCAATGCACTTCTCTACTGACACACTGTATTAAGAGACTGGTGTTCTGCGTGTGCGCCAATTGTACATTATGGCACTGAGGTACCACAGAAATGCCCATAGCGCGTTACCACACACGTGCACTCTCTTAGAAATGTAAATAAACCCAAATGGCATAAAACTGAATTAGTCAGGGCGTGGAGTGCGTAGAGAGGGCTCTACGCACTTCTACTAACCCAATGATGTCCCATTTGACATTATTAAGGGCGTTTTCAAATTCTGTTAAGTGTTCTTCTGTCCTTAAATTGCGTTCGTTATAGGTCATAAATTCATAATATTTAAATAGTTTCCTTTGTCTCAGCCTTGGTCGTTTGACGGTATGTGGATCCCACCCGGGGATTCTTAGCACCCCATGCTCCGTGGTGTGCCTGACTACCGTCGTCGTCAGGAGCACCACTGGAGCTTCCGGGCAGTTGGGGCCGGTTCTGATTTGTATTTCTCATGAGGAGTAAAACAGACGGTAAACCCTCCCGCTTGTCAAATGCGGGTTGGTGGCTTTTTAAATTTTTAGCTAGTTATCATAAATTACATGTCTTAAACCTAAAAAATCTGGGCTAGCGGGGCTCGTATCTAAAACTTTTCAAATATATTTTCGGTGTTCTTTCATCATGCTGCACCTACTCAGCTATCAACTTATCGCCCTGCATGTGCTTGCACAAAGTGGTGGCTATGCGAAAACCGAAAAAAAACGATGTTTATGTCTTTTTCAACACATTTGCTCAAAAAATGCTTTTACGAAGCCTGTAAACATTGTTCGAAAGTTAAAAATTACGCACCATACAACGGAACGGGCGGTAAAATAGGTACTCTCACTGTAAACGATATCCGGCTGTCGAAGGACCAAAATGTAAACGATATCCGGCTGTCGAATGACCAAAATGTAAACGACCAGCTTATGTCGTTTGAAGGGGGCGGTTTGTTGTAAGGTTTGGCACAGTAGAAAAACCACAAGCAGCTAATGTAATAGATCCACGTATATTGCACATAAAACACACACACACACAATATATTTAAAATACACAACAGTAATACAGACAAAGGTTAGAGCTAGATGTAATCCGAATTTAATACTTTATTCAGCACGAATTTATACCTCAAGTAGCGAGATGTTTGTAGGAACGAAGTTAAAGCTCAACTGACTAAGAATCTGAGACTTTCTAAGAGAGTACTAGGCAACTAGTACTAGGCAACTACAATTGTAAAATCAGACCCGATACCTTAAGTAGATTTTTACTATAGGGCAAGTAGCGGGTACCATTTGTGCAAACACAATAATTTGCTCCTATACATCAGGGCAGTTCGCTATTCAGGGACGCGACAGAGGGTCGGGGTATAGCTGGGTATTTCCCAATTTGCTATGACGAGGGTGTTTACACGAATGAGGGAGGCAGGGTTGCGCAGGTGCAAGTTATGACATGATAATTACTTCTAGAACAATGGATTACGTAATTATAAACACAGATAGGTATTCTCATTGTTTTAAATAGGTATTCAGGTGGGAAATGGTCTAGTCAGTGTTGTAGTCATAATCAAAACATTGTATTATGACTGACAACGGAGTTATATACCTTTTATTACATAAGGACAGGTTAACAAGAGAAAATAAGGTATTTTTAGTTACCTGTAGACACGGACGAATGTCTAACACATCTTTTAGTTAAGTCGGTGTCTATAGGTACATTGGTTATTGCTAGAGACCTGATTTTGTGTCAGGAATCTTTGATTTTACTAGACTTTCTTGTTCTAACTTGTTGGATTATTTATTCGAAACATTCTATATTAGTTGACATGTTAGAACTGGACCAAAACTTTCCAGATTTGATGCTACCTACTGGACTTCATGTCCCGACTTGATTAATATCCACACATGATTCGACTTGATACTATTTTGACATGTGCAGATGTACTTACTAACAATAATCAGTTTATTAGGTAGGTATTTAGTCACCTTCCGCCTGACGCAGGTCCTCACCGGACACGGCTGTTTCGGGAGGTACCTGTTTCGGATAAGGCGGGAGGAAACGCCCGGGTGTCATCACTGCGTGGATCGCCCGGAGGACACGGTGGAGCATACGGTGGAGGTATGCCCGGCTTGGGCAGAGCACCGCCGTGTCCTCGTGGAGGCGATCGGTGGCGGGGATCTCTCGCGTCCGGTCCTGGTCCAGGCCATGGTACGGAGCGAGAGGGCATGGGAGGCCGTCACCTCCTTCTGCGAAGCAGTAATGCTCGCGAAGGAGGAGGCGGAGCGCGTGAGGGAGAGGCAAATTTCGCGCCCTCACGCCCCTAGCCGCCGCAGGAGGAGACGCCCTGGGCGTCGGGAATCGGTTGCCGATTCCCGGCCACCGTAGGCGCGGGCTTGCGGATGGTGAGCAATGGGTAGCTCGCCGTCCGGTAAGGACCAAGCCCGGGTCGACGGCGCGTTGTGTTCCACGCGCGCCTCAAAGAGATGTCAGCGAATGAAGGGGTCCGATGAGACCATTGCCTGCCGGGGTTGCGGGAAAGTCCGAAAGGGATACCGTGGCCCCCTGGCATTGCACAGGCAACAGAAGGAACATGGGTGGGTTTTAGTCAGTAAGAGTCTGACACGCCCTCCCGCTCCACCCAGAGCGGGAGACGTCATTTGATGATTTCCCACCCAAAAAAAAAAAAAAAAAAGGTAGGTATTTAGTGTGCTTCCTTAACATTCCACCCCCTGTAAAAGGGTTCTGCCGCATTACACATGGACGGTGGGAAGCACAATTAATTTAACAATGGGCCGACGCAGGACCCCATTCATTGTTCTTACGTCAGCTACACGGATTATCCCGTCACTTCCGTGATACACATTTTTGACTATTGGTGTTATCTACGATAACCACTACGTCGTTGACACTCACATTTGGTACGTTATTTGTCCACTTTTCTCGACGTTGTAGAGTAGGTAGGTACTCCCGTAGCCACCGACGCCAGAACATGTCGGCGAGCGCGTTCACACGCCGCCACTGACAGCGGGAGTCGACGTCCTCGATGTCTCCCGGCGCGAACGGAGTGCTCCCGGACGCAGTGCCAAGGAGTAGGTGGTTCGGCGTCAGGACCACGGGCTGGTTGTGGTCATCGTAGACGTAGCTGAGAGGCCGGCTGTTTATGATGAGCTCGGCCTCTGTGAGGAGGGTGTAGAGGACCTCCTCACGTGGGGCACGCTCCCTGAGCGTACTTCATAGTGCGTTTCTTCACTGAAGCTATCATCCTGGCACAACCTTGTGAGATGGTTGTGAGCTTCTTCTTGATCGCGCTACTGTAGTTATTGTATTGGCCGACGCTTACGACATCGGCCGACGACGATGAGTACTTGAGCCGTGACGCGTTTCCTACGCGCCCACGACGTGTAGCGCTCGTAGCTGAGAAGTGGCGCCGCACGGTAGGCGTGCGCCGGCGTCGCTGCTGTAGAGTGGACCCGCTGAATGCGCTCCAAGTCCACTTCTGCTGACTCAGCCTCGCGACACACCGGCCTCCGCTCCTGTGGAACACATAAAAACGGGGGGCCGCACAGCCACGCCGTATGGTTCTCGGGCCAAGACGACCTGGTTGCTTTGTCCGCGGGGTCGTCCGCGGAAGGAACCCAATGCCAGTTGCCTCGGTCCGATAGTCTAGCTAATAAGGCTGGTTGTAAGTCATACCTTGTAATTGAGACTATCTTTTGTGAGGCCACGCGAGCCCTACCTAACATCGTCACTGATGCTAGGTTACTATCCCGGTAGCCCACTGGGTACGCGACCGCTGCGCATGTTTGTTTGCTTGCGTCGCTAAACATTTGTAAATCTAGATCTAGATCCTTGTCTAGATCTAGCCCATACAACCCTGGTATTTTTATTCGTTCCAGGCGATGCAGGTTATTAAGCCGAGCGAAACAAGTCTGGGTTTCCTTTTCTTGAAAAGGTGATAATAATAACAGGTCGGGTCCGGTCAAAAGGTTACCGTTATAATTGGTAGGTATTATGTTGTTATGTTTCCGTAACAAACCTACTGCCCACTGTGATTCACCTGGTACACGGTGGTTAGTTTTATCCGGTATTTCTAAGGCCCTTTCATCTGATTGGATTTTACGTACGTTCTCAGAAATACCTATCGCTTCTAGCTCGAATTCAGATTTAACTGGGTCATGCGGGTCAGGCAGGGAAACTGCCATACAGTTAATTTGTTCGCTTTTTAAATCTTTATGGTCGAACGGACCATGTATGACCCAACCTAACTCGGTAAGGGAGGCAACTGGTTTACCGGGTTTTCCTTGACGGACGTCCCGGCCTACAACTAGCTGCCAATTGTCCTGCCCGATCAATACCAGCGGTTTGGCGCCCCTCATTTCCACGCATCCCAGGTCGCGGAGGTGGGCATTGTCGTTAAGCATTGCGGTAGACATGGTTTGAGAAGGCAAATTTAAATCACTTAGACTTTAATGTTGTGGCACTGTCCGTTTGGCCCTTTGACCTTTACTTCAACCGCTCGCGACGTTGGGTCAGTGATCTCGTGACCGCCCGCTGTCTTCAATGAAAGGGGTATACTTGGGCCCTTCAAACCAGTAGCAATGGTCTTATCTATCAAGGAGACGGTTGCACCGCCATCCAGTAATGCGTAACAATGACTATTGTTGTCTTTGTCATGACACAATTCTATTGGGATTATTTTTAAAAGCGCAGAGGCATTCCATTCACCGATGTTTGTTACGGTTTCGGGCTTATCTACCTGCTTATCGCTCGCATTGTTTTGCTTATCGGCGTGCAATAATAGGTGGTGGGAATAACCGCATTTTTTGCATTTATCGGCGCGGCAAAACCTTTTGTTGTGTTTGTTTACTATACATTTGAAACACGTGTTTAATTCTTTTACGATGTTCCATCGCTGTTGAACTGTCATTTTGTTAAAAGTATCGCATTTTCTATAGTATGTTCACCTTGACATATGATACATTTCTTAGGTACGGAGCTAGACTCATCACTCTGTGTATTTATCTTATGAGTCAGCTGTGGCCTACTGAATAGTTGACGCGCGGTATTCATGGGTCGTTGACCGAAGACTTGTTTCTGTTGCCTAATTGGGGTTTTAGAAGCACTGTGTTCTATTATAGATGGCTGTAAATAATACGACGTTGTACGCGTTAGTTGTATCAAAAAGTGCGACAAGTATTCTAGGTTGGGTGAGACTCTTATATCGACGCCCTGGACATCGTCTAACCCCATGGCAAAGTCCCCGTACTGCGCGCAATGTATAGGAGTTAGCTTGTTTAATAGCTCGCTAACTAGTTGTGGGTTGTTAAGATAGCCGTCAGCTTTAATATTTTTAAGTAGGGCTACTACATTTCGCACGGTTGACGAGAACTTTCTGAGCTCGCGGCCGCTCTCCGTTATTCTAGGTAGGTCCCTAATCTTTTGTATCGCGCTTTGTAATATTAGAGTCGGGTGACCATATTCTCGATCGAGCGCGTTCATTATGTCGTTGGGATCCGTACCTGAACTTAATAAATCCTCCACTGAGGTTCTAGCTTCGCCGTGTAAAGACGTTCTAAGCCGGGCTAAGTTCTCGTGAACTTGATAACTGTACTGCCGAGTGGTATCCCAGTACATATTTTTGTAACATATCCACTCGGATGGGTCACCACTAAAATGTGGTAATTCGTACGCCTGTCGCGGTACCGGTCGCGGTCTCCCCATACTGGTTATTGCCTCTGCCAGCCTATCTAACGCGTGTTCCTTTTCAACCGAAGACTCCCGCCGTCTTTCTTTAACATCATCTCCGTACTTCAACTGCCGCTGTGAATCCGACTCGGGTATCGAAACGCGAGGTCCACTTGCGGCCGGAGTGGTAAAGACGGGGTTATTGGTCGGTAATCGGGACGTAACTCTCTCGGTAGGCATCGGTGTATACGTCCGTGCTTTAGGTATCGTACTCGAATACGGTACCGGCACGGTTGTACCTAGTATGTGCGACACATTATTACGGTATGTAGTCGGATCAAGCGTACTTACGGTTTGTGAATAACTCACGGTAGGGATCCGGGGCGCGGCCACATCCATGGGCCTGCGCTCCGCAGACGGGGTACACAACACTGCATCCGGTTGATACAACACTGTACTCGATTGCCGTAAAACACTAACTGGATTACGCAACACTGTTTCCTGTTGGCCAACTTGCGGCGTCGTGTCGATCCACTGCTCCACTCGCTGTGCTGTACCCACGTCTGACTTGGAGACGTCGTCGTCGCTCTCGGTAGCTGCCTCTATCTCGGCAATGTCGGCCTCCACTCTTTTCTTGAGGAGGTTTTCTTTTAGCTGGACTAGTTCCTTTTCGGCCTCCACTCTTTCCTTGAGGCGGTTTTCTTTTAGCTGGACTAGTTCCTTTTCGACCTCCACTCTTTCCTTGAGGCGGTTTTCGCTTAGCTTCGATTTTAACTCGACTAGTTCCTTTTCGGCCTCGTATTCGATTCTCTTTTTTAAGAAATCGACACTCTTGCGGCTATGTGTGGATGAAGCTCTGCTTCGCGGCGATTTCCGGCGATCCATTGATGCCATGGTCGGCGCCACAGACGGCGAACCTGGTCCCCTTTCGGACTGCAACCCGGTGTCCGTTGTGCTGTCATCCTTACGTGCTTCTTGCTGTTCGGCTAGCTTCCTTAGCTTGCTGCGTGTTGTGATGGAGCCCTGCTGACTCATGATTACTTGAAACCTTATCCGGCGTTCGAAGGACCAAAATGTAAACGATATCCGGCTGTCGAAGGACCAAAATGTAAACGATATCCGGCTGTCGAATGACCAAAATGTAAACGACCAGCTTATGTCGTTTGAAGGGGGCGGTTTGTTGTAAGGTTTGGCACAGTAGAAAAACCACAAGCAGCTAATGTAATAGATCCACGTATATTGCACATAAAACACACACACACACAATATATTTAAAATACACAACAGTAATACAGACAAAGGTTAGAGCTAGATGTAATCCGAATTTAATACTTTATTCAGCACGAATTTATACCTCAAGTAGCGAGATGTTTGTAGGAACGAAGTTAAAGCTCAACTGACTAAGAATCTGAGACTTTCTAAGAGAGTACTAGGCAACTAGTACTAGGCAACTACAATTGTAAAATCAGACCCGATACCTTAAGTAGATTTTTACTATAGGGCAAGTAGCGGGTACCATTTGTGCAAACACAATAATTTGCTCCTATACATCAGGGCAGTTCGCTATTCAGGGACGCGACAGAGGGTCGGGGTATAGCTGGGTATTTCCCATTTTGCTATGACGAGGGTGTTTACACGAATGAGGGAGGCAGGGTTGCGCAGGTGCAAGTTATGACATGATAATTACTTCTAGAACAATGGATTACGTAATTATAAACACAGATAGGTATTCTCATTGTTTTAAATAGGTATTCAGGTGGGAAATGGTCTAGTCAGTGTTGTAGTCATAATCAAAACATTGTATTATGACTGACAACGGAGTTATATACCTTTTATTACATAAGGACAGGTTAACAAGAGAAAATAAGGTATTTTTAGTTACCTGTAGACACGGACGAATGTCTAACACATCTTTTAGTTAAGTCGGTGTCTATAGGTACATTGGTTATTGCTAGAGACCTGATTTTGTGTCAGGAATCTTTGATTTTACTAGACTTTCTTGTTCTAACTTGTTGGATTATTTATTCGAAACATTCTATATTAGTTGACATGTTAGAACTGGACCAAAACTTTCCAGATTTGATGCTACAATACGTTTATCTCGCTTTAGTATTAAAGAGAAAATGAGACGAAAGATGCTTTTCGACTCGACTATTGCGATTCGACTTTTTGCAATTCTAATTTTCACCACGCGCACGTAGCGCCATGTGGAAATGGCGCCATTTTCATATTAGAAACGTCAAAGATTGTTATTGTTGCGACTTTCTGACAGATATTTTTATAAACAAAAGTTTGTTTTATTACATATTGTACTGTTTTCTCGCAAATGTGTTGAAAAAACGTTGTATGACACACGCGCAGAAATTGGTTTTTACAAACTCGTGACTACATTTGTCTACTCGTTTGTAAAAAACCAACTTACCGCACTAGTATCATAAATAACTATTTTATACCGTTTTAGTTAGCGTTTTTGTCGTAGTTGGTTTTATATTATTGAGTTTCTTATTTTTGTATTATAATTGGTCAAAGAAAAACTATTTGTCCTGTTAAATATTTCTCATTCTATTAATTGAACCAAAGAACCTGTGCTTTCCATTTTTAGGGTTCCGTACCAAAATGGTAAAAAATGAACGCTTTTTTTAGGTGGGAAATTATCAAGTATCTTCTCCCGCTCTGGGTGGAGCGGGAGGGTGTGCCAGACTCTTACTGACTAAAACTTACCCGTGTTCCTTCAGTTGCCTTTACGTTGCCACGGCACAAGGCACGCGGCCACCTTCGACCTTTCGAACTGTCCCGCAACTCCGGCAGGCATCGGTCCTATCGGACCCCTTCAATTGTGCTGACATCTCCTTGAGGCGCGCGTGGAACACAACGCGCCGTCGATCCGGGCCTGGTCCTTATCGGACGGCGAGCTACCCATTGCTCACCGTCCGCAAGCCCACGCCTACGGTGGCCGAGAATCGGCTTGTGATTCCCGACGCCCAGGGCGTCTCCTGCGGTAGCTAGGGGCGTAAGGGCGCGAAATTTGCCTCTCCCTCGCGTTTCGCCTCCTCCTTCGCGAGTATTACTGCTTTGCAGAAGGAGGTGACGCCTCCCATGCCCTCTCGCTCCGTACCATGTCCTGGACCAGGGCCGGACGCGAGAGATCCCCGCCACCGATAGCCTCCACCAGGATACGGCGATGCTCTGCCCAAGCCGGGCAGACCTACACCGTATGCTCCACCGTGTCCTGTCCTCCGGGCGACTCACGCAGTAATGACATCCAGGCGTTTCCTCCCGCCTGATACGAAACAGGAACCTCCGTTCCTGTTTCGTATCAGGCGCGAAACGCCCGTGAAACAACCGTGTCCGGTGAGGACCTGCGTCAGGCGGAAGGTGAGGACGCTGTGGCGCCTCTCTAGCCACTCCTCATAGAGGGGACTTTTCCCGAGGGGACTTATATTGAGATCCCGCCGGAGCTCTGTCTGCTGTGCCATGATTTCTCGCGGCAGCTGAATTACGCCCCGGCGTTTCGCCTCCTCGCGCCACTACCGAATTTGCGCGAGGACTTAAAAAAGGGAACCCTTATGGTGCGACTTCGTCTGTCTGTCCGTCTAACATTCTTGAGTGTGTCTGTCACAGCTGCTTATTTATTGCGTCACCACCGTACCGCGAGCATAGTAAGCGACCTTTCAAACGTCAGCATAAAGGTTCGTGTAGACCAGCGCGACGGGACATCGCTACGCGACTCGAACAATACAATTTCTAAGAAAACTTCACGGTAAAACAATAACCGGTGTTACTTCCCGCTGTCGCGTCGCGCTAGTCTGCACGGAGCTTTAATAGGCGAGAACATAATCCATTGTTTATACAAATTCCACAAAGGAAGTAATTTTATCGCACAAAACGATAGAAAACTGTGGAAAACTTGACGCTAGTAAATACAACTCTAAAGCAGTGAATTCTCTAGCATTCAAGGATTTAGTGCCGGTACAAGGTACAAGGTAGATACGAGGGTTTACTTACAGTGTAACAATATCGTCTACACAACCGAGCAAACTGCCCCAGCGGCGCATCATGAAAGCGGCTTTATTACATCTTACAGCATAGCTATACAGGGTGGATGTTTGAGATGGGGCAGTAAGGATAGCTACCTTAACCGTTGTAGATACAGGAAAACGGTCTTAGGAGAATGTCCTCAACTTTTTGAGAAATTTTGATCAGCATTCACAGATTTTGAAATAAATGTACAACATGCAAGATATTGTACACCCTAAGACCGTTTTCCTATAGCTAAAACGGTTAAGCTAGCTGTCCTAACACATCATCTCAAAAATCGACTTTGTAGATTAGTCACAGTTTAATGAAAGTGAACATAATTTGCGCCAGTCGAAAATAGCAGACACGATACTTTTAACATCGGCAATTAGTGATTTTCGCTTTTCGGAATATTTATTTCCCCAAAGCTGTCGGACGAAAGCACATTTATTTCATACTAGCACTATGCCCGCGGCTTCGCTCCCGTGGTCTTTCCCGCGGGACAAGTTATTTTTCCCGGGATTAAAAGCCTATGTTACTCTCTGAAAACTAAGCTTTCTAATGGTACAAGAATTTTTCAAATCGGTCTAGTAGTTTCGGAGCCTATTCAATACAAACAAACAATCAAATCTTACCTCTTTATAATACCTATTAGTATAGATTTGTTGCATAAGTGGATGGGTAACATATTACGGCGCATTAAATATTAATAGATCATACCTATCACCTATTCGATGACTCGTTACATCACAGTTTGTATAATTACGAATCATTTTGATGGCTGTCATATTGGTACAAAATAATTTATTGAAGTATCCCGCGGGCTAAAATCCAGGCAATTCTATAAAACAAATTAATTGTTTCAGTATAATTATATTTAATCATCAAAGAATCAATAACTTACTTACTCACTCATGATGATAACGTTATGAGAATAGTAAAAAATAATTAAATATCTAATTACAATTCAGCAGACCGAAAATGTCCATCTTATTTATACTCGTAATTATGACTAGCAGCGCCCCGCGGTTTCACCCGCATAAGTCTCGATCCCGTGGGAATATCGGGATAAAAAATATAGGTGTAACTATCTGTGTGCCAAATTTCTTCAAAATCGGTTCAGTAGTTTTTGCGTGAAAGAGTAACAAATATCTATCTCCATCCTCACAAACTTTCGCGTTTATAATGTTCGTAGGATCATCACTGAAAGGCTCAAAGTAAAAAGGCTATTCACTTTTTCACGCAATCCTACAAACTTTGCTTTACATCAAAGAGTAATAATTTAACTTGAAAAATGGGTCACGGAGTGGTTAGCAGAGCGCAGTTACAAGTTTTATATCTAATCTTGATAAAGTGCAAACTGCTACCTGCAAATATGGCGTCGCCATGCTCATTATGAAACTTCTGCTCACAGCAAAGTTCTTTACATCAAAATAAATACAACAAAGTCACATTACAATTCGCGTCAATCTCTTTGGCGATTGAAACTTTTACTAACTAAATCCACATTCCAAATCTAAATCACTTTTCGGCCCTGGGAATTAAAAAGCTATTTCGATCCCTATTTACATAGAATAAACTAGCTCTTTTTGAATAGATGTGATAAAAAAAACTATAGATTATATTGTTTTTCTCTTTTCAGTGATTTTGCAGTCGGGTTTTTGATTTTCAAATTATCTATCTAAGTTTAGAGTTTTTAGTGTCCCGGCACACTCTTATTAACAAACACTGGTCCGACACACACATAGTCTATTTTTACGCTATCAAAAACTTTTTAAACCAATTTATTATTCCCGATTAAATTTAAACATATAACTTATATTTATTTTTGTAATCACCTTTTAATTTCCTTTGTTTTGATACCCAAAGATTTTGTTATTTATTTTTTAATTAACGATTTACTATTTCGCGCCAAAAATTCGCCATTTTGTGTTTTTCAAACACCTATCTAAGGACACTTGGGTTTTTAAGACGAATATAACGATACCTTCTGTCGAAATCCATCCAGCCGTTTGGAAGAGATAATAAAGAAATTTACAAACATACAAGATACGCGCGAAAAACCTAACCCTTCCTTGGCAGTCAAGTAAAAAGGGACTAAATACCTACCAATTGGCTATTTACCTACTTGAGTCGAAAGAAATTTAAATAGTAGATGCTAATCTAATGACCGAGGAAATATACGAGGTAGGTTTACTCGCGATCTGTAGCGAGGGAGTAAATAGAAACCGAGATAAAATGGGTTTTTAGTGCCGTGTTACAATCTACTTTTCACTAAGATTGCAAGAAAATTTAATTGTCCAATACAATATTAAATAAACTAACGGACTCATAAACTGCATCAATGTTCAAGACGCCATTGAAATAAACATTTTAACCAAGTATTCAAACTTTTTACAAATTAAAATGGAAACCTATACTTATATACTCGTAGTTTGTTTCGTTGAGTTCATAACAGCGTAGTACCCATATCCTTAAGTGTATGTTTGTATACTGGAAAGTTTTTTTTTTTTTTAACAAAAGCGATGAATGTAACAAAAATTGGTTTTATAAAAAAATTGGTTTTTACAATTTAAAAAAAAGTTGAAGCACAGGCTTTTTTTTTCTTATAATAAGGTGTATTGCCTCCACGTGCCGTTATTACAAATTCGAATTGGTTCTGCATAGATTTGATTAGGGTTATTACACGGTCTTGCGGAATATTGTTCCATTCTTGTGAAATCGCTGTTCTTAGTGCTGCCACTGTTATGGGCACAGGATTTCTCGCACAGCACAGCTTTTTTTAAACTGTCCCAAACATGCTCAATGGGATTAAGATCCGGGCTGCGTGCTGGCCCACACGTTCATGGTACGTATCTCAACCTCTTCGCAATATTGTCGAACTTGTGCAACGGCGTGGGGTAGGGAATTATCTTACATTAGAGTAAAATTGTCGCCTATTAATCCCATGTAAGGTACCACGTAAGCTTTTAAAACCTTTTAAAACCTCTGTTATATAGCGTTGTGCCGTCAAACCTCATCTTCTACCGTTTTGACGAACCATGTCGATGAACACAAGTTTCGTTCGCCCAATCATCGAAATGCCACCCGACACAATACACCAAACCTCCTCCAAAAGGAACACGCTCCTCAATGCAACTTTGAGTAAATCTCTCCCACGATGACGATAGACTCTTCTGCGACCGTCTGCACCTACACTCATCGGTGAACAATATGGAGGCCCATTGCTCTTCAGTCCAATTAAAATGTTCACGCGCAAATCTTAAACGAGCTTGTCTATGAACTGCTTTGGACCATTTGCTGGTTTGAAAGGGGTGAATGCCGCTTCTTTAAGCCTCCTTCTTTTTGTCCGTGCACTCACGTTTACTCCACGCACTTCATTCAGCTCTGTTTTGATGTTTACTGACGTGAGGAAATGATTTAGTAGAGAAGTTGAAACAATAAATCGATCGTCACGACGGGTGGTTGCTCGACTTCTGCCGGTACCGGGTCTCCTTTTGTAAGAACCTGTCTCTACAAACCTTCGGTATCAAACTCTAGAAACCGTAGACTGGTTTAAATTTAAATTTCTAGCAATCGTTCGTTGATCCAAGCCTTCCCGCACCAATGCCACAATTTGAGCGGCTTGTTCGGAAGAAGTATCTATATTTATGATTACGAAACTTTTGTTGAGTTAAAAATACTAATAATCAATACTATTGGTAACAATAATTAAAATAGCTAATGAAAAAAAAAAAAAAACAAAAATAATTAACTTCAAACTTTACTCTAATAACACACGAATTTAAGATTGCATATTTTTTTTCCCGGCTATAATTTTATCTTTTTTTTTTTTTTTTTTAGTTTTGGCTTCGCACGGTTTGTGCATTAGCCAGTGTCGAATTTTTTATTAGGACTTCGAAGAGAAAACGTTGGGGAAACAAAAATATTATTATTAAGAATATGAATTAATTACATCGGAATTTAGAATAGGACGGATATAGGATCAGTATAAAAAGGAAAAGGATGAATCAAAGCAGTGAATAATGAGCAAATTACAATGACGAAAATTTACAACTTAATATTATTTAGGGTAATGAATGAGACTATACATTTATATACAGGAAAGCTATTTGTACAAAGTAAGGATAGTATTGATGTAGGAAAAGGAGTACGAAGGGACAAGAGATTACTAAGAAAAGAAGAACGGTCGTATAGGGGACAGGAGAAAAAAATATGATTTAAGTCGCCTACATCTGAGCCACACGAGCAAATGGGGTCGCTGATGATATGAAGTTTGGCAAGATGAGCTGGAGAGCAAACATGACCCAGTCTCATCCGTATAAGGATGGAGGTCTCCGTCTTGCCAAACTTTGCCCTGCCAAACCACGGTTTTTCCGGGACGTCGGGCTGAATAGCTGAATAATAACGGCCCTTTCTTTTACTACCGATGTCCCAGGCCACCCTCCAGGTGTCCTGGAGAAAAGTCTTTGGTAATGTCACAAGGTCTTTGCTAAAATTCTGATATGGAACTAAGTCACCACACTGCACCGCATCACCGGCTATTGTATCTGCCACTTCGTTGCCATGGATTCCAGCATGGGCCGGGATCCAAACAAATTGAAGTGTATTACCTTCTGAAATGATTCTGAACGCAAATTCCCTTACTAAAAAAATTATAGGACACTGCGATTTGTGTTCGAAAGGGGATTTATTGATGGCTAGAAGAGCACTTTGAGAATCTGTGAAAATTATAGTTTTCTTGAGCTTTAGAACACGAATATATTCAACAGCTTTTAAAATGCCAAAACATTCCCCCGTAAAAACAGAAGTCTCCGGAGGCAATTTAATTTTTTGTACGATGTTGTATTGAGAGTGGTAAGTGCCTATCCCAACACAACCCGTCGGAGAACGCTTGGCAGCATCCGTAAATATGTGGTGGTACTCTATGTGTTCTGCCAAAAAATGGTTAAAACTTGAATTGCAATCGGGACCTGGTTTACTTACACAGTATTTGATGGTGGGACTGAATTGTAAACTCTCGTAACTACTGCTAAATAGGGGAAGTTTATTGGAGCGGTGAATAGGAGATGAAAGTGAAAGGAACTTTTTATAGCTTACAACTAGACAAGGAGTACGTTTATGGGACCAGTAATCTGAAGATTCAATCTGCAACACTAAAGAGTCCAGTTTAGGAATGAGAGGATGAGTCGAGAACTGAAGAATCCGGAACAAATATTTGTCAGATAGGAATTGTCTTCTAAGATATAAAGGAGCTTCCCCGCATTCAACTTGGAGTGCATTAATAGGACTAGACTTCATGGATCCAGAAATAATGCGTAATGCTTTGGACTGGATGCGATCCAACTTTTTAAAAGCCATAACACTACCAGGTTCTAGAACGAACAATCCATAATCCAGAGTGCTTCTGATGATTGCATTGTAAATAAGTTTCAAAGAAAATGGATGTGCACCCCACCACACACCAGAGAGGCATCTAAGCATGTTTAGGTGATTTTCACATTTGTTAACAACATAATCACAATGAGGAACACTACTTAATTTACAATCCAGTATTATACCTAGATATCTGAAATTATCTTTAACTGGAATAGGTATTTCCTTATAGGAGACGTTTACTAAGGGAATGTTTCTCTTCCGGGTGAACAAAACAGCAGCGCTTTTTGACGTGGATACATCCAAACCATTCAGATGTAACCATGACTCCAAAGTAGATAAAGCAGAATTGATAGCGTAGCTAGCTTGTTCGACAGATTGGCTTGAAGAATATAATACTAAATCATCGGCATATTGAAGAACCTTAACATGGATAGCTAAGGATGAGTCTAAATCAAAAGTGTAAATATTATACAGGAGGGGACTGAGCACAGAACCTTGTGGGAGACCTCTCCATACAAGATGAGATACCTCATTATCTCCTATTATCATAATAACAGAGCGTTCAGTCAGGATTTTAATAATGAAATTCGACAAATTCAATGGGACTTGTAAGGCTTTTAATTTATTTTGTAAAACTGATAATACAACATTATCATAGGCTGCATTAATATCAAGGAAAACTGCAATGGTTGAATGGTTATTAGAGAAGGACAGCCGAATATCAGAAGTTAAAATACTTAAACAGTCAGTTGTACTTTTACCTTTTCTAAAGCCATATTGTGAATCTGCCAAAAGACCCTTACTTTCAACATACCATTCGAGACGATTTTTAATTAGGTGTTCAGCTAATTTCATCAGAATTGAAGACAAAACTATGGGACGGTATGAAGAAGCATCCGACGGAATTTTATTTGGTTTAAGGAATGGCAACACCATTTGACGTTTCCATTCATCAGGGATGTTTCCTGTATACATAATAGAATTAATAAGCTCTAAATAGTAGCTGAGGACGACATCATTTAAATTAGCAAAAAAGGAATACGGGATGCCATCAATGCCAGGTGCAGAATCATTAGTTTTATGGATAACACCCTTTAATTCAGTGAGAGTAAATGGAAGATCTAGCGTCTTAGGGGTGTCTTGGTTACTGGATGCAAGAGACAGGTTAAGGTCAATAGCCTCAGGAACCCAAGGTGGCGCTAATTTATCTAAAAATTCATTGGCTAAAGAATCCGGAATAGGAGAAGGGTTTTTATAAATGGACCTAAATCTACGAATATTGCGCCAGACAATCGTAGGGTGAGTATTCGGTGAAATTGATGTGCAAAAGTTACGCCAAGATTCAAATTTTTTCTTCTTAAAAAGTTTATAAGTTTCGTTAATTACGTTAGTAACGATTTCAAAATTACTATCCGACATATCGAGATTATAATTGTATTCAGCCTCTTTACGTTTGTGAATCATTTCTGTGCATTCAGAGTCCCACCACGGTGGCGAGGGAATTGTATTAATATTGTTATTTTTTACAGGAAAAACTTCATCTGCTGCTGCAATTAATATGAGCGCTAAAGCTTCCGCACAACTATTTTCATTGCCATCAGAAATAACAGGCAAGGAGCAAAGCTTGCTGTCAACAATGTTTCTAAATTTGTCCCAGTCATTATTATTTCTATTAGGTAGTTTATGTTTTAATGTTGATCTCCTTAATGGTGCATTTGGTTTGGAAAGAGGATAAGAAATAACGATTGGAAAATGATCACTACCATGAGTCGAGGTTAGAGTATGCCAAGTTAATGAAGAGGCCAAGTTTGGAGAACAGATAGAAAGGTCAATTGCACTTTGGTTCTGACTGGGATCTGAACGACGTGTGACAGCTCCTGTGTTCAAGATGCATAAGTTATGTAAGTCTAATATATCCAGTAATTCATCACCATAACAATTAGAAGTTGAACAACCCCATGATTGATGATGGCAATTAAAGTCCCCTAATATTAAGAATGGCTTTGGAAGAAATGAAAAGAGATTATTAATCTCTTGAAGAACAGAAGAAGAAGGGTGAGGAATGTAAATAGAAACAATACAAGTATGATGTACTTTAATAGCTACAATTGAAATTTCCTCACTATAAGGAGGTAATCTAATGATAGAGAAAGGTATAGTATTCTTGATAAGTATAGCTACTCCACCATACCCATCAGATCTATCCTCTCTAATGGTTAAATAACCATTAATTTTAAAAATATGATTAGATTTGAGCCAAGTCTCTGCTAAGGCAAAGGCAAATGGCTCATATTTGTTTAAAAGATATATAACATCACTCTTTTTGTTTACTAGACTGCGGCAGTTCCACTGGATTATTTTGGATGTGTTGTCCATTATGAATGGATTGAGATACATTGAAAGAAGGGGCAACGTTGGACGGTGAAATGTTGAACTGAGAAAGAAGATTATGTAATGCGGAAAGAAAATCGTTTATAGAAAAATTAGTGTCACTTTTGTCATTATTATGATCATTAGAAAAAGCACAACCATTTGATGGTTGGGGGATATTAAAATCTTTAATAATGGCATTGTGAGCCTCTTTATTATATCCTTGTACAGATTTGGGAGGGGATCGTGGTTTGAGAAAGACAGTCTTTTTATAGCTACTTGAAGCAGGCATTCTATTAGTTGAAGAGATGGATGGAGTATCTGTAAAGTTTTTGGAAGGAGAAGATAAAAGTGTATCAGCATAAGATTTAGTTACTACAGGATATACTTTTGCCGCTTCAGCATAAGATACTGAACTTTGTGCCATGTATGTTTTAATTAATTTTTGTCTAGAAAATTCTGGGCAAGACTTATTAGTAGCATAGTGATATCCAGAGCAAAGGCAGCAAGATGCACTTTCTTGTTCTCTTTCACAGCTGTCCCCAGTGTGACCTTGGCCACATTTATAACAACGGGGTTTGGACCTGCACTGCATTTTAGTGTGACCGAAACGACAGCAATTGAAACACTGTACAGTAGGGAAAATATATAAATCTACAGGTAATGCATTATAGCACATAAAAATTCTTTTAGGTAGAACCTGACCATCAAATGTAACCACTATGGATTGGGATGGCTTCCAAGTGGTAGAACCATCCACAATGGTTTTAAAATTAAGACGTCTGGCTTTTAAAATTGGACCGCAACCAATTGGTACTGATATGTTATCAATAACTTCCTCCGGAGACCATTCTGCAGGTACACCACGTACTAAACCCATTCTAGTAACATTAAAAGTAGGTATAAAAGCTTTGTAATTATAAGATTGTAGACTATTATGGGTAATAAAAGAATTTGCGTCCAGGAAATTCGAGAAGGAAAGTGAAATTTTATTGCGCCCAATTTTTTTGACGCTACCATTAATTATGTTTTGGAAGGCGTTATGTTTAAGAAACTTGCCAAATGTGATTGGGTGCAGTGTCGTGCTATCGTCTGGTGAAGTTATGTTTCTACATGAATGACAAAAGGCGCGCTGTCCGTTTTGTCATAAGTCTTTCGACCTATCTGAGTAGGAACAACTGAAGATGGAACAGGAACATCGGGCACTTTGTTAGTAGGTTCGTTAGTCGTTGTAGAAGTTGAGCAGTTAGTTTCTAAAACGGTAACTTCTGGTGTAAAATCCGTGCAACCACAACCCGAAGACACGGTACCGTGGCTTTTACGGGTACGGCGACGCTTATTGCAGTGCTTACAGATATGTACACGGCTTCTTTTTAAGCTACGAGCCGAAGACGACCCATCGGTATCCATGCCCGATTCGTTCGATATAACTGTGACGAAATTGCCTGCCGGGGGAACGAAGTCCCCCGGGTCAGGCGGGTCCTTCATTATCCCGGCTCTAATAAATAATAAAAAAACTTACCACTACCGAAGAAAATATACAAAACTAAAATTAGATTAGAAGTAAAAGAGAATAGAACACTAAAAACTACGGCTACTGATCTTATATTACAACGTTTTAAATTTTAAAAATTTATCTATAAAGGGACGCGTCCGCCAAGTTTGAGGTTTCCCGCCCGTTCCTAATTTTATCTTTAACTACAGTTCTATTTTTAAATGTGTTTTTTTTATAATTAATGGCCACTCTCGACATTTTAATTTAGTTTAATCTAAAAGTTTGCATACTTATCAAAAATATTAGGGGTTAAAGTATGAAATTGCCGATTTGTACCTACTGAAATATTGAAATTCGTTTTTATTTTTTGTTTTACATATTTATTTAATCAAAATAATTACCATTATTATCTATACATTGGTGCCATCTAATAGGAAGGTCATTTATGCCTTTGCGATAGAACTCTCGTGATCTAGATTCGACAAACTGTCTGAAAGCATTTTGTACTGCCTCCTGAGAAGAAAACTTTTTATCACGTAGAAAATTGTCCAAATCACGAAAAAAAATGGTAGTCCGTTGGAGCAAGGTCTGGCGAATACGGAGGGTGACGAATGGTTTCTAATTGCAGTTCCTGTAGAGTTAAAACGGTTTCTCGTGCTGTATGAGGTCTCGCGTTATCATGGAGCAATAATGGTGAAGATCGATTCATGAGTCGGAGCCGTTTCACCGCTAGTTTTGCTATCAATGTTCGGAGTTCGGCACAGTAGACATCTGCCGTTATTGCTTGATCAGATCGGAGAAAGCTATAGTGATAAGACCATACTGAGACCACCAAACAGTTACCATTACCTTTTTATTGGTAAGCTTTGCTTTAAGACGCTGTTGCGGCGTTTGACCTGAGGTCAGCCATTGCATTTTTCGCTTACGGTTATCGTAAAGAATCCAGTTTTCATCACATGTCACAATTCGATCCAATATTCATTCATTTCTGTATAGATTCAACAAGGCAACACAAGTTTCAACACGCGTTTCTTTCTGCAGATCAGTCGAATCATGAGGCACCCATTTCTCATTTTTTTTATAATAGTGATTTGATGCAAATGAGTCAATATTGTTGGTAAGGTAACGTTAAACCATGCCGCTGATTCCTGGTTAGTTTGGCTCGGATCGGCTTCCACCATCTCTTTCAATTCATTGTTATTCACCTGTGTGGGCAGTCTTCCACGAGGTTCGTTCTTCAAATCAAAGTTTCCATCACGAAATCGTTTAAACCAAAATCACACGGTGCGTTCATTAGCAGTCCCCTCTCCAAATGCAACATTGATATTGCGAGCTGTTTCTGCCGCGTTAGTTCCGCGTTGGAACTCGTATTTTCGAATTATTCATCTTTTTTGTATCGTAGTCTAAGCTGAATAAAAAAAAACAACTGAATGTCAATAATCGAATGTTGCACATTTTTTAAAAGAAGAACTTACCATGTGAAAAAAGTTTCATTCAAAAATCTCAAACCATGAAGGTTCTATGTCAATTCGAAGTACCTATTACAATAAAACGGCATTTCATACTACCCCTAATAATAATTCGAAAATAATCCTGAACTTTGATACAGTTTATGACTTCGTCAGTGTAGTTTATTTTATAAAAAATAAAATGTACAATTTGTACAATGCTGGATATTTCCCGGCAACTTAATTTCAGTCCTCTTTGAAGATGAATGTTGAGTTGTCTGTGGGGTAAACGTGGGAGATACACATCGTTCCAGGTTTGAGGGATCCTCGTTCGAATTTTCTGTTCTTTTCACCCCCGATAACCATGAAAATGACATCTAAAAGGTTCTCAGGTATGAAACTGCACATAACTAGCTACACTCATGTGATACTATAAAGCCTCTGGTTTTAATTTGACTAGTTGTATTACTTAGGATGACTTGCCCTATGTAGACGTACTCTTTCATAACTTCGAGAAGTGACCCTTCGATGTGGATTGGACTCGGCAAGACATCCGAATTGTACATGACCTTCGTCTTTGGACAAGACGAAGGTCATGTACAATTCGGATGTCTGCAATTCATGCCGAGGCCAACAGCTGTGCAGCATCTGGTCTAACAGTTTCAGCGTCTCTGCCATTATGACGACGTCATCGGTAAAACGGAGATTTGAGATACTTATACTCGCTGTTTACGTTGATATTCAGTCCAGTCCAGCGTCTTGAAGACGAACTCCAACGCATTGGTGAACAATTTCGGGGATATCACATCCCCCTGTCTCACCCTCACTGAGCTGATGGAGCTGGTTTTTTTTATCCTGGACTTTGCCAGTCATCGTTGCAGCGTCATAAAAACACCCCAACACTTCAATATAGCGCCTGTCAATTTGACATCGTTGCAGAGAGGCGAGAACAGTTTTGATATACTAGCGAGTATACAATATGTCGCATAGATGACTGTATTTTTTTATTGCGTTGACTTTTGGCCGAACAGCAAGAGTAGTGGACAGTAGTGGCAGTAGTAAATGGACACTCATCCAACAAGTTCACGCCCACATTTGGTGTACCACAGGGCCCAGTATTGTTCACAATGTTTGTTGATGATATTAAATATTCTATACAAAACTCTAATTTTGAAATGTATGCCGATGACTTAAAATTTTATAGGGTTGTAATGACAAAGAACGATGAAGATCTTTTGCAGAAGGATATTGATAGGCTCTGTGTATGGTGTGAGAAGAACAGCATGCAAGTTAATGTTGGCAAATGTTATCATATGAAATTTTCTCGTAAAAAACATAAATTTAATTCTATGTACATAATGAGGAACCAAATATTAAGTAAAGTGTCTGAAGTTAGAGATCAGGGCATCATTATCGACTCTGAAATGAAATTTCAAACACACACCGAAACCGTCATAAATAAGAGCAATAGAATGTTAGCATTTTTAAACCGTAACACAAGACAATTTAGTAATTTGACAGCACTGAAAGTTCTGTTTTCCGCATTAGTTCGTAGTCATATAGAATACTGCTCTATCGTCTGGTACCCAGTACATACGTAGTATCCATATTCAATGCATCGAAAGAGTTTAAATAAAATTTATAAAAAGACTCTCTTATAAAGCAGGTATAAGGAATACAGTTAAAAACTATGAAGATAGACTGAATCACTTTAAAATGAAATCTTTGCACTGGCGTCGAGATTTTGCAGGTCTAATTTTCTTATTTAAGATATTAAATCAATTCGTGGAATGCTCACAGCTTCTATCTTCAATTAATATTAGTACGCCCCGGTCGTCAGCTAGACTTCATAATTATAAGCCTTTTGCTCCTGGTGGCCGCAAAACCAAGTACGGGAGAAATGCCCCCCTTTCCTATATTCTCAGAAGGTGTAACGACATTTTTCACGATTGTGACCTCGACATATTTTCAGACAGCATCACAAAGTTTAAACGAGCTTTGTTTATTTTTTTGTGTGTGTGCTTTGATTATAATAATTTTAGTTAGTTATGTTTTTAGTTTGTTAGTTAATTCAATTCAATTAAATTTCATTTAATTCAATTCCTTTTAATAAGTTAATTTTATGTACTTATAAAATATAAATGATATATTATTATGGTTCTAATTGCATTGTTATCCATCTATCTGTTAATTATTATTGTATAGTGAGATCTAATTAAAATGCTGTGCTTACCTATAATTTAGATGCATGCAATTCTATTGTATTTGTTAATGATATGTACTTTGAATGTCCTTGTGTGTATTTAGTTGGTTTGCCTAAATAAATAAATAAATAAAGTATTTGAGCCAGCTGCCTAACGAGAGTCTCGTCAGGTGTTGGTCGAAGCTCTTGGCTATTATGCCATTGGCCGTCACGACTATCGGCACTATAACTGCGGTATCCACATCCCACATGTCGACAACCTCGCGAGCCAGGTCAAGATACTTAAACTGGTTATTTTTTTCAGCTTTCACGAGGTATTCGTTATGCGGGACCGTTACATCAATATCATTGTGCGACCGACGCTCTAATCGATTTATCATCACTATATCTGGCTTATTGGCAACAATAGTTCTGTCAGTTATGGATGATAGATCGATCCCAATACAATGTGATTTTCGAGAACCGAGTCGGGCACATACCTATAATTGATTATTATGATATAAATAATATGATATAAAAATGTAAATTATATGTATAATTATATATATAATTTTCATTTTTTAATATTTTAATAAAAACAAAAGCGTTATTGATTATTATTATAACTAAATAGTTAAAAACAAGCTCATTATGAGATGTCTGGTTATTTAATTTTTTCAAAACTCTATTTTTTTATAAATAATTCGCAGCGACATAATATCCGCAAAAACGGCATATTATTTTCTCTAGTAACATTTCTGGTCATTCATGGGCCACAAACCAGAAATTAAAACGTATAGCAATACTTTTTATTTGCAACCTATTAAAAAAAAAATTCAAGATCTATGTGTTTAGTTTTTTTTTTTTCCGACAACGGGACTTTCATTACCGATTTTATTGTATCCCTAACATCCGATGCGTCTCTCTACAGGCAATAAATAGGTTTTTCCTTTTCATAAGCTTCCCAAATGTTTCGTGGATTCAATTTAGAATTTTAAAGTCGATTAAGATTTGACCGTATGCGCAAATTCTTGGTTTGACATGTTGCCATTGCACCCGTGCGGAGCAGGGGTTCTACTTCCTAGCGATACCCGTAGTTTCGGCCGATGTTAAGGGCGCTTCTTTCTTCGTCTCACTCACAGACATACTGTAAGGGAGAAGGAGAACGTAGCGCCCGTAACTTCGGCTGAAACTACGGATTTCGCTTAAGGAGTACACCCCCAGAGGTGGGTCGCTAGTTATATTATAATTCACTATGTAGGTACTGTACTGTACAGATGAAGAAACGTATGTACTCACGAGCGTGTTTGCTCCTGGCCGACGTTCTTCAGAGTGTCCAGCATCAGGGCAGCGTGTTTCTTGTCCTCAATCAGCGTGTCCCGCTTGTCACTGTTGACAGCCAGCGCCATCATCAGCCGCGCCGATTGGTAATGTTGTTCTTTCAACCTTCACAGATAATAGCAATAAAGGTTCAGTAGCAAGAGCAACAAATTCAAATGCTTTCGAATACTAGTGTAAACGTAATCTAGATTTTCTGTCCTCCACAACATGTCGTAGCATCCTGAGTACTTGCGTTATTTATTTAAAATAATTTTAAACAAAATCGCTTTGCTTAGTTAGAATGGAAAACGATGAGACAGTCCTTATTCCGTCTCACGGGTCACCATATTGGTGTACATGAATGACGCGGTCAGCAACAAAACTTATGTACCCATTTGTCGATAGATATACACTTACCTCAAAAGAATTTGATCGAATGAAGACACAAGAGTAGCTTTTTGCAAACGTTTGCAAATATTCATTACTTCGTCGAGTTCTCCATGCAGGGACTGTTGTTGACTTAGGACATCAGCATCGTCGTATAAGTCGTCGAGATTTGTGGCTTCCTGTTTAAACATTCATAATTACCTACTTATAACTTTGGGAAGTCCCGATATTTTTGATGGACAAGTTTAGCTTAAAGATTTTTAAAGAAACAAGCGAATTGAATTCACGTTCGTAACTTTCATATAAAATGCCAGTGAGGATTTTATGAGAATAACTAAATGCTGGCGCAGTCGTGAGACACACGAGAGTAAATACCAATATAAGTACGTACCTATAATTAATAAGCTATTACACGTAACTCTAAAGGTCAAGTTACAAATCAACCAGTAACAACAATCCGGAACTGGAAATCTATGAACTAAATCTAAACTTAGAACATTACTAATCTCAATATCCGAACTTCAGAGAATGATCAATACAATGTACATAGTCGACACTAATGCCAATATGCATTGGATTCCAGATGTACAACATAACATAACATTACATCACGCCTTGTTTCCCTGAAGGGTTGGGCAGAGCTTAAACATAACTGGCGAAATGTGGATGTAGTAAAGGTACATCTCTGCGCAGATGTACAAATATTTGTAAAATGTCAAATCTCAGATTAGTCTAAATTTGTATTTATATCGCAGTAAGATGGTTATAGCCGTGATATCGTTAAACCCTAGGGATATAGTGAAAAATAGTTTCAAAAATATAAAAATAAAGACCTATTTAAACCAAATTACATAATTATTATGATTGCCACTACAGCTGTAACAAATCTAATTTAATAAAAAATATAGAATATTGTAGGTATACTCGTATAATATCAAATAATGAAAAGATTATGTCAAGGAAGAATGTAAAAAAGAGTAAAATATAATAATCATCGAAATTTGGAGGCAGTTAATAAACATTTACATAGTTATGCCCTTAATAAGGTACCAGGGAAGTATAAATTACGTAAACAACCTTTGATATATTTACCTCTTTCCGTATAAGATTGGGGAATGAGTCAGTCAAGTAAGCGACTTCACGTCGAGCCAACTTGAGCGTTCTTTCCCTCTCTTTCATATTTGCTTTGATTTCACTCTCTAGTTTATTGTATTCGAATTTCCTATCGTCAAGGTATTCCATGGCGAGCTGACCCATCTCGGTGGCCCCCATGAGGCATCTGCCTTGCGCTCGACAGTCAAGTTTCAATGCCTCCAACACGACGGTGAAGTATGACGAATCCTAAAAAAGACTGGAATTAGATTTTGTAAGATCATAACAGTAATATGATGAAATAACATTAATCGGAGAAAGCAAAAGGAAATACAAATCATAAGGATCACGAGTTATGACTTCTTTTTTTTTGCCTATTTTCATGAGGAAAAACGATGCATTATCAGTCATAACGATTTTAAAAGTCAATACTTCTACAGAATGAAAGAACCTCCATCCAAAAGCACACAGTAGGCACCGTAGAAATCATGTGTGTATATGTTACAAATAGTTAATTAGTGAGAAGTACGGTCTATCTAATTAACGAAATAATTAATAGCACAGGGTGCAGGTAGTCCGGTTACACACTTTTCCTTTTTTATCCTTTTGATATTTGTGGACAAGTAAATATTTCGTATATTTTATGGCTAGGCTACATGAAACCTTTCAACCAATCAACGCCGGATTCCGTTTCATTTCAACAGCTGGTAGTCTCAATTTGTATGAAGTTATTAAAATAAATTGAAAATGATAAATAATTCGCGTAGGAGCCAACAGTTTTATAACTCCTACGTGAATTAATATTATGATGAATGGAACACAAGTAGCTATAACGAAGCGTCAAATTTAATTTCCATTCGTGTGTGTATTTCACTTGTTTCCAAGCTTGTTTTCCTACAATAAAATAATACGTCCAAATGAGAAAATCAATTATAACAATTAATCAATGTAATCTCCCGACAATAAGCAGCCCGATTTACCACCTATCAAAATGCTTTGTGTAGTCATGTGAAAAAAATCAGTTGCTTTAAAAACCGATTTTCAAACGACAGTAATTGTCGATTGATAAATCGACAATTATTTATTATTTATATTTTTATTATACGTCATCATCATCACCAGGTAAGTAAATAAATTCACTTAATTTGTAACATTTTATAAAAAAATCATTTGTAAAAAATATGATTAGTAGTTACTCTTATTATTCATTTGCAATCATATAGTCAAATTGTACATCTCTTCTAAAGACTTCCGTTACAATTTTCTTTCCGACTTCCGTTACAGTCATTATATTATTTAATAAGTTGCCTCTAGATATAAAGAGCGTTATCTACTCAAGCTCTTTTAAAAATCAACTTAAAAGTTTCCTGTTGAATAGTGTCTTTATGCTGTTGAAGATCTATAACGAAATTCCTTTAAATGTATGTTGTATTGTATATAAGTATTTTTGTAATATTTAACGTGTTTTTTCGTGATGTTATTTTTTTTTTTTCTTTTTATTCTTTTCTATACCATGTAATTTCAGATACAATTTATTGTTAATGAATAAACAAACAAACAAACAGTAAATATACATTTTTCTCTTTTCTAAATGTAATGTTTGTAAAATTATCGATTTTTCAGAACATCAATTAATTTCGGTCAAAAAATGGCTTAAAACAGTCACAACACTACGCCCAAACGCGAAACGAACCCAAAGACATGACATTGTAATAACGTCATGTCGGAATATTAATCAACGATTTTGAGTAACTTGAACTTGGAACTTGGTACTTACGAATGATACTCATTGTTATAGTAAATGGATAACATAGTAATTAATTACGATTATGAATTAGATATTTTGATTTCTTACGTAGATGTTCCTACAAAGTTATCGCGGCATTTAATAACGTCCTGTCGGAATATTAATCAACGTTTTTGAGTAACTTGAACTTGGAACTTGTAACTTAGTACTTACGAATGATACTCATTGTTATAGTAAATGGATAACATAGTAACTAATTACGATTATGAATTAGATATTTTGATCTCTTACGTAGATGTTCCTACAAAGTTATCGCGGCATTTACCTACATTTATTATGAGAAACATCAAATAGGGCTTCTAAGATTGTCACGAGATTAAAATTAAATATTGTAAGCTACATTTTTTTTTCAGTTTTGTCACATGCAGCACAGTTTCCTAGCAGTTTCCTCGCAAAATTGGTAGATATAACAAGCCATCTGTCAAAGTATAAAAATGGAAAGATAGCTGTCATTCCATACCCAAAGCCGCGCTATTTATTACATTGCCTGGCAAGTACATTTGCTAAAAGCTTGTAACTTCAACTCGAATAAAATATTATTAAGGGTTCCTTCCCTCCTGGTAGCTGGCATTGATTCGAAATTACAACCTTCATTGTATTCAACCCAAATACAAATTCGAAAACGTTTTTCCACGGTGCCAGGTGTTCAAAGAAGGTCGTATTTCATAAAAGCAAGGATCGGCTAGGTTTTAAATTAGTATTTATACTAAAAGTCATGAATGTACAAATTAATTCTACATTAATGCACCGGGAATTCGTGGTTTAAGGGTTTTCTATTTCAGTAAAGTAAAATTTATTTGCGTAGATTGTAGATATAGGTACCTTCAGTAGGCGTTCGGTAATCCGGCGCTCACTAATCTGACACGTCCAATAGTCCGGCGGTTCCTAACACTTAGTTCTCCTACCGTAGACCGTCTCCTACTCTGTAATCCGGCAGGTTTGATACAAAACTGTCGGACATATTACAAAGTACTCTGTGGTGCCGGATTACAGAGCCCACGCATTGATTGTTGTCATTCTGTAGGCCGGTCCGATACTACGGGTAGGTATTATTAGGTAAACTAATTATAATGTTTTATTCTGCAAATCTGTGACTCTAAGAAATATTTCTTACTACCTAGTTGACATTTCCTAGAGAAATCCAATAAGTCGGCGTTTCCGAAAAAGATGGGTGTAGGTACAGTTTACCGAGCGCCTACTGTACTTACAATAAATAAATAAGCTGTAACAGGAAAATGGGTGGACCATGTTCGTACAATCTACCTTATATTATGCATGAAAACATTCTTCTTTTTAGCGTGTCGATTGCCATCTAAATAGACACGGCACATGTTTGACGCCATCACCACCGTCCATCAGTTCCTGTAACGTGCATCTGACAGGACAGTAGAACACGCATGACACAATTCTAAGTAACTATCCCATCGTTATTGGAACAGCACCACATTTTCACTCCAAGGCGAAGTAGTGTAAGAATCTCCACCTGAACAGGTTTTCCTTACTTCGGCCAACCAGGGTCTGGAGTAAAACTTTCAGGTTAGCCAAGGCAACTCGTGTCCAGGTGGCAGATCTTTAGCAGGTGGAACGAATAGTATGGATAATGAAGCACTGTTTCGCCACAGGTCCAGTTTTTCTTTTGACCGTTCGCCAGTGAGTCAGACGACACTTTTAAAAACTTATGTTTTGGCTTTTCAGCCTTTGTGGCACAAGAATGTTGCTGTGCCTTTGCACAGCAACATTCTTGTGCCACAAAGGCTGAAAAGCCGTCGTGTGTCGGAGACCATTTTAGCTCCTTCGCTGGAGCTTGCCACCACCCTGCCAACATCTGGTGGCACTATTCCTGGTAGTGGATAAAACAGCATTTGTACCTGGATCAGTTTCGTTTCATTCAAAGCTGTACTAACTTTGCATAGGCAAAATGACTCCATGGGGCAAATGAAGTCACCCTCAGAAAAAGATAGCGCACCTTCTGCTTTATGTACTTGCAGTTTTGCAGAATCTTAAGCTTGCTTCGAGATTAACTTCGGGTCAATAGCACTCGTTTAGTCGGTTCAGCAGCAGGCTGTCTAACGTTTTGTATCTATAGCAGAGCAGAGATGTTGGACGACAGTTTTCTTAATCGTCTGTAACTTTATCTGAATAACTTATGACCTTTGATTATCTTCAGAGACGGGATATTGAAACTGATTCCAGACAGTTATTGTATAGGTAGTTGTAGCCACCACGACACAGCAATTCGGCCAAGCTGTTTGATTTGCTCAACTGAGATGTCATCGCCTTCGGAGGCTTTACCACATTTAAGACCCCTAATCGCTTCGACGATATCAGAAAGGTTGAACGGTTTACTAATATCGTCGCAGTCGTCATCGGATTTTTGTGGCTTTGGGCCTTTACTGGAACGACACGCAAATTATTATTGAATGCTTGAATTAACATAAAATAAGTTAGGCAATTAAGTCAATCAATCTGCCTAGCCTTTTCCCAACTATGTTGGGGTCGGCTTCCAGTCTATCCGGATGCAGCTGAATACCAGTATTTTACATGGAGCGAATGCCTATCTGACCTCCACAACCCAGTAACTGGGTAATACGATACCCCTTGGTAAGACTGGTTGTCAGATTTTCGGGCTTCTGACGACCCGTAACGACTGTCAAAGATCCACGAATGACAGCCGGGACCAACGGCTTAACGTGCTTTCCGAGGCACGGAGGAGTCTCGTTATGTAAATATGGTCACCCATCCACAGACCAACCCCGGCAAGCATAGCTTAACCTGATGGATCGACCCGTGCGGCAGTTATTACTTAACCACGAGCTCCTCAATAAGTTAGGCAATTAAGTATGACAAAATTAAATTAATTCATTTTAAAAGAGTAATCTTGGAGTTTCTTGCTCATTATTCTCCATGCGAAAACTACCCTTTGGAAGGAGCGACTAGAATCAATTCAATTTTTTTGTAAATTTTGACGTTCGAAAGTCCTTTATAGGGGCCTATTTGAATAAAATGATTTGTCTTTGACTGACACCGTGTGTAGGCATGGTCGTCAGTGTTGTATGGATCACTATGCAAGCTTGTTGACAGACACGATTTTTCTACGGCGCGCATTATAAACTCGGCACGGTTTCTTTACGGCGTGCCGTAAAGAAACCGTGCCGAGTACAAAGGGCCTAAGTATCTAATACTTAAAACAATAGTCGGCATGGTATATTCATAATATTAAAAATTGGTTTAAAATATATTTACTTTAATTCAATCGGAATAAAACCAGTTAAATCGAAACAATGTGATAATTAGGTTTTTTTTTTTTAAACGTTGCCCTACACTAGGAATTTCTCCTGTATCGTGGGTGCGTTTACAAACATTTAAACTCACATACACAAACAGCCAAACCTGGAACAACTAATTGTAGGTCATACAAATATTTGTTGAATATTTGTAAAAGTGAAAAAAGCTTCGATTTTAAAACCAACGCATATACTATTAAAGCTTGTTAAAATATACATCAGATTTTATTTTCACGGTTTATGATGCTTATTCACAAGAAAAACCTACATTTAAAGTGAGCCTTTGGCGAGGGCTCCCGGCATCTTATATGCGACTAAGTGAACCCTCCAGGAGGGCACCCGGCACTGAACGTGTTAAGTCAGTGTAATTTAAATATTTACTGAATAATTGTATTTTACAATTAATAATGCGTCTCTTTTTAAAGTTATTTATAGCATCGAGAGTACCTGAACTTAAAATTAATTTATACTACCGCTACTATGACTAAACCATAGACAATTTCGACCATTGTTTTTTTTTCATCTTTGACAGAAAACCTGCACTATGAAACACATGACTACCTACATCTGATAATTTTTAGCTTGAAAAGCAGCTCAGAGACTTTGATGACGGGTCATCAATTGGTCATGCAGTTACCTACCACCATTGAATTAATTTCATAGCAATTAAAATACATCTTTGCTTTCACTGCAAGAGAATTTGTAGCAACTAGGTACTTAGATACGGCATTCACTCCGTGAGAAATCATAATAAAGGAACCACTCAATCGCCACACGGTGAATAAATGGACCAGTCAAGTACCTTCAGCAAAGAGATAAGGGTTTGCGAAGGATTTTTCTTCTTCGTTTTTGCTCATTAATCTATGGTTATAAGATCATTCAAGTGCCCCGTTGGTCTCGTGGTCGCAAGCGCGACTGCTGAGTGTGGGGTCCTGGGTTCGATTCCCGGGTCGGACAAAGTGTTATTGGGTTTTTCCATTAGGAATTTCTTAGTAACAGCCCGGAGTTTGGAAGTTGGCGGTGTGATACCCCCGTGCCTCGGAAAGTACGTTAAGCCGTTGGTCCTGCGCCTGATCTCTCACCGGTCGTGTCGGGTTGCCGTCCCATCGGACGGAGGGAAGAGAGAGTGCACCTGTGTCTGCGCAAACACTTGTGCACTATAACATCTCCCGCGCCGAAGGCTAGGTCTCAGTTGAGATTGGCCGCCGTGGCCGAAATACGGTCTGGAGGACTATATAAGATCATAATACTTACCTATATTAATTACGATTACGGAAATTTTGCATTATACAATGTGATTTTTTGAAACTTGTGTTATTTCGTCTCTTTCAACATGATCAGGCACTAAGACATGACTTTTCCGCACGATTTTTTCCTTCACCACGTTATCAGAAAAGTAGTGTTGAAAAAAAAACATAAATTAAAGTGCCTTAGTTCATTAAACCCATGACTTTTTATTTTCGAAATACACGTTGTTTTCGCAATTTTTTATAATACACGTCTAGTTACTGTAGAGAATATAGCGGTTACACCGCCACATACGAACTATGCATCAAAGACATGACGTCACTCAAATCCTGCATCGCGCAATTAGAGTTTACCGCGCGAACGACATAAATATAAGACTATCCGACATCAACAGTAGGGCAGTCGGCCCGCCAGACACAACACCCGTCTGGTTGGAGGATCCTCCCTTTTCTATGGTGGATGAGTGAACTTTACACCCTGTTCCTCATGCCCCGAAAAGAATATTACTATAAATTTAATCTGGCGAAAAACCAACGGTAGATTTGTCACAAGTGATACATTACCTTCTTTAGTATGTCTAGTATTTTCTTATACATGACTTTGATGGCAAGCGCAGCGTTCTTTTTAATATTGGCACGCTGCACCCAGTTCGCTACAGCTTGTTCCTTCTTCTCTGGAGGAAGTTTCCCCCCAACTTCGAAAATAACTCGATCGCGCATCTCCGCCGCGTCCAACTATCGAACGAAAAACAAAATAGTATTTAATATATCTGGCGGAAAGGCAGCCTTATGATTGTGTATCATAGAATAGGTACATGGATTAAGAAAAAAATGTATAGGTCTTGAGGATGAGTCGGGTATAAAAACATATACCCTACTCATCATCAAGATCCAAAGCCCTCAATATGTCTGTCGTTTTCTGCTCGCACCCAGTTTACCAACTAGGGTCAACTACTGCCTACAACTACCCTGTAGTTGCAGACAGAAAAAGCAAATGGTAATCATCCGCTAGGACTGGTATTGCAGCTATATATTTCCATTTACCCCTTACCTTTAGGTACTATTTCACTACAGCTGAAGTCTAAAAGCTGATACACAAAAGTAAGTATGTAAGTTCCTACATCGGTATTAAGCCGGGGTCTTTTATCTACTTAGGTAACTAATCTATTCACAATAAAATTTGAAAAAAAACATCACACCTAACAATAGCTGATTATCTTAAAAATCCATAATTAAGACTTCCTTAAAGCCGAGCTGCAGAAACTTAATTAAATGGCGACGACTCTTGGCAAACTATTTCTGCCAGAACTTCACAGAATTTAAATTTAATTTATTTTGCAAATCTCTCAAGACGCCGACTTTGGCTAACCAAATGTATTAATTTGTGTTTCTGATACCTCTCCACAGTAGATATTGTGAATAATGACAACTAGAGTTTGCTTGAATTTGAACTGCCAAATCACAAAGGCAGCTATATTTCTGATATATCAGTACCGATTCTCTTAAAATGAATGAAAATAGATCAAAATTTTAGGAACATGACGTTTTGATTGTTACCTACATTATGAACAATTTGGCCTAAATATCAGATTAGGAATGGGCTAGGTATATGATACACATTATGAGCAAAGAAGGTACAGCTAGTAGAAACATAACGTGTAGTTGAGGTAAATTTATGAAGCGTTCTAGTTCTAATCTCGGAAGGTCTACGCTCGGCTGAAACGACCCAAACTAATAAATTAGGCATTCAACAGTTCCCGCAACAAACACGATGCACTACCCGCCCCGCATTCATACTATCAATAATTTAATAATAAACTATTTAAACTTGGTTGTTTTAAATGTAAAAACCACTATCCTTCTTCAACTGTTTATCCTTCGAGTTTTGTAGGTCTAATACAAGAAGGCTGGCAAAGCTGTTTTACCAATACATTATTTGCACTTGGTGGAAATGTTTCAGCCAGTACCCCGCTTTGTTAGCGTGATATTTTACATCAATACACATAGGGCATAGAACACCTATTTCAGTTAGACGAATAATTGAATACCTGTGCCAAGCGAAATCTTTCCATCTTCTTCTTCTTGGTGTATCTGATTCTATCGAGTTGTTTCCTCTTATTGAAGTTCTCTTGATGGATACTCTCCAAGACTTTCTGTAACAACATTTTAAAGTTATAGCTTAACAATAATTCTTAAAACGTTCAGAAATATCTGAAAACGCCTAACACTATAAAAGAGAACTTAACTTATTCGAGGCGAGATCTTAAAAGGACACTGAAACTGATTACATACAATTTTGGGCCTGGGTGTAAAAAGATGAAAGTGGTGTCAATTAATGGCTTATATATTATCAACCTTTCACTGAAAATTTTGCGGATTTTGTCAATCTCAGAACAGAGATAAAAGAGATTATGTAAAAGTGAGATTATGTTACAATCTATAACTAACAGCTGATTTCTGAAGTGCAAAATATGTGCTTTTGCACTAATAGTTATTATAATTAGTAGGTAATGTTTGATAAATCATATAATTAGTAGGTAATGTTGGATAAATGTAAGCTTATATCATTGTTTAAATCATTTAATTTAAAATGTATATTTAATGAAGCGACTAGAATAACAGCAACCTCAGCTTCATGCATTGACAATATATTTACTAATTGTCAAGTACAAGACTCGTGCTTAATTAGTGGTGTCAGGTCTGACCATACTGGTCAACTTGTATCATTTGACTTACATAAAAAGTTACACCTAGACAAAACCATAGAATTAAGACCTCTCACAAAAAAAAAATTGAAAACTTTTAATAATAATGTTCTTAGCAATCTCTCAAATGCTAGTTTTGATTCACAAGACCCCAATATAAACTACGGTACATTATTTTCTACAGTATGCCATGAATTCAATAAAGCATGTCCTGTAAAAAAAGTAACAATCAATGCTAAACCAAAATTTAATGAATGGGCTACTGCTGGCATTAGAAAAAGCAGAGATATTTTATATAATTTGTACAACGAGAAATCATTGACTTCTGATCAAGCCCTTCATAATTATGTCAGAAACTACTCTAGAATATTCAAACGAGTCTGCGCCCAAGCTAAATCTAAATTAATAAGTAACAAAATTAGTACTTCTAACAATAAAATAAAAGCTGTGTGGCAGGTAATTAACAAAGAAACTGGGAACACAAAACAGCGAGATCAGAATGAATTGTCTTTAAAAATTGATAATGAAACCATTTCAGATAAGTTAAAAGTTGCTGAGGCACTAGAAAATTTCTTTACGAACATCCCAATAGAGGTTACGAAATCTCTCCCCTCATCATCTATATTAGCTGAATCTCTTCTAAAAGAAAACTTCAGTAAGGACATTCCAAGTTTTGAATTCAAGCCTATTTCTATTGTCACAATTACAAAAGCATTCAAAAGTCTTAAAATAAAAAACACTGAAGACTTATGGGGGATTTCCGTTAAGGTTCTTGGAGATATCATTGACTCAATTGCCCCTGTCCTAACAGGCATATTTAATCAATGTTTAGATAGCGGTACGTTTCCTGATTTAATGAAACATAGTAAAGTAGTACCAATTTTCAAATCAGGTACTGAGAGTGATCCCTCTAATTATAGACCTATATCTGTGCTGCCAGCATTGAGTAAAATATATGAAAAAATCATGCTAGACCAGATGTTGTCACATTTTAATTCAAATGGGATTTTACATAGTTACCAGTTTGGTTTCACGAAAGGTAGGTCGACGACTGACGCTGGAGTAAAACTCATCAGTCACATTTTGGAATCCTGGGAGAAGTCCCAGGATGCAATTGGCATTTTCTGTGACCTCTCAAAAGCGTTTGACTGCGTTGACCACAAAACACTGATCTGTAAATTACACCACTACGGAATTCGTGGGCAAGCTGGTGATCTTGTTCTTTCCTATCTATCAAACAGGCAGCAAAAAGTAAACATTAACGGGGCGACATCCTTGGGGTCTCTAGTTAAAATGGGCGTGCCTCAAGGATCAATTCTTGGCCCTTTTCTATTCCTAGTTTATATTAATGACCTTCCTTACATGATGGCTAACTTATCAGACATAATTCTATTCGCTGATGACACTTCTCTTATTTTTAAAATTGATAGAAAAGATACGGATGTTATACATGTCAACGATAGTCTAGCAGTTCTTTCGAAATGGTTCGCAGCTAATAATCTTTTACTTAATGCGAACAAAACTAAATGTCTTAAGTTCTCATTACCAAATGTACCTCAAGTAGGTCTAAATTTAAAACTTGATGGTAAGAAACTAGAAGCTATTACGGAAACCGTATTTCTAGGAATTACTTTAGATTCGAGATTGCAATGGGGCGCCCACATTAGAGTTCTTTCAGGTAGATTAAGTTCGGCTGCATATGCAGTAAGAAAAATAAGGCAGATGACTGATATAGCCACAGCTAGGTTAGTATACTTTGCTTATTTCCACAGTATTATGTCTTATGGCGTTTTGCTGTGGGGATCGGCAGCTGACGTAGATTCCATTTTTATTTTACAAAAGAGGGCTATTCGCGCTATCTATAAAATGGGTCCTCGTGAGTCCCTTAGAAATAAATTCAAAGAAATTGATATACTAACTCAGCCTTCTCTTTATATCTTAGAAAGTATTTTGTATGTTCGGAAAAACTTAGGACTTTTCAAAATTAGAAGCGATATCCATAATATAAATACACGTAGAAAACATGAAATTGTGATACCCAAATTTAGGTTAGCTAAAACTAGTAAGTCATTTGTTATAAACAGTATTCGATTTTATAACATGTTGCCAAAGTCGGTTACAGAACTTAGTGATGGAAAGTTCAAAACCCACATTAAACGTGTCCTTATCAAAAAAGCATATTATAAGATTAAAGACTACGTTGAAGACAAGGAAGTTTGGCAATAATTCCTTCTGCACATGTGGCTTCCCTGGTACCTCAATAACGGCATTACTATGTAATTATGTCTATTAACTGCTCCCAAATTAAGATGATTATTTGATTTTACTTATTTTTCCTTTTTTTTTTACATTTATGTACTTTTTTGACATAATCTTTTCATTATTTGACATTATATAACTTCACGATACTATATTTTTTATAGATTTGTTACAGCTTTAGTGGCAGTCATGCCATTTAGTTTAAATAGGTTTTTAATTGGTTTTTTTTATATAGATTCTCTTTTATATTTTGTGAATGTGAGAACGTTGTAGGCATAACCGACTTTTAGATCTGTCGATCGTTTTCTATCTTGCTAAGTACCTGGTACTTGTTGATAGGCCTACAGTGTCCTCTCATACCTATAAACACTGTAACTCGAAAAGATTGTAAATACAATTTATTTTTAAAAGAGTAACCGTGGAGTTTCTTGCCGGCTCTTCTCCATAGGAAACGACCAATTGGAACCGTGCACCTAGCTTCTGACGTTTCATAAGTGCCCTTGTAGGTTTATGTGAAATAAAATATTTTGAATTGAATTGAATATGAATGAACGTCAGTGACTTCAGTCCTACCTACCTATGTAGGTAACAGGTATGGAGTTACGGAAAGGATGTCTAAAATAAAATAAAAAATCATTTAAGTAATATAGTGTTTTATTCGTCTTCAATTATAATTGAAATGTCGTCTAGGAATTGTGCAGGTAGTGCTATATGATCTTGGTACCTAGCCCAGCTAAGGTACCATATAATGCACATTATATGAGCGCAGCAGCCTACAGTTCGTCTCCCTACAATACAATTACAGTAATGCATATATAGCCTCCCTTCCTGTACGAGAGCCATTGCCGAATCACTGACAGAATTGTTTCATCGTGTAAGGGTCGTCGACCTAGTGTATTGCAGTGATCAGTTGTTATCCCACAATTCACACAGCGATCCATAGTTTCAACAATATCCAATCTGTGGATTGACGCCGGTGGTAAAATCCAAAATAACAATTCCAAGTCAAACGTGTGAGCGATCTTCGGTGTCCAGTGTGAAAGCAAGGGTCGTACGAGGTAGGCAGGGTCGGAATCCGTAAAATACAAAGCAGAGGTCGTGAAAAATGAAGAACAATCGGGAAAGCACTCAAAACGCATCGGAAAACACGAAACGACGAGTGAGCAAACAAGACCAATAGAGCAGTTGGCAACTGTCTAGTGTCCGTGTCAGTCAGCTGTCAAGCCAGTGACATAGACTAAAAATAGAAAACTAATTTTAATCGATATGAAATCGATAATCATTCATATTGATTTTTCAGTAATTAATAGATATTTTATTTATTAATATGACTGTAATTATATGCACTATATTGCACATAAGTATATATAGTGCATTTAATTACTTTGAGTTAATTATTTAGTGCAAAGGTTTTATTTTCGTAACTGTGTAATCTATTACTCAATCGATAATCTCACGAAAACTATCTTTTCCAAATTTCTCTGCTTCCAGATTGAGAATTGAGGTGATTTTTCATATTCTAGATAAAAAAATATGACTAATTTTTTAGATCATATCTTAACTTATTACATTTGGGCCCACCGTTTTCCATCTCCTTTTCAGCAATCTCAAAATACAAACCTAGTACCAAACTCTTATTTCCGAAAATCGAATCGGCCCTAGAACATTATCGAGTTTGGTTCACTCGCTCTTGCATCCTATTCTATCTTAATTATTAAACTTCTTCTTTGCTTAAGTCTACAGTTAGTCCTCTTTCTGTATGAATGGACAAAATAAAACCTATCCCATTCGAGGCGAGATCCTAAAATCAACGAACTCGATTCGGTCGTTCTTGAATCCTACATTCTCTTATTTGTTAAGCTTTTCTGCAAAATTCGACAAAGTTACTCCTTTTATGAATGGACAAACGATAACCTAATATCTCCGAGGTGAACTGCAGAAATAATCGAGCTTCTTAGTGGAGCTGAAGATGCACCCCTCTTAAAATAAACCTGCCGGCGCGCGGCGCCCAGGCACATTCGACCAATCGTGCACGTGCTACAAATAGTGTTCTCGATTGCCGCACGAAGTAAAATATTTGTAAATGGCGTACAAGTACCTACCTAGTTGTTCCGGAAAAATATATATATATATATATATTATAATTATTATATACCTAAGAAAATTTTAAAGCAGTCATTCCATGGACTCTTTTTGTTTTAGAATCTGGTACCTACTTAAACTGTCAAACGCTTAAATAAAAAAAATGTCCAAATAGTTATTCGTTACAAACTAAGCGTCAAAGTAAGTGAAGCTTATCGGACCTTCTGATACTGACATTTGATTTAACCGAATGTGAAATCTAACGCATTACTGGGTAGAATTATCTACTCATATAAATAAAGCAAATTTGTAACTGAGATACACGTAGCTTGTAGGGCAACGATAAAATTATTTCTTTCGACCACAAAAATAAATATTGCTTTTCACTGTATTATTTATTAAAGGAATGCTTCTCAATATCTAGAAGAAAAACATACGTGAGGTTCATTCAATTAAAAACCGGCCAAGTGCGAGTCGGACTCGCGCACGAAGTCTTCCGTACCATTATCTATAAAAATGGCAAAAAAAATCATGTCTGTTGTATGGGAGCCCCCTTTAAATCATTTTATATTTATTTTATTCTGTTTTTGGTATTCGTGTAATAACGGCAACAAAAATACATTATCTATGAAAATTTCCACAGTCTAACTATCACGGTTTCACGAGATACAGCCTGGTGACAGATGGACGGACAGACAGACAGACAGACAGACGGACAGCGGAGTCTTAGTAATAGGGTCCCGTTTCACCCTTTGGTTACGGAACCATAAAAACGATGCAAAATAGAAAAATATTAGGTAAAGAGCCCAGCTTTTAGCTTCTGAGTGAGTGAAGCAACGCCATCTGTATTAATTTTCTTCAAATAAATGAGTATGGATGCTGATTTACTTCATCCATTATTTTAATAACAAGGTTCAATGTGTTTATTGCGAAGATCCGGTGTTTTTTTTTTTTTTTTTTTTTCAGGTAAGTCAGGGGAGTTTAGTACTTGGAAAACACACAGCACCCGGAGGTTCATCTGGTGGGCTTGGGTTCATCTAATAGATCGGCTGTATAGTCTAGTGAAGATCGCATTTAATTTATAGGCCATGTTTGTCAAGGGCTCTTTTTTATAACTGCGACTTGAGTTGACAATTTTCTTATTCCATACCGGTAAACCGGGGTTACTTTGAATCGCGGGGTAACTTTGATAGAAACTTCCATTTCATATAAAATCGTGAATTACTTAAAACGAAACGCAATTAGGTAGTTTTTTTTCTGAGTTATGAACACTGAACAACTGTTTAATCCTTTCCTGAGGACACGCTGGGAATCCACCAATAATTTTAATTGAAAAAGGTAAATATATTGTCATTCAAACAATCAAATCAATTGTTAGATCAAAGTTACCCCATGCGACAATATTTATTTTTCTATTTGATAGATTTTTATTTTTTAAATTGTATTGGCATTATAATTGGGTAATTATATTTAAATTGTATTGGCATTGTAATTGGGTTTATTTAATTGCGTAATCACTTTGCAATTACGCAATAAAATAAGGGGTATCAAAGTAACCCCATCCTACGTATAACTTTGATCAGGCAGTTTAATTTTTTTATCTCAAAATCAAGCCAATTTTTTTCACATTATTTTTATTACAGGAATCGAGAGTAATAAAAAACCGATCACTAGATTTATTTAGTATTTTTTTACATCCACAAATTTAAAAGATATGAACCTTCAAAGTTTAATATTGATCAAAGTAACCCCGGTCTACGGTACCTGATTAGAACATTATCGGCATACCTATCAATTATTATAATACTTAGGTAAGTAAGTAGGTACTCTGCATTGTCTGAATATTTGACGAGACAACAATCCAAACAGTTTTAAAATGTCCCATTAAACAAAGAACAAAGTCTAATACAGAGGCCACCTTGTTATGAGGTAATTGCGTACCCTCCTGGGTTTCTCACCTAATGAGTTGGCAAATACCCTTATAGGGGCTACAGACTCCGAGCTTTAAGTACGTGCTTGTTATCTGTTAGTCCGACTATTTAGTTCTAACGTGATAAACATTTTGTTTGGTAGTGATGCAAATATAATACTACAATGGTAGGTACATATAATTGCATTGTTTGAAATATCGCGCTTTATTTTTTCGTTTTTTATTCACGTTCTTACTGGCATCTACATATTTAGGTCATTATCAATCCGAACATCAAAAATATTTGGCCTAGGTCCTAGGTAGGGAAGCGTGCAAATTGATTTGCTATTACAATGTATAATAGAATACATAGCATTCAATATACTTAGTCTGGCCATAAATACTGTTAGGTACAATTAAAAATAAGAAAGATATTACATTTGAATTTGGAATCTGTCATTTTTATACGATTGTTCATTGAGCTACTATGATTGTTATAAGTAATCTACATCTTTCAAAACTGTCCAAAACCTTAACCATTTTGTAAGTAAAGGATTAAGCTGCAGTAAAACTCGTAGATCCATTTAGCACTATAGGATATATTTTACCCACGAGTTCTGAAAGATTACCTATTTCAGATTTAAGGCTCGTGCAGGCTACACCGGTAATTTGTTCTACCGTGAAGTTTTTTTAGAAATTGATTTATTATGGTCGCTTTGTGCCTGTTTGCAGGAGCTTGCACTAATCAAAAGACTGGATCAGGCTTTCAGAACTAGAGGTAAATAAACTGGAAGAAAAACAAAAATATTAAAAGCGTTTAATTATAATTTTAAATAATATTCTCATGAGTGCTGATGCTCGAAGGTGAGTTTGCACGTACCTAACAACACAGCGACGGCGACACACCAAACTGATAAAAAATATCGTTCTACTTACGAGTACATAACTAGCTTTTGCTTGCGACTTCGGCCGCTTGGACAAAATAAAAAACCTATACATAAACCTTCTTCATGAAAAAAAAGTATCAGTGTGGATTTTTTAGACGGCGCAGTAACATGTACGTGTAACATAACCGTTGTGGTTACAAAAAAACGGTTGGAGACGTCCTTATTTAAAAAATAAAGTTTAATCCCTTTCTTACAAATTGAAAAATAAATTTTAATTACAGTCAGAAAGAAAGAAAATGGTCCTTTTTTAAGCCAAGCGATCCTGTTTATTAAGAATCAAAAAACTTTATGGGACCAACTGAGGTTTGAGTACTAGAAACGTCAGAAATCCAAAAAAACTTTACCCTTAATAGTTAGGGAAAAGTTTTTTGGATTTCTGACTAGGAAATGCGACTCCACGTTGAAGACCTTAAGTTTGGCAATAATTCCTTGCACATGAGGCTTCCCTGGTAGCTCATTAACGGCAAATTGTATAAGAGTCTATTAACTGCTCCCAAATTACCATGTTTATATAATTATAAATATATATTTCTTTATTTTTACATTCTTCCTTGACATTTAAATCACGCTATTATTTGACATTATAATATACCTACAATTTAACTTTAAATCTTTATTAGTGGCTTTTGTGATCATGATAATTATTCAGTCACGTCATTTCGTTTATAATACTTTTTTATTTTTAATAATTTATTTATTTTTATATACACACATCAACACGGTCTAGGGATATTTCATACTCAATTAAATAACTCGAAAAGTACTGGCCGCATTGGAATCTTTTATACACCGATTTGTTTGTAATTTATCTCAGACTAATTCCAAATTAAAAATTTTGAAAATTCTTTTGTTTCGGTGGCATAAAAATGTCTTGATGTATAGGAGAGGGAATTTTCATTTGTGCGAAATTTAGAAAACAATACGAATTACGTTTAGTTACAGTTTTTTTTCATTTTTAAACGAAACATAAAGTTAAAATTGAGGTATTGTAGCCATGCAACGCCGACATTTGACGAGGGCGGAGATGTTACGAGCTGTGGGAATGCTGGAAGCTGGATCTGTTCAGCGTAATGTTGCTGAGGCCATAGGGACCCATCAAAATGTAATTTCAAGATTGTGGACACGCTATCGTGCCACAGGTGAAGTAGCGGAGAGGCACCGGGGGCCAAGTCGCATCACTACCCCCAGACAAGACCGATTTTTGCAAATTACTGCGCGAGCTCAACCAAATGCAACGGCGACTCAATTGGTCCAAAGGCTGCGAGTGGAACACCAAGTGCTTGTGAGTGACCAAACTGTAAGAAGGCGACTGCATGAAAGCAATCTACGCTCTCGTAGACCACTCCGGGTCCCACCTTTACGGAGAGGCAATCGTGGACGACGATTAGAATGGGTTCGGAACCACGTGGACTGGGGCCGTGAGCAATGGTCCAATGTGCTGTTCACGGATGAATCCAGGTTCGGCTTCCATCCAGATTCACGAAGGACGCGTATTTGGCGAGTTCCTGGACGATGGAGCCGTCTCCAGAACCCTCAGGAAGTTCACCCATACCAAGGAGGAACAATTATGGTTTGGGCAGGAATTCGTCTTGGAGGACGGACGGATCTCGTTTGGGTGCGGGGCAATATGACGGCAGAACGATACGTCCAACAGGTGCTGGGGCCCGTAATCTTGCCCCACAGAACACAAATGGGGCAAGAATTCCTGCTCATGCACGACAATGCCCGGGCACACACGGCGAGAACGGTAGCAGCTTGGTTACATACACATAATGTTAGGGCCTTAGACTGGCCTGCTCAATCGCCAGATCTAAATCCCATTGAGCATGCGTGGGATATGCTGCAAAGAAGAGCTCTGAAGGAAGTTCCTGAAAATCTGGCTACAGAAGATCAACTTTTTGCGCACCTCAGAAGGACATGGGACAATATTCCGCAGCAAGACATTGACAACCTTGTTCTGAGCATGCCGAATCGTTGCCGATGTGTTATGAACATCATGGGCGCTTTCTCAGACTACTAAATTCAAGTTTATAAACACAAATTAAATGATTTTTCTATTTTTTTCAGTTTTTACTCACAAATTAAAAGTTAATTCATATACGGTTTCCGTCTATGCTTCATTTTTTTTCCATAAAATCCTGAAATTTTAATCTAAGTACCTTAACCATTATTAAAAAATGGTAGAATATAAAATAACGTATCTTTTAAATATATACATGTCACATAAATAATTAACACATTGATAGTAATTCGCTTTTTTAAAAATATCCCTAGACCGTGTTGATGTGTGTAGATTATTTTCTATTTTGTGAATGTGAGAACGCTGTAGGCTTAGTGGACTGTATATTTGCTGACCATACTTAATTATTTTGTTAAGTACCTGGTACTTGTTGAAAGACCTACACTGTCCTCCCATACCTAATAACACTGTTATTTGAAAATATTGTAAAAACCAATTATTTTTAAAAGAGTAACCGTGGAGTTTCTTGCCGGCTCTTCTCCATAGGAAACGACCAATTGGAACCGTGCACCTAGCTTCTGACGTTTCATAAGTGCCCATGTAGGTTAATGTGAAATAAAATATTTTGGATTTGAATTTTGAATTTTCCAACAAATTTTTGACCAAGCGAGCGAAGCATCTCTGCCTCAAGTCTGGCAAAATATGCTTTCTCTGTCAGTTGGCATACGTTTTTGGACTTGATTCTATTAACACGGCCATTATTATCAGAGTCGTCCTGACATAAACGTCAGTAGACAGTAACAATAGGAATATACTACTAGGTAGGGATTGATGAGCTCCTGGGACCACCTTCCACTTTCTCATCACAAAACTAGATAAATCTAAAAATAATTTTCAGAATTCTCTAAAACGAGGCTTTAAATCCAATATTTAATGTTAGTTCTACAATAAGGTCACTAGATGAAAAAAAAATGAAAAAGTGTTCACAGAAATATTTTTTACAAGACATTAACTCTGCCAAACTACAAAGCAGTTTGTTGGCAGACGTAGCTATGTTTTTAACATAACATATTATATACAGGGTGTTTGGCGCATGGACCGACACAATTTTTTCAGGGATTTGGGAGGTCATTAGCTAGGTTCTACCCATACACCCTTTGTCCCAAATGTCACGGTTGGTTACATATGATTATTTTTTTAAAATGAAAAAAAAAAACCAAAATGTGTCCTTTAATTTGAAATAACTTTTTTGTTTGTGGGTGTAGTGGCACAAAACATATTTTGTTGCATTCTCCAAAGTCCTTTAAATCTAAAAACATATTTGTTTTATACAACTGGTTTCAAGAAAATTCCTTACAAGCTTCCAAAGTTAATTTTTGTATTTAATGAATGAAATTTTACAACTTCTAAATTAATTATAAAAAAAACTAAAAGCTATTTTGAACTTAGCTAGAACCTAGCTAATGACCTCCCAAATCCCTGAAAAAATTGTGTCGGTCCATGCGCCAAACACCCTGTATAAAGCGCTGCATGCTCTCCGCCCTCTATCTCAAAAACGGTCGAGCGCATGAAAAAAATTGCTCATATTTTATGCTCTACTCGTAAAATTCATAAAATAGATGTTAACATACATGATTGGAGCTATAGAAACTAAGATAATCTAGAAAAACCGATAACTTACGACGCAGACACAAGATTTTATGAGACTTTGGAGACAACTGTTAGAACGCCAAAATGAAGGTGTATATTAGTTTCCTGCTTATTATCACTCATTCCGAGGTTGACCCTTTTTTTGCATAAGTGACTGCACTGACAAGTCTGCATTTTCCTCAGAATTACAGAAATCATAAGCAAATAACTATCAAAATTCTGTTCTCAAAGTAAATAAAATTATAACGCGTTTTCGTTCGAAATCCAAAGTTTTTTTGTTCATTTTCGGCCAGTTTTCACTGTAGCAGTGTGTATATAGATGAGAAATAATTTGTTTTACTAACATCGGCTTTACTGTTCATGTAAGTGAGCTGCAGTCTCCTGTGGTCCTGGAAGGCGTTTCGAAGGAACTGCTTGTCGCCATACACAGCGACTCCAAGCTCCTCACGCTTCGCTGTGATCTCTTTGCGAAGCTGGCGAATGTCGCGCGAGTACCGCTTCTTCTGCTTCGCCAAGTCACCTTCATGGATCTTTCGATCACGTTCTAAGGTCACAAATAACACACAATTAGAAGAGTATTTGACACAGGTACAGCCAGCTTAAGAAATAATAATCTATACTAGTTTTCCGTGGTGGGTGGCAACGACTGTGGTGGCCGAGTGGTAACGACACCGTCCTATGTGTCGTAGGTCGTGGGTTCGAACCCAGGCAGGCACTGTGTAGGTAGGGTCCTAGAACCAAAAATTCGAAGACATGCACGCAGCAGGCGTTTATGTAGGCCAGAGAAATATTTAGGAGAGTTTCTGCAATTACTTTTATCGGCCACATAAGTAACTTGTAACTTTCTTGTTTCTAAAATACTTTGTAATTATGTATAGGTCCAGCTATCGGTTAAATACGTAACGGCCTAGTTTGAGACACCTGTTGTTTATTTAAGCTGATGATATCACGACACTGGCACCAGACCAAGCCTTTCGTGCAGGAACCGCCTCACTTTCAACCGTTTCCGTCTGTAAAAGCCATTCGTGGTGAACTGACAGTTGACATATGTGAGAGCGACCTCACTGCTGAGGTGCATTGGTGATGTTGTGTTTACATATCTATTTAATTATTCTGGGGCCGCATCTGTGTCTGTCCTGAAGTCTATCGTGACGAAGCTTCGCTTAATGATAGGATACACGCAGATGTTACCAGCCATTATCGGCTATCGTCGCGATAGTTCGGGCTGCGTAGCACTTATCACCTGGGTACATCCAAGGGTTTTTAGCACGCTAATTAGCATGGCGTGTGGTCGGCCTACCGTTGTACATTTCGAATGTAATCTCCGGACTGCGTATAGACGGTCTGTCGAAATAATGGAGAAAAATCTATATTGTACAATAATTCGTTAAAATTATGAAGCCGCTAATTTGACCATCGCATTGGCGCGATAACTTTAAAACATCGGCACGCATTGCTTCGTCACGATAGACGCAGGTGCGTCCCGAGCATTATACACAATGATTTCAAAAGGAAGGATACGCCCATCAGAACATTTCACATAGACCTTCTTCATACAAGAAAAAACTTCCATCCGTGACAACTCATACGAACTACGTGAATGCCGCTTTGCATAGGTCCACGACGTAACCTTGTACACACGGCTACATTTATTTACACAATGCGAAACTGGAAATTATAGCTTGATATGTAGCCGTGTGTACGTGCGAACATATTTTTTTAATCACATTTTATCGGAAATAAGTTAAGGCGAAAGCGGCAGAGTAGCCCGCGAAATTAAAAATTTTCTTACGTTTTTTGCAATTTGCATGTCAGTAACAGGTTGTATGTTGATCTATGATTCGCGGTCGTAACAAATATGGCTACCTTAGCGCTTCCCCCTTAAATTTCATTGGGATCATAGCGAGGTTGCGAATTATATACCTAGAAATTAAACCTATTAATCTCTGTCATAAAAATGAGCAGAGCATATTCTTGTGTTTTTAATTACTTTTTATGAGGCTTGAAATAAGGCTCTTCGTTGTTTCCTAATAATGCGACTCCAAATCTTTTTACGCGTTGAATCATTTGGAAATCTGTAATTTAAAATTATTTGAAACCTAATTCACCATCGCATATTTGTATTTTTATAAATCTCCTCCTATCCATTTTTACCAGAAGCAAGCTTCCGGTAAAAAATGGCGCAAGCTGAGCGAAGCTACTACCGTCATTGATGACGGCAGTAGCCTTGCTCAGTTTGCGTGAATAAATTAAAACAGCATTTCAAAATATTTTATGAATTCGATTTTCATATCATTTCTAAACTTCCTCTTAAATTTTTGTACTCTTTTTGTTTCACTCTTATGTTGAATATAAAACATATTAGGTAGGTACGTAAAAAAATTCAAAATTACTTACTAAGTTCCTAAGACAAAAATAAAACACAAATAAAAAATGACGTCCGTACAAAGTTACTTCACGCGCTGCCGACAGCGCGCGACTCGGCCGCCATTGTGTATTTCGGTAGTAAAATTATCACTTTAAACATATGTTTATTTAATCATTTAATCGCAACAAAAGTAATGTAAGATTACTTTCCGATGATACCCATGTTCCTTTTTAATCTTAGTATCATAAATTTTGCTGCATTTTACTACGCAACTGGGCATTTTAATGATAATACTGTGCCGACTAACTCATCCGCGTGCGGACCGCGTTCGACTGAGTCGCGCTGGCCCTAAACTAATATTTTAGGGCCAGCGCGCTGGTGCCATTTCGTCGCGCGTTTAGCTTGGTCCTTACTATTATGTCTATGATTATACACTACACCAGTGGTCGGCAAACCGGGGCTCGCGAGCCGCATGCGGCTCTTTGGCTTATAGAGTGCGGCTCTGTACAAATGCCGATAAGTGCTAGCGTCATTAAGCAAGATAGGTATCAAGTTTTATGCAAAATACAAACTATATTTCAAAGATTTATTTCCTAAGTATTTTCAGCAAAAATTAACAGGACATCGAAAATTAAACATTTACTGTATCTTTCAAAGTTTTCCAAGGATACATCATATTATGCATCATCAGCCGATATGATGATGAAGGCATCTTACTTCTTAGCAAGTTAATTTTAGAAAGCGTTGTGGAGTGAAAGCGGTTGGGCGATTTAAAGATTAAGAAAAGTGTATTGAGACTCTTTGGACACACGGAAATCTTAGTCATTATAGTGTTGTTATTTGGTTATAGTGAGTTTGCCGACCACTGCACTACACCAATAAATTGTAATAACTAATGCTTAAACACTGATACATCCATGGTAATAACCAGCAGTTACTGAATACCTCAAGGTAGGAGAATACCTAACGCCGTTATACATACATGTAATATGGCAATTTTTAGGACCAAAATATTCTACAAACCATAAGAGATTGACAAACAGAAAACCTTATGAGAAATCCCCAATAACTGTTTGCTCGATCCATTACCTAGGCATTACAACGCCTACTACCACAAGACCAATTAATGAGTCGATTTATGTCTCTGATGGGATTAATAAAAATCAAATAGGTACTGGACCAACTGGACTTACCATACAACTTGATTAGTCCCCGATACTGATTGATTTTGTCCTTGATAACCCAGTCCCCGTCTTGCATGCCATGCTGGCGCACTTTCGCTGCCGACAACATCTTGATTCACAATAAACTTGCTACACAAATAATATATACAAATATCGTATCAATAATTAAACTGCTGAAGAAATATTCATGACATTCGAAAATAATGTTTTTTTTTTTCAAGCTGGACATAATATGTGGGGTATTTATAACCGATTTGAAAAATGAGGTTTTACTAATGAAGTAAAACCTTTCTTTTTGGTTATTTTTTTTCAACGAGTCCGCATTATGCACATTCGTATCGCAACAATCATGGTTTATCAGTACCTACAATAAATCATAAAAAAAATGTTATCTAAAACAATTTCAAGAGAACCATATTTCAGCTTATTAGTTTGTTCCCGCCTGCAATACCAACATTTTATAGATTAAACGTAATGCTTGTTTTTCTCTTTTCAGTTACGTGTTTTTGCAGACGGGTTATTTGTTTTTTTTTTTTTAATAATTGTTTTTTTTCGTTATAAGTTCTGGGAACACTATGTTTCAGAAGATCCTCAAAAATGGCTCAGCAAAATTTTTGACATGTGAACAGTTGACAAAAAAAAATGCGAAGTGGTCACAGTAATTATCAAGCAGTCAAAACGTTCAAAATCTAGTCCATAGATAATACACTTAAATCTAGTCGTAATCTCATCTCAGCGAAAATTAATGTCAAAAATGTAGGTAAATTAGATGTATTTTTACAAGCTTTTATTTAACTAGCCTTGTTAGTTAGTTTGTATGTATTGGTCAAATCTTGCCAGCTGAATTAAAACCATTTGCTCTTATCCTACAGAGTTGAAATTGTACATGTTGGTTCAGTTTCGAAGGCAATGCAGTCTTTTGACCACTGAGATTAGAATGCGGAAAAAATTAAAATGCGTTAAATATGGGCATTGCCCATCTGGAGTATGGAACATATAATCACCTACAGCGAGATCTGAGGCCCTAGTGCGAGTTTATTTTAACCATCTCGACTTTACGCCTCGACCGCGTTCGGCGCTCCGATTGGCAGCCGGCCGGCCTTCACCAGTGAAAGGCCAATCGGAGCGCCGAACGCGGTCGATACATAAAGTCGGAATGGTTAAAAGAAACTCACACTACGGCCTCTGGAATGCTTTCTGTCTTTCAATTCGTTTAGTATACACACACTACTTTCACTTTACAACTAGGTACTGATTTCTGTCAACCAAACAAACTTACATTATTTTATGTACATATTTGTACCTGTTGTTCGCTGTAACATGGACTTAACTAGACGCCCGTGTCATCTTTTCTAAAAATAAAGTAGTAGTTATCACAGTACAAAAATGCTGAAACAATAACTTAACTAATTAGCCACTATGAAAGTACTTTATGAAGCCAATTAATATTAAACCAATTCTCGGGAATTTATTTTACATTAATTGGCTTCAAGGCTGGTAACAAGTCGTAAAGGAGAATCTGATTCTACCGTCAAGTACGAAATAGGAAACAGGACGGGAAACTATGGATTGACAAAAATATGTCATGGAAAACTCATATTTGATAAAACCTAAATAAATTTCCCTACGAATTATACAGACTATCTAAGATTGTAAATCAAGCAGCAGTACTAACCGCCTATCATGCCTTATAACGCTTAGATATGGACTAATTTATTGGGGGAATGCTACAGATAGGGAACTCGCTATTAGGGCGCAAAAGAAATGTCTTAGAGCTGTTTGTGGCATACGTGCCCTAGATAGTGGTATGCCTTATTTTAAAAAGCTTACGATTTTAACTTTTCCTGCCCTGACAGACGAACAGACAGCCAGCTAGCCAGCCAGACTGACAGACACTCGAGTGATCCTATAAGGGTTCCGTTTTTTCATTCAATCATTCATCAATCCCTAGCGTCAGGTGAAAGGACAGCTCACTTTAATCTCACTTCACCTAAGTTTTCATTTTGAGTTTTTTCAGAATACAACGGCATTTATATGTCGAGACACAGCGGATCGCTAGGTAACAACGCAGCTGACGAAATTGCTAGACGAGGATTCAGCACGGCAGTGTGACCCGAGCCTATCGTACCCATCCCCTTCAACCAAATACGCACGTGGCTACAGGAGTTCACCCACACACAAGCGGAGTAATACTGGTGGACCTCGACACCGGGCTGCAGGCAGTCAAAGGAAGCTATGCCATTCTTGGATAGCAAGCTAACCAGGCGTTTATTAAGCCTGGCGCCTGGTGACGGCGACCATCTCGGGACACTGCTCTCTAAACAAACACTTCCACACAATAGGCAAAACGGACACTCCTCTGTGCAGGGCGTGCAGCCGTGCATGGAGGCTGAAGAGACCGTTGCGCACGTGCTCTTTGAATGCACGGGCGTCACCCAGATTGGAACAGAAACCCTCGGGTCACTCAGATCATACACAGATTCTCTAAACAGACCAGGAGACTAAATTCTGGAGGGAGGTTGGCTGATTGGAATAACCACCAAACGGTCGCTATGGCCCACGCACAATGGTCCAGCTGACAGACTAAGTGCGGAAACCAAACCCTTTAACATAGAACATAGATAATATGCCGAGACTCCGAAAGGCACGCGCTTATACATAGATAGTGCAATCCACGATGTCGCGCCCCACTCCGCGATTACTATTTTGTAAGCTATAATTTAGTACGGAGCGAAGCGGAGTAGGGTGCGTCGTCGTGGATTGCACTATCTATACCCGCTTTTTGCGTTTACCACGTTGGTGCGACACCTTGTCGTACCAACGTGGGTGAACGGGCGCCTTTTCATGAGCGGACCATAGTAATAATGACATGACATTCAAGTAATATCATTACTACTGACAGTGTGGTGGTTGGAAGTTTAAGATGGAAACAAGATGACCTATTTCTGTCTCCAATCCCACACCCCGTAAGTACACCCTAAGCCGAGATCGCTGCTCATCGGCTAGATGACGCTAAACATATTTTGCAGAGTACGATTCGTAGTCGCCCTCTCACCAATTGAACCAGTAAAGACCATCTGCGGGCTCTGCGGCCAACTGCGGTAAAGTGCTTTCGACAAAAAAAAAACAAAAATGTGGAAGCTGTTTAGCATCGAATCTAGTTAGACGTAAAGTTTCAGCCTTAATATTGCATTGGAGGCATCTTCTTAAAATGTAACAATAAAGACTGCCTACGAGTACTTTACTTTTACTCATAAAATAACATTATCTGAAATTAATGATTAATTAACGTTAATGATCCTTCCGCAGTATTCAGAGGTATATAAATTACATTAGTTTTTGCTTGGGTAGTTTTCGAGTTCAATAATACTTATTTTTCCCACTTATGGATGTCTATCACTCCTGAAACATTACATTTTTAAGAAGAGAAAATACTTCCTCTTCTGTTCTTTCTATGAGATTTGTAATTATGTAAATTGATCCAATATCAAGTGCGTTGGTGCCACCGTTGCTATTATCGCAAAATTAGAGGTATTAGCCCAGTCGCCCCAGTCACCAGTTCGCGCCTGTTCCTGGCTAATTTAATTGCTGATTGAACACTCGGAAAAGTAGCTTAACTAGATAGTTACTATCTAGTTAGGCTGAATGTAAATTCCTGACCGACTTTGCTCTAGGCAATAAGTATTTAAATTTTGGCAAAACTTCAACAAGATATTAAATTAACCGTAATATTATATTTTTGCATCGGGTTATATAATATTATGAGTAATACCACTTCGACCACCACGTGACTACCTCGTAGGTCTAGTGGTTGCAAGCGTTACTGCTGAGCATGAGGTCCTGACTTCGATTCCAAGGTCGGACAAAGTGTTATTGGGTTTTCCATCAGGAATTTCACAACCGGGCACAAATCCAGACTCTGGGCTGCTATGAGAGCTGCTATAAGACTTAAACATAACTGGCGAAATGTGGATGTACTATAGGTACCTACACCTCTGCCTAACCCTTCGCGGAAAACAGGCGTGATGTTATGTATGTACGATTAAAATCGACTTAACTAAAATCTGCAGAATTTACTAAATTATATAGTACCCCTGAACGAATATTCAGAGCATTTTTTTTGTATGTTAGACAGTAAGGATTAAAATCGGAAGTATTTTTTTTTTATTATTCTTTGTCGTTTTTTACATACTTTTCTCTGCTGTCAGTCGTGGGATAATTTTTATATGAGAGGACTTCTCCTTTTGCGGTCCCAACATTTCTGTTTACATTTCTGTGTTTGGTTATACCTAACAACTATCGGTAACTATTGGTGATACCAACCGTAATCCGACGGTCCCTTCGAAGTCGTTATAAACGGTTTTGACCTATGACCAATGAAAGATCAGCTCTGCCGTGCTAAAATTATTAAATCATTAGCCAGTCAACATATTGTGGTGCTAGTTGCCCTGTGTCCGCAGAACATGCTATTGTAATGTTTTTCTTCCATGTACATAATTATCTTACAGTGTGCAACAGTCCGTGGAAAACAAAATAGAGAAATTAAGTCGGATTGCTCGTTTTTACGGAAGTGAACTTGTGAGTTTTATGCATATTATAGTTACAGCCCACCCGCAGGCAACAATACTTCGTTATTAATCCTACATTCAGTGAAAACCTGCTACGAATAATAAACCAGATTTTCCTGACCTACAGTAATAAATTTTACAGAGGTACTATACATGCTCCGATTCCATGCAAATGTTGTGTTTGCATTTCGTTCACTTGACCAGGTTTTTCTGACCCTTTTTCATTCATTACGAATATCATATAGATACATAATTAATTACGTCATTACTAGCCAAAGAACCAGATAAATCGCAACAGCTGTTTGCTAATATCTGGTGCACCCGTAAAGGTCCTGCTGGATCCAGATGCTCCTATAACCTATTAGCCATACGTAGGTATTACCGAGGCATACTCATGACCGAATCTCGATCACTGCTAATCTCAACAGACCTATACAACCACTCAGGATAATATGTTTTAGTGTACCGGGCAGGTTTGTAGTGTGCGGAAACACAGGTACACTCTCGCTGTCCTCACTTATAGTCCGATGGGGCGGAAATCCGACCACCAGAAAGACATCAGGCGCAGGAGGACCAATGGCGGCACTACGAGCTCTCACGTGGTTATCAGCTGCTACTAAGGATAGCGTCACATTTTGTAAAGTAGATATCTTAAAATTAAAATAGAGCCCAGTTCTGTAATGCCTGGACTAGGTTGAACCCTGTGCTTAAGGCTAGAAAGTGCTGCAATATTGTTTAAATGTATTTTAAAATATACTATAATTATTCGATATTAATTCGGTGCAGGACTCTTTCATGCAGATGCTGGCAATTGACCCGATTACGAAGCCTTGCCAAGGGTTTCAGTTGCCAGTGTCAACATTTGCGGATATGTGCTATAACAGCGGCTAAGTCGGGCCCTGGGGGCCCTTGCGCCATCTGTAACCTCAATTTGTAATCTTCGGGATCGCTGCGTTCGCGAAACTTGGAAGGAGTGGAGGTTTGCCAAGAGTGGGATAGGGTAGGGAAGAAAAAAAACCGTGAGTGTCCGACCAAGCAAAATAAAGGGTTCCCTGTGTTTATATGATCTGTGAGTTATCCCAAGAACAAACTTAACATTGTCGCCTGCAGTTGCCTCATGCGGTCGGGTACGGAAGAATCACAAATTCACAATCGATTTAATTAACATCAAACTTGGCAATACTTTCCTTTCAGTAAATAATAAAGATTGTCACTTTTTTCACAAACACTCACAGAGGATTCAGGGGTGTCAAAGTAAATAAAGAATATTAAAAAAAAAACGTTTATTTTGCGTCCCAAAGCTGTGCTTGCTTGGCTGCCCGAATTTCCAAATCTGGATTGAAGAACAAACTTAACTTTTCAATTTAAAAAGAACTTAGACCAAATGTTATTTCAAGACACGGCCTATGAGTTTATGGTCCCAGATTGGAAAACAAACTTAACTTTGCAGTTCTAAAACTATAAATGACTTATTTTCGAATTTTCTTCTTTACTTGACGGTGCTTCTCGCCAATCTTCATGCTGCTGGGCCAACAGGAAGTACCAAATAGACTGGTTTATTTGCGAGTGTCAAAATATGCGGCATAAATGACCGTATTTTTTTATTGGGGACCTAATAAAGGGTAATTTACTAATTATACTCTAAAGCGGGCCATACTTGGTACGGCCCGCTTTAAGGCAGAATTAATGAACATAAACGCGAGTCCTTCTATATACTCATATAAAACTGCAAGGTAAATTGAGCCGTGGAAACCACTGCAGCTCTGGAAAATATTACAGATATTGTGGCTAAATCAAATTATCGTTACTAAATTGAAACACACACACGCTGAATATTTTTTTTAAACCTTCTCACGTTGCTGTATGTAATTATATGTTGTAAGTTTGCTATAGTTCTATTCTATGGAGTTTCGGGGAGTGCATAAGTGTTTTCGCGAGCAAGAAAAAGTAAAAACTCGTGCTTGTGTCAAACATTATATAAACAAGAATAAATTAGTAATAAGTAGATAAGAATAAAATCGATAAATATTAAAATTAAGTCTCGGTTTTAAAATCAGGATCCCCGACCACGGAACACAGAGCCCGGTGAGTGCGGTCCCCACACCGCGAGCCCTGAGGACAGTTTGAGCAAGTATGACCTGTTTCATATATAGGGAAGCCATCGATATTTCCTGCGGGTCCATAATTACAAAACGTGTACGCCAAAATTTTTGTTTCCGATCGTCCCTTTTCTTTATTTTCTACCACAACTCCGCGGTGCAAAGGAGACTCTTTTCTTCTGTTGGTGCTATCAGTGGTAGTAAAATTCTCAAACCACACAGATTTCGCTTCAGTCATGTATTTAGTGCGTCGCAGAATGTTTTGACTTGGCATGAATGATCTTGTCGGACTTGGTATTGAAGATTTTTTCGTTTCCTCACTACTTATTGTTCTGCGTTTGCGAAATAGAACACATGAAGGCTTTTTAGCTGTACAAAGAGCTTGTGAGCAGCCAATGCGCCATGTGGACGCCCAAGCTGCAGCTGAATACCAATGAGCGTTACAACCACCGGGCGCGCTACAGTTACTGAGTCTAAAAGACCACACATGCTCAGGTGGAAGAACTCTGGAGCCAGAGAACCACGCGCCCACGGCGTCTGCTAGCAATTGAGCTTCTGTCACCCTGCTCACGACGGCCCGCACGTCCATGTTCTGTAGAACGTTAAACCTGATAGTATTCCTGCACTCGTCATGTCGTTTCTGGCACTGGCGAGCCCAAACTTCTGCCATATGCTCGAGTTCATAGTCCCAGTACATCTTGCGCATGTTAGTGGCGGGTGGCTGACCTGGCTCTAAGCCCATGGCGATATTGTCCCTGTGCCTATTATGCAGTAACAGAATTTGGTACCGCATCCAACTTGTCATGCCTGATGCATACAGTCTCGAGCTCTGCTTATTAGCGGCTACACACAATGTATGCTGGTTTTCCAACGAACAATCAGGATGAGTGCAAAAATTAAATTCCTTATTAGTGCCGTTTTCACAGAACACATATCCTACAATAAAACTACTACAAAATAAGTAAATAATATTCATATCTAAATAAAAATTTGTAAGCCGCAAAAAAAGAACAGAAAGATGAAAGAAAACTTCCAACTAGTCTGTGCCACAGACTACATAGGGATACTACGTATCAGACGGTAATCTCCCATAGCAGAAAAATCGCTATACGATCTGTGCAAGATATCATTGTGACGTTTAATTTTTTTTTAATTTTACCCATTTTCTCGCACGTGTTGTTATGAGACCGGGTCTTTTTGCCAAGGTTTGTCGAGCCCAGAATATTTTGGAACCTAGCCTTTTAAGCCTTTAACCGACTTCCAAAAAAGAGGTTCTGCTTTATTTCAAGCCGACGTTGTGATTGTGTCTAGACAGGTGTACCTATAGCACACCTGAGGTGTGTGTGTATTAGAAAAGGAATGTCATGTAATGGAAATAAAAAAACATTCAATACTCTCAAACTCAAAGCATTTATTTCAATTAAACCATTTACAGGCACTTTTGAGTTGTCAAGGGGTCAGTCAGTTAGAAATATGAAGCTATTTGCCCACTCCAAAGCGTAGGTCCATATGCAGAAAACGGGCAAGAAACTCCACGGACACTCTTTTAAATAAATCATCAAAAAATGATACCATTTTTGCCGTATTCCTTAAAGTTGGGCTGACTGGTTTGCTATCGGCTTAATGAGCTGCAACAAAAAGTAACATGCTTTAAGAATACTTATTATAAAGTAACAGAACTTGCAGTCGGTGAGAAAACTAAATTGCAAGCAAAATACTTACAAAACTGAGTAGTGTATGAAAGAGTAGCTGCCACTGTTTTGCTGAACACTCTCACACAATTCTTAACCTGCAATAAAATGGACTATTATAAGTACAAAACTTTAAACACATTGAAATATTGATAAATAACATTAATCCTATGAATCAGTACAGTCGTTTATGCATGATTATAGTGATTAAACTGTACAGACTAGGTTAAACAACCATCTTCAGAAACATTCTCAATTCAATAAGAATAATTACCTTAATTTTTCCTGGAATTACGTTTTCATCATTCAATTTGTGTAACAATCGCATTTGTGCATGATTGCAGTCCGTTTTATAGAATCCACAATATCATTCCATTTGGATATTTTATATTTTTGGTAATAAAATATAAAAATTAACCCCTTTATTAGGTGGGGTGGATCATGTATCATCAGTGGCCATTGATGGTTATTATATCATCTGGAAATAATGACTGGAATGTTATAATGATAGCTTTAACATACACCCTCAATATTCAATTACATTGGAAAAGCATCACTATTGTATTGTAAATAATATTTTAATTATGGGGTGATTGCCAAAAAAATTACGCAAAAATGCCGTCAAAAGACTACATTAAAAAATTATAAAGTACTTATTATATTAAAACCCAAAAAATAAGATAAAAACTGTGACTTACAAATTTTAGTCATTCTGTTTCTATATAGGTTCAAAGGTACAGTAGGTATGATCCTCATGCTGCCTTTTCTTAGCATAGGCGTGATCGGAAACATCATTGTCTGTAAAGAAATATTTAAGCTTATTAACATAACAAAATACTTAATTTTATGCGACTGCCCAAAATGACTAAAAAGTAAAAAAGCTTCCAAGTGCGAATCAGACTTATAGACAAAGGGTTCAGTACCACCATACAATATTGCACATTACACATTATTCGATTTTATAGACCCCCTTCAATTTATAACTAATTTTTTTTTAAATAGGAGTACATTGTAGTATATTTCAAGTGTCTACCTATTACGGTTCAAAAGATTGGAAAACCTGTAACAACTGTGACCTGTAACAGACGGACTGATGGACAGACTGCTGTCATAGTAATAGGGTCTTGTTGGCACCCTTTGGGTATGGAACCCTAAATAATTACTATGTATACGCTTTACAAAATATTATGTTATCAAGTTATTGTCGGTTAAAGTTTAGAAACGTGCTGCCTCGATAGGGGGTGGGGGTTGGGCGGGGAGGGGGTGGGGGGTAGGGTGTATGCCATCCCCCCTCATTCCCCCCGCCGGAAACGTATAGTTTTTTTTTAATATTTTTTTTTGTATACCAGACTTGTCATAGAAAATGTGTATTCTGAAGGTTCTGGGGGGTTCAAGAGAGAGGGGGAGGGCAAATGTGGATGGGAGATGTAGTCCCGCATCATTTTCCATACTGGAAATTATTTTGTTTGTATGATTTTGTACTGTGTACTGAGTTGGACTCTGGGTGTGCTCCCGCCAAAAGCTCTCGGTCACCCCTGAGTGTCGCTACAACACACTCGACCTTCGCATCGCTATGGAGGTCGCCGGCTCGCTTCGCTCGCCACCTCCCCCCTTCGCTCTGCTCGGCCTTGTGTGGCTTGCTCCACTCAGGAGCTCCCTCCAGCTTCTGGCTCCCGCCTTTATAAAAACACTCTAGGGGTAGGGACCAAAAGACTACGTGGGGTTGGGGTGCCCCGTGTCGATTCTGAGGCTAAGTTCTGTCTACGTAGGTAATAAGTAGAATAAAATCTTAACCTACACTATATTTACCTTTGTGGTGTTTTCTTTTTCCAAATTAGGATTCACATTATTTGTAAACAATAATGTGTTATGTATTAAAAAAAAGCAGTTCTGTTCCTACACTAACCTAACCTAAAAATTAGGATTTTCGTAATTTTTTTTTTTTTTTTTGACGGCGTCTCCGGCAAGAAAAGTTTGTTGCATAGGTATCAGAAAACCCCCTAGAACCCCCTAATATCCTCACTTTTCGTCCAGCGAGGCAGCACGTTTCTAAACCCAACCCTTATTGTCTTATTATACTGGACAGAAAAAATGTTAATTACACAATATGAGTTTTTATAATGAACTAGGTCTACAATACTTTTTATTTTCTTTAAAATGTATGGCTTGAGTGTGAAATACCACAGTGGAAAATTAAGTTTTGAAACCCATTTTTGTATACATGATGCACTTGTCATTTAAGTTTATGAGGAATATGTAAGAAAATTTGTTTTTGTATAGTCATATTATTGAAGTACTTACCAGTGGTGTGGTCAGTGTACATAGTTTGTAACCGAGGACTAGGAGTGCCACTGCTGATTTCGCTATTGGAAAACCGTGTGGGATAGGCGCCAACAAGAAGACGAGTCCTCGCGTTGGTCGTGACGATGAATTTCGGTTCAAAATGCTTTTGACAGACATAACGCTTGTGAAGATCCTCTGCCCTCAGGTTTCACAATTCTTCAGTTACACTACTAGCCACTTGAGTCCTATCTCACGTTTGGGAAATCGAAATAATTTAAAATCCTCTCATTTATTAGCGCAATTCACAATACAGCAAGAGCGGAACATACTGCACGTTGTAATTACACTATTTGTTTACGTTTACGTTGTAATTACGGTTTAAATTTGAGAGGATATTATACGGAAATAAATCAACGTAAAACTTCAAAAAACTGTAATGGCGGGGTGAAGACAACCACAGACTATGATAGACTTACAACAAACAAATATGGCGTTCATTGCATGGGCGACAAAGGGGAAAGGGACGAGGGGCGATTGTCACTTTGAGTCGTTACACCCATAGACAAAATACGTCTATTAATGCCAGGCTTTTTTGTTCCGAGATTACCAGCCGTGGTCTGTGCTTCCAACCACTTCCAACATCAGAATCATAGATAATCAGATAATACCATAGATAGAGGAAAGTAATATAACCACTGACCTCCATATATACAAGTACTGTATATATGGAGGTCAGTGAATATAAAACTATAAATTGACTGACATATTGTTGACTTGTGACAAAAAAACCACTTCAAGCTGGGAACAAATTATCAGACGCGTCCGTAAACCGCGGCTCACACAGTCGCGACCGATGAGTGTGCACGTTGTTCCCAGCTCCAGCTGGCCAGATTTCTATCAGACGCCCGAACGCTCAAAGTAGTTTGCACAGTATAGTGCTAAATCGTAGATAGAGAATGAACTATGCATAATGTACTATCACAGATTACTTAGAGATACTACGTATTGTACTATCCAGATACAAATACAAAAGGCATACTATTCTATCAACGACTACTGAAATGAAAAGAATAGTTGGTCACTGTGATTAACTCAAGACAATGTTTCAATGTTCTTTCTTCAGAATTAGTTTACCTACTGACAGGTTATATGAGTTTATAATTTTACTTTTTATGTCAATTTATTTTTATTTTTGTTGACATAATCTACTCATTACAATGTTTTTTATGAGTTGTATTGCAATATGTGGTTAGCTAGCGACCTCGACAATAATTTATTTTACCTCGATGGTCAAAGTTTATCAATTATAACTTCTAGTTACAGCTATATGTAAGCAGGCACGCCCTTTATGCCTGGAAGCTTTATTTTATTTTTTTGATATTGTTATTTCTGCTTGAGTATAGTTCTCGATGTTTTTGGTTGGTATATTGGCGTGTGCTAGCTGTCATATGGCTATTAATTTATAATTTAATTTGTGTTTTGCGTAAACGTTACCTCCTCAGTGCTCTGACGGCGACGCCTCACACAACTAGTGTCGTCTCCACAGTTCTGTCATAATAATCGATATGTTGTTATTGATTATTTACGTAGACTGTAATATTTTTACGTTGGCAGGCGCACGAAAAATCAGGACTTAAGTAGGTACACCTATATCTTCTATAAATTAGAGGATAGATACATAAGCCCTATCCCCCGACCCTTGCTCGTTGATGCGCCAGCCCTCGTCGATGCTGAGCCAATAGCTTTAAATTCCCCGATTAATTATAATGATTTATCTTTGATCCAGTCTGTCCCATCTTGCTGTCCTCCCCCCAGCGACGCCCTAAGCCGAGGTCCATACCCCACAGGGGGTGCCCTTAGCCTAGTTTTAATTAGAATAGTTTTTGCCCCTGGCTGAGTTTAGTAACTTAAGGCAGCAACGGGAAAGCTCGGTTAAGTAGTCATGACCTCAGAGGTCAGCTAAGAGATGCCCTATCAAAAAAAACAAGCCCCATCATACCACAGGCCATAATAGCCATACCCAGCAGAAGGCAGTTAAGGGCTATCGTAAAATAATGTATTTATTGACGTAGCAAATAAGTAACAATATGACAATGACACAACCATAGAGCCTGGTATATATCATGTACCTACAATAATTAGTATTTTCAGTAATTAGTATTATGATGTCTTGAAGCTGCATCCTCGAGAACCGGTGCTTTCATAACATAAGTTGCAATAAACACAAAGTCTGATTGATAGGTAAAATCAAGGTAAAAATTAAATAGTCGAAGTTTTTAAGCCTTTTACGTAGCTATTCTCTATCTACGCTTTTAGGGGATAATCGGGGATAATGAATATTTTTTTGTTTTTCAGTCACTGATAACAAACCCTTCTGTAATTTAAGCTTTCAGCAGCATTCAGCATAGACCTATAACGATGTCTGATACTTACTTAATTCTGAAAAACCAAACAATGTTACCGAGCGCCACACAAGTACAAGAGCAACTGAACGTTGCCTTATGTTGCCTACTCTGTGGCTGCTAATGCGCTGATGTCACTGTGAACTGTCATGAGTGTCCATCTGTCATCCATTTCAACTTATTACTTCATCAACTCCCACAACAAACTTTCGTGAAACTCTTGTTTGTTCTGAAGCTCCTAAAAAGGGTACTACTATAGCGGCTACTACAAATCAGTTTTATTGAGCAGCAACACACCATGCATAGCAAACTAATACATATGGTTTTACGAGGTTGTTTGTTTTTTATGATGTCTCTGGGTTTCTTTTACAGCTCGGAATGTCTGGACTTGACTTCATTCAACCATTTCATAATGACCGGCGTATACGGCAGCTTTGCAGTAATTATATTAGGTCTCCTCATAGACACAGCGATTGGCATGTACTCTGATCTATTTATAGAGAACACTTTCATCATGTTGGCCGGTTTATTCAATGTTGTGGTTTCTGTTTTAGCGTTCTACGAATATTATTCAGGCATAATGCCAGACCAGGAAACAATGAATAAGGGTTTTGTGTCGGCTACAAGTATTTTTCTTTGCTTGATAGATTTGTTTTTTTTACATGTCTTCAGATAAACCAAGTACACATACTAAGACTTGTGTTTTCTTGTACCTACCTGTCATACCTAACCTAACTAGAAACTCGGAAACTGTATCGAAGGAAGGGGTAGCACAATGTCACTGACAAACCTACAAACAATCAAAAGTTCCAATCGCGTCACCTTTTTTTTGGAGTGTGGATGTCCTCCGAGCAGGGCACCGAGGGGGAGTGCCAGAGAGAGCTCTTGAATCCCGTGGTTTTAAATAAAAAGTAAGCACAAAACATTCAGTTCGATTACGTTTAAAAAAGACAGTTCAAACTTTTTTTTTTTATTGCTGGGGGATATCCTCGGTCGGAGGGGTCTGTCAGACTCTTACTGACTTATACCACCCCGGTGTTGTGTCTCACACTTGCACCGGGGATCACGGGATCTAATGCGACTTCCGCGATCCCCGGCTATTGCCGACCCGCCTCTGTGGGCTACCTTGAGTTAGCCAGAGTTAGGGCAGTTTAACACCTCACTCCCCCGAGTGAGGTGTTAAACTGCCCCCTTAATCATAGAGAGGCGTGCGTGAAACACTACGCGCCACCACCTCGGGTCCTAAGAAGTAGGGGGCGATGGATTTCCCCAGATCCGTCGCCCCTGGACCCATTTACGGGGGCTGAAAGAGGGCGTTATCCACCCTCCACCAACGCCCGGTGCGTCTGTTGCGGATCGGGTTAGCGGAAGCAATCTCCCGCTCCCTTTCCACAGCCAAATGACTGTTTCGCAGAAGGATACCACCGCGTCTCAGGACTTCTCACTGCCGACCATCGAGTCGACAACGGCCGGCAACGACAGGTCACTGCTGACACCTGAGATGAGGGCACGGCGTGGCTCCTCCCAAGCAGCACTCTCTGCCAGCGTGTGGCGAGCCGTGTCCTCCCGACAGTCGACGCATATTTTGTATATTTTTGTGCTCTTGTTGATAAAAATGTAATCCTTAACAGCCACGGAGGAATGTTAGATGCAGTATTAGTCCGGGATGGCATCCAAGACGCGGTAGTCATAGTGTAGATGGACTTGCAAGTGCCATCCGACGCGTATCATCCTCCATTAAACATTGAGATAAAGGTCGAATCAGCTCATGGATCGGATGTCATTGAGTCGAGTAACATAGATCCAGCTAAAGACTGGAATTTTAACAAATGTGATGTCGAACAGCTTTACCTAGCCCTATCCAAAATTTCCTGGGAACCTGTTTTACAGACGTGTGACGTTAGAGATGTGGTAAGTTTATTTTATAGTAACATCTAGAAAATATTCGAGGACTGCATGCCTAAAAAACATAGTACCAAATCCACTTTCAAACGATATCCAGTTTGGTTTACTTCAGAAATAATTAATGATAACAAACTAAAACTACATGCAAACTGGAAGCGAACCAATTGCAGCGATGAGTACAGGAGTATTGCGGACCTCAGGAACTCCTTAAAGCATCGTACTGCAGAAGCCCACAGTTTTTATTCAAGGCAAATTGATAATAATATTAAAAGCAACTCGCTGGAATTTTGGAGACACGTTAACAGCTTACGACCGAAAGGGGGTTTTGAGCCTAGTGTTAGCTATAGTGGCAACTTCTTCTCAGAAGCAACAGCTGCTGAAGCTTTTGCCGAATTTTTTGCAGGCGTATTTCTGCCTGAAATACCACAATTAAATCCAGCATGTATCTATATCTATGTATAATCATTAAACTGATTCCAAGAGTAATTACATAAATATTTTTCAATTCACTCTCGATGATATCCAGTACTGTATCGATAAATTAAAACCTAGAAGTTCCATAGGACCTGACAGTATTCCGCCTGTTATTTTAAAACATTTCAAAGAACTATTTTCCGCTCCTCTATGTCATATTTTAAATTTGTCATTAAAGACAGGCATATATCCATACCACTGAAAAATCTCACGCCAAACTCAGCGCCATTGGTTTTTGTCCAAACGTACTGTTTTTGGACAAAAACCAATGGCGCTGAGTTTCCGAGCAAGATATAATTATTAACTCTTCCGAAAGCTTTACGAAAATCAAAATAAAGCACATCCACCTGTCGCTTCTTGTCAAGATGCTTTGATATGTACTGTGTGATTAAGATAAGTAAGTATAATATAAGTTTATGAAGAACATTTTCGAATATCTTAACATCCAGAATGTGGCCAGGTAGGCGATATGCTCAAAGTATGGGCTGCTCAAAGGGTATGATGGATGCGCCTTTTTTTTTGGGTGGGAAATCATCAAATGACTCCTCCCGCTCTGGGTGGAGCGGGAGGGCGTGTCAGACTCTTACTGACTAAAACCCACCCGTGTTCCTTCTCTTGCCTGTGCAATGCCAGGGGGCCACGGTATCCCTTTCGGACTTTCCCGCAACCCCGGCAGGCAATGGTCTCATCGGACCCCTTCATTTGCTGACACGCTCACGCGCTCCGCCTCCTCCTTCGCGAGCATTACTGCTTCGCAGAAGAAGGTGACGGCCTCCCATGCCCTCTCGCTCCGTACCAGGGCCGGACGCGAGAGATCCCCGCCACCGATCGCCTCCACGAGGACACGGCGGTGCTCTGCCCAAGTCGGGCATACCTCCACCGTATGCTCCACCGTGTCCTCCGGGCGATCCACGCAGTGATGACACCCGGGCGTTTCCTCCCGCCTTATCCGAAACAGGTACCTCCCGAAACAGCCGTGTCCGGTGAGGACCTGCGTCAGGCGGAAGGTGAGGACGCCGTGGCGCCTCTCCAGCCACTCCACAAAGAGGGGACTTATCGCCGCAATAGTGGCGTGCCCAGCACTGGGTTGCGACAATCGCACTCTCCATGACGCCATGAGATCCCGTCGGAGCTCTGTCCGCTGTGCCGCGATTTCTCGCGGCATCGGAGTAAAGCCCCGGCGTTTCGCCTCCTCGCGCCACTCCCAAATATGCGCGAGGACTTTTGCCTCCAGATCCCATGGCGGCAATCCGGCAAGGAGGCTCGCCGCCTCACCGGAGACCGTGCGGTATCCCCGGACCAGCCGGGTGGCCATGACCCTCAGGGACGCGTTCAACTGGCGGGCAGGCCGCCGCCGCAACGAATGCGCCCACACCGGTGCCCCGTACAGGGCCATGGACCGCACGATCCCCGCGTATAGCCTCCGGCAGGAGGCGTTTGGACCCCCTAGATTAGGCAGGAGCCGCTTCAAGGCATCCCCAGCCCGGTCCAATCTGGGAGCCAAACGTCGGAAATGCTCCACGAAGTTCCACCGACTGTCGAGGACGAGCCCCAAGTACTTCATCGTCGACTCGACGCCGATGTGAACCCCTCCTACCGTTATTTGGGAACCCGACGGTGGCGCATTCCGAGGACCATGAAAACACATGGCCTCGGACTTGTGCAAGGCCACCTCGAGTCCCAACTGCCGGATTCTGGCCACGATTGTCGCAGCCCCGTGTGTCGCTAGTTCGGCCGCCGCCTGGTGCGACCTCCCCTGCGCCAGGACCAACGTGTCGTCAGCGTAACAAACGACGCTGACGCCATTGGGGAGGTCGGCGCGCAGCACCCAGTCATATCCGATGTCCCACAGATGCGGCCCCAGGACCGATCCCTGTGGGACACCGCACGACATCTCTCGCCGGTTCCACTCTCCCTGGTGACCGGGGTAGATGATGGCCCTGTCCGTCAAATAGGCCTCGACCACACGACATGATGGATGCGCCTGACATCCATATTGAGCTGATTCGACTCTACACACCGAATAATTATCTCCGTGGCAGAAAACATCGACTGCTAAGCGTGCCTTGGTGGGACAGCAGCCCGTGCTGTGTCTCCCCTACCGCGCGTGTTGACCGCACTAAATAAGCTCGTGGAAGCCAATCTGGACTGCGAACTTTTTTGAGAAGAATAGTATTTAATTGTTGTTATTCGTTATGTGTTATGTTTGTACTTATTATACATGGTGTAAGGGACAGCCCTCCGCAGACTGATAGGGTAAATTCAGTGTATCATACATACTAAGATGACCGGTACATTAAATTATTTCAGGAACGTTATGGGAATCCAATAAACCTGATTTGTTTTATTAACTTACACACAATATGCGATATATTGTGTGTAAGTTAATATGAACATGTTTTTTGCAACTGCACATGTAAGTTGGTCGATTATTAGAATCATTGCACTTTTCCCCACCAAGCCACCCCACTGGTGGGGCAAAGTAGAATGCCTCAAATTTTTCAATGAAATCTGCCCACTTGTTCAATTTGGTGGGGCAGGTTCCACTAGTCTAAAATCTTTATGGATTGCCCCACTAGTGTTGGCACCTTAGAATTTGTGTAGGTACTCGTACAGGTATGCTCGTATTTTATATTTGTTTGGAAAAGAAAGAATTTTTTATCTAAGTTAAATGTAACTAGGACTGATAACGTTAGACTTAGTACATAACTAGGTAGTCTTTATAAACAAAAGTACAATCATAATTTGTTTGGTATTTTTTATTTACTCAGAATCGGGTTGTAAATCATAGATTAATTACACGGTTTGTTACAAATAAAATAAAATCTTAGTAAATTTGACTAAAGTAGAAAGAAGTAGAGATTTTTAGGGACGAATCATATCAATTTACTTCTCTTGTAAATTGATATGATTCGTCCCTATAAATAGAAAACGAAATGATATTATTATTTCCTTTCCTACCTCCGTTATGTCAATAACCATTGTGCGCTGCTCTCCTCTTTCCACCACCACTATATCAGGCTTATTGGCAAAAATAGTCCTTTCAGTGATGATGGATCGATCCCAGTATAATGTGATAAGTATTTTCATTTTCGAGAACTGCTATCTAATTACGCAACACATTTTCAATACAAATTTGAGTGGAATTGATATCATTTAAACTGGAAATTGAAAAATTTGACAGCTTTCGTATTACGTAACTCTAAAATTTTTGATATCAACTGCAGTCTGAATGAGACGCTAAAGAGTGAACGATACGCGTCTAAAAAGGCTATAATTGGAATTACGTAACCATTTTGACAGCGCTGAATTGGTTTATAATCAACGAGTAATTTGTTTCTTCTGTCAAGCAGGTCCGCTCGCGAGCCGCTTTCGTCCTCGGTAGACTCCACTCTGTCCTGAATGCACGTAGCAAAATGTCACTTAAGTGCAAATTGCGTACGTACACGGCGTGCGTTCGTCCCATCATGACCTATGCGGGAGCCGTATTTGCACACGCAAAACCCCGTCATATTCATAGGATGCAAACGCTCCAAAATAGATTTCTCCGGAAAATCACCGGTGCCCCCTGGTACGTTAGGAACGAGATCCTCCATCTCGACCTAAAGATCCCCACAATCCACCAATTTCTCAAACGCAATTCCAAGCGTTTCTTTGAGTCCGCCGCCAAACATCGCAACCCTCTGGTTGTCGAGGCCGCCAATTATGTCACGAGTAGAATCAGTCAGACCCGCCGCCCAAGGCAAATCCTTACCGACCCAGACGACCCCATAACCCTCCTCCAGGAGAGCAATAGGGCCACAAGTACAGTGCACAAGAAACACAGACACCGACCCGCATTCCGACCTCGCCGCCGAGGTCCTCCGCGATCGCGACCCGCCCGAGTAAATAATACTCCCCACCGACCCTTGCTCGCAGAAGCGCCAGCCCGCGTTTTGCTGAGAAATGTAGTCTTAAATTCCCCGATTAATAATAATGAATCATCTTTGATCCAGCCTGTCCCAACTTGCTGTCCTCCCCCCAGCGACGCCCTAAGCCGAGGTCCGTACCCCACAGGGGGTGCCCTTAGCGAGCGTTCGCCTAGTTTTAATTTAGAATAGTTTTGCCCCTGGCTGGAGGCTTTAAGTTAGTAGCTTAAGGCAGCCGCAGGATTGACCGGTTAAGTAGTCATCACCTCAGAGGTGAGCTACGAGATGCCCTAGACAAAAAAAAAAAAAAAAAAAAAGTTTCTTCTGTCAGTTATAATAGAAGGCAATGTACTCCTCGCATTTGATTTTCTTTGTAATATTTTTGGGATTTACTCGTATAATCTCCTTAATTATTACGAAATTATGTAAGTGAACATCGTTTTAATAAATTGTGAATGTGTTTTTGTGTAAAACCTCAATGATAAATCAATAATAGTGATATATTAAAATAATATCGAAGCGGTCGATAAATTAATAATATTGTGAAAATTATCCGCCCATAAGACGACCCACTGACCAAGTTCTCTTCTGTTACAACCTACTAAAGATATATATTATGAAATTTCAGAAACGAGGTATTTTCTTGAAAGACAAATTCGTACCTCGTACTGTATCCATTGTACTGAGCATAGAAGACAGTGGATTATGTAAGGACATCAATGAACATACCACACCACCATCTAAGGTACATAAGTAATAACAATATTCTTTTATTTCTAAGTGTTGAACATTGAATGTGTGTTTAGCACAATGTTTTATTTATTTAAACATACATACGTGTTATGTTGGTGACTACGAAATGCACCATCAAACATAAACTTTCATACATTTAATAAAGTCATTGAACCTAATAATTGTTGTATTCATTGAAGTGTATAAGGGAGAGGCCAATTAGAATTTATTTTGTGGATGGATGTAATGGATCATGGAATATACATAATATAGAAGATTTACTTAAATTCTTTTTTTTTTCAGGTGTCAGGCTCAACTTCATTATTGAGGAAAAGTATAAACTCTCATGCGCTTACAGCAAGAAATAGCAAGCAGTACATACATAATCCATGATGAATTCCACAGGAATACATTAAATTTCACTAATCCTTACAATATATTTTCCAATTTCTTTTTGCCCCATGTGTAAATATTTCATAAATGTGAATAAAGGCTATTGTCAGTTATTGTTTGCTTTGTTTTCCATAATTTATTTCGCTCTATTTACTGAACCTACTGAAAATACATACATAATATCACTGTTTCTCTGAAGAGTTGGGCAGTGGTTTGCCTGTACACACACATTTCACCAGTTATGTTTAAGTCCCATGTAATAGGGGACGAGCCTATTGCCATCAACCGGGCACTACTAAGAAATTCCAGGTGGAAAAACCCAATAACACTATGCCCAACCCAGGCATCGAACCCAGGACCTCATACTCAGCAGTAGCTCTTGCGACCCCTAGACCAAAGAGACATAATTTTAATAATATTGTTGGGTTAATGAAAAAAAAACTTCAATTCTTAAATATTTCATAATAAGTTATTTTTATTTGTAGTTTACACTGTTATCATTATCAATTAACAAAATAGGAACATACATTTATATTACTGTCATTCAAGACTCAACAGTTTTCTAAAACAACAATTATATTTCAAGAACTATCTTCAGTTTCTAAGTAGCAACGCAGCAGGTGCCTTCATTCATGCTGCCTTCATGTCTTCGTAGGTGAAACTTCCCAGGAACTCTACAGTTTTAAAACAAAATCATATTATTTTCTGCTCAAATAAAGTACTTAAACATTATGGGGTTTATTTATAAACGTTACTTAAAGTTAAGTAATGATTAGCAACTGTATAACCATACATTTTTGACATATGAACATCATTTAACTTTAAGCAATGTTTATAAATAAACCCTGTGGCAAAGTAAAGTAGGCATTCATTGGGCCCATGGCTGGACAAAAGCCATTAGCCTAGTTATTGCTGCTGTTTGTATAATTTCTTCTTTACTTAGGGCTGATTTTTCAATGTCCAGATATTTTGTAATACTAAATTATGTAAACATTAGTTAGGTATACATAAAATATAATTATGATGTAGAAAGTTCGGCCAAGGAAATAAATACCTATTCATAATTTTATTATAAAGTAAGTTGCCTCACTTGATTCTTAACTGTGACTAAAAGCTTACATTTTCATTCACAGCATTTTTGCCATCTAGCCATCCAACTTCTTTGTTAGGAAATTAAGAAGATTCATGTTGGGTAGTGTTCCATTCATGTATTTTCAGCTCTAGCACCGTCTGTGAAAATATTATGAATATGTTTTGTAGTTAGGTTAGTGGTTACTATAGTTTATTTCAGCATGTAGGTACTTATGTACAAAAATATCAATTAACAATTTCAGTTAGAATGTGAGGTTGACGGACGTAGGGACTCACGTTATTCCTATTTATATTGGGTTACTTACTTGTAGTGATAATCTCGACGTATTTTTCGCTATTGAGCAAAACAGTATTGATTTAATGAGAGAATTTTCCAGTTCATCCGGCTTACACAAGCCACAAGAAAAATGTTCCAAAACTGCCTAACATAGGCCCACGTTTCTTATAGGATATTAAATTAAAATTTGTAAATATAATACAATTTTGTGTTGTTCTCAGTGTTGCCATTTTTTTTCCCCGAGTGGTATAAAAAGAAATAAGATGAGACATTTTTTATAATCCGTTCAACCGATTTTGACTTCTAGTGCGTTGGTGACATGACAAATGGCAGCTTCAGTAAACACTTGGTATTGTAACCACTTTTTTGCTTTTAATGTTCAACCGAACACGAAACGGTTTATTTAAATGTATAATCTTATTTCAAATAGAGTATAGTTTAGTCACAATTTTTTTAATTTTATTTTTCTGTTACTGACATTCGGTCGCTGTTTTGGAGGTCCATTTGAAAATTTGAGAATGAAAATAAAACAAAAGGTCAAAGTATTTTTTTAAACATCATCCAACTTAATCTACAATAATTAATGAAAAAGTTAGTGAAGATGTTTGAATGTTTGTTAGATCTATACATAACTTAGGCATAACGGCAGTTTTTTTTACCCCGGTAGTATTTTACCGTGAAATATTTTTTAGAAATGACTTCGTTTTGCGATCACTACTCGGGCGGAGCCTCTGATTGGTTTCAACATATTCATCATGGTGAACAGTTTTGCCAAAACAGCGTTCGAATCTGCAGTGGTTTCGGCATTTGAAAGAAATACATCGTAAAATCACTGACACAGGTTTTAGACAAACAATAAAACATGCCATTATCTTGTTATTTTAATATTTTCTCGAGTCTTTTTTAGTAATTGATTGTATTGTTTTCTACAAATTGAATTAAACTAACCACTAGACAAAACCACCAGCCACTAAAAGCAACCCGCAATTTCAAGCAATTTCTTCGCCAGTAGGGGTGTCCAAACCCCCAGGTTTAGTGGAAATCCCACTAAGTTGACAACACTGCTTTTCTACGATTTTGTCATTGGCCACAGATTAAAAAAACCGGGGAAATGAAACGTTTTGTTACGCATTTCAATTATGGTAGTTTTTGATAGAAAGTGTTTTAAAAAATGGTTTTAAATTTTTCGGCAATCATTGTACATTTTCATCTATAAGCACTAGTAGAGCATCAGTTATAATTAAAATAAAATTAAATTAAAGCACAATAATTTAGAAATTAATCATGCCTATATGGTGGAACAAAACATATAAATTAAAGACGTATAGCCGTTTTATAAGAACAACCCTATTCAATTTCGGTCGATTGGTAAAAAATGTTTATCGTAATTCCAAATATGGCATGCGATTTAAATTGGACTTGGTTTCGATTCGGAATTGATATCAAAAATAAAATGTGTTGCGCAATTAGGCTGCTGGTCGGGCACATACCTGTAGTACGGCACTTCCGATTTCACAAGGCTGTATTTTAATGCAAGTTGCTGATGGATAATCCTGGCTACATGGTTGTGTCTATGCAAGTACTCTTCGTTAGCTAGACGCGACCGCACGGAGATAATGTGTGGGATTGATTCTCCCGGACGGTGCCATGCCCGACTGATGTCAACCGTGCCGTCCTTCACAATGAATCTCCGGTAATTGTTCGTCATCATAACTTCAACCAAAATTGCACATAAAAAACCTTCAGTTTCCACAAAGAGGTCACCAAAACGCAGCCAGGCTATGGACGCTAGTAAATCGGATCCCTATCCATTTTCATACAATTTAAAGACCTAATATAACTTGGCATACTTTTGTTTCTCCTAATTATATTTACGCATAACAGCTTACGCATATTTTTTTAAGCATAATTTCTCTAATTATAATTATGATTAAGCATAACATTTTGAATTCATTTACGCATAATGATATTAAAACATACTTTTTATAGGCATAACAAAGAAGCATTATGACTTCTAAATTGTTAGACACTAATAGACATTTTTATACAATAATGCTCTAAAGAAATTTGTAGGCACTTTACATTGTAGGTGCAAGCATGCAGCATGCACACAAGCAAACACCATGCATGCAAGCATGGTTTCTGTCACGGCTCCGGCGCTGCGGGGCTCCGGCGGTCCCTCGCGAGCTTATCGTCGCAGATGTGTTTAACGCTCGCCGCCGCGGCTGAGGCTAGCCGGCGGAAGCCGGCCAGCAAGCCGAAACTTGCTGACCACCACACCAAGCCACCTGCTCCTCAGCTCGCGGGCCGCCTCGCCCCTTCGCGCCTACGCGATTTTAAATTACACTCTAGGGGTAGAGTAGATAAGACTACATGGGGTCGGTTTTGCAGCGATTCGTTTCTGTCACCAACTTTTGTAGCACAACATATCTATTGAAGTTTTAAGGCAATACTTTAATTCTAATTTAGGGTTAAAAATGGAATTTTACCAAAAATCGTCGCTCAAATAAACGTTATGCTATCTTAAAAGTATTGAATTGAGTGCAATACAAGTTCACTACCTCAATTTTCACCCAAAGTCTGGAGTACACATCAATTAACAAAAGAAAATATACCCAGAACACAAAATCACGCAGAAGCGTGGCACAATAGATTTGCATGGATTTTATTTTTTGGCAAAAAAAAAATATTCAAGTATAGAAATAGAAAAACTTGATGTCAAAACATCACCAATACCAACAAAAAAGGAAAAATACGCGAATAGACACAATAGACTAGAAAAAAATATTGGTAAAAAAAAAACTTCGAACTTAGCATATTTACTAGCAATTGGTAAAAATATACACCAGAAATAAAATACACGTTAGATAACTGTTAGTTAAATAAATATTAATTTCGTTGTGACAAAATAAATAATTTATTTTATATTAACAAATAATAATAATGTTTTGTACCTATATGGTTTTTTTAAAGAAATATTTATATGTTTAGCAACTGATTAAAGGGAAACTAATAATAAATGTATATTAATAAATTTTTTTATTGTATGCCTAACTACTATTATGCTAATAGTCATTAAGACTAGTAACATTATGGGATTTAAATTTATGCCAAAACAAATTAGCCTTTAAGGTGATTAAGCCAACATGAACTGTTACATGCCAAAAAAATAATATGGCAAAGTATTATTATGTCAAAACAAATTATGCCAAAACTGTTATGCCCAAGTATATTAGGAAAGAGAATATTATGCAAAAAGAAGGGATCCCTAGTAAATCTACATCGAGTCCATGTAGGGCACGGAAGAACAGGCTTGCGCCTGTAGCGCTACTCACATTATGTCGTTTACTTATTATTTCATGTATAATTTTTATATTTAAATATTTATTACACTAAAAAGATATTTAAAAAAAACATTTTATAATATAAAAATAGAGGTCCGCTGGGTGTCGGGAGCAGGGTCCAAGCCGGTACCGGTGGTTAGGGCTGCAGAGACAGGAACCTCCTCACAATGCGAGCCGTATCGAGGAGTACTGCCTTCTGAATCAGGCCCTCGATCCCACCGCCTAACGAGAGCCTCGAAAGACGTTGGTCGAGGCTTTGGGCCATCAGGCCATTGACCGTTACGACAATCGGTACAATGATAGCCGAGCTCACATTCCACATGTCAACAACCTCGTGTACTAAGTCGAGATATTTTATTTGTTTCTCTTTCTCAGCTTTCACGAGGTTCTCGTCATGTGGAATGGTAACATCGACTTTCATCGCTTGGCGCGCTGATCGATCTATCACCACTATATATCAGGCTTAGACCCGATTTCACCAAACAATTCTTAACGAGCCATCAGCAAATGCTCTGTTAAAATTGACGTCGACGTCAAAAAGTTTTACGTTCTATGGAGGGATCTTAACAAGGCGTTGCTAAATCAAACATCTAGCAGATGTTATCTATCATCGAGTGAACAAAAACGACCGGTCTGACTTTTCATTCACTCTCGTTTTTATGCAACCAAATTAAAATGTCATGGCGTCTAAGCAAAACGTTCTATAAACAGTGTAATTCTCTATTAGTCGTTTTAAACGTCAATTCATAAAAATGTTTTCAAATGATTTTGTTTTGTGGTATTTTTTGCTGGCTGAGCTTGCTAACAATGAAACTAAGATATCATTGTAACACAGTGGTTTAATAAAGTACATTTTATTATAACATAAATTAACTTCATTTGTAAAACACAGGATGACAGAAACAACAGTTGCTAGGCAACAACTAAAGAACACTACTCTTAATTCATAGTGCATTTATATATAACCTTTATGGTACTTCAACAATTTTTGATTCTTCTAAATTGTAATTTTTACTTATTTTGTGTGTTAAAATGTCGAAAAAAAGTCGCCGAGAAATTTTAATAGGACTCATTACAAAACATAAAAATGTAGTTGAAAACGAAAAAACAGATGCAGTGACGATTGCTCATAAAAATTAGGATTGGAAGGTACTCTCTGTGATGATGGGGCGGTCCTATTACTAGTGGGAACCACTGTGAGCTTTTACACTACGTTAGGTAACAAACATTTCTAATAATATTAAACATCATGGGTGGTGTAAACGATATCCGGCTGTCGAATGACCAAAATGTAAACGACCAGCTTATGTCGTTTGAAGGGGGCGGTTTGTTGTAAGGTTTGGCACAGTAGAAAAACCACAAGCAGCTAATGTAACAAATCCACGTATATTGCACATAAAACACACACACAATATATTTAAAATACACAACAGTAATACAGACAAAGGTTAGAGCTAGATGTAATCCGAATTTAATACTCTATTCAGCACGAATTTATACCTCAAGCAGCGAGATGTTTGTAGGAACGAAGTTAAAGCTCAACTGACTAAGAATCTGAGACTTTCTAAGAGAGTACTAGGCAACTAGTACTAGGCAACTACAATTGTAAAATCAGACCCGATACCTTAAGTAGATTTTTACTATAGGGCAAGTAGCGGGTACCACTTGTGCAAACACAATAATTTGCTCCTATACAACAGGGCAGTTCGCTATTCAGGGACGCGACAGAGGGTCGGGGTATAGCTGGGTATTTCCCATTTTGCTATGACGAGGGTGTTTACACGAATGAGGGAGGCAGGGTTGCGCAGGTGCAAGTTATGACATGATAATTACTTCTAGAACAATGGATTACGTAATTATAAACACAGATAAGTATTCTCATGGTTTTAAATAGGTATTCAGGTGGGAAATAGTCTAGTCAGTGTTGTAGTCATAATCAAAACATTGTATTATGACTGACAACGGAGTTATATACCTTTTATTACATAAGGACAGGTAAACAAGAGAAAATAAGGTATTTTTAGTTACCTGTAGACACGGACAAATGTCTAACACATCTTTTAGTTAAGTCGGTGTCTATAGGTACATTGGTTATTGCTAGAGACCTGATTTTGTGTCAGGAATCTTTGATTTTAATAGACTTTCTTGTTCTAACTTGTCGGATCATTTATTCGAAACATTCTATATTAGTTGACATGTTAGAACTGGGCCAAAACTTTCCAGATTTGATGCTACCTACTGGACTTCATGTCCCGACTTGATTAATATCCACACATGATTCGACTTGATACTATTTTAACATGTGCAGATGTACTTACTAACAATAATCAGTTTATTAGGTAGGTATTTAGTGTGCTTCCTTAACAGGTGGGTACCTACTTACGTAAGAAGTTGTAAGTCGAATCATAGGCATATTTTTATTACAATTCACATACCTAATAAGGCAATTTTAAGGTAGGTACTAACCGATTTGATGGATATTGAAGTTTATCTTCAATCATTTGCAAGACCTCTATAGGTATGTACAAGATTCTTTCGATAAACGAAACCTTGTCCTGAAATCTAGATCGTCATATTCTTCAAAATATAAGTCACGTCGATCTTTGTATGTTTTAGGACGTTGAACTTTATTGTCTAAAAGTTGTAAATTTTCGAAAATATCATCATTTCCGTGTTCAAAAATAAAATTTTACGCTGCTTCCATTTTATTTGACCAACTTACAACCAATTGACAGCCGTTAAAAGCATTAACGGACCTTTGGAGCAGTGATTAAGTTTGACGCCTTGTTAAGAGTATTAACGATTCGTTAGTACTTGGTGAAACACTCACTACGCTTAACGGGCCGTTGTCTATTTAACGGGACGTCAAAACTAACTAACAGTGTATGGTGAAACTAGGTCTTATTGGCTTCAATAGTCCTGTCATTAATGATAGACTGATCCCACTACAACGTGACATGGTTATTTTCGAGAACTGTCTTGTGTCAAAAAGTTTATATTTCATAGCAAGTTGCTGGTGAATAATCCTGGCCACTTGGTTATGCCTGTGCAAGTACTCGCCGTTCCTTCTCTTTCTTTCTTTCTTTCTAATATGTCTCCGGTATTTATTCGTCAAGATAACTTCGTCCATAATTACAGCACACACGAAACCTTCAGTTTCCCCAAAAAGGTCACGGAAACGTAGCCAGAGTATGAACGCTAATAAATCTACACCGGGTTTATGAAGAGCCCGATAGAAGCGCCCGTGAAGCTCCTTGCTTTGCCATACCTCCTTGCGGTCCTACAGATGACCGATAAGTACTACAGGTTTGCGCCAGTTCTCTTTAGATTCCATGAGGGTGCACTCGTCGCGGTTATGGAGAGTCTTCGCATTTAAAAAGCCTTGACCCACACTTCCGCGGGATGTACAGTCTCATCACCGATGAACGTGGGAGGTGCATCCGGTTTGCGGTCAGGAGTTTACGGACCCTCCTGTCCGGGGCGTCGAGTTCGGTCTGAGCCCATTTGAGTATGCCAAAGGAGTACATCAAAACCAGCAGGACCCAACCGTTGAAGACCTCGTTTCCGCCCGAAAGAAGACTAATTAATACTTTCTTCAGGCGTCCAAAGCGCTCCTTCGACGATTGCTTCATGTCAGCAGCGTTGATTCCTAACGCTTCCGACATACTTATAGCTTTCGGTTGAGGAGAGAGATCCAAGGTGTATGGAGTTCGAGAGTTGAGTTCCCTCGGATTCCATAATCTCCCCTCGCTTTACATGCATGACTGCACATTTGTCCACACCAAATCCCATCCTGATGGCGCTACTAAATGTTATCTGCAGTCGCTCTAATATTAATATTATATTGTTTTTTTTGTAAATTGGTATATAATTTATGGTTGACGGCAACGAGAGCGCAGCGGTAGGAGTCAATACGTACAAGCACCAAGTGCAAGGGGCAACTGATAGAAATCAGATAACTGACGAAACACGAAGTTTGCCGAGGGACATTAAGAAAATAGTTGTACTGTACTAAGTCTAACGTTACCAGTCCGAGTTATATTTTATTTAGAAATTTCTTTCTTTTCCAAACAAATATTAAATACGAGCATGCCTACCTAAACAAATTCTAAGGTGCCAACCCTAGTGGGGTAGTCTAACAAGATTTTAGACTAGTGGAATCTGCGCCACCAAATCGAACTAGAAAGGCAGATTCCAATGAAAAAATTTTGGCATTCCACTTTGCTTCATCAGTGGGGCGGCCTGGTGGAATTGAATTCCAAAGTGGAATGATTCGATTATTACTCGTTAACTAGTGTTGTGGAGCCTACTTAGCTGTGATAGTTTTCCTTTTAATTTCGATAGACTGATACACCGTGACATTTTCGTCGTCTTACAAAATCAGCCCACTTCATATATCTAATGACTACACGTTTAGTAGATAGACTTATAAAATAAATAAATATCAAAAGGTTGACAAAATATCACTAATTATAAGTTGAGTAGCTTTTAACTCTTAATTTCTAAATATGATAAATACTTAACGTAGGTAGGTAGATGAAATTTGGACATAATTATTCACTGTGCAGTTAGTAAATTATCTGTATCTTCTGAAGACATACTTTGGAGAGCATCCTTGAGAATCCTCTTATAATTTTTGTAGTTCAGGGAATAAAATGTTTGCTTTCGAGTTTAGTCTATTAAAGAGAAGAGGACCGAAGTATCTACAGGTAAAATTTGGATACAAAAGCATGTTTTGTTGTATTTTGTGGACAAACTATACCTTTACGTATTTTATTAGTATATGCAGTGCTGTAGGGTAGAGCTGTGTGTTGTTTTAATACAATCTATATATATAAAAGCGAAAGGACACTCACTCACTCACTCACTCACTCATTCATCACGAAATATCGAAAACCGCTTGACGTATAAAGATGAAATTTGGCATGGAGGTAGTTTATAGTTAGTAGACGTCCGCTAAGAACGGATTTTTGGAAATTCGACATTTAAGAGGGAGAAAAGGGGGGATTTTATTTGTATGAAAAATCTTATTCCTTGAGTTAATAAACTTGAAACTTGGCACGAATAAAAACTTAAGGAAATTATAAACTTTACCTATGTTAGTTTTTCTAAACTACCCCCTAAAAGCGGATTGGAGGTTGTCAAAGTTTGTATGGAAGAACTTTAACGCGCGGTCTGATTAACTCGAAACTCAGTATTTATACTAAAAACTGAAAATAAATAAAGACGTATATCAGGGATTTTTGAAAATTTACCCCTAACGGGGTGAAAAGGGGTACTCATTTTTACAGCGGAGGATTTTACTGTGCGGCTTGATTACCTTGAAAATTGGTATAAATAATCTTTATGTCAAATAATAGACACGTTACAATAGAGTTTTCAAAAAATATTATCACACTATATGCTATGGGAGATGAACAATATTGCATTAAGTTCATATTCTTAGTTTACCGCAAATTGTAAAAAGGCTAGCCAAAAGATTAGAATATTGCAGATAGTTACGGATTTAACCTTTTAAAAGATAATCAACACGCTTTATGGATCCAAGCAGTCAATCATAACAATAATGTCCAGGGTGGATTTTGAGATAGGGCAATAACCGTTATCGCTACAAGAAAACAGTCTTAGGGAGAGTGTCCTTAACTTTTTGAGACATGTAGATACGCATTCAAAGATTTTGAAAAAAAAATACATCGTCATCATTTCAGCCATAGGACGTCCACTGCTGAACATAGGCCTCCCCCAATGATTTCCAAATTGGCCGGTTGAAAGCGACCTGCATCCAGTGGCTTCCTGCGACCTTTATTAGGTCTTCTAGTCTAGACTTCTTAGTACGTAACAGGCAGAGCTGATGGCTTTTACTAGGTAGCTCACCTAGAAAAAGCCATCAGCTCTGCCTGTTACGTACTAAGAAGTCTAATAATATAATAATAATATATAATATATATTTATTCAAAAAATTACGAGGCATAAAAATTAGTACAGTTTTGCTTAAATGTAAGTTATATTCCTAAGACTTACGTGCCTGAACTAGGTAATCCTGTGTTTCAGGCGGGAAGAGCTTAAATAGACTTATAATAAATAGATAATCAAAAGGTTGACAATAGATCACTAATTATAAGTTGAGTAGTATAACTCTTAGTTTCTAAATTTGATAAATACTTAACGTAGGTGAAATTTGTACATATATTTACTGTAGCACAGTTAGTAAATTCTCTGTATCTTCGTAAGACATACTTAGGAGAGCATCCTTGAGAATTCTCTTACAATTTGTGTAGTTCAGGGAATAAATGTTTGCTTTCGAGTTTAGTCTATTATAGAGAAGAGGACCGAGGTATAGGTAAAATTTGGATACAAAAGCATGTTTTGTTGTATTTTGTGGACAAACTATACCTTTACTTCTTTTATTAGTATATGCAGTGCTGTAGGGTAGAGCTGTGTGTTGTTTTAATACAATACCCATTATAAATAGCTGTCTAACTGTTAATACTTTACAAGATTTGTATAGGAGGTTAGTAGTAAAAAGGAAAGGGCGGAAAGTAGACACTTTGAGGATCGCTCTTTGAGCTCTCTCAATGGTTAGTAACATTGTAAGAAACGAGATAACCATAAAACACTTGAAAATGGTCTATTACGCATTAGTTGAATCAAAACTGAGATACAGCATACTTTTCTGGGGAGGAAGTTATGACTACAATATTATACTCAGAAAGCTTTTGTAATTCAGAAAAGAGCTATCAGAACCATAACTAGAATTCACCAGCAAGAATCATGCAAGCCTCACTTTGTTGACTTAAACATTTTGACGGTCCCAAGCTTGTACATTATGGTCCTACTTAGTCACTTAGCAAAGTACATCTTTGAATATGAGACTGAAGATGAAAGGCAAAAAAGGGAGAATACAAGAAGAAAAGATCTCCAGTTAAAACAAGTGTGTTACCTTAATGTTGCAAAGCATAGTGCCTACCACAAGTCGATTAAAGTGTTCAATAAACTGCCGACAGAAATAAAGGGTTTGGTATATAAAAGTGAGTTTCAGAGCAAGCTTAAACTGTTCTTGTTAAACAAGTGTCTATAATCTGCTGATGAATTATAATTTAATAGAAATGGACATTTTATTGTATTTTATGAATTGACATTTGAAAATAATTTTATGACTTTCTTAATTTGTTTGTTTTTGTTGTTTTTTGTATTTTATTCGTATTTAATTTTTTCTGATTTTAATTTGATTTCGAGCATTTTGAGGCTTTAAATATGAGTCGACATTCAATTTGGCATGTATAATGGTTTATTGTGATGATTTAAATATGGATTGCATGTATGATTTTAGTGTATTTTAGTTATAGAAATTCAGACACAATGTAAATTGTTAGTGAATAAATGAATTGAATTGAATTCTGTCCACCTTGTGGGTGGACGTCCTACGCTGCGCTTGCCGGTACGTGGCCTCCATTCCAGAACCTTTCTGCCCCATCGGCCGTCACTTCTGCGCGCTATGTGCCCCACTGCCACTTCAGCTTGCTAATCCGTAAAAAAAAATACAGTCAGCAATAAAATGGCCAATTTTCACAAAAGCTTTTTTGATGCCAGTTGATCCTATTTCTTATTACTAGGGTCAAAAAACTATATCGGGCCAACTGAGGTTTGAGTACAAGAATGTCTGTCTGTATGTTAGATACCTTTTCACGCCTAAACCACTGAACGCATTTCGATAAAATTTGGCAAGGAGATAAATCGCATCCTAGGGTAAGACATAGGTTACTTTTTGTCTCATAAATAATTCTAAAGGGGGTGATATACCTATAGGTTAGCAGGAAGGTAGGTTCTAGTTAGTGGACGTCCGCTAAGAACGGATTTTGCGACAGGGCCAGATTAAGGAGGTTTAATGGCTCTCGCAATTTTGTATGAAAGTCCTTAATTTTTTGTGCTACAAACTTTAAATTTGGCTGGGAGGTAATAGTTAGTAGACGTTTGCTAAGAAAGGATTTTGCGACAGGGCCGGATTAAAGAGGTCTAAGCACTCTCGCTAGTTTCGTTAAACATCATTAAACTTGATATCTTCATAACCACGCGGACGAAGTCGCGGGCAACAGCTAGTAGTACCCATTATAAATAGCTGTCTAACTGAACGTCTACTTCACAAGATGTGTATAGGAGGTTAGTAGGAAAAAGGAAAGGGCGGAAAGTAGACACTTTGAGAATCGTCCTTTAAGCTCTCTCGATGGTTAGTAAGATTGTTTTACCCGCTCCACCCCATGTGGTAATACAGTAAGTTAATATTGATTGACACCGCGCAAAATAAACTTGACCGTTTATGTATGTAGATTAAAAATTAGTGTAGGCCCTAAAATACTTCTTTGGGGAACTCCGAAGGACGTTTTTTTTTTACTATAACTGAGAACATTACCGATTCGTACACATTGGGTAGGGTCTTCTAGATAGCTCTTAAATAGTTTTGGCTGGGTGCCTCTGATACCTATGGCTTCAAGCTTGTGCATCAGAATTTGAATAGAAACCGTATCAAAAGCTTTGGCGACGTCCAGGAAGATTGCTACTGTGTGGTTACCAGTATCAAGTTCTTTTGCTAGATGGCTATCTAGCATAAGCACGACTAGCACAAGACTATCTAGATGGCTGACTAGTCAGATCAGGGATGGGGAAACTACGGCCCGCGGGCCATCTCCGGCCCGCGAAGGCTTAAAATCCGGCCCGCGACCATCAAATAAAAATCAAGAGAATATTTCGTATTGTTAGTAATTTCACTCTCATCACCAGCAAATTGGAATTTTATAAGTCCATATCTAGGACACAATACCCAAATATAGTTGCCCACGCCCAAAAAATAATGGCTATGTTTGGTACAAGCTAAATATTTTGCGAACAAACTTTTTCAATAATGAAATTAACAAAAAATTGTCTTCGTAATAGACTTTCGGATTACCACCTTTATTCACTACTAAAATGTTCAGCATCACAAATGGAGCCGGTTTATGATGAAATCATGCAAAAACAAAAACAGTTCCACATGTCACATGTCCCCACAAAGACCAGCGCTCCTCAACCTTCTACTTCGCAGCAAATTTAAAAGTTTAATTTAACTACAATTTCCAATTTTTTTTTTATTCCAATAGTTATTTTTTAATATTGCACAATAAATTAGTGTTTCAAAAATACATATCAATATTTTTATTTCAGTAATTAACTTAGGCAAAAATGAAACAACTTGGCCCGCCATATATTTCGTTAGTATTATATTGGCACGCGAAGGAAAAAGATTCCCCATCCCTGAGTCAGATGGTGCACGGCATCGTCTGTTGACATTTTAGGCCTAAATCTAAACTGCCGTTTAGATATAATTGATTTATCCTCCAAGTATTTTTTGTAATATTTTTGAAAATGTCACTTGATCTTTTCTGCCTGATTTGTAAACAGGGACAACAACAGCTTTTTTAAGCACTCAGGCAAAAGACCTAAACATAAACATTTTTGGATAATATAAGTTAGTGGCGGTCCCAAAATGTGCCTGAACTGTTTAATAATTTTATTTGTTATGAGTTATCCCAGCCAACTGCACAGTTGTCCTTTATACTCATAATTATCGTTTCTACCTCAGTCTCGTCAGTGTCTTGCAACACAAAGGATGATAAAATAGGGCTTGACATGTAAATGGTTTGCTTGTTAGATATTGTGATTGGCTCTGAACATTTTCAGCCAGACATTTACCAACATATCAAAAAAATTATTCACAATGTTGGCAGATGCTAACTGTGATTAGTGTACCTACTTGTAATAAACCTGAAGATGACTGATTTTCTTTCGAGGTATACGTTACATTTTTTTATAAAATTCCATATTTTTTTACTATTTGTACCAGCTTTTTCTAGTGCAATTTTAACGTAGTTGCTTTTTACTTTTTTTAGAAGATTATTACAGAAGTTACGATATCGCTTATACGACAGTTGCCAAATTAAATTATCTGAATTAGATTTAGCTTTCATATGCATTTTATCTCTATTTTTCATACAGCGAATGAGTCCTGTCGTGATCCATGGTTTTATGTTGTAGTTTTTGTTATTTCGCCGAGATATGACCGTGTTCTTCTGAATTGCATGCTGTACGTTTTTGATTAGGTACAGACGCCAGCACATCAACCTATCAAATTTATTTGAATAGATTTTGAACTTTAATACTAAATAATAAAGTTCAAAGCTGATTGGGAAAATTTGGCAGTTTCGGGTAGGTATACAAAACTGCGGATCAGCGAAGGGTGTGTGGTCAAAGTCGATATTGCGTAGGTCTTCTTGAAGTTTATTTACAACTAGAAATTGTGCGAGTGACTACTTTAGGTAATTTACAATTTAAAATGAGTAGGATAGTACTGTGATCGGTTATTGTTGAATTAATTACAAGGGCAAGTCCAGGGAAGTTTGACACTTGAGCATAATATGGTCCAAACAGGAGCCACTTTGATGTGTAGGAAGCGTGTGAGCGGGAAGCAAACCATGGAAGGCGCATACGATAAGGTATTCCTCAGCGGATGCGTCAGCACTTTCTGGCAGAAAATTGATATTATCTCCAATCAAAACAGTATTTTTAAAGACGACAGGTTCTGCAAGTTGTCGTTTAGAGAGTCAATGAAATTGTTTATATTTCTAAAAGAAATCGATATAAGGCAAGTATAGCTAATTCTGACCCAATTGTAATTATCAATCTGTTACAGTCGTGCATATTTGGTTCCTCGACTGACACATTGAGATGATTTCTTGCATAACTATCACCCCATCGTTCTGATTGTAGTTTATGTTACTTTTATACTTATTATATTCCGGTATTAGTGGTATGTTATATTGTTTGGAAAGCCAACATTCGGTTAATAGATACAATAACGTCACAGTTTATTTCCAGACAAAATTCAAAAGTCATTTATTCAAACTAGGCTGAGAATCAGCACTTTTCGAACGTCAAAGTTACTTAAGACAGTCCCACAAATCGCCCACCCTTCACCACTTCCTAGTGCTTTAGCTGGGAAGAAGAAGTGGCGCAACAAACTCCCCAGCAGCACGGCTGTCTGTCCAATAGAAGAAAAAAAAATCTATATAATAGTATTCAAAATTATTTACATTACACAACACTTATCATAATTTAAATTATAAATTAATAGCCATATGGCAGCTAGCACACGCCAATATACCAACCTAAAATCATATCGAGAACTGTACTCAAGCATAAATTAATAAAAAATTAAGACTACAACGTAAACAATATCTAAATAAAAGCCTCCAGTCATAAAGAGCATGCCCGCTTACATATAGCTATATATAGCTGTAACTGGAAGTTATAAACGATAAACTAGGACCATCGAGGTAAAATAAATAAACAGTTAATTTGGTACTAATAACAATAACAAAACCATGATCAGCAAGACCACCAGCACAAGCAGCACCCGTTCACGAGCATAACGCAAAGATCAGCCATTATTGAGGCCCCCTCGCCATATTTGATAATTCGTAATTAACGGCGCTCTTATGCGCCTCCATAATCAACAGGATTGATGTACATTTTTTCAGCCATGATTTTCGTAGGGCAGTCAGAAGCACTTGTCTTGTGATTAATCGGCTTTTTTAAGTGCAAGCAAATAGCACACTATGGTTCCTCAGCCTTCTTTGTGCTTTTTAATGGAGTGACCCTGATCACCACAAAGGCCACAGGTAATGGTGGTTTCACAACATGACTTGGCCACATGTCCGTACTGCTGGCACTTAAAACAGCGTGTGACTAGAGTAAAGTCTCTCACAGGGCATGACGACTACACGACGACAATTTACAAATACACTTGATACGGCTTTACGTCTGCAGATACTTCTATTATATAATTACAGGTCTCAGCGTTCTTCTTACCTGACTTATGGCTTAACTTTATGGAGGTTAAAAAGGATTAGAGACAGCAATCCTGAAGGGATTCTCTGCTAGATTCTGGTGGAACAAACAAGTAAAAACTTCCTTCTCTTGCATGGATGAGAGCACTCCGATAACTACTGGGGGTTCATCTACTGTAAGGCCTGAATTTGATTGTTGCATCGATGTTCTGACCTTCTCATCTAGTAGTAGTGAGAGGGAAGAGATTTTTAAGGCCCAGAAACGGTGTATTAGATCTATGTCAAACCTAAAAAGCACAGATAGCTGTGAACCCGTGTTTCGGTCTCTGAGGATACTGACTCTTCCATGTTTGTACATATTGGAGGTGGCAATTTTTGTAAATACGAATATAAGTAGGATTTATTTCCGACACTGGCAAATATAAGACCACGTAATGGGCCCTTGAGATCCCAATACAAGAACTTACTACATTCGGGTCATTACAAAACAGCACTGTTAAGGAAAAGTATTATGACAATGGGACCTGTCATTTATAATAAAATACCTCACGGTTATAAGGATTTGTCTGTAAACATGTTTAAATCTAAGGTAACTGCACTTTTTTTAGGCAAATATTATTACTCTGTGAAAGACTTTCTAAATGATATGAATTTGTCCAGATTATGATTGTTATTGCAATTAAAATACAACACAAGCACAATGACACAACACTCTCTGCAATCTACTGCAGAAATAAAATAGGGGCTGACGTTTTCAAGCAATTCTTCAATCAACTGGGCTCAGTTTTTATCTGCGGAGGAGACTGGAATTCCAAACACACATATTGGGGATCAAGACTAATTAACCCAAGGGGCAGACAACTACATAAAGTCACACTTGACCTAATTCTAGAATGCCTCTCTCACGGAGAGCCAACATACTGGCCCACAAATCACAATAAAATACCAGATCTGCTAGATTTCTTCATAACAAAGAACCTTGGGCGCAACTACTTACAGATTGAAAAATGTGAGGATCTGTCATCAGACCACACTCCAGTCATTTTAAATGTGTTCAAACAAGCTGTTCCACAAGAGTCACCCCACTATATCCACAGCAAAAACACCAACTGGGACCTTTAGAGAGAAATTGTAACAGGTAATTTAAACCTAAACATCAAATTGAAAACAGGTGAAGACATCGATACTATTATCGAAACGTTCAAGAGCACAATACACCTGGCGGCCAACGCTTCTACACCAAAAAATAGAAAAAAAAGGCAGTAGAAACGGAACTTCCAAGGAACATTATGAAGAAGGTCAACGAACGGTGAGAAATGAGGAAAGAATGGCACAGAACTAGATATCCTACGGACAAGACTAAGTTTAACAAAGCAACAAAAGAGCTGAAAGATATGATCAAGCAATACGAGAACCTTTGCCTACAAAGACACTTATCTTACCTAACCCCATATAAGGATACTAATTACTCGTTATGGTGTGCGACAAAGAAACGTAAGCGACCAAAAGAACATATCCCGCCATTGCGAAGACAGGACAGAAGTTAGGCTAGATCTGAAACTGAAAAAGCAACTGCATTTGCCGAACACCTGGAAAAGGTTTTCACTCCGTTACCTTACACTGATATCAATAGAGACGTGGAAATAACAGACTAGGTACCTCCAGTCACCAAATCAATTATGCTTCCCTTAAAGGCAGTAAGTCCTACTGAATTAATCCGTGAGTTTAAAGCTCTTCCAACAAAAAAAGCACCGGGCTATGATCGATTAGACTCCGTGCTGCTAAACAACCTTCCCAACAAAGATAAAATGTTCCTAGTGATGGTCTTGAATGCCGGTCTGAGACTCTCCCACTACCCATTCCAGTGGAAACTTGCTCAGGTTGTTATGATACCTAAACCTGGTAAACCGTCAGAAGAAGCCTCGTCCTATCGACCAATTAGCCTCCTGCCTTTGGTTGGTAAGTTGTTTGAAAAAATTATCCTCAATAGAATGCGCCCTCATCTAAATACCGTACTTCCTGGGCATCAATTCGGATTCAGACAGCAGCATGGCACCATTGAGCAGGTACATAGGTTGACAAATACCATCAGTAACACCCTGGAAAACAAAAAATATTGCTCGGCTGTCTTCCTAGATATCAGCCAGGCCTTTGACAGGGTCTGGCTGTGACTCCTGTTTAAGTTAAAAAAATATCTGCCCCACTCCTTCCTCTTCATACTGAAAAATTACCTGGAAAAGCGTTGTTTCGAGATAAAACTTAACGACTTCACATCAGACTTGTATGAAATCAAGTCTGGTGTTTCACAGGGGAGCATCTTAGGGCCTGTACTTTACCTCATATTTACAGCCGACATACCAACAGATGACAACACCTTCATCGCCACATATTCTCACGACACCGCAATACTGTCAGTACACACTAACCCAGATGTTGCCTCAGCGAACCTTCAGAAACACATATGTGGAATTGAGAAAAAAAAAAGCAAAAGAAAAAGCTAAAGATATGGCGCATAAAGGCGAATGAAAACAAATCTGTTCAAGTCACCTTTACTCTAAGAAAAGGAAACACTCCCCCAATTACACTAAACGGTCAACAAATCCCACACGAAGATAGTGCAAAATACCTTGGCATGCACCTGGACAGAAGGTTGACTTGTCAGAAAAGAAAAGAAAAGAAAAGATTCATGTTCAACATCCCTAAATGCATACACAATAAATACATCCTGCAAGATCTGAAGCTCAAAACTGTCAAGCAAGAGATTTCTGCCCGTAGCACAAAATACCAGAAAAACGTCAACTCACTGGCTGCTGATTTATCAGGGTCCGGAAGTATTGTCAAGACTTAAGAGGAACAGTGTTCCTTAATAAAAAGATTCTCAACAGAATGAGTGAGAATGGTCAATGGACCCATTGCTCACCGTCCGCAAGCCCGCGCCTACGGTGGCCGGGAATCAGCAATTGATTCCCGACGCCCAGGGCGTCTCCTCCTACGGCGGCTAGGGGCGTGAGGGCGCGAAATTTGCCTCTCCCTCACGCGCTCCGCCTCCTCCTTCGCGAGCATTACTGCTTCGCAGAAGGAGGTGACGGCCTCCCATGCCCTCTCGCTCCGTACCATGGCCTGGACCAGGGCCGGACGCGAGAGATCCCCGCCACCGATCGCCTCCACGAGGACACGGCGGTGCTCTGCCCAAGCCGGGCATACCTCCATCGTATGCTCCACCGTGTCCTCCGGGCGATCCGCGCAGTGATGACACCCGGACGTTTCCTCCCGCCTTATTCGAAACAGGTACCTCCCGAAACAGCCGTGTCCGGTGAGGACCTGCGTCAGGCGGAAGGTGAGGACGCCGTGGCGCCTCTCCAGCCACTCCTAAAAGAGGGGACTTATCGCCTCAATAGTGGCGTGCCCAGCACTGGGTTGTGACAATCGCACTCTCCATGACGCCATGAGATCCCGTCGGAGCTCTGTCCGCTGTGCCGCGATTTCTCGCGGCATCGGAGTCAAGCCCCGGCGTTTCGCCTCCTCGCGCCACTCCCAAATATGCGCGAGGACTTTTGCCTCCAGATCCCATGGCGGCAATCCGGCAAGGAGGCTCGCCGCCTCACCGGAGACCGTGCGGTATCCCCGGACCAGCCGGGTGGCCATGACCCTCTGGGACGCGTTCAACTGGCGGGCAGGCCGCCGCCGCAACGAATGCGCCCACACCGGTGCCCCGTACAAGGCCATGGACAGCACGATCCCCGCGTATAGCCTCCGGCAGGAGGCGTTTGGACCCCCTAGATTAGGCAGGAGCCGCTTCAAGGCAGCCCCAGCCCGGTCCAATCTGGGAGCCAAATGTCCAAATGTACTTCATCTTCGACTCAACGCCGATGTGAACCTACCGTTAATTGGGAACCCGACGGTGGCGCGGTCCGAGGACCATGAAAACACATGGCCTCGGACTTGTGCAAGGCCACCTCGAGTCCCAACTGCCGGATTCTGGCCACGATTGTCGCAACCCCGTGTGTCGCTAGTTCGACCGCCGCCTGGTGCGACCTCCCCTGCGCCAGGACCAACGTATCGTCAGCGTAACAAACGACACTGACGCCATTGGGGAGGTCGGCGCACAGCACCCAGTCGTATCCGATGTCCCACAGATGCGGCCCCAGGACCGATCCCTGTGGGACACCGCACGACATCTCTCGCCGGTTCCACTCTCCCTGGTGACCGGGGTAGTTGATGGCCCTGTCCGCCAGATAGGCCTCAACCACACGACAGAGGCATCCGGTGATACTGGAGTGCCTCCCTGATGCAACTCCAGGGCAGGGTATTGAAGGCGTTGGCGATGTCTAGAGACACCGCCAAGACGACCCCACCCCGAGCCACCGCATCCCCCGTCGTGAGGGCTCGCACGCGCATGATGGCGTCCACCGTGGAGCGCCCCCTGCGGAAACCAAACTGGCTCTCCGCCAAATCCGGCCCCACCCGCACCAGCCGCCCGACGAGGCGGTCTGCAATGACTCTTTCAAAGAACTTGCTCACCTCGTCAAGCAGCACTATGGGCCGGTAAGCGGACGGAGAGTCCGCAGGGCGCCCCGGCTTCTTGATAAGGACCAGTTTCCCCGTCTTCCAACGAAGTGGGAACTGGCCCCTCTCCATACATGCGCTTAAGAGCCCTCTTAGTCGAGGCCCGAGAGCCTCTGAGGCCAGGACCCAGGCTTTCCCAGGTAAGCCGTCGGGTCCTGGGGCGGTATTTCTGGCATTCAGCCTACGTAGCGCCACCCTCATCTCTACCTCGGTCACCTCCGGAGCATCGTCGTCGTCGTCGGCGGTGTGGTCCGCATCGGGCACCGCAGTAGGCGGAGTCATGGGTGGGGAGGCATGTTCCCCTCTCGAAGGGAACAGAGCGCTCACCACGTCCTCCACAAGCTGTGGCCGGAGACTCTGCGTCAGCGGGGGAGCCCATGGGCGGAGTTTCTCCCGCACCATCTTGTATGGGCGTCCCCACGGGTCTCTGTTCAGAGTCTCCAGCGAGTCCTCGCGGGACAGTGCCCTGGCCCGCAGGATCTCCGCTTGGAGGGCGGTCTTCGCCGCTCTGTACCCCTCGTACAGCTCCGCCTGAATGGCTTCCGTATCCGGAGGTCGAATACGAAGCCTGCGGTGCCTGGTGTACCGGCGTCGCGCAGCAACGCACGCATTGCGCAGTGTCGTCAGCTGTCGCGACCACCAGTACACCTGGTGCGAAGCACGTCCGGGCTGGACCCGGGGCATTGCCAAGTACATACATACATACATACATACATACATATTTCGGACATGGCCTCCCGGAACCACTCCGCCTCGTCGTTGATGTCTGGGCGGAGACGTCAAACCGGATGTACCGGTGATCGGAATACGTCTCCACCCCCTCCATGATGCACCAGTCAATGACACGTGGCTTCAGAGCGGGGCTGGCGAACGAGATGTCCACCACTGATTCACCCCGCATCCGCACACACGTGGGTACAGAACCCCGGTTTAGGACGACCAGGCCTGTTTCCAGCACCCAGTCCTCCACCATCCTGCCCCGTGTGTCCGTATACCGGGAACCCCAAGCCACATTTTTGGCATTGAAGTCCCCGAGGACGAGCACGGGGAGGGAACAGAACCCGACGACAACGACTCTCAACTCCACAAGGGAGTTGTAGAACTCGGCGAGAGTTCGGTTCGGGGAGAAGTATGCCCCTACCACGACAATCTCCCCGAACCGTGCTGCAACGCAACCCCGTCCTCTCTTAACAGCCTTGAGGGACGGGGTACCGGCGGCGGCCGACGAAATTAGGGCCACTGAGCCGCTCAGGTCCTCCACCTAGTCATCCCTGGGCGGGACAAAGTACGGCTCAGCGACCACGGCGATGTTGATCGACCACTGCGCCATGCTCTGGAGCAACAGATGCTGAGCTGCGGCGCAGTGGTTGATGTTCGCCTGCAGGAGGCGAAATGGGGCCATTATTGGCACTCCATTGCAGCTCCCTCCTGGGCCCTCTGTGAGGGCCCTGCCGCGGCGGCGGCGGCGGCGATGACGGCTGTGGATGCGGCAACGGCGGCGGTGGCGGAGGTTGCGGCTGTGTCGGAGGTGGCAGAGGGCTTGCCTCTGGCCTTGGTGGGTGGGGCGCAGGCCTTGCTCCCAATCCGGTGATTGGCCGGCTTGCCAGCTGCCGCACATACAGCGCAGTGCGGCGTGGCGTTACATGAGCCGGCCTTGTGACCCGGCTGACCACAGCGGTAGCAGTGACCGCTGCGGTCCACCTCCGAGGTGCATTTAGCTCCCACATAGCCCCCACGGAAGCACCTCAGAGGTCTGGGTTCCAGTAGTTTGACCTGCGCGGAAACCCAGCCCACCAATAACCCCTGGCCCTCCCCGGCTATCTTCTTGGCCGCCGACACGGGGCAGCTCACCGTAATGGCTCGCAACCCCGTGAAGTCAGGACGGAGGGCGCCTGCCCTAACCTGCTCGGCAGAGCACCCCCCAGCCCTCACAACAGCGGAACCTGCTCGGCAGAGCACCCCCCAGCCCTCACAACAGCGGAACCTGCTCGGCAGAGCACCCCCCAGCCCTCACAACAGCGGCCACCACCTGTCCCTCCGTCACTGAGTCGTCCAGGCCCAAAATTCGCATGTCTGCGAATTTGGCGGGCCACTCGGGCCTCGTCCGCATTTAGGGACGCCCTAAGCCTTTCGGCCAGAGCGTCAGCGGCCGGGCCGCTTGCCGCACCGGGGACCTCCAGCATCCGGGCTCCAGTCGCAGTGACCCTCACCCGGATGCCATCAGCGGCGCCGATTTCCGTAAGGTCGACCCCCGCCCCCACCTTGGCGAGCACGTCACGGTAAGACACGCCCTTCTTCTCCGCCTCTAGCTGTAGTGTAATCACTACAGCTGCGGACTTCGGGGTGCGAAGCCTAGCCGCGACGCTTCGCTCCTTGCGCCGCTGCCTCCTCTCCTTCTTCTTGGCCGCCCTTTTTGCCTTCGCCGCCTTCCTCTTCTCCCCGGCTACCTGCCATTCGGCGTCAGCCGGGGTAGAATTAGGAGGAACATAGCGCTCAAATATGTTAAACTAACACCAATATGTAAATACCTATGTTTAACAAATAAAGATTCTGATTCTGATTCTGATGGAGCTCGAGGAGGCGGGGGCAGCTGTTTCGCCACCTGGGCCGGGACCTTCGCCACCTGGGCCGGGGCCCTCGCCGCCTGTGTAGCCACCCCACCCTTAGTCTGCCCCGACGAGCCTGGTTTGGCCGAGGCAGCTGCGGTGGTGGCATACGATGCCGTCTTCTGCTGGCCAGAGGCCGGCATGCTTGCCACTAGAGGAGGGCGCAGGACGATGGCTTCTAGCGCGGAAAAACGAGACCGCAAAAAAGCCATCTCCTGCCTCACCAGGATCAGAACCCGGTCCTCCGCAGGCACGGGCCGTCCCTGCCCATGCTGCTCCCTCCTCTGCGGCACCTCACGAGGGCCGGCTCTTCGGAGCCCGGCCAGGTCCGCTCGGAGCTCCTCATTCTCCTTTCGGAGAAGCTCCAAGGCGGCTGTCAACCGGGCGACCTCCGCCCGCATCACGGACATGCCGTCCGATGGAGGCCTGAGGTGATAGGCCTCCGCTGCCGCCAAAATAGAGGCCATGACCGCGGGTATGGCCTTGTCTTTAGAGGACTGAGTCCTCTTCAAGGCCAAACCCTTGATCGCGGCAGCCTCGGCCTCCGCAAACCTGGCCGCTCGCTCCGAATTGGAGCCGCCAGCGGCATCCGGCTCACCACCTGCCGACTCTGTAAGGGCCACCACGGTGGTCGTCCCTACAAGGTGGTTTTCCTCTTCCGTAGAGGGCCTCTCCAGCTCGTTTGGGCTGGCCCGGCTCGGCTCGCCAGCCTCCTTATTGGTGAGCCCTCTACCCACGCCTTTTCCCCGGGCCGCACCCCGCCGACTGGAGTGAATTTTTCGTCTGTGGCCTTGGCCCGAGACCCCCTCATCGGCAGACGACCCTTGGCCATCTTCCGGTTACACCGTCTTATCCCAGGGTGCACCGTCCTGAAGACTGGCCTTCCCCCCGGACGCATCCGAAGGGAATTCCAGCCCACAGGCACACGGGGAGGTTTCCTGTCCAAGCACCCCGTCTTGCCGCAACCTGGAACTCCGTTTACCCACCTGATACTGGGTACCGTCTAACTTTCCTGCGATGCTGTGTTGTCCGAGATCCCCGAAATCGACTGTGCCATTTCAAGGATCTTATCGTCCAGCATGGTCTTGGTACATTTGGCGGTAACCACTATCGGGTCGTCATTTGGTGTTTTAAATGTGTTTTAATTTTTAATTTTTCCCACGCGTTCCGTTTCCTCCTCGTCTAGGGCCACAAAACCGTTTTTCGCGCTGTAGGCTGCCATGTACGACCCCGTCATTTCCCCTTTGATGACTTGAGATGTGACGTTGTCGTACACTGCTGCCTCTGCTTCCCTGCTTCAGTAGTACCCTTAGCAGTCCTTCTGTTTCTCTCTGGAAGGTCTGCAGGATCTTCTTGCATGTCATGAGATTGACCACTCTGTTCGCTCTCACGATTGCTACGTACTCGAGGAAAGCGCTCTTCACGTGGTCCGTGGTGCTCGAATTAACTGCGAGGGTCGGCGGGCTGACATGCCCCTTATCGGCTCTTGTAGGCGTAGGCTTCCGCATTTTCGGTTCTTTCGGCTTCTTTTTGAAGAACCTCTCCACTGCTGTTTCCTGCTTGTGGGATGGTGATGCGCGGCTGGTGCTCGGGAGCAGTGCGCTGAGGAAAGTGCCAAAGCCTTTCAGGCGACTCCTCGACTGAGCCCGGTCCTCCGGGCTAGTGGTCTTGCCCTGCTCCTTTGCAGCTTTTTCGGCAGCTGCCTTCTGCTGGGCCCTCTCTGATCCGCTTTGAGTGCGGATCGAGCCAGATGTGGAGCTCGTCGCGCCGGCTGTTGGGTGTCTGGGGGCTTTGAGGAAACTCAGAGTTTCCCCTCTGTCCTCATACACTACTACCTCATGGTGTTCTGAGGCTTTTAGACAACCGAAGCGATCTGCGACGTCTCCTCTTTCCCCATCGATCATCATTGCGTCGATGCTGATGGTACGGGCTCTGACTGCCATGTACTCTCCTACCTCCCTGATCTTTTGAAGCAGTGAGCTTACCTGAGCGAATGGAGTATCCTCTCCCCACTCGAATAGTGCGATCGTGAAAGGTAGGTTAGGTTAGGTTAGGTTAGAATTGTGACCACACAACGCCAGTGTCTAGTGTTCGCTCAACAATAAATTCACTAAATTTAAACAAAGCTTACAACTCAATATAAAGCTGCTGCTTTAACCTTAAAATGCTACTTGCTTGTAGCTGCCAAACTATTATTTTTGCTACCCATTTTAATTATTTTTTAAACCCTAAATCAGATTAGTTTGTCGCCGCGTGTAGCTGCCAACCTATTATTTTTACTACCCTTTTTTTTTCTTTTCATATTAGTTTGTCAACGAGACAATCAATACGTATGACGTATGCTCCGATTTTTGCCACTCGCCACAGAGTACTTTTTTCCACTCGCCAATAGATCTTTGTATATTGTTGTAATCGTAGGTTGTAAGTTGTAATCAATTTGTGTAAAGAAATTTGACAGATTGTAGTAGCTTGATGTGCTGGCGTCTGTAATCACAGACTACATATGGATACTACGTCTGTAATACTGGTGGAACTAGTATGTACTTACTACTGCAATTGTATCTTCATGATTTTATAATAAAACAACACACAACATAGGGTTCTAAAACCATTATACAAAAAAAAAAAAACAATATATTACATTATTTTTTATTTTTGTGATGTGTGTGATATGAAACTAAAATAATAATAAAAAAACACCGGTATAGTACCGGTTCCTGTACTTATAAATCTCACAATAATCAGCTGGCAAGTCTAACGTTATTGTTAATTTTCCAAACTTCAGTTTTGCAACACTGTACAAATTCAACTAATTATAATAGTGACAATTTGACATTTTGATACTGTGTTTGCTATTAAACAAGAGGTTTTTAACTTTGTTCTTTGTGATTTCTTTAAAATTCTCAATAGATGTTTGTATAAAAATGAGTCTACATAAAGCAAGGTAATGGAAATTAATATTTATTTATGTGTAGTTATAATTTAGACTATCCTTCGGAATAAATTGTTATTAAACCGTGCTCGCTGACACATAAAAAAGGCGTATCATCAGCGGAATTACTTTTTGTTATCCTAATTGCTGAAATTCAATCGTGTACTCATTTAGTTGGTTGCGATTCTAATTCATAAAATTGAATGTTAAATTATTTTGTGTTCAATGAAAATTAAAAAAGTAACTTAAAATCACGTCGTTTACTTTCCATGAAGGTAAGCAGCACTTTCCCTTACCATGATTCCTATGATCATAAAGAGAAATAGCATTTTTTTGTGAAATTGGAAGAAGCGAATTGTCTTGTTTTATAAAACAACTTAAAATCCTATATTGTGCCAATAACAATAGTAAAAATACCTACTTGGTTTAGCAAGAATTCATGCAAACAAGTAAACTAAAAATAAAACGTCATTAATTAGTCAGTATGCTGCCATGTATACCACATCTAGTAACACATCTTATTGTTGTATCATAAACATTTTATGTAAATTTAGTTTCTCAGTACAAATTTAGTTTAATGAATTATTGTTAATTCTTAATGAGGAATAATAAAGTTCTTCAACCTATATTTTATGACGAGTTGTAGGTAGTTTTTCATAGTGAGATATCATTCATATAGGAATGAAAAACAACCGATTTCCAAAAAAAACATTACAGCGAAATATAACTTTAATTTCGGAAGTCTGCTGTGTCTTTGGATCTGTATTTTAGTATTTTGTTACTGACTTCCGGTATTAGGTTTTTATTTTACACTTTATAGTAATTATGGTGCCTACCCAATTCGTTTACCACTTCATGCTATGTAAAAAACAGTGACAAAGTATTGTAGACAAAGTATTATAACCTCATCAAGATACACAAAGTGGATTGAATACGTATTATCAAAGTGAACTTAAAACCTGCCCAAGCAAAGTTAATAAAATTTAAATGGGACCACCGCACATCAAATAAAAAATAGACAAGGTCTACCAAATCAAAAATAGATTTGTGAAATCTGTTATAATTATGTTCGCCAGATGTTCGTGAAAAATTAGTAATATGTTTGTCAGTAAAACTGATGCACACTTCATTTGATATTTTTTAATAGGAGGAGGTTATATTTTAATTAATGGGAGGAGGAGGATAATTAAAATAATGTAGAATGCAAGAGCAAGAAAAGCAAGCTCGAAAATATTTGCATCCCGGCTGGGATAGGTTAGGCTCTTTCAGAGAATGCTGAAGTTTCATTCAATTCAAAGTGGAGTCAATAAAAATAGAGTATTTAAGCATACTCTAGTGCTTTTGTAGATTATAAAGTACGTCTACGCGAGAGGACTAGATACATTAAGAAACAACTTGATTTTAAAATAAGCAAACAGCCGTAATAGGTATAATAATTTTACATAAATATGGAAATTGAAATAGAAGGCAACTAACATGGATTCTCATCAGAAATAATGGCAATTATGTCGGGGGGGGGGGGGGGGTCCAAAACAATGATGCCTGCAGCCTTGAGTAAGTCCCGTCAAAATCGGTCGTAGCCGTTTCGGAGATTTGCCGTAAAAAACAGACAGGCGATAAAAATGTAAAAGCTGTTATATTGACATTACAACCACAGACATAACACCATAAGCCGATAAATGATTGTGATTGATTTTGATATATTTATAATTAATGAGTTAATGACTGTTGTATTTTTCAACAAGTACATAATAGAGTCAAAAAATGGACTGTTTTCTTACAGAATAAAAGCCTTTGAAGAAGTTCTGGAAGCAGATGTAGTGGATATTGAAAAATTAAGAAAACTGGCATTTAACGGTAAACATATTTTGTAATTTTATAGATAGACGTCCGTTTTTATTTACCGGATTGCTAAGCCTATTTTTTTAAATGTCCTGTTTTTTGCTATTACTTTGTTAATTAACTATTTTCTTTTATTATATGAAGGTATACCTGATGACAAAGGCTTGAGGTCCCTAGTATGGAAAATATTACTTCTTTATCTTCCTCATCAAAAGAATTCATGGAAAGCAACCCTCTGCGAGAAAAGGCAACTCTACAAACATTACATAGGTATTATACATTTCCTAACGCTGCGCGCTGCTAATGTGATGTTTATATTAATTGTTTACCCTCTTTGCTAAGATATCCGTAAGAGGGCACTCAATAAATGTAGGCATCTGAATTGAACTATTACAATTATTATGGCCTCATGTACTATCGCGGACACGCATATCTGAACACCGTAAGGACTATTCCTGCTTGCAGCGCTCGGCCGAGTAATGCTTACCTACGAAAAAAAAGTGTGCACGGGATTTTGTTTTCAAAGTGGTTAGATATGCGTGACCGCGCGACTACCTACAGATAATCTAATAAATTGTAATTAAACACCTTTTTTTTTTTTTTTTTTTTTTTGGGTGGGAAATCATCAAATGACGTCTCCCGCTCTGGGTGGAGCGGGAGGGCGTGTCAGACTCTTACTGACTAAAACCCACCCGTGTTCCTTCTGTTGCCTGTGCAATGCCAGGGGGCCACGGTATCCCTTTCGGACTAATCCCGCAACCCCGGCAGGCAATGGTCTCATCGGACCCCTTCACTTGCTGACATCTCTTTGAGGCGCGCGTGGAACACAACGCGCCGTCGACCCGGGCCTGGTCCTTACCGGACGGCGAGCTACCCATTGCTCACCGTCCGCAAGCCCGCGCCTACGGTGGCCGGGAATCGGCAATCGATTCCCGACGCCCAGGGCGTCTCCTCCTGCGGCGGCTAGGGGCGTGAGGGCGCGAAATTTGCCTCTCCCTCACGCGTTCCGCCTCCTCCTTTGCGAGCATTACTGCTTCGCAGAAGGAGGTGACGGCCTCCCATGCCCTCTCGCTCCGTACCATGGCCTGGACCAGGGCCGGACGCGAGAGATCCCCGCCACCGATCGCCTCCACGAGGACACGGCGGTGCTCTGCCCAAGCCGGGCATACCTCCACCGTATGCTCCACCGTGTCCTCCGGGCGATCCACGCAGTGATGACACCCGGGCGTTTCCTCCCGCCTTATCCGAAACAGGTACCTCCCGAAACAGCCGTGTCCGGTGAGGACCTGCGTCAGGCGGAAGGTGAGGACGCCGTGGCGCCTCTCCAGCCACTCCTCAAAGAGGGGACTTATCGCCGCAATAGTGGCGTGCCCAGTAATTAAACACCTAAAATACACATTTTAGTAATGTATATACTTCCACATAGAAGAAAGCTTAATGGTACCTATGTGCATTTCCAGATGAGATAATAGTATCCCCAGGTGGACCTTCTGACCATCCATTGAATATTAGTCCTGACAGTTCGTGGAGCACTTACTTCAAGGACAATGAAGTGCTGCTGCAGATTGACAAAGATGTCCGACGACTATGTCCTGATATATCATTCTTTCAATCTGCCACAGAAAATCCGTGTGAAGAAGTAAGTATTGCTCATTAAATATCTCGTGAAGTTTATCTGTTACAGCTTGAGATCCATTTACCTGATATATTAGTAACACACAGATTCACATATTTTTTTTTTAGATAGTGAACAGTAATGGTGTGAAAAGGCTGCACAAAAGAGTTGAGCAGTCAGTTCTGAAGTATTCAACTTTAGAACGACGAGGACTTGGAGTTGCTAAGGTAGCTATGTGTGACATTTAACATTTGAACAATAAATATCCTACCAGTTTTATATTGGGAACATTATTTGGTTTTCTCTGTTTGTTAGGTTTGAATGAATTAGGTTGAAGTGCAGAAAACAGGTCAACCATTTGCTGTATTAAATGGCCTATCAAGTTCAAAATTTGTAGTCTTCCATCCTGATGACAATAGATTTGGTACTTTGGAGCTTGTGCTTTCATCTACAGGGTTACAGGGAAAGTCCTACTGAATATTGAAGGACGTTATTACTCAGGTCATTTCTGATGGATTTGATTCTGTAATAAGGTGTCCGAAACTTAACCGTTATGGAGATATTGAACTTTAAAGATTTTTAAAAAGAAATCTTTATGTTTTGGCTTTTAGTCGTTTTTTTTTTTGGGATTAGAGCTCCTAGGGTCGGTTTTTTTATGTATCTAGTTAGAAGACATGTCCATTAATAAAAATGATCATCAGAAACTGAACCTACTACTAACAGCTTAAAAAAACTGCTCGGCAACAGTTAGAATTAAAGATTTTTCTAATAGTGTTCTTAACATTGAAGAGCTTTTAAAAAAAAAACAATGTATGAAACTTAATCTGCAAATAATATTCAAAAGTTCTACGTCTTTTAGATATTCAAAAAAGTATAACACTTGCTATTAAATAGGCAAAATATTCACCAAATAACAGTTAAAGTAGCAGAGGGTACATTTTTAGTTTGAGGTAAATGTAGCTAAAATAACGTAAACGTAACGATCGGTGTCATTTGTTTTTTATTTTTTTTAATTCTAACTGTTGTCGAGCAGTTTTTTTAAGCTGTTAGTAGTAGGTTCAGTTTCTGTTGATCATTTTTATTAATGGTCATGTCTTCTAACTAGATACATAAAAAAACCGACCCTAGGAGCTCTAATCCCAAAAAAAACGACTAAATGCCAAAACATAAAGATTTCTTTTTAAAAATCTGTAAAGTTCAATATCTCCATAATGGTTAAGTTTCGGACACCTTATTACAGAATCAAATCCATCAGAAATGACCTGAGTAATAACGTCCTTTAATATTCAGTACGACTTTCCCTGTAACCCTGTATATAGATTACTGCACAAGCACATGCATGAATGTTTATTGGTATTATCTTGTTAATCAAACATGTTGAGAAAATAAGAATGAACCAAATTGTTAAGAATAAACCAAATAGAGGTTGCGCATGCATTTTTGCCTATGCAGTTACTTAATTTAATAAGTTAATTTCAAGTTATACTTAGTGTTATTGTTTATGAATAATTAATCAATTTGAAAATTTGTACAAAAACATTCTATTGCTAAATATCTCACTGTTACTTCTGTATTGATAGCTGTAGGCCTCCCAAACGCAACAAAATAAAATAAAAAGTTATCACGATGGCCATTATATGTTTTTTTTTTTACTTCGTTTTCGTTTTCTTTATTAGTTAAGCAATGAGATCCGTCGCTCGGACAGCGTCCACAGCGGGGACTACGCACCGCTGAACGAGGGCTGTGAAGCCCACTGGGAGGTGGTGGAACGCATGCTGTTCCTCTACGCCAAGCTCAACCCGGGCCAGGGCTACGTTCAGGGCATGAACGAAATCATCGGACCTATCTACCATTCATTCGCCATTGACGCTGATATGGAGTTTCGTAGTGAGTGTGGAAAATACTTGTTCTGTTTTGTACATTGCTAGTGGTCGAATTTTCTCGCCCTAAAAATATATCGCCAATGATTGATCTTACCAATCCTTTACCTTCTAGATTAATTTCTTATCTTAGCTGGTTGTGCAACTTTAAAAGATTCGTTTACAATTTTATTCAGAGTATTAACGTAATACGCCAATATAGTTCGTGTAAATTTAATTATTTTTACCACTGTATTCTTTCTATCATTAAGAGATTTGTGTCTTTACAGAACATGCGGAAGCTGACTGTTTCTTCTGCTTCACCAACCTTATGGCAGAGATACGTGACTTTTTCATTCGCACCCTAGACGAGTCGACTAGCGGTATCAACTATGTGATGGGCAAGCTCAGCGACTGCCTGAAAAAAAATGATCCTTTGGTCTGGAATTTGCTGGAGTTTCAAGAACTAAGACCCCAATATTATAGTTTTAGGTAAGCGTTGCGGCCATTTTCGTCAAATGATCATAAAACCAAGATCGTTGTAAGTAAAGAGTAATTGACTAACATAAATCAATAATATTTGGCAGATGGTTAACGTTGCTGCTCTCTCAAGAATTCTCACTGCCAGATGTCGAAAGAATTTGGGACTCTATGTTCGCTGACGCGCAACGATTTGACTTTCTAATCTACATCTGCTGTGCCATGATTTTGTAAGTGTTTAACATAATTAATAATATTGTAATTACGACTCCTAAATATTCATAGCTAAGATTGCTCACCTCGCTTTGGCTAATTTACAATATTTTTAACAACAGGTTGGTAAGGCACGAGATTCTTAACGGAGATTTTGCGTCAAATGTGAAATTGCTTCAAAACTTTCCACCGATGGATGTATCCCTAATTTTAAACAAAGCAGTTGAAATATCAAATAATCGATAAATCTCAGTTTCTTTACATTTTATTAACTTTTGAAATCCAAACCTTTTATAAACTAGAATATACTTTTATTATGCATTTATACCTATGGCGTTGTTATTATAAAGACATTTGGATGTACCTTTTGGATCGAATATTTTTTATTAATTATGTAGATATGTTGTATTCTAAGGCCTAATGTTCGTTGTAAACCAATTTACTCCCAAATTACTGAAAATCAATTACTAGGATAAGTGATATAATGTATTTAGCTATAGTTTAATTGTATCTACAATCGTTGCGACGAGACATGGGCAGCTGATATGCAGTGGCCGTCGAAAGGTAGTATACCTACACGCGGAACGTGGTGCACACTGCTACAATTTGATAGGTCTCGAAAGTGCATTTACATACACATTCAACGCTTCTCATATCTCGTTGCAAAGACTACGCCAGTAGGAATTTTAATTGTATGCCATAATTATATAGTTACCCCATGTTTGCAGTAGTAACTGCTGTTATGATTTTCTCTGACAACCAATTTCCTGATATGTATTTTACGGGTCATCACAAAATACTGACAAGGGTGACTTACTTATGACAAGCCTGTCTCGACTGTCTCACAAGTAAGGACTGTAAACACTACGTGTTACCGACAATGTGTAATAATTTTATTTAAATTTGATATATTCCAGCATTTTTTGCAATTCCTTGATGTATAATCATGACGAATTTATTTCTTTCCTTACTTTCCCTGGTCGTGGGATAACTTCAGGCAAGACTTTAAAAGGTTTTAATTTCCAGAAGTTGTCTTCAATGTTCTTTTCTTATGTTCAATAACTGTAAATTTCTGGCTTCTGGTCACACCCTTTTGTCTTAAGATTTAGGTTAAAGTTCCTAGCTTTAAATCATATTAACTACTGGTGTATCTTTGTACTTATTATAATTATTTTATTTGAAAAGTGAATTGCAGTTTTACAAACATACCTGAATGCGGCCTTGCAGAGCCGATCAGATAATTGTCTCCTGGTTACCTTAGTTCGTTGGCTGGAATGAAATTCAATGCTCCCAATATTCTCGACGTTGTCTCGCTATTTATGGATGATAACACAGGTCTAGCTGCTGTAAAGACCCTTTATAATATTAAAAAAGTATCTGTGGTTCCTCCCTACATCGTCTTCCACAGAATTTAGATCAAAGGTAAAAGGCCAGTTTATTACTTGTATGTTACGTTACTCCTCCTTTTTATAATCAAAAGGGGCATTAAATATGTAGTGTAGGTAACCCTCTACTTATTTATATTGTGATCTAATGCATTTTATATAGAATGCGTTCAATATTTCTTATCTTTACTCATTGACGGTAACATACGCCATACATAAGCACTTACCTCACCTACCATATTATTCGATACTAGGATAGTGAAAGCATGAACTTGATTTTAAACAGATAAAACCCATCCATATTTATTTGAAGACATTATTATTTAATTATAGGTACATATATATAAAAAATATTAGGTAGGTATTTAATTAAGTGTGATAACTCGATGGTTCCCATACGATCTCTTCGACTTAACAAAACGTAGTTATTTATTTATAATTTATAGATGTTTCTTTTCATAATCATTGCATTTATGTGCTTTCTGACAACTACACATGAATATTTTCTGATATTAATACACCGACGTAGGTACACTTTTCTTAACCACAAGCAAATATCTTTTCAGCCCACCCACCCATAAGTAACCTGTATGTTTCATTACCTTAAAGTTTCTTCATGTATGTCAACTTAATCGTAAGTACATATACCTATAATATAGAATGGCTCGTCTGAATGGTACGCTTGCATATTGCGAATACCATTATAATATCTGTTTAACTATAAGTAGATTATAACTCTACACGCTAACTTTTAGGTGTAATCGTATTCAATCACTTACCAAGTCAAATAAATCTTTACTGTCGATTTTTTTGGTTTGACAATAACTTACTATCTACTACTACTTATCTATCAAACTATTTTAGAAATATAGGCATTTACACAAGTCCACTACAAATTTGATTCGGAGGAACTCTGGTTGTAATAGGTATGTAGGTACTTGTAATGAACCTATCCGAAAATTGGCATTATATCCACAGCTAATTAATACTATCAAGTCTTTCAAATGGAACACGGTTGCTTTTAGAGTCAGTTCACACCGAGACGTCGCGCGAAGCGACGCTGCCCGCACTTTTTTTAAACATAGTGATACAAAATATGACTTTATTTACTACTCAAAAAGAAACTCATTTAATTAAGATAATTCGAAAATGCCTCGCGGCGTCGCGCTGTACGTCGAGATGCATGGGGCTGCCAGCGACTTCACAATGCGCCTCGCGGCGGCCCGGGGAGCCACTGGCCTCTTCAAGCATTGTCGCGTCGTCTGACCGTCTCGGTGTGAACTGACCCTTACTGGTCATTGTTCAGGCTAGCATGGGGCATAATTGTGTGTGGTGTACCACACAACACGCTTGTGGTACCTGTCACAGAGTCCGCACATAACCAGCACAAAGTTGGGTCGTAACATTCACAACGACTCGTTCGAGTCTTCTGCACACGCAGGTAAAACTGTAATTTATTCACTAATTTGCAACAGTCGTCCGTACATATAAATGCAAAAAAAAGCCGATTTAAAATGCCTCAATACTGCGTTTGTGTGTAATGTTTTGACTATAGTGCATTATCTGAAAGGCAATAATTGTAATCTCTGGTGTTATAAGAATTCACCTCTATTCCAGTTATTGTAATATTAAGTCTTACAATAATTGCCACAAATTTGATGCAATTTGTTCACTTATTAATTAAAAGTGTTGTAATATGAAGTGCATTATTACTTCACTGTACTCTATTGTCTGTAACATTAAAAAGAGGGAATAATCCGGAATTTTATTTTATGCCTGCTTCTGATCACTAAAATGAAATTACAAAAACAACAGTTCGCCTTTAAAGATTTAATATAAATAATTACAATGTAATCAATTTGTACATATCCATTGACAATAATAATAGAAAGTAAAGATTTTATACAAATATAATGTCATTTTAGGTCTGTATTATAAATAACGGCTAAGTTATACAGTAAAACATTGGAAAATAAGAACATACTCCACATTTATTGTAGATCCGTGTAATAATAATCACATAGGAGATACCTATTCATTATATTTAATATGAATTTTGTTGGTCGCCGCTCGGAACAGTTTGATATATGGAACCTTAATGCCAGTATTTTACTTAGAAATAAAAAACTTTATTAAGGAACATACTTTCATCAATTGGAATCTTAAAGGGTGATGAAATAGGTACATATTTTTATTTAATTACTAATACATACATATAATTACACAATTACACGAAGATGTATGAGAGTCATAACATTAATAGATATTACAAATTATATAATACTGCTGTTTGACCGACTACCGATGCAGTTCCGATGGTCACAAACTGACGTGAAATTCTACACGAATTACAATAAAATATTATTTTAGTCGTAATTTATTTGGTCACATTAATTTTAATGGTTTAAATTTGAGTGCTAAATTTAACTGGCAGTGTTTTCTCAGATAACTTAGAACATGCAGCCATGACACGAAGACGCATGCTATGCATTTTAAAGGTTTAGATTTTTTCAATATGGAGTACTTAGTTAAATTAGTTCAATCCAATTAAAAAGAATGTGCGCGTCACATTGTTGACAACCTGGTAGCTAGCTGCTGATTACACGTCGAGAAGGTAATAATTGTACTTGACAAACTAACATAACAAAAGCAAAATCAGCGTTTCACAATTTCTACAATGTTATCACTCCCTTACTTGTTAAAATACAGGAATTATTATGAACATAATTTTGTGCCCGATTAAACGCACTTAAAAGTATGACGTAATAAAAAAAATAACGATGTTAACAAGCACTTACAGAAATATATGAGATTTAAAAATTTAGGGCTGAATAGGAAAGCCTCCTCATTTTAAATAACAACTGTTATGGAAATCTCGTCAGTAAATTCTAGAATGAGATGAACCACCTGCAGCTTGGCGATATAGGAAATAGTAAGACACCTAACATCCTAGTGCACATAGATTTACATACAGTCCGTTAATTTACTATGGAAACATTAAACTAGAGGTTAACAATTAACACCGATACGTACTTGCAATGACACCACAAAGCTATTTTGCGATAATAAGTTAAAAGTGATGTATGCCAAGCCATGCTATAGGTGGACATGTAGATGGTATACGTTATATCGACAATCTTGTTTTTTCAATGTAAGCCAACACATTGTTCGCATAGGTTCGCGTTCAGTATGCAAGCTAGGTCGCACACGTGCTACGTGTTCAGTGCAGTGCAACGCGGCTGATATGTGTGGAGGTGACAGCTACAGCCTAGTAATGCACGAGTGTGCGATACCAGTCGCGCCGCGCCACGCTGAACAGCTGCCAGCTCGACGAGTTCATCTGCGACGCCATGTCGACGACAGAACTAAATCCACTCGCTGATGTTCTACGACCGCACACCTAAGCTTCAGCTACAAAATACGAAAACTAAACAAAGTCAAATATTATTTATCTGTTTAATAACGACGGTCATAACGCTATTTCCTTCCTAATTACTTCTAGCTACCTTAAAAACTCTATCCTTTTGGAACCTATCGATTTTATACACATTACTAACTATAACCATTTTGCAACAGTTGTCCAGCCGTTTTGTTTATTCGTATTTTATATTACAAGTCGATTGCGTTTCGTTATTTATTTTTTTGGTTTAAGGAAAATAGCCCATCCGTATTTTACATAATTTTAATAAATCTATTTCTCAGCAGAAACTACCTTATATAATCAAATTCGTCATGTATACTAAAATGACTCCATCGCACTTTTCCGCCAGCAAATACTATAAAATTATTGCATCAAGCTATTTTCAGCCTATATAATTTTGTATAGTATTGGCTAGTTATCATTTTCACTAACCAGTTATCCAATATGCTGCCAAGTATAAATTAGCAAATAAATACAGTCTTGTTGTTTCTGTCAAAGAAATATTATGTAATATAAGTAGGCTCATTAAAATTATCTCATCAATTGCTTAGTAACCACAATATCGTCAAAATTCAAAAAGGTTTAAGTGTCGACACTACTGGATGCAAGCGTGGCATTATGAGGGAGGCTACTTTAATAATATAACAGTTATAACATTTACCTACACATAATCTATAGGTATTGATGTACGGCTACACACGAATGCCATTGACAATTTACTGTCGACTAGATCTATACTGATCTACACACCTAAAATCACGCTTTATGGCCCATAAGGGGTGGTAGGCTCGGCAGTTGCCGATTATCATAATTGCCGCAATGTTTTGGCAGTTATGATAAAAAGGTCATGTAATAGGAGTGAGCCTATTGATCTCCAAACCGATCTGCTTGTAATTACCAATAGTATTCGTGGTTAGCATGGAAACATGGCAAAATACATCCGTCGAAGTATCTATAATCTTCAATGATATCGTCGATACTTGGTTACTCACTTTGTATGCTTTATAATACTTTTTATAAATAAAGATATAAAAATATACATTTAAATTATGTATTTTAATATTATTCAACACAGAGTTAACTCTTAAAATAACAGTATTTAAATAAATGATTATTTTCAAAGTTATGATTATATTTCTCTTTATATGTCAATTGATTAAAATGAGCAAAAGTGGAAATAACATTTCACCAGTTTTAGTTTGATAGAATAGAGCTTCACAATTATCTCTCTTATCTTAAAAGCTCCTTTAAAATTTTGTGAGATTCTCTAAAACGATATAAAATAAATTTATTTTTATGTTTTATGCATAGAGCGCACACATTGTTTTTGAGTGAGAAATAATAATTTAAATAGCCTGAAAACTAATTAACATCTCGAACTAAAATTTTCTTCAAACTAGCTAAAAGAAATAAATACTTTCATGTTTGTACCCTAAAATAGTTTGATAAAAACTTACTACATAAAATTATATCAAAAACATTAATTAAGATACCAGATAAAATAAAACTGCTACCTACATAGGTATACTGAATCTAACACAACAATAATGTATAGGTTACACGAAAATAGCTGCCATACTCACAATGAATTTTGTAAATAGTAGGTACGATGAACCTTTATTTTTGTAAATAGTACCTTTAGTTGTAGAAATATTTCAGTGATGAACATAAAATATGTTTAAAATGAAATACTTAGCACCGAGTAAACACCAAGGTTGGCTGCCGCCATCGTAAAGCATAGCGTGTTACTGGTGTGAAGCGAAGTAGGGACCGTGGATGGTCGGTTACTGGATAGCGCAGCACTTGCACTTGGGCTTCTTGCGGATGGTGACGTGTTCTGGCTGCTGCGGCTCTTGCGGCGGCGAGCGCTGCACCTCCACCTGGCCGGGGCGCACCTCGGCCACGGCCGCACCGTTCTTGGTGCCGTTCATTACCTTCGGAGTGCTCTGTTGCTCTGGGCTCGCCACCTTTGTCTGCGGCGATGGCGGAGCATTGGCCTGAAATTTACATTTTAATCAATATTATATGCAGGCTTGGTCAATTTGAGATATCTATTGGGGTGTGCAAAAACGAACAATATTTTTTTTTATGGATCTCTGAATTAATAAAAAGCAATATTTTGTGTAAACTTATATCAGTATTTCGAATTAATAAAGACTAGCTTTTACTCGCCGCTCCGCCCGCGTGACGGAATGACGGAAATTATCCCACGGCAACGTACTACTGGGCCAAAAAGTATCACGTCCTAACCAAGTTCATGGCCTAGCCATAAGCCTGTCATCCAAACCCGTGCAGCCGTTGAAAAAGTAACTGACAGACTATACTTCCAATCCCTTTCATAATAATAATACCAGCATATTAAGCCTCGTGCAGACTAGCGCGATACGACACCGGTAATTGTTCTACCATGAAGTTTTCTTGGAAATTGTTTTGTTTGAGTCGCGTCTCGCTAGTCTGCACGAGGCTTTATTCTCCCACTGCAGGGCAAAGAGCTCTTCTCATAAGGAGAAGGCACGAGCATTGATCACCACGCATGCACAAAAGAGTCGTAGATTTCAGACATATCTATACTATAACAAAACAAAGTCGCTTTTCGCGTTTTTCTGTTTGTCCGCGTTGTTCTTCTAAAATACATAATTTATGAGATTTTCAACACAATTTAGAGAATGTATTCCTGAAGGTTTGTTTATGGGTACGAGAGCTGCACTAAAATCTTTTTTATTGAAAACATTTGACATTGAGTCAAATACAAATAATCTTGCATGAACAATTAGGTGTAAAAAAGTTGTTTTCCCGATGGATACCGCATTCGCTCTGTGAAGAGCAAAAAGCGGCTCGCGTTACTTAATGCGTCAGAACTCTCGAAAGATTCCACGCAGGATCCTCAAATGCTGTATACAACATCGTATCAGGTGACTAATCCTGGATATACGCGTACGAACCCGAAACAAAGAACCCGTCACGAGTTTGGGTGTTCGAAAATGAGTTAAAACCAACAAAAATTTATTGTTCGTTCACGGAGTGTAGCAAAAAAAAATGGTGGCCACGTTTGTCTCCAAAACCGGCCATGTTACGACTATTCCTCTTGAGGGACAAAGAACGGTTAATGCAGAATGGTATGCTAGCATTTGTTTGCCACAGGTCGTTTCTGAACTCCGTAAAGAGAACTGCAACCGCCGCATCATCCCCCATCACGACAATGCGAGTTCTCACACCGCGCACAGAACAAAAGAGTTTTTAGAGCAAGAAAACATAGAATTATTAAACCATCCGCCGTACAGCCCCGACCTAAGCCCTAATGATTTCTATACTTTCCCTAAAATAAAGAATAAATTGCGTGGACAGAGATTTTCATCACCTGAAGAAGCTGTGGACGCCTACAAAACGGCCATTTTGGAGACCCCAACTTCCGAATGGAATGGTTGCTTCAATGATTGGTTCCATCGTATGGAAAAATGTGTCAAATTTCGCGGAGAATACTTCGAAAAGCAATAAATACATTTTTAAATAGTAATGTTGTGTCACTTCCTTGATTCCTGAAATTTTCAGTGTCACCCTCGTATAATACGTTAATATTAATCTTATAGATAATTAAGAAATCTCGATGTTTTGTCAAGACGTACAAACCTTGCGAAGCAGGGGCGGGTCGCTAGTTAACTATAAGTCTAGGTTTAATCACGATCCAAATGCTGGGTTTCCCATACTAACTTTCATCCCCTATAACGCCCGCTTTATGATTATTTTTGAGACAAAAAGAAGCCTATGTCCCTCTCCAATATGCGAACTATTTTCTTGTCTAATTTTATAGAAATCCGTTCAAGTTTTAGCGTAAAAACTTAAAAAGATGACAGACAAAGTTACTTTCGAATTTATAATATTAGTATGGATTATATAAAATATTATTATAATCTATAAAAATCAATCTCTGTCCGTTGGTACACGCATCACATGAGAAGAAGTTCGAAAAGGCTCATCTTCATTGGTCGATAGGGCCCGCATGCAGGGAACCATTTTCACAGGTCGATAGGGCCCGTACGTGGGGTGCTGAAGATTTGTGCAAACGTATTCGGGCAACTGTTTTCCTTAGTCGATAGGGAACGACTGCGGTATACGGAGAACCTGCACCGCACGTTTGGCAGTTGCTTTGAAGGCTCATTTGCATTGGGTGTGAGTCTCCGCACGCTTTTTACTGACCGATGAATTTCATTGGTCGCTACGTCCGCTACGGCGATTCCCCGCAGACGATGTATCGACGGAGAGAATGACAATGAGCCATAATAGTCTGAATTAGGAAATAATTTAATGATTCCCGTAGTTTTTCTAAATCGGGAATAACTGAACGTCCATTTTTCTATGAATTATTTAAATTTGGACAGGACAAAGTCTATCGGGTCAGCTAGTAGTTTTATATAAGTATGGATTGACTAAATTATAGCTATGTATAGCGTAGTTGTGTAAGTATAGCAAGAACGAGGCCAAAGAAGAAAGACTCGTACAATACCGAAATCTGCAATCGTATTTGCTACCTGATCCTAAAACCAATTCACTACCGCACATAACGTGTACTAGGTGCACTTTTCCATCATCTCTTAAATGCAATGTTTACGTGTTTTACATTCCATGATATTTATAGCAAAAGTTATTACGTTAACGTTATTCGCTTGCACTTTCTCCTCCTTTTCGTCGCAGGCGGCTAGCTGCGGCACCGCGGCTATCGGTGGCGTCGGGGTGATCGGTTTGCCGCCCTTGATCAGGGACACTATCTCGTCGGCCTCGCGACTCAGATCACCGTCCGGACGGAACGGGTTGTCCCACCCGCTCTCCGTACTGCAACACACAAAAATATACTATTCACCAACAGTATTCTATACAATGAACATTCAATAGTAGCCGCATGATTACATTCGAACAATACAACGTGCAGATGCAATCGATGCATTCTAATTCAGATCAACTAGACAAATTGCACATGAATCGGCTCATCCGTATTATGCCTATCTCTCAACCGTGAAAGCTAAAAATTGGTTCTGGTTGATTAAAAAGTGGTTCGATGTGGCGACGCATGGAGTAGACATACACAGATCCAACAGTGGACGTCTTTCGGTTGAAATCATGATGATAATAACAAAGTTGTTTTGTCATTTTATTGCTATTATTATGCTTCTCGACACAGGATGGCTAATTAAATTGGGTTACTTTTGCATTGTTCAGAATTTTAGTCTCAATAAATTAAATGTCAACAAAGGAGGCAGGTAGAATGTAAATTCCTAAATAATAAAAGTCGGAAAATACCTACATTATAGCGCTATTATTGTGGTTCTAAACATCAGCACAATTATGTTGGATTCACATGAACATGTATGATGCAAGATGACATCATCGCTGTGTGTATTGACTCCATTATATATATACAACCATAATAGTGCGAATAAATTACTTCTTGGGTGGACTGCGTATATCTATGCTATGTATCAAGTACTTATTTGTTATTTAATGGCGCAATATCATCTAATATCTGATAATATCTGATAAGGATTCTTAAAGATATTCTTAAAATAGATGTGAATATCAGTGTTCAATGATCAGGTACATGAGCAAATTTATTAAATAATGCATATAAAGTACAGACGAACATATTGGTTATCCCTTTTTAGGTATTTTAAATAATTCATGAGGGGTGCGTTATTGATACAGGAGTCTGTGTACATGATTTTAGTATTTCAATTTCACATATCAGTAGCTATTTTAGAATATGCACTTATGGTGTTCACGTACGCTTATGCTTGAGATGGTTAATGCACCGGACGACTACCTGATTAATAATAATAAATTGTTACTTGGGCAATGTTTTTTTTTTTAAATGATGTAACAAAATGTTCTACTTTTAAAATGCATACCTGAATTATCTAAATAGAACATCAAAGCAAAATTTTCTGCTGGTTAGAATTAGCGAAATAGGTATATTTACCTGATCTGTCTGTTATACATAGTGTGGTCCACCATGTCGGCGTTAGCGGCTGCCGAGAGCAGCGCCGCGTAAAGAACGTGGGAATCTGTCGACGGTACCGGGGGAGGGGGGGACAAGCACTGCGGCCGCGCCCCTTGGTAGAACGACACGCGAACCTTTGAGCGCTCCGAACTGAAAACATTAAATATTACTTTAAATATATATTATGAAAATTGCAATGGTGATCGGAAACGCAAGCATCAGACAACTTTAACTGAGATCATGAAAAATAAATTGAAATCGATTTCTTATGGCATTCGGCTTGGAAATGTTAACCTACCTTTCACAAATTTTCATGACTAAATACTGTTATGTCCTACTTTATTATAAAATAAGTTTGAGTTTTATGATTCTGGAAGCTCTTGTTTCTTTTTCATATATCTACAACCATTCATAAAAATACTCCTTCAATTCATAAAATTTAAGAAATTATATTATTTTATATTGGAAAGAAACAAGAGCTCTTCACATCATAACTAATATTATAAATGCCAAAGTGATATTGTTTCTTTGTTAAGCTTTCACATTATACCGATATTCCATAGGATCGAGACCTATGCGGGTGAAACCGCGGGGCACAGCTAGTAACACGATAAATGTCAAATAATTATCAGGCAAAGTTTTTTTTAATCAGTCTTTCAATTAAGGCTCCCGCAGACAGGCGCGACGCGAAAGCGCGACTTGACTCTATTAAAACAATTTATATGAAAACTTCATGGATATTGTTCTACCAGAATCGCGTCGCTCCTGCCTGCAGCACCTTTAAATTAATCGGTGTTAATAAAATAAGACGCAAGCTCATTAAATAATATAAATCATTATGATAAACCTATTAAAAACCTAAATATTTTTAATAAACTACTTGTACTTTTAAATACCTATTATAACTTTGCATTTTAATTAAAATAATATTTTGTTTCATGACAACCGAAGATGTTGCATGTAGGTAGGGTATGTTACAAACAGGGTGTTAGGCAGAAGGTTGAACATACGAAAATGGCGTATCCGTGGGGCCGTCTGCCACGTGTTCAGGCCCAATAAAAAAACCCGCACGACACCAATTTTAAATTACTTTATTCTATTTTATTCGTAATTCGTCGTTGCTCAAACTTCAAACGTCAATAATTTCATTAAAAAAATTACATTTTTGTATGTTCAACCGTCTGCCTAACACCCTGTATATTTAATGTCAGTTTGCAATTAGCATCTGATTGTAAGACCTCAACTCTATAATTTATATACAGGGTGGACACAAACGAGACGTTGGACATGAGGAATCATTTTTTTTTTCTTCTAAACCTGAAAAATACCCATTTCAAAAAAATATGAAATTTTGAAGCTCCACCGGCAGAAAACAAAAATCTATTTTTTTTTATGACGTCTCTTTTTGGTCCATCCTGTAAAATCATCCTAAACAAAAAAATTATACAAGCAACACTGTCAATATGAATGACAGTTTTTTAGATATTTCTCTTCTTTCTTACTTGTTTTTTACTCAAATAAATTTCTAGCATGATTTGATTTTCTACTGTATTTGAGCAACTAACAGTAAGATAGACAAAAAATATATTATTATAACTTATCAAATCACAAGGCGAGTGATAATAATAATCGGCCTAGTTAAAATGGCTACTGGACAAAATCTTAATTCCCTATACCTAAAAAAATTGTGATGCAAATAGTTATGTTAATTTATTTCATTTACTCTACCCTAGATCCGGTATTACTATTTCATATTTTTATATTACACTAGGTGACATAACAGTAATAATTAACTCATACAATTAATGTATCATAGAAAAATCACACAATTTTTTCCGAATTTTTAAATTTTCCGGGCAGTTTCTCCAATATTTTCTTTCCATTAAAACTTTAAACAAACTAAACGAACATTTAAAAAAAATATCCAAATTGGTCCAGCCTTTCTCAAGTGATGCGCTTATCAATTAACAGTATTTTATTTTCACACAATAGGGAATTGAATTTTTTAATCTAATGATTTGAAAAGAAGAGTAGTCAGCAGACAGTACTGACAAATACAAATTTTAAGATGTACTTCAGGGGATAAAAATATGAATTAGACTTAGGCGAAAACTTGTTTTTTTTACTTTAGTGGATGCAATACCGATAAAAAATGCCACTATTATAGTAATTTCAATCAAAAGAGCTAATTCGAGATTTTAGTCTAGGCTCCTGGAAAAAAGTTGAATCCATTTTTTTTTTTTTATCTATAATTAAATCATTTAATTCATCATATAAGTGTTATTGAAGGCATTAAAATTAATTATCTACAGAAAAGGTTTCAAAACAACACAATATGAATGATCATCACATTCCGCAAAGTCAGTCTGTCTTCTTGCCTTACATTTCGTGTTTTACAGTGTCAAGATAGACCTATCAACCAGATAAATTAAAAAATATAAATATTTGTATGAAACTATCTGGTAGATAAATTAATGAAAGTTAATATTCAGAAGTGGCGAAACAAGCCTTTAATCTCCCTCATCATGTACTATGAATGAAAGAAAGGAAAGAAAAAAAAAATCGTTTCACTCAGGTTAAGCACACAATATTATGGCCAAAATTGCAGATCAAACTAAGGAAGTTTTTGCAGATTTTTACATAATGCTAAGCAATACTCGCCTTGCAAGTCGTCATGAACATATTCGCATAGCCGGGACGCTAGCGCCGCGCTTATTAACATTGAAGGTGACTCAATTATGGAACCTCTTTTATTAGCAGATGACTATATTCATCGCCCACACAGTATTTAGCTCCAATCTTGAGCTCATACTTAACATTTTGACTTGTTAAATAGAAGTATTTGTTCAGCTATATGCAATAACATCTCATATGCATAATTATTGGGATTGTGGAATTCTATAAATTCACTATTTACTGGGTCTCCAACCTTTTTTAATAGTAACATGAAGAAATAAAACATCACAAGGTTTGGTTACATCATAATAAAAACCACAGTCACACCCAAATAAACTATCTGCTACCACAATGATATGACATCATTTACTTTCAATTTTTGATAAGGTTTATTTAAAGGCCTCAAACCTGTTGTTAAACAGTTGTCATACATTGTTGTTATTATTATACATTACTTGTAAGGACATTAGGATCATCTTGTAGATGGATGCACATTAGCTGGAACACCCACCCACATTTTTGTAGCAGATCATCACAAGAATAATACAAAAATCTGACATCATCAAATTCCTTAACAACACATGAATCAACAGATGGTAAAAATAGAGAAATATCATCGCTTTGCTTAATTGACATAGTCCCAAGGTCACATACAGTGTTAACTCGGCTTACACATGTGTCATGTTAGTCACAACATAGTAAAATAAGTTTGACAAATGAAACTAGTCCAATTTATTTTGTCTATACACATAATAAATCACATGTTATTACTTTAAGTGTTTACAAAAATACAATCACACAATTTGGTCACAAAGCAAGTTTAAAAATATGCAAAAAAGGCCAATATGAAGAATGACTCCACCCTTTCATATTATATAATCTGAAGCCGTTTTTTCTGACGAAGCTATCACTGACCACTTTAATTATTTGAATGTTAAGAAGAAATTAATATAAAAGCAGTGGACACATTGAATTAGCCTGCACTAACAGGTTTCTATTCACATTGGCAAACATCTATAGTGTGACTTAATTGGACACTAGTATATATGATGCATGATGTAGGTCACAAGCAAAGCAGCCCTACATGTACATGTAGACATGCAATCAACTTTCTGGATTATCTAGGTGGGGCTTGTCCAGGCTATTTATTAACCCATTCCTGATTTTTATGGTTTCCAGATCCTGAATTACAATAATTAGACTGCAAATTGATTCCAATTTTTTTTTTAGGCCTACCATATGTGATTGTTTACAACTTAGTCTAAAAAAGAAGAAATTGTACAGATTTACAAAAATAAGTACAGAATGCAAGAGAAATGACTTTTAGTCAAGGTGATGAGAAACTAATGTGTATAATTGGTGCACGAGACGAACAGCCTGCTATGACCTCGAAGCGGCATAGGGCGGGCCCTCAATGAATGGAGTCGACCACTGATGGTGTCATTAAAAATAGAGCTTTTAAAACGATTGCCAATGCATGTTTACTACTTGTAGGTACGTGCTGAGTAATGACCTTGTGTTCCCGACTGCTGGATGGAACCGAAAGTCTTTATGTTTATAAATCAGTACTCGTGACGTCATTGTGACCGAATTATCCGCACAAAACTCGAGATATGAAAAGACAAATCAACTCAAGTTCACGCTTGTTCGCGACGTTAACATTCACCAAAAGGACAATTGCATTAAAATTCATACTTTTGATTTGTGCGCAATCCAAATTCAGGAAACCATCGGCAAGTGAACACCCAGTTTGCAGCACAACAAATATGACGTGATTAATGTAAATAACATACCTTGAAAGTATCCACTCACAAAGATAACACTGTTCACGTTTTAATAATTATTTGATCACTGATTTTATTTATGTAGCTGCCTCTAAACAAATTAATAATAACATCGGCGTAGTTGACGCTGTAGGGTTTGGTCCATTCGACGCTTTACAAAAATGTTTCCCACTACATCGATCTCGGAAGTCGCGCGCGGCTCCGTGGCGAATGGAATGGAACGGAACGAAGCGAGCGGAGCACGCAGCCAGCGAACTTGCCCAGTGACGTAATGTTAGCGTTCGCGATAACATTTAATGAGACAACATTATGGCTGTCACTTTTCTTACTCTTAATCAATATTTTTAACTTAAAATAAAGGGGAATCATTAATTAATTAATTTAATGTACGTATTATGACTAACTGTAGCCTACACACTCTAGACAACGATACAACTTACGAATTGTTTTACGTAGTAGCTCAATAGATGGCGCTATATTTACACAGATACGGATTGCACATCGAATTTTTTATTTTCCCCTCTTCTAACCCTGAGGTATACATAGGACAGTCACCATCAATGAATTACATCCACCGTTTCAATTGATTGCTATTTTATAGCGATGGACCCCTTGCAATGTGAATTATAAAATTTGATCAGATCGTGAACAACGCTGAAACGTAGAGGACGTAAAATGAAAGTATGTGCAGTTCATCATTAGAAACATTTTTTTATTAGAAGGCGATTATTACAGGCACACAAACTAGTTCTATCAGTTCCTACGTTCTCCTTATTTTCAAGAGACGTTCAAGATGAACTCAACTCAATCTCGTATAGTATTTTTAAAAGATGTTAGTCATACAGCGTTATGAGACTTATATTATAGTATATACCAAGGTGAGTTTAATGTTAAGGAAGAAAAGTTAACATCCTTTATTAGTACCTACCGCGGAACAGCCCCAAGTGAAAAGTCTAACAAGAAAATAAAAATTGTTACTCTTTTCATCCGTTAGGTAGTTACGAGTATAAACATATAGGCATTAAACCAGTGGAACAACATGACGCTTCCAACGATACCTTGTTTGTCATAATACGACCAGCAGTTTAGGAGTTATGAGGTAACACGTTAACAAACATACATACATACAGAGCTTGTTAAAATCTTAGCCGTGTTGTGGTTTTGCCGTAGTCGGGAAAAAAAACAACGTTCGTTGCGTTTGTAGAGCGTACACGCCCGATAAAAACGCTGTGAGCATATATATTATGCCCTTAGGGACTCCTTTAAAAGATTAAAAGTACTAAACGTATACACCCGAATAATGTGTTTGCATGATATCGAATAATCTGAGAATTACAACTAGGAGGCAAGCGATCAAATTTAATTTAAAAAAAAAACAGTGACATTCATAAAACTGCCCAACTTATCTAAAAAATAGATCCCCTACATCGATAATGTCTGGTGAATAGATCGTTCACACATAGATAGCCTGTTAGCTGTTAGTTACGTAAAGAAAATAAAATGGGGCGATGTTCTGATGCTCTTTATTGATTGCGGAAGATAGGGGGAGCTCATCTATACTATTCTATGCACCATGGAGGGGAAGCTTACTGCATTGCGAGAAACAAAATTAGGTAAAGCGTCGATGGTAACTAATTTTCGTTTCGTCGAGTGGATCGTCCTATTTTATTGGGATAAAAGAAAATTAAAGTTTTGCCAGTTCCCTTCTCAGTGGGTAGAGGTAGGTAGGTACTGGTCATACCTAACTAATTAATTTGGCAAAATATGAGTAGTACGAAATAGGTAGTAAGTGCAATGGCATTTTAATTACTTTAGTAGGTACTTAGAGGTAAAAAGTACAGATTCCTACAAAGTTCATGCATTTCGGTCAATTGGTGTCCTTAATTAGTAGGTACATTCCAATTTGAATTTGTCAAGCCAGTGCGCTCGAGAATCAAGCGCTGTAGGTAACCTACCCATGTTGTAACATGGGTACCTATTTTATTACTACTTATGCCAATCGTAATTCTGTTGCATACATTACATACATACCTACCTATTACCTACATGCTTACTATAGTTAATAGGATTTACTATTACCTATAAATACATAAATAAGTTGCGTTGTGGGAGTAAAAAGGAAGCCATTAGAAAAATCTCTCTGATGACCATTTCACCTTATAAAAACGACTAATAAAAATAATGTTACTCTAAAAAAATAAAATCGCAAAAAGCGTTCGCGTGAATTCGGAACAAAAATTAATAATTAACATACTCAAATGAACAAAACGTACTCGTCTTCTATGGGCGTGTAGGGGAACGCCGTCTCTTGCACCTGGGGCGGCGGGCTGCTCTCCGGCTCCTCTTGCAGGGGACTCTCGTAGATTAGGGTCTCCACCATCGACCCCTTTGAACTGCCGAACGACACCCTACAAAAGCGAAAAAACGTTAATAATACATTTTTTTAAACACAGAACAGATAGGTACATTTATCTTTTCCGTGCTATCCATTGACTCTTAAGTCATTGGTGTTAGCTCAATACAATGCAGTTAGTTTCAAATACAAGAACAAATTGCAACTTGTATACCTAGGTACAACATAATTATAATATAAGTACAACTCTATCGCTGTGATTTTTAATTTGAAACTTTTTGGCTTATTTTTTTATTTTCGTATTGTATTCGGCTGTAGGTAAGTATCGGTCGTTTTGGGTTATGAAGCTACTCTTCTAATAAGATCATAGTTTGTTGCTTTATTTTTCTGTAGTCGTTCTGTTACTTTACCAATCACGATTCCTTCACGCGTGACATGCGCGTAACTATCTATACTAATATTATAAAGAGTGCTAGTCGTTCAAAGTAAATCGTTACAATCACCTTACAAAGCGTGTTTGTAACAATAATTTACTTAATATCAATTTTACGTAAGTGATGGACTTTTCCTAAGGACTTTTCTATCTTTACAAACGCTTTATCCAATGCTGCGGTAGGGTGATTGCGCCGGTTAGCGACCAGTTAGTTGAGTTCCTAACTTTGGACGAATCAAAATATACGCCATTTACACGCAAAGTAGTTGCCGACAATGTAAATTGGTTCTAAATATAGTCTAGTTGTGAAATTAAATATAAAATATCACGCTTCCATTCATAAATTATGAAAAATTATGGAAAAAGTGCAAAAATAGCCGAAATGCTAGTTAACGACCACTTATTTCGGTTGGCGACCACTAGTACGCTAGATTACGACCACTGTTAAAAAACATAAAAATAAAGTAACAAAACCACTTTTATGGATAAAAAATATTATTTATTTTTCACTATAGATCAAACATCTAATAATCATCAACACAAATAGTATTTAATCATCGGATTTAACTTTTATTATTAAATTAATCAAATAAAATAAATCTTTTTCGTTGCGCGATTTGACCTGGTACAAATTTCGATATCCCTTTGGAGCTAAAAATTTATCAAGTTTTAGGGCATAGAGAAGTCACTTTGTCCTGTTCCACACCAATTTGTCCTGGACGATCTTCTTTGAAGGGATTCTTTGATACACGGTTAATGACAAAAAAAAATTGACAGTATTCAGAAGCTTCTGCTTCTTAATTGGGAATCCGCACTTGGCAACGGGCAAGCGGGCGGAGTTCCAGTCATGAGAGCTAGAGAGTCTCTTTAACTCCGTCATCCATGAGGGTATAAGGCCCGAGGCGTGGAGCAGCGGTGCGATGGTTCTGTTCTTCAAATAAGGTGACAAAACCTTGCTAAAGAACTATAGACCCATCTCACTTCTGAGCCACGAATACAAGCTGTTCTCGAGAAACGCCACAAACCCTCTCACCAGGAGACTTGACTACCCAGCCACCAGAACAAGCCGGATTTCGAAAAGGCTTTAGTTCCGTAGACCACATCCATACTGTTCGGCAAATTGTACTGAGAAAGTACTGCAAAGATCGAGGAGTATAATCAGCTACTGTGTTTGGCATTTGTGGACTACGATAAAGCATTCGACGCCATCGAAATATGGGCAGTTCTGGCCTCTCTGCAACGATGTTGAATTGACTGGCGCCATATCAAAGTGTTGAGATGCTCGTATGACACTGCCACAATGACTGTTCAGAACCAGGATGAGAAAACGAGCCCCATCCAACTGCTCAGAGGAGCGAAACAGGGGGATGTGATATCCCTGAAACTGTTGCTCCAAGTCTTTTTCTTCCTTTTAGGGACTTGCTTCCGAAGGCTTCATCTTGAAAAAAACTACATAAACTAAATCAAATAATCACATGTGCTCGAATACTGAACATACTTAAGCTAAACTTTAGTTTGCGGCCATCGTTCTTTTCGTACTAAATCTTGGTGGTCGCAAACTAGTATCGTACTTTTCTAACTGTATCACATAGCGACCACCTTTTAGGACCAATATTTGTGGATAAATTAAATAAGTTTTATCAAAAAAACATGGTCGTTTACTGAAGAATTGCAAGTTTAGGCTTTTACAACACCAAAACCCTAAATAGTGTAACCATAAATAAAACATTGAGAACATAATAAGCAAAACAAAATAAAACTGTGTGAGTCAGAATAAGACCACCTGGTCGCTTTCTAACGTATTATTAAAATATGCATTTCAGTAACCGACCACTGGGTTTTAGTTTAATATATGGTAAAAATTGACTTAAATGCAATTAAATAATTGAAATCAATACATAATTGAAGTACCCACGTTTCTAATTTGAGTAAAAAACTTAAAATAAGTAGCAAAACTTAGCTTGGAACGCCGCACGGTGGATCGAAAATGGGCTGTAGAAGACATAGGATCTCGATTTCTTAAATGTTATTTTTTTTGCTGGAAATGACTTCTGCTGATCATTACTGTTCTATAAAATGTCATATGAAGTAAATGTGTGCACAAATGGAAGAGTTATAATTTTTATAAGAAAAAAATGTATGGAGCTAGTATGAAAAATCGAATTATCTCCTAAACGGCATGTTTAACCGTACCATCCTTGGAGGTGGTCATAGTGCTAATTATTTATAATTTTTTGGTTGCGGATTTGACGAAAAATTTCATGCCGTTTTTTTTTAAAAAATCGTCAAAATATTTTTATTTGTTTTTTCATATAAAACTATTCATTTTAGTGTTTATGTTGAAGAACACGGACTTTTAACTACACGTAACATAAAATAGCATCACTCCTATATTTCCGAAGGAGTTGGCAGAGGTTTATAGTACACCCACACGTAGACAACTATGTTTGAGCTAGATATTTATCAACACATCATGAGTTTTAAAACCTTTCATACAACCAAATTACCAATTGTTTACTCTTCTAATGAGTCCGAAAAGAAGTGATTAAGTAACTACACTGATTAGGTCTTCTAATGAGTCTTTATAGGTGATTTAATGATTTTCAATATCTCGATAATCGAGAAAAATAATATTGTGCCGATTGGGACTCTCTCGGAAGAAGCCTCAGAGTCTCGAAACAAAGATTTTAGGAGGTTTCGAGAACATCATTCGCGGAAAAGAAGCAGGCAGGATTCCAATCAAGACATTTTAAATATGCTTGTTGTTTCTTCGGATCCTTTGCTAAGTGCACAAAGGCCTAAGTTAGATGCCAAGAAAAAGCAGAGCTTTTTTGCTGAAACTCTCGACTTAATTCAATTTCAGGAAACTGAGTTCGAGTTTTTGGACATATCCAATCTGGATGCTGACTCAGAATTGGAGTCTGACAACGAGAGTGATAAGGAAAATTTGTAAAAAAATTATACATTTGTAAATTTGTATTTGAGTCTGTTTGGGTTTTTTTTTGTAATATTTAATGATATTTTGTCTTTTTTTTTATTTTTTTACTTTATTTTACAAATGCTTAGTATTAATTCCTTCAATTAAATTATTTTGTGTATAATATAACTTTATATGTTACTTAAATAAGAGTTTGGTAATCTTTTTTTATTTAAATTAATAAAAATGTGTCAAAAAACAGCAATTTTTTTATTTAATTTTTCTTGTTTTGTGTGTTCTTAATATTTGGGTTAATAACATATCGAACTTTTTAACTTGGACACTAAAAGGGATCGTTTTACATGTAAAAATAAATAAAAATATTTTGACGATTTTTTTTAAAAAAACGGCATTAAATTTTTCGTCAAATCCGCAACCAAAAAATTATAAATAATTAGCACTATGACCACCTCCAAGGATGGTACGGTTAAACATGCCGTTTAGGAGATAATTCGATTTTTCATACTAGCTCCATACATTTTTTTCTTATAAAAATTATAACTCTTCCATTTGTGCACACATTTACTTCATATGACATTTTATAGAACAGTAATGATCAGCAGAAGTCATTTCCAGCAAAAAAAATAACATTTAAGAAATCGAGATCCTATGTCTTCTACAGCCCATTTTCGATCCACCGTGCGCCGCGCGCCTTGCTAATTTTTTGCTCTTGCGCAGCACATTCACACACCACTTAATCAACACGAGAATTTAGCGTAATTTTTCTTTATTTTGGGTCAAGCGGTTCTTATAAAATTTAGTAAATTCTTATTATGTAACTATCCAACTAATATTTAAGACATACTATTTATTGTTATGTCCTAAAGAAAGGTTATTATCGTTAATTAAAGCAACCTAGTCAGACAAGTGGTCGGTTACCGGAGGTGGTCGCGAAACCGGCGCACTGACCCTACCTATAGTGACAGTTATATCAAAATTACTATCAGTGTGATGTATCGAACTCACAGGAAATAGTCTTGGTTCACTCATGGCCTCCGATATCACTAGATATCGAGATAAAATCCGTTAATTTATGATATTTCATCAACCACAAAGCCATTTACCACTACCACTGACATTTCCTTGACACGTTGACAGTGACATTGTTTTGTTTATTTTGGCTAGGGAAAAAATTGTTAATGGAGGTCGTTCCTCATAGACGTCACCGTGCGAAATTTCGAGCTGACGGTATGTAACTGAACTTAATGATTTAATCTACAGTTATGTACTTAATTGGAATGTGCAGTGCATGTAAACTGGTAAGCGCTATAATCGCTGATACGCATTATGTAAAACGAGTAGGTAAGCGCAATAAAACCTCTTTGGGTAAGTAGGATTATCCGATTGAACATGTTTTCTGGTAGGCAACAATAAATTGATAGACCTACTTGTAATCATGTAAAAAAAATATAGGTAAGTACCTACTTGTCAATTTTTTTAAACATAATTTTGTGAAACACGGATTTTAATGTGTTTTTGAGTGTCTAATTTACGAACTTATTAAGAAATTGCAGTATCTACCAACTAAGTAAATTCTTAATTCACAAACCTTTGCTACTAGGTAAGTACCTAGTTCTTCAACTTTTTCTGCACCTAATTTGGTCTGAGCACCAATTTTAATGCATAGTAACTTTCCAAACAGATCCCGACACTGATACCGGACGGAAAAATGATAGTCTACTATCGAATTGTAACTATCAATGTCGGAGCCAAAAATAAAAACTTTCTATCGTACGGAGGCGACACAATAGTCACGTAATTTTTACGTTCAATACAGTTCCGGATCCGCAGCTTAGTGCTACTTAACATTCTCAGTGAAGCTGCCCCACTTTAACTATAACTGACACCAGCCTTTAAAACTCTAGCATTCCTTTACTTTGGTAGATTGCATGCAATTATGAGTTCTAATATTTGAATTTCTCCAGTAGGTTCTGCGCTTATAATGAATATTTATCCAATGTTTAACCCTGGTTACAGGAAGGATAAACTTATTACCTATGCATTAAACTATCCTAGAATAGCACAAACATGATTGTAGGTACTAAAAACTCCTTCTAATACTCTGTTTAAATGATCGACAGAGGTGTAAAAAATGTTGGAAGTTCTTCACCGAATAAAAATTAATGAATTTGCTCCTTTATTGCTATTTAATATTTACTTGTAAGTACCTATCTCTGCGTGATTCTTTCGTTTCAGTTCGAGCTCTAGCCCTGGCTTATCCTGGGCTAGAACTCGAACGGACTCAGTTTTAGATGGAAAAATTGTCTTGTATCCTTATCCCATCTATTCAAATTGGGCTGAGAATCAGCATTTTTCGAACGTCAAAATTACCCAAAACGCCCGTTCTTCACCACTATTGTTTTAGCTGAGAATAAACTTAGCAGAACGTAATGTTTGGGCTTGATTCAAGATTTTGAGTCACTATCTAGGTGCAGAAATACTGTGATCAATTTGAGTTGATTCTAACCTCAACTTAACTAATTGTTCAATCCATTACCTATATATAGCTGTACCAGATACAGTTAAAATGTATCTGTTAGCCAATTAACCTTATCATATTTCAAACGGTTTCTTTCATTAACTTATCTACACACTCTGAATTGAATATTTATCCCAGTTTTCACAAAAGTAAAGGATTCAGTTCACCGTTTCGTTTGTGTTGCTGTTACACATCTAGAATTCATGAAGATTCGAACTTATCGAATATATAAAATGGATCCCTTAAAGAGGGAACAGGGCCTGCAATTCTCCATACAAATTAGTATTCCTCTTTTTTCTTCTTGATTAATGTCTCCAGAGCAATCTTTTTTTTCATAAAATCAAAGTCTGCTGTAGACACGACCCTGTTATTTCCATTTTTTCAGCAACTTATTAGTAAAAAGAAAAAAGAAAATATGACCCTCCAAAATTTACAAAAATGCCCCATTTTTTTCAACCGTTATTAGAGGACTACCAGACAAATACGAAAAGTTTTTAACATAAAATAAAATGATAAGACCTAGAAATACTCTTTCTTAAAATTTTAATGTAAAAACTAAAACACTCTGCGGGGGCAGACTTGAGGTAAGACGACGGCAATAGTTTCTTCAAATACCTACCTATTTTTCAAATACCTCGCTGGCCCTGTTCCCTCTTCAAGTGAAGTGCTGGTTGGTCCCGCACTCTGCTCTCATACCTTATTTTATGTTTCCCAATAAAATCAAACGTCATCACTTGAACAAAGACGTGCTGTTGGCAGCGTGCCCGGCACAGTCAGATTACTACCGTTTTGCTCCTGTAGTGAGATCACCATTATCTTTTCCTTTTATAGATAGAACCTCGTTTAATATTTTCGAACAATTATCTATATCTAGGTAGGTGAGCAATGGAAGGCAAGCCGGGCAAGTATGACCCAAACACAGAAGCGTTTCAAATGCGAGCGCAATGGAAAAAACAGGATAACTGCAGAAAGCAGTGGTTCGAAAGATGGAGCTGGCTGCTTGATGAAAGAAAGTAAGGGCTTAATTTTACAGTACTTACACTAAAAAACATCAGTTCTTAAAGGAGCCGTGGTCTGTGGTTTTGATGGTGGGTACCATATAATTTTTTGAAGAATGTTCTAATATTTCCTATACTTATTTGTCTATAATGTATCTAAAACCTGCAACTATGAACTACAGATGTTCGAGTACCCACCTATACTCCATAGGTTTAGGTAGTTAAATAAATATAAAAAGACCGGCCAAGTGCGAGTCGGACTCGCGTACGAAGGGTTCCGTACCATTATCTATAAAAACGACAAAATATATTTATTTTATTGTTTTTAGTATTTGTTGTTATAGCGGCAACAGAAATACATCATCTGTGAAAATTTCTACTGTCTATCACGGTTCATGAGATACAGCCTGCTGGTGATAGACGGACAGCGGAGTCTTAGTAATAGGGTCACGTTTCAGCCTTTGGGTACGGAACCCTAAACACGTGACTTAGCTGTCCAGTAACTGACTAAACGTAATACCTGCCACTTCAGTTGTCATACTACGTCGTTGACGTTTTGAGTTTGGGCTCTTTACAATAGACAGATTACAAAGTATTATATTATATTATTATTATAAGTCTAACTAAAAAATGTGCTCAAGCAGTTACATCTACAAAGACTAGTTTATGAATAAATGATAAAGTTTAACATTCATTAAAAAAAGAGGAAACTATTGTAAAAATCTAAAATAAATTTAGTTTTGTTTATCGTATTTTTAAACAACGTCGTTTCTTACGATTTGTTTAGGTACCTTTATTTAACTACCTAAACCTCTATGGAGTATAGATAGAATTGATAGAATTAGGTACATAATTTTGTGTAATTTACGTTGAGCAAACTTAACGACTGTAAACTCCAGATGCTTCTATAGGTAGGTCAGTCAATTACGTAGTCATACATCGGCGCTCTTAGTAAGAAGTGCTCTTTAGCACAGTTGAAGTGAAGCAGTTTCCTTGCTCCCGAAAAAATAGCTTTTGCTCGCGTTCCGAGATGATCAAAGAACGTAAGCAAGTGCAGCTTTGAAAAGGATAATACATCCTTTACAGAGATAAATATACCAGTTTAATTCAATTCGATGCTGGAGAAGATAATATTAATTAAAAAATCCGCTCTGGTTTCTTACCTTCACGATAAAATTTTAAAACTGTGTAAGATACACAGTGATAGGTATTAACTTAATTATGTATGCGTCAATTCAGTCAATAGGGGTAATTTGGAGCAAGCTCTTTACACTACAGGATTTAATTCGGCTTAGAGTTAAGTATTACGATCATGATTACGTTGTGACCCATATTCAGGTTGACTTGTGCACAATAGGTATTGCATTGGGAGCGCTGCGTTGCTAATCGAAATAAATCAATCCAAATAAATTTGAACTAACTTCCTGTCATCGCCCAGCATATATTTATAGATAGTTCCGATCCATTTTTAAGTTAGGGAATTGGAATCCTGTTTTTATCAGAGAAGATGCTTAGACGTATAGACAATGCAATCCGCGCCCCGCTCCGCTCCGCTCCATACTAAAGTACAGCTTACAGTACAGTAATCACAGTGCCCGATCGTCTCGTGCTCATCTTACGGGACTACTTGTCGAATCGCACATTCCGCTATCGTATCGAGGGAGCCCTATCCTCTCCCCGCCAAATCCACGCCGGAGTCCCTCAAGGCTCCGTGCTCGCCCCGCTCATGTTCTCGCTTTTCACAAGCGACATCCCCAAAAGCAATACGGCACAGTTGGCTCTGTTCGCAGACGATACGGCCATATATTGCAGGGGCTATAGTCAGAACCAGATCTTCATATACCTACAACGGGCTGTCAATAACCTTGGCGCCTGGTTTAGGAAATGGAGAATCGAGGTGAACCCCGACAAAAGTCAGGCGGTTTTATTTATTAAACCGCGTTCCAGACTCCCTCACATTCCCCGACCACTCACCTTGTTAGGCAAACCTATCCCTTGGGAGAAGCGAACCAAGTACTTGGGAGTCATCCTTGACCACTACCTCAACTTTTCAGAGCACACATAAAGTCGGTTCGCTCGCGGGCCGCTTTCGCTCTCAGTAGACTATATATTATATCGTAAATGCACGCAGCAAGTTGTCACTAAAGTGCAAATTGCGCATCTACACAGCGTGCATCCGCCCCATCATGACCTATGCGGGTGCTGTCTTTGCACACACATCCCCCAATAACATCCATAGGATGCAGACGATCCAAAACAGATTCCTTAGAGGAGCCACGGGCGCTCCCTGGTATGTCAGAAACATCAACCTCCACCTCGACCTTAAAATCCCCACCATCCATCAGTTCCTAAAACGCATGTCCAAGCGTCACTTTGATTCCGTCGCCAATCACCGCAATCCTCTGGTTGTTGAAGCGGCCAATTATACCCCCTCACGCATTAGTCGATTTCGCCGTCCTAGGCATGTCCTCTCCGACCCAGATGATCCCACCACACTCCTCCAGGAGAGCAGTAGGGCCACCAGTACAGTGCACAAAAACACCCGACACCCTTCGTTCCGACCTCGCCGCCGAAGTCCTCCGCGATCGCGACAATTCCGAGTAAATAATACTCCCCCCCGATCCTTGTCCGATGAAGCGCCAGCCCGCGCCGCAGCTGAGCGCGTAGCTTTAAATTCCCCTCATAATAATAATGATATATCCGTGATCCAGCCTGTCCCATCTTGCTGTCCTCCCCTCAGCGACGCCCTAAGCCGAGGTTCGTAACCCACAGGGGGTGCCCTTAGCGAGCGTTCGCCTAATTTTAATTTAGAATAGTTATGCTCCTGGCTGGAGGCTTTGAGTGTTAAGGCAGCCACAGGACAGTCCGGTTAAGCAGTAAATACCTTAGTGATATAACAGCGAGAAGCCATAGTAAAAAAAAAACCCGTAATCACGGAGTGGGGCGCGTCATCGTGGATTGCACTATCCTGTACATATGCTGCACTCTTATTAGTCTTACTAGATGCTACCCGCAGCATCGCCCCCGTGTTCTTGTTCTAAAATAAAATCCTAAGTTATTCCATATAACATCAACAGCTAACTGCAATTGAAAGTTCCGTCAAATTCGGTCCAGCCGTTTCGGAGATTAGCCGAAACAAAAGTAAGACAATAACAAAAATATATATACAGGATGTTTGGCGCATGGACCGACACAATTTTTTCAGGGATTTGGGAGGTCATTAGCTAGGTTCTACCCATACACCCTTTGTCCCAAATGTCACGGTTGGTTACATATGATTATTTTTTTAAAATGAAAAAAAATCCCAAAATGTGTCCTTTAATTTGAAATAACTTTTTTGTTTGTGGGTGTAGTGGCACAAAACAAATTTTGTTGCATTCTCCAAAGTCCTTTAAATCTAAAAACATCTTTGTTTTATACAACTGGTTTCAAGAAAATTCCTTACAAGCTTCCAAAGTTAATTTTTGTATTTAATGAATGAAATTTTACAACTTCTAAATTAATTATAAAAAAAACTAAAAGCTATTTTGAACTTAGCTAGAACCTAGCTAATGACCTCCCAAATCCCTGAAAAAATTGTGTCGGTCCATGCGCCAAACACCCTGTATATGAGTCCCGTATATTATACTTTGTTATGTAGGTTTTTAATAAAAACCTGCTATTTTGACATTGCGAACAGTCACTTAAATTTTATTTACAGTTACAGTTTTCAGGGTAAAGAAGCTTACAGTGGTCAGTGATCGTGCGATTTCGTGCCAATTCACATGTTTCTTATAGCTACCTATAGGAATTGATGATTCCTAATTTTATATGGACATGCGAACTCATTAGTTTTTGCATCCAACTCTGCTACGGTGTGACCACTTTCATCCTCATGACATAACTTTAGTTACATACACGGATATCTATGGTTACATAGGTAACTACGTAAATAATTTTTCTACAGTCACTAACCAAGATCAACTAACACTTCAGTTTTTTTAATCTTAATTATTGAGCAAAATATTCATAAAAATCTGAACTGATATAGTTAGTAAGTAACTATTACCTATATAAGATACTGAGAAGCAATGTATCGAATCATTTTGTATCAAATTAGAAGATAGTACATAAAAGTACCTATCAGTACCCATCGACTTTTTTTGCTGGCTGTACGTTACGGGTTCTTGACGTGTTTAATTCACGGACATAATTGATTACGTTCAAAGACCTGATAAATGACACTAATGGTCTGCTGTTATAATTGATAAGGATGTACCTATCTGAATGATTTACGGAATTTCCAAAGCGGAAAATCGATTGACAATTATCTACCAACCAACTAATGTCATGGTGTGTTAACCGTGTGTGATATTCGCATTTACTAATTTAGCTGTACCCCATAAACTCTGTCAACTGTTGTGCAGCAACACAGCTCCTGACGTCAATACTACAACAAAGCGACACAATTGGTCACGGAGATCAAATTTATCGTGAGCGCAGGAGTTTCGTGCGAAACCAATGTTGAACACGACCGTTCCTAGTTCACGAACGGAGCTACAACAGACGAAATTGCTATAAAAAACTGTTTGAATAGGTACAGACGCCAGCACATCAACCTACCCGAAACTGTAAAATTTTCCCAATCAGCTTTGAACCTTATGCTCCAGTGAAAAAGTTGAAAATCTATTAAAGAAATTTGACAGATTGTAGTAGGTTGACGTGCTGGCGACTGTACTTTAAAAAATGTTGACCTTTCAGTATTTTTGCTGAATTGGAAAGCTCGAAAATCAATAACTTTTATAAGTACATTTAAAGCTTTCTGATTGTTTTTTTTTCCAAAAGGGTACCAAGAAAACGTTCAAATGAATCATAAAACGATAACAGTATGTACCTATGGATCATTTGAACGAAATTACAAATGTTCTAACCGATGATGGATGTGATATAATGTAGGTTATAATCAATATTATACGTACCAGCTTATTTATGGGTCGTATCGGACGTGTAGGTCACACTAAGGTAGATAATCATTATGAACTTCCCACTAGCAGCTATAGTTATCGACCGCTTTTGTTTTCTAACCTTGGAAAGAAAACGGTGGGTCGGTGCCGAAAAAAAAAAGTTTGTTGTTTGGTAGCTTGTCGGAAAGTCTAACAGATGGCTATCTGTATACAGGGTGGAAGGGACTTCGACGCCAAAACTGTTACCTTGGATTCAGTACATGATTCTGAACCCACCTGCGTTGAAATTTTTGGTCGATTGTTTTTTTTTAAATCAGCTGTTCCATACATTTTGACCGCGTAGGTATTGAACTTTTCCATGAAACAGCTGTTTTTTTTTCGCGTCGATGTCCCTTCCTGTATATAGGTACTTAGTTCATTGTTCTTGTAAACGCTTCTAGGAAGCGAAACAACTATGCGTAGGTAACTATGAAAACTGCGCTTCAACAGTCTCCAAAATTGATGAAACAATAGTTATACATATTACTACTGTTAGAGTTTACTCCACTAGTGTCTCACTATCGATTAGTTCAGTTTTCATATAATAAGGTGGGTGATAGGGGGATATAATGTCGTGATGGCCCAGTGATTAAGGCCTCGCCTCTCATGCACGAGGTTGTGGGTTCAAATCCAGGCAAGTATCAATGTGACTTTTTCATTTCATAATAATTATCTTGGTCATTCTGACATCGGTGAAGGAAAACATCGTGAGGAAACCTGGACTTATAGTTACTATAAGTCTGAAATCACCAACCCGTTGAGCAAGCGTGGTGATCAGTGCTCGTGCCTTCTCTGTATGAGAAGAGGCCAATGCCCTGCAGTGGGACAGTACAGGCTGGTATTATTTATTAAGGTGGGTCAGGTGTTCACCATAAAAGTGATGTTTTTATTCCCAGGGAGACAATAGCTCAAGCAGAGGCGATTCGTCAAGAGGCATCCGCTATTACTCGGTCTCAAGCCACCGTCAAAGCAGAAGTACTGAAATCTCTGAAACCTGTTCCTCTCACGTCGACTGGAGTTATAGGATGGCTTGGTAGCAGGTTGGCACCGCTCACATTTATTTCGAGATAGTTCATGGGGCCCGTGCCCAGCACTCATTCTTGTTTAACGATCGTTAGGTACCTACCAGCCAGAAGAACGGCATTAGTCAGAACCCCGAAAGTCCGGCAAATAGTCTTACAGTATAGGTTCTCATACTACGAAAATTACTTACCATACGCTCAATAATATTGAAAAAAAAAACTATGTATTATCCAATATTTTAAGAACCGTTAAAACGCTTTCTCATTTTTTGGATACATGCATACGGATTCAAAGAAAATTTAATTTACTTAATCTCTACAGCGTTAAATCGTTTAATTTGCATAAGACATTTTGCTAGTTGACCTATTTTAGTGCATTCTATCATCATTTCATCTCTTTTCTAAACCCTATGTTATAAGGACGGAAATAAACTCCTTTCAGTGTCATATTGTACCTATGAGACTTGCGAAAATTCACGCTCGCAATCTACGTGAAAGGCTGCTATAAAATAAGCCGCTGCCGGGCTCTGCCAAGTATTCCTCTTAAAAAAGGATATGTGGAACAGTTTATGGAAAATACCTAATATGATTAATGATTCCTTTTAAGTGGACATTTTTTTTTCACAGGCCTGATTGTCGCCTAGAAATCTACCAATCGTGGATAGTTAAGCCCCCGCTACGACTGCCTGATACCTGGGACGACCCGGACTACATGGGTCTTAAGAAATAGATTCACTCTAGATTTTAAATTTAAATAACAAAGAGTGTACCTATGTGTAGTTATATCTGTACCTACGTATAAATATAATAAAATAGTAACGAAGTCAAAACTGTGCAAGTCTTTTCGAAAAAAGTAATTGCTGCGAGGTCGATCTGCGAGGGATTGACTCTGATACCGAAAATATAGTTTTTTGGATGTTTGTCTGGTAAGTTACGGATTGGCGCAAAAACGGCTCAACAAATTTAGATGAAATTTGGCTTAAAGATAGTGTATAACCTGGATTACTTTTAATCCTGGTGGCGGTAGTACGATCCCATGGGATATTTACCGACATCCATGCGGGCGAACCCGCAAGCAAAAGCTAGTTCAAAATAAAATGCAACTGATTACAGGAAAAAATTTTTCATCCCACCATCTCGGAAAGAGTATTTTTAATCTTCAGTATCTGAGTGGAAAAGCCGTTTTTATTCTCTAGAGGATAAAGTAAATTGAATTTAGAACATCGTGTGCACTAAGTTTGTGAATTAAAAAAAACATTAAACCTATTTACTGCTACCTCTATGGTGTACCTGTATGGTGGTGTATATATCATACAACTTTTTTTTAATTTGTTAAAAACTCAGACTCGGAACCTTCTTGGTGTTCTTTTTTCAATTTGCTTTGTACGCGGTTCTTTACGCGGCATTTTTTCACGTCATTGTTAAACCTTAGGTATATTAAAAACAAGAAACTTGAAAACAAGTGAAAAAACTAAAATGAGTGATTCTAGCGACGAGGAAGTTTGCTTGACGCCAACAGAATTGACTGAAACTGTTAATAATGCGCAAACGTTTTTTTTTTTGCATTTAGTCATTTCCTCGCTGAGGTGGAATGAAAAGTTACGTGTTGCACTCGAGTGCAAAGATTTTTCACCTCGTGCTCTTTTGATTCCCTCGCTAACGCTCAGGATTCTAATTTTGAATCACTCGCTGCGCTCGTGATTCAATTTTAGAATCCTTCGCTTGCTCGGTCATCAAAATTGAACACGCGGTTAAAAAGCAACTTTGCACTCTTGTATAACAAATAACTATTAAAACCTTTGCAATAATTACTTAATGTTGCTTTAATTCAATTGTTAAAAGAATGCGTTCGTGCTTGATGCCTCTGTGAATGTATAAACCATTTTGTAGCAATTCGAACTACGTAATTGGCTGCGGTGGATAATTGGCAAAGCAATTAAAAATCACAACATTTATATGATTAGCGTATACCCTAGTGGTATGCGTTAACTGTTCTACTGTTTTATAAACAAGTTCCCGCAGTAAAACTTTAAATGTTCATACTTCGAGATGATACGATTGTACATTTATATTCAGATTTGAATTACTTGTAGTTACGTGATATTCGCAAGTAGCGATAAATTACTTTGAAAGATGCATTGCTCTTAATGAAATGCAATAATAAGTATCCTACTTTCACATATTTTATGAATGAGATAGGCAAAAGATAGGAGATAGACAAAAATACCTACTCAGCCAATTGCGCGTCGCACGCACGTTAAGGGCTCCGTAGTCGGGATGAATATTTACGCATGCACAGTATGAATTTTACCTTTTAGTATTTTTCGAACTATGAAAAACAAAGTTATTTCTGCGGCTGTAACTGACAATATTCCATATCTCAAAAACTATTAATCTCTATGTTACACGTATGCGACCCGTAATTATTCGTTTCGTAGTTTACTACACCATTGTTTAGCGGTGCACAGAATACGTTTTCCAATTTTGTGATTAAACTCTTACCGTACGAAAATTATTCCATTAAGGCGTGTACGCACGAACCAACAAAACAATGATGAACACGAACATCGAACTCGGAACATTTGGTTTGTACGTTTACATAAATTAGCAAAGCGAACACGAACACAATACGAACACAGTTCGACTTGTGTTCTAGTTGATTTAGTAGCTATAGATTTGTCACGAACACATTGTCTGTTTGATGTTTGTTAATGGTACGCACACGAGTACCTACAAGTGTTCGATGTTCGTGTTCACCATGTTCTTGTTCGTTCGTGAGTACAAGCCTTATGGTTCGTACGTGTGTACGTAAATTATCAAAGCGAACACGAACACCATACGAACACAGTTCAACTTGTGTTCGCGTTCACCCACCCCGCTCTCTTTAGTAGCCATAGATTGGTCACGAACATTTTTAACGAACATCAATGTTCGTTAGTGCGTTCGCGACACGCCATAATAATGTATTAGAGGAGCAGTACCTACCACTACAGACTATTTTACACCTACACATTAGCAACCTTCAAAGTCAATGTACAATTAGACGAAATAATACCAGATTTAAAGGGCTATTTAATTTTGATTACACACCAGAAATTCATCTTCCCATGACAGTCCAGCAACTTCACTCCACGCTCTAATTTTACTCAACGATTTGAGATTACCGTTCTTTTTATAGGTATCGTAATCCATTATTTTTGCTGTTCAATCCGTAACTAAACACGCTACCTACATAAATTTCTGACACAAGATGCAATCAAATTCGGCTTTAGAGAACTAATTTTATTTTTTCCGTCTTGGGTAATCGGATTCTAACTCGCGATAATTCGATCAACTGGAAACTTATAGATATAGGAGTACAGTACAACTATTTTCTTAATGTCCCTCGGGAATCATCGCATTTCTGAATACAAAAAGCTTTCCTCCCATTTTTTTAATAAATTATATTAAGTTAAAAGAGTATTAGCAACTCTATATACTTCCAAGTCGAATGAGAGCGTCCGATCTGCACAAGTGCAAAGGGCAACTGATAACTGACGAAACACGAAAATGCCGAGGGACATTAAGAAAATAGGTGTACTGTACCTATGTTTGCTTACAAGTTCATCGGATTAATTTAGTAGAGATGACTTGATTCTATTATTAACCGCCTTGTTGGTCTAGTGGTCGCAAGCGTTACTGCTGAGCATGAGGTCCTAGGTTCGATTCCCGGGTCGGGCAAAGTGTTACTGGGGTTTTTACATCTGGAATTTCTCAGTAGCAGCCTGGAATTTGGATTTCTGTCCGGTTGATAGCAATAGGGTCGCCCCCTATTACATGGGACTCAAACAACTGGTGAAATGTGGGAGTACTATAGGTACACCTCTGACCAACCCATGGGGAATGCAGACGTGGTGTTATATTATGACTTGACTCTATACAATAGCCTGTTTAGAGTAATTGACAGGCAATCTTTATTTTAAATAGGCCCATATTCTACTGTGGGCCATTCTGTTGAAGTGCAGATGACCTTTGCTTTTAATTGTCTACCTACTTAATTTCGATGACAATATAGAAGTGAATTAATTCATATAATAAGTAGGTAGATACTTAAAAATAATTATTAATAAAAACATTAACTCACCTCTTCAACGTGGTGTGTTTGTTTCCATTTCCGAGAAGTTTATGCTTTGGTTTATCGTGTGCGCCAGTGGGCGTCGATGAGGATATGGTGAGATCGCTGGCGAAGGAGCTGGTCGAGGACTCTTTGGAGATGTTGGTGATGGCGGAGCGAGCGCGGCGCGCGGCTGACTCGGGGCTGCCCGGGCTGCCCACCAGCTCGAGCGCCAGCCGCCCCTTGCCGGGCACCGGCGGCGGCTTTTCCTCCACCGGAACCATGTACGACAGCATCGCTGCCTACTCTCTATTCTCTAACCACATGAAATCCCACAGCTTTTTAATCACGCCTCAGTTTCAAACTCGTACAGTAACACTGCCCATATTCACTAAATTAATTTCAAAGTCCTATTCCTTTGTCACTCACGACGTTATTGATGTCTTTCTCGACGCTGCCTGTAGAGATCTGAAAGATGATTGTTATGATAATAATGAGGTAGTTTAGAGATCATTATTGTTTTATGTGAATACATGCATTGACAATCAATTTGGAGAACACCTGGCTTTTAGTCCTGGCACTATAGTATAATGTAGGCTTGTGTCTACTTGAATATCTAATAAGGAGGAAGTTCTATGTTCGTCTGGATGATTTTTTTAAGCATGTTTATCGATTTCTCCGTGATTACTAAGCCAATTTACGTGATTCTTTTTCCATTTACTAGAGGACGTTCACGCGGTAGTCCCATATAAATATTATTAACTTTGCTTCGGTAGTTTTTGAGTTAGCTTCAATAATACGTATTGAATCCACTTGGTGTATGTTGATGATGTTAAAAAAAATCCTGTCACCATTGTTTATATAGCAAGCAGTGGTATATGAATTGGTGTGCGGTATATAGGCTAGGCATCACAAATAAAAATAAAAACCTTTTTTACAAAAAATACACCGGACTTCAAAAAAAAGAAACACATGTCGTTCTCCTGCCCTTATCCCTATTAATTTGTGCTCGGCGCAACATGTCCCTTTCTTCCATACTTCTCTAATCGTCATCGCGGTAATCACGCCCTTTCTAGCCATATCATCTTTCCAACAATCCATCCATCGTTTTTGGTCTTCTCCTACTCATAAAGCCATCGACATTCAAACTTAAAACTTTCCTTACGAATTTTTCCTCTTTCCTCAGCATCACATGCACATACCATGACAACCGATTTTCTCACAAACTTCCTCTTATGTACTCATTTCTTATTCTATCCATTCGTGTAACACCATGCATCTCTCTTAGCATTCTTATGAAACTCAAACTCAAAGCATTTATTTCAATTAAACCATTTGCAGGCACTTTTGAACTGTCAAGGGGTCGGTCAGTCAAAAATGTGAAGCTAGTTGCCCATTCCAAAGCGTAGTAGGTAGGTACCTACCTATAGAGAAGAACGGGCAAGAAACTCCACGGACACTCTTAAATAAAAAAATCATACAAAATATTGGTTACATCATTCACTTTGAAATTATGCATGTGAGAATAATGTAGAAAGACGTGCACGTTCGTAAAAGCGTCCGTAGTATATCTAGTATCTCAGCTGCATGCCTTTCATTCATCCCTTTTGTGGCCCAACATTCTGATCCATAGAAGACAGCAGGTCTAACCATCGTTTTATATATCCTCCCCTTAAGTTTATGGAGAGTGCTGGAGTCGCAGATTGTTCTCATGACCTGCCGCCATTTCAACTGGTAAGTAGTAAAATTCATGACTAACAGCGGTCATCTTCATTTTGAAGTTCAGGGATTTAGGTTTTCCTCAGAGGTTTGCAGCCGGATAGGGTCAAATTATCTTCTCTGATACTTAGCCGTAGACTGGCAGTCGCAGCTGTTCAGTCTTTATTATTCTAGTATGCGGGCCTAGAACTTTACCTTGGGGAACTCCGAAGATTAAATTGGATTAAACTATGTTGAATGAACGTATTAACACGAATGATTTACTCAAACGAAAAGACACAGAATCATTCATTATCAGAATCATCATTTTTATCGTGGGTGAACTCTGTCTTTGAGGAAAGTTTTATGTAAAATAATTTTCAAAATATATCCACAACTGACGAAAACATCGACGAACATACTTATAAAAAAAAACGTACAGACGAACATAGAACCTCCTTATTTTTGGAAGTCGATTAAAAATGGAGAACCGATGACGTGTAATTCTTACTAAACACGATGACAACGCCATTCATTCTTATGTTTATGTATTGGCTAGGTTGAAAATAATGACGTCCACAGCCACATTTGCTACACATTAAATTAATTTGGCCTTGATCGCCTTTTTTGTACTTATATCTTGCAGAAGCCGATAAGTAGGCATCGTGTGATAGGTATGGATTCGTTTGTCTTGACCGAACGGCTAGTCTAAAATACCTTCTTCTTAAATTATCTACGGCCGGAAGCGATGCGTATTTTCCATTTTTAATTCCATGCGCATTGATCTCACTGGGCTATAGACATCTAAGTATTTTTGAGGATTTTGTCTACATATTTATCCTAAAATGTGTTAATCTCGGAATATTTGTCGAAGACGTTAAAACATGTTATTATTGATTTTAAATGCTCAGTCTGTGGCTGTCAGTTGCGTCGCAGCTTGATGACTTTAATTGATCGTAAAACTATTCCGTGCGTTTCACAGATTCCAACCTTGATCTTGAATGAGCGGAGATTCGCGTGCTACGTCGGTAGGTGCCTACGTAAGCTCTGCCTAGTTCCAATCTATTTTTAAAACTGCAGATAAATACTTACATCGAATCTTATAGTCAAACTGTTTATAGGAATCTGATGAGGAGTTTCTTGTGGAAAAACTTGATCTCAGATTAGGTAGGTACCTATCTCACTAATTCGTTGATTAAAACTTGAGAATGAGTCACAATTTTATTTTTGTTTTTTGTGACTGGCTTTTAAACTTATAGCGTGAAATGAACATTGGCTTAACATTTGCCAGTTGTCCACACACAAAATAAGAAGTTGATGTTTCAATTTAGACATTACGACATGCACTGCATGCACCAATGAGCTCACAACACTATTGTTCCACATCTTGCCTTTGCCAAGGTCAAACAATAATTACGCACGCATGATTTTATATAATTATCTAAATATAGTGTGTACATCATCTCCTTGGCGCCTGTTCTATGATTTACTATTCATGATTTGGAGTACACATGGGCATTTTCTTTCTAACTTCTACTTCATAAACAACACCGTACACCAGTAGGTTCTGAGATAGGTACGTACTATAACTATCTTGGGATTTATCGATAACTCTGTATTCGTCTAGAAGTGTAATAATGTGAGATAAGATTAAAATACCTACATTTTATTATCACGAGAATCAAGAAAATACTACTACTTTGGAATCAAATTAGTTATTTTAACCTCAGTAATTGTAACGTTTGCCCATCAGTAATGGCCCCGACCTACGTGTGATCGTGTCGTAGGACTCGTAGGTCGTGGATTTGGACCCAGGCACTCACTTTACTTGGTGTAATTTTGGTATTTCATCACGGTGAAGGAAAAAATCGTGAGAAAATGTTCTAGCTAGAACCAAAAATTCTAAAATATGACATCCACCCGCACTGGGCCTGCGTGTTGGTTTATGGCCCACCCCCTCACAGAGGCGTGCACCACCTGCTCGCACAGGAGGCTTGGGTCTGCAGTGGGAACGTTAAGTTGCGTTACGCTGATTATGCTTATGCTTAATTTTAAAGTCACAACAAAAACTTCTATGTAGTTAATGTTACTTAAATTTTCAGTCAGGGATGGAGGACTTTCGACCTTTGCGTGCAAATACTTTACCCATTTTACATTTGCTTCATTCTATATCTTGAACGGGTAAGTCTTTTGAACTAAGTATATCCATCCAATCAAACGGTTGGTGGTTTAAGGCATGTCATGTGTCAATTGATGTCTATTTGGATCCAATAATTTCTTTCTACTCTTTGGCTGGATGCCCATTTAAATATCCACCGAGTGAGATGAGATGTTAGTTCGGTCCTATTTGTCAGCGTGAATAATTTGTGATTTGTGAAGGAAAAATGCTTACCAAATATGTTTTCTCTTCTAGAATTTCATTCCATGAACGGATCTCGCTAATTTCCTTTCAGTGATTTCGGCGGCTGAAACAAAACCATTCAATCAATGCTTGGCTATGGTACCTACTACAGGATTTGTAGGAGGAGTGACGGTTTAAATCGGTGGAAGAAAGGAGTGAATTTTTGTATACCAGGTAGGTAGATATATATATGCAAATGCATGTATGACTAGTATAGTCGTATTTTTTTGTGTATCACTCTATATGCAGGTTCCTACGGTATAGTACCGTAGTATAGTATAACCCGGAGTAGATGGCGAGAAATCGTGAGGCGAATCACATTAGTCCCTGGACAAGGAACTACATGAAGACCACGACCGCTCTGACAAGAGTGTTACGCAGAAGAAGAGACGGTATAGTACGCTGCTTTTAGTAAAGCGCATCTAGAATTAGTGGAACGCCTTTGTGAAGCTTCGACTCCATCATGCCTGTGTGATAATCTCTTTATCAAACTCCATGTCTCATATTAGACCCCAGTAAGTAGAGATATTACTGTGGACTGGGTACCTAACTGGGTAACAAAACACAAACTATAGGTACTTAAGATGCTACAATGATCTTTTGGCGCTTTAATGACAGTGACATGGGGCCTTTGTTAGTAAACATATATTATTATATTGGTACAGAATTTTACTGACAAAAGAGGACGGCCACGCGCCAAAATAAGCTGTAGCGTTGTAGGTACGTCACCTCTTGAAGATTTTTTTCTTTTTTTGTCCGTTCTAATATCCAATAAAGGTGTAGGTAAGATTTGTAGTTATTGTTTTCCTCAACAAAATAACATTAGGTATTTAGTTGATGAATCTTTATCGGAATACTCACAATTTTTACGTCAATACTTTTAATAAACAAGTTAATCTTCTTGGCATAAAAATAGAGGTGACTAATTTATTTTTCAACATAAGTACCTACGAGTACTTGCTCGGAAACTGACTGGTCTTGCACCGCTTTTAGATTGACAAGACAGTGTATTAAGAACAAGCGTGCCTCTTACTTTGCATTACCGCTCTAGAGCAGCAAAGTCAGCCACAGAGCCCACGGATGACTACCTAAGTACTAGTCAAAGATGTGCGATTTTTATATAATCTCAGCAAATGGCCTTCATGCTTTTATATGCCTAAAATTTTGTAAATATATAGGTAATTGGCCCAGTGGCCAATACCAATAGCGACCTAGTACCAATGTGACTTTTTCAATTCATATTATTTTTATTTTCTGAGTTTAACTTAGACATAACTGACATCGGTGGAGGAAAAACATCGTCAGAGAACCTGGACTTATAGTAGTAGTACCTAATATAAATCTGAAATAGCCAAACAGTCTTAGACAAGCGTGGAGCTCAATACTCTGCCTTCTCAGTTTGAGAAGAGGTTGTAAAAGGTCTTTGTCTTGCAGTGGAACAATAATAGGCTGGCATTATTGGATACTAGCTGCAACCTGCAATTTCACCTGCATAAGTCTCTATCCCGTGGGAATCGGTATAACAAGTATCTTATGTCCTAATCCAGGTCATGGTCTACCCATGTGCCAGATTTCATCCAAATCTGTTCAGCTGTTTTAGCGTGAAAGCGTAACAAACAAACAAATTCACTTTCGTATTTATAATACTAGCTTTTGGCCGCGGTTTCGCCCACGTTGATGTCGGATATCGTCTCACGGGAACGTACTACCGGGATAAAAGTATCCTATTTCCTAACCTAACCCAAATCATGGCCTATCCGTATACCTAAATATTATGCCTTTCAAAATTCAAACCCAGTGGACCGATTTTAAGGTTTGGTTGTATGGAAGAATGACTAGCGCACCGAGGAAACTGAAAACACGATTGCCTGTAATTTCCTTGATGGAAAAAAAAACCTAAGTAATCTCTAAAAAACAACTTAGACCCTTATTAGTGCGGCGTAAATACTTTACGAAAGGTCATCAGCTTTTTAATAATAACAAAAATACATGTTTTCGATAACGTATACATTTTAAAAATGTGTAGATACCTATTTGTTATTTTAATAATACGAAGCAAATACCTAAATTAGCGCACGAACCGCCCATTCTTTATCCTGCTCTATCCCATTCATTAGCGGCAGAAGCTCGGTGCGCCCTTAATGATATGGCCCAAACGTCGCCTGACATATCATTAAACGTTGACGTTTACGATATAGTGAATTTTAGCTCGCCATTTCATGAAATGGTCGAATACTTCATGAAATGATCAAATTTTAAGATCTGGTTACGACATGGCTGTCTGCGGCATCGTAGGTGGATCCTAAATAAAGCTTGTTATTCGTAATTATCTATACGTACAGTAAAACAGTAGAATCCGGTGTTTGTCTGTCTGTTTGTTTGTTCGCGCACATTTCCGGAACAACTGAACAGATTTCATGTAATTAGTGTTCACAGGTAGACAGAGATTAATTTGGAGCAGAATATAGGCTTTTCTTGGCTTTCATTAACATCGGATGGAGCAGTGATAGCCTAGTGGTGTGACCGTCGGACTGCCAAGTCACATGTCTCGAGTTCGAACCCAAGGCACGCACCTCTGACTTTTCGGATTCATGTGCGTATTGTATAATTATCACTAGCTTCAAAAACGGTGAAGGAAAACATCGTGAGGAAACCGGCATGCCTGAGAGATATTTCTCGACGGCATGTGAAGCCAAGTCAGAGGCCCATGGGCGGCTTTAAAACTCTGACACCAGGTTAGTCACTAACCACACGAAAAGAAGAAAATCGGATGTTGCAAAAAAAAGTTATCGTCATACAAGACGGTATTCTGTTCTCGACACGTTGTGCACAATTTCTGAGAGTTACCTAACAAAAAGTACTAGGCTTGCATGAATTCAAGATAGTATTATAATAATTAGTATTATCCACGGAATTAAGAACGTACCTACCCTTCTTTCTTTACTCCGTGGTATTATCCCAGTATTAGGATTTGAATGAAAGGCGCACAAATAGTTTATAATTTTAACGAAAAGTACTAGGCTTGCATGAATTCACGTTTAGTTTATTTTGAATAAGCAGGTGCATAAAAAATCTGTTGCCGCATGTATGTAAGATCATCACTAGAGAATGGCTCGATATAGGTATCAGATTTAATTCTGTTGTTTTCGTAATTGTCTAGACAAGGTGTATTTTCCACAATTTTCTTTTATGCAAAATAAAAGAAAATTTTGGAAACTCCAACGGAAATGTCATGAAATACACCCGGGAGACGGCACGAACAGCTAGTTAATAATAATAATTAGGGACGCAATAATATTTTAACAATAATTTATCATTGCTTCTTCATGCAAATTCAATGCAGTTTAATTGATTAAAATTATTCCATTGGCCTTTTTTTTACCTATATTTCATGTTCCATTAGGTACACTATGTATCTACGTTAATAGGTACGTACGTACCTAACGCAGATGATGAATCATTTTAGAAGCTGTTTGTTTTTGAATTTAATAAAATTCAAATACTTAACTCAATTTAGCCGAGATCTCAATCTCATCGCTAGCCTTCGACACGCTGCTGCGCTGAATTATAAGTATGGAGACATCGTCTGTGAATTACTTTACCTATACCTACCTATACGTAGTGTAAGTGATGAAAAATTGTATGAACCGCAAAAGTAACTTTGTAATTGCATATTATTTATATAGGATTTCAAAGTTAATTATGCAGTTCATATCCACAATTTCAGTTTTCTTTTTATTTTTTCACTTATAAAACTAAAATTGTGGTACGATTTAGTTTTTCCTTGCTTTATAGGCTAAACACTAACACTAATAATATTATGTTCAAAATTTCAAGCTTGTGGATCCGCGCTTGCTCATTATCAACCTGCGAAGGTTTTTCTTGAAAATAAAGCCTAAGCATACATTCTCAACTAAGATTTAAAAAAATGTAAATTTCAAGTCCTTACCTATGAAGAAGAGTACTTTTTTTAGAGTCAACGTCGCCAGTTATACTTACTTGCTGAGGCACAAAATGCAAGCGATACCCTGTTGCCATCAAAATCGAATGGGATCCTGCTGTTTTGCCGAAAAGATTTTGCCAAAATTTCACTTCCCAAACAAATTTTAGCACCCTTTTTTATACCAATGCAATGTTTCGAATGATTTTAGTAAGTACGCACATTTTCATTTGGTAAATTTTTTACTTGGCAGAATATAATCAAGGATAATGTCATTTAGGCATTTGGTCTTTAATCAAATGATTATAAATCATTTGCTCAGGTTAAAAATGCTTAGCTAACCTAAGCATTTTTAACCTAAGCAAACGTTTATTGTTAGGTTAAAACTGTGAGGGGTGCATGCACAAAACCACCTGATACCTGCTGGTCCCTTATGGATACGTTCGAGGGGAAGAGCAGTAGTCGGGTCGGTGCACCCTGGGCATGGACAATAATCTTTTCCAGAAAATATTATTGTTTTAAAATAAAATCTTTTTAAAATCTTTTCCAGAAAAGATTATTGTTTATGGCGACTTTCTGCGTGGGGGGCAGCAGTAGGCTCCACGTTGTTCTTACACGTGTCCCTCTTTTTGCAGAGGGCACAGTGTGGGAACAAGGGAGGTGGGTCGCTCCTGATTGATCGACGGTCGTTGATCGACAGAGGACGTGACCATGCCGTTGAGGTGCGGGCGCACTAAAGCGGCGAGGGTATCTCTCCTTGAGGCCGAGTAGTCTTCGAGTAGAGAACTTTCGGTGGGTTCGCTGAGTCGGGTTGGCCGGAAAGCGAACGGAGGCATGTCTAATGCGTCGGGGGCTTGGCTTAACCGCCCGGCCCAGAGGAAGGTCAGCTTCGTAGCGCGGCGAGAGGATGAGTGGCTGTTGGGGGACCAGTCGCTACTTCGCTAGCGCTGCCCCTGGAGATACCTGCCGAACTCTTCCAGTATTAGGCTTACCTAGTGCAAGAGGCTCCTAGGTGGATGTTTATTTCCTCAATACTCGTACGTGGGAACAAAATGGAAAATAATAATTAAAAAAAACAAAAGTGGATGACGTGCCAATTTTATTGGCGGAGGTACCGTATGCTGGCGACGGCAAAAAGAGCCGAGGAGGCTCCAGTCCCAAAAGGGACGTAATGTCCGATAAGGACACACGCAGGCACGCCTTCAGATCTGTATCTGGGTCCAGATCCAGATCTCGGAAGCGCAGCCTCTCCTCCAGTGAGGAGACACAGGGGGCCGTGAAAATAACGACGGCACAGAGGGGAAAAGTTCGCGCGGAGGCGGGTTGAGGCTACTCCCAGAAGACAGCGCGCGACCTTCGGGGTCGCTTGAAGCGCCCTGATACACCAGGAGTGAGTGCAGAGAGCGACCCCGGGCTCACCATAGCGGACTCGAGCGGGGGCTCTACTGTGTCCCTGCTGGGGAATAACCACAGAAATATTAAAAACAGGAGAAGTGGCAAGGGGGCGTGTCGCCGACCACGTGGACCTGAGCTTGTCGCTCAGCTATTGAAAAAATGGCCGTCACCGCGAGTTAGTGTGTTGTCTACCGCGATCGTAAAAAAAACGATTATGCCGTCTTGTTAAGTGGGTTCGTGCAAAAATAGAAGCCAAAACAAAATTTTTAGAACTCATGGCATCAGTTACCACAGCTAAATACAAGTATTTTACAATATTTGTCTTAAAAATCACGAAAAACAACAAGCCGTAAAATATATCTGAGTTGTACTACTTTATTTTTATTTTCCTATATTATCCCGACAGTATTATTTTTGCATTAAATATATTGTTCTTTTACAACCACCTCAGTCTGTCACTGAGTGACTGAACAAGCAATGTAAATCTGACATAACGAAACCTCAATAAGCCATAATGTCGCATGGTGCGTCCGCTGCTCTGGTCCGCCGTATTTGAGCGCGAGCTAGTGATGTGCTCGTGGAGGTCTGACAAAGTCTATCGACAAGAAAGTCGACTGCGAATTGTTATATTACAATTTCATTTAATTGATTTTTCTTCAATTTGTTAACTCTTGTAATCCGGTTGGAAGGCCGATGTGGTTCTATGCATTTTTACCCATTTTTATTATTTTACAGCGTAATAGACAAATGCGTAACCAAAGATCGTGAAGTAAGTTCAATAATGTTTAGTTTAGTAATCTATGGAATGTCCTTGGGTTTGAATTATGAGATGTAATGCCTTAGCCTCAAGTTACTTCGTCATTTGTTATGGTTATGGTATTTTACTGAAGTCTTCATAAATTCACTATTAGCTTCGGATGCATTATAATAATCAGCATCATATAGTCATAATTATGTATTATGCCGCAGAATTTCTAAAGAGGGTTTGAAGCCATATTGTGACGTCATGCATGCTCTAAAATAAACAATTGTAATATGAAAATTACTTTTAAAGATTTGGCAATGGGTCAACATTCATGCTATTTATTCCTTATGCATGCGTGTGTGTTATTTTCACATAAACCCCTAGTTACTAAAGAAAGAAGAATTTAATTTCTTAAAAATACGGGTTTTTTAAGAGCCTGCAAACTTACAAGTTTATGATTAGCTTCGTATACCTATATAATTCCGTAAGTCACTAACAAATTGTAATTGTACCGTTTCAGTTTCCCAAAAGAAGCAAGTAAAAAATCAATGGATTGATGCCATAGGAAGGTCAGCTAACTGGTTCTCTACAAAAATGAGAATCTCTTTTTTGAACATTTTATGGCATCATAATCATATACTTACAGGGTGTTTGGCGCATGGACCGACACAATTTTTTCAGGGATTTGGGAGGTCATTAGCTAGGTTCTACCCATACACCCGTTGTCCCTTAAAATGAAAAAAATTCCCAAAATGTGTCCTTTAATTTGAAATAACTTTTTTGTTTGTGGGTGTAATGGCACAAAACAAATTTTGTTGCATTCTCCAAAGTCCTTTAAATCTAAAAACATCTTTGTTTTATACAACTGGTTTCAAGAAAATTCCTTACAAGCTTCCAAAGTTAATTTTTGTATTTAATGAATGAAATTTTACAACTTCTAAATTAATTATAAAAAAAACTAAAAGCTATTTTGAACTTAGCTAGAACCTAGCTAATGACCTCCCAAATCCCTGAAAAAATTGTGTCGGTCCATGCGCCAAACACCCTGTATAACTACGTGTCGTTTGATTTGTAATTGTTTTTAAAATATTTTTATTAATTAATTAAATAATGTTTTGTTGGTTTCATATCGTTTTTGTTTACTTTATTTCCAAAACCGTTAAAGTAAATTTATCGATATATTTATCGATAACTCTTCGATTTAGTCAAGCACTATGTCGTATCCGCCCCCGAGTCCCGACAACACACAATGATAATTGTTTTAGTGTGAGTAATTATACGGAAAAAGTACGCTGTGGTTTAAATAATAAGGTTTATATTTAAATGACTGAGTTATCGATGGCGCGTGTGTGCACTTGTTCGTAGTATTGTTTTGACAGAACTGTGTGTGCAATATTAGCGTTATGGAGGGGCAATTGTAGCTTCATCGGCTTCTTTATTATATCTATGGGAATAACCGTGCGGAGGCCGCTGCTGCTAAACGGGCGCAGCAAAGAGCTGTCGTGACTGAAGAGGTCAGCGAGCTGGCCCAACAAGCGCTAGAGCGGCGCCCCGCTCGGATGGCCGGAGGGAGCCCGACGGCGGTGGCGCTCAGTAGCCAGGTGTTGCGACGGCGTGGACGCGGTCCTGAAGGTGGCCACCAAATCGGGCAACACCACCCCAGAAGGCAAAGGGACCGCCTAAGGTCAGAGCCCCACGCTCCGCGGCTGTAGTGATAACACAGCAGCCTGGAGCCATCGAAAGGGGCCTAACATACAAGGCGGTTATCACGGAGGCTAAAGCCAAACTCGCGTTCCCCGACTTTGGCACACCGTCCGGCTTCAGAATGAAGCCGGCGGAGACGGAGGCGCGGCTACTTGAGGTGTCGGGTGCCTCCAGGAGGGAAAAAGCAGACCTCTTAGCCACCAGGTTGAGAGAGGTCCCCAACCCAGAGGACGTCCTGGTGTTCAGGCCAATGAAGACCAAAGAGCTGCTGTCGTGGCGGCCGTTGCCAAAGCCGGTGGATGTCCACCCCAGGACGTGCGGACGGGCGCCATTCACGCCGACGCTTCCAGGCTCGGCACGATTTGGGTGCGGTGGCGGCGGCGAATAAGGTCGCTGACGGGGAGCGTTTGTTGGTGGGGTGGGCTGAGAGTCAAGCTGCTGCAGCCCAGGGCTATGCGGTGCTACCGATGCCTGGACATTGGGTATGTCCGGGCGCAGGGTGCCGTCGTAGGCCAACTCCACCCTCGCCCCGTGCTGTTGCTCGGTGATCTCAACGCCAAATCTGCGGCGTGGGGATCCCCGGTGACCGATTTTAGGGGTGAGGCGCTGGAGGAGTAGGCGGTCGCGATCGGCCTGGTCATCCTGAACCGGGGCTCGGTACACACGTGCGTGCGACAGCGGGGCGGATCCATAGTGAACGTCTCGTTCGCTAGCCCTGCTGTCGCGAGCCGTGTTCGTGGCTGGCGTGTCACCGCGGAGGTGGAGACGTTGTCGGATCAAAGATATATCCGTTTCGACGTCTCCACCCAGAACGCCGCCCGGGGGACGTAGTTCGCCGGCCCTGCGAACACGAGCGGATGGCCCGCGCTGGTCGCGCAAGCGCATCGACAGGGAACTTCTCGAGGAGGCTGCGACTGTCCAGGCCTGGATCCGGGAGTCGGCAACGACCGAACCCGTCGACGTCGAACAGAAGGCGCTGTAGTTCCGTGGGGCGATGACGCAAATTTGCGATGCGTCCATGCCTCGGGTCCACGCACAGACAGGAAGGCGCTAGGTGTACTGGTGGTCTGCCGAGATCGCGCAGCTACGCATCGCGTGCGTGACTGTTAGACGCCAGTATACCCGATACCGGAGGTGACGTCGTCGAGTTCCTGACGAAGAAGAAGAAGACGAGGAAGAAGTCGCGCTGTATGAGGTGTACCGCGCGGCGAAGGAGGCTCTGTGGCTGGCCATCGGTGAGGCGAAAACGCGAGCCAGGGAAGAGATTTTGGACTCTAGACGGGGATCCGTGGGGGCGCCCTTATCTTGCGGTTTGAGGGAAACTCAGAGCCGCGGCGCCACTCACGGAGAGTCTCCAACCTGAGCTGCTTGAGGAGGTAGTCGCAGCCCTCTTCCCCGCTAGAGCGGAGCATACTCCGCCGCCGATGGCTTTCTGGCAATAATTTCGCTTTAAAGATATAACAGTATAAATTTAAATCCTTAGACCATTTATGGTAAATGGTTCAATCAAACTTCACAATGCCTTGTTTAGTGGTTTTGCCATCAAGTCACGTTTGAGAACAGTAGGTACCTACTCCTTGGGCGCGGGACATAATTATACAAGTGGCGAGAGGCGCGGGCGTGGCGATCGTGTGGCGCGGGCATTGCGCCACCCGTTTCATATTTCATACAAAAAGTATAGGAACGACGCCGACGACGTGGCGCGGAACATACACACAACGCGCACACTTGCGCCACACCGTCGCCACGCCCGAGCCACTCGCCACTTGTGTATGACCCGCGCCTTAAAGAACGCGCTAGTCAAGGACTTGAGACAAGAGGCTAGACATGACGTAACAGAGTTTGAAGGAAAGCTCTCCGTGCCTCCGTGCTCATAGCAAAAATCTAAGTTTGAATTGGTTTGTCAAGGTAGTAGGTACCTACACAGTTACGCAACGTGAATGTTAAGTTCCCAAAATTGATTCCAAAATAAGATTTTCAGAAGCAATTAAGGACACTGAATAGCTTCTCAAAACCTCTATGTAAGTAAACATACAGACGTAACCAAGGCAACGGCAAAACCTTCCGAAACCTATTTCCTTTTCGAAGTCTGTAGGGCGCGCTAACGTAGTCGTAATGGCGCTAGACATCGTGAATGTTATATAATTTGTTTATTAGGTGGTAGGGGCGAGCATCTGTTCTGTGGGGCGAGCAGTCCAATGTTACAGTTATAATAGGTATTGGTTATGTGCTCCGACTAAAGGCGACACCGTTATTGTTATACCGTGAAGTTTTCTTAGAAACTGTATTGTTCGTGTCACGTCGCGCCGTCGCGTCGCGCTAGTCTGTACGAGGCTTAAAGCAGGTAAGTTTGACTACTTATGCTGGTTAGTTAAATAGATAGATATTAAAAGCTTCTTTACAAACTGTTTATCTGTATCGTGACCATGAGCCATGACAAATTGTAAAAACTTAATTAAGTAATCCTAACTAATATTATAAATGCGAAAGTGAGTTTGTTTGTTTATTTGTATGTTACACTTTCACGCTAAAACGGTTGAACAGATTTGGATGAACGTTGGCACATGGGTAGACCATGACCTGGATTTGGACATAGGATACTTTTATCCTGACGTTCCCACGGGATCGAGACTTATGCGGGTCAAACCGCGGGGCACAGCTAGTTGATAAATAAATGAGATCTCGACTTTTCTAATAAGTTTACTTGCATCCTTCAGCACATTTGGAAAGTGTCCTAGTACTTGCTAAGCATTTGCGACAACACCAGTATTTTTTGTAAAAAAAGACATTTTGTAATCCAGCCGTCGCCGGTTCGAGCGCATCATTCATCGCGCACTTACTGTTTTGATGATATCAGGATTAAATGTGTGGGAATGTAAGTGAAATAATATTCCACGGTGAGGGAAAGGTCAGTCCCCTCTGCTGAACCGGCACGACTATCGTCACTGCTGCTTTGGCAGTGGCAGTCGGTGCACATGATTGCAATCGTTACTGAGCTAATTGGAACGTTCGCCATAACGTTTCTCACACGTGCTATAAAGGAAGCAGCTGATTTTATTCAACATCCCTGTCCTAGTACCTACCTATGTGGTTCACTAATGCAATCTAAGTATCATGTTTATCCAGACAAACTTAATTTCAAATTTACATTATTTATTAGATATTATTACACGTACGCCCGTCAGTGGTAACCGAAAACAATATGAGCTGGCCTCTTATTTTGTTGAAACTCCATAATACGCTGGGCCAGCTTAAGGTCAGACAAATTCAAAATCCGGAGTCGCACGTGCTAGGGCATGAATCGAACAGATTACTTGGGAGTCCGGATTTTTAATTTGTCTGTCTGTGATGTCTTGTTTATACCTTTTGAGATGTGTTTTTTTGTCGTAAGTAGTCGGGTTTTAGTTTTATAACTTTTATTTTTATTTATATTATTTTGGGGTTGTATTACCTATATTTATGTTTTTGGAATGCCCTTTCATTTGATACCCAACACGGCATCATTAAAAAGAGATTTATTTCATGACTTTTTGTCCTCTAGGGGGCGCCATATTCATTTAATGTGACGTCACATAGCCTATAACCAGCGTACGATCAAGACGCTTCCAACAATACCTCATTTGTCAAATTATAATGAGTAGTTTAGATGTTATGAAGTAACCGATGAACAAACATACCAATCAAAATCTTCCTTTTTTGCTTCGCTGTAGTCGGGTAAAAATATAATACCTGCTCATTTGATTAAAATCGTCTTAAACAATAATTATTATGTAAGACATAAAGCTGTAAGTAGTAGAAAACGCATTTATCGGGCACTGCAATATTCATGGCGTGATAAGTAGGTATTACTGCTTGCATTCTAAGTATGACAACAATTTCAAACCAGAATGAGTAGTTTTAAAAGCAATCTCGGATAACCTCCTTCTATCCACGCATGCTTATAAACATGTTAGGTTGCGCAAGATTAGTCTGCCAGATACATTTTGTGTCCATACCGTACAGATGGAACAGATTCCAAGAATCGCAAAACTGGCGAACCGCTTTTGTCACTTAGCAATTTCGAATGGCTTCGCATCGGTATTTGTTCTCTATTTAGAGTGGGTTATATAGGTACGATACATTGGGTTTGTCAAACATTTTTGGATGTGGACGTTCTGCACTCGTCATACCTAATTCAGAACATCAATATCTACAAATGACACGAAAATTTAAGAATAAGCGCACGAGACTCAGACACTATCTATTTCATTCAATGACACGGTCAGTCCGACCTGTGTAGATGATTTGTTTATAATACTATTAGGAGAAGGCATGCAACTGTTCGCTTTTTACAATAAATTCCTTAGTCGAACATTCGGAAAACCAACCAGACGTGCAGTTCGTTCAGTAACATGATTGTTGTTCTCATGACCCTACTCATGAATATTGTGTTACTCATACGCAGCATGATTTCTTTTTAATTTTACTTTAAATATACTATTTTGAAAAGATTGTTATTAAATATTGATTTTCGTCAAGTCCTGTTAACTATGGAATCAATACTTAGGTACCTTATTTTTGTTGTTGTATTTGTGTGTATTAGTGTAGGTACCTGTAGCTACATCAAGATGTTTATACTTAATTTAAATTAAATTGTAAACCGCTTCGCTGGCAAATCTATCAAGTTCCCCTGCATTCACTTCCTCTGATGAAACGAATAAATTTTTAATATTGTTTCATGCTAGTTGAACACATTATATTCTAAAAGTTATAACTCCGCTCAGATTAAAATTGAATTGTATTTGCGTGTGATCTAGTTTTGTCTGTGGTGTTCGTATACCGAAATTGTGGTGACGCTACGATTGCGTGCAACTTACATAAGCAACATTTTATTAAGTATTTGCAACAACCGAATCAAGTTTTAAACATGTGTAAACTTCAATGCCATCGTGCAATAATTTAATTAAATGTCTAAATCAACAAAAGTTTACATTTGCGTTATTTATTTATGAGAGCGGCTGCAGCTGCAGGTAGGTACAGGGAAATGTTAGCCCCGGGAGAAAGATATTTGTTAAATAGACCATGTCAAGTTGAGGTACTGAGGCCTACAAGTATTCATGCGTAATGCTGTCATGCTATGGAACTCTTACCTAGTAAACAGGTAGATTGTAGGTAGGCTCTGTTTCATTGACGGATTGGTTCTTGCGATATTTTAGATAAAAATCTAATTACAATAGATAAGTAGGTACATAAGTATCTACTATTATAAATAAATACTTGATTATTCTATGGTACACCTCAAGCGATAAAGATATCCGTTGCAGCGGTTGTGACACCACAGCAATAAAATGATACCTGAATTCATACCGTTATGCACGTCCAAGGCTACCTAGATTTATGCCTTAAAATTCTTTATACATGTTTAATCCTAATAAAAAAATATTAACAATGTGAATAGGTACCTATACTTTGCTGCTAACGAAATCTTTTAAATATAAAGTGGACGGCTGATTCATTACAATTTATATCCGGTGGGATCGATGTTTGTTGTTGTTCAGCTTCCGTGATTACTAAAACCATGTTGCATGTGTGCATCTAGACGACATGGAAGAATTTAACTTTGATTCAATGAAATCGTTATTCTACGTTCTGAAGTTTTAACACACATGAAGTAGGTACGTGTAGGTACACATTTTGCGACTGTCTCACTATTTTCATGACATAAGCAAAAGCTGGTTTGTAACGCAATGTGCAGACCAAGAGATTTCGTAACTCAAATAAAGTCAAGTCGATAAAATCGGTGTAATATATTTTTTCGCAATTTTGAAGTCCTGGCATTCGCAACATGATCTTACAAATATAATGTATCGCTTGAAAGTTGAAACACTTAAAAGGCGCCAGATTGCGTCTAGTAAAATAGTATTTATTTATGAAGGTAAATGCTAGCGAAACGCTAGTTAAAAATCAAATTATAAGAAATCAACAAGTCGTACGCAAGCATAATAAATTCAATTTACGTTTTTGATTGTATAACGTGAAATGCCATGACGTACCTATCATGAGAAAAAGGCTGAATGTTATCAAACTGAAATTAATAATAAACAATTAACCTAATTACGAATGAAACAGAACACGACCAACAACGTGATTTTCCGAGGGGAGCTGCACGAGGCACCTACTCAAGTTCTCAGCAAGTCTACACAATTTTTAACAAAGCAAACATTTCGCATTTGTTTTTTAAATTACAAACCAGATTTCACAGAAGCCTATTAAACTTTAGTTTGTTTTCAGTTTTACTTTTACAGTCTGCTCTTTTTCCAGTATCTAATAGGCCAAGAAAATTTAGAGAATTACATTTCAGTTTAGTTGTAGATCAAAATATGGCTTGCTTGGAACTTGGATTTCTAGGAACATTAAGCAAACCTGGCTAAGTATTCCTAAATTCAAGGTTTACGCAGAAATTACGTAGGCATGTAACTACCTATAGGTACTTTGCCACGCGCCAATTTGTCTTCAAAACCTTGTGTAGAGATAAAAAAGTACCGTTCGTTAAATTCTATCAAGTGTTTTAATCGAGCTGAATGATCCATATCATCTGATAAATTGATAAGCATAATATGTATTGATAATCGCGGCAAAAGCGTCTCAGGTCATCGCGTTAACAGTTTAGGTAGCTGTAATGTAGGTGGACACTGGACAGTGGACATAGATTTGGCGCACCCAGATGACGTGGGCAGGGAGAGGGACACTATTGTACGACATTCAATGTTTGTTTGCTCGTATGACATCACCACAGCGACATGGAGCGATGCATTTACCTAAGTAGCATCTAATTATAACCAACGATAACCAAGCGAGGTTTGTAAGTAAAGCTGTATAACAACTCTGGCCAAAATTTAACAAGCATGACTTCGGTTCCTGTTTGTATGACGTTTGACGTTTATACGTTCGTGTTGACGATGCTTCTGCCAATGTCAAAGTTGAAACAAGCAGGGTAGGGAATGAGGACTGTAGGATGAAGGATACGGTGGACCACTGACTTCTTATACGGCTAAACACTGAAATAGTTTGATTTTTTGACGGTACAGCAACAGATAGAATAACCTGAAACTACGTAGGTTAGATGTTACGATTTAGTGACGGTGAAACGGTAACATGCCATGATTACATGACCCCTTCCGCCTAACTACAGTTATAGTACTATCCATGTCAACGCAGCCGATAATTTTGAATTGAACCACTAATTGCACCCCTAATTATGGCAAATTTTTCTCTTTGTAAGAAATGCTAACGTTTTATATAGGTCTGTATAACGATAACGTTTATTGAATGAAAATCCTGGGAAGCTTCACTCGTGACATTTCATTTCCCATCAACAGACCACAAACAACGCGTATCTTTTATTCGAGTAAACTGATATTATTATTCAAAGCTGTGACTAATTTCTTCTCAGGAATCGCTCTCAACTTCGACGTTGGTCTCATTTCGTATAATTCTTAAAAATAACATTTTACCGTCTTCCTGATTCTCTAGCCAGTACCTAATACCCTGGGGGACAAAACCTCCGTTCTAGATTTTCAACAAAAATGTTTTTTTTTTTTCAGATAACAGTCGACCGATTTGAAGTTTAAACTTGATGACCATACAATACCTACATCATAAACTCGATTTTTTCCATGGGTTTATGTTTAGTTTTTAACAATCTTAATACGCACTTATCTTCATGCGCATTAATCCTCGTATTATTACCATGCGATGCCGATGTAACATATTCCTTTACTTGTTTTTTTTTTTTTTTACAATCGCGCCGTTTGCCAGTTTTATAGGGCACTACCTTACTACGCACCTGACCTTTGACCATTAAACCTCGTGCAGACTGGCACGACGCGACAGCGCGAGACGACTCTATCAAAACAATTTCTAAGAAAACTTCACAGTAGGACCATTACCGATGTCGCGTCGCGCCAGTCCCTACGAGCTTTATTTGATAGTATGTAGGTATTATGATCTGATCGCGATCTGGACGCCATCATAACATTTGCAAACAGTTCGCGTCTTGCTCCATGTACGAGTAAAACCATCATAAAACAAATACTTGGCCCTTTACACTACAAATTAGATAATTTCCACGTATCATTGGGAACGGGGATCTATAGATAGATCAATTCAAAATCTTTGTGCATGTTATTTCAAATCAGGCGCACCCACCGGTCTCACTATTCCCATTGCCCATTGCAATGGGAATAGTGAGACCGGTGGGTGCGTGGGTGATTGCCCATTGCAATGGGAATAGTGAGACAGTAGGTACGTTTTTTCAAATCAGTCTTACTATACCCATTGAAATTGCTTTTTATATGCTGTGGATAACGGTGTGAGTTTCACATTTATATAATATCTTTGTTTATATTATTTGCGCAGATATAATGTGTTACTGTTTGTTTGTCCCAAATAAATAAATAGACACATGAAACGGCAGGTAAAGTTGGATTACCCAACTAGAGAAGCAGCCTGCACTGCTGCTATAGTTTAGTCACAAGTGACGCCGTCTAGATTTAAGTTATAAACGGCGTTCCTATTCCACTTTCATCGTTTCCGTCATGATGACTCGCAAACTCAACAACTACAGGATGTCCTACGTTTAGGAGACCGAAGTCGCGAACATAAGAAAATGTACATTTCCTGCTATCATACAGCAGACCTAGAATTTGAGACGTGACCTCACTTAATCATCTACCAACAGTAGGTCGTACTAATTTATTATGTAATGTGAAAAATTGGGACGCAACGCTAGGATACATTATTGGTTCAATAAATGTGAAGGTTTTGACTTAAATAATGTCTATTCGTATAATTATGTTAAATACAGCGGCTGACCTTTATCCGGTAGTTTAGTAAACAAAGATATGAACGAGCGAATACTAGCCACACACTTACAAGTTCAGTTTATTTGCACCCTGAAATCCCCACGTTTCTTTTTTTACTAACCGTTTATTAGTCAGCCAAGCAACTCCTAGATCGACGTACTTTTGATTTGAGGTCAACGTCTATGAAAAAGCAATGCCAAGTAGGTTAACGCGTAAGGAACCACGATTATTACGATTACCGGTGTAAGTAAATAATACACTTTGATTTGCCTGTAACCATTTCTTACAATTTTCAATTCCGCATTTAGCGTCCACTTTTACTCTGCAGTTTTGCGTAACATGAAATAGGCAAGGTACCTTGCCATTACATGTACAAAACAAAATATTTTAAGAACACTTTATCAAATATTGCCTTATAGTTTACTCTATTTATTTATTATCTCTACCTTAGCTGTGTATCTTCCTTAGTGGTGCAATCATCAATTACCTACCTATGAGACACGGCGTCCATTGAAGCAATTCAATTGAGATACCTGCATCATCCACCTCCGTTAGACAAGACACTAGATTGGCCGAATTCTCATAATCTAGATTATGTAGATATTCAACAGTAGTTATTATATTCAGGTATTACTTGAACAAAGCACTTGGAGGTCCAGACAAGACAGGACTTTAAAAGTATCTCTATAACCGACACGGTCTTTCTGTTTACATGCATATGTATTGAGAACACTTAGATATTATTTATAGTCTGACATGCCTACGTAAACGCGTTGTCGTCAGTAAACGATTGGAAATGAATTCGGGATAAACAAGTGCAAGCGTACATACGTGCACTGAATCCGAGCGGTGCGTGGTTGCCGCCGGTGCGGCCGGTGCATTCAGGATCAGCCGTCCGGATCGCGCGCTGTCAGGCGGACGTATCAAAAACAAGAGGGAGCGAATGGATGCGGCCGGCTGTTTATAAACATTGAAATAGTCAGACGAGATGCGATCAATACCGAGACGGGTACACACAAACGGCCGGGGCCACGTCGGCCCCAACCTCACCTGCCTCGTGGAATCAGCGGCGTCGATAACACAGTGCACTGGACCGCAGACGCAAGGCCTCGAGTGCAACACGGCGGGAGCAATCACTCGGACGTACTGAACGGGCGGCTGACGGCGGCCGTGTGCGCGCCGCCCTAGCGGTTACGTCACTCGGTTTTGACAGCTAGCGCACGAGGTACGCGCGCGTCGCCAGCGGGGGCCGCGCTGCGGCGCCACCAGCGGCCTCGGATCAATACCAAAGTGTGCAGCGCGTTCCACGCTGCGCAGAGCGCTACCGCGCAATCACACGAGACCGCACGAAGACGCCCGCCGAAGCCAGCGGCCGCCCGCCCGCCGCCCGCTCACAAAACGCTTCGCTCGATGCGCTGCAAATTGCAATGCAACGAAACAAGGTAGAACGCATACGATATAGATACTTGCCTACGTATGAATGTTAAATTGAGGCACACACATTGAGACATTTCTTAGAAAACCTTGCCTTGTATAATGTCCTCGTCTGCTCTTTAAGAGTCTACATAAAGTACACAACCCACGATGATCAACAAATAGGGACGGTTGGTTATAAGTTCCGATAGTCATTACGTAGTTCATCTATCATTCTAAATGGGGTCGATATTTTTTAATCTAATTATTGTTAACATCTAGCATTGGCATTGCCCTAAGCTTTAAAAGTATACGAGACACTTTTGGTAGACGGAGGATTAAGGTAAGCATAAAGAAAAGCAATAAGCAAATAATAGGGACATCGTAAAATTAACCTGTAGTTATAATTTTTACGATCTTAGGGGCTGTGGCGGAAATTTGTGTTAAACGATTTGAATTCTGAACTAAGTTAAATTCACGAATTTAATTAGCCTTTTCTTTACTCAATTTTGCAGACTTTAATTCAGAATTAAATAATTCCATCTCGAACACTAATTAGAGCGTCGGAATGACAAAATACTGGTCTTACGAATTCAACAATATTCGACACATACAATAACCAACCACGAGGAACAGACCTAAAGTAGCGCTCCAGGCTAGGTATTCTAGTAGATAATAACTCGTACTTATAATGACTCATAGATACGTGTGATGCCTTAGCTAGTTAGTGATTTAAGAGCTCTTTTACGCTTTCAAATTAGTTATTATAGTGAAAGAGGCGCTTAAAAAGTTTAAAATCTTATAACGGATACCTCAGGGTTCAATATTCGGCATCATAGTGACTCGCTTCAGAAAATAAGGCATGCTCATATTGCATGGCATGCAATGGCATGCCAAGCTAGGTTATAAGACGATATCAATGACAAAGAAATCTAATTATAATAATAATATAGCTGAAGAGTTGTGTTTGTTTGAACGTGTTAATTTCTGGAACTACCGGTCGGAGTTCATTATTTTTGACTTTGATAGCTCAATTCTTGACGAATGTTATAGGCTAACTTTTAACATCACGCTACGACTATTAAGGAATCAAACTCTAAGCGAAAACGAAGTAACGACAGCGGGCGGGCGATGCGACGCGATGGGCCGGCGCGGAGGCCGAAATTTCAAGCGGTCGATGTCGCGGGCACAAACTAGTGTTTAAATGAAAAAATCTTCAGAATTTTTATACATTTTCAATCCAATGAAAATAAAAACATTAAATCCACTACAAGGTGGGTTGTTTTAATATTTTAATCATGATGAAGTTTTTTTCTATCATGGTAGGTACATTGACAAAAAATATAAGAAGCGCTTTTAATTATTCGGGAGGAAGGTTATAAATCTATGTTAACCGACCTTGCCTATGTTACGAAAAGAGGAAGTCTTGGTGTGAGGATCGTTCAATAATACAGTTAACTCGAACTCCAAAAATGAATTTAGACGTAGTACCATAACGCAGATAGAAATTACGCAGAGGTACCTGTCAAGATGGAGGGAGGGACCAAGTCTTGGATTACAAATCGGCCTACATAAAAGTTTAATACTGTGGAGCCTACGCAACGTAACCACCAAACCTTCGCAGCGTACTACGCCAACCTACGCAGAACTTGCATACAGATAGTGCAATCCACGACGACGCGCCCCACTCCGCGATTACTGTACTGTAAGCTGTACTTTAGTACGGAGCGGAGCGGAGTGGGGCGCGTCGTCGTGGATTGCACTATCTACGAGTATACTCTATATCATGCTACACAAAGTCTACGCAGACCTTGCGAAGCGCTACGGCGCGCGGCGCGGCGTAGCGTACAGCGCATGGTACTGCGCAGAACATGCATAGCACTAAGGTGTAGCGTACTACGCAAGGCCTACGGCGACCTTGCGTAGCAATATGTCGTAGCGTACTACGCTAAGCTACGTGGCGTCGACCAAGAGATTACGCAGCGCGTCTACGCTGAGCCGTGTGCGTTAACCCAGCAAAAAAATCTCTTCTAGAAGGAATTGAGTTCAACGAATACTCTTAGAGTGTAATCTGCTGTAAATATAGCCAAGTAAAAAATTAGTGCGAGCTATCGTTTCATGAAAAAAAAACAGAAAATCGAATCCTGCTAGAGTAACGTTTTTCCAGCAAGAAAATTTGAAACGAATGACCTGAGAGAGAAATAAAGTAGATGGACGTATAGCTTATGTGTAAATGTGCGCTGAAAGTTAAATTTGTATCTTAAGGTTTTCGAGATATTAAATTTCCTGCTGGAGTAGCGTTTTGCAGAAGCTGGTTTCTCGGAAACCAATGATTTTGCGCCCGTAGAATAAACGAATATCAGTAGCTCTTGATTTGGCGTATTTGTGCATTATATAGGCTTTCAAAAATATTTACAATTTTGAAGAAATCAAGCATTTACAAAAATACAAAAAAAAAACTAGAGCTTTTTAAATTAACAAACGTATAAACTCACTGAAAACGGTATTCGGTTCTTCTTGTTAGTCACAAAAATTGGTTTTTACAATTTAAAAAAAGTTGAAATACGGGTTTTTTTTTTCTTTTAATAAGGTGTATTGCCTCCACGTGCGCTTATTACAGATTCGAATCGGTTTTGCATAGATCTGACTAGGGTTATTAATCGGTCTTGCGGAATATTGTTCCATTCTTGTGAAATCGCTGTTCTCAGTGCTGCCACTGTTGTGGACAGTTGGACACAGGATTTCTCGCATATACAGCTTTTTTTTAACTGTCCCAAACAAGTTCAATGGGATTAAGATCTGGGCTGCGTGTTGGCCATTTCATGGTAGATACGTATCGCAACCTCTTCGCAATATTGTCGAACTTGTGCAGCGGCCTGGGGTCGGGCATTATCTTGCATTAGAGTATAATTTTCGCCTATTAATCCCATGTAAGGTACCACGTGAGCTTCTAAAACCTCTGTTACCTATATAGCGTTGTGCCGTCAAACCTCCTCTTCTACCGTTTTGATGAACCATGTCGAACACAAATTCCGTTCGCCCGATCATCGAAATGCCACTCTACACCATACATGAACCACCTCCAATCCTCCAAAAGGAACACGCTCCTCAGTGCAACTTTGAGTAGATCTCTCCCCCCGTCGACGATAGATTCTTCTGCGACCGTCTGCACCATTTAAATATGTCCTACACTCATCGGTGAACAATAAATACGGAGGCCCATTGCTTTTAAGTCCAATTAAGATACACGCGCAAATCTTAAACGACCTTGTCTGTGAGCTGCAGACAGCTTTGGACCATTTGCTGGTCTAAAAGGGGTGACTGCCGCTTCCTTAAGCCTCCTTATTTTTGTTCGTGCACTCACGTTTACTCCACGCACTTCATTCAGCTCTGTTTTGATGTTTACTGACGTGAGGAAACCATTTCGTAGGGAAGTTGAAACAATAAATCGGTCGTCACGACGGGTGGTTGCTCGATTTCTGCCGGTACCGGGTCTCCTTTTGTAAGAACTGTCTCTACAAACCTTCGGTATACTCTAGAAACCGTAGACTGGTTTAAATTTAAATTTCTAGCAATCGTTCGTTGATCCAAGCCTTCCCGCACCAATGCCACAAATTGAGCGACTTGTTCGGAAGAAGTATCCATATTTATAGTTACGAAACTTTAAGTTAAAAATACTAATAATCAATACTATTGGTAACAATAATTAAAATCGCAAATGAAAAAAAAAAACAAAAAATATTAATTTCAAACTTTACTCTACATAAACATAACATCACGCCTTGTTTCCCCAAAGGGTTGGGCAGAGGTGTACCTGTAGTAGGTACACCCCCATTTCGCCAGTTATGTTTTAAGTCCCATGTAATAGTGGGCGAAAGAATATTGCCATCAACCGGGCACAAATCCAGACTCCGGGCTATTACTGAGACATTCCAGATAGAAAAACCCAATTACTAACTAACACAACACACAACAACCCACTAACTAACAACAACTAACTACAACTTAACTATATTAACTTTACTCTAATAACACACGAATTTGAGGCTACGCATAAATTTTATTTTCCCGGCTATAATTATTTTATCTTTTACTGCAGTCTATTTTTAAATGTTGTTTTTTTTATGATTAACGGATAGTCGACATTTTCAATTAGTTTAATCCAAAGAGTTTGCATAGGTACTTATCAAAAATATTCATTCGAAAGTAATCCTGAACTTTGATGCAGTTTATAAGTCCGTCAGTGAATTAAATTAATACGTAAAAGAAACACTACACGGCCACTTGTCGCACTTGTCTTTCTCTAAGTTGAAATACAAGTGCACGTGTACGAAGTGTAAACTAAAACTTTTTCTTTTGCCTGTAGGTATGTACGCTGTACGGGTTAGCGGGAATGCCCTTCGTTAGTTAACATACCTACTGTACCTATACTTTCTTATGCATTTAGTAAAAAGCTGTTATTTTGACATTACAGACACTTCAAGTTTATTTGTATATGTAGTAATGTATTGTATGTATACATACATACTGGAGTTGAGTTTGAGGTGTATATAAACTTTCTCAGGGAAAACTTCTTCTTCTTCTTCTTAGCGTGTCGATAGCAATCTAAATAGATTCGGCCCAGAATTCGGCGACTTGTTTGGCGCCATCACCAACGTGACAGGACACGCAGGACACGATATTAAGTGTCCCATCGTTTGTGGAACAGCACCACATTTACATTCCAAGGCGGTGTCATCTATGAATCTCCACCTGAACAGGTTTTCCTTGCTTCGGCCGACCTGGGTCCGGAGTCTGTTTAAAGACTTCCAGGTTACCCAAGGTAACTCATGTCCAGTCGGGAGGTCTTCAGCGGCTGGAACAAAAGGGTTTGGTAAGGAAGCACCGGCTCGCCACAGCTTCAGTCTTTCTTCGGATCGTTCGCCTGTGAGCGGGACAACACACTTTAAAAAACTGTTTCGGCTTTTCAGCCTTTGTGGCGCAAGGATGTTGTCGTGCATAGGGTGTCGTGAGTCGGAGACCATTTTGGCTCTTTCACTGTAGGCTGCCACCGCTCTGCGAACCACTGGTGGCGCTATTCCTGCTAGTGGATACAGCATTTGTACCGGGGTCGGTTTTAGGCAACAAGTATGTTTCATTCAAAGTTGTATCCACCAGTTAGAAAACTAATCCGCGGGTACCTTCTGAAAGCTTTCCTAGACCGCTAATCAATACATCCACAGACTTACAATTGGTTATTTCTTGTAAATATTAGTTATTCGTGAGATTGTTATTACTACATAATTATATAACTTACCCGTAATAACTAACGATGCTATTTGGAAAACAGATTTATTTTCATAACATTGTATTTCCTTCGTATCTTAGTGAATTTTGGAAAGTCTTATAAGTAGATAATTGAACGTGATCAGTGAACAGTATTAAAGTCTCAGGTATTACGGAGAATACTTTATTAATAAAAGTAAAAGACTTGTATTTTAGATCAATGGAACCATGGAGCTTCATAAGAAGCCACAAAAATACACATTCACAAAATTACATTCAGTCGGTTCAAAGTATTCTTTCTTGTCGTACCTAATTCTATAGGGATTTTAATTAATTAGTTATTAAATAAAAATAATCTTAAATAAAAAGCTTAAAGGTAATGATGTATCTTTGAATCGTTTATAAATCCACCGCGAAACGCCAAGTGTCCGACCGACGATTTCTGGCCGAAACTGAAGCCGATTATTCGCGGCTATTGCCACAACATTCGGCCGAAGCCGAAACGGAAACCGATGGTTTAATAACCTTAAAAAAATCAGTCCACGATTGGCTAAAAGTGTTTAAAATAATGTTTTTTTTTAGTTTATGTTGGCTATTGTGTTGCTGAACTTGTCATAAATAATACTGCCATTGCTATTTCAGCCGCCTTGCAGTGTTTTAAATGATAGGTATGGGGAAAATTAAACGATTCATCTAAACCTCATGCTTTTGCTGACAGAATATGGTTTTCAACATTACGTTACTCTGTCAGTTGTCAAACCCACTCTAAGAAAATAATTACCAAGTCTTTATTTCCACAGAACTGCCGCCATGCGAGGAGGCGAGGCAAGCAGTGATACAGGAGCTCATCTGTACGGAGGCCGATTACATCCGCCACTTGCTATCCATAGTGCAGGCGAGTTACTGCTAGGTACTTCCAAGTCTTATAAAAAGGCAATATAATAATAAGAATATGTGAAGCTTCTACTTATGTTTAACAAACAGCTGCTTGCTAGCATCCCTATAATCTGTACCAAAACTATCTAATGAAATTGAAAACAAATCCTGTTCAGTAAAGGTCAACTTTATATCTCACCGCTTCTTCCAACAAATATTTGTTGAATAACAATATTTAATTTTAATTGAAAAATCATCGACGAAAATTCATGTTAAAAATAACCAGAATCATCAAATGAAAAACATCTATAAGGTGATTTTAAATTATAATCTTGGGTTATATAGTATTGGTCTAATATTCAAATAATGAAATCAAAGCACTCAATTTGTAAGTGGTATACATTACAAATTGATATCCAAAGATACGATTTCTGATACATTTGTTTACATTTTCATTAGATACTTTCGGAGCATACGTTAACAGCCTCGATATATTTTAAAACAAAGTTCCTGACCGCATCTCTGTTTTATGTTCGGGTTAACCTCAAAAAAAACATCATCATCTAATCTCTTCACCACCCTTGGTTGACTGGTAGAGAATGCCTAAGGCATTAAGTCCGCCTTTGTACTTTTATTGAGTGTGAAAAGTTTAAATAAATACTTCTGGATGAACTTCACGTTCATCCAGAAGTATTTATTTAAACTTACTGTTGTCACTACATTTAGAACGTACGAGTATTACAACGAAAGTTATAATATATTTTAATATTAATTGGAGATTTGTATGATAATTTCAGCTAATTAAAGTACTGGCCCAAATTATCTATACAATTTTGCTATTTTGATGGCAGTTTGTTTATCCCTTTACTGTAGAAGTCTGCCGGACGGGAGGCGATGAAGTCAGCGAAAGCGTTTTGTACTGCCTCTCGGGTGTTGAATTTTTACCCACTAAAAAGATTGTCTTCATTTTGAAAAAAGTAGAAATCTATTGGGGTAAGGTCCGGTGAGTACCCCTTTCCCAAGCAACACGTAAGTCAGATAATAGCAAAATGAAACACCAATTAGCAGTTTATAGTTTCATTACATCTTTAAAAAAGCTGACGTGATAGCTTTATCTTGAATAATACAGTATTTAAACTTTAATTACACTGAAAGCTTGATAAGTTCTGCATAAAATTGTTTTTATTTTAAATCTTATTACTGTATGTTAACGTTATTCAAATAAAAGTGACTAAGACAGCTAGTAGCTACATAACAGCGGAAAATTCAGCTTTGTGCTGTACAACTTTGATAAATATTTCAATTATACAGCTTGATTCTGAATAGTTTATTGTTTGGTTTCTTTAAGCTGCACAACCCGGCAAACCGTTCTCATTTATTCAGAATATGGATATTGATTACTCTTTTAGCGTTTAAGCAGCTAACTATTGCATAAATGAAAATGACTACGATCTTATGACAATCTTATAGAGAGAGAAGCGCACTAATCTTTTTTTGTGTAGCACAAAGTGGTAAATATTATGAATAATAGATGTCTAAGTATGTAATAACTGGTTATTGAAGAAATGCAATGTTTTTATGCAAGAATAATGAACCTATTTTATAATTAATGACAAGATGTCAGTGAAACGTGTATAAATGACTCAAATTCATGGAGAAAAAGAAAAAGGACAGGAGGAATAAGAAGAAAGTGCTTAAGGGAGTATCTAAAAATAAAAAACAATATCTGTACAGAAGCAGAAACGAGTTTGGCAGCTAATGCAAATTATAATACGGATCCAAGCACAAGTCGACCAGTTCAAGAGGGTTCCGTATCCGTATCTCGTAATTTCACATCTACATCACAGATATTAGATAAAAATGACGATTCATATTTTGAGGACACCGATTCAAGTTCGAGTAGTTTAGCAGAAAACGTGTCAGAATTTAATAAAAATATAGATTTTCGAAATAACCTCAGAGATTGGGCAGTGAATAAAAATATATCCCAAGCGGCTTTAAAAGATTTATTGGGTGTAATTAATCATAGATTTCCTGGAATTTTACCGACAGATCCTAGAACTTTATTGCACCTTTAATCACCTAGAAAAATATATAATTAAAAATATTGAAGGTGGAGGAGAATACTGGCATAACGGCCTCACTTCATCTCCTCGACTACGTCCAGTCCAAGAACACTTGCACAAGAATTCTTTAGAGAACAGGTAATCTAATAATCTGTATGCACAGTTAGATCCAGTTCCTTCCGCAACTGAGCATAAAATTGAATACTTTTCCTTTATTTTATTAAATATATTAGGGTCTGATAATTCATTATCAAATCTTTCCCGGTCTGCCACATCGTTAATGGGTTCCATGGCAAATCTTTCATTTTGGGTTCCACCAACTTGAGCAAGTCTGCATACAAAGGGACTTCTGTTTTCATTTATTTCTTCTAGCTGAACTAAAATTTCTGCTAGTTTTTTCGTATTTTATTCCTGATTTTGCTTAATAATAGTTAATAATTCGTTTGAAACCTTGATTTGATCATTATTATCATATACATTCACTGTTTCGTGTTGATGATCTTGAGTTATAACCTGATAAACGTCGCCGTCAATACCATGAACTGAACTTGTATTTTCAGCATCAACCTATATTTTTTTTTACAAAAACATGAAATATTATATAAGTACCAAAAAAAAATGTTTTACATGAAACAAAATTGTTACCCCCTGTTAATCCTCCCACCCCCTTGTCACACTTCGTCGACCCCCTCCCTTCCGCTTAAGATGCGACGTAATTAATGGATGGGCCCTTAGCTATGTTTGTGTAATAAATATGATAGGTAAATTAAAAGCTAATTGCCATTTTAAGAAACTCAATGGATGTATTTTTCTTCAATAGAACCGATGATTATCGAACCCTAATAATCTGAATAAGAGTACTGAGACGGGCAGCTTTAGAACCGTTTATCAGAACTGCGATATAAAACGTACTGTTAACTAAAAAATATCTGGATAAGACAGTTACAAGTGACCTGTTACGCAGAAATGTATAACAAATCGTCTGCGTGAACAGCTTAAATTCAAAATCAACATCGTCGCCATTATTTATCCTAACATAACCTCTCTTTTCTAAAACTAAACGATGTTATTACAAATAATAAATAGATGTTTTTATTAAAAAAAACATCTTGCTAGTATTTTAATACCTACCTGATTGTTTTCTACCACTTTGATTAGTAACAATTGAATAAAAATATTTGATTCGTCGAAAAAGCTTATTATAAGTTAATTGTTATTTTTTTAAACTGGTTTTATCTTGTGGCGCTCGAAAATTTTACTATAAACTTATATATATTCTCACAGTAAAGTAGCATGCGTTGTAATAATTGTATTTTTAACAAAACATTTTTCCAAACATATACTTAGCAATATTTATAATTTCATCCAGAGAGATCCATCACATAAATTGGAAATTTAACGCAAAATATATGTGATCACATTAATTATAAGAAACAAAATGCTGATATTGTACATTTAATTACATAACTTCTTTATAAAACAACGAAAAAGATCTGTATTATGAATATTGTCTGAATGTCAGAGTTTGATATTTTCATCTGCTTAATAGAGTTTTAAATTCTGAACAAAGGTTCGATCAGCTTTTATGCAGAAGTTAACCAATCTTTCTGTTTATATATTCAGCTGGTATGCAGCTATTAACAAAATGTTATTCAGATTAAAGCGATTTATTATGTGCCCAAATTGTTTGAATATTGCCTGTATAAGCGCTTATACAAACCTTATCCCTACATCTTTTACAGCGTTTAGTCATCAGAATTGTTATTATATAAAAGTTAATCAGCTAGTTTGTGTTGCTTGGGTTACGGGGCCCCGATCTGGGCGGCTGACCTGACGGCCGGGAGCATCGCCGTCATGCGGAGACCGCAAAGGGCGATGGCCGTCAGAGTCATCCGGGGGTATCGCACGATCTCCTACGAGGCGGCTTGTGCACTGGCCGGATCCCCGCCCTGGGACCTGGAGGCGAAAGTACTCGCGTCATCGTATCGGTGGCGCGAGAAAGCGCGGGCGCGGGGCGAGCGACCGATGCAGCGACACGTGGAGCTGCATCGGTCTCAGCTTCGCGAGGTCCTGGTGGCGGAATGGCGGGACAGGCTTTCGCGCCCTACCGCCGGCCTCGACGTCGTCGAGGCGGTCCGGCCGGTGCTCGAGCGCTGGCTCGGGAGGAGGCACGGCTCCCTGTCGTTTCGGGTGACGCAGGTGCTCTCGGGGCACGGTTGCTTCGGGAAGTACCTGTGTCGCATAAACAGGGAGCTGGACGCCCGATGTCACCACTGCGTCGACTGCCAGGAGGACACGGTGCGGCACACGCTGGCAGTGTGCCGCTTGGGAGGGGCCGCGCCGTGCCCTCATCTCAGGAGTAGGCAGTGACTTGTCGCTGCCGGCCGTAGTGAACGCTATGATCGGCGGCGCCGAGTCCTGGGACACGGTGGTCGCCTTCTGCGAGACGACCGTCTCGCAGAAGGCGACCACCGTGTCCCAGGACTCTGCGGAGGCTGCGGAAAGGGAGAGGGAGATCTCGTCCACTCACCCGGCCCGCAGCAGGCGCACCGGGCGTCGGCGGAGGGCGGACAACGCCCTCTTCCGGCCCCCCTAAATGGGTCCAGGGGCGACGGACGTCCCCGAGTCCGTCACCCCCCACACATCAGGACCCGAGGTGGCGGCGCGTAGTGTTCCACGCGCGCCCCTCTGAGACGTTGCGGGGGGAGTCAAACACCTCACTCCCCCCCCTGACCCGTGAGGAGGCCCGCGGTGGCGGGCCGGCACCGGCCGGGGGTTGCGGAAGATTCTTTCGTTCCCGCGACCCCCGGCGTAGGTGTGAGTCGGAACACCGGGGTGGAGTCTGACAGACCCCTCCGCCCGCCCCAGGGCGGAGGACATCCATGAGGATTTTCCACCCCGGAACAACGTGACGGAGAGCTTCCAGCTGTAACTCTTGTAGCTTTGTGATGGTCTGTCGTGAAGTGTGAGCTCGCGCGTTGTCGTGGAGAAGCAATGGGGAAGAGCGATTGACTAGTCTTGGTTGTTGAATTACGAGCTTCTCCATCATTGTTTGCAATTCTTGGCAATAGACATCTGCCGTCACTGTTGTGACGGACAAGAAGCTGTAATGTACAAGTCCGGTCTGGTCCACCAGACAGTCACCCGGGTCCACCCACTGAGACGAACGCTTACGGTTGTCGTACAGGATCCACTTTTCATCGCAGGTAACAATTCGATTAAGAATTCCCTCGTTTCTATGCCGATTCAGTAGTGCTATGCATGCTTTGACGCGTAAATCTCGCTGTTGGTCGCTTAGTTCGTGTGGCACCCACTTATCTAGCTTTTTTATCTTTCCGATTTGACGCAAGTGCTTTATTGTTGTTTTGACACTAACTCCAAGGCCCGCAGCAAGCTCCGCCGTAGATTGAGTTGGATCGGCTTCCACTATCGCCTTCAATTCGTCATTGTCGAGAATGGTTACCTGCCGACCACGAGGCTCGTTCTTCAACTCAAAATTTCCAGATTTAAAACGATTGAACCAATAATGGACCGTGTTTATGCAAGCAATGTTAGGCCCGTACACGTCGTTAATGTTTCGTGTTGTTTGCGTAGCGGTATTACCACGAAGGAACTCATATTCGAAAATTGTACGAATGTTCAGTTTATCCATGGCGCCAAAAACTACCACAATGTCACAAAACAAAAAACTATCTAAAAATAAATGACAATTTGAAATTAAATTAACACGTCTTTCGAATAAAATTCATTTGTATTTCAAATTGCGCGCCAATCCACAGATAATTAAATCTGAAAATTCTGGTTACAGAATCTCTATTTACATAGGTAAAGACCTATTGTATTGATTATATCACACACACGTGGAAGTAGCAAATTATTCCAATTATTTCGACACAAAAGACAGTGACCCGCCTGAGGGCTCTCGTCAAATCATTCGTTGGTTTTTCCAACTCCAATTTCTGATATCATATTTTTTAATTCGATTGGACTAATCTCGGATAAAGACCAACTATCAGTATACCTAGTCTCGCCATAAATATTGTCACGAGGATTTTTTTTTTTATTGCAAATGATATTTATTACTTTTACAGTGTGTTAGTTTAATACATAAATATAAAACAATTTAAAATATAAAAAGCTAATTCAAAGTGGTCTCCATTGGCTGCAATACAGTCCTTTAAACGTTGAGCCCAGTTATCAATAGAAGCACGCACTCTTTCCATGAGAAAATTCTTCACTGCCAATCGTATGGATTGTTTTAGGGACTCCAAATTATCATGGCGTTTAGAGCAAGCCGTACTCTCTAAAACTCACCATAAATCATAATCCAGCGGATTAAGATCGGGACTAGACGACGGCCAGTCTTCAGCTCTGATGAAGTCCGAAACGTTCACTTCCAACCAAGACTGCGTGGACCGAGCTTTATGACCCGGCGCCGAGTCATGTTGGAAGGACCATACTTGGTTTTTGAATATGGTGTTGTTAAGGGGCATACATACCTTCTCAAAAATGGTATCTTGATATCGATCTTGGTATCGTTGTGCCGATGTTTTGATACCTTTTTCACAAAAATATGGCTCTGTCACTCCTTCATAGCTAACACCCCACCAAACCATCACTGAAGTCGGATAATGCCCACGTTGCACTCTGTCGACTAATTGGGAAGCTTCCTTAGAGCTTTGAGCATAAATACGGTCATTTTGTTTGTTAAAATGTTGCTCTCAATTGTGTTGTGTTTTCTGTGACCTCCCTTTGCGTACCGCTTCAGTAGTTGTTTCGATTTTACCACCCTATTCTTTTTTAAATTATCAGTTAAAAAATGACCAGTGCGTCTCTTATAGGCTGCAAGTCCTAAGTCATCTTTTAAAATACGCGACATGGTTCTGTTTGCTATCTTCATATCCCGAGATAAAATCTTTTGCTTTCGGACAGGATTTCTTCGAATTCTTTCCCTTACTGCTTTGACCACCTTTTTCGTACGAACACTACGTGGACGGCCAGATCTTTTTTTGTCACAAATAGAGGAGGTCTCATTGTACCTATCAATAGCCCGGTACACAAACATTTGACTAATACCATGCGTATGGAGAGTTTTAAAAATTGCATTTGGCTCCATACCAACTTTGTGTAATGCAATCACAGCGATTCGGTTCTCTTTATCACCCCACTCCATTTTAATATCGCAAAACATTGTATAATGTATTGGCGCCAAAATTAGAAAACTCAATGAACATTCGTATAAAAATTGCAGATTCCAAATTCAAATGTAATATCTTTTTTATTTTTTATTGTAACAGTATTTATGGCCAGACTAAGACCTAGTTTCACCATACACTGTTAGTTAGTTTTAACGTCCCGTTAAATAGATAACGGCCCGTTAAGCGTAGTGAGTGTTTCACCAAGTACTAACGAATTGTTAATCCTCTTAACAAGTCGTTAAACTTAATCACTGCTCCAAAGGTCCGTTAATGCTTTTAACGGCTGTTAATTGGTTGTCAGTTGGTCAAATAAAATGGAAGCAGCGTAAAATTGTATTTTTGAACACGGAAATGATGATATTTTAGAAAATTTACAACTTTTAGACAATAAAGTTCAACGTCCTAAAACATACAAAGATCCACGTTGAACTTATATTTTGAAGAATATGACGATCTAGAGTTCAGGACAAGGTTTCGTTTATCAAAAGAATCTTGTACATATATAGGTCTTGCAAAAGATTGAAGATAAACTTCAATATCCATCAAATCCGTTAATACCTACCTTAAAATTGCCTTATTAGGTATGTGAATTGTAATAAAAATATGCCTATGATTCGACTTACAACTTCTTACGTAAGTAGGTACCCAACCCACCCATGATGTTTAATATTATTAGAAATGTTTGTTACCTAACGTAGTGTTAAAGCTCACAGTGGTTGCCACTAGTAATAAGACCGCCCCATCATCACAGAGAGCACCTTCCAACCCTCATTTTTATGAGCAATCGTCACTGCATCTGTTTTTTTGTTTTCAACTACATTTTTATGTTTTGTAATGAGTCTTATTAAAATTTCTTTTTCACTAGCGCTGAAATTGGGTCGGCGACTTTTTTTCGACATTTTAACACACAAAATAAGTAAAATTACAATTTAAAAGAATAAAAAATTGTTGTAAGTACCATAAAGGTTATATATAATGCACTATGAATTAAGAGTAGTCTTCTTTAGTTGTTGCCTAGCAACTGTTGTTTCTGTCATCCTGTGTTTTATAAATGAAGTTAATTTTTTTTTTTGTGTCAACACCTGCTAAATAAGTTCTGGGATAGCTGTTAAATATAGCAGTCACAACTCACAACAAAGCAATAATGGTCCTGCAGATTCAGTCACAGTTAGATTGATAAGTTTGAGCAAGTTGATTTAATTAACTGCTAAGTGCTAACTGCTGAATTCGGAATTGTTACATTTAACTAGTGTTAAATAAGACTAATCTTCGTTACGAAGGTTTACGCGGGTTTGTTTGTGGTAGATAGTGTTGTGAGTGAAAATTCCATTTGTTTGACTGTTTGTATATTGTGTATACGCCAACAGGAAAAGTTAACAGTCCTAAGCCTGTGAAAAGTATGAAGGAAATGAGAATTAATTACGTTAACAATCTGTCTGTGATTAAATTTAACAGTTGCTAAAAATAACTGCTAATTTTAACTGTTAAATATTGTTAGCATTATCATTTAGCAGTGTTATTATTTTTTAACGTTTAAGCCCATCTCTAGTTTCATTGTTAGCAAGCTCAGCCAGCAAAAAATACCACAAAACAAAATCATTTGAAAACATTTTTACGAATTTGACGTTTAAAACGACTAATAGAGAATTACACTGTTTATAGAACGTTTTGCTTAGACGCCATGACATTTTAATTTGGTTGCATAAAAACGAGAGTGAATGAAAAGTCAAACCGGTCGTTTTTGTTCACTCGATAATAGATAATATCTACTAGATGTTTGATTTAGCAACGCCTTGTTAAGATCCCTCCATAGAACGTAAAACTTTTTGACGTCTACGTCAATTTTAACAGAGCATTTGCTGATGGCTCGTTAAGAATTGTTTGGTTAATAGTATATGTATAAACAAAATATGATGTTGAATTTGGAGCTATTGTTTCGAGTGCGCTACGTGAACTTGAAATATGAAACAATGATAATAAAGGGTTTTTCAACAAAAAATTGGAAATTTGTTTGCAATAAATTGATCGTTTCATTGGCTGTGTGACATGTGGCACCGTCCTATTGAAACCATATTTCAGTGATATCCATGTCATCAATAATAGGCCAACATTTAGAGGTTAACATCTAGCGATAGCGTGATCCATTGCTTGCTACCGCATTTGCAGCCTCATCTTAAAAAAAAACGGTCCAATCATGCCTCCACACCACATAGCGCCCCACATAGTGACACGTTGAGCAGGCAAAGGCTTCTCAATAATTGCTTTAGGACATCCCCGCACCCCCTCCACAAATGAAAATGGGCTTCGTCTGAAAAAATGTCTTTTTCGCGATGTTTTCTGTTGAACGACCCGGTCGAACACGTGTTGGTGTTGGCTCATTTTGTACCGAGCCTGTCGACTCAAAAATCGCGACCAAATTCTTAATAGCGGTCTCAGAAGGACGATTATGTTGTCCAAAAATACCTATCACGAATTTTACGAAATTAACTTTCACAGAACGACCATTTTCATAGTGGATTTGAATTATTTTAATGTGATTTTCGAGAGAAATTGAATTCATTGTAACAATTGCCAAAGCACCTAACTACGAATATCGCCAAAAACTAAATGTCAAAACTATCACGTTCTTGGTGTTGCTGTTGCCCCAATTGAAAAACAAGTTCTTGTTGAAATACCCTTTACTTCCCTGAAACTTTATGACACTCAAAAACATTGTCATGTGGCTGATGTTACCCTTACTTACCCTTACGTAACGCGGTTTACGATTTTGGTTTACACAAGTGAGAACGTAATTAAAATCCCCGAAAGATTACCAAAAATTTTCCCAAACCTAATATAAAAAATAAACATTTATATGGTATTCCAGCGATTTTCTTCAATTACGAAAGTCCCTACCCATTGATACCATTCGGAAAATATCGTTATATTAAGAACACTGTACTTTTCCCGTAATTAAATATTGGAGGTTTATGTCAGATGACGTATATGTCAGAGGAGGAATTCTTAAGATAGGTACCGATAAACCGGGGTTACTTTGAATCGCGGGGTAACTTTGATAGAAACTTCCATTTCATATAAAATCGTGAATTACTTAAAACGAAACGCAATTAGGTAGTTTTTTTTTCTGAGTTATGAACACTGAACAACTGTTTAATCCTTTCCTGAGGACACGCTGGGAATCCACCAATCATTTTAATTGAAAAAGGTAAATAGGTATATTGTCATTCAAACAATCAAATCAATTGTTAGATCAAAGTTACCCCATTGCGACAATATTTATTTTTCTAGTTGATAGATGTTTATTTTTTAAATTGTATTGGCATTATAATTGGGTAATTATATTTAAATTGTATTGGCATTGTAATTGGGTTTATATAATTGCGTAATCACTTTGCAATTACGCAATAATTACTTTGTAATTACGCAATAAAATAAGGGGTATCAAAGTACGTATCATCCTACGTATAACTTTGATCAGGCAGTTTAATTTTTTTTTCTCAAAATCAAGCCAATTTTTTTCACTTATTATTTCAGGAATCGAGAGTAATAAAAAAACCGATCACTTAGTATTTTTTTACACCCTCAAATTTAAAAGATATGAACCTTCAAAGTAACCCCGGTCTACGGTACCATATTTTTTTCTAACAAAGTTCGGTGCTTATCTTCTACGTCCGTCATAGGTTCTCAGACTTTTATGGACTTGCTGACTTGGACATGCTTGGTTTCATTATTATATTATGACGGTACCTTGCCAATTCGAAAATATTATGTATGTTAGAAAAAATCTACATCTTTTTAATAAAATAAGTGATAGACATAATTTTAATACTAGAAATAAAGATAAAATAGATCAACCATTTTTCAGACTATCTAAAGTAAATACATATTTTATGGGGAACTGTGTTAAATGTTTAAAAAAATTCAATTCAAAATATTTTATTTCACATAAACCTACATGGGCACTTATGAAACGTCAGAAGCTAGGTGCACGGTTCCAATTGGTCGTTTCCTATGGAGAAGAGCCGGCAAGAAACTCCACGGTTACTCTTTTAAAAATAATTGGTTTTTAGAATATTTTCAAATAACAGTGTTATTAGGTATGGGAGGACAGTGTAGGTCTTTCAACAAGTACCAGGTACTGAACAAAATAATTATGGTCAGCAAATATACAGTCCACTAAGCCTACAGCGTTCTCACATTCACAAAATAGAAAATAATATATACTACATATAAAAAGATGAATAAATTATTAAAAATAAATACGTATTATAAACGAAATGACGTGATTGCTATTACAACAGAATACCTTGTGATACCTGTATTAGAATTAAATTAAAGAAAATTTAAAACTCATATAAAAAGTAGACTTTGTATTACAAATATATTACAAATTACATACATATTACAAATTAGAGGAAAATGCTTGGAAACATGCTGGTCCTGCTCCATAGGACAATTTAGAATCTAGACAAAATCTAACTGGTTGCCAATTTAATTGTATAATATTGATTTTTATAACATTGACTTTATATTCTGTGATTACTTGAACTCACACACTGACTTATTATTCTGAGGAATATCGTATAATTTTACAATGTTTGTAAATATGTGAGCACATGCATCTATCACATAATTAATTTATGTCATTCCTTCATTTTCATTCTTTTTACAGGGTTATCTTATTCTAGGTGCATCTGTCTTCACATATAATTATATGTGAAGACTATGCACCTAGAATAAGATTACTATACCACAATAGGTAAAAAGAATGAAATTAATGTATATAAGATATTGTAAAAATATTTAAAAAGAGTAACGGTGGAGTTTCTTGCCCATTCTTCTCCATACGAAAACTACCTTTTGGAATGGGCGACTAGAATCAATTATTATTTTTGTTTTAATAAATTTTGACGTTCAAAAGTGCTAATTGAAATAAATGACTTTGACTTTCAATTTGGCCCACGTAGGTATATTTATTTATTTCCAAATTTGAAAATTTTTTATACAATCGCAAAACGGTAGGTAAAAAAGGTGTTGGTGAATATTTCGTTGGCAAGTTTTCTTTGGCTTTATTTTTTATGTTGTATCTGACCAATATTTTTTTTTTGTCTGACTGGCTTTACAAAACTAACTTTGATTTACAAAAAATGAAAATACTTTTTCTTTTAATGATGGTATTTAGAACAACGGGCGATACCAGAGTCGAATTTTTAATAAACATTATAGTAAAGGTCTAATTTGTATTAATCTATGATATTCAGCTTGAGCCTAAATCCTAAATAAAGCCGAAAATATTGGGCTCTCAGTTCAAAGGTTTTATGAAAATTTACCTTTCATTTAATTTTCTACCAATTACTTTGTAGCCATTATTAACTAATTCACAGAGACGTTAAGATATAAAAAGCATATTATTCAGCTTATTTCTACAGTTAAACTCATGTTTTAAAGATTTCTTAGTACAAGGGACCTAATTAAACCATGTATATCAGAACGTTCGGCCAGTCGAGATAGGGAACTGGCTGCTACTCCAGTTTTTAGTGACGATTATGTGACTCATAAAGATGCCAGCCAAAGAATTTGTGACAGAACAGTTCGAAAGTTAGAAGCATTTATTTATGGCCGAACGACCTGATATCAGAACTTTCGGCCAACCTGAATCTCCATAACTGAGGACTTTAGAGAAACTGTTACTGAATAAAGATTTAGTGATGATTTGGTGACAAACAACCAATGCTTTACTTGTACTCGTATTGCCACCGATTAAAAGTAAAATGAATTTTGGTTCCTGGAACATCAGGACGTTCGGCCATCGTAATCTCCATAACTGAGAACCTGAGAGAAACCGTTAATGAATAAAGATTTAGTGACGAGACTGAAACGAATTTTTATTGCTTAATTTTTTTTTTGTGACGGCCCGTATAATTAGTAAAATGAAAATTTAACATATAACCTCAAAACATTGGGATTATCGATTCCTCCACAAGGAAGAAGCCCAGAGAAACCGTTAATCAATAAAGATTTAGTGACGACACTGAAACGAACTTTTATTATTTATTTTTATTTTGTGACGGCCCATAATAAATAGGAAATTGAAAATTTAACATATAACCTCAAAACATTGGGACTATCGATTCCTCCACAACGAAGAAGCCTAGAAGACTCGTAAAACCTCTGATATGTTATAGGTTTTCAGTGCAATAGTATCAGTATTTTTGTTAATTCAAAATTAATCTATAAAAATGCACTATGGCGGATGGCGACTGAAATAGGGTGACCATGTATTCCAACGAAACAAGTATTTATCGAGTAGGTACCTATTTATCTACTGAATGAAGCCAAACACGTCGAAATAGTTGAAATAAGGTGACGATGTAGGTATTGCAACAAAATAAATAGATACGCGGACGGAGGAATATGAGAAGAAGTGCAGTTATCTAATATTTTATATAATATGCATTAGAATTAAATTGTTATAAAAAACATTACACACACCACCATGCGTTATGGTGTTGCCTCTTTGCTTTACTTTTCATTATTTTTCTGTGACTGTCACTGTCACATGAATAAAAATAATTGAAAGTATCGATCGAATTTCGTCCAACCAATAGGCCACCACTAGTTTTACTTCATTCAGTTCATTTGGTGTAGTTATTGTATAATCTTACTGTGATTTATCTATAGAACTGTTATTTAATTTTAAAATGTGTAATGTAGTTTATCAAACTAATAATAATACTGTCGGGCCACAAGTTTCAAGTCTAATCACCTAGCAGTAAACACAAGAAGCTGTCAAATCGATATATCTTCTCTCGTGTTGAACCAATTTAACTGTAATTCTAAAAAGTACAAATTATTATGTACCTAACTACCTACCGCTTTTTTGGATGATTGATTACAAATAAAGCATTTTTTAATTTGTGTAGGTACCTATTTATTGAAGTATTCTTGTACTTAGTAAAAATTTCTCGATTCCCAATGTCAGTCACCTTTCCAATTTCGTTTGCTTGTAGCCAAAATAGACTCGATTAATTAATATAACTAAAACTTCACAAGTGCAGTTCACTGGTATGCAGGCATCAGCGCAAAGTTGCTTGTACCTATATAATTTAATATTACGACGTGTTTTGCTTCATTGTTTAGGTAATTAAGTACTCGATAAATACTTGTTTCGTTGGAATACATGGTCACCCTATTTTAGTCACCATCCGCCATAGCGTATTTTTAAAGATTAATTTTGAATTAACAAAAATACTATGTATATCAGAACGTTCGGCCAGTCGAGATAGGAAGCTGGCTGCTACTCCAGTTTTTAGTGACGATTATGTGACGCATAAAGATGCCAGCCAAAGAATTTGTGACAGAACAGTTCGAAAGTTAGAAGCATTTATTTATGGCCGAACGACCTGATATCAGAACTTTCGGCCAACCTGAATCTCCATAACTGAGGACCTTAGAGAAACTGTTACTGAATAAAGATTTAGTGACGATTTGGTGACAAACAACCAATGCTTTACTTTTACTCGTATTGCCACCGATTAAAAGTAAAATGAATTTTGGTTCCTGGAACATCAGGACGTTCGGCCAACGTAATCTCCATAACTGAGGACCTGAGAGAAACCGTTAATGAATAAAGATTTAGTGACGAGACTGAAACGAATTTTTATTGCTTAATTTTTTTTTGTGACGACCTCTATAAATAGTAAAATGAAAATTTAACATATAACCTCAAAACATTGGGATTATCGATTCCTCCACAAGGAAGAAGCCCAGAGAAACCGTTAATCAATAAAGATTTAGTGACGACCCTGAAACGAACTTTTATTATTTATTTTTATTTTGTGACGGCCCCTAATAAATAGGAAATTGAAAATTTAACATATAACCTCAAAACATTGGGATTATCGATTCCTCCACAACGAAGAAGCCTAGAAGACTCGTAAAACCTCTGATGTGTTATAGGTTTTCAGTGCAATAGTGTCAGTATTTTTGTTAATTCAAAATGAATCTTTAAAAATACGCTATGGCGGATGGTGACTAAAATAGGGTGACCATGTATTCCAACGAAACAAGTATTTATCGAGTAGGTACCTATTTATCTACTGAATGAAGCCAAACACGTCGAAATAGTTGAAATAAGGTGACGATGTAGGTATTGCAACAAAATAAATAGATACGCGGACGGAGGAATATGAGAAGAAGTGCAGTTATCTAATATTTTATACTATAATATGCATTAGAATTAAATTGTTATAAAATACATTACACACACCACCATGCGTTATGGTGTGGCCTCTTTGCTTTACTTTTAATTATTTTTCTGTGTCTGTCACTGTCACATTAATAAAAATAATTGAATTTATCGATCGAATTTCGACCGACCAATAGGCCACCACTAGTTTTACTTCATTCAGTTCATTTGGTGTAGTTATTGTATAATCTTACTGTGATTTATCTATAGAACTGTTATTTAATTTTAAAATGTGTAATGTAGTTTATCAAACTAATAATAATACTGTCGGGCCACAAGTTTCAAGTCTAATCACCTAGCAGTAAACACAAGAAGCTGTCAAATCGATATATCTTCTCTCGTGGTGAACCAATTTAACTGTAATTCTAAAAAGTACAAAATAATTATGTACCTAACTACCTACCGCTTTTTTTGATGATTGATTACAAATAAAGCATTTTTTAATTTGTGTAGGTACCTATTTATTGAAGTATTCTTGTACTTAGTAAAAACTTCCCGATTCCCAATGTCAGTCACCTTTCCAATTTCGTTTGCTGGTAGCCAAAATAGACTCGATTAATATAACTAAAACTTCACAAGTGCAGTTCACTGGTATGCAGGCATCAGCGCAACGTTGCTTGTACCTATATAATTTAATATTACGACGTGTTTTGCTTCATTGTTTAGGTAATTAAGTACTCGATAAATACTTGTTTCGTTGGAATACATGGTCACCCTATTTTAGTCACCATCCGCCATAGCGTATTTTTTAAGATTAATTTTGAATTAACAAAAATACTGACACTATTGCACTGAAAACCTATAACACATCAGAGGTTTTACGAGTCTTCTAGGCTTCTTCGTTGTGGAGGAATCGATAATCCCAATGTTTTGAGGTTATATGTTAAATTTTCAATTTCCTATTTATTAGGGGCCGTCACAAAATAAAAATAAATAATAATAGTACGTTTCAGTGTCGTCACTAAATCTTTATTCATTAACGGTTTCTCTGGGCTTCTTCCTTGTGGAGGAATCGATAATCCCACTGTTTTGAGGTTAAATGTTAAATTTTCATTTTACTATTAATAGGGGCCGTCACAAAAAAAAATTAAGCAATAAATATTCGTTTCAGTCTCGTCACTAAATCTTTATTCATTAACGGTTTCTCTCAGGTCCTCAGTTATGGAGATTACGTTGGCCGAACGTCCTGATGTTCCAGGAACCAAAATTCATTTTACTTTTAATCGGTGGCAATACGAGTAAAAGTAAAGCATTGGTTGTTTGTCACCAAATCGTCACTAAATCTTTATTGAGTAACAGTTTCTCTAAGGTCCTCAGTTATGGAGATTCAGGTTGGCCGAAAGTTCTGATATCAGGTCGTTCGGCCATAAATAAATGCTTCTAACTTTCGAACTGTTCTGTCACAAATTCTTTGGCTGGCATCTTTATGCGTCACATAATCGTCACTAAAAACTAGAGTAGCAGCCAGCCTCCTATCTCGACTGGCCGAACGTTCTGATATACATAAAATACTGATACTATTGCACTGAAAACCTATAACACATCAGAGGTTTTACGAGTCTTCTAGGCTTCTTCGTTGTGGAGGAATCGATAGTCCCAATGTTTTGAGGTTATATGTTAAATTTTCAATTTCCTATTTATTAGGGGCCGTCACAAAATAAAAATAAATAATAAAAGTTCGTTTCAGTGTCGTCACTAAATCTTTATTGATTAACGGTTTCTCTGGGCTTCTTCCTTGTGGAGGAATCGATAATCCTAATGTTTTGAGGTTATATGTAAAATTTTCATTTTATTAATTATAGGGGCCGTCACAAAAAAAAATTAAGCAATAAAAATTCGTTTCAGTCTCGTCACTAAATCTTTATTCATTAACGGTTTCTCTCAGGTCCTCAATTATGGAGATTACGTTGGCCGAACGTCCTGATGTTCCAGGAACCAAAATTCATTTTACTTTTAATCGGTGGCAATACGAGTACAAGTAAAGCATTAGTTGTTTGTCACCAAATCGTCACTAAATCTTTATTCAGTAACAGTTTCTCTAAGGTCCTCAGTTATGGAGATTCAGGTTGGCCGAAAGTTCTGATATCAGGTCGTTCGGCCATAAATAAATGCTTCTAACTTTCGAACTGTTCTATCACAAATTCTTTGGCTGGCATATTTATGAGTCACATAATCGTCACTAAAAACTGGAGTAGCAGCCAGTTCCCTATCTCGACTGGCCGAACGTTCTGATATACATAATGGACTTTCTGGTGGACTATGGGAAAAATTATTTCCCATAGTCCACCTAGGTGAACCAGGCGGGTGGACCATGGGCAATACACGATTAAACCGCCATAAAATATCTGTAACGTCATATTCTAGCGAGTTGGAAATTTCTTATATGAAAATAGTCCAGATGCACATAAATATAAGCTATCCGCCCATCTACTTTATTTCCCTATCCGGTTAAGTATTCGTTTAAAATCTAACTATACCATTCGTTTTTCAGCTTTTTTTTTTTTCTAAGCCGGCATTGTGGAATCTCGCCCAATTTTTTTAATTGGCGCGCTTTTACAGCAGATTACGCTCTATTTCTTGGAACTCAATTCCTTCTAGAAGAGATTTCCTTGCTGGGGTAACGCACGCTGCCGAGCCTAAGCAGAGCGTCTTGTCCACGCAGCGCTGTCCTTTTTTTTTTTTTTTTTTTTGGTCTCAGGGTGGAAAATCCTCATGGATGTCCTCCGCCCTGGGGCGGGCGGAGGGGTCTGTCAGACTCTTACTGACTAAAAACCACCCCGGTGTTCCGACTCACACTTACGCCGGGGGTCGCGGGAACGACAAAATCTTCCGCAACCCCCGGCTGGTGCCGGCCCGCCACCGCTGGCCCCTCCTCCTTCATCACCGGCGCACCAGAACACATGGCACGCCGTGACCAACCCAGGGACCAAACCAGCACATGGGCGCCAGACAGCCCCTTGTCTAGGCGCCCTTGGCCCCTCTTCGACGGGTCAGGTAATTGGCCCCGCCGTCTACCAATTTTCGGCCGCAGAGGATAGGGAGAGCGGCCTACGACCTACCGACACTCCTCTTCCCCTGCGGCCCCACCGCGTTCGCCATCGGACGGTGGCGACCCCGTCAAGGCCGCGGCAGGGAGGGAGAGCGCTGTACCGCAATACACCTCTCCAGCCGCGGCCCCGAAACCGCAGCCGCGATGCCCCCGATACACGACATCGCGGCCCGCCTCAGTTGCGATGTCGCCACCGCAACCTACACGTTGGCCGCTACGTCATGGGCTTGGGTCAAAAAGCCCTGACGAGCGGCCCCTCCTCGGGTTCCTCTTGGCTTCACCGTGGTTGGGCACCCACGGCTACTGAGCCCCCCCGCAACGACAATGCGGGAACCCTTCGGGGGGGGCAGCGCTGTCCTGCGCCAACCATGACGCAATAATTGTGTTTAAGTTCGTTCTTGTGCAATATTTTTGTATGAATAAGATAGATCTATTAATTAATAATTACTATTAAATAAAAAATCAAAGACAAGTTTGAAGCATTCATTGCTTTATTACTTCATAATAAAGTATTACTTGAACTTTTATACACAAAGAAACGAATGGGGACAAGTCGTAATTTTCAAAACAATGTTTTTATGAAAACTGCCAAGCTCAAGATTCGACTAGACGTCATTTTCTTGCACTATTAATATCTTCAAAAGCGATAATAAATAATAAAACCTACTGAAGTCGCGGAAACTGCTCATTGTGTTGATATCCACCGTTGCCGCAACTGTTGATACATAATATATAAGTAGTAACCATTGCGTTGAAAATATGTGATCTAGTTTATCAATCTGATTTATTTCCAATTCCATGTTTATCATAAATCTGATTGTCATTGTTTCTCAAACAACGCATAAGTTCTTAAATACGATAAAATGTTTTACAAAAAAAATATTGCATCTTAATAGATGTAGGTATATGAAAATATAAACAGTTTAAGATTAACACTGCTTTTGCTCGTTTTAACTATTGTAAAGCTGTAACAACTCGTATAATAGTAGTTTATGAAACTGCTGCATAATGAGGGGTATTAAAACACGAGCGTGTGTAATAGTACCTATCACACGAGTGTTTTAGTACCTAGTTATGTGCAGTTTCATACACTACTTTATCTACTCTCATACATTGAGATTTAACCTTCTAAACAAAAGATCAAAGAAGATCAAGAATAAAAAAATCCCACGAAATTCAGTACAACAAAACGTATGAATGGATCACCGCGCATGCGCTAAAGTGGGCGCTGCTGCCCCCGCTTAAAAAGTTCAATTACAAAAAAAAAAATGGCATCTCCTTGGTGATATTAACATCTCGGATTTACCCTGCATCGTAATTTCTTTTTTAAAGCTTTATTTTGTTAGAGAAAAAGTGTTAGGTATACCCAATGATATAATATCATTACATAATATCATTGGGTATATCTAATACCTATGATTCTATTTTTAAATTTCAGTATTGTGTTAAAATATTTCAATTTAAACTCGCTTTGAAGTTTATAATTCGAATTTTACGATAGTATGAGAGTAGATAAATGAATTACAAAATGCTCAATGTGTTACGGGATAACATTATGGCACTTTGATGATCTAACACTTACATCATGAAACTGTAATCTTAATCACTATGACACCGCAGGCGCTAGTCGAAGTTCAACAATATTATAAAACAGTAGCTTGGCAGTTATAAACAAGGGGGCGATTGGAATTAAAAATCTCAAAAACTTTGACAAGCTTTACACACTGGCATCGACAAAAAAAAGGAAAGCAGGTACACCGAACTTTATACACGACTTGTCCGCGTGTTTCATACAAATCTAGAGAGAAAAGAGATTAAAGAGGAAACATTAGGAACAGTGTTTATAAAATGGCACTACATACAAAGACATAACAGAGTGGTCTATAGTGTTCTATACAACATTCGACGGTGATCAGTACCACTTCGAAGAGACAATAGTTTTATGAGTCACAGCTGTAAACAAATATTGCAATAGTAGGTGCGGGAGGGGTGCTTCAGTACACTTTCAGTTGATTCTTGTCATCGAAGCCGGCCGAGTGGCCAGCGTTGCGGACTATGAATGAGTTGCCGTCGAAGTGCATCCGCCTCTCGCCGCGTCTGTCACAAGTTAAAGTTATTAAATAGGTGCAATCGTACCAAACTGTGTTATTGTACGATTGTTAGCGAAATAATAGAAAGGGAGCCATCCCTTTCTATTATTTCGCTAGTTTAAAATTTGCCTGCCATCCCATGTCTGAATAAGTATATCGTACTTATTCAGACATGGGATGGCAGGCAAATTTTAACCGTTTGATCAAATTCAAAACAGGAAGAGGGTGGGGATCGTAAAAAATGAAAAACAAGCCTAAAAAAGCACGGGCAAAAGACGAGTTAGTTATGAACTAAAAACCAAAGTCCTACTACGAACTACGAATTATCAGTATAAAAACATTACAAATTGTCAGTGCACATGATTGTTGCCAATGGACCTACTATAGTTCCGATTTAGAGCACTGGTTAGTTGAGAAGTTGGAATTAAATTATTAGACGAGGTCTTAAGCTAAAGCCTACTGACGAGAGGAAAAACACTGAAAAAAATTAGTTCGAACCGCGTACTCCGGCCGCATACTTTTACTTGACCTTTACTGATACTACGGCAAATGTGTTTCTTCATTCAAGTAACAGCTAAAGTGTCAAAAGAGTTGCCATTACACAAACGTCATAATTTCCCCAAAAAAATCGTGGGGAGCCTTTTTTATAAATGGCAGCACCACAATTTCATTGTCAAGTCGTGCCAGATGCCAAAGTGAAAGGACAGCAGAGCATTCGTAACGCAGCTTTGTAATATCGAACGTTTGTCCTGTTTTTATTGAAATTGGATTGATTTTAATTTTATAATATAAATTTTACGTGACCAATGTTTTGAATGTTAGATGTTTGGTACTTATAAATTTATGTGCATATTCCTTTTTAGGGTTCCGTAGTAAACAAGGAACCTTTATAGTTTCGCCATGTCCGTCTGTCTGTCCGTCTGTCTGCAGCTGAGCTCAGAGACAGTACTAGAAAGCTGTAATTTGGGTATATTATATTAATCACGTCAACAAAGTAAAATAAAATCAAGAAAAAAAAATTTTGAAAGTTTTTTCTCGTCTATCCCATAGTGTGGAATCGTTGGAAAGTTCGTTCAAAAATATTGGGGTGTGTGAAAACCATTTTTCATTTCTGGGATCCGTTTGCGAAATATTAAGCTTTAAAGTGCAAATTTTTGTTAGAGTCAAATGCCAGCTAATTGGTTGTACATGGATTTGTGAAAAAAATCACAGCAGTAGTATATAAAACGAAATAGATATATAATATATTTAAAAAAAAATAGAGGAAGAGCTCATTGGGCATCAAAAAATCTACCTACAACAACTTAACTTTGACAAAATGACAATTATTTTAGCTTTTACATCAGCTTAATGAGTAGTCAAAGATAGAGGCAAAAGCAACAGCAAAAGCAACAGCTAAAATTGTGAACAAATTTAACCGTTACTTTGTGATGTTACTTTGGCTATACTTTTGATGAAGATACTGGCCGTTGGACTGTCGGGGGGCCAAAGATGGCAAAACTTATTTAGGTAGGTATTTTTAGTTTTTTTTTGTAAAAAGAACTAAAAAACAAATTTTTATAACGTGCGTATTTACTCTACCTACAGCTACACAATGGGCGCTGGTATCGCCGGATATTTTTTTCTCTTAAGTGCAGTCACCCCCACGTAAGATTGGGTGAGATTCGGCTCGACCTCTTCCCCCCACAAATTAGTCCAAGGAAATTTCGTTTTTTTTTTGCATTAAATTACCTACCTAATTAAATATTTGAATACGCTTTCCAACAAAATTAAACTTAATGTACTAGCGCAAGATATGAATCTGAGTTTTTTTGCAATAGTGGTTCAGGCAAAAATCTAAGTCAAATATTAATTATTTATAGGTTCTATCACATATTTACAAAAAAATAAACAATAAGCAAGCAGTTAATTTTTTTTAAATTATTAATTTCGTGGGGAATACGCTATAGTCCTTCTTCATAATACTGTTCAAAGATTTAAAAAAAATTATTCACACACAGTCACATTAATAGAGTAGTTTGTTTGTAGAGCTTTGTAGTAGGTAAATAAACATCTGAAACATCAATTTATTTAAAATGTTCGCTTGGTGTATCTAATCATTTAAATCTGCCTTCAGTTCAGTTTGTGCGTCAATTTGTGAAGCGAGTTCGTGAAAATGGATCGTTATTGGACAAAGCAACCCAACGAAAACATTGCTGCTGTGGCTCAGAATGTGCAAGAACATCCATCAACAACTTGTCTGAGAAGAATTTAATTTAATTTATTTTAAAGAAGGCTTACAGACTAACAAACCAATGATAAAAAGAATATAATATTAAAAAAATGCTAATAACAAAGACCTCGGTATGAAGGCTTACAAAGTTCAATTGGTCTAAGAACTGAAGCCTCATGACTAGTCATGACCATCCGATGCGTTTTCGCTTCGCCCAATGTGCTGAAGATCGTTTGGCAGGAGATGAAGAATTTTACCGAAAAATCGTGTTTTCAGATGTAGCTCATTTTCTTCTCTGTGGCTATGTCAATAAGCAAAATTGCCGCATAATTATGGGGTTCAGAGAACCCACACGTGACTATTGAGAAGTCAATGCATCCACTACGAGTCACTGTTTGGTCTGGCGGCATCATTAGGCCATTTTTCTTCGAAAATGAGCAAGGAGTAGCCGTTACCGTCAACGGTGAGCGTTACCGTGCCATGATCAACGAATTCATCATCATCATCATCATCATTTCAGCCATGGGACGTCCACTGCTGAACATAGGCCTCCCCCAATGATTTCCAATTTGGCCGATTGGAAGCGACCTGCATCCAGCAGCTTCCTGCGACCTTTATTAGGTCGTCTGTCCACCTTGTGGGTGGACGTCCTACACTGCGCTTGCCGGTACGTGGCCTCCATTCCAGAACCTTTCTGCCCCATCGGCCGTCAGTTCTGCGCGCTATGTGCCCCGCCCACTGCCACTTCAGCTTGCTAATCCGTTGGGCTATGTCAGCGACTTTAGTTCGTTTGCGGATCTCCTCATTTCTGATTCGATCTCACAAAGAAACACCGAGCATAGCCCTTTCCATAGCGCGCTGAGTGACCTTGAGCTTTCTTATGAGGCCCATGGTGAGAGGCCACGTTTCAGTTCCGTATGTCATCACTGGTAACACACACTGGTTGTTGACTTTCGTCTTTAGGCACTGAGGTATGTTGGACGAGAAGATGTTTTGTAGTTTCCCGAACGCTGCCCAACCGAGTCGGATTCGACGATTGACCTCCATCTCGAAACTGGACCAACCCAACTGGATCACTTGTCCCAGGTAGACATATTTGTCAACAGTTTCGAGAGTAGAGCACCCAACCGATATTGGGTAGGGCGCAACATGGACTTTCGACATGACTTTCGCTTTGTCCATGTTCATCCGGAGCCCTACTTGTTGGGAGACTCTATTGAGGCCTTCGAGCATTGTGCCAAGGTGTTCCGGCAAACCGAAGGTGAGTGATGTACTCGCCGTTAATGTTGATGCCAAATCCTTCCCATTCCAGGAGCTTGAAAGCGTCTTCCAATGCAGCGGTGAACAGTTTCGGAGAGATAACATCTCCCTGTCTTACGCCTCGCTGCAGAGGAATAGCTCTCGTGCTCTGCTCCTGTACTCGGACCGACATAGTGGCGTTTTTGTACAAACACTTCAGCACCTCGATGTACCGATAATCAATATGGCACCGCTGGAGAGATTGTAGCACTGCCCAGGTCTCGATCGAATCAAAGGCCTTCTCATAGTCCACGAACGCCAAGCATAGTGGCAAGTTATACTCCTCGGTCTTCTGTATAACTTGCCGCAGCGTATGGATGTTGTCTATGGTACTAAAGCCTTTTCGGAAACCGGCTTTTTCGGGAGGCTGGAAGTCATCGAACCTACGTGCGAGACGATTCGTGATGACCCTCGAGAACAGCTTGTAGACATGGCTCAGAAGCGAGATGGGCCTGTAATTCTTTAAGGAGGTATTATCCCCTTTCTTAAAGAAGAGTACCACCGCACTTCTGTTCCATGCCTCTGACGTTATTCCTTCGAGTAAGACGGAGTTGAAGAGCCTCTGAAGGACCTTCAGCACTGGTGTTCCAACCGCTTTCAGGAGCTCTGATGTGATTCCGTCTTCACCCGGCGCCTTGTTGTTCCTAAGCTGTTTGAGGGCCATCCTAATCTCGTATAGGCTGATGTCCGGGATATCGTCGGTATAGTGTCGGGTCAGCTTAGCTCTAGGATCTTGGGCTGAGCTACCAACAGGTTTAGTGACCGACGTGTATAACTGTCCATAAAACTTCTCGATCTCCCCCAAAACCTCGGCTTTTGACGACGTTATACTGCCTTCCTCCGTTTTCAGCTTCGTCAGCTGGCTTTGCAAAATAGATATGTCTCTTGCGAACACTTTGGAGCCTTGGTTCCGCTCTATCGCCTCTTTAATACGGTTCGTATTAAAGTTGCGAATGTCATGTCGCAAGGACTTCCATATCCGTCTATTGAGCTGCCTATATGCCTTAACGTCAACGGAGGTCTGCAGTGCCATTGAACGTCATTCTGCCATGAGGTTGAGAGTTTGATCGGTAAGCTTTTGCGGCCTGTCTGTACGACGGCGTCTGAAGAATTTTGACCCGACCGCTCGGACAGTTTCCACGAACCTGTAGTTAGTCTCGTCCACTGACTCGCAGTTCTCCAGGCATTCAAAGCGATTTGACAACTCAAGCTGAAAGCTCTCGGGGCAGCAGATATGGGCATTTGAGGGTCGGAGCGTAGACTTCATCAAACGGGACCTTTCCAGCTTGACGTTGATATTCAATGTGCCTCTGACCATTCTGTGATCACTGCCGGTTTTAACCCTGTTGATCACAGAGACATCATTGAATATTCGTCGCTTTGTGGTCATGATGAAGTCTATCTCATTTTTCGTGGAACCATCGGGACTCATCCAGGTCCACTTCCTGTGAGGCGGCTTCTGAAAGAAGGAGTTCATCATAAAGAGGTCCTCCTTCTCCAGAAATTCTGCTAACCTCTGTCCCCTGGGGTTCCGTTGCCCGTATCCAAATTGCCCCACTCTCAACTCATTATCGCCTCGAATGCCCAGTTTTGCGTTGAAGTCCCCCATTACAACATTGAAGTAGGTTTTAGTAGTATGTATGGCTCTACTTATGTCCTCATACATAGCCTCTACTTCCTCATCTGGGCGTGCCGAGGTCGGCGCATATACCTGGATGACCTTCAGCGAGTATCTATTCGATACTCTGACTATCAGGTACGCAACCCTGCTCGACACACTTCCGATGGTAACGATGTTGCTGATGAGGGACCTGTGGACGAGAAACCCGACACCACCTTGGGACAGTTTGTCGCCCTCCCGGTAGTAGAGTAGGTTGCCGGATTTCAGGGTTATCGTGTCCTCGCCCGCTCGTCGGACTTCTGATAACCCCATGACACTCCAGTGCAACCTACCCATTTCTTCTTCCAGCTCAACAATCTTCTCGTCAGTCCTCAAGGTGCGTATATTGTGTGTTACCAGGGCCAGTCGTCGTTGGGGGTGGTAGCCATTCCGCCTCCGGGGATTCTTAGCACCCCCTGCCCCGCCGTCACCCTGACCGCTACCGTAGCCAGGAACAGCGGGGCTACCGGAGACTGGGGGCCTGGTTTTCTTTGGACTTTGCATTGAGAGGTTTTTGCCAATACTCGCCACGCTTGGCAGGCGGGTTGGCGAGCGCAGTTTTTTATAAGGTTTCGCACGCAGACGCTGCTGCCCGCCGCGTGCTACAGGAATTAGTCGCCTCTTACGACACGCCTCCTGTTGGCGGTGGGGAAATGTATTCTTTACGGCCGTCCCCGACACGGCACGGCATCAACGAATTATTTTTTCCAAAAATTGACGAGAATGACATGGACAACATTTGGTTTCAACAAGACGGGGCCACATGTCACACAGCCAACAAAAATTGGGTTCATCGGATGGGGTACTGCCGAGCCAGTGGTGGTAGTCAAATGAATGATATTGTGTTCCATTCTTAAATGACAAAGTTTAACCTTTCCAATAAAACCACAAATTTGAAAAAAATATCAGTAGTTTTTTTTTTTAAATAGCCGATTCATATTTAAAGTACTAGATGTATTATTATTATTATTACCCACCCTGTATTATTTTTCTGTTCTCTTTTGTACATTTTTAAGGTCCCGTAGTCAACAAGGAACCCTTATAGTTTCACCATGTACATAGATATATGGATAGACGGACAGACGGCTGTCCGTCTATCCGTCTGTCTGTCCAGGGGTTAGCTCAGAGACGTATAGTACTAGAAAACTATAATTTGGCATGGGTATAGGTACATTATTATTAATCACGTCGACAAAGTGATAAAATAAAATCATGAAAACAATTTTTAGGATACCTCCCTACTACACGTAAAGTGGGATGTTTTTTTTTTTCTCGCCAGTCCCATGGCGTGTATGACAACCATTTTTGGATTCAGGGACCCGTTTGCAAAGTCGACTACCCCCTGCTAGCTTTATTTTGGAGGATTTTTTCATTTTTTTCGCCACCTCTTCCTGGGCCGGCCTCGGCGGGGCGCCATCCACTCAGGCACCCACCGTATGTAGACTGTTGCCCAACGGTCACTATGCATGCGGCTGACAGGACTTGCCCAATCCCATTTTAGCTTGGCAGCCTTTTTGCTTAAGATCCTCGTTTTGGAGCATAGCGTAGTGTTTCATAACGTGTCTGTTCGTTTTACGCCCAGAATACTGCTCTCCATTGCTCTTTAGCAAACCCCAAGGCGGGACTTTTGCGATTCGTCCAGCGACCAGGTTTGAGCACCGTAGGACGGGCAAAATACACATAAAGATGAGTTTTCGCTTCAGGGAGGCTGGTAGATGATCGCTCTTCATTAGCGTCTTCGTGGACCAGAAGCTTTTCCAGGCATTTTCGATGCGGTCTTGCGGCGATGAATTATTTCCTTTTCTTGCCTGTTTTCGAAAGAAACTAACTGGCCTTAGTAGATGTACTCATCGACAATAATTAATTTTGCTGCCCGTCTACCTCGAGCCTAGTGTTGTTGGTCGTGGCTTTTATTTTAGTCAGATTCATTGCGAGTCCAACCTTAAGGCTTGCCGTGTTTAGATCTTAAAGCATAGTCTGTAGTACCAGAGGTCTGTGGGGGCAAAAAGGATTATGTCGTCGGCAAATCGCAGGTTTGTCAACCTTCTGCTGCCGACTTCAATGCCCTTGGTCATCCATGAGGCTGCCAGTGTTCTAAATATACGAGTGCTTGTGAATAATTTCGAAGAGAGCGGGTCACCCTGCTTAACGCCCTTTTGTATCGTAAACGAAATTCCTGTAGTAGTCAGTTTGATGTCTGCGGTAATGTTGTAGTATATTATTAATGAAATTGCCGATTTGTACTGAAAAATTGAAATGTTTTTTTATTTAACATATTTATTTAATCAAAATAATTATCTATACATTGCTGCCATCTAACAGGATGGTCATTTATGCCTTTGCGATAGAACTCTCGTGATCTAGATTCGACAAACTGTGTGAAAGCATTTTGTACTGCCTCCTGAGAAGAAAACTTTTAATCACTTGAAAATTGTCCAAATCACGAAAAAAATGGTAGTCCGTTGGAGCAAGGTCTGGCGAATACGGAGGGTGACGAATGGTTTCTAAATTGCAGTTCCTGTAGAGTTAAAACGGTTTCTCGTGCCGTATGAGGTCTCGCGTTATCATGGAGCAATAATGGTGAAGATCGATTCATGAGTCGGGGCTGTTTCGCTGCTAGTTTTGCTATCATTGTTCGGAGTTCAGCACAGTAGACATCTGCCGTTATTGCTTGATTAGATTGGAGAAAGCTATAGTGAATAACACCATGCTGAGACCACGAAACAGTTACCATTACCTTTTTAATGGTAAGCTTTGCTTTAGGACACTGTTGCGGCGTTTGATCTGGGGTCAGCCATTGCATTTTTCGCTTACGGTTATCGTAAAGAATCCACTTTTCATCACATGTCACAATTCGATCCAATATTCCTTCATTTCTGTATCGTATTGTATTTATTTCTGCAGATCAGTCAAATCATGAGGCACCCATGGCACGCGTTCAACCGGCGGGCAGGCCGCCGCCTCAACGAACGCGCTCACACCGGAGCCCCGAATTTTACATGACCTAAAGTCATATGTCCTAAGTATTGTGTTAAATAATGTGTACGAGTATTATTCCGAATGTTCATTTATAATATTTTGTTTAGTCCTAAAACATTAAAACATTTGCTAAAATATAGGTTTTAGTGACAGAAACGAATCGCTGTAAATCCGACTCCACGCAGTCTTGTCTGCCCCTAGAGTGTAATTTAAAATCGCGTAGGCGCGGAGGGGCGAGGCGGCCCGAGTAAACTCGCGTGAGACCGCCGTTTTGATTATAAATTATTATTATAATTATATATATGCATAATGTTTAATTTTGTTCGATAGCGTATTAATATATTTAATTAGGTAATTTAATGTAAAAAAAACCGCTGTTAACGCTGCAGTCCCCTTGAAGGCCCTACCTAACATCTGCCCAAGGTCTTTTCAGGAGTAGGGTGAAAAAGTAGATAACTTTGGTCATATAATATAAAAGCGGGGAATGTTCCCCGCTCTCCCAAGACCCCAAGCCCAAGCCTCTCCCAAGTTATACCATAACAGCATGTGCTGTTATGGTATAACTTAGCAGAGGCTACCAACCAAACCAATAGTAAATGTATTAATTGAAGGGTCTCACCTTACAAACAGATGCTGAGTCTGGCCCAACGAGGCGGTGCAGTGCAGAAACGGGCTCGTGATGGATGCAGACCCATTGCTAGGGCTGGTGCGAAGCTGATACTTGTGGCTGCAACGGTGAATCCTGCAACAACGGTGATTCAAAATATTGTTAGAAAGAAAAATCTTTATTTAGTTTTGGAACAGTATTTTAACAATATTTTTTCGAAAAATCAAGAATTTCATTGAGAATTCTATATACACACAAGTTTCCTTTTTCCAATTTTTTTTATTTTATTTTTACTTTCCTATTTTCTTTTTTCTTTGCTCTTTTGATTTCTTGAGACTGAATTTTTCTACTATCAATTCTGTATGTTTATGTTCCTTGTTTAATTCTTCAAAGATGATCTTGACTACTGATATTTTTACTTGTTAAAGGGTAAGCGTCTAGTTGCGTAAGTATATCTATTTGAGAGTAGTCGATTTTTTTATGATTTTCATTTAAGCATTTGGGCTCTCCATGGTAACGACCTAGATTCTATAATATCTTCAGCTAGTAATTTCCTTATTTCAGTACGAATAAACTACTACCCTCCTCCAAGGAAAAATATAATTAAAATATGAAAACATGACAATGACATTAAAATTTTAAATTTCATAAGTCATATTGAAATACATTGTTTTTTTTCTCAATTATTGGTTGATTGTTAAATGAATAATGATTTTTTATTAAAAATAATGTATTTTACGAACGCCCTAAATTTATTGATGTCTTTTCGTTAGAGGTTTGGTTAAGCGAGGGAGCGTGGCTTCGGCGATAAGTTTTTCGTGGTAGCGTGCATTCGTTGTTAAGTCTGTCGTATCAGAAAACTTACGGGGACGGGATATTCGGTGTTACACTTTTGTATGTCACGTAACACACATCCGAAAAATAAACTAATTCAGCATAATCTATTTTATATATATATATATATATACACCTAGTCTTGCCATAAATATTGTCACGACGAATTTTATTTTTTTATTTCAAATAATATTTATTACTTTTACAGTGTGTTAGTTTAATACATAAATATAAAACAATTTAAAATATAAAAAGCTAATTCAAAGTGGTCTCCATTGGCTGCAATACAGTCATTTAAACGTTGAGCCCAGTTATCAATAGAAGCACGCACTCTTTCCATGGGAAAATTATTCACTGCCAATCGTATGGATTGTTTTAGGGACTCCAAATTATCATGGCGTTTAGAGCAAGCCGTACTCCATAAATCATAATCCAGCGGATTAAGATCGGGACTAGACGACGGCTAGCCTTCAGCTCTGATGAAGTCCGAAACGTTCACTTCCAACCAAGACTGCGTGGACCGAGTTTTATGACCCGGCGCCGAGTCTTGTTGGAAGGACCATACTTGCGTTATTGAATATGGAGTTGTTAAGGGGCTTAACTACCTTCCTCAAGAATGGTATCTTGATACACTTGTGCCGATGTTTTGATACCTTTTTCACCAAAATATGGCTCTGTCGCTCCTTCATAGCTAACACCCCACCAAACCATCACTGAAGTCGGATAGTGCCAAAATAGCAAACTAAAGTTAAAAATTAAATTCAAAGGTTTCAGCTTTTTTTAATCTGTTTCATAACACCATTAGATAGTAGTCGCAATGTTATTACGTCATACGGCTATGTAAACTTAGAAAGTATTAACTATCAACTATCAGTGTACCTGTCTGTAAACACTATTTTTTTTCGTAACCAACGTATGTTTTATTGAAATAATACTGTGGAGGACGGTTTTATAAAAGAACACAACACAGATTTATTATAACTTAAAAAATATCACTGCATTTGTTTACACAGCCTACTGACGTCATGACCATAGGGCAATATGGCGTCCACTGCGTCCAGCGTTTTCGTCAAATTACGCGCGAAATTTGAAAATGCAAAATTTAAATGCATTTTTATGGCACTTGAAATAAAAAAAGATTGTGAATTTTTTAGTGGTTCATTAGCACTATAGAATCTAATTGAGACACTTTTTAAAAATGGGTGTAATACCCTATTGTTTAATGTTATGTTCACGTTTGTTACAATATTAAGATAAATATCATTACAGCGGCAATGTCTTATCGGCCTAGGACCGCTACTAGTTAGGTACTAGATAAAGCGGTGTACCTACATAGTATATTTTTGAGTAATGGTAAGTAAAAGCTGGGTGTTGATGAATCGGATAATATATTTATTATTTATGCCCCCCTTTTTTAATGTAGGTATGTTCCTTTTATGTAAGTGCCCTATTTTATGTAACTGTTTCTTTTTCGTAATATTTCATTTTATTTTGCTTTTTAGGGCTAAACATGTATTATTAAACAAAAATCTCACGACAATAATTGTGAGCCTGATGAAACGCAAAATGTAGTAGATTTTCAAATTGAGGAAGCCTAGCCAAGAAGTGGACAAGACAAGGATTCGATTTAGCTACAACACCATTCAACAGTCGCATTTACCGCCTAAAATAGAAACATGCACACGTAAAAAAAAACAATAAAAATGATCAAAATGAAGTTGAGGTGCCAAAACAATAGCTGATTTCAAACAAGGTAGTAATATAATTCTGGTATTTTGTACTCCCGAGGGGAAAAAGCACATGGAAAATGAACGGCTTTCTAATTACGCAACATAAACGATAAAGACAAATCCGTTTCATTTTGACAGTTCAACAACATTCATTGCGTTATTTACGTTGCTCTGCAGTTTTTTTTTTCGAACTTACGGAGCTATGGATTAGCAATCTGTTTCAAAACGATTCAGATTCGGATTGATTTTGCATTACGTAATTAGGGTACGGGCCAATGAAAATGAATGAATTTAACTGGGGCTTACATCGAGGGGTATTAACAGTAGCAGAAAAAACAATTAAGTAATTTATAGACGTTCAATTAAATGTTCTTAAATTGTTCTTAGTACCAATTAATAGATAAAATGTACCACAAATATATCTTGTTAAAAAGCACTTGTTTGTGGCCGGGCAGTACCGTATACGTTGCAGCCCGGCCACGTGTAGGTATAATTATGTTCTGGTAGGATGCTCAGAATGTTCTAAAATATAAACCAAATAAATGTTCCTTTTGCGTTCTTTATTTTTTTCAATGATAGATACAAAAAATGATTCAAATAAGAATTTGCACTAATCGCCTGTAATGACGAACTAAAATAGCACGTCTGCTTATTTGTACAAATTTTCTAACGCATATCTTTAGGACCAATTCTCTTGGAAAAACGGACAATATTGTGTAATGAAAATAACATTTTGTTTGTAAAACGATTGTGTATTTTCCTCTATGATGTATTATTATTATAAAAAAAGTAATTGGTAAGATGTTACATAATTGTGATTATGGATAAAATGTTGAATGTTTTACAAGAACAGAAAATCGAATTTATAAAGTATGAAGAACAGGTAAAAACTTTATTAAGGAGCATAAACCACTTTCAATAAGTAAGATTTTTAAAGATATTAGTAAAAAAAAATGCTATTTTAGTCCTACAGGCGCTTAGTGCAAATTCTTATTTGTTTTTTTTATGTAAGCGTTTCTCTTGGTATATAGCATTGAAAAAAATAAAGAACGCAAAAGGAACATTTATTTGGTTTATATTTTAGAACATTCTGAGCATCCTACCAGAAAATATACCTACACGTGGCCGGGCTGCAACGTATGCGGTACTGCCCGGCCACAAACAAGTGCTTTTTTAAAAGATATATTTGTGGTACATTTAATCTATTAATTGGTACTGCAAGAACAATTTAAGAACATTTAATGGATACGTCTATAAATTACGAAATCGACTGTGGCCGGGCTGCGTCGCAACACACGTTATTCCCGCCAAATAATATCGAAGAAGGTTGGAATTATATAACAGGAAATGACCGAAAACGATGCATTTAATCAATTTAAAAAAAAACCTCACGTTTAGGATGAAACCTGATGTACAAAAATTATATGGTGTGTTTATGGTGGTAGTACATAGGACAAAATGTCCTTGAAGTCTAGCATCATAATATTAGTACTAATGTAATTGAAGCCCAAATTGCAATTATTTACAGGCGAAATATCTGTCGGTATTTTTTTTGATAAAACACGTTGAGCGCATACTGTAATAAATTGATATCTCTATAAGATAAAGGGGGATGGAAGCAATTCGCCTCCCATGAAGGATTTGAACTGGTCCAAACGCTATCCCATCTGAGATTATTTTAAATCCATACTAAATCCGAATCATAAATAAAAAAAACAATAGTTTTATAATATTTTTATTCAATAAAATCAACAAATAAGTGTTTATACTGTTCCCCCTCTAAAAAGCTTATTTAATTCACTGAAAACGGTGAATAAAAAGTACCTTTAACACGTTGAGCGCCATGTGCCAGAAACAAAGTACCAGGTGGCACTTTCTCAGAGGCCACGTGTTTCCTTTGGGAAACAAAAGAAAACACGTGGCTCTTTATTCGGTTGTTTCGGTCTATGTGGGTTTTTTGTACGACTTTTTGATCAAAAGTTATGTTCTGAATGTCACGTTGAATCACGTTGAGCGCCAAGCCCGGTTTTTGGGCATGGCGCTCAACGTGACTCAACGTGCCTTAATTACTACGAAGGTGACACTGAAAGTTCTTAGAAAATAAAAAACGGAAGAAACTAGTTGTATTATGTCTTTTCAAAATAGTGTCCATTTACATCAATACATCGCTGCATCCGATGGAACCACTGAGAAAACCACTGAGCAATCATTATGCCGCACAACACTGATGTTATCTTCAGTCGTGGCCGTAGAAGGCCGTCCCTCACGCAGACCATCGGTGAAATTAGTGCGACCATGTTAACCAATGTTAGGAATCCTACTAATATTAAAAAGGCGAAAGTTTGTCTCTTCTTCATGCTAAAACTACTGAACGGATTTGGATAAAATTTGGCACACAGTTTATAACCTGGATTAACACGTAGGATACTTTTTTTATCCCGATAATCCCACGGGATCGAAACTTATGCGGGTGAAACCGCGGGGCGCAGAGCTAGTATCGAATAATTTTACAATGTTTGTAAATGTGTGAGCACCCTGCATCTATCACATAATTTATCTGTCATTCCTTCATTTTTCATTCTTTTTACCTATCGTGGTATAGTAATCTTATTCTTGGTGCATATCGTCTTCACATATAATTATATAATTAATGTAGAGGTATACAAGATATTGTGAAAACATATTGAGTGATTTTAGTATGTCTTATAGTTTCAGGCTTTCCCATACTGACCGATCTAAAATAAACATTGACATTGTTGAATAAGACATACAAAACGACATGATTACTTTGTAAAGTATTATTATTAAATTTTTTGTGAATGTGAGAACTATGTGGAATTTTTTTTCTTCCTCAGTTAGTTTTAATGATGGTCTGGCAGTTTATGCGGCCTACCCAAATGTCCTTTGGTATTGGTCGTCGAGTTGAGCTCCACGATTACTGACAAATGCTTGCACTGACACACAGGTCCACTCAAATATGTGTGTTTTTTTTCTCAAAAGACCATTTCCGACTAATCTACATGGTCTCATATGGACTGACCAAGATTATGTCTGATCTTTAAATGAGACTGACCTCTGAGTTTGTTTCGGCCTTTCTTCTTTCTTCTCAGAGTAATCAGATAGGAAACGCCGAACACATCTAGCTAATTTTATTTATTTTTTAAGATGACGTGTAAAAGTGATTCCAATATCCTATTTACAGAATAAACAATTTTATTTTATTTCATATGGTAAGTAATTTTCGTAGTTTGAGAACCTATACTTTAAGACTATTTGCCGGACTTTCGGGCTGACTAATGCTGTTCTTCTGAATGTTATTTGAGATATACACTGGACAGCAAATAAACCGAGCCACCCGCTACCTAGACACTTCGATACACAATTCGATTTTCTCAAAAACTAAAAAACCTACAATTATCAAAGTTGTACTTATAGAAGGTGCGTTTCATGGTGATTAAAATGAAAGGAAACTCATTGGGTTTAACCAATATTTCAAAGAAGAGTCGTTTTGCAGTCGTGACAATCGTTAGTAATGATAAAGTAAAAAAAAATTAAAGCCAAAAACAGGGATAAAATCAAAAAAAAGTTTTTGATAAATATTCCGTATTCCCTCCCCTTGCTCGGATAACTGCCAGCATTCTTGTATTCATCGACCTTACGAGCCTGACGATAAAATCTTGAGGATTTGTATTCCACTCCTCTTCAATTGCGATTCGCAGCTCTGGAAGCCTTGTTGGAGCAGGTACCCGGGCTCGAACCCGACGTTTCAGCTCATCCCGAAGTGTTATATCGGATTCAAGTCCGGGCTTCGAGATGGCCAGTCCATCGTACGAATGCTGACGTCGCGTAGATACTGGGTCACCACATGAGCAACATGAGGCCGTGCATTATCATGCATCAATTGCATATCCTGTCCGATATATCCTGCGTAAGGTACCACATGGTCTGCGAGGATTTCAGTAATGTAGCGATGAGAAGGGCCGTACACGTGGACTGATCCACGTGTACGGCCCGCCGGTTCGATGAAAACTAACGCTGTATGTGCTGTTAACGAGATGCCGCCCCAGACCATTACAGATCCTCCTCCATAAGCAACAGTTTCCTCGATGCAACACTGAGAATAACGTTCTCCAGGGCGACGATATACTCTCTGACGTCGATCACTTCCATGTAGACTGACCCTGGTCTCATCAGTGAAGAGTACATTACTCCACTGCTCTAATGTCCAATCGCTATGCTCTCGAGCAAATTCAAGTCGTGCTCGACGGTGTGCTACCCCGTTAATGCTGGGCCTGTTGCAGCTCTTTTTGGGGTCAGGTTCCGTTCAGCAAGTCTCCTTCTGACGGTATCTGAACTTATGACCACTTGGCGTTCGTCACGCAGACTTTGTTGGACTTGAACTGCGTTGAGGTGGCGATTTCGCAGAACAGTAAGGTGGATATAACGACCATCTGCTGCTGATGTAGCCCTAGGTCTGCCCGTACCTGGACGGCGATCGAATGCTCCAGTCTCTATGTATCGTCTGTAAACTCGTTGCACCGAAGATCTGCTGATTCGAAGCCTTCGAGCGACTTCACGTTGCGCAATGCCTGCTTGAAGTAATGCTACAGCTTGAGCTGATTCCTGAGGTGTTGTATCCATTATTAATCGAAAAAAGTAGCAAAAACACACGCGTCTGAGCAAACGATGGACAAAAACTAAAGAAATGTTAAGAAATATCCGACTACCCTCATTGTAGAGAAAAAGAACGCTAATTTCAAACTCTGGTGAAAACAGAGCAAATCGTTATCATTGTGTTTGTTGCTTGATTACAATGTGAGTTGACGGTACTTTCGAATTAATTTGTAGTCATTTTAATCACCATGAAACGCACTTTTTGTAGGTGTAACTTTGATAGTTGTAAGTTTTATACTTTTTTAGAAAATCGAATCAGAGTTCCTAGGTAGCGGGTGGCTCGGTTTATTTGCTGACTAGTGTAGATACGTTTCCTAAGATTCCAATATCCTAATTTACAGAATAAACAATTTCATTTCATTTCATAAATGTGCCAGCCTGTTTAATTTAATACATTAATATTTAACGTAGGTATAGCACAGAAATACCTATGATTTCATTGACTTTTCACTGCACCCGTGCAAAGCTGGGCCAGGATGCTAGTCAATTAATAATAGATAAAAAATATCGCAGTTTGTTATGATTTCTTTAGCTTTCTAGTTAAAACATTTCGACCCAAAATTATTAAAAGAACACTTTTCACTAAACACACACACCACAAAAACACAGAACACACCCTGGATGTGGAGCAGGACCAGCATTTAGCCAAGCACTTTCATCTACGATATAATCATCCAACTTATAGTATGCTTGTCTACATAGTGCGCGTTTAATGCAAGTTTTAAATTTCTTCTCATTTAGTTGAAGAATATCGAGTGGTATTTTATTATAACATTTTGCACAGTAGGTACCTACCCCATAAAAGAAGTGAGTAGGTACTCTTAAACAATCTGAAACGTTGATCTAATTTCTTCCTATAAATTTCTTGTGTTAAAATTATGCCTGTCACTTAACTTACTAAAGAGATGTAGATTTTTTCGAACATAGGTACATAATGCTTTCATATATATATATATACGTACAAGGTACCGTCATGATGTTAATTTTCTTAAACAGTTCCCTTAGAGATTCGCGTCTGCGGAGGTTGTAGATGGCTCTAACAGCCCTCTGTTGCAGAATAAAGATAGAATCAATATATGTGGCCCGTCCCCACAGCAAAATACCGTTAGACATGATGCTATGAAAGTAACTAAAATAGACCAGTCTCGCGGTATCCACGTCTGTTAGTTAGCGGATTTTCCAAACCGCGTAAGCGGCTGAACTTAGCCGCCCTGCAAGTGATGTTAAGCGAGGACCCCACTGTAGTTTTGAGTCAAGCGTGATTCCCAGGAAAACCGTTTTTTCGACGAATTCTAGTGTCTCCTTATTCAGTACAACGTGACATTCACTACTTCTAACGCGAATCTTATGCATTTAGTTTTCTTCTCATTGAATACTAAATCATTTACAGTAAACCAATTATGGACCTTTAACATAGCGTTATTTACGTCGTCAATCATACATCGTTACATGAAGGTAATCCCATTTACTATTATTCAAATGCACACACACAGTCACTCTCACACACTCATACACACACAAACCCACACGCACTCACTCGACTCAGCACATCTACACTCCTCTTTCTAATTTGTTTTATTTCATTTTAATTGCAAGAGTTTATCTTTTATGTTTTGATACTGTAATCTTAGAAGCATAATTAAAAACATGATTTTTGTGATAGGTACTCGTAGGTACCATAGATATCCGTGGTAGGTACTCAAATTGGGAGACGAAAATGTCTCTCCTACAAAAAAACAATTAAAAAATAAATACAGATTACTCAGTTATCTAGCTGATCAGCGATTTTCACCCAACCCAACAATACCTTCAACATCTTATTCATAACGCAATAAAATACCATGGAAAAATACACCGAACAAACAATATTCGTTAAAAACGTAGGTAGGTAGTTATTTTCATTAAAATTGAGAGTTAAAAAAGTTATTCTATAACCAATACTAGAAATTAAGCTGGTTTCTATAGAGCTCAAGAAAAATATTATTTTAGCTGATTAATGTTTTCGGAAACTTATTTTTTTTTTCGAACGTTCATTTTATCACAGCTTAGTAGATAGATATTACAGTCCACCATAGACCGTAAAAAGTTAGTTTTTCGGAAGCTCTATTATTTTCCATGTTTTATACCATATCTTCGCAGTCACCCCGGTAGCGCACCTCCGCCGCTAAACCGTTGCTAAGGTTTCGCAGCGGAGGTGTGCTACTGGGGTCAAAATGACCTCAGCGTTGCCACGCGTCGCCGTGGAAATGACATAGTTTTGAGCCAACAAGATTTGCCAGCGACAAGAAGACGAAGGAGATTATCTTACCTTAGTATAGATACCTCACGCTCATGTCCATTTCTAACATGGGGTAGAACCGAAATCAATAACAGTTGGCGTCTCCGAAATTGTTGGTATGGGATATCAAAAGGAACACCTTGTATAGTTAGTAGATACTCAAATATTATTTATACCTGCAAGGTTACTAGAACTTTAGGGGCATGAGGAACAGGGTGTAAAGTTCACTCATCCACCATAGAAAAGGGAGGATCCTTCAACCAGACGGGTGTTGTGTCTGGCGGGCCGACTGCCCGACTGTTGATGTCGGATAGTCTTTATATGTCGTTCACGCGGTAAACTCTAAATGCGCAATGCAGGATTGGTGTGACGTTGACGTTTCTTTGATGCGTAGTTCGTAAGTGGTGGTATAACCGCTACATCACTCCCCTCCGGAGACCGGAGGTCGATAGTGGGCTCAGTCTTGTATCTTGCGATGCTTCACAGTACCAGTGGAGGTTCCAGTGGGTCGGGACCGGGTGCCGCATAGTTCGCGGTGAGTCGGAACTGTCTGCGGTCATTCCCCAGTGAGTCGGGCTGGCGCTGCGTCACGATCCAGTGAGTCGGATGTGGTATAGCGCCGGGTTGTGGCTGACTGCTATAGCGTCGACCAGGAGAGGGTAGAATGGGCTCTGCTTGTGAAACCGGCCGAAGGTGCAGGTGCTGTGCCAAGGTTGCTGATGAGGCTGAGGGTGATGACCAGGAATGCGCGTTCGCTGCATGCTGGTGGTCAGGATACCCATTGAAGCCGTTGGTGCTGGCTGGCTGTGTGACTCGCCTCACGAAAGGTTGCGGGAGTGGTGATGATGACGTCACGCTGAAGTAGTTCCACAAAGGCTGCGTTGACGTTCATACTCGGGGTCACCAATTTAGGGGCATGAGGAACAGGGTGTAAAGTTCACTCATCCACCATAGAAAAGGGAGGATCCTCCGACCAGACGGGTGTTTGTGTCTGGCGGGCAACTGCCCGATTGTTGATGTCGGATAGTCTTTATATGTCGTTCACGCGGTAAACTCTAATTTCGCGATGCAGAGGATTTGTGTGACGTTGAAGTTTCTTTGATGCGTAGTTCGTATGTGGCGGTATAACCGCTACAGAAAGTATATAAATATGAATATATTATGTGCAATGTTTTGGTTCATTAAAAGACAGAAATAAGCTTCACTTCCCGTTCTCGCCTAGCCTAGCGCCTGTCTATCGTTAAATGGAATTTTATTTACATGAAGCGTATAATGCCCCTTTTTGTTTACGTGTGAGTTACACATCGCGATCGGTGACAAGAATTTTATTTTTACTGTTATCTCTGACAACAAGAATCAAGAAAACATTAAATGAACACAATTGCCGTATCACACTGACTTAGCCAAGTAAAATATTATGGGATTTGAGTACATTTTTGCAGTGTCATGCAAATCTACAACCAATAGGTAATCACAAACTTAATAAGGCACGGATTATTTTTAACTAGTCGTGCCCGCGGGTCCGATCACGTAACTGTGGATTCTGTTGGCATTTTTTTAAACTGTTGAGGTATACGTACCGCACATAATGCATAATGGCTAATCCCAAATAGCAAATAGCGTGACAATAAAGAGTGGTCCAAATCGTGACGTCTTAAAAACAATTTCATTGCTCATGCCCAGGGGTATCAGAAAATACCCCATGTATGTTCCGCGATTCTTGATAGTTTTCGAGTCAGTTATTTTTTTTTTTTTTTTTTACAGGAATAAAAATCGCCCAAATGTCCAAAATTTTGAGTTCCATTTTATGATATTGTGCAAGCCTACATTCCGGCTAAGTATTTGAAATAATTTAGGAAACAGGTACCTAGTATTGTGCACGACTCATATTGAAGCATTAAAGAGTGCTTTGCGATCGAAAAATTTCTTGTGCCTCCTTTCTGCAACTGTTTTTAATGTTACAACACTCCTGCTGGTACACAGAACCTACTTAATTAAATATACTATTCTATAGATAATTTAATTGAGATTAATTCTGTACTTATCAAAAATTATTTCATACATCAGAAACTAAAAACACGTCATAATTATAGTTTTAGAAAAATCCCGTCAATCAAGTGTGAAACAATGTTTTCAAACAATGTAGCTTACAAAAAAAAAAACAATTAATCGAGTCATTTTTTTTATAGAATCGTTTCAGACATAGGAATAGCTATTGAAAATGGCTCTTTTATTATATGGGGGCGTTCATAAATTACGTGAGATGTTTAAGGGGGGGAGGGGGTCGAGTCAAATCTCATCTAATCTTACGTTGGAGAGAGGGGGGATTTTTTTCTGATTGAAACAAAAAAAAATTATACTATTTTGGTCCTTAATCCAGATTGTACATGCTTAAGATTTAATCTTAAGCGTTATCGTAATACGATTAGATCATTCACTAATTCGTTCGAAAGAAAATAATTTCATTCATACTTCGACGTTATACATCTACTGACTGTCAAACCACCATATTTGTTTTATACCAAATAGCTCAATTTAATCTAAATTTACGGTACAGTGTAGACCGTCCTTTGTTTTCGCGCCACTGTTAGCCGAACGCGCGACTCGATGTTAAAATAGAATATAAATATTGTTATAATTCTCAGCAATATTGATTACTAGTCTTAACTAGTCATAAGTAGTAGCTTTAATTTTAATTTAGAATGTAAGTAAAGACCACGCTACCGCATTAGGATTATTGCCTGTAATGATAGTTGTGTGTGTGATAAATAAATAAATAAATAAATAAATAAATAAAAGCACGAAGCATTTTTTTTTTCTTTTTACAATAACAATCCAACGCGTTTACGTAAGAAACCCACATTTTGAAAAATCTCATGTGTGATTGGGGGATGGGAGAGGGGGTTGAATAAAATCTCACAACATCTCACCAGGAGGGGAGGGAGGGACAGAAAATTAAAAAAAACACCTCACGTAATTTATGGACGCCCCCCTAATTAGTTTAATAATAATTAATAAAAAAAACTAACTATTATAACATCTACATATATCTATATAGGTAAGGTGCACTGGGGTAATTCTGACGGGATTTTTTATGATATGACTAGAGGTCTACAGTTCGGTTATTTAAGCAAAGTAGTTCCATATTGCTTGGTAGTTCCATATTGTTATCTTATCGAAAAGATTTAACCTTTGGATATATTAGATTCTTGTATATGTAGTTGGATTCGCTAAATAGAGCATTTTGAATTATTGAGTTATAGGGGAAATTACGTACTATCTTGGGGTTATTCCGAAATTATCTAAAACTCGATTTTATTGCACTTAGACCGAAGGTTTACATTTATTTTTCAATCGTATTTACCCCTTGCACAAAATATCATGAGTTTTCGTAATAGTATCGCTAATATAATTTCTCATAGTTTTGTATTTCCTAATTACCCCAGGAAGAGATTGTGGTTCTCAACATTTCAGTCTAACTACTGACGTTAGGTTTTTCGGTTTATTCCTAGTAATTGTCACGCAATTTTGTTTCTACTGAAAAAAAAGAAATGGGTACTTACTTAACATATCATAACATCACGCCTGTTTAATTTTTTGAATTCAAAATTAAAATTATATTTAAAAAACTTACTTCAAAAATAAGTTAAAACCGCCATTTAAAAATAATGTAATATGTGTGAAAGTAGATGCCATTTATTTGGTTTAAATGCTCAATAATATAAAATCACTTTCAAACACAAATTCTCCTAGAAAGACCGAAATAATAATTTAATTTTGCCCACTTCGTTTAATGTCGTGCAAAACATCTGATCGAACAGATTGAGAATCACTGTAAATTTCTATGGAAAAACTAAGTGGGGTTATTGTGTAATAATTATACATCTGAATCACCCCAGAGGGGTTATTACGAAAATAAAATTAAAATACAGATAGGACGTTGTTTTCCTTTCACGAATTCGCTAAAAACTACAACGTATCGTAACAACAAACACTTATTCAAATAACTTACTAGAATTCCGAGAAAATGATGTTGGGGTTATTGCGAATCAACAAAAATGGCGCGAAAAACAGGCTTTTGATAAATGTTGACGCTACGCACGTAATGTTGACACTAGCTCCTCACGACGACTGACGCGGCACGGACAGTTAAGATGGCGTCTAAATCAATGTTGCCAATAGGAAAATAAGGCTGTGATAAGTAGAATTTTTGAACTTTCAGAATATACCCATTTTCTGAATTACCCCAGTGCACCTTACCTATATTTCGAACTTCGACCCTCTTCCGTTACCTAGCATCCAACAAAGCAAACCTATACTGGATTTGGTCGCGTCTACTAGCCAAAAGCATTAACATTGAACTAGCCTGGGAATTGAACGCGATATCTAATTGTGATATTAATAAAATACGCACTAAATAGGATACACGTATTATCACACCCACTTTTACATTCTATTCGAGTTTCTAAACCTTTAAAAACACCATTATATTGTAACAACAAAAGCGAAAATGGATGGATTTTGAATTTTTACTAACGTCAAACGAACGACATCCAATTTTTACTCGTCTAAATTTATCTTGTCATTGAAATGTCAGTGATTGATTTAATAATATCGACAATTTGTTCAAGGAGTATTAGTAAAAAAAAACAATTTTATGTATTTATAACTATTTTATTGTGTTATTTTTTGTGATACTGTTGAGCTATGAGTCCGCGGTTAAAGATGCGGTCTTTTTTTCCTTATTAAATAATGTCGTAGGTTTAAATTGTAGATTGTATTTAAATCTTGTTCGATTTTACAGTTTACATAGGAACATAATTTCAATGGAATTGCTTTTGATTTTAAAGTTACTCCATATAAAAAATACTGATGAAAATACTACAAAAAAAATCTTAACATTGATAGCACCAAAAAAATCATACTACCCCCGCATCACTAAACCATAGACAGTTTTGAGCGACCATTGTTGTTTACATCTTTGGCAAATTTTGAAACGCCGGACCTTAGTGTTTGTTTGACAGTACTAAACTATAGACAATTTTGAGCGACCATTGTTGTTTAACATCTTTGGCAAATTTTGAAACGCCGGACCTTAGTGTTTGACAGTACATAATGACTGCGAGGTGCGAAATTTTACCTATGAATTCATGGGTAAAATTTTTGAATGAGCGTTACATATGTGCAATCCACGACGACGGCGACGCGTCCCACTGCGCGATTACTGTACTGTAAGCTGTACTTTATTAGTACGGAGCGGAGCGGGGAGTGTCGTCGTCGTGGATTGCACATTGACTTGGATTTTCTATCTTGGATCTATATTCAGCGTGCAATTTTCAATTATCCATTATTTTTATTTTATTTGAAGTAGAAATTTCAACTCGTGTATCACTTGAAAATTCTATTTTTTTTTTCTATTTTTCTCACGTAGTATCCTCAGTTTCGATAAAAAAATTTACTGCGGCGAAGCAAAAAAGAGGGTTATGATTTTGATCGGTATACAATGTAATAAGTGGATATAATATATGTTCATCTGATAACTACTTTTTATAATTTGTATACGATTTAAGTTACCGTTTTTGTATTTTGAATTAATGATAGTAAGATGATTATTTTATGTCTGAAATAATATTCCATAACAATGAAAATTGATATGTGAAAAGCCGTGTAAAAATAAAGTTTTTATTTACAACACATTAAGATACATTTTAATTCAAAAACAATAGAACACTATGTAGCCTTGGACGACCGAGCGTGGCTGCAAGCCACACTACCCATCCGTTTTGGTGGCCTCTGCGTCCTCAAAATTAGCTTACCCACGTTCCTGTCCTCTGTCCACAGCACTGAAAAGTTGACCGGGAAAATTTTTGGCCCCCTGCCTGGTTGACTCCCTGAAGTTCCGTGCTTGACCGATGCGGAGAACGCCTGGTAAGCGGCTTGCCCGAATACAGATCGGCCCGGGAACCCATCTTCCCAGAGGCAGTGGGATGACCTGCTCTGCAGATTGGTACGGAATCCACCAATAATGCTGAGCGTGCCCGCCTGCTTGCTGTGGGTGAGTGGGAGTCGGGCCTCTGGCTTCAGGCGCTACCGTCACCCAACATAGGCACTATATTGGGTAATACCACCTTCCGGCGCGCTACCTGTCTGCTTCTGGCCGCTCCTTGTGTGGCTCTGCATCGCTGCCAATGCGGTGAAGGTGTCGACTGTTTCCGACACCATGGCCTATCCTGCAGTAAGAGCGCAGGCCGGATAGCACGGCACGCCAACATCAATGACATCATCCGTCGTGCTCTTGTCACCGCCGGAGTGCCAGCTGTTTTAAAACCCAATGGCTTGGCACGCGACGACGGGAAGAGACCAAACGGAATGGCCATAATGCCTTGGAAGGTAGGTAAGCCTTTGATATGAAATGCCACGTGTGTCGAAACCCTTACGCCATCCCATCTTCCTAGCACGGCGGACTGAGCTGGGGCTGCTGATGCAGGTGCGGAAAACCTCAAAGGGCGCCAATACTCCAATCTTATGGGGACTTATATGTTTGAGCCGTTTGGGGTTGAAACACTAGCCGGGTCAGAGTGCCCACTTAATTTTTAAAGACATCGCTAAACGGCTGGTCGACTCTTCACGTGACCACGGGCTGGCCTATTCTTTGACCAAAGAATCAGCATTGCCATACAATGTGGCAATGCCGCTAGCCTTTTGGCACTTCCCTGTTGACAGCTATGCGGACGAATTTTTTGATACCCTATGATTATTTTAAAGTTGCTTCTGCATCGTCTCCGATGCTGCGGGAAGTGCTCCCTTTCACCGGCTTCATAAGGTTCATAACTCATTTGTTGGGCTTGGTATAACCTTTTATAACAAGCTACCCTCTTCTTTGCTAGATTTACCTTTTAATGCGTTTAAAACTAAAGTAAAGTCCAACCTTTGTTCAAAGGCATACTATTCTATCAACGACTACTTAAATGATAAGAATAATTGGTCGCTGTGATTAACTCAAGACAATGTTTAAATGTTCTTTCTCCAGAATTAGTTTACCTACTGCCAGGTTTTAAGAGTTTATATAATTGTTTATAATTTTACTTTTTATGTCAATTTATTTTTATTTATTGTTGACATAATCTCTACACATTACAATGTTTTTTTATGAGTTGTATTGCAATATGTGGTTAGCTAGCGACCTCGACAATTATTTATTTTACCTCGATGGTCCTAGTTTATCAATTAGAACTTCTAGTTACAGCTATATGTAAGCTTTATTTTCTTTTTTAGATATTGTTATTTCTGCTTCAGTAAGTTCTCGATGTTTTTGGTTGGTATATTGGCGTGTGCTAGCTGTCATATGGCTATTAATTTATAATTTAAATTGTGTTTTGCGTAATGTAAATCATCTTATAAACTATTGTATAAAATCATTTTTTTTTTTTCTAACTGAACAGACAGCTGTGCTGCTGGGGAGTTTGTTGCGCCACTTCTTCCCAGCAAAAGCACTAGGAAGTGGTGAAGGGTGGGCGTTTTGGGGGACTGTCTTATGTAATTTTGACGTTCTAAAAGTGCTGATTCTCAGCCTAGTTTGAATAAATGACTTGAATTTTGAATTTTTGCAACCCCTTCGCCCTTACGTAACCAAGGATGGCACCCATGCTCACCTCCGGTTTTTACATACACTCTAGGGTAGGAGCCAAAAGACTACGTAAAGTCGGGGTGCCCGGTGGTTTAGGAACAGATTCAACCTAAGTATTAACTATAAGCCGGTGTATAATTATGTTGTGGCCATATCGTAAACAAGCACCACTTGTTTTTGCTAGCATGAAAGTGGCAGGCGTCTAAAACCTAATCAGTTTTTGCAAAAATAAAAGTAGGTAGACATTTCCAAATTATACTCGTAATAAACGTTACTATAGATTCTGATTATTATATTAATTGAATATTATTTCAAATGTGCATTATATAAACTGTTCATTATTGATATTGATTATTATACCATATGAAATTAGGTAAAATTAAATTATATCAATAATTCATAAGGTACCGTAGACCGGGGTTACTTTGATCAATATTAAACTTTGAAGGTTCATATCTTTTAAATTTGTGGGTGTAAAAAAATACTAAATAAATCTAGTGATCGGTTTTTTTATTACTCTCGATTCCTGTAATAATAAGTGAAAAAAATTGGCTTGATTTTGAGAAAAAAAAAATTAACCTTGCTGATCAAAGTTATACGTAGGATGGTGTTACTTTGATACCCCTTATTTTATTGCGTAATTACAAAGTAATTATTGCGTAATTGCAAAGTGATTACGCAATTAAATAAACCCAATTACAATGCCAATACAATTTAAATATAATTACCCAATTATAATGCCAATACAATTTAAAAAATAAAAATCTAACTAGAAAAATAAATATTGTCGCATGGGGTAACTTTGATCTAACAATTGATTTGATTGTTTGAATGACAATATATTTACCTTTTTCAATTAAAATGATTGTTGGATTCCCAGCGTGTCCTCAGGAAAGGATTAAACAGTTGTTCAGTGTTCATAACTCAGAAAAAAAACTACCTAATTGCGTTTCGTTTTAAGTAATTCACGATTTTATATGAAATGGAAGTTTCTATCAAAGTTACCCCGCGATTCAAAGTAACCCCGGTTTACCGGTATATCATTTGATGTAATTTTCTAGTCGTCACAATATAACTATTTTATATTTGTATTGCATTTGATCATTATATTTAAAAAAAAAATACTTAAATGAAATTAGGTCTTATGATCATTAGAACTTCATTAAACGTTACACATTAATTATTATATCAAACGTTACACACCCATTATGGATAGTGCAAAAATATAATAATTTTTATTATGACAACCTCGTCTACTGCATATCTAACATCGTCCACGCATCTCGCACTGTGCAGGCGCGTGAACAAAAAATTACCTTTAACTGTCCTGCCGAGAACCAATCACTGCGCTTGCCGGAATGCAAGGCAACGCGTTACGCGAGCGCAGCTCATTGGTTTATTTGCATGTGTGTTCGTTCGAATACGAGATAATTTTATCAACGTATTCGTAGGGCCTGTTTTTTTTGTCAAATCTATCAAGAATCGCGGAACATACATAATTATGGAGTACTTTCGGATACTGTCTTCCCTATTATTTTATTTTATGTACAGACGCCAGCATGACAGATGTCATGAACAGACGTCAAATTTCTTTAATAGATTTTCAACTGTATCACCTAAGCATACGGTTCAAAGTTGATTGGGATTTTTTTACAGTTTCGGGTAGGTTGTTGTGCTGGCGTCTGTACAGTTTTAATAAATAACTATTCGCTCAGTTCTTCTAACATTCCCCATGACGTGATCGTACTTGCTTGGCTAAACCTGACAAGTAAAGAAGTGATGTAAGCCCCATAAGTCGGATTCATTCAATAGAAGCGAGCTGGTAACGCGTTACAGATAGTACAATCCACGACGACGCTATCTATAACGTTTTGTAGGGCTTCTCTAATTGCGTGCTTGGTGTTCTTCTCACGCAGTTGAGTTTATTTATCGCACTAATCTTACGATCTTCTGATCATACAATAAGTGCGAATTGCGATACATATACATAAACTCACTCCTTTTACCCATGAGGGTAAGCAGAAACTACAGAACGTCACCTGCTACAACCCTTTCTCCTTTGGCTTCGTAATGGCTATATTTATTCGAAAGCATATAGTAGATGCCGTAGCACTGGCATGCAAGTTTAAAGGCGATGAGCTGCTGACTCTGTCGCCTATGCACATTCTGCAATACCAGGCATCGCAGATTGCACGAAAGTCATACTTTCAAAGCTGCACACGTCTACACCGCTTGACCGCGATGGTACTTACAAAATATGATATTGGTGTAGTTTGTTACCTGACAAGTCCATCCGCCGTCTGGCTGACGCGCACGTTGTTGATGATCCAGTTGTCGATGCCGTCGTCGGTCAGCCAGTACTGCGCCGCCTGCAGCAGCGACAGTGCCTCGTTCACGTACGACGGCCCGTGGCGAGACTCGCTGCACAACAATCCCTGACTTAGGCGAGGCCTGGTCACAGTCAAAGCGCTCTGCTTCGACTGTTACCGGACGAAGATAAATCACTCGAGCATCCAATAGTTTTCCGACATTTCTACGCTTAGGTTTCAACGCAATTAAATAACCTATGTAGGTATTGGATGTTTACGAGACATACCTACACACGTTTTTGTGGAATACGGACGAGTAAAAAGCTAATACAGGACGCGACAGTTAACAAACATACATCTAGTTTGAGAAAGAGTTCGACTTTGTAGAGCCGCCTCTTATCTAACCAGTGTGACTATGTGTAGCCGCCTCTTATCTAACCAGTGTGACTATGTGTAGCCGCCTCTTATCTAACCAGTGTGACTTTGTAGAGCCGCCGCTTATCTAACCAGTGTGACTATGTGTAGCCGCCTCTTATCTAACCAGTGTGACTTTGTAGAGCCGCCTCTTATCTAACCAGTGTGACTATGTGTAGCCGCCTCTTATCTAACCAGTGTGACTTTGTAGAGCCGCCTCAAATATAACCAGTGTGACTTTGTAGAGCCGCCTTTTATCTAACCAGTATGACTATGTACTATGTAGTAGAGCCGACTCTTATCTAACCAGTGTGACCTGTAGAGCCGCCTCTTATCTAACCAGAGTGGCGTTGTAGAGCCGACTCTTATCTGACCTTTGTGGCTTTGTAGAACCGACTCTTATCTGACCTATGTGGCTTTGTAAATCCGTCTCTTATCTGACCTGTGTGGCTTTTTAGAGCCGTCTCTCATCTGACCTGTGTGGCTTTGTAAAGCAGTCTCTTACCTATCTTAATATTTGTAGCTTTATAGAGCCGTCTCTTATCTAATCTGTGTGGCTTTAAAGAGCCGTCTCTTATCTAATGTGTGGCTTTGTCGAGCTGTCTCTTATCTAACCTGTGTGGCTTTGTAGAGCCGTCTGTTATCTTACCTGTGTGGCTTTGTAGAGCCGTCTGTTATCTTACCTGTGTGGCTTTGTCGAGCTGTCTCTTATCTAACCTGTGTGACTTTGAAGAGCCATCTCTAAACTTGTGTGAGAGTTTTTTTCTAAAAGTCTGCGTTACTATCGCCCGGTTAACTGTATGTATGAAGAAAACAGTCTGTGAAAAAATGTCCTTACTTGTAGAAGACATTGAGAGTGAAGTCCTGGCTCATGTCGAGAAAGGTGTCTGTGGTGGTGCGCGTGCCTGCTGCGTCGACCAGGTACACTAGTGCACACTGCTCCGCCGTGAATGACACGCCCTTGTACCACATCTTCGCGTATCTAAATAACAAAACATGACATTATATTCCCAGAAAAAGGCAAAGATGCATAATATACCCACATTCGCTACATGATAGTGGGCGGCAAAGTCCAGGCGCTACTAAGAGCTTCCAATATCCAATAGCCATTTGCGCGACCAGGGGGCCAACCACCAAACCTCACCTCCACCAACTTTGCACCTCTTTTAGCAGTATTATTTTGATGTTACTTCAGTGTGAGAATGAAGTGGAGCTATACAGGACGCCTAGCTCCATCTCTTTCCCGTGCTCAAGTAAGATTAAAATAATACTGCTAAAGAGGTGGTGGTAGGGCCCCCGGAGATCGTACGCAGGAAGACAGAAACCCATGCTCAACAGTCGCGCGACCACTATGCCAACGAGTCATACAAATGCGTAGGTATAAATACACAAGAATTAAATTTCTATATTTATCTATATCTATATCTTTTTAACACGTTCAGTGCCGGGAGCACTCCGGGAGGGTTCACCTAGTCGCATATGGCATGCCGGTAGCCCTCGCGGGGGGCTCATTTTAAATGTAGATTTTTCTTAGCAAATACAGCATTATAAACTATGAAAATAAAATCTGATGAATATTTTAACAAGATTTAGTTTAATGCGTTGGTTTTAAAATCGAAGCATTATATAGTTTAATTTTTTTGTTCACGGTTACAAAATATTTAAAAAGTTGGAAACTACGTATAGCGACAAGAACCCCTTTTTTTTTTTCTGGGTGGGAAATCATCAAATGACGTCTCCCGCTCTGGGTGGAGCGGGAGGGCGTGTCAGACTCTTACTGACTAAAACCCACCCGTGTTCCTTCTCTTGCCTGTGCAATGCCAGGGGGCCACGATATCCCTTTCGGACTTTCCCGCAACCCCGGCAGGCAATGGTCTCATCGGACCCCTTCACTCGCTGACACTCTTTGAGAACCCCTGAAAACACTATTTTACTTCGTTTTAACAGTGTTTTTTAACACGGTTTTAAACCGAAAGCCGTTTACCGTCCGCGATGGTTAACTTTAGCGCAAACGTAATGGCGGCATGGCGTATGAGTTCTAAGAAAATTGGGTGGAGTCGAAGGTTTTTAATAAAAAAAACCGGTCAAGTGCATGATGGACCATGCACAATGAAGAGTTCCCTAGTTGGGATGAATTTATCCCAAGAATAAACTTAACATTGTAGTTGAAAAACATGTTCTCCCATAAATTTCGTACGGGAGAACATGTTTTTCAAACTGTATAATTAAATTGGTCGATTATTACTCGTTAACCTGTAAAGCCTACTTAGCTGTAATAGTTTTCCTTTTAACTTCGTTATGTAAAGTACTGCTGTGTTTTTTTTTTTAATCCATGTATTACCATTTGACCTGCCAGACATGACTAACAACAATTAGCACTTTAAAGCAAACTGATCCCTGAATTGAAAAATAGTTTTCACACACCCACAATATTTTTGGGAAAATTCGGGAAAACGAAGTGTAGTTTCTATGGGATCTTTGAATAAATTGAAATTTGGACAGGACGTCTGTCGGGTCAGCTAGTTGATAATAAGTATAGTTATTTATCCAACACGTGAGGAAAGTTCGTTTTTCTATGAGTTTTGATTTTGAGTCTTGAGCGAACGAAGGATTGAAAAATAGAATCACGAGCGCAGCGAGTGATTATAAATTTCAATCCTGAGTAAGCGAAACACTCAACAAAACGAATAGCAAATGAACTTGCTCACATGTTGCATACAAAAGTTTTCACCACGCCCAGCAAGAAAGTATTCAGTCATCATAGGTAAATAAATTAAATAGACACAAAGCAAATCAAAATAAATCTTTATTTTTTAAAATATCTTTAAAAGTTAACATAAAAAAATTTCAGGCAAGGTTAGTTTCTGAACGGGATCATTACTTTCCTCACTGTTCAAACAGTGAGGAAAAACCAACTTTCCTCACTGTTCAAGCAGTGAGGAAAAACCATCTTTCCTCACTGTTTTGGTAGAGGAAAGACGTGACGTTCTTTCGTGCGGGAGTGGTGAAAAGTAAAATACTAAACTGTTTCACTAAACTCTACCAGTTTAGAGAAACAGTTAAGCATTTTGTTATTTTATGAAAGTGACGGTACCGCTATAAACATCAGTACCATCTCGAGACTAGTATTTTTATTTTGACAAAAAATACGAACGGGATCCGATGTAAATCCACTAGCGTTTTCTTAGTAAGAAATGTACCTGTCGGTATCAAATTCAAGAAAAAAAAAACAAGAATATTAAGTTTAGATCCTTGCCATGATTAAACTTGTTATACAATAAGCGAGCGCAACGCATAGTTTGTATTTTATTGATTATCAAGCTTTGAGCTAGTATCCCCGGCCGTCCAGGCTCCGCGTGAAAACTAGGTCAGGTCAGGCACTTAAATACTAGAATATGCACTTTGTAGGGACTGCCGAATTCTACATATTATTATATGCAGCTACGTTCCGAATTAATAATTATGTTATTTGCTACCAACTCTCACCAGCATCAATAACTAGAAAAGAAGTTTAGAATCTGAAAGTAGATTTTTCTTTGCCAAACTTATCCTCAATCGTGCCTCCACATACTGTTGGTGTAATTTTGCCAGTAGATCTTCACCAAACAGAACTAAGTGACACGATTAGGTAAGTAAGCTTTTTTGTTTCCTGCTATAGTAGGAACTTCATAATTAGTAGGACTAATACTTTTTTTTCTTTTTGTATTTGTAATGTTTTCTAACTGTCATGCATGAACAGCTTTCCCTAGCAATTTAAGGTTTAGTAATTACTGTAATCTGTGAACACCGCTGTGGGCTACATTATTATTTAAGTTATTTATGTTATCATGTTGTTATATCCCATAATGTAGCTGCTTGTTGTTCCCATTTGATAAAATAAAAATAATAATAGCAGATACTAGAATACGAACCACTCATCTAAGATCCCAATACAAAACCATGTTATGTACAAGTAAATTCAAAACAGCACTAGCAAGGAAGAGTATTCTAGGCATAGGTCCGGTTATATACAATAAAATACCCGATAGCATTAAGAATGAAAATTTGCATAACTTTAAAGCTTCGTGCAGACTAGCGCGACGCGACACCGGCTATTGTTATACCGTGAAGTTTTCTTAGAAATTGTATTGTTCGAGTCGCGTCGCGCTGGTCTGAACGAGCCTTAAAAGAAAACGAAAGAATCTGTTAATAGGAAAATGCTATTATTCAGTCACCGAATATTTGAATGGGTCGCTGTTATAAAATTTCTGACATTTCCTATGTAACAAATAATGAGCTTACTTAGTGACATTTAAATTTAATTCGTGACATCATTCAATTTCTTTAACATTATTTAAATAATTAATTGTTGACAATTTTCATTTTATTACAATTACTGCGGACAATTTTTTTATTTTTTCTCACTACACTCAATTTATATAATCGATATTGTTCAGTTCAATATTAATCTCTTGTTTTGTTATTTTGCATGACTACTTTTGTACGCCCTAGAGGCAAAACATAGCGCCCTCAATGTATTACCAAATAAGAACTTATAATTTAGGTACCTACCTATGTTTTACTAAAATAAATGAATCTGAAAATGAATCTGAATCTAAGGCCTCACAGATAAGTAAAATGGGAAGACAACAATTCGTAAGGTAGGACGCAATTAACGACTTTTCTGCTTTACCAGGCAGGGCAGCCTGGTTGAGCATCAACTGCTGAGAGTTATATTCATTTTTCAAATTTACTTAATTGCCACATAACTTCGCGTCTCATGATCGCATTATTACCAGACTGCGCGACAGCAAAGCGGTCCTTAGTCTAAGGCACATCGAATTTTACAAAAGTTTCGGCTTGTCACATATAGGGCCAAACTCTCACATCCACAGCGTAAGGCCCCGTTTTTTCTGCCGTGATAAACTACGGTTTATTCGCCGTGTGTAAGGTGTTAGGTGGGTAAGGTGTCAGTGTTGTATGGATCACTATGTAACATTGTTGACAGACACGTTTTTCTACGGCGCAGTACCGTAAAGAAGCCGTGCCGTGTAAACGTGTAAGGGCGTTAGGCTTAGGCAGTTAAGTACGCGGCTTCTCTAGTGTTTTTCGACGTACGTCGCAGGCTTTCTGACGTTTCGCGGACGTCCGCCTAGCTCAGCGGGGGGCCTAAAGCACCATGTATCATAGCTACCTATTAACCGTCCGGATACTAATCGCGACTAACTTGTTATTGCCCTGCTGGTGTCGGGCCTGGATCTCGACTCGTGATCCGTAGTGGTAGACGCGCCCGTTGGGGTGGATGAGCGCGGCAGCAGCGCCCGAACGCGACAGCGCCAGGATAATATTGTTCTTAGCGTTGGTTACGCGCACTGCACCGTCGATCGTCATGTCCACTCTGAATAAGAAGCTTTATTTAAAAAAAGATCCATTCCAAATTAAATGGTTTACATATCTAGGTATGATAAACCATTATTACTTTGGAACGAAACAGTCAGTGTGTAAATCGCAAAAAAAATTGTTATTCTTATGGCGAAAGCGTCATGGTAGCCTGCAAATATCAGGTTGCATGTTGATCAAAATGTATTTCGCCGCCGTATCAAATATTTATTTATAGAATTATAATCGGACATTTGAGCATTATTCTAACTTGAGGAGTTGTATTTCTGGCTAATGATTATAATTCTGTAAAGCCATCTTTGTCATGGTCGCGAATCATATTTTAATCAACATAAGCGAGACACTGAGATGCAAATTGCAAAACAACGAAAGAGAATTTGAATTTCGCAGACTACCTTAGCGCATCCCCTTATTACTTTACGAAATAAGTCAACCAATGAAACTAGCTTGTCCTGCCCTTAATTATCCTTTTGCCATTAAGGTTTGCAGAAACTAGGACGCCGATTCCGCATCGCAATCACAACGTCTCCCGTCACCCATTGCCACCAGTTACTAAACACTACTGCTTTCCTAATACCAAAGGACCTACGTAATTGTCACTTACTTAACTCGGTCTCTCAGGCGGAGGCAGACGGTCCCGTGAGGAGTCACTGAGGCATTATATCCAGCTCCTCCGACTACATCCGTCATCTATGACAAAAAGTTTTTTTTTGGTTTTGAATCTAATTTTACTCACAATTTTGAGTGCTAACGAACGTCGAAAACAAAGAAAGTCATTTTTACTACATTATGAACACACTCATTTGGTTTGTTGCCTAGACACTATATGGAAAAAAGGTTTCGATAAACTGCAGTGTGAAGTAATGAACGCGGCTAGTAATGATGCCGACGACGTTACAGCATAGTTGACTTTAAAGTAACATTCTTATCATCTGCTACTTGAAGACTTTTAAACTGTGACTCTCCAAGAAGTTACAGGTGAAGGTCGAAAACACTTTCCTGTGATATTAAATTGGACGTTCTATTCTTAGGTACGTCCAATTTAATATCACACGATAGTGTGCGTGAGTATCCTTTATTGCGGACTTGCCTCAAGCTCGCGCCAGGTATCAGCGTGGTAAATGTCATCTCCCGGGTAGAAGGGTGCCTTGCGCTGCAGGGGCGCGCGCCACGGCGGCTGCCATCCTGCCGCGCCCACCAGCTCAGCTTGCCCTAGACCACCCTCAAGAAACTTGCTGTAGTCTTGGAAGGCAGACAAATTCGACTCCTCCTAAATGAAGCATAAAAATACAATCCAAGAAATAAAGTGTGCTAGGGACTGACAGCTCACTCCGAGCTCACTTCACCTAAGTTTTCACGGTGAGATGGTTACAGAATAGCACTGCAGGAGGAAGTTTTCACGGTGAAATGGTTACAGAATAGACCGGCAGATAGACCTAGCAAAGCGTATCTACATAAGAAGCAGTCTGCACTGTAATTTATTAAAATATAACTTAATGCAACTTGAAAAACAGTCGAAACCACAGAAATAATCTATGGTCGAAACAAATATGTAGAAACTAATTACGTTTGAAGTGTTTGATTGAACTCTCCGAGAAGTGTACAATGAATGTCGTTTACAAAACTATCTCGTTTCGGGCCTCCGCGGTGCGCGCACATTTTCAGACAACAAGCTACAAGACATGTTCGTTTAGCAAGATGCTTCGGAGCTCTGCCCCACTGTGTTTGTTGACGGGAAGGAGCGAAGAGCAACCAAATGACTAACTACGAATTTCTTCCCGAAGGACAAACGGTAAATAAAGAGTATTATTTAGGCATCATGAGGCGTTTGCGAGCGAACATGGATTTCGCACCATGATAATGCACTACTGCACAAAGCCATCATTATGGAAGAATTGTTTGCCAAAAACTCCACGAACGTCATCGACCAAGCGCCGTAGGTACTCACCTGATACCTATGGGTCCGTCTTTGCTGTTCCGTGTCCCGAGGTTAAAATTGCCACTTCCGAGGAAGATGTTTCGAGTCACCATGCCAGGCGAAGTGTCTATTGCTTGCGCGTTGTTACACCTACCTACATTTTGTTTAACCGATTCGTTGAGACTCCCGTTTTTGAAAACTTCTGGCTGTGGCGGAGAACGAATATTTCTGGACACGCTTGTATTTCAAGCGCCATAGAAGTTGATGATACGGAACCCAATTCCAAGCCACATTGAATGAATATACACTGGTAATATTGAAGCGAGCAATAGGGCAACTTCACGCCCACCCCATCTGACCCGGAGATATGCGATGTAAACCTACGGGTTTAAATTCAAACCCGGAGTCCCCGGGTCAAACCCGCAGGGTTGGCAGCCTTTCAAATTCACAAAATATCCGGAAACTAGGGCTGTATGCATGAACTACTTGCAAAATAATGAATAATTTGCTCTGAATACATCTTCAAAAAATGCAATTTGCACGATTATAAAAACGACAACTTTTTTTCTGTGTGGCCTAGCGCGTGTCATGACACGAGCGACACGCGCTACGCCACAAAGAAAAAAAATTGTTTAAGTGTACCTACATGTTGAAATCTTTAGTTTCTGTTAAAATTCCATACAATATTTGACAGTAACTACAGATTTCAACATGTTTTGTTGTGATGTTTCGCCAGTGCAAACGCACAGTAAGTATACGCTTTGGTCGTAAATGATAGAGCGCTGTGACGATTTGATTCTCACCAAGCTTCGGGAAAGAAATTACTAACTTAGTAGGCACTCCAGGGCAAGAACTATTGTCGGACTGACACTACTACAAAACTACTGTAATAAAAATAAACAGATGTCTAGGCGGTCAGGTAAGTCTTAAAATGTCGATTGCACCCCATGTGTGCAAATAACAATAAAATTCTATTGTGTTGCTAATTGTTAAACACTTCACTCGAGTGAATTATCATTTTTGTTTCATTGCACGCTCACACGACGACGATAATACTCATTACATAAAAATGTTACGTTCATCTCATTTCGTTTAAATTTCCAACATTCGGAGCTGACTGAAACATCACGACGCCGACGTTGGATTTCAGCTATTGGGTGCTGAAATCCAACGTCGGCATCGTTTGGATCGGTTCACCAGAATATTTTTTTCACTTTTGATTCATTTCGTGTTCAGATGTTTCACTTAGAGTTCGTACAGACTAGCGCGCCCTGTCACGCGACGCGACACCGGCACCGGTAAGTAATTATTCTACTGTTAAGTTTTCTTAGAAATTGTTTTTTGTTAGTCGCGTGGCGCTGTCACGTCGCGCCGGTCAGCACGACGCTTTATGCTGCGGCCGCATCTTCATCTATCGTGACGAAGCACAGTGATCTGATACGCAGATGTGACCAACCATGAAGTATCGGTTATCGTCGCGATAGTTAACGTGACGAAGCCGCTAATGTGGCCAACTCATTAGCGCGATAACTTTTAGCGAGCAAAACATACGAAACTTCTGCACGCATTTATTTGTCACCATAGATGCAGATGCAGCCGCAGCATTAGGGTCAGTTCACACCGAGACGTGACGCGACGCGATGATGCTTGAAGAGGTCTGTGGTTTCCCGGCGCCCGCGCCGGCGCCGCAAGACGAAGCGTAAAGTCGCTGGCAGCTCCACGCCTCGCTGCTTCGTGATGCATAGCGCTACACCGCGAGGCATTTTCGAATTATCTCATAAATATGAGAAAAAGTGCGCGCAGCGTCGCTTCGCGTCACATCTCTGTGTGAACTGACCCCTTATGTTGAGTTGCACCAAATATCTTTAACGACAACCAATACCTTGCCAGCCGTCAAAACTCAGGTAAAACGAAATACCGGTTGCACCATTTTAATAGTTAAAAAGACTTCACATACTCGTATATCGATAACATTAAATTTAGCCGCTCAACGGGCGCTCGGGCGGTTAAGGGGTTTAATTACGGTTTGTATATTTTTTTTGGAATGTCGCATGGCATTCCTTTTTAATGTTGTCCCATGCTTGTATTTTGTTAGTCCGGTCTGTTTTTGCACGTCAAAAATGTGTTTTTCTGCAAGGATTTTTGTACCTTGCTAAAATTAACACTTCTTTCTCTAAAAATATATGCCAGATATCTTATTCATAAACTAATCATATAAACATCAGAATATAGATAAATAAGTATTGGATGTAGCTATTATAAAACATATGTATTTATGTAATAATAATAATTCGCTTGTGTCTGTTGTGTACGAGTCTTACTGGGCGTTTGCACTGGCGCAACATCACAACAAAAAATGTTGAAATCTCTAGTTCCTGTCAAATATTGTATGGAACTATGACATAAACTAAAGATTTCAGCATGTTTTGTTGTGAATGTTTCGCCAGTGCAAACGCACAGTAACACAACCAAATTAAGCGAGTTAGTTTTTACAGTAAGACCTAACGTTGTATTTTTGTTACGTAGAAGGAACGAGGAACCGGTAGGTGGTACCTACACACAATATATAATTTGTGGAGAAAATTGCTATTATATTTTAACTTTGTTTACCTAAAGTACCTATAAGTATTGCAGCAGAATAATTTGTAATTTACATGCCACGCGACATTGAATAATCCCGCCGAAAAAACAAGTTTGCACTCGGTTATTTTGAAAGCTTGATGACAACAACTTTGTGTTGCCCTTGTCATAAAAATTACTTAGTGTACATTTTGGGAAATAAAACGTCTTGTCAACCTTAATTTTACATGATGGTGCAACAGTACCATATTACCCAGTTGAGGAGGTAAGATAAGCTCCATGTAAAATACTAGTATTCAGCTGCACCCGGTTATACTGGAAACCGACCCCAACCGTTGGGAAAAGGCTAGGCAGATTGATGATGATGCAACAGTAGGTAGTTAACTAAAAATCTATGGTCATTGTTCTTGACGGAAACCTCTTAGCACTAGGTGGGTTGCAATATGTGGGTTGCGCTAGGTGGGTTGCACCTCGAGGTACGTGCCTGTGCTGTAATCAGTGAAACATGCTGAATGAAAGAACAAACAGTGAAGAGTATGATGATGAATGAACGAACAATGAAAGGATATTATATACGTTACGAATACGATACGCGTGTAATACCTACTTTCTCGTCTTTGAATTTTATATCTTGACATTTAATTTTAATTGTACAGACGCCAGCACATCAACATATTACAATCTGTCAATTTTGTTTAATTTAATTTCAACTTTATTTCTACAATACAATAAAACAATACAAAACATTTATTCGACACAGACACAACACAACAGCAACAAACACATTAAAAAAAAAAAGAACAAAAAACATAACAATAAAATTGCAGTAAAATTTTGCTGAGCGTGCCCGTACCGAAAGGGTTACCATCTCAGCATTTGCTGGGCGCAGACACCCAGCGCTGGTTTTCAGTTGGCACCCCGCAGTGACACACGGACGTTGGTAAATAAAATATACATAGATATATACTTGAATATTAATAATATAAAATGTTTAAGAATACGTAAATAAATAATGCAGGTAAAAGATTTTTTTTGTGTGCTACTTAGTTCAGTTTTTTTTTTTTTTAAGTACCTACGAATCTATAATATAAAACAACGCCTGAAACGAACGCCTTCTAAAGCGTATGGTTCAAAATTGATTGGGAAAATTTGACAGTTTCGGGTAGGTTGACATGCGTGGCGTCTGTACAGCCCGAATCAAACTTAATGGCGGTTCGGAACATGAGGCGAGTCGCTGCGCAGTAACAAATTCATGGGTCAGCGGGGGTGAGGGGTACGGTACTGCGCAGCGAGCAGCTAACTTCCGAGCCGCCATTAACTTTGAATCGAACTATACTTGAAGTGGTTTCCATGGAGAAAAGAACGAAAACGTCAGATAGGGAATAGTTATTTATCCAACATGTGAGGAAAGTTCGTTTTTCCTATGAGTTTTGATTTTGAGTCTTGAGCGAACGAAGGATTGAAAAATAGAATCACGAGCGCAGCGAGTGATTATAAATTTCAATCCTGAGTAAGCGAAAGACTCAACAAAACGAATAGCAAATGAACTTGCTCACATGTTGCATACAAAACTTTTCACCACGACCAGCAAGAAAGTATTCAGTCATCATAGGTAAATAAATTAAATAGACACAAAGCAAATCAAAATAATTCTTTATTTTTTAAAATATCTTTAAAACTTAACATAAAAAAATCAGGCAAGGTTAGTTTCTGAACGGGATCATTACTTTCCTCACTGTTCAAACAGTGAGGAAAATCCAACTTTCCTCACTGTTCAAGCAGTGAGGAAAAACCAACTTTCCTCACTGTTTTCGTAGAGGAAAGACACTTCTTTCGTGCGGGAGTGGTGAAAAAATATGTTCTAGGTGTATTATAATTAGTATTTATTTTTATTCGAGTAATTCATAAATATATTGGCTGCTGATATAGTACTGAATTTTCACTGACTGTATTGTCGACCAGTATAAAATACAAAATAAGTTAACGTCATAATGTCAATTTATTTTGCACTAGCTGTTCGTGCCCGGTGTATTTTCGACTTATCAGGTGGACATCCAAAATTTTCTTTCATGCAAACCATCACATAGCATTTTTTATATACAGACGCCAGCAGGTCAACCTACCCACAACTGTCAAATTTTCCCAATCAACTTTGAACCTTATTTGATAAAATTGAAAATCTATTTTAGAAATTTGACAGATTGTAGTAGGTTGATGTGCTGGCGTCTGTAACTTAACGTTGAATTCTTAAAAGCCTAAGTATTTTTTTAGTTGCCAACTGTTTGTGTGCTAAATTTCATCCAAATCCTATTAATACTAATGATTGTAATACTATCTTGAATTCGTGCCAGTCTAGTACTTTCTGTTAGTTTACTCTAAGAAATTGTGCACAACGTGTCGTGAATGCAGTCTTAAAAGACGATAACTTTTTTTGCAACATCCGATTTTAAAGCCTCTTCTTCTGCTCCAAATTAATCTGTCTACCTGTGAAAACTACAGGAAAATCCATTCAATAGTTCCGGAGATGTGCGCGAACAAACAAAAAAGACACCGAAATCTACTGTTTTATTATATGTATAGAAGATATAGATTACCTAACACACACTAACCCAGAGCTGAGTGTGGTGTAATTACTATTGCCATTGTACTATTATTCTCTTTATGTATAGTACTCTTTGGTCACATCACAGCTGTCATACCATCTGCAATTTTTTATGCAATAAAACCATATATCTTAAATGGTTTTCTTAATTGTCGAGAGCCTTCTCTCGTATCAATTTATTGCATAAAATAAAACGCAGTGAAAAGAAGGCCATGTCTTCTGTTGCCCGTCTGCTCAGGCCTGAAAAGTTCGATGTGGATCCGGGGACTCCAACCGCCGACCTAAAATATCGGCATTGGAAGGAAACGTTTATAAACTACATTTCAGAAGAAACGGAGGAGGTCAAGATTCCAGATGGAACAAAGCTAAAAATTCTTTTCAATAATGTGTCTCCTAATGTTTACTCATTCATCAGAGAAACAAAAGAATATTCTGACGCTATACGCCTCTTAGATAAAATTTACCTGAAATCGAAGAACGAAATCCATGCTCGGTATATGCTGTCTTCAACCAAACAAAAGCCTGAAGAAACAGTGGCAGACTATATACGCACGTTACAACAACTAGCGTTTGAGTGCTCTTTCAAATCTGTTACTGCTGAAGAATATCGAAATGAATATGTCCGTGACGCTTTCATTGCGGGCTTATGTTCACAAAAAATTCGTCAAAGGCTACTTGAAAATTTAGAAATAAGTTTGGAGGAAGCGTGCAATCAGGCCATGTCGCTTGAAATGGCTGAAAAGAATTCTAATGAGTTTCAAACTGCAAAGGTACTTTACCAAATAGAAAACACAGATGAAGCGAGAAATAGTTCCAATCTAGGCGCGGCTCCATCACGTAGACGCTGCTTCTTCTGTGGGGGAAATGTTCATCAAAGAATAAAATGCCCGGCTTTTCAAGCAACTTGTCAAAACTGCGGAAAGAAAGGCCATTTCGCCAAAGTATGCAGAAGTGGAAATGCCACAGATAAGCCAGCTAGCAGCGCTGTAGGACAACCAAAGGAGCCAGAACTATTAGCAATTTCAGCAGCATCTCCAGCTAGTTTACGTAAGACTACAGTTTCAATCACTGTCAATAACCATAAAGCTGATGCCTTGATTGACAGTGGTAGTTCTACAAGCTTTATTGACAAGAACTTTGCTCTATCGCTAAACTTGAAACGCCATCCATGGAAAGAAACGGTAACACTAGCTTCAAATAAACGGACTTCACTAGTAGATGGATTTTACCATGCAACAATCAAGCTAAACGAGCACATCTACAAGGAGAAGCCTCTTTACGCCTTGGAAGACCTTTGTGCTGATGTGATAATTGGCCATGACATTTTAAGCGACCATTCATCAGTAGAAATCGAATTCGGAGGCACAGCAAAGCCCCTCAGGATATGTAACGCCATGGAAGCTATGGTGCCTCCTGTATCACTTTTCAGTAATCTTTCAAATAATATTAAACCCATTGCTATAAAGTCAAGAAAATATTCTGAAACTGACAATCAATTTATAAAAGATGAAATCGATAAACTCTTAAAAAGTCGGGTTATCGAACCCAGTAACTCGCCATGGCGAGCTCAAGTCTTGGTCACTGGAGGCACAACGCACCGCAAACGTCTCGTCATTGATTACTCGTTAACGATCAACAAATTTACTGAACTGGATGCGTACCCTTTACCAAACATAGAAGCGATTGTATCGAAGGTTGCACAACACAACTTTTTCAGCCAAATTGATTTAAAAAGTGCTTATCATCAAGTATCTATCTTGCCGACTGAGAAAAAGTATACAGCTTTTGAAGCTTGCGGTAATTTATACCAATTTACACGTATACCATTTGGAGTCACAAACGGGGTTGCTGCATTCCAAAGGACACTTCATTATATTATCAATAAAGAAAAACTGACAGGTACTTATTCGTATTTGGATGACGTCACAATTTGTGGCAAAACAGCAGCGGAACATGATCAGAATTTGTCTCGATTCAGAGAGGTTGTGGAAAAATACAAGCTCACTCTTAATGAGGAAAAGTGTGCATACAGGCAAGAAACTATAAAATTATTGGGTTACAAAATTGAAAAGAATATCATTCGACCAGATGATGACCGCCTTAGTCCTCTATTGAACTTGCCCATTCCAACTGACTCGCGATCACTCAAAAGGACACTAGGTATGTTCGCCCATTACTCAAAATGGATTCAAAATTTCTCTGAAAAGATCAGCCCCCTGACTAAAGTTTCTGAATTTCCCCTCAAAAAGGACGCAATCGATTCCTATCAAAAACTTAAAGCAGATATAATGGAATCAGCCTTAACCGCTATCGATCAAAACGAGATATTCACCGTTGAAACTGATGCTTCGGAACACTCTATTGCAGCTTCCCTGTCTCAAAACGGCCGCCCAGTAGCTTTTTTCTCACGCTCCCTCAACATTTCTGAACGCCGACATTCCTCAATAGAAAAAGAAGCAAGCGCTATTGTTGAATCCCTAAGAAAATGGCGGCACTACCTCATTGGTAGACATTTCTTATTAATAACTGACCAACGATCTGTCTCTTTCATGTTCAACCAATCCCATAACAGCAAGATCAAAAATGAAAAGATAGAGAGGTGGCGGCTTGAACTATCAAATTATAAATATGATATTATCTACCGTCCGGGTAAAGATAATATTACAGCTGATACCCTCTCCCGTGTGTGCTTAAATATGACAATGGATAGACTGAATGAGTTACACAATATCTTGGGACATCCCGGTATCATACGAATGTTTCACTGGGTACGGTCTAAAAATCTGCCTTACTCTCTAGACAATGTCAAGAAGATGACATCTGAGTGTCGTATCTGCGCAGAAATAAAACCTAGGTTTGTTAAAAAGCAGGGAACACTCATAAAAGCAACCACTCCATTCGAAAGACTCAACATTGATTTTAAAGGACCTCTACCTACCAACACTCAAAATCGCTACATCTTGTCAATTATAGATGAATATTCAAGATTCCCATTTGCCTACCCATGCAAAGATGTGAGTGCCGTCACAGTTATTAAATGTTTGAAGGACTTATTCCATACTTATGGAGTTCCACAATATATCCATTCAGATCGTGGAGCAGCCTTTATGTCTAACGAATTACGGAACTATTTGTTAACAAATGGAATTGCATGTAGTCGAACCACGCCATATAATCCACAAGGAAATGGTCAAGTAGAGCGCCTAAACGGTACTTTATGGAAAACAATGAAGCTATGCTTGAGAACTAAAAACCTTGAAACAGCTAGCTGGGAGGAAGTCTTACCATACGCCCTCCATTCAATTCGTTCATTGCTGTGCACGGCCACTAACGCCACACCCCATGAATTTTTTTTTAGACATGCACGACGCACGGTGGATCGAAAATGGGCTGTAGAAGACATAGGATCTCGATTTCTTAAATGTTATTTTTTTTGCTGGAAATGACTTCTGCTGATCATTACTGTTCTATAAAATGTCATATGAAGTAAATGTGTGCACAAATGGAAGAGTTATAATTTTTATAAGAAAAAAATGTATGGAGCTAGTATGAAAAATCGAATTATCTCCTAAACGGCATGTTTAACCGTACCATCCTTGGAGGTGGTCATAGTGCTAATTATTTATAATTTTTTGGTTGCGGATTTGACGAAAAATTTCATGCCGTTTTTTTTTAAAAAATCGTCAAAATATTTTTATTTGTTTTTTCATATAAAACTATTCATTTTAGTGTTTATGTTGAAGAACACGGACTTTTAACTACACGTAACATAAAATAGCATCACTCCTATATTTCCGAAGGAGTTGGCAGAGGTTTATAGTACACCCACACGTAGACAACTATGTTTGAGCTAGATATTTATCAACACATCATGAGTTTTAAAACCTTTCATACAACCAAATTACCAATTGTTTACTCTTCTAATGAGTCCGAAAAGAAGTAGTAATAAAATTTAGAGATTATGCCCGCAAAACAGCAGAAAAGTACGTATTATTATACGACTGGTACTACATGTCGTCAACCGTTCATAAATTATTAATCCATGGGGCTGACATAATCGAGAAAAATAATATTGTGCCGATTGGGACTCTCTCGGAAGAAGCCTCAGAGTCTCGAAACAAAGATTTTAGGAGGTTTCGAGAACATCATTCGCGGAAAAGAAGCAGGCAGGATTCCAATCAAGACATTTTAAATATGCTTGTTGTTTCTTCGGATCCTTTGCTAAGTGCACAAAGGCCTAAGTTAGATGCCAAGAAAAAGCAGAGCTTTTTTGCTGAAACTCTCGACTTAATTCAATTTCAGGAAACTGAGTTCGAGTTTTTGGACATATCCAATCTGGATGCTGACTCAGAATTGGAGTCTGACAACGAGAGTGATAAGGAAAATTTGTAAAAAAATTATACATTTGTAAATTTGTATTTGAGTCTGTTTGGGTTTTTTTTTGTAATATTTAATGATATTTTGTCTTTTTTTTTATTTTTTTACTTTATTTTACAAATGCTTAGTATTAATTCCTTCAATTAAATTATTTTGTGTATAATATAACTTTATATGTTACTTAAATAAGAGTTTGGTAATCTTTTTTTATTTAAATTAATAAAAATGTGTCAAAAAACAGCAATTTTTTTATTTAATTTTTCTTGTTTTGTGTGTTCTTAATATTTGGGTTAATAACATATCGAACTTTTTAACTTGGACACTAAAAGGGATCGTTTTACATGTAAAAATAAATAAAAATATTTTGACGATTTTTTTTAAAAAAACGGCATTAAATTTTTCGTCAAATCCGCAACCAAAAAATTATAAATAATTAGCACTATGACCACCTCCAAGGATGGTACGGTTAAACATGCCGTTTAGGAGATAATTCGATTTTTCATACTAGCTCCATACATTTTTTTCTTATAAAAATTATAACTCTTCCATTTGTGCACACATTTACTTCATATGACATTTTATAGAACAGTAATGATCAGCAGAAGTCATTTCCAGCAAAAAAAATAACATTTAAGAAATCGAGATCCTATGTCTTCTACAGCCCATTTTCGATCCACCGTGCGACGGACGTCAAATGGGGAATCGATGCCAACATGGCTCTTGGAACAAGGACCTGTATTGATGCGTAAAAATCATAGAACATCAAAATACGATTCCGAGGTTGAAGAAGTGGAGCTTTTGGAAGCTAATCCATCATATTCTCACGTAAGATTACCGGATGGCCGTGAAACTACCATTTCAAACAGACAGCTAGCACCTCTTCCGCTGCCTTCTCAAGTGAGTGATCAATCTGAATCCGAAGATCAATATGAGGATGCCGAGGGTGAAGCGGAGATACCTGCTGCTCAGGTTCAAGAATTACCAACAGCTGAAAACTCTCAGCTACACGAGACTACAGCAACCCGGCGCTCTACAAGAGAGAAGCGAGCTCCAGCTCGTCTTCAGGACTACGTTCTCTGACGCGGGGGTGAATGTGGTGTAATTACTATTGCCATTGTACTATTATTCTCTTTATGTATAGTACTCTTTGGTCACATCACAGCTGTCATACCATCTGCAATTTTTTATGCAATAAAACCATATATCTTAAATGGTTTTCTTAATTGTCGAGAGCCTTCTCTCGTATCACTGAGTAACTTCTCTCCTACATCGGTGGGTTAAATATTTAGAAGTTTAACTATATGTTTACCTCTAAACTTGGTGACGCAAGATAAACTCATGAACGCGCAAGTGGAAGTAATAGCTTTCATTTTGACAGTTCAACAATATTCATCGTTATTTACATTACTGAGCAGACAATTTTTTCGGACAGTATGAAGCAATTAGCAATCCTTCAAAATGATTCAGATTGTAATCTATACTGCTGGTTATTTACTATTGAATTAATTGGAGATAATATTATTGGGGTACATCACCTGATTGTAGGAGTGCGCTGTATAGACACTTCTAGGTCGGACAGGCATAGTCACATCCTTTCTAAAATCTGCACTTGCCATTTTAATACTTCTTCAACTTATAACTGTTAAGGTTTATACACTATTTAAAAAAAATACATGAACAACAGTGACTATCGACACTGGAAAATGCTACATAAGTATTATAAATCATACTACACGGTAGGAAAGTAATGGAAGAAGTCATTTGTCATTTATTTTTTTCCTAGTTCAAAATTTTATTTGCTCTCTCTTTATGGCGATGACTTATTTTTTTAAATAGTTAATTAGTTACTGGCCACATCACACAAAAAGGTTTTTTGGAAAAAATCTATTAATTATAAAGCAGTCAGAAAAGTTAGAGCGGGATCCACATCCTCATTAACATCCACATGCGGGATGCCCAGCTGAGCCCAGATGAGTATGAAATAGGAGTCACTGGTGCAGCTGAATGCTGCACCTACTCATATCCACTCCCAACGCACTCCTATTTCATACTCATGGTTAGGCAACGAACAAATAGAGCCAAGGTGACGTGGCAGTGCAGTGAGCTGACACAGCACTCAAATGCACCTGGACAGCAAAATTCTTTGTTTATTACGTAATGCCAGAATGAAATCGCCGTCGAGGTCGATCACGGCGTGGATGGCGATCAATATCTAGCGACGGGTATACGCAAATGAGTACATGCCCTATAAAACCCATCCAGACCACTTTCGAGCTCGCAATACATACGAACTGGCAAGAAGACAACATTGCACACAGAGGTCGTGTCCACTGTTCAAATATCCTGGAGTACCTAACGCCAAACTCACCTACAAATCACACTGGTGCAAATGCAATACCAGTTCTCTCGTGCGGAAACATAGTCGTGCGGAATACCGCACGTTGAATCATCCATTACCAGGCAAAAGTGTCAGGGTAGCCCGCGAAATTGAAATATTTTTGTATTGCTGATTCTTATGATTATAATTCTGTAAAGCCTTATTTGTTACGGTCACGAATCATATTTTAATCAACAAACAACCTAATAGTGACATGCAGATTGCAAAAAACGTAAGAAAATTTGAATTTCGCGGGGTAGGTACTTTAGCGAATCCCCCTTGCTTTAGACCTCCTAATGCAAAGGCTAAAACCAAGCAGGAAGGCATAGGTAGGTATCTAACGTACCGCCACCAGTGCTTCGACGGGATATATCATACTCCAATGAGAAACATTATCACAAATGTATGTAGCACACAATTCGTGAAGCATTAACAATCGATCTCGCGGGATACGCGATTCATAAAAAGCGTTTTTTTTTTTTTATCATAGCGTTTTGAACTAAAATCATTGTTATTTAGATTCACCTTCATAATTATAAGTACCTAGTATGCATTGATTTAATAAAAGTGCTTAAAACTAAAACTGTATGTGGTGTAGTTTATGGTATTTAGTCAAATGAGATTACGCGTTCCACGTTGTAGCACGTGTGCGTTTTTTTTATAATGTGGCGTCATTTGTACCTTAAACAGTTTAGGCGAATTTATGATTATTCGATTTTGTATTAATTTTTTTCTGAGATCAATCAGAAATGCAATCGACATTCTCGTAAGTTTATCGTGTGCGAGAACTATAAAGCATAGATTTTTTTTTGTAATAATCATGAAGACTGGTAACCGGAACACACAACCTCGTATGTCAAAAATACAAAATTAAACTGAACCATTTTATGTTACGATTAAAATAAATTTAAAGAAAGAAAAGTCTAAGAATTGTGAATTACGGTTTACCTTGCGGTTTACTGAAAATTAAGAACAAAAAAAACACCATATCTCAAATAAACTTTATATTAGTCGATTTTTGCTAGTGTAACATTTTCGTTATTTTTCTTACTATTGAGCTCACTAAAAACTATTCAGTCTTGCCGAGAATATCAGTCATGCGTATTGCGGAGAAAGTATCAACATCAATTTATTTTACAGTTCTCAAATGTGGAAACACTAGTGCGGCCACGTTTCGACAATCTTGTTAGTAGTTCGCTCTTCAGTCATTTTATAACATCATATTCATTTGCCGGATATTCAGAAGGGAAATACATTAAAAATGAGTGCTCCAGCACCATCGCCTGCTTACAAAATAGGAATCGTGAAGCAGGTAATTCAACAATAACATGTTTTTTTAAATTCTCATAAACAGTAAGCCAAGATGCCTCGTGCCGATCTCGTTAAATCTGCCCCGTTGGCACCACATCGCGCACATGATTTGAAGAGTATACCAATTCCATAATCCCCTATATGCTTGATTTCAACTGCTCATCATATTAATTTGTATTATTGTAGCGATAGTTGCTGCTTGTCCATTTTGTGCCAGCTGGCAGGTCGTGATAAAAGAGTCGCGAGATATGAACGATAGCTAGATATAATTATATAAAAACGTGCATATTACAAGATTTATCTATTTGTACTAAACAGGTACTATCCGGTGACACGATTGTGATAAGGCGACAGCCTCAAGGAGGGCCACCTCCAGAGAAAGTGATCGCGCTGTCTGGCATCACCGCGCCCAAGCTAGCGCGCCAGAAAACCGCCAACAAGTCAGTATTTACACATCACGTAAACACAATTGTTGATTCAGTACACAAAAAAACTACTGCTTTATGTCATTAAATCAGTTTTACATGCCTAGAATATCAATCACAACATTCATATATCATTCTTATATTCTTATATCATATTAAACATATTTACTGTAATCTGGCATAGTATTTTTAAATCCTGAACACAATCTTCTTAAACAAGCAATAAAGGTAACTCCCAAATGGAAAAGAGATAATCATAATATTTACCAATTAAACACATTAGTCTTAGTTTTGTACATTTTTGTGATCAATATACAATGCAGTATGAAAGGGAACATAACAAATCATCCCTTCTATTCGCAGAAGCTAAGCGATATGCGATCATATCACTCAAGGCTCTTTTAATGTATTAATAAGTAAATTAAATACAATACAGCTTAATTATCATTTGGTTAAGTATTCTGCAAAGCAATGGCGAATTTAATATGTAATCTGATATATATTCTCCGGTGTGGCAAAATATTATACACTTGTGATACATTACATGTCTAGATGCCATGACGAGTGGAACTTGAGTGTTGTTTAAAAGATCATTCTGATAATCACAAGAAAGTAAAAATCTTAGCTTGTTACAACATTTATCTGTATTTTAGCTAAGTACTGTTAGTCTACTGTGGTGACAAAATTTATCAAAACACATAAGCTAGCATTCTGCCCATACATTTTGCTGCTGTACATAAGCTATAGTTGTGCTCACACTAAAATAGTTGCTTGCTTTGTTCTGCCTGTGCCATAAGGTAAGGTAACGGATTGGTAACATATGGTGATAGGTACTTAGAGATAGTAGTGATAATTCAAATGATTGTATTGAGGTTATGTATGAATTAATACTGTTCATAATATGATTCTATTATTTAAAAACAGTATGATCTTCTGACTGAGAACATAATAGTACACCTCAAATAAAAAGGGAATTATTTCCTTTCTAATTTAAACGTCAACTTGCAGTTGAGTATCACCTTACATTTGAAATGATTCAGCACAATTCCAGTGGATCTTAAATATTTCTAGAGTTTTTTTCTTATATAAGGAAGTGAATGCAGGGTTTGGTTGAATAGTGCTAGTGAATTACAATATATTTAGTTAGCCTGAGTCAAAAAATTAAACCTATGTTTATTGAATTTACCGTTAAGTGAGTAAGTATTGCAACATCTCTTTCATACAGGTGTTATCCTTCTTGCCAGATATTTCTCGTCAAGGAGCAGATGTTACAGATCACCTACTGATGATGTGGAACATACTTCTCCTATTTACTTGAAATAAGAAGTAAATGCAAGCTTTGTGCTCGGCTCCTAAGGGTCCTAGCGTGATTTTACATAGCATATAACCTTCCTCATAAATTAGGCTATCAAATGCAAACATATTTTTTTCAAATACGACTGGTAGTTCTGGAGAGATTACCGCTTACATACAAACTTACAAACAAACTTTTCCTCTTTATAATATTAGTATAAAAATATAACAGACACATAACATCACTACTATTTTCCCCGAAGGGTTATACAGAGTTGTACCTTATATACTCTCTTTCTGGGGTCTCTGAAGTAGGAGAGATAGCATTCAAATTAAAATTCAAAATATTTATGATTTTGTCTACACAAAAAACCACAAAAACGCGAATAAAGTTTGCAGTGACATACAAACTTCACATAGTATTATACTGCCTTTCAATCGCCCATTATACCAGGAAGTCATTTACACATAATATTGTTTAAACTTGGGCAGGGATTAAAATGTAATAAACCAAGAAAAATAGAAAATAAGCTATTTTTTATTAGATTTTAGACTTTTCAGAAGATTTTTGATGAAACCTCAACAATAGTGATATAATAAGTTACATAGTCTCATGACGTGTATATTCTTAAATATTCATCCATGTTTTAGTCATTATAGACATGATCCATACTACTGTTCACACAACAGAAGTATGGATCATAATCACATTTCATGTATGAGGATCCTGGTTCATTTTTATTTTAATGGTTATATTCAGCAGTGCATATAAAAACTTAATATCATCCTGATGTTCTAGTTTTACATTAAGAATATAATAAATACATATTTTATGAACCGAAATATCCAATATCCAGGCTTTACTTATAGGTAGGTTTGCATGTACTGGCATCGTCCAATCCAATAACTTATCTGCATTTCATCATATAATTATTATTTTGTAAACATCATTAGTGCATATTTTTTCTATAACTATGAAAGTTGCGATGACTTAGTCGCTATAGAACAAACAATGAACCTATATTGTAAAAAATAATAAATGTTGACTGTGTTATTTAATACAAACTAACAGAACCACACAGCTGTTATATTTTATTTTATTTACTGCTGAACTTTTATTATTGGTTACAAAATTAAATGATCTTGATAGACGTTAATGACAGAATGTCTTTAACACAAAGACACTTAGATAGAACAGAACTCTCAACAAAAACTTTTATTTTTTTACTTGAGTTTTTTGGATGTTGATAACCCATGTTAACTGCTACTCATGCAATGCATTATGTTAAACATTTTAACTGCTTTTCACTTTATTAATCATTTCCATTATTTTATATTTCATGCATATGATAGGGCAAAAAAAAAAAACAAGTAGGTATATCTGCATTTGCTATTGTTGCTTGTTGATGTTGTATGCTGATGTATTTTAAATTGTACCTATAACAAGCAATGCGAAACATTTCTGTAGAACATTAAAAGCAATCGATAATAAGCCTGAGGCCACTGCGGCCTTATATTTTGTATTACAATACAACTGTATTACAATACAACAATCAACTAATAATTGCTACGCTATTTTATTAATCTCTACACTAAAGATACTGTTGACAACAAATTATGAATCTATTTTCATCTTACCAGTGATACGGAATCAAAGGATGAGCCTTTTGCCTGGGAAGCTCGCGAGTTCCTCAGGAAACTAGTAGGTAGAGAAGTGATCTTCACTGCTGAAAAACCACCAAACTCAGCAACCAGAGAGTACGGCAGTGTGTGGGCTGGCAAAGACCCCACTAAGGATGATAACTTGACCGAGATTCTCCTTGCCGAAGGCTTGGCAAAAGTCAGAGACGGTGGCAGAAACATACCGCAATTAAAAAGGCTGGTAGAGATCGAAGATGTGGCCAAGTCACAAAACAAAGGCATCTGGGGACCAGATCTTCAAGTAAGTTATTAAAATGTAACTTTTTTACGAAATATGCTCGAATTTTTGTTCTTTTTACACCAAGCATAAGTTGTTAGTCCTTTCTGAAGCGAATTTGGGTTGAGTCGCCAAAAAGATAAAGGTTGTATCATGTCCAGAGTTATTAAAAAAAAACATTCAGACTAAACCCCCTTGGATTATATAGCCAATATGCTACAATTAATGTTATATTAAACTGGAATTAGAAAAATAGTATACAATAATATTTAAGGCGAGGGATCTCTTGCACCACGCGGCCATGAGCACGACTTGCCACACGACGAGGTGGACGAGGCCGCGTGCTGCGCGAGCTCACTAACTCTTGAACTGGGTGGAGATGAAAGTGCAAAACCTTAAAAAAAGTGTACATTCATTAGGTATTTATGTGAAGACGATGTGGCGTTGAATTAGACTACTGTAGGTACTTCGGTAGTACTATAAGTATTTATGGTAGACCTCCAAATATAAAGTCTGGCGGACGAAAGAAAAAAATGTTAATTAATTCAAGGCGTCAAAGTCCAACAAATATCATTATGGCGCTTGCTTTACTGTGGAATACCAATCTCAATAAATGGTTCTCATAATTATGTATATTATACAGGTGGCACATTTAAATCGGTCAGTATGGGAAAGTCTGAAACTATATGAAGATATGAAGATCTCTTCTTAGGAACCATGTCATCGAATTTAGTAACAAGAAAAAACTGCATTCATACATTTTAAAAAACTTACTAAAATAAATTAAAGGATATGAAAACAATGCATTTTATTCATTTTAGACATCATGTTTCATAGTAACATTTACTGCTTATGACCTACACAATCGTTATCTAAATAAAAATAGTGTTAGTTTTATTTTTCAAAACGTCCGGGTTCAGTTCCCGAGCTGTGTACCAGTTTTTTTTAAATGTATGAATGCATTTTTTCTTGTTACTAAAAACGATGACACGTTTCCTAAGAAGGTAAGAGGTCTTATAGTTTCAGACTTTCCCATACGGACCGATCTCTAAGGTCCCTGTATATTTTTTTAATAATAATTTTTTTCGTCGCTTTTTCTGCAAAGATTTACTTATTGTAAACAAAAATTGATATAAAGTTTCAAAAACTCACTTTTGAATTGCATCAAACAGGATCATATTCGAGACATCAAGACTCCCGGAGACAACCCAAAGGCGTTTGTCGGTAAATTCGGATATCAGCCGGTCAAAGCCATCATTGAGTATGTACGTGACGGATCCACAGTGAGACTTTGCTTGCTGCCTGACTTTTACCAGATCACGCTCATGCTGTCAGGTATTCGAGTAAGTATTATGTAATTAAAATCCTTAGTACTCTATGGAACTACCTTTTGTGTATTTACACAAAAGCTCAGGATAAGTTCCAGTTATGAATATAAACTTTATAATAGTCATCAATTTCTTTTTAGTGCCCTGCAGTGAGACAAGATGGTGAATCTGAGCCATACGCTGAAGAAGCTCGCTTCTTCCTCGAATCCAAACTGCTGCAAAAAGACGTGGAAGTCATCCTTGAATCAGTCAACAATAACAATTTTGTGGGAACTATCTTACACCCTCAAGGAAACATTGCTGAAGCTCTGCTAAGGCAAGGCTTTGCCAGATGCGTTGACTGGTCTCTGGCAGTCATGAAAGCTGGTTAGTATAGTTTAGTACCTAACAATTCATTAGGCAATATCCACCAGAAAAGTCAAAAACATGATGTGTGGAGCTTAAGGTTTCACAAAAATAAAATGATTTAATAATTTAAAATATGGAATAAGTGAAATATCGAAAAATATAATTTCCTATAGCTTGGATACCACCCTTGGAATATTTGGCACTTGAATGTAATGTTTGTGAGTGCCAAGTGCTAAGTGTCATAGCAACACCACTTAACATGACAGATTCCTTGTTGCCACACTGTATTACTGACTCACTATTGCCTTTAGAATTATAGCTATTTCCATGAAGAATAGGTAACAAATTATTTTGTGTTTCTTAATAATTATTTTCGCTATTTTACATTATTCTTTCAATTCTAAGGCGCGGGTCCATTAAGAGCTGCTGAAAAATCCGCGAAAGAAGCTAGGCTCCGTATCTGGACCAACTACGTAAGCAATGCTCCCATCATCGCGGCCAAAGACAAGGACTTCACCGCCACAGTCATGGAAGTGGTCAACGGAGATGCACTCGTCGTCAAGATGCCCAACAACACCCAGAAGAAAATATTCTTGGCTAGCATAAGACCACCGCGTGAAAAGTATGTTTCGCTCGTTACCCAAACACAACATTTACATTTTCTCCTTATTAATACCATTTTCTTGCGCAGGAACAGCCCAGATGAGGAAGGCAAAAACTCGCCAAGACCAAAAGGCTTTAAACCCCTTTATGATATTCCATGGATGTACGAAGCGCGCGAATTTTTACGGAAAAAAGTAGTTGGCAAGAAAGTTAACGTCACTGTTGATTACATTCAGCCCGCCAAAGATAACTTCCCCGAAAAAAACTGCTGCACCGTCGTATCGGGAGGAGTGTAAGTATTCAACTCATTCTCTTTGATTATAAAATTTTGTATCTTCTAGATAAGTCATAATATGCTTTTCTATACTATACAGAAATCTGGCGGAAGCTTTAGTCGCAAAGGGTTATGCTACTGTCGTTCGGTACAGAAATGATAACGATCAGAGGAGCTCCCACTATGATAAGCTTTTGGAAGCCGAACTTAAGGCTCAGAAAGCTGGCATCGGTGTTCACGCTAAAAAAGACATCCCCACTCACCGCATCCAGGATACTAGTGGAGACTCTGCCAAAGCCAAGAAATTCTTCCCATTCCTGAAGAGAGCTCAAAAGACTGAAGCGACTGTAGAGTTTGTCGCCAGTGGATCTCGGATGAGGATATATATTCCGAAAGAATCCGTGTTGGTTACCTTCCTTCTTGCTGGCATCAACTGTCCAAGGGGATCGCGCCCAGCTATTGGAGGTGGTGGCGGCATGCAGAATGCGGAGCCTTTCGGCGAAGAAGCCCTGCAGTTCACTAAGGAGAAGTGTCTGCAGCGTGACGTTGTCGTCACCATTGAAGAGATGGATAAGGCTGGCAACTTCATTGGTTGGTTGTGGAACGAAAACGAGAACTTGTCGGTAGCTCTGGTTGAACACGGACTTGCCACGATGCACCACACTGCCGAAACCTCGGAGTTTGCTCGGCAGATTAAAACCGCCGAAGAAAATGCTACGAAGAAACGTATTGGATTATGGAAAGATTTTGTTGAAGTTGAGAAAGAAACTGAGAAAGAAAGGAATGCCCCTATTCAAGATCGTACTGTAAAGTACGAGAAAGTTGTGATCACCGAATTGACATCTGAAGGCACCTTTTATGCTCAGAATGTTGAATTGGGTGGTAAGCTTGAAAATTTAATGGAGAGAATCCATCAGGAATTTAAGAACAATGCTCCCCTTCCTGGATCTTACATACCCAGAAGAGGCCAAATCTGTGCAGCTCGTTTCACAATGGATGATCAATGGTACCGGGCTAAGGTTGAAAAAATGTCAGAAGATAAAATGGCTCATATTTTCTACATTGATTATGGAAACCGTGAGGTGAGTACAGTGAGGTGGAAACTCACGCATATTAATTACAAACAGAATCATTACACTACAGCCCTAACGCTTTTCTGAGACGGTGCTTGCGGTTGCGGCGCGATGCGGGAAGGGTGACAGTTATGTCAAGCTGCACACGGGATAGTTTCAACATGATTTTTCCGACGATAGCCAATAAAAATACCTACCTCTAAGTAGGTATTTACCAAGATCAATCGTATTGTCATCTTTGTCATAATATGTACATTTGCTTGACAATAATGTGGCTTTCTATTAGTTTTTTTTTTTTTAATATTGATTGACTTTTTATATAAGAAACCTACAGTAACTGTCGCATAATTCATAACCACGCGTCGGCGTCAGAACTCATATTTTCTTTCAAAGATTGTCTGAGTTTATTGATCGTGGGAATTTTACTTAATTTCGTTTTGCTCTTAATCGGAAGAATCATTTGAGTGATTACAATCTCGTGTGCGGTTTACTCGAAGGGACCGTAAAACAAAATGGGTGCCTGACTGAACTGAGCTCTCGCTTCACACTACGTCAGGAACCGTCTCATCTCTAACATCATCATCATCACACTACTGGCCTTACCCCCAATTAATTACAATCAACTTTTGACTGGAGAAGACTGCATAACTTGTAGATCGCACGCCACATATTATTATGTGGTCGCGATCCTCGGCATTGAGTGTCCGTCAGAATGACCGGTCACTACTCATGAAACACTTCGAAATGGTTCTTAAAAATTTCTAACTAATTGCTACCTATCGTTAAATAATTACTACCTAAGTAGTTTATAAAATAAACCACTTTTTGAGGTCACCGGCCATCCTGATGTCAGGTTGGCCGGTCACCTGCTTTATATGTAGAAACTACAAGGAATTAAAGAATGTTCTTTGACCAATAATTGCTACCTACATATCTATTATTAATCTGAATCCAGTAACTTTAAAGGATAAATAAATATGAAGAAATGAAGTTAATAGTGCCTGAAGAGCCAGCAAAACTAAAATAGCAAACCAAATAACGCGTACTGTCAACTTAGGTCGTGATTATAGAGCATGCGCGACTTGACAGTCTTAATGGCTAAAAGTACCAAATCTGTGCTATAACAACTGAATGCTATGTTTTATTTACAGGTATATAAAATTAATATTTTATACCTTTTTAAACATTTGTTAATTTACCTATCACACTGATTAAAATAAATAAGGTCAATCGGGGGAAATGCGGTGGGGTAAGTGCACCGGACACTAGTTTCTAAACTAATAGAGATATTGACTAAATTGCCATCTAGTACCTCAATCAAAAATCAATGCAACTTTAAATATTATTTCAGTAAAAGTGAACTTCGAAAATATCAACTTACCTTACCAAGTAGGGCCATTTTAATAAGTCTCATTTGACACTTCATAAAAATACTTGCAACAGTAGCAAATTTTTTTTTTTTCAATCTTCGAAGTTACAGTTGTACAATATTTTTCGGCTGCTATATTTATTTTAGGCAGTGCATAGAGTGCCGCAAGTGGCATTCTATCGCTAGTGTATAGATTGCCACAAGCGGCATTGTATCACTATCGGTTATAGTGCCGTCAGCTTGCGGCATACTGGTACATCATTTTAAAAGCCGCACACGGTATTATACGGCGTAGCCGACGGAATTTCGCTTCACGGTGCGTCTATTTCTGTACGTTTAAAAAATAACCACGATGGGGATGGCGGGGTCTATGTTCGCTCGCTTCGCTCGCTAACTAGATCCCGGTTTCCTTTTCGAAACTTACCTGTCCGAGTAGGGGTGCCCCAAGTCACGAGCTCGCTTCGCTCGCTCTTGCATCATAATAGTAATTACATTGCCTTTTGGACATACGCAAAATGTTGGTGTCGGTCTGTCTATTGACTGTTTGTCAAATCGTATACTTCTTTTTCATTACTACCGGTTAATATATAAACTTTTATAATATTTAACACTTTGACAGCCGAAGATTTTAAAACGCGGATTCCATGGTTCGCCGGCGATTTTCGCCGATATTGCAACATTTATAAAATGAGAACTATCAATGATAAATCTATAATTATTTTTTTATTTATACTACTGACTTGTTTATTTCTAGGATAAAAATAAAAAACAGACGTAAATTAGTTTTTTTTATTTAAAAATGTAGAATAAAAAAGAGGTTTTATGGAAAAAAAAAAAAGTCGTGTACGTGCACTCGCAATAGCGGCGCGGGAACACTGGCGCAGCGCGACACTCGATAGCTTGTTCCGCTCACACCAAGCGCCTCACCACGGTTATTCTTACATGTGTGCGTAGCTAAAGCACTACACTATTATATCAATGCACGCCAAACACGGACTACGGACGTCGTTTTAAAACAAACACTAAGAAAGTCAGTCACGTACTGAGAACGTGATCAGCGTCACAATACAATCAACCTGGGACGTACTCTGCACGTGATCGGCTGTGAAAGTGTTAATAAGGATTTAATTTTTATAGCACTGATTTGGTACTTTTATTCTTTAAAACAGGGCTGTCCAAAGCACGGCCCGCGGGTCACATGCGGCCCGCCATCGCATCGGCACTATACACTGCCTATTTTTTTTAAACTTAATGTCATCTATTTCACACCTTTAAATAATCTTTTCGTGAAAACAGGGCCCAATTTTTCTCGTTCTCTACAAAATGGCAACCAATTCACATTATGACATTACTTTTGTCCCACCATATATTAACCTTCCGGAATACATTCTATAAATGATGTTGAAAACCTCATCAAAATCCGTTGCGTTTTTAAAAGGATATCGCGGACTAAAAGCGACTTATATTAATAATATTTGGAGATAAGAGATTTGTTTCTGCGGCCCGCCAGTCTATGTCGTAATTTATATTGGCCCGTGAACGTATGTAGCTTGGATACCTTGCCTGCTTTACGACTGTCAGATAGCTCCTGCTCTTTATTCACTACCTAAGTTGACAGTACGCGTTATTTCGTTGCTATTTTAGTTTTGCAGGCTCTTCAGGCACTACCGTATGAAAAGTTGAGTTGGATAGCGAGTAGGCGAGAATGTGGGAGAAGGCAATGCTCGCAGCAACTCTCGACTCAGTATCGTTAGTACAGCAGCTTTTAGTTATGCGGCTTCCAAAGTGTGGAATAACCTGCCACCACCTATTCGAGCGATTAAAACGATCGACACATTTAGTAGACATCCATGAGATATCTCATGGCCTCATGGATGTCTACTAAATTTGTCGATCGTTTGATAACTTAAAATTCATATCAATGAAACATTCAGATTGAGCTAGACATGATCAATCTGAAATTTATTATATAATTTATAAAAAATTAAAATTTTGTTTAACACCATTGAATAAATCTTTAATTATTTTTAAACTTAATTATATCAAATCGATTTTATTATTATTTGCTGCACATATCTATTTATTCTTTATTTATTTATACACACTGGCTTACGACGGTTAATATAATAATAAAATAAAAAGTGCAGTGAGGCACACAATACTGTTTTAAGCTTTCTTGTTTTTTTTTATGTGTGAATATTGTTTGCCTTAACCTGGGTCAAATAAATTTATTTTCATTCTTTTTATTAACTTAATTTGTTCATAATTTAGCAAAAGCACATAGGTGTTTAAAAAAAACTGGTCTCAAAAAGTGGTTTATTTTTTAAACTACTTAAGTAGATTTTATTTAACGATAGGTAGCAATTTTTAAGAACTATTTTGAAGTGTTTCATTAGTAGTGACACGGCATTGAGAGAACGACGACGAGGAGGAGGAGGAATACAACTTTTTCTTCAAAATTCAAGTCATTTATTCAAACTAGGCCGAGAATCAGCACTTTTAGAACGTCAAAATGAGATAAGACAGTGTCCCAAAATCGTCTGCCCTTCACCACTTCCTAGTGCTTTAGCTGGGAAGGAGTGGCGCAACAAACTCCCCAGCAGCACAGCTGTCTGTTAGAAAAACTTGATTCTATACAATAGTACTTATGCAAAATCATTTACATTACGCAACACAAAACATTTATTTTCTATATGCCACCTAGCACGCACCTTCCATTCCTCCATCCATAATCTTCGATACTACGCCATCTTTTTATGTAGAATCTTCGAATTAAAAAAACCAGTGCCTTCAACATCTTAATCTTGATAAAATCATCCAAGTACTTTCCATGGAAGAAAGAAAGATAGGTTTATTTCTCACATCATCCATTTTCATTCTACCACAACAGTGCATTGCTCAAATATTAATATTCACGTAGATCGTGAACGTAACGCGACTGGCTTCGCTGCCGGCCGGCACGGAGACGGAGCCGGCGTATGCCAGCGAGTTTACGCTGTGCTGCGTGAAGTTCCCGTCCGACCCGGACGACCGGTCCGAGGCTGTCGCCGCCTTCTCCGCCGACACGCTCAACAGGAAGCTACTGCTCAACATTGAGACTCGCGGCGCCCCGCCCGCAGTCACACTCGTCGATCCTAATACCAACGTCGATGTTGGCAAGGTATAACTTTTTTTTTGTCTGTTTCTTCATTTCCAATACATACTTAACATAGTGACGAGTTCTCATAACATGAGCAACTTTAGTAAGCATACTTAGTAAGAAGGTTTCAAAGTCAGTAATAAAATTGTTGTCTGCAACTTGAGGTTTCTTGTTTTGTTTTATGGGAATGGGTCCCTCTTATTTGCATGGTGTCTTTGTAATGCAAAATAAATTAAATGCAAATTAAACTATAAAATTTGTAAATTGAAAGGAAAGAGTTATCTTCTCGTTGAGTATTTCTGTCAACGCTCGAATTGTTCAATGTTTAAATAAATTGTACTGAGTGATTATAAATCTACAATCAAACATGCTAATCAATACTGTTTGTATTTAGAACCTGATCAAAGAGGGCTTGGTGCTGATGGAGTATCTGCGCGACCACCGTCTGGCGGCGCTGGTGGCGGAGTACCGCGCGGCGCAGGAGCACGCCAAGAGCTCGCGCCTCAACTTGTGGCGGCACGGAGACATCACTGACGACGACGCCGTCGAGTTCGGTGCGCGTCGCTAGCGGGACGCCACCGAGTCGCCCACGCACGAGCTCCACTGTGGCACATGCACAGCCATACACATCCAAACTGTCATATACAGTATCATATACCCCTTTCTGTAAACGATTATAAACCATTTAACCGATTTCTAATACGTAATTTTGAGTATCCGATCGTCTTATTCCTTCTTAGACCATTTAACCTATGGACCCGTTCGTATGATTATACCCCTCTGTCAAGGTTGACGTTTATAAAAACTGTTATACGATTTTATCATAGTCATAATCGTTTTCACGAAGTAAGGTGCTTCGTGAAAAATGTAAACCTCTGTCGTAAACGCATGCAAGAAAATACCTAAAAGTTTCAAAAATATGGAGTAACATTCCATGTGTTTTCGGTTAAATAAACACCTTTCTGTTAAAACAATTTAATAAACCACGTGACCACGATTCTCCCTTCGATTTAAAAAATGTTTTCAAGAATGATGTGACCAGTTATTATTTATGACTTATTAATATCAATTTTACTTTATCAATATCAATAAAATATTTTTTTGTGTTAGTTGTAGGAACAAATAATTGTATTATTTTTATATTTTGTTGGAATTTACTAGAGCGTACCATTTACGATTTTAGTTTATTTTTCTTCTTTTTATGTCCAATTGACGGTCTCGGGGACTCTACAGACTTTTGTCTTCTTTTTACTTATAAAATATATCTATAAAGATAGAAAGGTAAAATGTAAATACTAATTAATAAAAAGAAGTGGCAGCTAGCACATTTCAGTCAGTTTACTCCAATGAATTTATAATACAACTTTTTAATCAGTCTGAAGGATGAGACGAGTAAAAAATCATGATGAACATAAAATTACCCGACATAGTTGGGAAAAGCCTAGGCTAATGAAGGATCTTGTACGAGTGGACTTTATGAGGTCTCTCTTCTTTCCTTAAGAAATCTATAGATAAAGGAAGGAATGTAAAATATCGAAACTTCTTGTTTTTGAGTTGGCAGCGTGGTTGGCAGGAATGTCGACCTCGACCCCAACCAAAAACGAGACGTTTTGTTCTTAGAAATAAGCGTGTGTTACAAATCCATTGGTTAAATGGTCTAAGTATTTCTTGTGTACTTATTTCCTTAGGAAATAACCCTTTTAATATTCAATACTTTTTAGAAATCGTGAAAATAATTTAACCTTTATAATACTGGTGTCTCATATTGGAGACAGATAACAATAAAATTCTATTGTGTCTGCTAATTGCGCGCGCGACAGATTAATGGCATAATCAAATAAAAATATTGACGTAAACGTTAACTTGTGTAATAAGCGTGTCTGTGCCGGTGCAATGTGGGTGTGAATCGGACATTCAATCAAATGAACACTTCACGTAACATGATACTCGTGGCATTATATGCCTCTTTTGTATCTACAAAATATACTATTATTAAAATAATAACTTTCAGGTTCTAAGCGACATAATTATTATTATACATACATGAATTTTAAACTATACTATTAATTGAATTATATGTGACAAAATAATATTAATTTGTCATAAAAGCAAATTGTTGATTTATTTACTTTTTTGTATATCTGAAAATAAAATTAACATTATATTTCGTTGTTAATTGCATTATTTATTTTACACGACAACATATGAATTTTATCTAGACCTGTGCTTTCTATCGTTGTGATTTTCCATTTCCCTTTACATTTCTATTTTACATTTTATAAGAACCTATATTTATAATTGAATGATGTATAGCTGATATTCTTCAAAAAATGTAGCAAGTGAGGATTTTAATTATGCATGTTCGAAAATGAGTTGTTGCTTTTGTATCTTTATTTAAATAATGGATAATTGTACGAGTGTTCTATTTCGATAAACTTTTAGCTTCGTATATATTTCATATTGTGTAAACCTACCTTCTCGACACAAGGTAGGTATATTATATTATTCATAACAGTACGTGGAATGTTAACTTCGTATATTAAAATAAAATATTTTAGGAAATAATTGTCGTTTTAATTTGCGTACCTACATATATAATATTTATCTGACACCTGAATGGCAGACTAGCATGACTGGAACAATCTGTTAAGGTGATACTAGCCAACATTTTTCCCATACAAATTTCGGGAGTGAATTACTCCACTGTTTGACATTGTACATCCAAAGTTAAACATGATATCGTTTTGTCTCATTATTAATTGTGTCTGTACGGAAGCGGAATAGTAAAATTAAAAGCCAATAAAAAGTTATGAGCCAACAAAGTTTCATTTTTCTTGCTAATTTTAACGCAACTTTGGGCGTAAATAAGTAATAAAAGAAATGGAAAATCTCCAAAACAAAATCCGTACAGACATAGCTCAATTATCGAAGATTTTAATAAACTTTATTTGTAAATGATTTACGCAGCGGTTTTTTCATAAAACACGATTTCCCGAAGGACTTTTCGTAATTTTATTCGCGCTCGTTTTACTATGAATTGTCGTGCATTTCACTAGATAATGTTCCCCCGCGCGGTGCGGAGGGAAGACGCTCACGCATACATGCACATTACTATGTGATACGTACTTTCGTTCGAATTTCGATTCAGGCACGTGCATATCACGCACGTTTAACTTCGTACTTTTGAGTGTTTTTCGGCTGCAGCCTACGCGTTTGTAAGTTTGTCGATACTATGATGTCGCGTTGTTTCGATACTACCTACTTTATCTGTTTGACGTCGCGCTGAAATTTAGACTACGTATTTTTGTTTGAAATTGGAATTGTTGGTTTGAGTGGACGCTGTGTTGGAATCAAAACTTTTTTGTAATGCAATAAAAATGGCGCGCCCCGCTAGTTACATTAGAGAAAAAAAAGAAAAATGGAAACTCCTTTGTGATGTTAACTTTTTGGATTTTAACTGTATCTTATTGGTAAAAAATATATTTTTCATCACAAATCTATTCAAAAAGAGCTAGTTTGTTCTTTGTAAACAGGGACCAAAATAGCACTTTGATCCCTAGGGAGCAAAGTAGATTTGAGTTTAGAATGTGGATATTGTTCGAAAAAGTTCCAATCACCAATGAGATCAATCACGAACATTGTATGAACAAGTTGGAGAAAGGCTGGCAAGAAAGAGAGAGAAAGTGTGAATTATTATTCACACTTTGACAAGACTGGTCAAAATGAAAATCCAAGATGGCGGCAATGACACATGACGAAAATTTTCCAATTTTTCGTCATTGGTGTCGTTTTCATAGTTTTAGAGGGCGCCAAAGCCGATAGTGAGGTCAAAATGAAAATCCAAGTTGGAGGCTGTAAAAATTTTAAATTTTTTCGTTATGGGTGTCGTTTTCATACTTTTCGAGGGTTCTAAAGCTGATAGTGAGGTCAACACGTAAATCCAAGATGGCGGCTACATAATTTTCAAATTTTTCGTCACGGGGGTCCTTTTTAATAGTTTTAGAGGGTTCTAAAGCCGATAGTGAGGTCAAAATGTAAATCCAAGATGGCGGCTGTGAAACTTTTCAAATTTTTCGTCATGGGTGTCATTTTCATAGTTTTCGTGGGTTCTAAAGCCGATAGTGAGGTCAAAACGTAAATCCAAGATGGCGGCTACGATAATTTTAAATTTTTCCGTCATGGGTGTCGTTTTCATAGTTTTTGAGGGTGCAGACGTGAAGGCAGGAATTTTTAAAGCTGCTAAAGTCGATAAAGAGTTCAAAATGTAAATCCTAGATGGCGGCTGCGATAATTTTGTTTTGGTTTTAAATCATACTTGAGAGATGAGGGTAGGACCGTACACGTTTTTTTTTCTCATAGGGGATTCTTAAGTAGAATATATAATAGTATACTAATATATAATAGAATATATAATAGTATACTCTAGAATCCTTCGCTCCACTCTGGATTAAAAAAAACACTCGCCTTAAAAATAGTTGTTTGCTCCCTTGGCAAACAATCTACTATTTCATCACATCTATTCAAAAAGAGCTAGTTTGTTCTTCATCAACAGGGACCAAAATAGCTCTTTGATCCCTAGGGACCAAAATAGATTTGAATTTGGAATGTGGATATTGTTAGGAAAAGTTCCAATCACCAAAGAGATCAATCACGAACATTGTATGAAAAAGTAACAGGCTGGCAAGAAAGAGAGAGAAAGTGAAAGTGAAAGTTATTTGGTCAAAATGATAATCCAAGATGGCGTCAACGACACATGACGAAAATGATCAAATTTTTTGTCATGGGTGTCGTTTTCATAGTTTTAGAGGGTTCTAAAGCCGGTAGTGAAGGCAAAATGTAAATCCAAGATGGCGGTTACGAAAATTTTCAATTTTTTCGTCATGGGTGTCGTCTTCATAGTTTTCGAGGGTTCTAAAGCCGATAGTGAGGTCAAAATGTAAATCCAAGATGGCGGCTGGGAAAAATTAAAAAAAAATCATAATTGGTGTCGTTTTCATAGTTTTCGAGGGTTCTAAAGCCGATAGTGAAGTCAAAATGTAAATCCAATGGTGTCATTTCGTAATAGTTTTTAAAGCAGTCGATAAAGTGATTCGTAAATCCAAGATGGCGGCTGCGAAAATTTTGTTTTGGTTTTAATCCACACGTGAGAGATGAGGGTAGGACCGCACACGCTTTTTTTCTCATAGAGGGTGATGAAAAGTAGAGTGTTCACTTCGAGAGCAACACTATTTTAAGCTCGAGTGACGTACTTTGAATCCCTCGCTGCGTTCAGGTTTCTACTTTAGAATCCCTCGCTACGCTCGGAATTCTACTCTAGAATCCTTCGCTCCACTCTGGATTCAAAGAAACACTCGCCTTAAAAAAAGTTGTTTGCTCCCTAGGCAAACAATTTACTATTATAACATTATATTTTGTCAGAGAAAAAGTTTTACAATATGATTCTATTTTTAAATTTCGATAGTGTGTATAAAAAGTATGCCAATAATAACTCATTTTGAAGTTTATAATTCGAATTTAATTTTACGTTATGAGAGTAGATAAAACTATTTTCGGTATGATTTTCTGCCGTTATAAAATTACTTTTTGAGTCGTAGTGGCGATAGTTACAAACCGCAGACGTTATGTAAATAACCATGTTAGGTAGGTATTCATTTTATCAATAAAGATTTATAAAATAACTTAATAAATGATGGCTATGTACCATCGAAGAAGTTCATATCTATACACCGTAAGGACTATTACTAGCTTGATATGTAGCCGTGTGTACCCTTATAATAAATTGAGTAAGCAACTGACAACCTTTGTAGCAATCTATCGTTACCTACGTTACGTTATACTGGATACTATTACTGTAGTACTATTATTTATTCTGTGGTTGCGAGTTTCATACTTACCTACCTATATCTATTACCTATGGTGTGTGCTCCCGACACCCCGCTGCACCATACGCTCATCATGTATCTACGCTCGGTTTATCATTGACTAAACACCAGGTGTTTTTTTGGTCATGGTGGTTTAGAGTCTAAACCACCATGACCTACTCTCTAAACTTTAGAGAGTAGGTAAAGTAAGTACTCATGAATACAATCAAGTTTCATTATGGGACCAACCCTGAAATATGAAAAAAAAGTCAGCAGATCCCATGCATTTTGATCGTGTAGCTACTGCAGTTTACTAGGGATCAGCTGATTTTATTTTCACGGTTTCAGGGTTGGCCTCATAGTAAAAGTTGTTTGTGCTGAGTAGGTACTTTCATCACGTAAAGCACAAAGTACCTACGTAATCAGGCGGCGACGGGTATTTCGTGCGTAAAGTAGATATGACAATATGACTAAAAATCATGCTGTACTTGGTTTATTCTATTTGCTTGCGAAATAATTTATTTCAATTGACAACGCAAATTTTGCATACACTAACACCTACAATTTGATGCACGGAGTCGAAGACTTGCGGTAAGTAGGTAGGTTATCATACGCCAACAGAATATTATCTGCAATCTGCCTGGTACCTACTTACTGTTATAATTACCTGTCTTACATGTTAATTACCTACGTGTTGTTAGGTAAGTACGTACTTACAACCAAAAATATCGCAAACCTCCGTAGTCGACATTAGAATCTTTATTATTCTGTGCTTTATGTAGGTAAGTAGGTAGTACCTACCTACTTTATGCGTAGTCTTACGTCCGTGGACCGTGACTCGTGGTTGTGAGAAACTACCTATGTAGGCTCGGCTGTAAACCTACCTATACGCAATAATCTACATAGGTGCATACTTGTCTGAAAACAATCTTGATGTGGCTCTTAGTAGGTAGGTACCTAATAATATGCGCGGTCGGGCGAGTGATGATTGTTCAAGTAAGCATGCGTCGTAATCTCGAGCGATCGCTGCATGTATGACACTCGGGGAAAACTAAACAATAAAATAAGCAATCTGCAGGTACCTATAAGTGTAAGGGTTTATAACGATAACAGCGGCGCCTACTATTATATTACGAGTTTGTAGGTACTTGCTGACTTCTCGGCGAGCGGCACAGAGCGGCGCGGCGGTGCATGTGTGCATCGTCTAACATCGTTTCAGTTGGGAACAGTGTTTGTGTGCGTGCGAACAGACGTTGTTTGTGTAGACTAGCGTCTAACTGCTCATCACTGACACTGTCTCTGTCGGGCACGATGCTAGGTGAGACAGCGTGCTTTTTGGCCACGCCCACCAGTGAGTTCGAGCCCGTGCAAAGTTTGTCCTTAAGAAGCGGGGCCGACATGTCCGTGACCACCAACGCCAATCGGTTCCATAGGTATTTGGGAAATAATTGGTTATTGCGAGTTAGTTTTCGAGAAAATCGACTTTTACGGTGGTCCGACCGTAGTCATGCTACTTTCAGCAGAACTGAAACTTGTATTTACCGAGAAATCAACGATAATAACTTTCAGCAGAACCACGACTTTAAATGTTTATTCAAAAGTTTGAGGAACTTGTCGCTTTCCTCAAACCTACATAGAAAAGTAGTACCCAAAATTCAAAATTAGTACTCCAGTAGTTTACGAGATCTACCATGCCATTGGTGGGGGGTAGTCACGGTGTTAAATTTTCATTTCAAGATTTCCCTATTAAAAACGGATTTTATACAAAAATGTGTGCTCTTAGCTATAGTGACCAAAAAAATCATATTCCTAAGTGTTGTATGTTATGAGAAATTAGCTTTCATTAATTTTCCTTATTCGCGTATAACCTGACCAAATTAAGTTGTCAATGGTATTGAGCTGTTTAGGAGACGAAAACTCGTGCTAAGTGCACGAGTGTTCGTCTCCTAAACAGCATGAAAGCTAATTTATTTTGGTCGGATCGGTCGGAGATTTAGTATGAACATGTAATGAAAGCTAATTTCTCTTAAAATAGTCGCGGACATGGGCCGACTACTGTCTCTGTGAACTGCTATAACGCGCGTTCGCACTGTGTGAACATAACGTCCGTATAAATTGTGGGCATCACTACCGGTCTGATAGTTTTTTATCCATAAAAGAAATTTTAATAAAATAAGTGATAGACATAATTTTAATACTAGAAATAAAGATAAAATAGATCAACCATTTTTCAGACTATCTAAATACATCTTTTAAGGGGTACTGTGTTAAATGTTACAACAGAATGCCTTGTGATATATTAGAATTAAATGAAAGAAAATTTCAAAATCATATAAAAAGTACACTTTGTAAACAAGCATATTACAAATTAGAGGATTATATCCAAGATAAAAATGCTTGGAAACATGCTGGTCCTGCTCCATAGGACAATTCCGAATTTAGACAAAATCGTACTGGTTGCTAATTTAATTGTATAATATTTTTTTTTTAACATTTATGTTATTTTTTGTGATTACTTGAACTCACACACTGACTCATTATTAGTATTACTTATTTTAATGTTAGAAATATAGTATAATTTTACAATGTTTGTAAGTATGTGAGCACCATGCATCAGAATCTATCACATAATTAATTTATGTCATTCCTTCATTTTTCATTCTTTTTACCTATCGTGGTATAGTAATCTTATTCTAGGTGCATTGTCTTCACATATAATTATATAATTAGTGTATACAAGATAAAATGTTTTTTTTTAAATGAGTAACGGTGGAGTTTCTTGCCCATTCTTCTCCATACGAAAACTACCTTTTGGAATGGGCGACTAGAATCAGTTTTTTTTTTTTTTTTGTAAAGTTTGACGTTCATAAATGCCTTTTTTGTGCCTAATTGAAATAAATTATTTGACTTTAACTTTGACTTTGAAATAGGATGCCAATGCATCAAAAATTGTTTTAGTGAAAATTGCCATTTTTCTTACTGACTGTACATTAGTTTCAAAATCTGGGAATCAATCAATCTGCCTAGCCTTTTCCCAACTATATTGGGGTCGGCTTCCAGTCTAACCGGATGCAGCTGAATACCAGTATTTTACATGGAGCGACTGCCTATCTGACCTCCACAACCCAGTAACTGGGTAATACGATACCCCTTGGTAAGACTGGTTGTCAGACTTTCGGGCTTCTGACGACCCATAAAGACTGTCAAAGATCCACGAATGACAACCGGGACCAACGGATTAACGTGCTTTCCGAGGCACGGAGGAGTCTCGGTATGTAAAGATGGTCACCCATCCACAGACCAACCCCGGCAAGCGTAGCTTAACCTGACGGATCGACCCGTGCGGCAGTTACTACTTAGCCACGAGCTCCTCCTTTCAAAATCTGGGAATGCTGATTAAAATGTCTCAAAAGTTAAGGGCGTTCTATAGCTACCACGGATTAGGTACCTATATTTTTTTTCCGTGGGGTTATCCTCATGGATACCCTCTCTCTTGGGAGAATGGAGGGTTATGTCGGACTCCTACCGACTAAAACCCCACTGTTCCTACTACTACCAAGTGTCGGGGGCCCGGGAGAAACCTGTACATTCGCCGCACCCCCGACTGGTATAAGCCCGCCATGCCTAGCAGGCCCCATCACCATCAGTGGGATCGAACGCACTAGCCGATCCCACGACCGCACGTCCTTCCATAAAGGCTCGCATGGAACACTGCGTGCCCTCCATAGATCTGTACCTATTCTGTTATTTAATGTGATTTTGTGTTTCATTGTACATTTGGTGAGTTGCGAATCCGGTGAGTTGCGAAACTAGTTAGTTGTGAATCTGGTGACTTGCTAATAAGCGGATAATACATTGAGCCGCCTCTTTGGGCCTGACTGTTCGGTCAATGACAGCCCCAATTTCGCCGCCCGCAGGCCTTATGTACAGACTGGCGCAACGCGACAGCGCAATCGACTCTAAAAATACAATTTCTAAGAAAACTTCACGGTAGAACATTTACAGCTGTCGCGTCGCGCCAGTCTGCACGAGACTTTAAACCCCTTAGACGCCCAGCTGCTCTTCTTGTACGGGTGGAGTGAGAGGTATGTTTTCTCTCCCTCCGCGCCGCCTCCTTTGCATGCATTACGAAAAAGAGGCGACAGTATCCCACGCGTTTTCGCTTCTGACCTTAGACTGAACCACAGCTAGACGCGAACGGATATGGTAGCTTGCTGCGGGTCTCAGATCCAAACTGGCTGTCTTCTTGAATTAGATATTTATGAATGAATCATGAAATCAGATGTTATTGCCGAACTGTCCATAGTAATAATGCTCGTGACTGTACCACAACTAAAAAGTGTAAAATTAAAAAGAATATGTTATTATGAGATACAAAAAAATACCGGCTTAAAAATAACACTACAAAGTGAACTTTGGTTTACGAATTTCGAAATTAAAGTTATTTTTCCGGTTGTTTTTAGTGACTAACAATTTTTTTTTTATTTGTTACCTTTTGTACAGGCTTTTCACCTGTTTTGATAATATTGTAGGATTAGGACCCAGTTCTCTTGGCAAATAAAACTACGTCTAGAGACGCTTGAATCCTTTTAACAGTTATAAGCGATATCCGTATGCCGTAGGTAGGTATCTACCATTCAATTTCACACGTCTTATGTTTGCTATGAGAAAGAATTAGGCTGCAGACATACAAGTTAAAATAAAAACAAGAGGTATTAGAAAATATATTATATAATTTAATAAAATAAGAGCGGATTTAATTTTTTACAAGTAAGTAACGCGTAAGTCTATACCACTCTGCTAAATAAAACGTTGCATTACACAAACATTTATGGAACAAAATGCTAACTATTTAATCAAATAAGATTTTGGCACCATAACAGCCAAATATATTAAGCGGCTAAACATTTAACAGCGAACACCACATGTAATGTACAGACGCCAGCACGTCAACATACTACCAGCTGTCAAATTTCTTTAATAGATTTTCAACTTTATTACTAAAGCTTAAGGTTCAAAGTTGATTGGGAAAATTTGACAGTTTCGGATAGGTTGATGTCCTGGCGTCTGTACTTAGGTATAAGAAGTAGTTATCATCTATACCGGTATTGTACTTTATGTTATTACTTGTCACCGTGCATTACATGTTTTTACTTTCAGTAAAAGGCAATACTTACTCTTAAGCAACATTAGACTATCACCTTCTTCTGCGTTACTTGCTTATTGCTTTAATTGGCGTTTAATTGAGTTTCAATTACAATTCAATGGGATAAGTAGGTATATTTATAATACCTATAGTAAGTGACATACATTTAAGACAAGTACCTAATAGGGGACAGCTAAGCGCTTGTGTACTGTCGTGTACTGTCACAGGGCTTTATCTTTTGAACCGTAATTGGTAGACACTTGATATTTTCACAAAGTGAAAACTATGGCTGCTATAACAACTAAAAATAAATTAAAGTTCAAAATTTAAAAGAAATATGTAGGTAGTGTTAAATGTTGTACGGTGGTACGGAACCCTTCGTGTGCGAGTCAAACTCGCACTTGGCCGCTTTTTTTTATCGCTAAGGCGCTGAGGAGACCATGGACAATTTGCCTGGATGGAAATCCCGGCATTTTGTCCCACGTGCGTGTTATATTTCTATACGATTCCAAATTGTCCGCGGATCAATTGTCCATCGTGTGCTCGGCACCTAACGGAATAATACTTAAACTTCAAAGTGGCGATCGCTTCACTCAAAAAGTAATAGTATTTACCTACAATAATCCATCGTTGCCATCTGACAGCGTAAACAGCTTGGAGAGAGATTTAGAATGTTATAAAGGACGGATGAAATAGCTAGAAACCCCTAAGGCTGCTGCACTAAGAAAACAATTATTTACGGCTGAATGTTTCCACTCAGTAGGAGAACCTACACATTGGGCTTACTAGGCTATACTAGCCCAATAAGATTTTGGGAAATTACTCGCTAACTATGCGCAAAAACTATCGCGCGCTAATTAACACCTAAAAACTGTGTATTTAGTGCAGACGCAGGGCGAAGCGGACTGGACGAGTTGCATCGTCCTGGGACCGTAACACCGCACCGCACATGGTTCAAAATCGCTTAACATTTTAGCATGACACTTGTCAAATATTGACACGCTCTGAGAGAGGTGCTGATTTTCTGTTACAGCTGTTTCGGGCGCTACGCCCCCGTCATAGCAAGGTGAAACTTAATACCAGTCCCTCAGCCAATCCCCCCAAAGCCCCCTCGCCAATTTTTGTAAACCACAGCCTAATTAACATCCTAATGGGCCGCATTCTATGTGTGTCACATGAGTAACTGGCCCGAACGGTGTCACGCTTAGACTTTAAATGATATAAATACATAATGATAACATACCGTTCATATGCTAAGTATACACTAAAGCTTTGTATCGTATTGATATCAACAAAGTAATTGGTTTGACTATAAAAATATGTTAATTCTATAACGAATTGATTTAACTAAAGCTCCTCTCACACTAAGGCAGTTCTTAGTTAAAACATTGCTTAAAAATACTGGTGACATAACAAAATCAGTCGAACACAAATGGCAATGAGTATGTAAATGTGTGAAACACCAGTACACTAATTACGTAATACACGATCAATCGGAATTTGAAACAAATTGTCATTGCTTCAAAAGTTCGAAAAAAAAATCTGCTCAACAACATAAATAACGCAATGAATGTTGTTGAACTGTCAAAATGAAACAAATTTGTCGTAAGCGTTTACGAAAATGTGTTGCGAAATTAGATAGCTGGTGAACACAATATTTGGGGACTACCGCTTAACTGAGACGGTACGTGAGATGCCGAATGGCTGAACTCTTGCGACACATCACCACACCCCTCCCGCACCGCGCCGCTTCCTCAGGCACCGACTCAGTTAGTCAGTAGACCTGTATATCCATCAATGCATCATCGAGTATTAAGATGATCTCATGACAAAGGTGTCACGAAGTGATCCTGTTTCATCATTTCACAGTTAGAACTGGCAAGCTCTTTCATCGCTGGTCAGTTCATGCGCAAAAAAGTTTAAAAAAAACTAAAGCAATTTATAGTTGCTTTAAAACGTTTAAAACGTACCGCGAGTGAAGCAGTTGCACTTACAACTTATCATGGATATGTTTCTTCGTGACTCAGTTATGGTCTTAGACTGTACTAAGAATTTATCACAGCAGTTACAACTTTATACAATGTTCCAAAAAATATAAGTGAACCTCCCCTGACCCTCTGAATACTTTAAATGTAAATTGCATAAATTTCTCATAGATTATTTTTTATTAAAACATTAAGTGATAAATATTATTACTGATTTACTGATATTTAATTAGAAACTGCTTAGATTTAAAACTGTTTATAGACATAGTAAAAATGTTCTAATTTCAATTTTGTAATAGTGTTGTAAACATGTTGTAATGGTAGGTGGTTTATTGACTCAGTCTCAACTACACCTTTATTATTAAGAATAATAAAGTTACATTTCATGTTGCATTGTATATATTTGGACGCTAGCTTCGTCTTAACGTATGTTACATTTCATGTTACGTTTCATATCTTAATTTGTGTAGCATTAGACGAAGCTATGATTGACATCACATGTTGCGAAGGGAAGCAAGCGAGACTGCCATTCTCACACATAAGTAATAACGTGCTTGAGGTGTACTTCAGATATACAAAAACATACTAATATTTTTGCCGTAGTAACTTCTAGTAGTCATATAATTATAGTAATATGTTTTATGTCGTAGTATCTACTCATAGTATCTTCTGTTCGTAATATCTTGTCCTAACATCTTCTTGTCGAGTTACCTTATTGTAGTAGTATATTCATGTCGTAGTGTCTTCTGATCGTAGTATCTTCATGTCGTTGTATTCTTTTGTCCTAGTATCTTCTTGTCGTAGCATCAGTAGTAGTGTATCTGGCTGTCGTAGTGTCTTCATGTCGTAGTATGTTCTTGTTGTAGTATCTTTTTGTCGTACTATCTTCTTGTAGCGGTATCATCTCGTCTTAGTATGTCTCTCAATTTCGGATATATAGAAGAATCTTTATTTTTATTTTTCATCAGATATATATATATTGAACGAATTGTGCATGAAGCGAGTGGCGAAAGAGATTGCCAGTGAATTGAATGCTAGTGAAATAATGATTAAGGAGGATCACTTCGTCACAAACGTAAATGTCTCCACAACCGAATTTCTGCGGCGATTTTAAGGTCTGGTGAGTGGTGAATCACGCAAAATCTATCAAGCGTATATTTCTGGAACCTTCACCATTTTAAAGATAATTTAACTATTGATATTTTAGTATACGTGTTTTATTAAAATACCTTTTGTTTTTTGTATAATAAATGAATAATGCTTCTAATTTGGGACAGCGCTCCTTTATGGGCGAGTCTTATTACTGGCTGGACGTACGACGCGTGAGCTCAATACAGAACACAAGCTAACCACTCAAGATCACTGGGATATCTGCGTCTCAAACTCGATGATGCTTTAGATATTTTGGTCGCGTATTCTTGACATAAGTACACATTTTGTGCGAAATTATAAAATATGTTATTATAATAAATGTTCTATTTAAATAATGCTGCGCTTTTATTCTTGTTATTAAAGGATGTAGGTACTTTTATCATCACAATCATTCATTTGCATTGCCATTTTGTACGTTGGAGCACTTGAAAATATTATCTACATATTAAGCTACTTACAGGAATTTAAAAACTTATTAAAATATTTTTTCTATATAAAATTTGTGAAATTATAATGAAAACTATAATATTATCTAATTATTTCTATAAAAATAACAGTATATACTATACTGTATGCACAATGGTATGTCTAGTGGAATTTGTATCGTTATCGAAGAATGGACCTATTTCATCAGGTAAGGGCGGGACATTTACCAAAAACTGTTGTACATACAAGTAGTAATCTCTGCAAGTCCAGGTGTCGTCATGACCGCCGCCAGGCATCACCACTAACTTCTTGCAGAGAGCTCCGCAGCGCATGTACAGTTCTTTGGCCATCGCCGGTGGGACAAGAGCATCATTTGAACCACATAACACCAGGGTAGGCGTCATCACGTGCCCCATTTTCTTCAATGACATGTACTGAAAATGAGAATAAATGTTCTATGTTAAATCACAAAATTAACGAATGTAAAAATAAATCACCGCAATGTCATTAAATGCATCAAAACAAGTTTGGCTCTCAGATTGACGATAATGTACTCAATTCAGTATAGATAGTGCAATCTACGACGACGCGCCCCACTCCGCTCCGCTCCGTACTGAAGTACAGCTTACAGTACAGTCATCGCGGAGTGGGGCGAGTCGTCGTGGATTGCACTATCTGTAGTTTGCGCGTGAAACAGCAGGCAGCAGCTCATCATAATATAAAACAGTAAACACAAACCTTGTTCTTATGACAGAATTGTGGGAGCCAGTTCAAACACTTCCATTTTAGTATAACGTGTGCCATGTCAGGTATGCTAGTGAAGGTATTCTCCACTACCAACGCCCATATTTTGTTCCTATACTCAAGCCTTGAGGCTAAGTCAATTGCTATAGCTCCACCTGGAAAATATAGATTAACTTGCAAAATTTTCTTTTTATGACAACTTAAATAACCTAGTCCTTTTTTAATCCTCAGTGAATGAAAGGCTTTTATAAAATAAAAAACAAATGCAACCTTTAAGCTTTTGGAATAGTTGTAGCCTTTGGACTAGTTGTAGCCTTTGGAATAGTTGTAGCCTTTGGACTAGTTGTAGCCTTTGGACTAGTTGTAGCCTTTGGACTAGTTGTAGCCTTTGGACTAGTTGTAGCCTTTGGACTAGTTGTAGCCTTTGGACTAGTTGTAGCCTTTGGACTAGTTGTAGCCTTTGGACTAGTTGTAGCCTTTGGACTAGTTGTAGCCTTTGGACTAGTTGTAGCCTTTGGACTAGTTGTAGCCTTTGGACTAGTTGCAGCCTTTGGACTAGTTATAGCCTTTGGACTAGTTTCACTCAAATAGCTGTAAATGCTCTTCGTGTTAAGTACAACAACGCATTCAGGATGCTGTTGGGGCTGCCACGTTTTTTTAGTGCCTCGGTTATGTTCACGGACGGCTTCGCTGCGATCAGACGCAAGCGTGCAGCATCCCTGTTGCAGAGTGCGTGCCAGCTCCAACAGACTCCTGGTAGTCATTGATAGCAAACTGGTTTGTCCTATCATTTACTTTTTAAGCCCATTGCATGTTCCATCTAATGGTTAATTGTGTTTGTGGAACTTTGTTTGTTTTTGTTGTTTAGTTGTGTATAATTATATATATTACTAACATAGTTTGTAAGTAAATTGTTACTAACGATATGAGTCCATGTTACTTGAGAATAAATATTTTATTAATATATATATTTAGGAATCTAGGCTTTGCCTGCACCTTCGCACGAGTGATCGTCAGAAAGAGCCTATAAAAATTCCTCAGTGGAAAAATACATCCATACTATACAGGGGGGCAGGGGCATTGACGCGAAAACTTTTACCATGGACTCAGTTAATGATTCTGAAATTTTTGCCTGATCTCGCTTTGTATAGGATTTCCGTACAATGCGAGGTCAGCTTATAGGTACTGGAAATGTATAGATTGATGTGTAGCCGTGTGTACAACCGGAACAAAAAGTACCTATCGTATATATACACCCAGGTCTTGACCTGGGCAAAAGCTAATATGTTATGTGACTTTAATATAAATCAAAGACATAGTGCTAAGATGCTGCTAAGACCTGGCTGGAAAAACGTTGTAGTTTGACACTCTTTAGATCAACAGTATAGGTATTGTCCATTCATTAGGATGTCGCAGCACTAATCATATGGCTGATTTTCCATGAACAATATCGGTACTGAACCATATCTAGTCAGACTGAAACGCATCTCCAACCTTGATGGACAAGGAAGGTGATGGTTCTAATGTGAACAAAAATGTATCTAAATACGATTACTTTACCTAATGATCTTCCAAACACCATAATTTTACTGACATCTATATCAGTTCTCTGCATGATGTAATCGAGAGCAGACTGTGCATCAACATATAGACCTCTTTCAGACGGAGTTCCTTCTGACAAACCATAACCCCTGTACTCCACCATGAGGATATTAATGTTCAGCTTGTGGTAGAAACCAGAGACATTTGACAGTCTGTAAATATAAACATTAATATTGTATGGTTATTGCTTTTGTGTTTGTTTCAAGTTTTCCAGTGTTTCGGAATTATTGTCTTCCCATTATCATGAATAGAATCAAGCACCCTAGCAACGAAATCATTTTACAGCAGCATCATGATCTTCGCTTTCCATATAAAATTTGTCAATGGGCAACTCTAAGCTCAAAGTAAAATCACTTGAAATAAGATTTGACAATAGATCAAATTGGATATTTAATCCGAAAATAAGTGCAAACTCACCTCTGGCCCATGTTACCGGCATTACCATGGAAAAATAAGTGCAAACTCACCTCTGGCCCATGTTACCGACATTACCATGGAAAAATATGTGCAATCTCACCTCTGGCCTATGTTATCGGCATTACCATGGAAAAATAAGTGCAAACTCACCTCTGGCCTATGTTATCGGCATTACCATGGAAAAATAAGTGCAAACTCACCTCTGGCCTATGTTATCGGCATTACCATGGAAAAATAAGTGCAAACTCACCTCTGGCCTATGTTATCGGCATTACCATGGAAAAATAAGTGCAAACTCACCTCTGGCCTATGTTATCGGCATTACCATGGAAAAATAAGTGCAAACTCACCTCTGGCCCATGTTACCGGCATTACCATGGAAAAATACCATAGTTGGTTTATGATTGCTATTCACGGTTTGTTTTATAAGGAACAAGTGAATTTTGAACCCATCTTTGTTATTAATTTTGATACTTTCATATGGGAGTTTGTAGTTGCTGGGTTGGAGGACAAACACCCTAGAGTCGGGTGGGTCATTGGGATAGTACAGCAATAGATCTTGAGCACTGTACAGAATCCCTGTGGACAAACATTGGATTAGTTAGTAAAAAATATTTAGTGTACGTTCAAAAGTGCCTTATAAGTGCATATTTAAAATAAATTATTTGACTTTGACTTTATGAACAATATGATGGACCAAAACATGGAGATGTTACTATCAAAACTCGAAGAAATGTTGAATCACCAAGTTTAACCATAAGAAAGTCTGTAACAGAATATGTATGGGAAGCGTTAAACGAGAAAATGAAACATTGTGGAGGAAAATAATGTGCTTAAAAAGTAACAGAACTCGAACAGAAACAAAATATTACAGAAAAAGAGAACCGTCAAAATAAGTTCGTAATTTTTGGAACGGAGGCATCAGGAAAACGGTGCTCATTGATTATATTATGTATAAATAAAAGACATCATTTTAGACAGGAATACATATAGATAGCCATTAAATAAACAATGTATAGTACAATCTTACTAATCCGGCACTAAAAACGGCAAACCAGTGGGTGCCGGATTATTGAAATGTTCGGATTACTTGATAGTATAGAAAAATTCATAATAAATAAGAAGAAATAGACGACGATGGAGCGTATACGCAGTGCGTGGCGTAGGGAGGAGGTAGGGAGGCGCGGGCGGAGGATGCCGGATTAATGGACGTATCGGTCTATTGATGTGCCGGATTAGTGAGATTGTACTGTATACTGAATTGAGCGGTGGACCCTCCAGCAGCAATTATCGTTCTATAGTAGTCGTCTTCACAACTACGTGGAAAAACCCACTTAAAGTTATGAAAAATATAGCAGGCATCTACATCAAGGAAGATTTCCCTAAAGAAATATTGGAAGTTACAGATGCTAGTTGTGGAAGAGAAAAAGAAAGAAAAATAGAATTTCTGAAATATGACAAAATAATAATAAAAACTCCATCTCACCACAACAAAAATCGAGACAAGAGGAAGAAAAGAGAGGAGAATGGTTCGGCGACACTAACTACACAAACGAAAAGCAACTCCCAGAATTACAGCAAGTGAGGTGACTAAAACAACAACAAAAAAGTCTTGAAACAGTTAAAAACTATACGTTAAACGTGGTAGATCCGCTTTACTAACAGAACAGTCAAAAAACGAACAACTCAAACATCGATACCCGAAACCGAAACAAACAACCGAAGACAACTGATTTGCCACAACCAACACAACACAAATATATATACATATATATACAGGGTGTTTGGCGCATGGACCGACACAATTTTTTCAGGGATTTGGGAGGTCATTAGCTAGGTTCTAGCTAAGTTCAAAATAGCTTTTAGTTTTTTTTATAATTAATTTAGAAGTTGTAAAATTTCATTCATTAAATACAAAAATTAACTTTGGAAGCTTGTAAGGAATTTTCTTGAAACCAGTTGTATAAAACAAAGATGTTTTTAGATTTAAAGGACTTTGGAGAATGCAACAAAATTTGTTTTGTGCCACTACACCCACAAACAAAAAAGTTATTTCAAATTAAAGGACACATTTTGGGAATTTTTTTCATTTTAAAAAAATAATCATATGTAACCAACCGTGACATTTGGGACAAAGGGTGTATGGGTAGAACCTAGCTAATGACCTCCCAAATCCCTGAAAAAATTGTGTCGGTCCATGCGCCAAACACCCTGTATATATCGGTCTAGTACTCCCGCGGGGATCACAGCACAGCACACCTGGTGCTGGGAGACAGCACTGCTGATCCCCGCGACTACACTCAATCAAAGAACATAAAGAAAACAAAACGCTAGAAAAGATAAACTACGACATCCTAGGCATAAGCGAAATGAGGAGATGAAAAACAGTAGAAAACAACGTTAAAGAAGAGTTGTCTTTTTCATTAAAAGTTTGTTGAAAAATTACTTAAAGGAGCTACTAGGAATCTCTGGCAGACTAGCAATACTCAACATTCACTTGCCAAGCTTCGAGAAACCATGGACATTTAGACAAGATTAAGGATTTTGTCTAAATGTTCATGGCTTCTTTAAGTTAACATCATTCATTAGTTAGAAATAGGAGTGAGTGTTATTGGGCATAAACTGAAACAATTTTTATCACAAACTCTCGACGAAAATTAACCGATAGAGGAAGCAAGATTCAGAATGGAGAGGAAACCCTTTTCCTATAAACAGAAGACAAGTAGAACCATTATACTCCAAGCTGTTTTGTGCTGTGCTGGAACGTATCTATTGACAAATAGACGAGACGAATACGGTATTTACATTAACGGCAGCCGCCTAAACCATTTATCCACAGACGATATTATCCTGTTAGAAGAAGATCCCAAGAAATTAGAACTCACTGTAAAAACCCTGACGAATAAAAGCAGAGAAGTAGGATTTTTTTTTCTTTGCTTGCGTCATATTTTACCGCAAATAAACGTATTTTTTTTCTTTCTTTTTAGGGCTAATGAACGCTAGCAAAACAAAGTTGATGACTAAATCCACAGGGGTTCATATAGAAGTTTATGGAAACCTCGGGCAAATTATGTGCCTTCCCAATGACTCAATGTCCAAGGAAGGTCTCTGAAGGGAATAATGAAGAGCAAAGATTTTAGCATGCATATTTTAAGATAAACTTTCAACATTTGCATTCTTACTTGCATAACATAATTTTGGGAGCGAACTATGAAAATATTAAAAGGCTATGGAAAGAAGCATAAGATAGGCAAACTAAGGGACATATGCTTTGGTTGCATATATTGGTTGGCCGTTTGAAATGGGGCTGGCGAGGACACATGCTTTGATATAAAACAAACAATTGGAATAAACAAGCGACCCTGTGGTACCTAAGACACAGGAGTACAAAACCAGTGCATCCAAAAACAAGATGGGAGGACATTATCCACCTAAGCTTGGGGCCATGCTAGGCCAGAGTTGCAGAGGACGGAGTAGAATGAAGACAGTTGGAGGACATCAATGCCAAAAGGCACACTAAACAGTGGGACATCTTACAATTGTTTTAGATAAAATATAATTTATTTTACTGGCGAAATGTGGGTGAACTATAGGTACACCTCTGCCCAACCCTTCGGGGAAACAAGGCGTGATGTTATGTTGTTTTTATAATTTATTTCTCAGTACATGGTATATAAAGATCTTAATATTTAAAAGCTTCACATTATACTACTGTTGCCGGTTTAGAAATATTAAAATTAAAGTACAATTAATATCCTTTAGCTCCAAATGCTTCCTGCTACCAAACAATGTACCCAAATTTCAGAATAAAATAGCTTTATTATTCAAGAACAATATGACCAGATAGGACTAATAAAAGTGTATACTTTAATGCATTACATGATTATATTTAATAATTATCTTGGTAAAACTTAATGTGCGTAGAAACCCTGAATAAAAAGAAATTGGTATTAGTGTTCTATAACACACCTTGACCCTAATATGATTTTTCTTGGGATAAAAATGGCTGAGCAAAATGATTTTTGTGTCTATTTTGTATGGGGACACTGGACAATGATACAAGATACTCAACTGCCTCATTGCGCTAAAAGTCAAAAGTGTGATTGTGAAGAATTGTTCAATAGCAGAATTTTATTGTGAAAATTGAGAGTTGTGTACACACCATTGGATCCCATAGGTTTGAGGCTATAAGTAGATTCTCCCATGTTAATGTACGAATCAGCTATTTTTTTAAATAATATTATTTTACTGGCTTTGATCAATATCAGCAATGTTATTTTTTGGGCAATACAACAAAAATATTTTTTTTGTAATACTATTTTCTATTCGCACAGGGAAGATTTTCGAAATCAATAATGTACCTACCAATATTTTTGATTAAATATAGCCATATCATAGCAGTTAAGGTTACATCTTATCCATTAAATATATCTAATCTAAAGATGATCCTTACTTCTTGTTAGTAATTATCTGTGCCAGCATTTACCCCAAAACACCTAGATATGAAACTTATATGAAAGTCTTTGCCAGTAAGACATGCTGGAAAAATATTAGAAGGCATTCTTAAAAGTTTTTAACTACCACATTGCAAAAGTTTTAAAACCATCATCTGATAAAATACTGATTTGTTTGTAATATTTATTGAAAAGGTTAATAGTAGACAATCAGTGATGTTCAATGAAAGGATGTCCAGCAATTACAGGGTCTCAGGGTCATCATAGGGGCGACGTAGCAGGTTAGAGCAATTGAAATCTTTGGGTTAGAGGTATCAAGCAATCTACAGGCTGAATAAAAATATAATAACTAAAATCTATCTTACCTGAAATGCCCAAAGTAAATACAAGAAATGCTGTTATAAATCCATAAAACCAAAATACTACAACACCAGAAAATAATGTTAAAGTCGACACAACCCACAGTCTGTATATGATAATTCTAAGTATATGATACATGTTGCACTCAATTTGCAAAATAACTACAGGAACACCTTAGAAATGAGGAAAAATTGCTAAATATTTCCATAACCTAAGATATTTATTGTTGTATTAAATTGGTAATAAAAATAATATTGTAAACGTATTACATTATTAGCTATGAATTAAAGAATCGTTTGTTCGTTTGAGAAATGAGAATTTGACTTGAGATCTCACTTTTTGTAATTTGTTGACAGATGTTACTTTTTAATTTACCAAACTAAAATTATCTGAATCTGAACGAAGCTTTTAGAGATGTTGCCATTAATAGGAACATGGCACACCTATTAGTAGTCTGTGGATGGTACCGTTCACAAAAGAAGATTCTCAAAAAAGGCAGTTTAAAAAGGGCTGCTAGCGGCACTCTTTACATAGACTTACTCTTTACACCTCTTGGATAAAGTGCCGTTAGCGGCAGTGGGCATAATAGTGGCGCTGTCTTGGCTTGGCAAAAGTGACGTAAGAATTGCATTGTCATTGTCACTTTTTATTTTGTTTGAGGTTAGTTCGCTGTAAAACACCATATTCCTAAAACATTACATTTTCTTGTGCCTAAACGGACCCTGGCACTTGCCGGAGTCGACGGCCCTTGCCACGGCACCGCCCGCCATAGAAATATCCGCTCGCTTCGCTCACTCGGCACGTGCGTTGTGTGGTCACAATTCTAACCTAACCAACCTTTGACAACAAGTGACAGTGACAAAGACAATGCAATGCTTACGGCACTTTAGCCGGGCCGAGACAGCGCTACTAATATGCCGCAGATAGCGGCACTTTATCTGGCAGGAATAAAGTGCCGGTAGCGGCACTCTATACCTACACTTCCGAATTCATGTACATTTATGAGACCAATTACGAGACCGTACCTACGCATTAGGTGTAGTCAATGATGTTCTAAGGGGGATTAAATAAATAAATAATTTAACGTAAACATAAAAATAAAAGTTCATTTTTTTATTATTTCTGAATTTTTATCAGTAGGTATTGCCACAGTGTGTCAATGATGCCAGAGTTTTGAGCACTTTTCTTGTTAACAGCGATGCGGACGGTTTTTGGATGACCTATCATTGCCCTATTGCCTGACTCTTTCCAATACTTTCCATAGAGTAATATTATGCTCTGCCTCTCCTTTTTTAAAGATCTACTGAGATCTACAAATGACAGCCGCCACCAACAACGTGCTTCCCAAGGCATTCATTGCAAAAAAGCGGGTGAAGAATGCCACCAATATTACCTGAACTTGGTCAATTTTTGTTTAATTTCTGTAGGTAACTAATTAATTCCTCCAGCTTTGGTTATTCCTCTGTTAAAACTCTGCTAAGATCTTAGCTCGTTCATACCGACAAATTGTTTTATCGTCTATTCTTAGGGTTCCGTACAAGAAGGGTGCCAAACAGTACCCTATTATTAAGCCTCTGATGTCCGTCCGTCCGTCCGTCTGTCTGTCTGTCGGACTGTATCTCATGAACCGTAATAGGTAGAAAGTAGGATTTTTCACAGATAGTGTATCGCTATAACACCAAGTAATAAAAATTAAAATAAGTAAGTACAGTTAATAATTAAAGGGGACCCCCCTTAATCATTAACCGTATTTAATTTTTTATATTCCATACAAGAAACTTTTCGGCGTATTTTGCTCGATTACGAGCGACGGTACAGAGCCCTTCGTATGCGAGTCCGACTCGCACTTGGTCGGTTTTTAATTAATCTTATAAAACATCTTAATAAAAGCCGTTTAAAATGGTTAGTTGAAGACAGAAACCTGCTCCCAACAACTCAATTAGACTTTAAGTCTGGGTAGGTACACTCTAGGTATCCATCCTGCTGGCCTTTTTAAGCGGTTCCGAGACGCATTACGGCTTGACGCCAAGCACGACATTTTGGTTTGCTTCCTCAAGCAGCTTGATGCGCCCGTCAAACAATTTGAACCAACAAGAGGCACTTTTTCATTTCGCACCCGATCGTACAACTGTTTTTTTTTTCGATTTTGTGTAAAATAACAAAGATAAAACGTTGTCAGTTCTTGCGTTAGCTTTGATTTTAAATAAAAAGAAGAAAAACAAACGTATTTGGTGCCAAGAATGGTACAAAAATGATATCGCTTTACTCATAAACAATATGGTTTTAGACAAGGGCGCTCGACACAGGATGCTGTTACAGCATTGACAACTGAAATCGTTAGATAAGTAGACAAAGGGTATAAATGCATAACAGTATTCCTGGACCTTAAAAAAGCATTTGACACCGTTTCTGTTCCCATCCTTGTGCAGAGGCTTGAAGCCGTAGGATTAAGAGGTACGGCTCTTTCGCTTTTCGACAGCTATCTTCGGAGAAGGAAACAACAGGTTAAGATAGAAAACTCTTACAGTGAAGAAGAAAACGTTGTTTTTGGCGTCCCCCAAGGGAGTGTGCTCGGCCCGACGCTGTTCCTGGTGTACATACATGACCTATGTAACCTCAGGAATAGCGGCGGGAAGATCATCTCCTACGCAGACGATACAGCCGTTTTCTGGTCAATCGTGGGAGATAGTGCACCAAAAAGCTGAATGTGGCCTAAGTATTATTGTAGACTGGTTAAAAGCTAGCCTTCTAACCTTCAACGTCACAAAATCAAGCTACATCTGCTTTTCTCCAAGTGCAAAATCTAAACCAGGTTCAGACTTTAACATAGCAATCCGCGAGTGTTACGTGTCCTCCCTTAAACAGAAATTGTCAAAACCTACAACGAGTCAGTAGAGTAGGTGTTGTTATGGATGAGTGTTTATCGTGGCAGGCACAGATTGATGCTAATATATCTCGTGTTAGAAAATTGATGTGTTTTTTGAAAATTGATTGTAATTCATCTCTTCGCTATGTGACATCCCTCCGGACGTACTTGGTAAAATTTATGTTGCGCTGGCACAATCTGTTACAACATACTGCATTCCGGTTTGGAGAGGAGCGGCCAAAACTAAGTTACTTGAGCTCGAAAGAACCCAGCTGTCACTTTTTTTTTTCAAAAGTTATGTATCTTATACCATACAGATATCCGACTAACAGCCTATACAGTATGTGTGGTTTGCTAACAGTAAGGCACCTATATCTGTTAAACATGACTCTATACTTGCATAAATCTACTTCACTTAACCCAGCAGACCAGGTTCAAAGACGTAATAATATGGTGGCGCACTCATCGCGGGTTCGTACGGCTTTTGCTGAGCGTCAGTATGATTCTGAATCTGCCTTTGTCTACAATAAAATAAATTCAAAATTAAAATTCCATCCGGAGGCTCAACATAGGTGCAAGAAGATCTTATCTGACTGGTTAAAAACATTAACATAAATCAGACCATGCTAAAAAGGAATACATAAAAACAGACCACAGGCACAAACACGTCACCCACATACAAAAACACGCGCGGGCGCACGCACACACACACAATTGAGCTACCTTGAACTTAGATTATCACAGTTTTTAATTTGCATCCTGTTTTATTTTATTTTATATTTTTTAGTTTATTAGTCTCCAATATGTTAATGTAAAATAGGGGAAGTAGCGAGTCGGCCCCAACACAAGTCATCATCATCTGCCTAGCCTTTTCCCAACTACGTTATGTATATCAGAACGTTCGGCCAGTCGAGATAGGGAATTGGCTGCTAAGTCTAGTTTTTAGTGACGATTATGTGACTCATAAAGATGCCAGCCAAAGAATTTGTGACAGATCAGTTCGAAAGTTAGAAGCATTTATTTATGGCCGAACGACCTGATATCAGAGCTTTCGGCCAACCTGAATCTCCATAACTGAGGACCTTAGAGAAACTGTTACTGAATAAAGATTTAGTGACGATTTGGTGACAAACAACCAATGCTTTACTTTTACTCGTATTGCCACCGATTAAAAGTAAAATGAATTTTGGTTCCTGGAACATCAGGACGTTCGGCCAACGTAATCTCCATAACTGAGGACCTGAGAGAAACCGTTAATGAATAAAGATTTAGTGACGAGACTGAAACGAATTTTTATTGCTTAATTTTTTTTGTGACGGCCCCTTTTACTAGTAAAATGAAAATTTAACATATAACCTCAAAACATTACGATTATCGAATCCTCCACAAGGAAGAAGCCCAGAGAAACCGTTAATGAATAAAGATTTAGTGACGACACTGAAACGAACTTTTATTATTTATTTTTATTTTGTGACGGCCCCTAATAAATAGGAAATTGAAAATTTAACATATAACCTCAAAACATTGGGATTATCGATTCCTCCAAAACGAAGAAGCCTAGAAGACTCGAAAAACCCCTGATGTGTTATAGGTTTTCAGTGCAATAGTATCAGTATTTTTGTTAATTCAAAATTAATCTTTAAAAATACGCTATGGCGGATGGTGACTAAAATAGGGTGACCATGTATTCCAACGAAACAAGTATTTATCGAGTACTTAATTACCTAAACAATGAAGCAAAACACGTCGTAATATTAAATTATATAGGTACAAGCAACGTTGCGCTGATGCCTGCATACCAGTGAACTGCACTTGTGAAGTTTTAGTTATATTAATCGAGTCTATTTTGGCTACAAGCAAACGAAATTGGAAAGGTGACTGACATTGGGAATCGGGAAATTTTTACTAAGTACAAGAATACTTCAATAAATAGGTAACTACACAAATTAAAAAATGATTTATTTGTAATCAATCATCAAAAAAAGCGGTAGGTAGTTAGGTACATAATAATTTGTACTTTTTAGAATTACAGTTAAATTGGTTCACCACGAGAGAAGATATATCGATTTGACAGCTTCTTGTGTTTACTGCTAGGTGATTAGACTTGAAACTGTGGCCCGACAGTATTATTATTAGTTTGATAAAATACATTACACATTTTAAAATTAAATAACAGTTCTATAGATAAATCACAGTAAGATTATACAATAACTACACCAAATGAACTGAATGAAGTAAAACTAGTGGTGGCCTATTGGTCGGTCGAAATTCGATCGATACTTTCAATTATTTTTATTCATGTGACAGTGACAGACACAGAAAAATAATTAAAAGTAAAGCAAAGAGGCCACACCATAACGCATGGTGGTGTGTGTAATGTTTTTTATAGCAATTTAATTCCAATGCATATTATATAAAATATTAGATAACTGCACTTCTTCTCATATTCCTCCGTCCGCGTATCTATTTATTTTGTTGCAATACCTACATCGTCACCTTATTTCAACTATTTCGACGTGTTTGGCTTCATTCAGTAGATAAATAGGTACCTACTCGATAAATACTTGTTTCGTTGGAATACATGGTCACCCTATTTCAGTCGCCATCCGCCATAGTGCATTTTTATAGATGAATTTTGAATTAACAAGAATACTGACACTATTGCACTGAAAACCTATAACACATCAGGGGTTTTACGAGTCTTCTAGGCTTCTTCGTTGTGGAGGAATCGATAATCCCAATGTTTTGAGGTTATATGTTAATTTTTCAATTTCCTATTTATTAGGGGCCGTCACAAAATAAAAATAAATAATAAAAGTTCGTTTCAGTGTCGTCACTAAATCTTTATTGATTAACGGTTTCTCTGGGCTTCTTCCTTGTGGAGGAATCGATAATCCCAATGTTTTGAGGTTATATGTTAAATTTTCATTTTACTATTTATAGGGGCCGTCACAAAAAAAAATTAAGCAATAAAAATTCGTTTCAGTCTCGTCACTAAATCTTTATTCATTAACGGTTTCTCTCAGGTCCTCAGTTATGGGGATTACGTTGGCCGAACGTCCTGATGTTCCAGGAACCAAAATTCATTTTACTTTTAATCGGTGGCAATACGAGTAAAAGTAAAGCATTGGTTGTTTGTCACCAAATCGTCACTAAATCTTTATTCAGTTACAGTTTCTCTAAGGTCCTCAGTTATGGAGATTCAGGTTGGCCGAAAGTTCTGATATCAGGTCGTTCGGCCATAAATAAATGCTTCTAACTTTCGAACTGTTCTGTCACAAATTCTTTGGCTGGCATCTTTATGCGTCACATAATCGTCACTAAAAACTGGAGTAGCAGCCAGCTTCCTATCTCAACTGGCCGAACGTTCTGATATACATACTACGTTGGGGTCAGCTTCCAGTCTAACCGGATGCAGCTGAATACCAATGCCGGCCCCAACACAAGTATTACCTATTAATAACTTAATGGGGCCGCCTCATAATATATTTACCTATGTACTTAATGATTTTGGAACAATAAACAATTTATTATAAACATTTGCAAAGAGTATTGCTACGGCACCAAATGATTACAAGCATTTTCTCCGAATGGATGATCGTACCTACCTATATGGTTGATCAAGCCGGTTGCGAACACTGTCAGAATGTCGCGTCAAGCAAAAAAATTTTAAACCGCATCAAGCACGTAAATGCTTGACTCAAGCATCAAGCAAACATTACACTCGTTCAACATGCTTGGCTCAAGCAAAAATCTACGAGCTTGCCGTCAAGCCGTTTGCCCGTCTCGGAACCGCTTTAATAGAGATGAGTCTGTGGTAGCAGCTTTTCTAGACAAATCAGCCAGGTGCTTATGATTCTGTCCTCCTACCAGTTCACAGGCAAAAGCTGCTCGAGCTGAGAATACCAGCTAGCCCCCGCCACGCTATTGTCTCAAGGAAGAATGTGCACAGCTTATGCAACCTTAGCATTCGAAGACAATACATAGCAAATCGTTTCCTGTCAAAAACATTGATACTGCCAACCTTATTCATCTATTCCGTGCTGCTAACAGTCAAACGTAAAGTGTAGGAAGGAATTGAAGTATCATCCTTTTCCTACCTGATCCTACCTCTTTGCCTCTCTGTTGACACCATAGATATATGAAAGAAGGTTGACACCATTTATCTGTCTAGATTGTGGTCTACATTTAGATTTTATTAACCCTTTATTTCGCAATGTATAGTATACTATAGGTACACTACACTTTAAACAATTTTAAACCTTGTGTTTTTTTTTAGTTCTATCAGTACACGAACTTGTATAGAAATGGTGTCCATCTTGTGGCAAAGATGATCATCAACGTTCATCTAGTGCCAAATGCTCAAATAGAAAACGTCGTATTCGCGAGACTAGACTTGCCGATGATCAAGAGGTCTCAGTCTACTATGTAAAGAAGGGTCTCATATCGGTACTGTGTCCGCTCAGTGATCGAAAAGATGCATTACTCACGACTATACGCGATGATGTTAGAGAAATGTCCAGATTAACTATAGAGTTATCATATTTAATCAACTATTTTTACAAACGGTATAGCGATCGTGATGATTTCTTAAAATTGTTTCCGAAATTGGATGCATTACAATTCACTTACGTGTTGAAAGGTGCCAAACATAAAATTCCCGATCCCGTTAATGTTATATCAGAGTATTTATCGGCTCGAGGTGGTGCCAAACTGTACGATGGACGTTTGCGAACATTTAATATTATGCAGATTGCGAATCAATATAGAACCATTTTAGAGACAAATATTACAACTCACGCGTTAACGATACATGTACCATAAATTTGGTGATGAAATGGATAAATCCGATGTCCACGCTTCAACCTATGATGCATTCTACAACAATACGCGTAGACCGAATCAAATAGGTCAATGGTTCGATGAAAAATTGACCGCAGTCGAGATTAAGAAAAACTTTTGGAACCATATTCCACTGTTTATCAAGATTATGCAAGAGCTGAATGAACATTCAAAGACATCATTCAACGTGTTCCCTTTGTATGCACACGGATTAAAGTACATTTCTTATGATTCCCGGTGTTTTCACGAACTTTTACGCAGAGTGGATCCAGTCAATACACCGACAACTTGGCCTAAATTCTCAGAAAATTCAGCATTATACTGGCGCAGACACTTTACTCTGCCGTCAAAGTTTGGTTACAATTTCTCGACTGATGGTGTGTGTATCGCGTTGTCGATGAACCGAATCGTTGCAAAGGGTGCCAAGTTTAAATCAAAACGAGTTAAAAAGGAAGAATCCTTACATGAGAATACCCTTACCGGTACCGGTAAAAACTATTCAAAGATCATATCCGTGGATCCGGGTGCCAAAACTCCGATTGTGACATGCACGCGTACTAATGACGGCTCGTTTATGTATAAAATCTTGAAGAAGGAACGTGTAGTATACGAGTCCAAAGAGCATCATCGAGCTCGAAAACGTTTACGGTTTATCAAAGATGTAGAAGATCGCATAAGATTAGACCGAGAAGCTACCGAACTAGAAACTTGTATCGCTTTGACTCCAAAATCTTGTAACGTTAAAGCGTAGGTACACTCAATTTCAATTGAAATGGTTCAATGAAAAACAGAGAGTGTACGGGCAGAGAAGATTGCAACGTTTAAAGTTTGACAAATTTATGAACGATCAAAAAATGTTGAACAAACTCGTAGATGAGTATTTCGGAAACGAACCCGACACTCTGGTGGTTTACGGTGCCGGATTCGATTTCATAAATAAAGGAACCTTCAAGGGCCACAGGAAGTTTCGACATAATGAAGTGCTCAAGATTGCAAAACAGCGGAAGAACTTGTCAGTGTTTGTTATCAACGAAGCTTTCACCACAAAAAATTGTAGTTACTGCTACGAATCTGGTGCAAAGAATACTTTACGTGTATCAAAGTCTCCACACCGTTACGTATACTGCAGTGTATGTCGTAAAGGCATTCATAGAGACAAAAATGGTGCAAAAAATATTCTCCTAAAGTATGAATATACAAAGTTGCCGGTTGGTCTTTCGTCCTCCGGTACTGATATGGATCTTGTGGACGGTGGAAGTTCATAAGGTTCATTATCGTAACTCTGAATTTGTCGTCATGGTAAACAAAGGGTTAACATAGGGTACCGCAAATTAATAAAACGTCTCAATATTAAATATATTTATTTACATTTAATTGATAAAACTTGTAAGTAGCTTATTAAAAACGTGGTTAATTTGTTAGATTAAAGTTAACTAGAGGACCAGCTTTGCATTGTAGACGCACCTATATGTATAAAATACAACATGTAATAAAACCCTGTCCGATCCGTTGTTACGTATCGTACGGAGTATATTAATGCGACTATCTTCAGGAAAAAAGAAAAAATATCGCTTTCTATACGCGTTTTTTTCAATGGGGAATTTTACTGCGTAATTACATAGGGCGCGGGCGGCCATCGTTTAGCGGGTGTCTAAAAGTCATAATTTATGAAAACTGTTGAAAATTTTCAAACTTTTCATGAATTTGGTACTGAAAATGTGAATTTTAATAGCAATAACTTTGAATTTTCGATAATAATTTAAAAAAATATATTCTTTTTGTTAATGTTATTGCAGTACATATGATGCCCCTTTCGGATCGGACAGGTTTTTTTTACATCTTGTATCTTACACAATAATAGCGATCCCCTTGTTTTCGTTGTAAAATATCAAAGGCACGTCAACTGTAACTGTACTGTTAGTAAAATTCTTTCGTATTTAACAATGCGACATGCTCCTTAGAACACCTAGTCTTTACTAAAATATTTCAGATATAGCTAAATTATTTTATTATTGGACAGAATTGATTGTAGCAAAACATTAAAAAAGAAAAGTATGAAGGAAGTAGGGAAAATACTTTGATTGCGTGGTTAGTGTACTTCAATATCAAGTTTTACATCGATTATCGCTGTCACTCACACAATTAAATCTAGCTTTATAAGAAAATGCATTTAAAAGCAATCGTGATGTCGTCATTTAATAGGACATAGTAAATAATTTATGCGTATGATTTGATCTTAACATTAAGACGCTGACAACAGCTAAACCACTGTCACTGTCGGACTGCATAGAAAAGAAAGAGAAGCGCAATGACACAACGCTTGTAATTTATTGCAAAATATGAAGTAATTATCGATTTATTCAAAAATGAGTTGAGTAATCGAAAATAAAAAACAACCAAGTTGTGCATTCAAATAAGACATTCTTGTTATTAATTAAAATACCAACGTTCGTTGATATTTAATACAGATATTTTGGATTAGAACAAATTAAAAGGTTAGCTTACCGTTAATTTGTATCGAGTATTTTTTTTTTGTAAACGTGTTTTGGTAACAACCAAGTTCTGAGAAATATGTTCAAGATTAACATATATTTTTCACGCTACCACAAACTATATAGATTTGGCGTATTATTTTGTTAAGCAAGCCTACTTTTACCGTTTGCCTGTTGTCAGCGCCTTAACTTAATTATACAGAGTAAAACAGTGTCTACAAAGTTAAGAATAGTTTTTCTACTAAAAAAATGTGGATATGTATAATTATATCATCGATTTATAGAACGTATTATTGTATTACATAATAGGTATTACACGTAGCCACATCTTAACAGTTTATTGAATATATTTATATTGTCCTTTTAAATGTGAGCACTTATTTAAATGTGATACATAGTTTAGACTTATGAATTAATATTGAACTAAAATAACATTGAAGTGATCAGTGTAGTTAATACAGATGTTTCACTCCGCATTTTAGGTATGAAGCTACAAGTACGCAACAGGGTCGAATTGTTTAGACAATCCAATGATTGTAACGTAGTCAGAAGATCTAAGAGTAACGCGATACAAAAAGAGAACTTCTTGGTGAATACAATTGTAGGTTAGTGCTGTGCGACCTGAATTGCACTTTATCGAGTCATTGCAAGAGTCACTTTTTATTTAAATATATTTGCGGAGTGAACCATCTGCATTAATATGTGGCACTGCTATAATTACCGTGTAGTCTTTAATGAAGTCTATATGTATGTTAAGATAAGTATAATGGGGCAGTTAAACAGATATGGGAAATTGAAAGGCGACTGAAGTCAGAATTATTACAAGTGAAATCAACACTATTCGCATATTATTTCAATAAATTAAAATACATTATTACTTGTAACATAAGAGATTTACGTACAGCTATGCACACTTCGATGACAGCCCAGTATAGGGCTACCGGCTAAGGTTTCATGGAGCGACCCGCGTAGAATGTCATAGTGTAGGTAAATAAAGGGTTTGGTAAACGACGTGATTCATGCCCGCGGTGGGCGCGGATGTTTGCGCTTCGTGAAATCTTAGCCTTAGTCGTGTTTCAACTGTGAGGGTTTCGCTCCTATAGATAAGTATAATAATATTCATTCGATCCAGTTCTCACGTACTATCAAATTGTATTCGAACAAAAGCACACTTAAAAAACATACAATAAAATACACGTAAGCTTATTAAAACATAATTCAAAAACAGATTTATTGTTATCAATTAATTTAAAATAATAATATACTTACACTATTCTTGAACTTGATCTGTAGCAAAAGCATAAAGTTTTAACATAATGTGTGTGCAGCACCAGACAATTGACACAATATAAATTCAATTTATTATAGTTAACAATTAAAATAACTAGGAAAAGTAACTGAATGTGTCTTCATCGTGAGGGGGTTTAATTCAACTTCATGGTCTATGTTTCAGTACGGTCAGCTGCATGCTGAATTTGACGGTGTATTGCATTAGACAGTAAGGACGTTACAAAAATAATATTGTACACAACGAATTATTATGAAGAATACTTCAGTTTGATTTGAGTGTTCACTTAGTCAAAAAATATATAAACTACACATTACAACAACAACAAAACTAAAACAATACAAAAGCGTGTCTAAATGTTGATCTACTTGTTATTCTTGATTCCGTTTTTGAGTGTTTTGTATTCATTAAAGAGGTCTTGCACATCTTTCAAGGATTTCTCTATTTGTTTCACGAAGTTTGATGAGCTCTGTAAAAAGAACACATTGTTTTGTTTATAAAAGGTAAACTTGAATGTTGAAACGTTTTTAATAAGCAATATAATTAATATTAATGAACATTTATTAGACGTAATTATTTATTTAATCAAAAAACGTAATTTAATTAAGGAGAACTGATGGGTTTAAAAAGATATAGGTCTCACCGTGATGGGGCAACTCTTCTTGCTGGAGACGTGGAAGAACAGTAGATTTTCTCCGACGATAATGTAAGAGACTCCATAGCCGTCATCAGCCACTGGGCCGAAGCCGCCGCCAGCACTCACGCACTTCGGGTGCTTCTTTAGATCCAACATTGAGGTTTGACCTGAAAATATAGAGTACGTTATAGTATTAGAATTTGCTGGCAATGCCAAGATGCACTTTGAGGAAATACAATATCAGGTGCACTAAGACTGAATTCTCTAAAGAGAAGTTAACAATTTCATAGTGTACCTGCCAATAGGTCGTGTTTTTTCATCAGAAATTTCTCAAAAGCAACTCACAGTCTGGATTTATGTTTGGTTGATGGCAATAGGCTCGCGTCTTATCAAATGAAACCTGGCTGTAGTATACACATCTGTACAACCCTTCGGGGAATACAGGTGTCATGCTAGTTTACGTTACTCAAATGCCTTGCTCTGCGAAAACTCTTGCGTTGTCATTCATTCCCACCGTGCGGGCGTGTTTCTAACGAACGTTTAGAGTTTAAAAAAAAAAAAAAAAAAATGTCGAAAGCAGTGAAATGTGTTTCCTGCAATATTGTTATTGACGAAATGTTATCGTATATTCAAAACAAGTTATCGGTGATTGATGAAGATACACTAGTGAGAATATGTTCCTCTGCGTTCACCAGCGAAGAGATTGAGAAATCGAAGGAGTTATTGTTCGAATCGGTTCCGGTGGAAAAGGCCAAAATAAAGCGGAAAAATAAGGGTAAGGAGCGAAGAGATCTTGTGGACATGGTGAGCGTGTTTAAAACTGTGGAACCGGATTTATTTCCTATCTTCGTTGCGAAAAATCTGGAACGGTTACCGCCGATTCTTTTTGATCACCTCGATTGCACGAAGCTACTCAAAGACCTCCTTCGAATGCAGACCGAACTTAAAGAAGTGACGGAAACGTATGTCACGCAGGCACAGTTGGATGAAGTTAAGACGGATATTTTAAAAATGCAGAATGACTCATTAATACCGGCGTCTGCGTGTAAAATTAATACTATGAAGCGAGGCGGATGGTTAATGGATAGTGGACCTATTGGCTTATCACACGTCCAAAATTCGTCATTGGATGAGTGCATGAACACAGTCGATGAATCATCGTTTAGTGGGCCTGACAACAATGTACCGCGATTTCGAAACATAAGGAAGGTAGACGGAGAAATTTCTGACAAAAATATAACGGCTACGACGAGGCAGCGAGCGCGAGGTGCGAGCGAGATCACCCCGTCCGGCGTCGCGGCCATCGCCAGCCCGAGCGAAACCGATCTGCCGGCAGCCGCCGCCGTGACGTCACCGCGGCGATACTACAGCACTACTACAGCTGCGCCCGCGCCGCCGCCGATATTACAGCAATCTAGATCAGCTGACATTACGAATAATATTAACCGCGAAAGCAAACAGGGGACTACGGAGCGCACGAGTAAAATTATGACAGCCTACCAACCCGAGTCGGCTGGCAGGGATGACGTTGAAGGATGGCAAAGGGTTTCATATAGTAGGAAACATATGAATTACCGTTATCACGGCTCGGCTGGTAGTGCCAGAGACAATGCTGGGAAGTTTAAGGCCGCCGTGAAAAAAGTGCCTATATTTATTACGAAGGTGCACAAAGATACGACAGAGCAAGATATAGCCGACTACGTCTATGAAAAAACGGAAGAGGTTGTAACTCTTGAAAGAATATTGTTAAAATATCCGAAACCCTATAACGCATTTAAATTCCTTGTGCCGGAATCTAAATTATCGTCATTTTTGAATAGCGGATTATGGCCTGAAGGAATTATTTTCAGACGATTTGTGAATTTCAAATTCAGAAATTCGAACTCGAACGGTGTAAACATAGGCACCGTGACCGGCTCATTGTAACTAGCTCAATGGATATAAAGTCTAATTACAAACTGATTAGTTACAACTGCAAGAGCGTGAAGCGCTCCGTGGAGAGTGTAAGGCAGTTATGTCGCACATCTGACATAATAGCCTTACAGGAGACATGGTTGCTGCCGGGAGATATTCCGTTCCTGAGCGACATCGATGTGGAGTACGGCTGCACCGGGACGTCGGCGGTGGACGATGGCGCCGGCATGCTGCGCGGCCGCCCCTACGGCGGCGTCGCGCTGCTGTGGCGAAAGAGTGTGTTTACCGATGTATCGGTTGTGCAGTGCGGCAACCCGCGAGTTTGTGCCGTGAAGGTAAACGCGGGTCAAAGGTCACTCCTGGTGTTCAGTGTGTACATGCCGACGGATAAAGATGTGAATTTGACGGAGTTTACGGAGTGTCTCGGTCTGGTGAGTGCTGTCATAAACAATAATAATATAGAATCTGTATACATACTCGGGGATTTTAACGCTCATCCGCATGAACGATTTTACGGCGAGTTACAGAGTTTTTGTGTAGAATCACGGTGGTTATGTGCGGACATCGAGATACTAGGGTTGGATTCTGGAACTTGTACATTTATAAGCGAGGCGAATGGATCAAAGCGCTGGCTTGATCACTGTTTAGTCACTGAATCAGCTCGGGAGACTATTGTATGTGTACAAGTTAAGGAAGACGTCCTGTGGTCCGATCATTATCCTCTCGAGATTGTAATTTTGTTAGATAGCATAAAACCTAAATTTAATAATAATTGTACACAATATAACGATGTGCGCTGGGGTGATAGAAACTCTGAACAATGTGACATGTATAGTAATTTATGTAATAATAATTTAAAATTAATTGACTTTCCCATTGAAATGACCGAATGTTGTGATTATGTATGTAATAATGTGGACCACAGACTTATTATTGACAATATGTACGATAAAATAATTCGAATATTAGGCCGGGCAGCTTGCGATAGTCGTTCGTCAAGTGTTCCCAAATGCAGGAAGCCGGTTCTCGGTTGGGGCAGGCACGTAAGTGATGCTCACAGGGCGGCCAGGGAAAAGTTTGAGTTGTGGGTTTGGTACGGCAAGCCGGCGGAAGGTCGCGTATGGAATGACATGCAGACGACTCGTAAAATTTTTAAATCACGTTTACGCTGGTGTCAGAATCATACTGACCAAATCAAAATGGACATCATTGCGTCGCATCATTCCAGGAGCGACTTCCGCAGTTTCTGGAAGTCCACAAACAAACTTAATAGTAAACCAGGTCTACCTGTGAGTGTCAATGGTGCCTGCAACCTGTCGGGAATAGCAGAATTGTTTAGGGACCATTTTACCGTTCAGTCACCTTTGGCGTCGACACAGTCCACGAGCGATGATGGTTGTAGTGGTCGGGAAGTCAGCGTCCGGTTTACGGCCAAAGATGTACGGCAGGCCATTAAATCTATGTCAAGGGGCAAGTCTCCGGGCCATGACGACCTGAGTATTGAACACCTAAGGTACGCGGGATATCATATGCCCAGAGTGCTGGCGATGTTCTACTCCTTGTGTGTAGGACATTCATACTTGCCTGAGCCGATGATGAAGACTGTGGTGGTGCCAATTGTCAAAAACAAAACCGGTGATATTGGTGACAAATGTAATTATCGACCGATTTCCTTAGCCACTATAGTCGCAAAGGTGCTTGACAGTTTGCTGAACACTCAGCTTGATAAACATTTACAGATACACGACAACCAATTTGGTTTCAAGTCAGGTCTCTCTACTGAAACGGCTATACTGTGTCTGAAGCAAACTGTCAAGTACTATACGGATAAAAATACGCCCATTTTTGGGTGTTTTCTTGATTTATCGAAAGCGTTTGATCTGGTTTCCTACGATATTCTATGGCAAAAATTACATCAAACAACGATGCCCGAGGAATTAATCCGTACTTTTAAATATTGGTATGGGAACCAGATCAACGTCGTTCGGTGGTCAGGGGCGTACTCGACGCCATACAGGTTGGAGTGCGGCGTGAGGCAGGGGGGGCTGACATCGCCCAAACTTTTTAACCTCTATGTGAACGCGCTTGTGGAGGAGCTCAGCGGCACACATGTCGGATGCCATATTGATGGAGTCTGCCTTAATAATATTAGTTACGCGGACGACATGGTGCTGCTGAGTGCTTCTGTAGGTGGACTGTCGCAGCTGCTTGACATTTGCGAGAAATATGCTGGACAACACGGGTTGGTGTACAACATAAATAAAAGTGAGTGGATGGTCTTTCAGGCTCGGGGAAGGTCCCTAAGTCAAACACCTAAAGTTAGACTGAATGGCTACCCCCTTCGTAGGGTAGAACAGTTTAAATATCTTGGGCACTTGCTAACCCCGGATCTGAAAGACGATAATGACATAGAAAGGGAGCGTAGAGCGTTGTCTGTTCGTGCGAATATGATAGTACGCAGATTTGCTCGTTGTTCAAGAGACGTCAAGATCACTCTGTTCAGGGCATTTTGCACGTCCTTCTACACGAGCAGTCTGTGGGTGAACTATACGCAAAAACAGTACAGCGCTCTACGCGTCCAATACAATAATGCATTCAGGGTGCTGTTGGGGCTGCCTCGCTTCTGTAGCGCTTCGGGGATGTTCGCCGAAGCGCGCGTGGATTGTTTTTATACAACCATGCGCAAGCGGTGCACATCCCTGGTGCGCAGGGTGCGGGTCAGTCCGAACAGTATCCTGAGCACCTTCGCCCAGCGATTCGACTGCCAGTACATGTATCACTGTGACATGGTACATGTACGGGCTAATGTGGAAGTATTGTTTTAATTGTTTGACTTGTAATTGTATTGTATTGTATTATTGTATTTAATTGTATTAGTTTGTTTTATAATTGGTCCGTGTTGACTTTTAGTTAAATAAATATATATATATAAGGTGTTCCGTGTGTTACATAGGTAGAATGTGAAAATACTGACCGTGAGGCGTTTGACTTGTGGAAAGTCGCCACGGTTCGTTGAATACTTCCTGAAGGAACGGCGACTCCAGCTCGAGATACTTCGAGACGACGTACAGACAGAAGAGGTGACGGTCGATGCCTCTGCCGGCCATGGCGTCCTGGTAGCCCAGCTGATGACGGTGACTGGCCTTCACGAACAGATCCATTCGCTCTTGCACCTAAATAAATATAATTCAATTAAAATCATTATCACAAAATTTCCGAAAAATACGTGAAAATAGAGTATACCCACTGCACAATGTAACCACAATATTTTTGTTTATTTGACTAAATAAATAATTTAATAACTATCATCAGAAATATAAATCACTATCATTCATCTTTAATTCTTCTGTATGTTTGTATGTCACTGAAATCCTCTAAGCGGCTAGAACTATTTAGATGATATTTTTTGTGTTTGAATGGGTACCTGGATAGTTTAGATTCACAATTGGACCCGGTGGGTGGCGCTGTTGTTCGGTCAGCTAGTATATATATTTATATTTCTATAAAATATTAGACTGAAATTAGACTTCGAACGTTCTTCGAATCTCAGTCTCAATCTGTTAAAAATATCTCTAATTTAGCCATGTAATTAGTTTAAGCATCGATGGTATTTATCTGTAAATCGATGGTATTTTTTTATACCTGTACAGGGTGGCACATTTAGATCGGTCAGTATGGACAAGTCTGAAACTATAAGACATACAAAGATCTCTTCTTAGGAACCATGTCATCGATTTTAGTAATAAGAAAAGCAGAATTCATACATTTAAAAAAAAAACCTACTAAAGTAAAATAAAGGATATGAAAACAATGCATTTTTAACTCAAACTCAAAGCATTTATTTCAATTAAACCATTTACAGGCACTTTTGAACTGTTCAGTCAGTTAGTCAGAAAGTTGAAGCTAGTTGCCCATTCCAAAACGTAGATCTCTATGGAGAAGAACGGGCAAGAAACTTGGAGTTTCTTGCCCGTTCTTCTCCAGGACAGTCTTTTAAATATAGAAATGACAAATTCCTGGGTACATTACTCTTGTTGCTTCTTTAAGTGAAAACAATGTAAAAAAAAAAAACTATTAAAAATATAAGATTAAAAAACTTTTTTACAAAAAATAAAACCAACTGGTGTCTTTGGTTTTGTATTTTCGTTTTTTTTGGAAGTCGTTTTTTAATTTTTTGTAATAAAGTTTTTTTTATCACTTTTTAGTTGTGGTACCTACACAAACGCCCCACAAAAATTTTAATACCATTATCTGCTATGTAAATTACAGTGACAGGAACTATTAGAACATCATCCACATATACTAGGTGGGAAAAATACGTATTATTGAAGCTAACTCAAAAACCCCTCATCAGATCTTGGCCAAATTGATATGGGACCACTTCTGAAGTATGCCCTACCCTACCAAACACAAAAAGAATCATCAAAATAAATTCATAATTGGCTGAGTAATCGCGTAACAAACATACAAAAAAAAAAACACAACCGAGTTGACAACCTCGTCCTTTTTTAAGTCGGTTGAAAATAAGCCTTGGCAGATAAGAGATGACCAGTCTCACCTGACGGCGCCCGTTCACGAACCTGACGCGTGGATCAGCACCATTCAGCTCAACCATTTTGTAGCCCAACCAACCGAATGATTCAACACACTCGCTACCATCAGCGAGACATTAAGTGAGCATGACATACTCTCAACTACCCTGCTCTTTCAAGTCAACATACAACACAATAACATAGTAAATTACGCCATGGTACTCAAATTTACAAAAATTGAAAAAAAAATGCGTCTAAGTTATACAAAACTATTGTTTGCAATGTATTTGTAACATTAAAAGAATTTTACTACCAAAAAGAAAGATAACATCAGGTTTCATAGTAACATTTACTGCTTATGACCTACACAATCGATATCTAAATAGAAATAGTGTTTGTTTGATTTTTCAAAACGTCCGGGTTCGACTCCCAAGCTGAGTACACTTTTTAAAAAAATATATGGATGCAGTTTTTCTTGTTAATGAAATCCAATGACATTATATGTAAAAAGAGGTAGATAGGTTATAAACGTTCCGCAAGTGGCACGTCAAAAGTTGGCTAATTAGCCACATTTTCTTAGTTTTGTCTCTTTTTCGCTCCCGATAATTACGACATGCCATCCTACTTCCACGTGTCATATAATAGTGTGACATAGTGCCGTTTTTGAAGATAGAATGTTAGGTAGGTAACCTATCTACGTCTTTTTACTTTTAATATCATTGATGAAATCGATGACATGGTTCCTCAGAACAGATCTTCGTATGTCTTATAGTTTCAGACTTTCCCATACTGACCGATCTAAATGTGCCACCCTGTAATTTTTGACAAGTTTTTGACATTGATTCAATGAGATGAGGTTGCGAATTTGCGATTAGATTTGAGCATTTTATTTTATACGTAAGTTGGTCTTCTGTTCCAAAACAAAAGTATAAAACCTTGAAACTTGTTTTACAAGTTTATTTTTTCTTGTTTTATTTAATTATTGGTTCTGGAAGGGAATAGTGAGCCGAGGCCGTTTGTGTTTGATAGCAAGGGCTTTGGCGATGTTGAGTTTAAATAAGTCAGACTGGTTCTTGGTATCGATCCATTGATTTGAAACGTCCTCGCCCTTGAGTTGCCTTTCAAACAATTAAAAATAATTGTTGATATCGCTTAAGCAAATGTTTTAGTTCTCTTCAATTACCTTTTATTTTCGTTTGTTCTCTTTTATTACTTTCTAATATATTATAAAACATTTCAGCGGCATAGAAGGCAAGCCTGGTCGTAATAATGGTTATATCTATTCTTAATCATCTCAGGCTATCGGGAAATAAACAGCGAATCAAATTACTTGACATGAGATTATAAATGTTCAGGCTTTCAGAAACCGGGATTACGTAAACCCGAAGTGACATTTCAATTTTTATAAACTGAGGGGTAGTTCCCCTATTTTTAATAACGATCGCAGTCTATATCGCACACCACACTTTTTTATGTTCGTTAATCCATTATTTTAAAGTGTGTCATAGCCAATAGTGTCCTCACAATGTCTTGTTTTCTTCCTTTTATATATTTTTGTACATTGGCACCTTGCAGCTATTTCCTAATAGCTAATTATTAGTAATTATTTAATCGTGCTTTTGTATGCTGTGCTGTTTTTTGTGTGCATTAAATAAACGAATTATCCCAGGGAATTATCTATCTATCTATCTATAATCTATCAAAAAATATCTCTAATTTACCAACATTTTTGACATTGATTGTTGCTGACATGAGCTTGCGACAAAATTTCGAAAGTTTTTAAATGTTCTTCGAATCTTTTTTAGGGTTCCGTAGTCAACTAGGAACCCTTATACACACATCAACACGGTCTAGGGATATTTCATACTCAATTAAATAACTCGAAAAGTACTGGCCGCATTGGAATCTTTTATACACCGATTTGTTTGTAATTTATCTCAGACTAATTCCAAATTAAAATTTTTGAAAATTCTTTTGTTTCGGTGGCATAAAAATGTCTTGATGTATAGGAGAGGGAATTTTCATTTGTGCGAAATTTAGAAAACAATACGAATTACGTTTAGTTACAGTTTTTTTTCATTTTTAAACGAAAGATAAAGTTAAAATTGAGGTATTGTAGCCATGCAACGCCGACATTTGACGAGGGCGGAGATGTTACGAGCTATGGGAATGCTGGAAGCTGGATCTGTTCAGCGTAATGTTGCTGAGGCCATAGGGACCCATCAAAATGTAATTTCAAGATTGTGGACACGCTATCGTGCCACAGGTGAAGTAGCGGAGAGGCACCGGGGGCCAAGTCGCATCACTACCCCCAGACAAGACCGATTTTTGCAATTACTGCGCGAGCTCAACCAAATGCAACGGCGACTCAATTGGTCCAAAGGCTGCGAGTGGAACACCAAGTGCTTGTGAGTGACCAAACTGTAAGAAGGCGACTGCATGAAAGCAATCTACGCTCTCGTAGACCACTCCGGGTCCCACCTTTACGGAGAGGCAATCGTGGACGACGATTAGAATGGGTTCGGAACCACGTGGACTGGGGCCGTGAGCAATGGTCCAATGTGCTGTTCACGGATGAATCCAGGTTCGGCTTCCATCCAGATTCACGAAGGACGCGTGTTTGGCGAGTTCCTGGACGATGGAGCCGTCTCCAGAACGCTCAGGAAGTTCACCCATACCAAGGAGGAACAATTATGGTTTGGGCAGGAATTCGTCTTGGAGGACGGACGGATCTCGTTTGGATGCGGGGCAATATGACGGCAGAACGATACGTCCAACAGGTGCTGGGGCCCGTAATCTTGCCCCACAGAACACAAATGGGGCAAGATTTCCTGCTCATGCACGACAATGCCCGGGCACACACGGCGAGAACGGTAGCAGCTTGGTTACATACACATAATGTTAGGGCCTTAGACTGGCCTGCTCAATCGCCAGATCTAAATCCCATTGAGCATGCGTGGGATATGCTGCAAAGAAGAGCTCTGAAGGAAGTTCCTGAAAATCTGGCTACAGAAGATCAACTTTTTGCGCACCTCAGAAGGACATGGGACAATATTCCGCAGCAAGACATTGACAACCTTGTTCTGAGCATGCCGAATCGTTGCCGATGTGTTATGAACATCATGGGCGCTTTCTCAGACTACTAAATTCAAGTTTATAAACACAAATTAAATGATTTTTCTATTTTTTTCAGTTTTTACTCATAAATTAAAAGTTAATTCATATACGGTTTCCGTCTATGCTTCATTTTTTTTCCATAAAATCCTGAAATTTTAATCTAAGTACCTTAACCATTATTAAAAAATGGTAGAATATTAAATAACGTATCTTTTAAATATATACATGTCATAAATAATTAACACATTGATAGTAATTCGCTTTTTTAAAAATATCCCTAGACCGTGTTGATGTGTGTAGTTTCGCCATGTCTGTCTGTCCGTCCGTCCGTCCGTCCTCGCTTAATCTCTGTGACCGTTAGCACTAGAAAGCTGAAATTTGGTACCAATATGTATATCAATCACGCCAACAAAGTGGTAAAATAAAAATGTTTTAAAAGGGTAGCCCCCCTATATGTAAAGTGGAAAGTGATTTTTTTTTTAATTTAAACCCTAACGTGTGATATATTGTTGGAAAGGTATTTAAAAATGAATAGGGGTTTACTAAAATAACTTTTTGATAATGTCAATAATTTTGGAAATAATCGCTCCAAAAGTAAAAAACAATGTGTCCCCCCCCCTCTAACTTTTGAACCATAAGTTTAGAAAATATGAAAAAAATCCGAAAAGTAGAACTTTATAAGGACTTTCTAGGAAAATTATTTTGAACTTGATGAAAAGAACAGTTTTTGTACAAAAATGACAAAAAATTTACAAAATAATTTCAGGACTAAGTTTGTAGTATAATCGTATATGCAAATATGCAAGCAGGAACACTTATTGTGACGGACGGGAAACTACGGAACCCTACACTGAGCGTGGCCCGACACGCTCTTGGCCGTTTTTTTTGTAAAACTCTGTGTCATAACATGGCATGCTCTCACTCTAAGCAACTTCTTTCATTAGTTTTCTCCGCAGTCGCTTTCGCAAGATGCGACTCGTGAGCGCGTCACCACGCGGGCCACGGAGTTACTGTGCGCAAAGTATGACGTACCGTAGCATTGGGGTTGTTCATAGCCTTCACCCACGCGGAGCTCTCGATGGTGCAGGAGCGGACGGTCTCGGTGCGGCCCTCGCGGAATAAACGCGTCATTGAGGCTTCGTACGTCAAGCAGAAACGGCCCGCGTCGCGGTAGTACGACAGCTGCAGAATCAACTGGATGAACGCGTCCGGAGATACCCGGCAGGTCTTCATGAATCCTGCATAGTGAAACAAATATTATGTGTGGAACTGTGGTTAGATAAACAGAAATACTGACAAAAAAAATAATTAATAACACAACTCATGTACTAAATGTTTAATTTTAAGGGGTACCAGTAGGTACTACGGCGGTCTTGTCGCTTTTGTCTGTACATGTCTACCAGGCAACCTTTGTAAGGGAACTCAGGAAGACAGTTACCGAACTACGCAATTACGGACTCTTAAACTCGAAAGAAGTGACTGACCCTTGTTAGTTTTTCAAAAGCAAGATCCAAAACGAAAATCTAGTTAAAAGCTTACGTACCCTTTCCATACTTGGTGTACATCAGTATCCTGAGGTCGACGTCATTGAGTAACTTTTGTGCGACGTTGTACGAAACGTCAATGTTCTTGAGCAGCTCTTCGTGCCCGAGGTCCCATTGCAAACGAATGGGCGCCGGTGGAGGTGAATCAACCGTGCCTAGTGAGTTGCCGTCTTTACCGTATCTGAAAAGACCCTTTTGTTATTTTTTCTAACACATACAAATGCTAATTAAACATAATAGTGTATTAGCTGACTGCTGCGAAAATAAACACTCGATTGACAAAAAGGCGTATGTAGTTACAGGTAGTGCAATCCACGACGACGCGCCCCACTCTGCGATTACTGTACTGTAAGCTGTACTTTAGTACGGAGCGGAGCTACTTTACAACATACGTGTGGATGAGAGGACTTTTTGCGCCGAACCCATGAAGTAAATATACCAGTATGTTTTTTTTATTTTTTTCTTAATATACTAATACATATTTTAGTGTTAGATTGTAGTATAAGTATTCGTATTCATAATAAATAAAGATTAAGCGACAAAAAAGTATATGATAGAGGTAAGTACCTGAATATAGATAGTGCAATCCACGACGACGCGCCCCACTCCGATCCGCTCCGTACTAAAGTACGGCTTACGGTACAGTAATCGCGGAGTGGGGCGCATCGTCGTGGATTGTACTATCTGTATTTAACTCGTGGCCAAACCCAATCAAAATGTTTTATTTTGGGGATGATAGAGAAAGTCATAATGCTGTAATTGCTGAGATAGTCAAAATGCTCACCCGATTTCCAATTCGCACCAAATAACATATTCCCACAAGTGTCCCATAACAGGTGCGTCTGCCCTGAAAATACGTAATTTTTGTGTCAGGAAATTATTAGATATACAATAAAGTAATTATTGTAATTTGTATAGATTTGTTTCCTTACCACGTGTGTTCGGAGTTAAAACCAACCTGCAAAATAAAAAGTTAGTTTTATTAGAGTTCACAGAAGCGTGAAGTTATAAAAACTATTATTTTTAGTTACATAATTAAGTGTTAAGATAACTACATACTTATTTATAACTATAACTACATTAGTGCCGTATCAAAGATAGTCATGGGATACCCAGCTGCATAGCCATTTAAAAACTGAATTAAATAAAGTAGTAATTAAGTGGACGAATCCGATTTTATTATTTGATTGGTTGGCCAACAAACAGTCTGTTAAACACACTGCTTTCAAAGTCAAAGTCAAATAATTTATTTCAATTAGGCACAAAAAAGGCACTTTTGAACGTCAAACTTTACAAAAAATAATAAAACTGATTCTAGTCGCCCATTCCAAAAGGTAGTTTTCGTATGGAGAAGAATGGGCAAGAAACTCCACCGTTACTCTTTTTAAAAAAATCATTATATCTTGTATACACTTATTATATAATTATATGTGAAGACAATGCACCTAGAATAAGATTACTATACCACGATAGGTAAAAAGAATGAAAAATGAAGGAATGACATAATTATGTGATAGATGCATGGTGCTCACATACTTACAAACATTGTAAAATTATACTATATTTCTAACATTATAATAAGTAATACTAATAATAATAAGTCAGTGTGTGAGTTCAAATAATCACAAAAAATAAAATAAAATAAATGTTTAAAAAAATAAAATAAAATAATTATACAATTAAATTAGCAACCAGTTCGATTTTGTCTAGATTCTGAATTGTCCTATGGAGCAGGACCAGCATGTTTCCAAGCATTTTTATCTTGGATATAATCCTCTAATTTGTAATATGCTTGTTTACAAAGTGTACTTTTTATATGATTTTTAAATTTTCTTTCATTTAATTCTAATATATCACAAGGTATTCTGTTGTAACATTTAACACAGATTACACGTTTAACTTTGACTGGATGATGCTTTCCCATCCAGTCCAAGCTGGAATGTCTCATGTGACCCATTCCATTTAAACTGGTAGAAAGGACACAACGAACTGTAGGCTCTACTACTAGACTAGGCTCAACTTACATGACTTCATTCTGATATTCGGAGTAAACACTTACAAAACCGTTATTGCTGAAGCATAGGTTGAATGACTTGTCGAACCACCGATCGTGTCCTTTGCCGTGCAGTAGTACGCGACCCATCTCGTCCAGTTTTGAAGCGTCGTTCTCATCATGGCCGTACGCAAAGTCATCTGGAACAATTAATTTCTTGAGTTTCTAATACAGAAACGACCTATGGACTGTCCTAACGCGTGCTCCTCGAAGACAAAACAAATAATAAGATAATGTTATGACGTTATTAATTATGACTACCTATTTATTATATCTGCGATGTATTGTGTAGACGAAAAGCGTCATGATTGGTTACATATTAAGAGTGTGGCGACCGTTGAATTTTCCACACAAACGTAATACCTAAATCATGTGTAATTTGAGCACATTTGCACCATATTATGTTGATATTCGGATTAATACATTATTTATCTAGGCTCCTACATCTTTTTTTTTCCATAAAGCTTATTAAAACTGAAGTTTAAGCGAATTGAATTTCGCACATTTTTACAGCGTAAGTAAATGACATGTTTTCATATAGTTTTTTCTGTATTATAAGCATCAATATTTGTAATATTGTTTCGTCAAGATACAAAGTATGGAAATAAAAGGAAAAGCATTAAGTTTTCATTCATCATTTTTGGTATTACGGAACACATCCAAATGTATCATACATTTTCGATAGTAGTAGTGCTATCACGTCAAGCAAAAATTGACAATGTGTGCGTGGTCTTACTGCTCACTGTAGGTGTATATCGTTCCGACAGGCACTCACACTAGCGCAACGTGCTTGGTTGGAGTTCGTTCGGGATATTTTTTGTCAGTATTAGACGATTAGGTACTTGTCAGTACGTGTGTACTTATTTGTTTGCTAAATTGTATTATAATATTTCTGACACTGACTGACCTATTTTATTTTTATTGGAATCGGAGTAAATTGGTAGAAATCGTCACGTAACGAAAAAAACGTTATTGTCCATGCGGCTTTTCTCTGAGAAAGTGTGAATTTGGTCAAAATGAAAATCCAAGATGGCAGCTGCAAAAAATTTCAAGTTTTTCATGGTTTTTGAGGGTGCTAAAGCCGAAAGTGGCCTTAAAATTTAAAATCAAAATGAGCGAACATTTTTCAAATGTTTCGTCATAGGTGCCGTTTTCGTAGTTTTGAGTCGATAGTGAGGTCAAAATGTAAATCTTTCGTCTTAATTATACGTGAAAAAGAACTTCGTCCCTGAAGTTCTTTTTCACGTATAATTAAGACGAAAGATTTACATTTTGACCGCACGTGTTTTATTAATAACCAAATTATACTTACGGTATGCACCACACATCATAAAATTTAGATTAAATTACATAAATCTACAGAAAATTAGTTGAATTTAAATGAAATTAGATAAAACAAGACAAAATTATATAGAATTGGAATAAAATTATTAATAAAATGTACTGGGAGTGGCAAGGCAATGGACTCCAGATATCGGGTAGCTGCAGTGTTCAGGAATCTCAACCTATGCTAGGAAATTGGATTTGGGTTTGTCTTGTGATTTGGTATCGAGTAACCTACATTCTTACAAAGAAAATCTTAAATAAATATATCCAAGTCCGTAAACAAAACAAAGGTCTTGTTTTGTTTACGTACTTGGATATATTTACTTACGATTTGGTTTGACTGCCCTCGTTGGTCGAGTGGTCGCAAGCACTACTGCTGAGCATGAGGTCCTGGGTTCGATTCCCGGGTCTAGGCTAGGTCTAATGTTCTCATCAAGGTGAATGAAATAAGCCCAAACACGCTGTAGCTGCTGTAAACTGCTGAGGAGCTCTCGCGACTGTCTTCCGTCTCCATCATCAGATCAACTCCAGTTCTTTATTATGTCAATGTGTCATCAGAACTACATACATTACCTATGTGAGCGAAATTACAAAAGAATCGGTTCGCAATTGAAAATTCAGTAGGGGCAAAATCAATGAAACCCAATTTTTTACCTTTCGGGGTGGATTTTAGTTTTCAATTTTACATGGGACCAACTTCGAAGTATATTACCTACCTTCCCCAATAAAGCAAGAATGGTTCAAATCGGAAAACTCAGTCAACGCGTATTTTTTATAACTTTTTATTTAAAAAAAATACGCGTTGACTTGAGAATATCCTCCTTTTTTTTCGGCGGTTAAAAAAAATAAGGTAAGTACCTACCTTATTTGTATGACGTACCTATCTACAAAATCTTCTCTAGAAGGCCTAGATCTCGAGATAACCTAATATCACAGGTTATAGACTGTGCTAATATGTTGAAATATCGGCATGGTAAAGATATTTCCAAAAAAAGCATAACTAGTCTGTATATTTACTAACGATTCCCCAAAGTAGCCAACAAAAATAAAGCAAATATTGATCATACCTAATTACTAATAAATATAAATGCCGTCGTGTCGTAATGAATGAATGCCAAGAAGGTACAGCTAATAATAGATATTATCTACCCACTCATACACACACGCGGCTCCGCACCGCGTCTCCCGCTCGTCATCTTTTGTCAAATAGAGATAGCAATATTTTGAACGAATTTCGCACGTGTCTCGAATACGGATTGCGAGCGTGGTTCGTCTCCCTCTTAATACATACATACATAAACTCACGCCTTCTTCCCATGGGGGTAGGCAGAAACTACAGAACGCCACCTGCTACGATCCTTACATACTCCTTTTGCCTCGTTTACGTTCATACATCTGCCGGTCTATTCCGTACTAAAATAATCTCACGGTGAAAACTTGGGCGAAGTGAACGTGAAGTGAACTGTCTTTTCAACTGCTAGGGACTGACAGCTCACTCCGAGCTCACTTCACCTAAGTTTTCACGGTGAGATGGTTACAGAATAGCACTGCTGGTCGTGGTCATACACGCATGTCGAGTACTACGCACCTGTCCTTTCTGAAGAACATCACCAATAAGGTCAGTATATGTCCTCCTAGGGCGTCCCCTCCGGGCGTTTCCAGTCACATCTGCCTTGTAAATACTTTTTGTTAGTCGCCTTTCATTCATCCTCTCAACATGACCAAACCATCTCAGCATACCTACCCTTTTAATTTTTGTCACTAGATCTTTTAACTCACACCGTTGTCATAACACATGATTCCTCATCCTATAATTTATAGTTTGACCACACAAGCTTCGGAAGGAAGGAGTTTCCACAGCATTTATCCTACTTTCATGCTTCTTTTGGCACACCCAGCATTCACTTCCAGACATAAGCGTGGGCACCAGCACACTATTTGTGAACCGCCAGTCGAGCGTTTTTGGACATCAACTGGTTGGTCACAATCATATGTATATCACTAAAAATAAATAACCTACTTTCAGCTTTACCACTGTTTGTTACATTTGTCAAGTAGATAGACAGAAATGTGTGTTTCTAAAATCTCGTAATAGTTTCTTTTCAAAATACAGCTCATGGCTTCTATACCCATTTAATATACTTGCCTTCTCATAGTTTCCGATTTCGCTTGTTTTTTTTTCAAATAGTTGAGAAAAACGTTCGTACGTTCGTGTCGTTCGTTCGTTCGTTCGTTCGTTTCGTTGTTTTGTTGTAGTTGTTGTAGAGTTGTTTGTTAGAGGCCCGGCACGCCATGTACTTTCTTAACCCTTTCGACTCCACCCACTTTTCAGAGCTCATACGCTATGCCGCCATACATTTTGGAAGTGAACCCTCCGGGAGGTTCACCGGCATTACGTTTGCGCTAAAGTTAACCATCGCAGACGGTCAACGGTAGTTACCAACCTTTTATATTTTTAGTGAATATTTGTAGGCGTAAACAATTTTTTTTTGAAAATCAAAATGCTTGTATTTTGTAACCAACGCATATACTAATAAATCTTGTTAAAATATACATTTTCAAATTTAATTTCACGGTTTATAATGCTGTATTTGCTACGAAAAACCTACATTTAAAATGAGCCCTCGGCGAGGGCCCCCGCATCCCACATGCGACTAGGTGAACCCACCAGGAGGGCTCCCGGCACTGAACGTGTTAAACATTCTTAGGGCTACAAATAAATATGTCAAATTGTTTGCAATCAACGAGCGGTTGGCTGTATCCACGATAATGACGCGATGAGCCGTCAGCCAATGGAACTACGCTGGTGTGGGTATGTAGAACATTCTATACTAATACGGAACTTGCAATGGGTACGACAACTTGTACTTAGACGACTGTAGGTTACAAAACTATACAATCGAGGTATCTGCTTAGTTCACGAATAGATTACCTAATGATAGACGGTAACCGGGTTTTGTTAACTCTGAGGGGGACGTTGGGCACTATTGGGCAGTTTTGCTTAGGTGATAAGAGTAACAAGTAATCAATATCTATAGACAATAACATAACACAGCGTTATCTGGTAACATACGAGTATAATAAAATAGTAACGAAATCAAAACTATACATTGAATATTTTTGAAAAAAAAAGTACTTAATTGCTACGAGTTTAGGGAACGATTGTGATTTAGGAGCCATGTCTCATATTTAAACGCGGGTACTACCAATATTTAGTAGTAAATTAGCCGATTTAGTAGGCCCGAGCCTGGAATTTGTAGTAAAACCCTTAAAAAGTTACAGGACCTTTAAGGTGGCTCCTCAATTCAGGAGTCTGATTTGAGGAGCCACTCGAAAAATAGCTGACGGATATTTTTGAAAATTTGGTACGTTTTAGTAGTAGGTACTTATGCGTACAAAAAATAAATGGGTTTCGTAAGGCACAATTTGAGATAGCTACAATGTTTTGATTTTTCATAAAAATCCATAAATTTCACTGCGCTGTTTTTCGTATAGTAATTTATATTTAAATAATGAAATAAAGGAAAATATTTTTTATCTCAAAAAAAATAATTGAAATCCTCATAACAAGCGCTGATATGTCATACGATACAGTTTGTAGTTTTTCATTCGGACGTACGGAACCCTCAAAAAAATCACAAAGCTAGTGAAATTTATTGAATTCAAATTTTACTACGACATACAATGCGGACAATTTGATAAAATAAAAAGAGGTCATTGAGATCCGCAATCTCCAATGAAGGTCGCTCTCTTATCGTTGTAGGTATTGTGACGGAACTGATTTACTGTTCCGGATCTACAGTTTTGTACGTAAAAATAAATACCAAATTAGAAATATATTTTGGTCTCAGTTTTCATGCGTGCTTGTGTAGGTCCATTTAAAGGCTCCCGCAGACAGGCGTGAAGCGACGGCACAACGCGACTCAGTTGGAACAATTCCTATGAAAACTTCACGGAAATTGTTTTACTGATGTCGCGTTGCGCCTGTCTACGAGACCCTTAAACTATATCTTCTAGGTACATTCTAAAATAGAGCACCATCATTCTCTCGCCCTCATTCCAATGTTTTATATATTGCCTATATGTAATTTTCTTCCATGCCTCCCTATAAAGGATGATTTCCACCAAACGGCTCGCATCGCATCGGATCGGAAAGGATACGAACGGATGCGGCGACAGCCGATCGCGGCTGGCAGTATGTCGACGCATACGATCGGCTCCGCACCGTCGCTTGCGAACGTATCCGTTTCTGCGCTTAGTCAAATAGTTTAACTCCTACAACGACAGGCGAACGGAGCCGATCGCACGTCGCAGCACACTTTCGGCTACGATCGCGTGTCGCGAAAGACGCCCGCGGTCAAGCTGCTGTGCGTGGCTTGGTAATATAGACTTTAAATACTGTGTACACGTTTTAATATCGTTTAAAGATTGTTAAATCCGTTCCGATACGATGCGATGCGAGCCGTTTCTGGTAGTCTCCCCCCTTGTAATATCCACTCATTTTTCACACAGTCCATCCATCCTTTCTTTGGTCTTGCCCTACTCTTATGACGTTATCTCATATTAATACTTGAGCATATTATTTTGAATGCCTTCTATTTGAGAACAATGCTTATAACATAGGTAATTACGTGACTGTGGATTAGGGCCTGGGGCCCAGGTCAAGGTGCCAACAGATACTTGGTTGCTCAGCTAACCAAAAAAATTGTTGTTGGCGTGAATATCCCGGAGAGTCATTTAATACCACTGATTATCTAAATTAAAAGATTAAATTTTTTGTATGTTTCTTTGTTACGCTTTCGCGCTAAATCGGCTAGATGGATTTGGAAAAAAATTGGCTCTTGGTAGACCATGACCTGGGTTATAACATAAGATACTTCTTATTCCGATATGCCCACGATATCGAGACAGTGGGTGAACCGCGGGACGCAGCTAGTGTTGAATAGGACTTCGTAATCGGACATTTTCGAATAGTTATCTTCAAAGTCAGTAGGTATCCTTACCTAGGCATACGTTGAAGGCGGCGCGCTCGATGCAGTGCAGCGACGTGCGATTGTGGCCACGGTTGAACATGGTCTGCCTGATGTGCGCCCAGTGCGAGCGCTCGCCCGCGGTCAGCGCAGCCACGCGTTCTTCTCCAACCATCGGCTCCGACTTGTCGTCGAGGATTTGTTGAATTTGTCTACAGAAAATGGTTACTTCAACTATAATATGGTATTTTACCCCAAACGTGACGCATACCGCGGAAAAAATATTTGTATGACCTACAATTAGTTATTCCGGGTCTGGCTGTTTGTGTATGTGAGTTTATATGTATGTAAACGCACCCACGATACAGGAGAAATTCCTAGTGTGGGGCAACGTTTTATTTAAAAAAAAAAAAAAAAAAAAAAAAAAAAAAAAAATACCTTGTTTTTTTTATTTGCGTCATATTTAGCGCAAATAAATATATTTTCTTTCTGTCTTTTTCCAATTCCCAACCACAATTCTAGTAGATTGCATAAAGGCATAAGACATGTAAGTAGGTTACTAGCCATTGTGCCACACAAATGTTCTATTTCACGAAGGTGGGTTAGTCTAAATTGTGTGACTACATTTATCGATGCACGTGGTGAACATTGTTTCTGTGTACGTAAAGGCGGCTCGGGCAATACTGAACGGTCACAAATTTTCGCACAAAGAAACAAGTGTAAGTGCCTGCCAGTGCAATAGAACATCTTTACTGAAGTTATTATTTCAGAGTTAGGTTATTTTTTGAGAGGTATGCCGAAGCAAAGAAAAATCGTTTCTATACGGAATGGACTCGTCATGACGTCACTTCGGACTTTCATCGTGGCCGCGAAAAGCTACTTCTTGTTTACCTAACAAAATAACGGTGTGAATAAACCGTTTCATTAAATCCCTATTTCGATCTACTTTTCTATGATAAACTTCCTGCGCATTAAAAAAAAAATGATACCAGTCCCGAACTCATGAAACACGTACGAATATGTTTTTCAGTTTTCACATGTCAACCCTTTATTCCATAAACTACTAGAATCTGAGAAAAGTAAACACGGGAAACAATACCTACATTTTATTTAATTTACATCTGTCAGTCAGTCATTGATATTAATTATCGTAAATGGAAACATTAAAATGTTTGAAAAAATCATCTGGGTGAGCACGGCCTAACTTATTTTAGTTTTCAATAACCTTAAAAAGGTTATTGAAAATATATTTTCTTCACATAGTAAATAATAATCTACATGCCGCCATCCTAATCCTACTGATCCTACTACGAGTAATTACTTTTGAAATCTACTCTGAATAAGTAATTTCAACTTAATAAACTATCTACTTACCCCAAATACCTAATTACAACGTAGGTACTTTACTTTCACTAAACTCAAAACACTTAAACATGATCTTAATCTGTCGCGCGCGCAATTAGCAGACACAATAGAATTTTATTGTTATCTGTCTCCAATATGAGACACCAGTATTATAAAGGTTAATCACTGTTCTATACCTACAAACAAATATTACTACTGATAAACTAATGAATTCAATGAATACTGAGCGAACAAAATACAAATTAACTACTTAGTGTAAACAAATTATACGGTTATAATGCGATTACGTCAAAAAACAAACACACATGGTCAAAGTCAATCGAATGATAATATGATGTCCGATGTCCTAACTCCGAACCGAACGCATTACAAAAATCAACGAGAACCACCGAATTAAGAGCAGTAGCAGTAACTCTTTTTCTCGTTCACGCGCATGCGTTTTCTACTACTATCCCTATCATAACACGGCGCGGATCGGTTTTCCTGGCTGCTAAGAAACCACGGTGTCACGTGACCGAAGTGACGTCATGACGGACTTTAGACATTGAATTCACGATAAGCGGACGCGCCTACGAGTTATTTTAGCGCAAAATGTTTTGTTGTTGGGATATGAAGACAAAAAAAATTATGTAACGTTTTATTAATGTTTTAATTTTATGGTGTATCAAATACATAAAGTGTGATTGTTCAATGACGATAGAGTGGTTTTGTTCCGAATTTCGGAAGGAAAGCCGGTAGGAATCGGGTTATTTGAACCCGTCGTCCCTGATGTATACGCTTTTACAACAAACTTGCCATTGACATTCGAAACTTACCCATCAAACGATTTAAAAAAACCAAACTTTGTAAAAACTAAAAGATAAAAAAGTTTGGGATTTAGCTGCTCGCTCTACTAAGCCTTGTGATAAAACCATAAAACTTGACATTTTAATTATTATGTAAAATCATCAAAATATATCTACTAGTTTTATAAACACATTAATATTGTTGAGAATTATATATAAAATGACATGATTACTTTGTAAAGTATTATATTATTTTAATTATTGTGATTTTGAGGATATATTTTTATCTTTCTCAGTTAGTTTTAATGATGGTCTGGCAGTTTGAGTAGTTGATGTGACCTACCCAAATGTCCTTCGGTATTGTTCATCGAGTTGAGATACTTAAACTCCGAGTTGAGTTCCGCGATTACTGACAAATGCTTGCGCTGACTGGACAGGCCTACTCAAATCTGTCTTTCTCAAAAGACCATTTCAGACACTAATCTACATAGTCCTCATATGGCCTGACCAAGATTATGTCTGGACTTTAAAAGAGATTGCGACCTCGTTTGTTTCGGCCTTTCTTCTCAGAGTAGTCAAATATGAAACGACGAACTCATCCAGCCTATTTTTAATTAAAAAAATATTATGCCGTGTAAAAGTCATTCCAATAAGCTATTAAATTTACAGAATAAACAATTTCATTTCATATCTCTTGCTGCATGCACCAAAAAAACAGATGGAAACTAAATGAAAGAATCCATGCGTTATTGTTTCCTTATTTGGTATCCTATCGCCGTGGATTAGCCCTTATAACTTTACATATATGCAGATAGGTTGGAAAACGGCAGCATTGACCGTCGACCTCAATTAGCTTGATTGGTAAGCAGTTGGATGCTTGACACTACTTATTAAGTATATTCGACTGACGCAGTGGATTATAATTGCACAATGCACGCATTGCTTCAGCGTTAACTATTCTTGTGTTTTAGAGACTATTTCAACAAAGCGTTAATTCGAAATAAAATTACTTTCCTTTTCTATTGAAGCAGATTTGTACGTTTTTTTAGGGTTCGTACGTACACAAAAGGGTAAAACGGGACCCTATTACTAAGACTCCGCTGTCCCTCTGTATGTCCGTCTGTCACCAGGCTGTATCTCATAAACCGTGATAGTTAGACAGTTGAACACATGGTGTATTTCTGTTGCCGCTATAACAACAAATACTAAAAACCGAATAAAATAAATAATTAAGGGGCCTCCTATTTTTTAAATTTATAACAGACATGATTTTCTTGCCGTTTTTGTAGATAATGGTACGGAACTCTTTTTGCGCGAGTCCGACTGGCACTTGGCCGGTTTTTTATGTTTGTTGTTAGTGTTATCTAATTTGATATCAGATAGAATAAAAAGTATGAATGTATAAACTTACACTTGAATTTCTGCAGGTTTCAATAGACGTCCTCTCGTGTACACTAGCAGTTTGTAGTACCTTCCTTTATGGTAGACAGTGATATGCGTCGAGTCCTGATAATGCACGATCTTGTCGCGTTCGACGCCGGGGACGCGCACCGTGTTGAACAGTCTCTCGTACTGCCACGAGCAAAGAGGCACCATGTTTTGTAGCATTATCTATGGAAAACATAAACAAAGTTAATTTTGCAAAATCTACTCCGTGCTCCATGACTAAATAGCGGTATTTTTGGGAAAAAACTGGCTGTTTATTGCTAGCCCTCTCCCGCTTGACCCAGGGTCAGGTTGAAGGGAGTAGCATAGCCACATCGCTCATATGCACCCGGATAGACGGGCAAAGATTTTTACTCGCTGCTGGAGGACATCGACAATTATTGACGGTCTTGACATATTTTCAGGGAAACGTGGCTGGATTGCACAAAATAGTGAGGTTTTGAATGAGCAAAGGGAGGCCTTTGCTTGAAACAAATTATACAAAAAGAATATCGTTCTTCTAAAGAGATAAGACCCTTACAAAAAACAATAATTAAGTCAAGGACGTTTAGTGGCTATCTCTGCAATGTTTTATTGAAACTTGAAATTGTATGATCTAAACGAGACCTACAAATTAGTTAAGTAGTATATTATTATAGATAAATCAGCAGTGCTGGTTTTTTATCGGATAATATATCGGGTAAGTGTAGGAGCTCGTGGCTAAGTAGTAACTGCCGCACGGGCCGATCCGTCAGGTTAAGCTGCGCTTGCCGGGGTTGGTCTGTGGATGGGTGACCATCTTTACATACCGAGACTCCTCCGTGCCTCGGAAAGCACGCTAAGCCGTTGGTCCCGGCTGTCATTCGTGGATCTTTGACAGTCGTTATGGGTCGTCAGAAGCCCGAAAGTCTGACAACCAGTCTTACCAAGGGGTATCGTATTACCCAGTTACTGGGTTGTGGAGGTCAGATAGGCAGTCGCTCCATGTAAAATACTGGTATTCAGCTGCATCCGGTTAGACTGGAAGCCGACCCCAATATAGTTGGAAAAGGCTAGGCAGATTGATTGATATCGGGTAAGTGTACATAAGTTGTACCGAACTATACTTAAAGCAAAAAAAAAAAACCCTCAGCCTTCGGTCCGCTTTTCAAGCTAACCAGACGCTGTTGTTCTCACATAGCCTAATTACTAGAGATAAAAATATAGTATATTGATGCTGTCTCTATCCATTATGTTCCATTTTGCAAGGTACGGCGAGCATTTACAGGCATTTTCAGTTTCATGTTGTGACTGGCAACGCCACCACCTCATTGTGTATCTGGTTTTTTCAAATATTATCTACGTGTAAAAGCGTTTGTATAAACCTACTCACAAAAATAAATTTAATTTCTCATAATAATTTTCAAGAATATAGTAGTTACGAACCGGCTCAAGTTCTTGTCTATCGATGAGTCTCCTGAACTTGAGGCACAAGTGTATAATGACGCCGGCGCGCGCCGCCTGGTTGTATGTCGGTCTCAACAAGATGGCGTCGGTTCCGTAGAAGTTCGAGTTGACCATCAGAGGCGAGCGGCCGCGCAGGTACACGTACTCCTCCCACCAATCAGACACGTAGTTACTGGACCACCTACGAGACAAAGATACCATTACATTTGTGACGTGTAACATCGCCTTCGATATGCTGAATCTATAATAACTTATTTTTCGCAAACTAGGATCTAATGGGCCGTTTCCACCAGGTGAAGTGAAGTCTCTATTCAGGGTTACAAACGTAAGCTGCGCAATTTTTTTTTTTTGTGGCTGGAAGTATGTTTTACAAACATACTGCATGCAATGTTCCTCGTAACATAAAGATATGTTGCTACAACAACGCTGTGCAACTTGCTAAAGTGAGTTGTGTTGGGCAACTGTTGACCGTAAATACAAGACTTAACGAACAGACAGTCGGTATAGCTCTAAACATGATCGATTCTATGGCCGGTATTGTTCTAGACGACAACATCAGCTTGAAGAATCACGTTAATTACTCTTTTAGATAAGCTAATAAATTATTATGTCAATCTGATACTCTTGCGTGATTCCAGCACTATGTTTATGATATTTGTTAGATAAGGCAGTCTATAATATAATAATTACCATGACTTTAGTACAAGGTATCTCTGTAGCTTTACAGCAATAGTTTCTTCAAATTCTTTAGATAATCTTTCTACTCTCTTATAGTTCTCATCGTCCAATAGGGGGCGAACACTATTCAGGTACTGAAACAAAGAACACATTAAAGTTTACCAATCTACTAGTTTCTTCTAGTAGTTTCTGTACATAATTAAATTTGTGAGCTAAGGCCTTCTATAACGTTAGATAATAATTATGAACTATGGATATGTGTTTAGTAACTGCTACGTCAGATAGAAGATAGCCGAAACCACGAAAAACATCTATATATATATAAAAGAAAGTCGTGTTAGTTACACTATTTATAATCCAAGAACGGCTGGACCGATTTCGCTAATTCTTTTTTTGTTGCGTTTGTTATTGTTAGGAGAAGGTTAAAGATAGTAAAGGTAGGGTAGTTAGGGTGAGTATGGTAGGTATGGTAGATAGGGTAGGTAGGGTAGTGTAGGCAGAGTATGTAGAGTAGGATAGGGTCGGGTAGGTAGGGTAGGGTACGGTAGGGTAGGGTAGGTAGGTAGGTAGGGTAGGGTAGGGTAGGGTAGGTAGGGAAGGGTAGGGTAGGTAGGGTAGGTAGGTGTACCGTAGATAAGTACTTAGTGCTACCCGTGTAAAGCCGAGGCGGGCAGCTAGTTTCATATAAAGGTTACCAAGAGCTACATAACGCTTTCACTGTTAAAAAAAGTTACCCGATCGAATGTAGAGCCTAACTCTACAAATCATACTTCTTGGTCAAAATGTACGGCTTGGCCGTTTTGAGGCCGCGGTACAGACACTCCACCGACACCGCTTAATATGGTAAGAAATTGCCACTGGTCTTTAATGATCTGTCATGCAATAGTTCAATGGAACGGCCCAGCCATACATTTTGACCAAGATGTAAGGTTTAGTTAGGGGCTTGGGTCTGCATTAGATCCTATATATATTAAAACTTTTTAAAGTGAAAGTGTTATGTAAGTCTTGGTACCATTTATATGAAATGTTTTTGGTGGGATTTCAGTAATTTTTGTAGGGTGCTCTTTTTCTTTTTATGTACCGGTGATGTTCTACTGATATTACACATGATGTAAGGTTTAGTTGGGTTTAGATACACGTTTAAATCATAACCCTTACTTACTTCTAGCATAATCGGGTAAAAAAGGTATTTCTTGCACGCCAGCAGTTACTGTTTTTCAAAGCCAACGAAAAAAACATTTTTTTTCTTTGTTAAAATAACATAGGTACTAATCTGGATGGAAAACTTTCATAATAAATAGAAGTAGGTATACCTATTATCCGTAAGAAATACTGACATGCACCCCTTTAAGGGGCTTGGAGGGTGAAAATTACAGATTTCTTATTTTTATTGTTGTTTGTGTGTAAATCCTGGCCTGAATACCAAATTTCAGCTTTCTAGGACGAGTGAATGATAGTCAGACAGACAGTTACGAAATCGACGTATGTAATCCAAAGTATAAAAGCAAGACAAAAGAAACTTAGTGTATCTTGTAAGTAGGCTAACTAAATCTTATCCTGATAATTTGAGCTCTCTAGCAATATCCAGGCCGAAGGGTTTGAAAATACAACGAAACGCTTCGAGAAAAGATGGGTAGTGCTGCTTTATGTTTTTGGCTCGTTTTGGCGGGTGGACTACCGTGTCCTCAGATTAAATTAAGACAGAGATGACGAAAAATTATATTATTAGTTTCAAAGCCTGAGTGTAATTGCTAGTTTTGAAGCTTCACGCAATATTTTATCATATCGGGTAAATGCAAAGGTAAGATCGGATTTGATATTTGTTTATGTAAACAAATTGTCTTCTCATTAAACAACATTGTTTTGAAATTAATTCACTTACCCGTTTCATAGTATCTGTAACAGCAGGTAGCGGTAGTCTTGGCAATGATCCTTGAAAGCTGTACAACTTGGGTTTGTTCCACCCTGATAAAACTTTAACTACACTTATCCAGAGCAACGTTTTAGCCGATATCTTCGATCCGGGGGCACGAGATTCGTACATCCATCCCTTGAAAAATATAATTTTGTTAATAAGTGACATTTATCACTAAACATGCGTTATTAACAGTTTAGATTTGTAAAGAGGCGCATTTACCTTGTAAATTAATAGCAGTTTGAGAAGGTATCTCATGAGAAATATCACACTAAGCCACATAGTAAGAGCTGCCAATAAACAAGCGATGACCTGCCACATCGTGGAGTTGCTAAACAAAACATAAATTTATTGTTACAACAAATAATATGCCATTGCGGATGCCGAGTCTTTCGTACATTGACGATGCCCTTGGACATCGGTTGTACCCGCTTTGGGCGCCTTACATACATGACAGTTGAAATCAGCGATTAGCGATTACGTGTGTGTAGGTATGTCTGGATGGTACAGACTCCAGCAATTCAACCTACTACAAGATTTCAAATTTCTTTAATAGATTTTCTACATTATAATTAAAGCATAAGGTTCAAAGTTGATTGGGAAAATTTGACAGTTTCGGGTAGGTTGACCTGCTGGCGTCTGTACAACATAAAGCGATCTTTCAAATATTTGTGCTTTACCCCAAATGAATAGACGCATGTATGACATTAAGTAAGCTAGTGAATTACAATACACTACAAGTACCTAGGTACATTTTACAAATGCATATCATTATGGCACAAAGTCGTAACGCAACAAAAAAGGTTATTTAGCAGAAAACTGACTGCTGGTGATGATTCCAAATTAACATAATGATTATTTATGGCTAGGCTTAGTAACTACAAAATTTCATCCGATAGTCATACTTTAATACCATATAGTTTATACCCTTTCGGTTTAACCCTTTTTTTACTAAACTTGTACAATGTGTATCCTCCACTATCAAATTAAAATGACCGTCATTGGCTTACTGTGGGTGAGTTTGGTATTACCCTCCGTCTACGAGATAAAAAAAAACATGTTTTTATCAGTCATCGGCTACCTCATATCTTTATTAAAGTGTTTTACATAAGATTGATGAAAACGGATGCGATTAATATGTTGCTGGCTGTGGCTAGATAATCACTAGACGGCCGTCGTAATATTGTGGATTAATTTGTATTATATTGATAACTAAGCTCTGAATCAACGGCGAAACCAGATATAGCCCACTTTGTTGTTTGAAACAATCATGCAAATATTATTTTGCGCTATAAAATATCCAGACTTAGTGTACACATAATTAAAATTTTGAATGAGGCCAATGGTGCCGATTATCTTGTCTCAAATGCCTCTAAACTAGACTAAAAATCACCAAAATTGAGTTTATTCTTGTCAAACGATGATTTCCCATTCTGAAATAGACTAAAGTGACACAACTTAACTATATTTTAGTTTGACAGCACTAAGATGGCACTGAGTTTTTAATTTAGAGAAAATGACAAGTTTGCTACTCTGAGTTTGACGTTTTTCACCTAACATTTTGATTGTCTAATTTGTCTAACTAAATCTGACTATTTTTCCGCCATCGCCAATGCGCGCCTCCGGATCTAAAAAAATCACGGGGTAGGGCAAACAGGGTATGTAACTACCACGTGGGTTCGCGATTGTCAAATTCGATTTGTAGTCAAAATTATTTTTAAATTATAGTTTTTTTTTTGCAGATTCGCTTTTAGATTCTCATAGCCAAAAGTAAGGAATTTTAGTGATAGTTTAGTTCTGTGTACAAGAGAATCGGCACCTACGTCAATGAAAAACATAAACGATGAAATCCCACATTTTAGCAGTAACTAATTTTATTAATCGGGTTCAAGTAACACTTACCTAGGTAAAACAGATAATGCTTTTTGTACTAATCCAAATGGGACGCTAAATCCGGCAAAATGCGCGGCCACGAGTAGCGTCCACAGCACGTAGAGAGACTGCATGTGGCCTGGGTACACGCCATTGTGCACGCTATTCTGTGGAGCAATACACTTGGATTCGTTTCTTTGGGTTGAATTAATTCGTAAAAAATAAAAAACTAGCCTCTATCGCATCTTCGTGCGTTGACAAACACAAACAGCCAGATTCATCCACAGCGGAAACCGTGCCAGCGAACTACCTAGTCATTAGATATTTGATTTTGGCCCAAAAGCCGATATAACTGTAGCAGATTACTGTTAGTCTAGCTGTAGGGCTTGATAGAGACTACTCCTAATATATTGGTAATTTATCAACTTGATGAAAATGTGTTTGATACATTAAATAGGTAAGTACATCGAATACACGCATTTACTTTGCATTTACTTTTCATACTTAAATAGACAATTTCGTTGATAAGTTGGATTGCAGTTACAGCCTTGCATGACTATCTTGGTCATTCGTGGTAACATTAAGATTTTATTAACTCTACCTTCGATCAATAATAGAACTCTACGGTTTCAAAATATATGAATTGTGGCAACGAAATAAAAATTGTATCTATCAAATCAAATAATTGCAAAGGACATGGTTGGTTTTTTGAGATTTGTTTATGTGTAACTTTATGCGCTTCACGTCCATTTATTATCACTGAAAATGAACTTATACAATACCCTTTTAAAACATGAATGTTTCACTGAATACTGAGTAAGTATATAATGATTAGATTTAGTTGCCACTGTTTAGTACCATAGAGGAAAACGACAATGCGGACACAATTACAAAGCAAATTTACATAGTATAATATATTTATATAAAGTGGAACTGTTGTAGGTATACCTATGTAAAACGCAAACTAATTATATCAAGGCATGTTCCTAAACATGCCTTAATATTTAATATCATTAGTTTGCTTTTTTAGGAAACGTAACTAAAATTTGAAATTGTTATCAATCTGTATGCAAGTTAATAATCTCCTTACCATGTTTTTTTTTCTATAAATTCCTAAGACTTCGATAAACCATTGGATAGATCAACTGACCTTTGACGACATGGTTGGTGCAGTGGTTAAGCGATTGACTGCTGCGCTGCGTGTCGCGGGTTCGATTCCCGCCCGGAACAAATATTTGTATGACCTACAATTAGTTGTTCCGGGTCTGGCTGTTTGTGTATGTGAGTTTAAATGTTTGTAAACGCACTCACGATACAGGAGAAATTCCAAGTGTGGGGCAACGATTAATTAAAAAAAAAAAAAAACGAATATATGGATACTTACTCTGAAACGCGCTAGACGTTTCTTCCACGAGCGTATTCCCGACTCCCAGACCAGATACAGCACCTCGCGGTCGAAGTTCACATCCCATCCGTCGTGAGTGATCGCGAACGAAAACGCAACAGCCGAGTGCGCTTCCGCCATCTTGCGTTACCTTAATTACCTAAAACAACCAAATTATTACAAAACCAAAAATCGTTTGATGGAAATTCAAAATTAACATTCGCTTGAAATTATGAGACATAAATATTGCAAGCAACCGCTAGTTTAGGCACTTGTTAACAATATTGTAAGTACAGAATTTCCGATACCGGATACATAATAATGGACTAACTTAAAATTGCAGTTGAAAATAATGTGCTCCCAAACATCGTCCTACATCATGATTTTTGCTCCAATTGCAAATGTAAGTTTGTAAGCGCAAAAAACAGTAATTTGTATGCGATGCAACTACAAATTTAAAATATATGATTTTTGTCCTTTACTTGTACTGTAAGACTCGTTTCTTGTCAAAATTCAGGTCAAATTAAGAGACATAATTGTCCATATGTTTTGATTGTGTTGACTTGAATTTTTAACCCATGACGGAATTTATTGACAATATTTGTATTGGACAGTATTTGGAAACAAAAGTTTTTCCATATACTCCCTGCATTTCTATAACTATTATTACACTTAGCTGTTACTCGTATAGACAACTTAATTCAAAATCAAAGGAATGGGCAATTTTAACAAATTTTTGACTATTCCAAATGAATAGTATAATATTTTATAGCTGTATCTCTTTTCTGATAACTCAAAAAAGCATTTATTGCACATAAACCATTAACAGACAGTTTTTAACTGTCAAGGATTTGGTCAGTCAGAAAGATGCAAGTTAGTTGCCCATTTCAAAGCGTAGTAGGTACCAACGGAGAAAAATGGTCAAGAAAGTCCGATACACTCATTTAAATATATAAAAAATTTGATAAATTACATTATTTCATTTTTGTGACAACATTAGCACATGAAAAGCATCATGAATGTATTAATTTAAATCATTTTTAAACAAGAAATTTATAAATTTTGTAAGTACATACAATTTCCAAACTTCAACTGTATGATTAGTAATTTACCATACAAATAAAATTTCATTATTTGTGCTTGAGTTGGTTTAGCATGGGCGATTGCATGGCATAACAGTAAAACAAATAAATTTGATATCTAAGGCAGACATAGCTTGCAACCGAGATGGAATACAGTAAAAACTTAACAAGTAGTAGCAAGAGCAGTGGAGCATAGCAATTGTTAATTATTAATTTAAGTTTACAATGATACAAATGTTTTTCATATTAGTGATGTAACTTCTAATTATGCATTCTATCCCTCACATAGAACATAATACATTAAAAAAAAACTGTTTCTGAAATTCATGATCTGAGGACATTTGTCACTGTAAATGTTGCTAAGCCAATAATCAACAGCTAGTTTTAGACTTGACAGCTTTACTGAGGTTTGATCATGTTTACCATCATCACGAGGCAATTGGAATTACTTTTCATCATCAGGGACCTTGCGCACCACACAGCCATGAGCACAACTGGTTGTGGTTGTGGCAAGTTTAACTTCAAGATTACTTAATACATATTCTGAAGAGAATAATTACATTAAGAATGATGAATTTAATTATGAATGACAATTGATATGAATATGCATCTAGACTAAACAAAAGAACATTTTAACTTGATCATATTCAATTAAGAAATACGAATTATTTTTGACATCAAGGAAAGCTGTAATTGTGGGTATTCAAACATAATTTTGACCGAATCATTATTGTTTCACTACATTTTTACTACCTACATGGTTTTTTCGTTATAGTAAATAATGTAGTAAACTTTGACATACCTCTAACTACTCTCAAAATAAATTCCTTGAGTGACAAAAAATACTTGAGTATTTGATGTCGGAAAATAACAAACAAACAGGATGGTGCTACTCTACATAAATCAGAGAAATCTCCGCACACATTCGCAGCTTAGGATATAAATACGCGTTTGCTTCGCTACACGCACACACGCTAAGCAGGTGTCAAAGTCTAATTTGAGGAAGGCGACGGTTTTACGTAAATTCGCAACAATCGCAATATGACTAAACCTTCATCTGTTTTTATTATTAATGCCGTAAGTGCATAAACTGGTACTATTAAATTAGCTCCTAACTGAATAATTAAATTGTTAGGTCAAGTCACATGCTGACCACGTATAAGTCTACAACACAGGTCCGACGTAAACGTATTTTTTTTTCCTAAATTCTCTAATGAAATTACGCATGCATCGAAAGGATTATACATGTGAAAATATATTTTATTTCGAAATTAAAATGTTTGACAATTCCTCTTACCTTGAATATGAACAATTTATGAGCACCAATATGTAGTACGCAGACAGGTACTGGTACAGTAAAATAACCGTACCTTCTTAGTTACTTTATTTACACACCACCTTTAAACATTTTGATGCTTTTAAAAGTTTACAAAAATAATTTAGTACGCTATATATAAAGAATATCCTTAGAGGTAATTAATTTAAATATATTTACATCCGAAATAAATAATAGAAACTTCAAATTCAGACAATACGTGCCCTATACCAAAGTAGAACTGCAACAAGACTTTACAAGACACTCACACACACACATTAAAGTATAGTGTGAGTGCGACACGTACCAAAAGACGGGTCTAAGGGATGTCAAATTGTCGAAATACTGTAGTATCGATATATTTTAAATAACAATAATCCTCTGCTATAAAAAACACAAGCGTTTGTACAAATTGAATTATTCAGTACTGCTGAACAGACTAACATAATATTGGAACTTGAGGATAAAAAGGTTATTAAAAAGAACTCTAGGTTGGAGATAAGACTATAAATAAATCCATCGTAGGTAAAACCTGGATGAGTCCAGACTCCTCCCCTTTCATCTCCTGTGCCAGCACAGGAGCGTGAGGATTGGTACAAGCAAAGGGAGACCTATGCCCATGCCCACTAGTGGATGAAATCAAGATGTGGATGATGATACCCTTATCTACCCAAACTGTGAATTTTATTTTGAGTGAATTTTGAAACTTGTGCTGAGCGGAGGGAAAAATGACCTGTCAAGTTTGGCCAGCAGATCGTAGCACTAGGAAATGGTGGCAAATAAAAAAAATAAGTATGTAGGATTATGATAACATTGCAGACTATAATTTCATGTTGCTAGCTGAAGATTTTTTAAAGACGATAGTTACGCCAGTGCATTAAAAGAGTACGTACGCAACGGTCTCTTCAGCTCCCATGCACGCCCTGCACAGAGGACTGTCCGTTATGCCTATTGTGTGGATGTGTTTGTTTAGCGAGCAGTGTCCCGTGATGGTCCCTGTCACCAGGCGCAGGCCGTTCCTGTCCAGGCGTAATAGACGCCTGGTCAGCCTGTTATCCAAGGATGGCATAGCTTCTTTTGACTGCCTGCAGCCCGGTGTCAAGGACCACCATTGCCCTGCTTGTGTGAGAGTGAGATCCTGTAACCACCTACGTATTTGGTTGAAGGAGATGTGTACGATAGGCTCGGGTCCACAGACTAAAGAGAAAAATCTACATATTTTAATGTTTTCTGATGGAAACGTATAACTACGTTGTATTAGTTGTTTTAAGACAAAGTGTTTACTATGTTTTGGTAAAACAAATTGTATACTATATTTTGTATGTGCCTAAACGGTGGATACAATATTATGGAATATCGATATACCATAAATGGTTTCTTGTTCATGTCTACATATATTTGGGGCTGACTGTATGTGTGATCATCATAAATTAATATAATATTATTACCTTTATCTAACGGTCGTTATCGATACAGATATTTAAAAAATAACATATACAACACTATAGTATTCATTGGTTCACAATACCTTACGTTATTCCTAATGTTACCTCAAAGAAAAAAACAATTTGATCAGTTGTCTACGACTTTGTATACATTCAGTCATTATTAATTCCGAGATTTTTTTCGTATTTTGGGTTAGTTATTTTTCTCGTCTAATTTTTGTGTTTTTTTTTTAACTCGGTCATTCAAACTAATCTTTTTTTTTAGAGGCCTGCACCTTGCGATCTACCTTTATCAACGGTAACTGGAACCACACGGATAGTATTGGATATCAGCCCCATTTACATGACGCAACTTTCATAAAACAATCTTAAAGCAACAATTTTCATCGTCCTAAACACTGTACAGACGCCAGCACATCAACCCACTACAATCTTTCAAATTTCTTTAATAGATTTTTAACTTTATCACACAGGAGTAAGGTTCTAAGTTGATTGGGAAAATTTGACAGTTTCGGGTAGGTTGACCTGCTGGCGTCTGTACATCTTTTCTTGTTGCTTGAACTTGCATCACACCGTATACATCAAGGGAAACTGTCTAATATTAGATACACACGCACCGAAGTATGTTGTAGAATTTCGAGCACGAGTATTAATCAAATCATCAGTCACCCGGAACAATCTTCTATAGAGGCCTGCTACACGGTCGCCAACCGCGTCCCCGACAGAGTTGAATTCAAGCCAGACTACTATAGTATACTAGCAAAGCTATGATACCAGGGGAAGTTAAAAATAAATAATAAATAACAAATTTTTCGATTCTTTAATATTAGCAGCATTGACTTATAAAACATATTAGCAGTGCCATGCATGCAGACCGGATCTCTTGTTTAAGTGCACTGGCAACATTTTGTTTGAGTTCGACACTTAGACAGTTTGAGTCATTTTTTGTGCCCAATTTGTGTTTTGTTTTTGAACTGTTTCTACATAATTATTCGATAGAGTCACAACATAATGATAACAAGTGTACATAATCTATTTAGTAAATAATAGATGCTGGTTATAAATTTATTAAAATGATAATATCCATTCCATTATTTAAGCTCAAAGAGAAAGTAACTATATTTTTAGTAATACTATTTCTATTAGCGAGCGTATATTTTTACTTAAATCATTTGCAACAAAGCTACAACAGTGCTCAATGGTCTGGAGAACGCTGTTTATCAGAACTGACATCTATTAAATATCAATTAAACGGTAAATATGATTTGTACTGTCAATTAATACAATTGTATTTCTTCAACTAAATGAGAAGAAATTTAAAACTTGCATTAAACGCACAATATGTAGACAAGCATACTATCAGTTGGATGATTAATCGTAGATCAAAATGCTTGGCTAAATGCTGGTCCTGCTCCACAGCCACATGGCCTTTTTTATTTTTTCTGACTACGAACATAATGTTTTTTTATTTTTTTTATTTAACCAAGTTTTAATTGTTGAATACTCCAATAGATAATATTGATTTTCTTTCTTTTTGGTGGTAATATTTTAAAAATGTTACAAATACATTGCAAACTATAGTTTTGTATAACACACATTTTTTTTTAATTTTTTAAATGTGAGTACCATGGAGTCGTTTACTATGTTATTATGTTGTATTTTGAGTTTTTGACTTGAAAGAGCAGGTTAGTGGAGAGTATGTCATGCTCACTTAATGTCTCGGTGATGTTGTTGAGTGTGTTGGATCATTTGTTTCCCTACAAAATGGTTGAGCTGGATGGTGCTGATCCACACGTCATGTTCGTGTACGGGCGCCGTCAGTTGAGACTGGTCATCTCTTATCAGCCAGGGCTTATTTTTAATCGTTTTTTATTTTTATATTTTTTTTACATTGTTCTCACGTAAAGAATCAACAAGAGTAATGTACCCAGGATTTTGTATTTAAAAGAGTGTCCTTGGAGTTTCTTGGCCGTTCTTCTCCATAGAGATCTTCGTTTTGGAATGGGCAACTAGCTTCAACTTTCTGACTAACTGCCTGACTCTTTGACAGTTCAAAAATGCCTGTATATGGTTTAATTCAAATAAATGCTTTGAGTTTGAATACCATAATATTTTTAAAATTGCAGTTGTCACGGAATATAAAAATCGCATCGACAAGCTATTGACGGAGACACAGAAAGCTCATGATACTGAGAAGGACAGGTATAAAGATGTTATGGACAGCTGTGTAGCAATGAAACAACAGACTGCCATTTGTCAGGTAATGTAATTTGAATTCAACTGTTTTTAATTTAATTTTATGTCAATTAATATCAGTTTATCAATTAATATCATGCCTGGCACTCCTGGCAGTGATATTATTTATGTATTTTTTAAATTCACTTAGTTAACAAATTGTAGAACACAGAACTGGTTAAAAAACATAAAATACCATCATGCCTGTAATCCCGAAAGGTATAGGCAGGGGTCTACCTATAGTAACATCCACATTTCGCCAGTTACGTTTAAGTCGCATAGAATAGGGGCGAGCCTAAGGCCAAGTATTTGTGCAGGTTTCAAAAACACTTCCGGTAAGCGACCACTTGTCTGACTAGGTTTCTTTAAGTAAACATAATAAATAACCCTTCTTTAGGAAATAAAAATAAATAGTATGCCTTAAATATTATTTGTATAGTTATGTAGTAAGAATTTACTAAATTTTATATGAACCGCTTGACCCGAAGCAAAGAAAAAGGACGCTCAATTCACGCGTTGAGTCAGTGGTGTGGACGTGCTGCGCAAGAGCTTAAAATTTGCAAGGTGGGCGGCGTTCGAAGGTAAGTTTTTTTTTTTTACTCAAATTAAAAGAGTGGGTACTTCAAATATGTAGTGATTTCAATTTTTTTATTGCATTTAAGTAAATTTTTACCTTATACTAAACTAAAACCCAGTGGTCGGTACTGAAATGCATAATTTAATAATACGTTATAAAGCGACCAGGTGGTCATATTTTGACTCGCACAGTTTTATTTGGTTTTACTTTTTTTATGGTTACACAAGTTAGGGTTTGGTGTTGTAAAAGCCTAAACATGCAATTCTTCAGTAAACAACCACATGTATTCTTGATAAAACTTGTTTAATTCACCCACAAATCCTAAATAGGTGGTTCCTAAGTGATACAGTTCGAAAATTACTATGGTGGTTTCCGACCACCAGGATTTAGTACTAAAAGAACGATGGCCACAAACAAAAATAAGTTACCTAAGTATGATTGTTCAGTATTCGACCACATGTGATTATATTTTTTTTTTTTTCAAGATGACGCCCTGGGAAGCGAATAACTAAGAGGAAGAAAAGACTTGGAGCATTGGTAAACAGTTTCGGGGATATCACATCCCTCTGCCTCGCCTCTGAGCAGTTGAATGGGGCTGGTTTTCTTATCCTGGTTCTGGATAGTCATCGTGGCAGCGTCATACAAGCATCTCAACACTTCGATATAGCGCCAGTCAATTCGACATTGTTGCAGAGAGGCCAGAAATGCCCATATTTCGATACAGTCGAAGGCTTTCTCGTAGTCCACAAATACCATACACAGCGGCTGGTTGTACTCCTCGGTCTACAGTACAATTTGTCGAACAGTATGGATGTGGTCTACGGAACTAAAGCCTTTTCGAAATCCGGCTTGTTCTGGTGGCTGGAACTCGTCAAGTCTTCGAGCGAGACCGTTCGTGACGACTCTCGAGAACAGCTTATATTCGTGGCTCAGAAGTGAGATGGGTCTATAGTTCTTCAGCAAGGTATTGTCACCTTATTTGAAAAACAGAACCACCGCACCTCAGCTCCACGCCTCGGGCGTTGTACCCTCCTGGGTGACGGAATTAGAGAGACTCGCTAGCTCTCTCATGACTGGAGCTCCGCCCGCTTGTCCGTTGCCATGCGCGGATTCCCAATTAAGAAGCAGGAGCTTCTGGATACTGTCTGTGTCTGTGTGTATTATCAAACACCACGGGTCAAAGAATCCCTTCAAAGACGATCGTCCAGGACAAACTTGTGTGGAATAGGATAAAGTGCCTAAAACTTAATTTGTACCCGGTTTAAATCGGGTAACGAAAAAGATTTATTTAATTTTTATTAATTTAATAAAAAAACGTTATCAGATGATTAAATGTTATTTGTGTTGATAATTATTTGATATTTAATTAAGTTTGGTTTAAAAGTGAAAAATAAAAAATACGTTTTATCCATAAAAGTGGTTTTATTACTTTATTTTTATGTTTTTTAATAGTGGCCATAATCTAGCTTCTAGTGGTCGTCAACTGAAAAAATTGGTCCTTATTCAGCATTTCGGCTATTTTTCCACATTTCCCGTAATTTTTCATAATTTATATTTTGTGTAACAACTAGACTATACAGTTAAAATAATTCGTCGGTTTTTTTTTTTTAAATCTGCTGTTCCATGCATTTTGACCGCGTAGGTATTGAACTTTTCTATGAAACAGCTGTTTTTTTTTTCAAATAACCGACGAAAAAGTTCAACGGAGGGGGGTTCAGAATCATGTACTGAATCCATGGTACCAGTTTTCGCGTCGACGTCCCTTACACCTTGTATTTAGAACCAATTTACATGGTTGTCAGCTATTTAGCGTGTAATTGGCGTATATTTTGCGTCGTCTAAAGTTAGCAACTCAACTAATATTGGTCACCAACCGGCGCCACCTATTTTAGTAACAAACTGAAATAAGTACAGTACAATCTCGCGAATCCGGCACTAATTCAGACACAAGGGTGCCGGATTAGTGGAAAATTCGGATTAATGGATTAATTAATGTAATATTGAAAAATACTGGGACATGGCCATCTTCTCTCTAAAGTCTTATGATTTCTTTTATTAGATACTAAGTATCTAAGTCTTGTACTAGTAGAAGCCATAATGACAAATTAAGCATATGAAACTGAAGTACACACATCTAAAGTAGCTAGGTACTTTAGGGGCATGAGGAACAGGGTGTAAAGTTCACTCATCCACCATAGAAAAGGGAGGACCCTCCGACCAGACGGGTGTTGTGTCTGGCGGGCCGACTGCCCTAATGTTTGAATGTTTTCCTACTTCTCGACTTACAAAGTACCCGTTTTTGCATTAATATTATTTTTGTGATTTTTGCAACGTTAGTAATTCGGTCTGAATTAATGCCGACATTAAAAAGTGATAAAACTAACATTTATTAAAGGTTTTTATTGCATATAATTAACAATCAGTAGTCTGTATTACTTTCATCAGTATAATAATTTCAAATTTCTAGTATACTCGTAGTACTCTACCTGGTAATATACAAATATTGTTCAAATATTACAGTTTTGTTATCAGCTTTATCACATTCCATTTCATTTAGATAAGTTTTGCGATTTAATGAGGAGCAAATTAACAAGTTGACCATTGTTATCTAAACTCTACCAACTATCAAACTATGATTACATATACCTTGTGTATGTAAGTACCTACAGTCAAACGCATGCTAGTGTGTACATAACCAGTTTTAGTTGATCTTTCATTTTATTGAAACTCTGTACAATGCTAGGCCAACTCAAGGAATAGTTTACAGACATGCGGTCAGCTGTACAATCTACTCTAAACTATTAATTTTATTTTCATATGGCTAGGGTTTAAAAATATTTTTTAATATTTTTGATTAGTCTCACAAAACCATGTCAACAGGTTGATTGAAGTCTTTTTGATGTTCTTTGTTTTAACATGATAAAAGTTCTTAAAAAAATAGGGAAGTAGTAAAATTAGTGCATGGTTGTTATTTATTATGTTAATAGTATATGATATAGGAGTTGGAGCAGTGGTGGCCCAGGGAAAACGGCGTGACTCGTGTTGTAGGTCCAAGGCCGCGTACTAAGAGGGAACAGGGGCTGCCAGGAATTTGAAAAATAGGTATTTGAAGAAACTATTGCCGTCGTGCTGCGCCCGAAAAACCGAGTTAAACCCCGTAAAGTGCGATAGGGACAACTGCAGCTCAGACCGATTATATCACAATTTTTTTTGACGAAAACGACGTTTGGCATTCTCCTTTTTTCTCCTCGAAAACTAAGCCGATTTAATAATTTTTTAGATTAAAATTTTAAGAAAGAGTATGTCTAGGTTCCTATTATTTTCTTTTATGCTAAAAACTTTACCGAATTAGTCTGGTAGTCCTCTAATCACTACGGTAATAATGGGGCATTTTTGTAATTTTTGGAGGGTCATAGTTTCCTTACTTATTAATTGCTGAAAAAAAGGAAAAGACAGGGACATGCCTATAGAGACCCTGATTTATAAAAAAAAAATGACAGCTCTAGAGGCATTATTCAGGAAGAAAAACGGGGAATACGTTTGTATGGAGAATCGCGGACCCTGTTCCCTCTTAACGTCTCATTATTGACTATAACTACTTAAAACAAATTATATCTGGAGAGCATTCATGATCAAAAAGAGTGTCAGTTTTTGATAAGTATCCTATTATAGTTTGAACATAAATACAATCAACAATTTATTTATTGTACAAATAAGCAATCACTGTATGTAAAATACTGGTATTCAGGTGCATCCGGTTAGACTGGAAGCTGACCCCAACATAGCTGGGTAAAGGCTAGGCACATGATTTTTATCTAACTAACTGAAGGCAAGTTTTAAGGAACAGCTGGTCGATACAGATGCAAACTAGGCCTTCCACAATTAACAATACCTTAATTAATTTTAAAACAGTAATTTACAGTCAGGATGGCTATAAGACTAATTTTAAAATAATAATCGACGCGCGCAGCTCGTGTTCGCCCTTTTATAATCCCGTGTCGAACGGGAAGGGTTGGGGATTCTCGTATGCTGCCACTCTCGTCCGGCAGGGGCGCTGCTTAGCTGCTACCGGTCGTAGTGTTGCCAACATGATCAGTTCTATAAATTGTTGATTTAAAGAACCTGCCTTCTTTTTATTTTATTTTTTTATTTATTGTTTTTCCAGAGTCAATTTGAAGATCTACAAATTGAATGCAAGAAGGTTAGAGAAGACTACAACAAGGCAATCAAGAAATTAGAAAAAATGAAGTCTGAAGGGTAAAGAAAATTTTAATGGATATAAAATATTCAAGTAATTTGTTATGGTTGGTAATCATACCAAGTAAATAGTTGAAATATCTTTAAAATTATCGTATATATGTACTTATAGGTATTTAATTTTACCATAACATGTAAGTATTAATGATAGGTTGGATCAATCAATCAAGTAAGCAAATGCTGAGGTCATAAATAATTCACACTGTTATTTCTTACTGACTGTAACTCAGTCAGTAAGAAATAACAGTGTGAATTATTATATTACTAATACTGAATAATATGTAGTTAATTTGGCTAAAATAACTTCATTATGTTTTTTTTTAACATTAAAAAAATATCTACGAAGAGAAAAGTAAATACTTTTTGTATTCATTATCAATAATTGACTGTTTCAACGTGGGGCGGAAAATACCTATGTATGGTTTTTTCATGGAGTCTGTTTGGTTTCAGAGTGTATAGCCACGTAGTAGCACTATTTATAATGAGGACACACGATTTTATAAAGGGCGATGCCAAAAAGAATCCTATAAAACGAATGACCACAATGAAACTAGTGCCTATTAATAACTTTGTCAACCAACCCCACACAGCTCTCCTACTGCTGGGCTGGGCTGGGCTAAGCGTAATCTTTATTTACTTAAAACGTGTATATTGTTTAAAAGGGTGTTTATATTATTTACATAAGAAGTGTAATGTAGATACTGTAAATTTTTTCCAAGTACAAGGTACCTATATCGGATAATTACAAATAAATAAATAATACAAATTCAAGTGAATGTATACCAGAGTAATCCCTATTGAACATGTTTAAGTGAAATGCCGAAGTTTAGGATCTTATCTCATTAGGACACCAGAGGCGGCGCAAATTGTATACTTACAGCTCTATGGAGGGTACCTCACCTGTACCCTAATTACGTAATGCAAAATCAATCCGAATCTGAATCGTTTTGAAACAGATTGCTAATCCATTGTTCCGTAAGTTCGAAAAAAAAACTGCAGGGCAACGTAAATAACGCAATGAATGTTGTTGAACTGTCAAAATGAAACAGATTTGTCTTTATCGTTTACGAAAATATGTTGCGTAATTAGAAAACTGGTGTCCGCTAAGTTATGTAGTGGCATCTACAACGTCACATGCTAACTACGCATCAGAGACCTGACGTCACGCCATTCCTGCATCTCACAAGCAGAGTTTACCGCGCGATCAACATATGTATAAATTCTCGACATCAATCGTCGGGCAGTTGCCCACCAGACACGACACCTTTCTGGTTGGAAGATCCTCCCTTTTCTATAGAGGATGAGTGAACTTTACACCCCCATACATCTATAGATGCTCAATCAACCATAAATTTTTGACTGCGCGACCATGGGTGCGCTACCATGGTGACCTAGTGAGATATTAGCCTAACTCTAGGTCCAACAAAGTCGTGACAAAGGGGGATGCACTAAGGTAGCCCACGAAATGTAACGTTTCCTTTTTTTGCAATTTGCAGATCAGTACAGGTTGTATGTTGACCGTATAGTCATTTGATTCAGCAATACAACTTCTTCGGTTAGAATAGGGAATATACTTACATGCAATGATAATAGAAGTAAAAAGACGTAGATAGGTTACCTACCTAACATTCTATCTTCAAAAACGGCACTATGTCACACTATTATTTGACACGTGGAAGTAGGATGGCATGTCGTAATTATCGGGAGCGAAAAAGAGACAAAACGAAGAAAATGTGGCTAATTATCCAACTTTTGACGTGCCACTTGCGGAACGTTTATAACCTATCTACCTCTTTTTACATATAATATCATTGCTTACATGTATTTTTTTTGCTTTCACTAAATCAATAATTGACAAGTATTACGGGATGACCCATTTATAACGGTCCAAAATATTTTTTTGTGTCTAGGACATGCCATGGATTCACCTAAACGCAACTTACCTATGTTCTGCGAAATTCCGTAGTTTAGAAGTTGTGATTTTTAAATTTATTGTCATAAAACCTCTCTAGATTGAAAGTGATTGCACTAAATCGAATCAAATTTATCCTTCGCTTATAAATAAGATATAATATGAACTTAGTGAGTTGTATTGTATTGATAAATTTATGGTTGTAATTCTATAAATAAATATTTGATATGGCCGCGAATCATATGGATCATTTGCAAATTGCAAAAAACGTTAGAAAATTTGAATTCCGCAGGCTACCCAGACGCTTTCGCCTTAAGCAGCAAAACGAAAAGATGTGCTAAAAACTAAAAAGTTTAAGAATAAGTATCTATAAGCTTGTTAGCGTTGTATAGACCAAAGATGAGAATGTTGTAAATACAGCATAAATTCATACATTAGAGTTAACTTTATGAGATTATGCATCAAAACATGGACATAATAGCATCTAAAGCTGCATTTTAGAACGGTTACTGAACTGAACTCCAATGATTGGTTCTTGATTAATTTGATAACATTGTTATTTCCTTTATTTCATTATATACATATAAATTATATTTATAAATAGAATTAAAAAAAAAAACAATTAAAAATAGTAGCCCACCGGTATCGGGAACAGGGTCCAAGCTACCGGCGGTCCGGGCTCCAGAGAGAGGAACCTAACAATGCGAGCCGTGTCCAGGAGTACCGCTTTCCGAATCAAGCCCTTAATCCAGCTGCCCAACGAGAGCCTCCTTAGGTAGTGGTCGAGGCTCTTGGAAATTAAGCCATTGGCTGATACGACTATCGGCACAATGATCTCTGAATCCACATCCCACTTGTAGACAATCTCGCGAGCCAAGTCAAGATACTTAATTTGTTTATCTTTCTCGGCTTTCACGAGGTTCCCGTCATGCGGGACCGTGATAACGGTAATATTATTATCATCGGATACATTACAATTAAAGATAGGTAATTACTTGAATACTTGGTTTTATATAATAATTTTAACAGCATTCTATCTCTTGAATGTTAAGTTTTTGATTAAAAACCGAAAATCGTTGTAAATCATTAATTAGTTCATAGTGATATTGTAAATATGTCTATGTTTCTAAGATAACAGCCTAACCAGTACATTTCACACTGGTCGTAATTAGGTTTTTTCGAGGTTGCAATTATTAACAAACAACGAACATATATAAGTATTCGATGCTGATTATATCTCAATGAAGCAAGATGATTTAAATTGAGCTTTTTCGAAAATGTAAGTTGTTACTATTTAAAATGTTCTATAAAGGTTGTTAATTTTAGCTAAATAAGCAGGACTGATCTAATAGTGTTGTTTGCAAATTATGCATAGCACCGTGATAAAGAAATGTGAACATCCAACAAATAATGTATTAAAGTTATATCTATTAAGTATATTTGCAAATAATTTATATTATTATTTTTGATTTTAATACAATAAATTGTACACATAATTGTTGTTGTTTTGACATAAGTAACCTACCATAAATGTACCTAACATGTAAACAAACCCAAGCCTTTGAATAATTATAAAAATAACAGGTTAGTAATCTACCCTCATATTCATAAACTTTGATGACAATGATACATTTTTGACGTATAAACCTCAAAAATGTATGGTTAAACAGTCGCTGATATAAATAAGGGGGCTAATTTATGCGCTCTAGTTCAGAGTACGTGCAACAAAACCTTTACATAGATTACCACTTAAATTGCAAATACAAAGATCTCTCATCGTCTAGTCTAGTCGAAAATATTCTCAGTCGAGATCATTGATGTAAAAGAGGTAGATACGGGACTTAGTCACAGCGCCTGGTCCTACTCAACTACGGGATTGCCCGTAGTTGGCACTCAATCGCGCACGGAACATCGTAGATCACACAGCTCAATAATATCAGTTTTTTGTAATAAATACGCATCAAAATGACTTCTTGTGCAGCTAAACAGTGCTTTAATAATGCAAGAAAGAAAAATAAGACACATAGGATTACCTACCACTCGTACTGTACAGCCAAAAATGTTGATTTGTTGAAAATTACAATAATATTTTGACGTTTGCTTCGCCATATTTGTGAGAGCGAGATAGATATTAAAAACATGCGTGAAAGACACGATACGCACACAATGCGCAAGGTGCTAACGCGATTTCGCTCGCACGTCAGCGCCGTCTCCTATCTCTATCCTCGTCTATCGGTAACTGTAGCTTTGTGACTGTGAGATGACACTGTTCACAGATGTGTGAGTTTCGGTGCATGTAGTCGTGCGCCGAGCCCAAGTGTACTGACTGCGATGTTAGCGCGTAACATACACACATCAACACGGTCTAGAGATATTTCATACTCAATTAAATAACTCGAAAAGTACTGGCCGCATTGGAATCTTTTATACACCGATTTGTTTGTAATTTATCTCAGACTAATTCCAAATTAAAATTTTTGAAAATTCTTTTGTTTCGGTGGCATAAAAATGTCTTGATGTATAGGAGACGGAATTTTCATTTGTGCGAAATTTAGAAAACAATACGAATTACGTTTAGTTACAGTTTTTTTTCATTTTTAAACGAAAGATAAAGTTAAAATTGAGGTATTGTAGCCATGCAACGCCGACATTTGACGAGGGCGGAGATGTTACGAGCTGTGGGAATGCTGGAAGCTGGATCTGTTCAGCGTAATGTTGCTGAGGCCATAGGGACCCATCAAAATGTAATTTCAAGATTGTGGACACGCTATCGTGCCACAGGTGAAGTAGCGGAGAGGCACCGGGGGCCAAGTCGCATCACTACCCCCAGACAAGACCGATTTTTGCAAATTACTGCGCGAGCTCAACCAAATGCAACGGCGACTCAATTGGTCCAAAGGCTGCGAGTGGAACACCAAGTGCTTGTGAGTGACCAAACTGTAAGAAGGCGACTGCATGAAAGCAATCTACGCTCTCGTAGACCACTCCGGGTCCCACCTTTACGGAGAGGCAATCGTGGACGACGATTAGAATGGGTTCGGAACCACGTGGACTGGGGCCGTGAGCAATGGTCCAATGTGCTGTTCACGGATGAATCCAGGTTCGGCTTCCATCCAGATTCACGAAGGACGCGTGTTTGGCGAGTTCCTGGACGATGGAGCCGTCTCCAGAACCCTCAGGAAGTTCACCCATACCAAGGAGGAACCATTATGGTTTGGGCAGGAATTCGTCTTGGAGGACGGACGGATCTCGTTTGGGTGCGGGGCAATATGACGGCAGAACGATACGTCCAACAGGTGCTGGGGCCCGTAATCTTGCCCCACAGAACACAAATGGGGCAAGATTTCCTGCTCATGCACGACAATGCCCGGGCACACACGGCGAGAACGGTAGCAGCTTGGTTACATACACATAATGTTAGGGCCTTAGACTGGCCTGCTCAATCGCCAGATCTAAATCCCATTGAGCATGCGTGGGATATGCTGCAAAGAAGAGCTCTGAAGGAAGTTCCTGAAAATCTGGCTACAGAAGATCAACTTTTTGCGCACCTCAGAAGGACATGGGACAATATTCCGCAGCAAGACATTGACAACCTTGTTCTGAGCATGCCGAATCGTTGCCGATGTGTTATGAACATCATGGGCGCTTTCTCAGACTACTAAATTCAAGTTTATAAACACAAATTAAATGATTTTTCTATTTTTTTCAGATTTTACTCACAAATTAAAAGTTAATTCATATACGGTTTCCGTCTATGCTTCATTTTTTTTCCATAAAATCGTGAAATTTTAATCTAAGTACCTTAACCATTATTAAAAAATGGTAGAATATTAAATAACGTATCTTTTAAATATATACATGTCATATAAATAATTAACACATTGATGGTAATTCGCTTTTTTAAAAATATCCCTAGACCGTGTTGATGTGTGTATCTTCCTCCTTTTAATACATCAATGGTCGAGATCCATAACTTTTGAATGACTCCTGGCTTTTTTTGGTCCACATCCACCCGAAGTGTCAGTCACCTCCAAGTAATTTTATACCCTCAGGAAGACAGCTAGGCACATAATATGTTCCTCAGACCTCAGTCATTGTATCGTATTATAAGATTCCTACATTGTTTGATATTCTAGCTCGTAACATAAAATATTAGTTCTGGCTGAATACTTCTGATCATAGATGGCGCTACGACAGTTTGGAAGATTTCGTTCAAACGCAATCTAAATAAATTATAAGGGATTTTTTTAATTACTTCTTCGTAGCAAATCTGGCTTTATAGTTTAATCTTTAACTGGCTTGAGGTTAAAACGTAGTTCAACGTATTGACGTCCCTACTAGAACTGCAAGACTACCAACTTTACTTATTGATAGTAACGGATGTAACCGCTAGATGGCGCTATAAGGACGGACTGCAGTCGGGACTGCCAGAGTTGGGACTGGGATTCGGATCGTATAGATAGCGTCATTGCTACGGGCTGCCAGGGGCGCAGCCTTGAGGGGAGCGCACTTTGTAGACCTATAGTCTGCCCCATTTCTGTAAGAATGAACCTATCCGAGATAGTGCAATAATATCATTTTCGCCTTGTCTTGCATTATTCGTTCTCACAATTCTTAAGATTTTCTGTGTAACTTGACTAAATAACTACCTACTATTATCATCGGTCGCTCTTATCACACAATGATTATTATCGTAATCCTGCTGGCACCCCTGGTGACCACCCCGACATCCGAGTCTACCTATCGTGTCTACCTATGTGCAAGCTGTGAAAGATTTCAGCAGTAAAATTACTAAGTACCTACTATTTAATAATACTTAGATACGATCGCAGATTGGTCAAGAATGTTTGATCAGACTCGTTATACTATCCAGTAGCGGATCCAGGGGAGGCCCCCCCTCCCCTAAATGGCTCAAGCCCATGACAAATCTTAAAGTGAACTTGATATTATTCTTTATTATTTAACTTTATAGCAAGCATTACACTACCTTAGGTAAAGTAATTGTCATCAATTATCCTAAGTAACTTTTAATAATTAATATGTTTTCAAGTTTTTTGAATCTGCGCGCATTCTACCACTCACGCTGCCCGGTTTGGCCGCCATGTTATTAGGTCTTTACCTACCTATGAAATTGGAGATTTGTATGATAATTTTAAAATATAAAAATTTTGGTTTTTTTTTTATTTCAGCTAATCAAAGTACTGGCCCAAATTATCTATACTTACAATTTTGCCATTTTGATGGCAGTTTGTTTATCCCTTTACTGTAGAAGTCTGCCGGGCGGGAGGCGATGAAGTCAGCGAATGCGTTTTGTACTGCCTCTCAGGTATTATGTAATAATTATTATTATTACCTATCTATTACATTTTTTCGCACTTAAAAATTGTCTAAATTTTGAAAAAAAGTAGAAATCTGTTGGGGCCAGGTCCGGTGAGTAGGACGATGGGTGATGGAGAGCTTCCAGCTATAACTCTTGTAGCTTTGCGATGGTCTGTCGTGAAGTGTGAGCTCGCGCGTTGTCGTGGAGAAGCAATGGGGAAGAGCGATTGACTACTTACCTAGTCTTGGTTATTGAATTAAGAGCTTCTCCATCATTGTTTGCAATTCTTGGCAATAGAAATCTGCCGTCACTGTTGTGCCATTCGGTAAGAAGCTGTGATGTAGAAGTCCGGCACTGGTCCACCAGACAGTCACCATCATCTTCCTATGAGTACCTAATCTTTTTTTTAGCGCACTGATTAGTTGCTGTACCCGGGTCCACCCACTGAGACGAACGCTTTCCTACGGTTGTCGTACCGGATCCACTTTTCATCGCAGGTAACTATTCGATTATGAATTCCCTCGTTTCTATGCCGATTCAGTAGTGCTATGCATGCTTCGACGCGTAAATCTCGTTGTTGGTCGCTTAGTTCGTGTGACACCCACTTATCTAGCTTTTTTATCTTTCCGATTTGTCGCAAGAGCTTTAGGTAATGTTGTTTTGACACTAACTCCAAGGCCCGCAGCAAGCTCAGCCGCAGATTGAGTGGGATCCGCTTCCACTATCGCCTTCAATTCGTCGTTGACAATGGTTACCGGCCGACCGCGAGGCTCGTTCTTCAACTCAAAATTTCCAGATTTAAAACGATTGAACCAATAATGGACCGTGTTTATGCAAGCAGTGTTAGGCCCGTACCTTCCTACACGTCGTTAATGTTTCGTGTTGTTTGCGCAGCGGTATTTCCACGTAGGAGCTCAATGATTTGCTTAGGCTCATATTCGAAAATTGTACGAATTTTAAGTTTATCCATGGCGCCAAAAACTACCACAATGTCACAAAAACAAAATAAAAAACTAAAAATAAATGACTGAATTTGAAATTAAATTAACACGTCTTTCGAATAAAATTTATTTTAATTTCGAATTGCGCGCCAGTCCACAGATAATTAAATCTGAAAATGCTGGCTATAGAATCTCCAATTACCTACTTAAGTAGGTAAAGTAGAGACCTATTATTATTTACCGAGATGTCGCTGGTAGTCTTTATCAACCTAACGAAGTCACTGAGGAATTAGCGAAAAGTATAGGCTTGGTTATGTGTTTAAGCAAATTAAAATATTGTGAGCTATTTTAGTGTTTACTCTGCTAAAATCTATCTACTCTCAGCGGGGTCAAGCACCCCCCGACAAGCCAAACGACAATCCTGGATCTGCCACTAATCCTACTAGGTACCTATCGATTGTGTACATAAGACATTGCAAAAAGTGTTGATGCAGAATGCAGATCATATTATTGACAAATTGGCCTCAGAAAACCCAGTTAGATTTTATAATGCATAGGTAAATGAAAGAACTGGTATTGTTTACCATCCTGCATAATAGGTACTTGCGAGTAGTAAGAACAATTTTAATACTTTAGGTAAACCGCGGGGCTTGAACGTTAAAAAGTAGCAGGCAGACCGGTTAATGAATACATAACTTTACACTTTCGTCATTGTGTCGTTTCTCTTCCCAGAAAATAAGTAGGTACCTAATGCGGGCGCAAAATTCAAATCTTGCCAGCGGCGCTCATAACCCTACGACGCTGGCTGTAGACGCCACAGTAGACGCTGGTAGGTGGAAGGTACACCTACCTACTACATTTGGGCCATTTTTCGTTTCTCAATGTTTTATTTTAACATTCCCATTCTTCAATAAGATTTACCCAGCTATGTCTAAATAAAAGTACCTATTCCTGACATTCTTACCAAAAACCGAAGGAAGGTGGGTCTTAATTAATTGCGCTTGGCAATTAATGGAAGTGTAGCTAATCTCGCCTAATATTTTCATGAATCTCAGCATATACCATTGAGGCACGACAAGAGGCAAGCTCGCTGAAGGCGGTAGGCTGTGGATCGTTTTGCCCACGCCTTCCGTCGCTTAGGTACTTAGATACCTATAGATAGGTCTCTACTTATGTTTAAAAAGTGGAACTTCGCTAACCATGTTTCGCAAAGTTCTGCACCACGACGTCCAAGACCACAACTATTAAAAACTTTGGCCGATCTTTTTACAGGCTGTTTGTTTTTTCTCGTTTAGCTGTTGGAAGCGCTTCCGAGGTGGAAAGGAGAAAAAATGAGCGTAACGTCAATAGACTGTTAAAAAAAAAGACCGTTGAAGGGCCTGTAATTAATTACGTGTGACATATGAAACGCTACCGTCTGTCCTTCTAACACATTTCTCCATAAATTATACATGACATACATAAAACAATCTTTTCTTGCATTTAAAATGTCCTTAGGGCCTGTTCTTAAAGTATCTTTTGCAGCATCGATCTAGAAGTGGGTGGATGATTAGTTATTTGGATGACGTTAAGAGCACGATAGTTTTTTTTTTATACAGCAGTAGTTACGACAGACAGCCTGTCGCCGACACCGGATGTTACTTGCAGACCTTTGCCTTTAAACATTTTAATGTTGAACTATTTCAGCAGGGGGCCAGTCATGTTGATCCTAGAAAAAATGCTTTTCCTTTTTTGTACGAGTAATGTTGTCCATAACAAGGAAGACCACGTGTCAATGCGCGATTTTCTAAAACCAGGAAGTGTGAATTCCTTCATAGTGTGGGCAGAAACAGCTGTAAAAAAGTTAGCATTAGCTAGTTTTTATGCAAGATATTACAATTATTTTTTTCAATTAATATAAAATTTGTAAAAAAAATCGCGCTTTTGCAGACTTAAAGGCCAAGGGAAGAAAACATTTCCTTTTTTTTATATAAGTGGGTAATTATTTTCGTAAGTTATTGCCATTAGATATTCTAGTCATATAATCTCTTTCTACTTATTTTAAATTTTCCTTAATGCTTTACGGTACCTACCTATTACAAGTTTTAGGAGTAGCAGTGTCTGAGGGAGGGTTTGGAACGTGAAACCGTCGAGAAACACAATTAATCCATTTGGAATTTATCCGGTGCAGTTACCCTCGAGGTTCAATTAAAATGTAAATGGGTGTCGTCGGGGCGGGCCGTGGGCTGGGAACACGCGCCTTATCGTAACACACCAGGCCACCACTACTGTCACCCTACGAATAGCTATTCGTAGCTACCTATCAGCCCATAGAAACTTCATAATTACGTTTTAAATATTGTCCTATTCTCTAGCAGGTGCATTTTTTTCCCGTTTACTTTTCAAATGCAGAAAAAAATATTTTTATCTTTTCCAAGGAAATACCTACATAGGGTCTTAGCAGCCGTTATACCTACATCTTTATAATGAGAACTATGACTTTGGAAGAATTTGTAAGGGGTGATTTACATTGATCACAGCGTTTCGATCCAGAACTAGAATCCAGTGACAATGAATCGATACTTGACTAATGTAAACAGTTCAACCATTCCAGCATCCAATAGGTACCTACGTAGGGTAGGGGTGTGCAGCACTGCGCACTTTTACTACTATGTTCTCTAAAAGAAAAACAAAGCAGATTAAAATCAACTTCAGTCTTTATTCATTTACCTAGGTTATCTGCCTTGTAAGAAAACTTAAAAAAAACAAATTATAGGTTACAGTTTAGGAACTATTACAAAAATTTGAAATTATATTAAAAACGAAAAATCTTGCGCCAGCACGTTTATAACGTTGATGATACGCTGTCAACTGATGTTGGCCGCAGAAGACCGTTTCCTGATTCGAGAATCGGTCTGCGCATTCTTGTACACTACGCAATCTTGCACACCCATACCCTATCCAGCCGTGGATTAGAATACAGCAGACGCTAATTGTTCATACTTATTCGATGCTGTGTTATTGGATTGAATTAGGTAGGTAGGTAACTACACTGGATCAATGTAAATCAGCCTTTACACACTAATGAGGCAATCCTGCGGTTTCCATATCCCATTTTGTCTTTTAAAATAATTCTTGTTAAATTCATCTGGGATAATTTTAATTATGTAAGTATTTAAAATAATTTTTCATCCCACCATCTCGGAAAGAGTATTTTCATCCCACCATCTCGGAAAGAGTATTTTTAATCTTCAGTATCTGAGTGGAAAAGCCGTTTTTATTCTCTAGAGGATAAAGTAAATTGAATTTAGAACATCGTGTGCACTAAGTTTGTGAATTAAAAAAAACATTAAACCTATTTACTGCTACCTCTATGGTGCCGAATATATCATACAACTTTTTTTTAATTTGTTAAAAACTCAGACTCGGAACCTTCTTGGTGTTCTTTTTTCAATTTGCTTTGTACGCGGTTCTTTACGCGGCATTTTTTCACGTCATTGTTAAACCTTAGGTATATTAAAAACAAGAAACTTGAAAACAAGTGAAAAAACTAAAATGAGTGATTCTAGCGACGAGGAAGTTTGCTTGACGCCAACAGAATTGACTGAAACTGTTAATAATGCGCAAACGTTTTTTTTTTTGCATTTAGTCATTTCCTCGCTGAGGTGGAATGAAAAGTTACGTGTTGCACTCGAGTGCAAAGATTTTTCACCTCGTGCTCTTTTGATTCCCTCGCTAACGCTCAGGATTCTAATTTTGAATCACTCGCTGCGCTCGTGATTCAATTTTAGAATCCTTCGCTTGCTCGGTCATCAAAATTGAACACGCGGTTAAAAAGCAACTTTGCACTCTTGTATAACAAATAACTATTTTAATCTTCAGTATCTGAGTGGAAAAGCCGTTTTTATTCTCTAGAGGATAAAGTAAATTGAATTTAGAACATCGTGTGCACTAAGTTTGTGAATAAAAAAAAACATTAAACCTATTTACTGCTACCTCTATGGTGCCGAATATATCATACAACTTTTTTTTAATTTGTTAAAAACTCAGACTCGGAACCTTCTTGGTGTTCTTTTTTCAATTTGCTTTGTACGCGGTTCTTTACGCGGCATTTTTTCACGTCATTGTTAAACCTTAGGTATATTAAAAACAAGAAACTTGAAAACAAGTGAAAAAACTAAAATGAGTGATTCTAGCGACGAGGAAGTTTGCTTGACGCCAACAGAATTGACTGAAACTGTTAATAATGCGCAAACGTTTTTTTTTTTGCATTTAGTTATTTCCTCGCTGAGGTGGAATGAAAAGTTACGTGTTGCACTCGAGTGCAAAGATTTTTCACCTCGTGCTCTTTTGATTCCCTCGCTAACGCTCAGGATTCTAATTTTGAATCACTCGCTGCGCTCGTGATTCAATTTTAGAATCCTTCGCTTGCTCGGTCATCAAAATTGAACACGCGGTTAAAAAGCAACTTTGCACTCTTGTATAACAAATAACTATTTCACTTCTCATGCTCTGAAAGTGCTTATTTGTGCAGGATATAAGCTGCACAAAATCGAATTTTGTGCACTAGAGCATTAACGTATCTACTCATAAATGTATCAATAATAAGGCAAAGAAAATGAGCCATACAGTCAAACACAATAAGAAGTTCATAGATAGAATTCGTTATTTTATAATATTTACTTTAATTTATTTGCCTTAAGTGTTTTTAAGGCATAAAAGATATTAAAATTTAAATTCAAGTACGCTAGGTTATTTAATTAATTTAAGAAAATTATTATTACTTACAAAATTAATTTAATAGTAGGCTGTATAGGTCTGCAGTCCAAGCCTAATATCAATGTCGTTTAATTTTACTTTGAATTTTAATTAAAGAAATGTTAAGATAAAGATAAATTTCCTCGCAATCGAAGTGAAAAGCAGAGTTTATAACTCGTGCACAAAACCATTTTCGTTTTGTGCACTTGTTGTAAAATCTACTATTACCTATAGTTAAAATTATTTTACATATCTTTCGGTACCTTGGCTATTTATGTAGAACACTGTGGTTGTGGACTATTTGCAATCCAATTTTATCTTAGCAGAAGCTGTGTTTGTGCCCTTATAATTAAACAAGTACCTACCTAAGTATTTTCGACAACTAACTATCATTATTATTTCAGCCGAAAGTCGTCCACTGTTGGAAGTATGCCCCCATATCTAAGATAGGCACTTAGTTAAGTAGGTACCTACTTAACTACCTACCTAATCTACTAATAAGTTTGTAGAGTACCTACCTACTTACCTCTTATCTAAGATTTTTCTAACAACAAATCTGGTTGTTAAATATGCTGTCTGTCTACAACTGCTAGGTATAAATTGCACCTGTTATTCAATTAGGTACTATTTTCTACAATAATTCTCTGAATTGATGAAGCGTTCTCTAATTAGAGTGAGCTTTATGAACCCTATTTAGCCGCAAATGATAGCAGAGGATGAATACAGATTCAGGAATGTTGTGCATAGTTACATAATTATGTAAGTATTTTTGACACTTAGAATAGAGTGACACACTATGTCCTTTTTTATATTAGCTCTTTGGCTATAAATTGTGCAGAATGATGCCGGAAGTCAGGCCCAAAATCGATAATGTTTGCTAGAGTGGGATAGCGTGTATGATACCGCTGGAAGGGGCGCGGTCGCCCCGCCTCCTCGTCCCCGTACGCATTTGTATCAACCCCTATAACCTCGGACCACAACTTATTGTTCCCAAAAATTCAATTTAATGTAAGTAGGTCTACATATTTAAGTAAACATTTCAATATTTTAATATTATGTAGGTGAAAAAACCGAATGAAGAATCACTGTAGGTAATGTCTTACACTTGATCCCTTCAGCAAAAAGTAGTTGGGTACTCAACTACTGGTCAGTTCAATACTGTTCTAACCTATCCAAACCTTGTGCTTGGTAAGTTCGCAATGAGTGTACTTAGATTGGTTCAAGGAGCTTAAAGGTTTGTTGCACGATTGCACCACAGGAATGGGTTTGATAATATTATAACTGTTTCACAGGTAGTTATGCCTATCTACGAACTATCCAACCGTATTATGTGACAGTGATCGTGTAACGATGCCGGTTGAAGCACTACCGGGTTGCCCTGGGCGAGATTTCTGCGGCGCCCCTCTCTACTTTTGGAGACTAGATAGGTAGGGCCTTTGACCACCAAATTACGCCACTGGGCGCACTAGGGTTCGCAGAGGAAATTGGGCCCGGGCACCAATCTCAAGTAGGTACTTAAACCATTACTTTTTTCGGGCAATATTTATAAATGGCATGATATTTCGCATAACATAATAACCTATAGGTACCTACTTAAAACTAACTAGAGCGAGCGAAGCGAGCTCGATAAGTTTCAGATAGATGTGATGAAACCTTGGCTGTAAGAGTGAGCATCAAATAATATTCCAAAATTGTAACCAATGCTGGTGGTTACAATTTTGGTTATTTTGTCAACGCTTACCAAAATAGGAGTTACTTTGTCGACTTATACAAAAAAGTTTATTTGTTTAAAGAACCTAGACTGCGAGAGCAAGCGGAGTGAGCTCATTTTTTTATAGAAGATTATCTTTTGGCGATTCTGATAAAATAGGAACCTGCACGTATTAGCACCCATAGGTATCTTGGATTGGTTAGATTTTCGTTTTTTAGGGTTCCGTAATCAACTAGGAACCCTTATAGTTTCGACATGTCTATCTGTCCGTCCGTCCGTCCGTCCTCGCTTAATCTCTGTGACCGTTAGCACTAGAAAGCTGTTTGGTACCAATATGTATATCAATCACGCCGACAAAGTGGTAAAATCAAAATTGGAAAAAAATGTTTTATAAGGGTATAAAATGGGAAGTGTTTTTTTTTTTAATTTGTTGGAAAGGTATTTAAAAATGAATAGGGGTTTACTAAATTTTTTTTTTGATAATGTCAATAATTTCGGAAATAATCGCTCCAAAAGTAAAAAACAATGTGTGTCCCCCCTCTAACTTTTGAACCATAAGTTTAGAAAATATGAAAAAAAACTGAAAAGTAGAACTTTATAAGGACTTTCTGGGAAAATTATTTTGAACTTGATGGAAACAACAGTTTTTGTACAAAAATGACAAAAACTTGTACAAAATAATTTCTGGACTAAGTACAAACTTAGTCCAGAAATTATTTTAATCGTAATATATAATCGTTTATGCAAGCAGGAACACTTAGGTATTGTGACGGACGGGAAACTACGGAACTCTACACTGAGCGTAGCCCGACACGCTCTTGGCCGGTTTTTTTTTTGGGTTGAAGTACCTAATTTGCATCATTTTTGGAGACATGTAGGTTTACTCTGCAGGCCCAGAAATGAAGGGGCGCATATGGCGCCTTCTTGTCTGTCCTATTCACGGAGCCTGGTTTTGTGCTCCGTGGTCCTATTATAGGTACGCCGGTAGATACATTGAGGTATACTTACAGACGAAACAGGTAGGTATATTGAAGTGTAGGTTAGTCTACAAGGGTTGTGAATTAGGTAGCGCGTCATGTTATTTCATTGAAATGTTGCAGTAGGTAAGTAGGTACCTAGGTATTTTTAAATTATATAAACGGAATTTAAATGGCGAACGTATGGAATGAAAAACGAATAATAAAGTTTAGAGCGTAATTATTTGATAACTGTTAATTGCGTAAATTGCACCTATTACCTACCTAAGTAGGTACAGACCGATAGTGTCCGACCAAAAATCTGAGTTCGATGCCGAATCCAACAATTCCTTTCCTTTGGTAAAAGTAGTCAGTACCTACCCCAATTACGTAATATACGATCAATCGGAATTTGAATCGTTTTGAAACAAATTGCATCTTAAGTTCGAAAAAAAAACTGCTCAACAACGTAAATAACGCAATGAATGTTGCTGAACTGTCAAAATGAAACAAATTTGTCGTAATCGTTTACGAGAATGTGTTGCGTAATTAGGTAGATAGGTATCGGGTCTTATTTGATTTCAATCATGTGTGTAGTACATATAGGTACTAATTCCATGGGTGTATCACACAGTAAACTTTTCCCGAAACTATTTGACCCTCTACGTTAGCTATCGCTTCGGTATCTACCAAAGCCGGTAGGTACCTACCGGCCATTGTAATAGTGTATGTAGGTACTCGTAGGTACTTAGTACCTACATTCACTATTACAATGTAGGTAGAAGTAAGCCTAGGGGTTAACAGGCAAGTAAAAAAATCAAATTCCTAAGTTATATGTTCGATAGTTAAGCTGACGTCTTTATTCTTCCGATTAGGTACTTACTTACATAAGTAGATAGTAAAGTGAGTTGGTAGTTTTACCCAGAACATTTACAGGGATTTTGGAAACCAGTATTTGATTTTTTTTAGATGTTCTTTTCGATTTTGCTAAGCCACCTCACACCGGTACCACTCGGCTAGAGTGGTACCGGTGTGAGGTGTGTACCATATAGGAAATAGGAGGCCCTAATAAGTGAACGATCTAGAAAAGAGCTCCTCAAAATTCATAAAATATCCCTTTTTGAGCACCAAATGACTAGGAGGTAAGTCCCTACTATAAATGACAGCTCTTTACTGTCTGTACCAGTCATTTGGAGCAAGTGCGTTGCAAACGTTAAAATTATTGAAATAGTAGGTAGGTACAATACTTTTTTATGCAAGTTTGCAGTCATTGCACTCGAGGCAGGATTGCACCGCAGTTTAGGTTCTAGTTACCTCAACTCTGTGACCAGAGATAACTAGAATAAAGATAATCGTAGGCTTTTAAGAATGTTTGTTGCTAGTTGAATTAAAAATACCCGAACCAAACCCAAACTGTGGTGGCGTAAGTTTAATGAAACTGGAATGGAGTATTATTGCACCGCATCTAGGATCACAATGCAGTGTCGCCCTTTGTCGCAATTTTTTTTGTTATAAGATTTTTATTTTTCGCTTTTGAGTAATTTCCTTTTCAAATAAGAACATCCCTCGACAGCGTGCTGTCTCCACCATCAGACCCCCAACGACTTATCCCAGCTAGGTCTAAAGCTCAAGATGAATAAATGAAGCCCAAACACGATGCAGCTGGTGTAAACTGTTGAGGAGTTCTCTCGACTGTCTTCCGTGTCCATAGTCCAGGTCTCTTTTATGTAGTATTATCATCAGAACTACATAATGTGTGCCAAGTTTCAACGGAATCGGTTTCCAAGTGAAATTCAATAGGTAGGTGACAAATCAAATCAATCTGCCTATCTTTTTTCCAACTATGTTGTGGTCGGCTTCCAGTCTAACCGGATGCAGCTAAATACAAGTATTTTACATGGAGCGCCTGATTTTACTTGGTAAGACTGGACGTCAGACTTTCGGGCTCCTGACGACCCGTAACGACGGTCAAAGATCCGCGAATGACAGCCGGGACCAACGGCTTAACGGAGGAGTCTCGATATGTAAAGATGGTCACCCATCCACGGACCAACCCCGGCAAGCGTAGCTTAATCTGAATGATCGACCCGTGCGGCTGTTATTACTTAGTCACAAGCTTCTCAATAGGTGACTAATCAATCAACCCTTATTCTTCCTCCTACTTAGGGGTGGATTTTATTTTTCAATTTCGAATGGGACCAACTTAGAGGTATACACCCTTTCCAATTACCTAAAAAGAATTGTCAAAATCGGACTGCTCTGTAAAAAGTCTTTCTTCTTTTTCATGTTTGTGTGGGTTAGTGACTAACCCGGTGTTAGAGCTTTTATGCCACCCATGGTCCTCTGACTTGGCTTCACATGCCGTCGAGGTATATCTCTCAGGCATGCCGGTTTCCTCACGATGTTTACCTTCACCGTTTTTGAAGCAAGTGATAATTATACGAATCCGAAAAGTCAGAGGTGCGTGCCTTGGGTTCGAACTCGAGCGAGACCTATGACTTGGCAGTCCGACGGTCACACCACTAGGCTATCACTGCTTAAAAGTTATGCGTGGTCAATCAACCTCCTTCTTTTTTTGTCGAAAAAAAAAACAACATTATCTTGTGTTCCTACAAAATGAGGTTTTCAGTTTTAATATTAGGCTTTTTGGCGGCTTCGAGTCAGTGTCTCTCTTTCAAAATACGAAGACAAGACAAAAAAACAAATACGCAACGCGACCTGCAGTGCTATTCTGTAACCATCTCACCGTGAAAACTTAGGTGAAGTGAGCTCGGAGTGAGCTGTCAGTCCCTAGCAGCAAGTGGAATGACAGCTCACTTCACCTAAGTTTTCACCGTCAGATTATTACTGAATAGATCGGCTGCTGCTAGGGACTAGCAGCAGGTGGAATGACAGCTCACTTCACGTTCATTTCACCTAAGTTTTCACCGTGAGATTATTACAGAATAGACCGTCTGTAGTTTATTTATTTACTCCTCGCAAGTGTGTTGAAAAATGTTGTATGAAGCGCATGAGAATTTTGTCATTCGTATCCTGCAGTGCTATTCTGTAACCATCTCACCGTGAAAACTTAGGTGAAGTGAGTTATCATTCCAACAGGGTGAGATGACACTGACAGCTCACTCCACGCTCACTTCACATGTTTTCACGGTGAAGTGGTTACGGGAATCGACATGCTGATGTGCTACTGCTTTATGTAGGTAAGTACTAGTTGCGCCCCACGGTTGCACCCGTTGGAATGTCGGGATAAAAGTATTCTGTCCCAACCTGGGTCATGGTCATGTGCCAAATTTTATCCAAATCCGTTCAGCCGTTTTAGGGTGAAAGCGTAACAACCAAACACACGGACATACAAAAAATCAAATATTTGCCCTTTTAGTCTACATTCACACATTTCAGACCCATATCTGACATCTAAATAGTAGTTCAATCGGATGTTTTTCCGAAATTAAGTACTTATTTAAACGAGGATGGCCGAGTCCAAATGCCGAGAACTAGCCCCACACTAATTTAGGAGGATGTAAAGTGTATAAATAAGCTGTGATGGTTTGTTAACGAATTAGTGGACGATAGCACTGACATGTTTCTGTTGTTGCACTTTTTCATTTTTTATTATTTAAGTAAGTATTACCAATTATTATTTTTGCTTTGAATTCGTCTTTAACCATTTTTCGATACCTAGTTCATCTTCTCATTTAAATTTTATGGCAAAGAATAATACCCATTAGCTACTTATTAAATACTTAGGTAGATACTACCTATAGTATTTTTTTTTTGGGTGGGAAATTAATAACTTCTCCCGTAAATGTGGCTCCGGAGGAGGATTGAACTTTTGAACCATTGACTGTTGTACCATCATCCTACTCAAAGCGTGAGGTGTAATTGAAATTATTATTGAAAACTTGAAAAGGGGTCACTGTAGGTACTTATCGTTAGGACTAATTTTTGCTACTGGACTAACTATCTTATCATAAAATAAATGATATAAAGCTTCGTGCAGACTAGCGCAACGCGACACCGGCTATTGTTTTACAGTGAAGTTTTCCTAGAAATTGTATTGTTCGAGTCGCGTCGCGCTGGTCTGCACGAGCGTTTATAAAGCACTTCCTCGTAGTAGTGGCTAAATAAAAGCACGGGTGACTATTCATTTCATAGATAAATAGGACTCTTTATTAGTCTTTATTGTATGTATGTATGGTGTACAGTGGCGGATTTACAAATTTTCAAGGTATAGGCTGAATAGTTTTTGCCGCCCTTGCCTCAAAAATTTTAATATCATACATTATTTTTACGTTCGGGGTAAAAATATTTTCGCTATTACTGTTCAAGATTTTTTTTAAATTCCAATCGAGTTTTCTGAAGCTACTAGTGCATGTGAAACACATAATAGTCGATACATAAGATTGAAATCGGTAAAATTAGTCACTAAATTATTCATTATAATCGAATAAAAATCGAAAAATTATATATAAACCATCCAGTTCGTAGCCTCCAACCAGTAGTAAGACTGGCATGTATGGGTTGTTAGTGGAAGAGGGGCATATTTTTTACAATTTCGCTCTTTTCACTCATAAGAAGTGTGGGCAAAGGGCGCAGAGGCGAGAGGCCGATGTAATGGTTGAGGGGCGGCGAACTAGCTGTTTTACTCTAGAATAAATATGGAAGTTTGCTACTCTCGGAATGTGCAATGACAAGTGAGAGAGAAAAGTCATCGACAAAATTTGTTGCAGACTTCTTCTCTTCTATCTGTAAGACATCAGAAAACCGTCATAGAAAAATCTTTTTGATTTCTATGAGGTAAAAAAATAAAATAAAAAATCGTTCCCCAAATTTGCCGCCCCCAAAATCTGCCGCCCTAGGCTTGAGCCTACTCAGCCTGCTGATAAATCCGCCACTGATGGTGTATGTAGGTATACATACAATCATAATACTAATAATAATCCCACCGCCGTATCTCTACTTTGACGACGTGGTGGTGCTTGCGCGCTCCTGAACTCTAGGTCTGTGTCGGTAGATTTACCTACTTTACCGAGACAGGTCTAGGGTGAGGAGCCATACCAAGATAGGTACATAAAGCCGCAGGGCATCATGTGGTGAGCTGTTGGGCAGAAGCGACCCCACGGTCTCTATCTCCCGGGAGAAGTCTTGTTCCTCACCTCTGGCTTGCCTTTATTGGCCGGTTGTAGTGAACAATGACGAGAAACAGAGCTCCCATGAGTTCTCCCAGGAGTTCTCTTTCTTGCCTTTGGCCGGCTTGAGTGGAGATTCGCAAGAGTATACGTACTCTGAGGAAGGAAGTATTCCAGTAAGATGCTGGTAGGGATCTTGACCGCATACTTCCGGGATTGTCCTGATAGCCGTGGAATACCGCTCCACTCCTCATAAGCACCTCAGGACATGTTGTCCCCTTGTCGCTACGACACTTTGTACTAGCGACCGTTTTCGGGAGCCCATTATTGAGTGTGCAAGTCACCTCCTGCCATTTTATCTGTGTATTTTATATAAAACATTGGTCAGCCATAGTTTTTCCATAGTTCTAGATAGTCAGTTCACTTAGCCGCCGAAACCCATAATCCATTATCTTTGTTTCCATATCTTGCAATAGTCCTGTACCAACCGGGGGTTGTCCTTGGGTGCATAGCATAGTATGTACAGAGATAATCGTAGGTTGGTGCCTCGTTTCATTAAACACGTCTAACGGGCCTCTGCGAGTTGGCTTCGGCCCCTTGTACACCTTCCAAAGGTCCGGGACCTTAGGGTCCCGAGAAATGTCAAAGACGTAAAAAATTATAATACCATAACCTTAACCTAAACATACATATTTTATACCTACTTTACCTACCCTACCTACCCTACATAACAAACACAACAAAAAAAGAATTAGCGAAATCGGTCCAGCCGTTCACGATTCTATTAAGGACATACAGACAAACATTCATTTATATATATAAGACAAAGACAATCTTGTGTTAATCAAATAAGGCTTAAGACTATGTTAGTAGCACTTCACTTTGGACTAGCTTAACTTTTTGCTGTCCTGTGGAAATTGTCCGCGGAAGCGACAGAACACCACGTCCTGCGGCCATAAGTCTTCTTCCATGACGAGGGGCAGATTGTGTTCGGTACCCGCACGACGAACGCCTTAAAGTTAACGTTCCAGTGCGATTCTAGTAACTGCACCCTCGCGTACCTCGTCTTTTGGCGCACGCACTCCATGATGTCCTCCGCCTGGGGTGTAGTGCAGGCGGGAGATGTACACCGGTGTGTTTGGCTTTGCGGCACGCAGGCTCACTTCGGGCTCCGTAGGAGCTTTGCCGCAGCGGTTCTTGTTTGTTCGCGATCGGCGCTTCGTCCTTTGCACCGTCACGAAACCGTAATCATTATCAGCCCTATTTAGCGCCTTTTCTGGCATGGCGTTGATACTTGGAGCGCCAGGAGCACTCGCGGTGATGTTATCGAAATTTATTTGTAGGGGTTTCGCCAGGGCTACAGACACTCGGGATAGGGCGAGGTCACCGCTGCGTGGAGGAGCCGCGTTGACGAGCAAGGCGCTGCGGGGCGCTCTGCCTGCTCAGCAATCGACGGATGCGCTGACGACGAAACTGGTGACACGGAATTCAACGACGATGTATCGAGGCCGGCTCCGCGACATGTTTACGTTTGACGAATCGTCAGGTGACCTAATTACCGCCACACCGTTGCGCAAATCGTTCACTTCTTTACGCTAATCAGCAAAGGTGTTTTGGGATGCATCTAACTTCGTTAACACATCCGCGAGGCGGGCCTTCAGAAAGACAATATCCTTCAGAAGGCTCGTTAAATAGATGTGGTCGAAGGTGACGGGAGGAATCTTGTGTAGCTCCTTCGCCACAAACGTCGGCATGTCGTCAGGGTCGGTCTCCTTGAACAGCGTGATTATATTCTGCAGGCTCCTCTTCGTTCCGTTACGCTGGCGGGACACTATCTGGTCGCACTTGTTCGGGGCCAACCACCATCTCTTTGAGCAGTATTATTTTAATTTTACTTCAATGCGAGAAAGAAGTGGAGCTATACAGGATATCTAGCTCCATCTCTTTCCCACGCTCAAGTAAGATTAAAATAATACTGCTAAAAGAGGTGGTAGGGCCCCAGCACACTGTACAACAACAGCTTGGCAGCAGCTATGTCATCCTCGCTGAAGTTCGTTGCGCAGATCTAGACAGCGAACACCGCGTCCATCACATCCTGCTTCTGCTGCAGGATCGCCAACAGCTCATTCGCCACTAGTTCACTACTCATGGCGGGTAAATTACGAGCGGCAGCTTGCGCCGCGCTATCCGGAATAAAGAATAAGCAAACGCGTCCGCATCGGAACGCAGCACAAGCGAGACTGACAATAAAGAGTATTTCACCATTTCATCGAGTTTCGTGCCTTGGAAAGAATGTTAAGTCGTTGACAGTCTAACTTAACAGCCGCTAACAGTCGTTACGGGTAGTCTCCAAAAGTCTGACAACCGGTCCAACCATGAGAGGTACAGTACTTACCAAGAGGTACCGTGTTGCCCCTAACTGGAATGGAGATCAGATAGGCAGTCGCTCCATGTATAATACTGGAATTCAGCTGCATCCAGTTAGACTAGATGCCGGCCCCAACATAGTTGGTTTTGTCCCAACTGTACAGGGTGGCAGGGACATCGACGCGAAAACTGTTACCTTGGATTCAGTAGGTGCTTGAATTTACGTGAAATTACGAGTATATTGCACAAATTGCATACACAGATGATGAAATTACCGCGATCTTTGTATCTTAAGAAAATTCAACATAAATATAAAATAATAGATAGACAGAAGAAAGATGTGGTTGATTATTTTCACTTTTTATTTTGTTATTGTGTTTCAAGAACTGTGTTAAAATAAATAATATCCTTTCTCTCTTTCTTTCTTCATATCTAATTAAGTATTGTACTCATTGCAGTTATATGGAAACCTTGCGATTCTTATTACATTAAGGACACTTCTCTACGAATCAAAGGTAAATTGAATATGTTGTGTAAAGAGTTACTTATCGATGCTACATCGAAGGTTAAGGGCATCCAGCATTTAAGACAGTCTGTTTATAAAATGACGCAATTCCAATATGGCAGCATATTTTATGATATTAGATACAGATTCAGAAAAATGATCAAATTGTATCGAGAAGTTTTACGTGACATCGAGACCTCTCCAGAACTGGACGGAAACGCAGAAGTGCCCGACGACAAGTCCGTATGTAACATATTCTTAATACTAAAAGGTACTTTAGTGTCCCGTTGTGAAGACAATTGATCTGATAATATTACGAGGTGTCCTGCGTGAGCGACAAATACGACGCGATGCGACGCGATACTACACGCGACAAATGTCCTACGTGATTTTGGTCATTACTTCTCGAATCATGGAGAAGTACAGTAAAATTTTGCTTGAAAGTAAAGTAGTTCGTGGTGTCGTGTCTGGTCGCCCTCGAAACAAGTATGAGTTACGTCGCGTCTTGCCGCAGACTGCCATATAGGCCGCAAGTAGGTTAAGTCCGATGCCGTTGAGTTGATCGCGTTCGTCACGTTCGCAGCGTCGCGTCGCGTCGTATTCGTCGCTCACGCAGGACACCCCGTTACCTCACGACCATCATTTTTGTCCAGTTAGACTGGAAGCCGACAATGGAAAAAGGCTAGACAGATTTTTATATTTTATGTTGTCAATTTGTGTTATGGACTCAAACACCACACCCACACACCGTATAGACGTCGAGTTTACTCGTAGATGCATAGACGTATAAAAAATTTATACGTCTGCGAGTATGTGTAGATGACAAAAAATTTAGCTGGCTGAAAAACTTGATAAACTGAATAAGTAGGATTTATTTCAGTATGTGGCCGCCATTAATCACGTGATGTTTTTTTGGAAACTTTTCCCCTGGTACGTGGTGAGGTTTTAGACTAACCCCTCCCCTTCCCAAAGAAACGTTTTTTTTTTTGTTGTAAAGTATCTATAAAAAATACAGAATATTTTATCTTTATACAGAAAGAAATAAAGAGAAATGTTTTATTTGATTGATTTATTTTCTCTTCGGTTTAGAAATGCGTGTTAAACGAAAACACAAATACACGTATTAACTCACTACCCCCCCCCTCCCTGCCCCTTGTCATATTTCGTGTTTTTTTCCGAATCTCATCCCCCCTTTCGAGTCTCACGTGATTTATGGATGACCCTATCCTATGATATATGGTAGGTACCTAAACTTATATGGCAACATATTTTTGTTAGTCATTGTATTTAGTACATACTTAGTGTAAATAGTTAATTGTCTTAAATACTGTAAAACATTTTAAAAACAAAACAATAAAGTAACCTTTTGTTTTTAGTTTATAGATTACACAGACAGGACGGACAGTAAACTTTTAAAGCATGAGTGCTTTCAAAGTTTCCCCAATATGGTGATTTCTTACAAAGTTTACGCCTTCTGCCATTTTGTGGTTAGCGCTTTGTAGTTATTTCTAATTATTTCAGTAAGATTGCATTTTCTTATTAAAATTGTTTTTCCAGTATCTGAACCAACTAGCAGAAATGGATTCATTGGCTCATGAAATTCTTAATTTCGCATCAATGATACAATTGCACGACGCGAATCGTTATGCGGACAAGTCGAAGGCGGGATATGATATGTTTTTTCGACGAATAAATGAGGCACCGGTATGGCTGGAGCTGTTAGACAGTTTGGATAACAAAGATAACAATGATTCTCCCGAACCCCCTCCTGGAGAGAATAACTTGACTCACACAGATAAAAGAAGAAATGGCGTATGGCATTATGCGGTACCTATTGAATGACTTAAAAATAATGTTTCCGTAATCAATGTGTAAAATACATATAGAGAGAGCAAGAGGAGAGGAGAGAAAGATTAATTTACTGTAGATAGTTATTATCGATTGAGTAAAATAAGTATAATATACCAAAGCTAGAAGCGTTTTTTTATTTTTTCAGCCAGCCTCCTCATAGTTTTATTTATTATTTATTTAAACTTTTCACACAAAAAATTACAAAGGCGGACTTAATGCCTTAGGCATTCTCGACCAGTCAACCAAGTGGTGAAGAGATTAGATGGCTGGTGCTCTGTTTGAGAAATATATACCTATATTATTTATATACATATATATATACAAATTCAAGGGAGAGAGGTGTTGAGATGACTACTCTATTCATTTTGACAAAAAACTGCAATTTCCGCATAAATGCATACCGACTGGTGGCCGTCCTGATATCAAGAGGAAGCGCATTCCATAGAAGAATGGACTGAATATGAAAGGAAGAATGAACAAAGTCAGAAGTATGAGAAGGACAAAGTAGGAGAAGATTTTTAGAAAGACGCAGATTCTTAGTGTGTGAAGAACATAGATATTGGAAGTGAGATATAAGATAAGAAGGAGGAGTGGGAGAGTTGAGAAGGGAGAAAAGCGTGGTCAAAACGCGCTAACTTCTTCTTTGGCGAATGGACATCCATTTGAGCTCAGATCTATAGCCTTATTTTTTTTTTGTTTATTCTGCCTTTATCCGTTATTTTAACACACGAACCATCTATTATTTCTTTGGTTCGTCTCGAAATCTCTGACATGACATTCCACATTAGGGGTCATCCATTAATCATAATGGACGACCCCTTTTTCTATTTTGGGGGTGCGAAATCATCAAATGACGTCTCCCGCTCTGGGTGGAGCGGGAGGGCGTGTCAGACTCTTACTGACTAAAACCCATCCGTGTTCCTTCTATTGCCTGTGCAATGCCAGGGGGCCACGGTATCCCTTTCGGACTTTCCCGCAACCCCGGCAGGCAATGGTCTCATCGGACCCCTTCACTTGTTGACACTCTTTGAGGCGCGCGTGGAACACAACGCGCCGTCGACCCGGGCTTGGTCCTTACCGGACGGCGAGCTAGCCAACGACGACCCCTAAAGTGATATTTTTTTAGCAACCTATTAACCAGCGTTCTGGTTATACGAGGTGAGGTTTTAGTTTAGACTAACCCCCCTAGGTACCCAAAATCACGTGTATTTTAATGGTACAAAGTATCTTTAAAAAAATCTGAATATTTTTTTAACTTTAAATACAACGGCGAGTCAAGGTCATGCGCCGCTTTTCGGTTTAGAAATCGCGCGTTCAACGAAAAAATTTATACACGTGATATCTTACTTCCCCCCTTTGTGATATTTCGTGATTTTTTCCGAACCCCTTTCGAGCCTCACGTGATTAATGGACGATTCCTTACCAATGAGTGGATTTTAGTCATCAGCGACATTACTTTCCTAAACAATTGACAAGTTTTGCGAATACACTTTCCAACTTGCTGGCTTGGATGGGTTGTAGTTGTATGTAGGTATTATTGTAGAACTAGTCGGTTTTATAGGGATCTGTGTCCAGTAACTAATGTACTGACCATCTATCGGCGTTCGTAGCGAAAGATCGGGCTGCATCCCAGTCATCGCACGGCTGGCGGTACATCCAAACAATTACCACATTAGCAACCTAACACGATAACTTTTTAGTTTTTAGCGAGGAAAACATTACTTCGTGACTATAGACGTAGTCACACAGGTGCCGCCCTAGCATTAGAAAAGGTTAATAATTAGCTTACAGGTAAGTATTTTCATATAGTGGTATAAGTACTAAACCTAATGTGTAGGAAACTAGGAAAACGATTGTATGTTTATATTTTCAAGTTATAGATTGCAGTTTGAAGTTACGGATTTCTACTTACCTACAATAAATCTTGCAGTACCACATTAGAAACTATTCACGCTTGTTCGCGTAGGTAGGTATTTCAGATCTCAAATTCATTTGCATATTACGCTATTGTACCTTTTTGAAGCTTCATACAGATAGTGCAATCCACGACGACGCGCCCCACTCCGCGATTACTGTACTGTAAGCTGTACTTTAAGTACGGAGCAGAGCGGAGTGGGGCGCGTCGTCGTGGATTGCACTATCTGTAACATAGTAGCATTTATTGGAAACTCTCCATATCCATTATGCCAGTTGATTTACAAAAATAATGCAATGAGCTCGATTCGAGCACTTCAAGGCTGAAGGAAACAAAAGCACTCAAACGGCTTTATGCCATTTTCGCCTGCATGCAGCGGACTAACTAAAAACGGAACGCGAGGATACATTGGTTTACTTTTGGTTAAGAATTTGTTATTGTAAGCCATATGGGCGCAGGGCGTCGGCGGGGTTTTTTCTGTTACGACGAATCTGAGGCCATCGTTAAACAATGGGACACATGCTTGCTTGTACGCTCGTACATCTGTGACGTCCCTATTGAAACTAGCCTTTGTCAAGCGTGGAGCAAACCCCACGTCACATAACTATTGCAGATACCTACCTAGCTAGTGTTGCCAATAAGAGTACATGCTACGGAACTTAAGGTTTTATTTACTTAGCATAGGTAGGAGAGTTGCATAACTGTTGCAGATACCTATGGGTGTTACAAAATCACTATCATATAAGTGAGTCATTAATTGGCGTATTTAGTACCCACATGGAAAGACCAGAAAACATTTCATATTACTTTTAAGTTACTTGTCTCTACCTAGGTAGTAAAGTAATGCTGTGCGTAAAGATAGAGAAAGAATATTATAGCTCCAGCTTTACGCCTGGCATTAACTAACTTTGAGTGTAGGTACACCTAGGCAGAGATAAAACTCTTCCGTATCCTCCGTTATCCATCGATAAGATAAATCCTGCCTTTAGTCTCAACGACAGTCGGTCAGTTCGGTCATACGTGTATCTGGGCAAGAAAAGATGCCGATAATTACGCTTACTCAAACTCAAACTCAAAGCATTTATTTCAATTAAACCATTTACAGGCACTTTTGAACTGTCAAGGGGTCGGTCAGTCAAAAATATGAAGCTAGTTGCCCATTCCAAAGCGTAGTAGGTACCTATTGTGAAGAACGGGCAAGAAACTCCACGGACACTCTTTTAAATAAAATAAAAAATTGATACAAAATATTGGTTACATCATTCATTTTGAAATTATGCATGTGAGAACAATGTAATAAGACGTGCACGTTCGTAAAAGTGTCCGTAATAAAAAGAAGAAAAAAAGAATCATTCAAAAACTTAAAATAAATTAAAATAAGCCATGGCAGCTAAGAGATGACCAGTCCCAACTGACGACGCCAGTTCACGAACATGACGCATGGATCAGCACCATTCAGCTCAACCATTTTGAAGTGAGCTAAATGATCCAATTACGAATTTGCAACACCCACTTTGTGATGCTACGCCATGTAGATTTCAGGAACAACTCTATCAGACAGAACTACTCTCCAAATAAGAATGATTAAATTAAAATTATTATTGACGCCATTTGAATTTATTATCTTATATATTTAATATCCAGTTCATAATCTTCTTTCAGTAGAAGCAAAGTAAGTATAATCCTTACCGAACCGTGTAATACCCTCAAGTTATGCGGACGCCGATGAATATCGAATTATGAATATTGAGAGGCAAGTTAGCGCGAAAGCCCGGGGTCATCTCAGCTTAACTGCAACTCTTCCAATCCACTTACCTACTTATCAATCGATAATTATTTCGAGAACTTAAATATCCGTTCATGCTATCATTCTTCTTATGCTGTTGTCTTGTTCGCACAGGGGAACCGTGTGTGAGCTGATGATAAGTTATTTAGGTTTATTAGGCGCCCTGTTTTGTCATAAACTTAAACTAATGTTTTCAGTATTTGAAGGTGAAACCGGATTGAACCTGTTCAGGTTTCAAAAAAAAAAGTCGAGGCTGGTCACTACAAAAAACGTTTGTTTCACAAAATTAGTAAAAACCAGCAGTTTGTATCAATCGAAACCTTCTGTATATTCAGCTTAAAGTGAAAATAAATTCCATTAAATATATTCAGATACTACAAAAATGTAAAGGTAGTGTGGGCTGTATTCCAGTGACAAAGCTACATTGTCGTCGACGGAAAAGAAACGTTGATGTAAATAAGCACGGTTGATATTAGATTGGCAGTGAGCAGTCGGATCCTAAAGGCACTCCACTACGAATGTCACGGATCAAATCGACAATAAATGTTAAGTATTTACTTTACATTTACTCTTTAATTGTACGTCCATAATGACGGGCCGAGTGTTCGCTCGAATTCTGTCGATGACAATGCACGTTCGTCAGTAGGCAGTGTTATTTTATAAAACTAACCGGAGGTGTCATGTGCCAGCGTTTTCATAATATGACAATAGGTAGTGCGCACTGCGCAGTCATAACTTCATGTGTCAACGGTACCACCTACCATCATGGATTACTTCCTATGCACTTATTGAGAATTTAAAACGTCTTATAAATTTAAAATGGATGTTTATATTTTCAAGTTATAGGTTGCAGTTTGAAGTACCTACAACAAATCTTGCAGTACCTACATTAGTAGCTATTCACGCGTGATCGTGTATGTAGGTATTTAAGATTTCAAATTCCAAAAATTATTAATTTTAAAATTCAAAATTTAGATAAATAAAAATAAAAACTTATTCTATTCAGATTCAGATATGAGTACCTATTTAAAAGTATAAAGCTATGTGAATACACAAATTAGGTAGGTAGCAGAGCCATTAGAAGTACTGAGAGATCAACTATTATATAGTAGGTACCTAATTAAAAGTTAGATACTTTAATGGGGTACATAATTCTTGGTAAGTTTCAGTTTCAGGGTATTTAAAGATATGCAACAGCAAGGTTTCTCAAATTCGGGAATATTTTGGAGACAGGCACTAAGTACCTAAGTATAAAGAATTAAATGTAGGTATGTGTGGTATCTATATTATGTCCTGAAAAATAATAAAAACAGAGTGTAATGTCTATTTAGTTGAAATCGGCTTTTCATGGCTTTATACGACCTATTAGGAAAATACAACGAAAAAAAAATTAAACGTACGGGTTTGAGACTGAGATATCCAGCTTCCCCTATAACATAAATAAAATACTGTGACAAAGCGTAGCTCTTTTCTATAGCGCCACAGAAACTGGCCGCAAATACCTGAATATAATAGATGCCTTTACATAGACATTAAATGGCAGCCAAGACATAAGGTGGGAACAGACGATCGATAATGTAACGCTGAGGACGCATGCGTCAAGTCCTGGCCGGCGGCGGCGGCGCGGCGCGGCGGCGACCTGAAACCGGTCGCTATACCGCGCTATCCGGTATTCCACTCCCTTAGGTACTACATACATTTAAGACGCTCCCTATTATACAGAAATGAAGTATTGTAGGTACCTACTATTGCATGCTTACACGGTACACCTAGTGTCTTCAACGAGCTCCTTTAGTATAAAGGCAAATTATAATCTATATAATATATAAAGGCGAAACTGACTGACTGACATATCAACGCACAGCCGAAACTACTGGGATTAGCAACGTGAAATTTTGCACACGACTTCCTTATACAGTGTCTGGTCACCGGTGTCCGACCCGTTAAGGCGAAGCAATATGAACAATTTTATCGACAAATCCACCATAATAAGGCATTAGGCACAAAGTCGTACTTTGTAGGATAAGCGGGCGAATAGCCTGTAAGCTTTCGCATTACCTAACTAAGCACTTGCCTCATAAAAAATCTTCCTTGATAAGTGTCTAATAAGTATTGCACCGTTTTTTGGTTCACTATGCAGATTATTGAACTCGCGTACCTTCTTCTATTTGTTTATTAGATTGAGTGGCGGCTCCCAGGCAGTGCCTCTCCTTGGAAAAGCGAAGGCATGGCTCACAAAACAGAAAAAACGGCGAGCTAATTTCTCAAAATTTGCGAGTTCCTTGAAAATCGTCGTTTGATACCTACGCGTTGAGCATTTGTCGTTGTACTTGCATCAAAATGTACTACATATTTACACATCCTATTGTAGATATGTTATGTGAGTGATTGTAGAATTTGTAGATGAACTTCGAGGTGCTAAAATGATAGGCTTAATAGGAATACAACAAATAACCTTCATACATTCAATTGGTTTTCTAAGTAGGTACTTATAATAGTTTACTTTCTGGTATGTATGTATTAGGTACATTCCTTATCGTGCTATATTTTTTTATACACACAAACAACCTTTTTAGAATGAAACTAAACAGAAATTGAATAAATTGAATTTGGATGTTAATACATAATGGCAGTCGGAACATTATAATAAAATTCATTGAATTTTAATTGATTTCTACAACCAATAAAGATTTACTTTAGATCTAAACAATTTTATTAATATCTCGCCGACGACAGACTGGGGGGTCTGACCACGAACAGAGATGTTATAGTAACACCCCATTTTCACACAAAATCAATTCATACAAAGGGATGACGTCCCTTAGAACCGGGGATCAGGGTCGAACCAATTTAAATCTTATTGCAGTGCAATATGAATTATAATACGTAGATTTATAAAGAAATAGTTCAGAATAGAGTACTTCAACATATTATTTTTTATTTTTATAAGGAACAACAATAGAGGGTTTTATTGGCCTCTTTGTAGATCAGTAACTGTCCCAAAGCGTTTAGTCATCGCCCTATCGGCTGTGAAAACATTCAAAATTAAAAATCTCGAGTTTAGGAAAAAAATTGCCTGCTCTATGTTAACTAAATAATGCAAAGTAATTTTGAATAAAAAGTAAAATGCTGAAGTTTAGCATGAAAACTAAACAAAATGACATTATGATAAAGGCAGGCACTCACTAGCTATTGCATGATTTAAAGTAGGAATCAAAATGTTCGTTTGAGGTGGACGCTGGCGCATGTTTACCTAGGTATAAGGTATTACCTATACCTAGGTAAGCATGCGCCAGCGTCCACCATATCAACACTTTCCTTCTGGTCCTCAAGTCTGCTATTACAATAGTGTCAGAATGGTCTATCATTGATTTCATAATTGTTGATTTTGACAAGTTTGGTAATCTACTAATTTAATGGCGTAATTATGACTTTCCAATGGTCAGCCACTGACACTCCATTGAAAGAAATGGCATCTATTGGTAATCTCGTACATAATGAAAAATGAATGACTGACTTAGGCGGTAATCTGCTAAAATTTTGACAGTTCCTTTGATTAGTGACCTACCATGAGAACGTCATTGTGCAGTCATTTCTTTTAATTCATTACGAGTATCGTGTTTGTGGAATACAATGATCAACCAATGATCGACCATTATGAATTTAGGAGATTACGAACTTTTAGCAAAATGACAATGGGATCGTGTTGGAATGACGAATTTATAAAAATAGCAGACTTGGGACCCTGGTGATAAATTAGGTGATACTATAAATATTAATAAAAGATATGCTACGAGTACCTTTATAAGGCATTGTAAGTAATTATATTATTTAAATATTTGACTAACAAAGGGACTAAAAAGGAGCTCGTAGCTAAGTAATAACAGCCGCATGGGTCGAACCATCAGGTAAAGCTACGCTTGCCGGGGTTGGTCCATGGATGGGTGACCATCTTTACATATCGGGATTCCTCCGTGCCTCGGAAAGCCGCTGTCATTCGTGGATCTTTGACAGTCTTTACGGAAAGTCAGAAACCCGAAAGTCTGACAACCAGTCTTACCAAGGGGTATCGTACTTATTACCCAGTTACTGGGTTGTGGAGGACAGATAGGCAGTCGCTCCATGTAAAATGCTGGTATTCAGCTGCATCTGGTTAGACTGGTGGCCGACCCCAACATAGTTGGGAAAAGGCTAGGCAAATAATATAATAACAAGGAAACATAAAAAAAAAACACCTGTAGTCGAATTGACAACCTCCTCTTTTTGGAAGTCGGATAAAAATAATAATTTGAGAATATTATACCTACTTATTATACCTAAGTACTAGGTACGTATCTATGAGATATTACATAGATATTCACTGATCCTATATAATCAAATTAAGATACTTGTGGGCTAGGAGTCAGAAAGCTAAGCTTCAAAGATTTAAATAAATTACAGTTAAAAACTCACTTTCCTTTTTAACTAGATTCATTTACCTGCCAAAAATAAATTCTAATTTATAAATAATTAGCACCCAATTGTATGATTAAAGGCAGGTAAGCCAATTACACAATATTGAAAAGTCACACGAAACAGGATGAGCAAATATAATCTCTTCCCGTCACAACTAGGGCCAAAAACTAAAGTCATTTGAACAAATAAAGCTTAATCCGCATTGTGAGGCGCATCGCAATAACATGGAGACGTAAATTCGTCATCTTCACAATGGGAATTAGAAGTGTAGGCCATTGTGGCAAATTGGGCAGCCCTTCGACCGTAAAATCGTCGTGGAAGCATTGACAGCGGGCGAATATAAAAACATGACAACATGTCAAAACTGACCAGATTTGGTAGGCGACAAGTGACGCGCATTGTTAGGTCTCCATTGAAATTTGTGTGGGCCATAGTAACACCTACGTGGTGTCGTGAAGATGCCGGGAATGTGGCTGACAGTGTTTACACTTCGGATTGTTCTGCCGGATAATCGGCCAGTCTCAAAATTAAGCACGCCCTCCATTCATGAAAAATTATAAATTCATGAACATAGAATTTAATGGTTGAGTAATTATTTGTCAAGTCACGTTTTTAATTATAAAATAGAGTAGGTGCAGACAACAGTTTGTGCGCGAATTTTACGAATACTCGTGAACTGGAATCTCGTGTAGTACGACCGATGTAAGTGGTATAATTTTAGTAAAGAAGTAGGTATGTACTATGCACAGAACAGATACAACAATGTATCTACTGATATTTTTAAGTCAGTTCCGTTTTGTTTCTGATCGTTTATAAGTTCCGAATGAGGATGTTTTAAAAAATTAAGTAAGTAAGTACTTATGTAGCTGTCACGCTTAGATACCCTCAACCGACTCTCGTGTAATCGATTCTGGGTATTGCGAAAACCTACCGTTAAATAACTTATTAGTCTTGTGTAGGTAGGTTTCAGATTATCATGGCATTTTGAAAACATTTTACTCATCTGATGCTCTCATTAATTGGCTGAAAAGTACACTTCAGGTGATGAAAACAGGGCTTTATTTAATTTGATTAAACCATAGATGTATTATTGATTAAACAGTAAAAGTAACAGTTTCCACTGAGCGACAGAATGAAGTGCGCGTGAGGGTGAGCGCACGGTGCGGCGCCGCATACGACTGTGTTGTTACACTCTCGTCGCGGTTAATTGCCCATTTTACGCGGCGTTTACAGTGTCTTCAGCAGCATTTTTCTTTTTTCACAAGGCACTTTGACGCCTGTCCTCACTACACAAATGTGTCACTCTCTTCAATTCTCTTCTACTCACACAATTATTACAATAATGTTTGTTTTGGGACAGACTCGTATAGTTGCTATTTTTTGTCCATTTTCTTTCAGTTTCAATTTTATTACAGCATTAGGTTTTAGAGTCTCGAGAATCCATGGTCAGCAGGGGTCTTGATGATATTTAAATTTAGTAAATAAGTTGAAATGTATTCCGCTGTTTGCCACAATGTGTCCGCTGCTCGTAGGGGCGCGGGCGCCGGGCGGGCCGTCAGCGTCACACGCGTTTGGCTTATGTAAGCAAACGGCAATAAGTTTTACCGCGGCTTAGTCCCACCACCACTTTAACTTTTTAGTAACACATTTTATTAAAACTCGCTTTTACAAATAGCCCTTTATACTGTATACCTACTTACGCGACACAGGGGTTAAAAATGGCAAAGAATTTCAACTGTTGTTGATTTTTTAGGGGGTTGGAAAATCATCAAGGATCTTCTTCAAACCTGTGTTCTGTGAAAGTTAGTCAAGCTAAGGTACTTTTTTGGACCTTATACTTACTTAACTACAGTAAGGAATAAAATAGTTAAATATAACTACGCCATGAAAGATGGGAGGCATACTTACGTTTAACATACTAACCGCGCCATAATTTTTTTATATGCATGAATGAAAGGTTTCATTTTCAGTGATCAGACTTCCTAATTCTTCAGTAACAGATACTGAAATCGATACCGGCAACAGGCAGAAGTTATTAAATAAACAAAATTTTATTTATCTAAAAAGTTAGACAAATAAATACGATTCGAGTCCCGAGAGTGTACTGACACCGTTCTGTTTATCTTGTATTTTAACCATACCGCCGCCACAACAACCCAAGTTTTATTACAACATTTACTAGACTTTAAAAAATATTATTAGCTGACATTATTATTTTAAGTCGACTGCAAGATACGTAAGAATTCCATGCCACATTAAAAAAAAACTGTACTTGCTTATTATCCATTGCATGAGATTAGTAGGTATTTTTCAGTGTCTATTGATTTACGTTACGACTTACGAGACGCACGCATTTTGTTTTTTTTTTATCTGTTAACAAGACAATATTCATATGTTTAATTAACAAAAAAACATTTAAAAAAATATTGTTAGTGTTAAAGCGGCTTACATTTTGTTCTCAATTGTTTATCCCACAACAAAGACATTAGGGGTAAAGTTAATAAGCTCGTTAATAATCTGGTGAAGAGTTATGACGGTGCGGGCGCGGTGTGCAGCCGACCCGGCTCACCGTTGTCTTCACTGGAGTGCGCGGGCTACCACACTGCTGACACACTGGGATAAGTCCTGGGGCCCAAGTCTGCTATTTTTATAAATTCGTCATTCCAACACGATCCCATTGTCATATTGCTAAAAGTTCGTAATCTACTAAATTCATAATGGTCGATCATTGGTTGAACATTGTATTCCACAAACACGATACTCGTAACGAATTAAAAGCAATTACTGCACTATGACGTTCTAATGTTAGGTCACTGATCAATGGAACTGTCAAAATTTTAGCAGATTACCGCCTATAGTCAGTCATTAATTTGTAATTCTGTACGAGATTACCAATAGATGCCATTTCTTTCAATGGAGTGTCAGTGGCTGACCATTGGAAAGTCATAATGACGTCAATATATTCGTAGATTATCAATCTTGTCAAAATCAACAATTATGAAATCAATGATAGACCATTCTGACACTATTGTAATAGCAGACTTGAGGCCCTGATCCTCAGTCCTCACATAGTGCAAGAAAAGATACACTGTCTGCCAACCGTCGCTTTTATACCATACCTATTATTAATATGGAACAGGCAAGAATTTATTTTTTACAGAGAGTGCCTAATTTTGCAATTCCGAATTTTATTATGTACATAGTATGTATAAGTAGTTACTGATTGGAACAAGATCATGCATTTGTGTATTTTGAAATTTAGATACTTTACGTAAATGTAAGCCTTTACAGTATTCTTAGTCGCGACTCACTCTACACAGTATCCGTATGCCGTCTTCATGGCGACCGTGGCTTACGCCCATGTGTTCGCCACATTGCACGCCGACAGCGTTAACGGGCAACGTATTGAAAGGTAAAACCAAATACTGTCCGTCATTTGTTTATTAAGATCGGCCTCACAGGAAAGGATTGGGCTCAAGCACAAAGTAGGGGGATAACTTCATCAAGCTTTATTCTGTTATCATTTTATACTTACGTATTCTACCTATACTTACTTAGGAAAAAAAATATACGGAAAAACAGCATTAATAACATAAAATATTGAGTGATTAAGCACTACATTAATTAAAGAATTAGCAAGTCAACGGGAAAAACAGGTTTTAAAATTAGTTTAGGTTACATACCTACTACTTTAGGTGAACAAAAATTGCTCCGAAAAGAATAATGCAGTTTCTTGAAGTAAGTACTTACAATTTTTAGTGTCTTGTGCATAGCGTTAGGTAGTCTTGCCGTTTTTGGCAGATGTTCTAAGATATTCATCTATTCACATTAGGAAGAATGGGCGAGTTCAAGGTTTAAGATCGATTTAACTATCGGTATCTTATGCATAAAACGGTAACCCTGACCGATGCAGTTTATCATTATAATCTCGGAGAATATTTGCACGTTTCACCTAGGCACTTAAATTCAGCTGAGAACAGTAATCCCTACATTTTCTTTATTATTTGTTTTGATCATTTTTCCAATTTGTACAAATCCTAAGCGTTATTAATTGAGAGAATCCACTGTGACTCACCAAATAGATAAATGTTGAAACGCACATAAATATATCCTTACTGCTATATACTAAAATGAATAAATACTATCTTAGCATAAATACAATAAGAAATTCTAAAACAATTTGTGTGTAAGCTAAATAATACAAATACTTTAACTGTGGCGTACGTACCTGCCTTTTGTAGTTGCAATAAAGGCGAAAATGCCGAAACAATATTAATTAAAGTTGAGCTGTTTCCTTCCCGCGATGCCAATATTAGGGGCGATGTGTTTATACAAGGGATATTTGTGTGTGTATTTAATGTTAAAATAAGTCTACCAACCGAAATTAGGCGTGGAGGCTAAATCCAAATTGCAGCTGTTTGCTTTTGGAGTCGTTTGCGGTTGTTACTCACTGTATCGATAAGTTTGGCGATCTTTAATCGTGTATTCTATAGTTTTGAGGTAAGGCATGTCTAAAAATAAACAAGAGCACCTAGAACAAATGATTCTTGTGAAAAAGTTACTTATTACTTATTTAGACCTTATTAGTTAGGTAAGTAACAAAAAATGCTAGAAAATTTAATTTGTTTTTTTAAACTATTTGTTTATTTCTACCTATTTACCTACGTAGGTAGATCTAACCAAAATAATATTTCACCTAACTTTTAGGGAATTCGAAATATAAAAGTTAAGTTAAGCTCTGCTATTAAGTTCACGCAAGGAAAACACTCTTCCATCTTAATAACTCATGGTTGTTTACAAATAAACGATAATTGTGTCGTGATTCGTTCCGACACAAAGTAACATCCTCAGACGTCAGATACCTGCTACAAGTCTGAAGAAAATATACTTTACAGAGGTGAAAACAAAAGCAAAACGCACGTGTCGTTACAAATTGACCGTGGTGACGACATGACGCATGAAGAGGGCGCTTTGACGCGTTTTCCCCCCTCGATGATTGCTCAATTAATCGCGTCGCCTTTGATGTATATTATAAATCCAGAAGGAAGTGCGTATGTCAACGTAACGTAACTTTCTTGACGATTCTAATAATTTACCAATAATCAAAATATTAAATAAATAGTCACTGAAAACTGAAATATCTCGGCATATCCGTTCAGGTGTAGGTAATTCGCATTAAAAAGTCTTTGAAGCATCTTCACGATATTGTGTCAGATGTCATCGGGCCCTGTGAACGGCGCTGATTCGCGACAAACGTTTGATCAGACCGACGAGACGATAGATTGATGAGCGGCCCCAGTCCAGAAATCGATCCTCCGTTTCCGTCCGAGATTATTTATGCGTTAAGTTTGGCAGACGCCGATAAAGCATCCGGATCGGCTGAAAATAAAAACCATAATGAATTCATGACTCCTCCTGGTATTTGTAGGTTTCATATTCATGACGTTCAAGAATGTCTAATAATTGTAATTTAAAAACCGATGGTATTGATCATAAACAACTAGTCGACGTAGTGGAACAGATAAATGTATATTACTTTTGTAAGTTAACAAAACGCTCATCCCCATCTCATTAATTGATAGCAGATTGAATGGAACTTCATTACAAAAACGCCGCAAGTAAAATATGCTGATCCGCAAACAGTTTCAAATTGAAACCGCATCTAAAATAGAGTTGAAAGGGGTGATGAACGTGTAGCGGCGTGATAACGCGGCGCCAGCGGTGCGTGAGCGCTGATCCGCAGTTGCATGCGCTGTATAAACCGTGGACAGGGAACAATGTGAACAAAAATGAACAACGCGCACTAATCCCGGCATTGTTGGGGCCCGCAGCCCGCCCACGACACGTCATCATCCACCTACCGCTACCACTTGCTCGCATGAGATTTTTTTTAAATTTTTTAATTGCTACCTGCAGTAATACACAATTCTTTTTGAAAAGTTCTTCTGATCTATCACTCTTTTAATCTTATTTCCAATGATGTTTTACGTTTTCTAATGATCTTTACTCTTATTTCCAATGATGTTTTACGTTTTATAATGATCTTTACTCGGAACATTCAATCGTTTTCATTCATGTAATTATTTAATCAACTCTGAAATTGAAAATGAAACCTACACATAACATTTGTCAGCAAGATGTCAGGAAATTATATTGACGAGCTCGGTTATTGAATCCTTTATTTCCTTTCCAAACTATCGCTGAAAATTAAATTACTTTTAATAAAGGTCTATGTTTATTCAGCAAATGACATGAATGGACGCTCAAGGAATTCATTAAGACATATTGCTGCGAAAAAACAGCTTACGTTGTAAGGCGACCGATGTTGGCACAGCAATTTGAACCCAACTGGTTTGTAATAAAGATCACGAGATGATGTTAATGTTTTAGTGTACAAAAAACAGGGTCCGGACGGGCTGGATGAATGGTGTCAAAATGACGAGCCAGTTTCGTTTTTTTTTTGCAGTTTATGATAGACCCGGTGGCTAAACGTTTATCCGCTTGTCAGTGATTTGCCCATCAACTTGTCTAAACGTTTAAAATTACTAGATTGTCGTGGGAAATTTAAATAACAATCGCCAAAATTTACAATAATGACCAAAAACAGGTATGTTTACATACCTACCTACATAAAGGTGATAAAGTAACATGTACTTAATTTTCCTTTAGGTATAAGTATTAACAATCCTGCAATACTAACTTAAAAGGTAGGCCTTTTAGATATGATATAATCAGCATTACGCGTGTTTTGATTCCGATGATCTGCAAAACAGACTGGGCCCGCAAGAAGTATAAAAATGGTAAAAAAATCTTAAATACACAGACAAAAACTGCAGTACGCTTCCCCACAAAATAAAATTTGCAAAAAATGGAAGAGCCGAAAGCTCTGACCTTCTTTACTCTTATAGCCAAGACCACCTATTATTATATTAATGGAGTAAAAATTGTAGTATTATTGTTAACAAATTGAATCAAATCGGCTGTGAAAAAATTTAGCGTGACGATATTGTAAATAAAACGTTTTGTTAAAAAAAGATACTTGCAGAAATATTGTGCTGACACTCACGGGGAACTGGTACGTTTCGGTAAAGTCAGAAGGTCGAAAGTTGACGTTGCTTTAGTTTGGAAAATAGTGAAGTTTATTTGGTTATCCGTATACTGTTAGTTTTTGCGGATTATAGCTATCCTGGCATTGTGCGAGCCCGGGGCACCGTGGCGCGCGAGGTGGATTATTCGCCACATTACCCGCGGGTGCGGATTCTATTCTCGATGTGGGCACGATCTCGAAATTGTTGCGCATTTAGATTATTAGTTTTGTGTGCGTGCACAATAAGAATTTTTGTTGTCTCCTATCTTTTGTTATATTTAACTATTCCATTATGAAGAGAGATCCAAATCATGATTAAAAATGTTAACACGCATTAAGTATATATACGCATTTGGATTCGTATAATTAAAATGAGCAATGAGTAGGTTTTGGAGTAAGTAAAAGTAAGTAGGTAAAGGAAGTATCTATCTATCTACCTAACTCTGGTTGTTGCATGCGTGTCACAATTGAAGTGTCACCAACAAGAATCTAATTTATTTGAACACAGTACCTACTCTTGTGATAGATTTCTCTATTAAGGCGAAACAAAGTAAAACCTGAAAACTGAAAACGTGGAAAGGTAACCTCACTCTAGCGAACGACATAATTTGGTGTTTACGATTTACGACTTCCAGATTGCGTAAAAACACATCTATAACAAACTAAACAAACACAGGCGCGCGCGCAGCCGTCTATAAAGCGCAAGTTATCCACATTTAATTACATTCTGGTATTTTTGTAAGTACGCCCGGACCGCCGGCGGCGACTCGCCGTGGTGGTCACCTTACTCCACTGTCTACGTAACACACATTTTAAATTAATTAACTAGCTTTATTACTTGTTTGCGACTCTGTCGTAAATATTTTGTCGTTTTGTCAAACATCCGGAAAATTTTCATTGTGAGAGATGTTAAGTTTCCCAAAAAAAAATGGTACCTACATATTTCTTACTTGTGACATTGTCAGAGAATTTCTATGAACATTGACTTAGGCACGTAAAGGTATCAAGTCAAGCACCGTGATGATATTATAAATTCATGGACATTTAACTCGATAATAATAGTTAGAAGTTTCGCGGTCAAAACTTATTTGATGTTATTTTGAACGAAATCAAAACAATATGTCGGCATTTAATCTCTTGTAAAACAGCATTAAAATACAACGGGCCAACTCGAATCCCGACTAATCTTTATGTCACAATATCGTGTAGGTAAATTACGATTGAGAGATGTTTTCGTTGTATTTAACGTTTACCAAATAGCTTTTTGATTTGAAATATTTGATATCTAATTATACTTATAAAATATTTGAATTTAACTGCTTATAAATAACGGCGCGACGATTAGCAGGTATCTATAATACCTATGGCTCCCTATTGTTTGTACCTAAGTTTTTTTTATAAAATACTAAAACGTTCGATTAAGTCTCCTTCTACATCAGAAGCCAACTTAACTTTTCACAACATAAACAAGTCAGTTTATCGAAAGTGAAGCCTTATTGAGGTATTAACAAAAGTATCCAAACTGTATTGATCTGAGTTTCCACAACGCCGAGCGGGATGTAAATTATGATCACCGGGGCTGTTAGGAGGGGAAGTTTACCTATAGCTAAGTATATAGGGGAAGAGCGGGCAAACATTTAGCTATAAACCGTTTCCAACGACGCCCGAGGCGGCATTGGCCCAAACGAGGGTTGGCGGGAATAGGCAAATATTTGCCCTGAGGGCTGGGAAGCAGCCGACTAATTGTTCTTTAAATACCTCAGGCCCACCCTTCAGCAAACAATTTCCAAATCGATTTATTGGTGCCGACTCCCTGCTTTTTATTTTTTCTAGGAGAACATCTCTGCATATTTGTCCATGGTGCATCGGATAGGTTACCAGGCAAACATTTTCGAAACTCGATAAATATTTGGTCGTTAAAAATTCAACTGATAGGACGATGCCCAATGCCCATGGCGGCAATGGCCCATCTGAACATTTCACATAACTACGAGGAACGAGTACCCACCTACCTAGTTGACTGTAAGTAGAATTTGATGTAATGCTAAGATTTATTACGAAATGATGCTCAACTCTCTCTTCCTTAACATTTCAACATAATGCACCTATTATTACACACGGACAAAAACATAGTTCCCACTATTTTAAATTTAACATGAAAAATGGAATGTGAAGCCGGCTTTAGCATGCGAACAGATCGACGTGTGTTCTACTGTCAGCGTTTCTATTTCCATCACATCTATTTGTCACGTTGTCTAATTTGTGTTAATGTTGAGGTAAAGATTTATTGCCGAGACACGAATGTATCGTAAAGAATTTCATCAATATTGTCAATGTCCGATTCGAAGCTAATTTACATGGGTACTACGATTCAGCGTAGGTAGCAATTACTCAGTTCTCGGGGAAACCGGAGCAAAAGCACTTTGGCTTATGGATTGTTCGTCATATTTAACGGACATCATTTTATGCACCAGTGTACAATATACCTACATGTTTTTCGATTCAGCTATATGCATTACAATAAATACTTATAACATACTTACAGCGCGTTATAAAAGATGTTGGTGAATTCATTATTTGTTCCACGACACAAACGTTCAATATCACGAGAATGTTGAGAACAGCCTGATTGTTAACAAAAGAACGTGTGAAGTGATCAAAGTGATCGAAATCATAATGTAAACCTGCTGGAGATCGCCATTCGCCGGTAACACACCGTTTTTGTTTAAAAACTTATTCGACAGTTGGCCGACCGACACGTTGCGTTTGTAAATTAAATAGCTATTGACGGATTTCCTTGTTTTGCGCAAGTTTACAGAATGAACTTGTACACTATCTTCTATATTATGTCCTTAGGCATATTTCTGAAAGATTTGGTTTAAAGTTGGGATAGTTCGATGGGTGTTTTTGTCGGGAACGAAGTTCTAAAGGTGATGTATTCACAACGCTTATGTTGAAAATGAGGTTGGTAGGTGATCTAACTAAAGGATTTTCCACGGGTTATCATAATTATACTTGGTAATGAGATAATTTATGTTAATATTCATGTGAATGTCAAAAAGAGGCCTTTACAAATGTTACTTAAATAGTTATCACTAAACAATCTAGCAGAGTGTTTCCTATACCGATATAAAATTTAATGGAGAGCTGTAGTGCGGCAATGAAAGAAGTTAAAATAACTTGCGGCATTGCACTCGGGTCCATATGGGACATGTCTCGGACTACCCTTTCTGGGGCCACTATTTTTGTAATGACAGTATGCAGGCGGCCGCGCGACGGCGACGGACGCCGCGATCGCTTCAGGGAAACACCTAATTGTGTTGTAGCCGCCACACTCATGATGAATGAGCAGATACTTACAGTTTGTTTTATTTTAGATCGCAAATGTCGAACGTATAGTAATTGAGCGTGTGTTATACCCTATTGTAAACATGGAAATAGCAGCTTTGTTAACGTTTGTAAAATAAATAATTTAGGAAATGTTTGCAACGATATACCTAAACTGTTTTCTTTTCACTTTTCTGAGTTACCCACGCCACGTAGCGACATTGCGATAAGTACCTACCTATCATTCATTTTCATTCACATTAAGTACCTACCTACTTAATTTATAATATCCCAGTGGGAGAATCTATAATTAAATCCGTCTATCATCATCTAAGGGCTTTTTTATAAAACGGCTTATCACAAATTAGCGACATAATTTACTACCGATGATCGGTCTACCACAGTGTTGTGTGTCTGTCTGTCCATACCCATCACCGATCTCACGGTTATGTAAACGTTACTAAGTCAAGGATTAATAGTAAAGTTTATTTTAAAACGTCTTTATTTATTTACTCAACAAGTGCTTAGTAATGTAAACGTAAACTAAAACGTGTATACGGCACGATACCCGACCCCAGAGCCGAACCCGGTGGCATGCAGGCGCGCCCGCCGCACGTCGACGTCGGCGACGGCTGCGCTCTGTCATTTCCGACATGTGTTATACTTTTTAACATTCTAAATATCATTTGTACAAAAATCCCAGCAGTCCATCACATTTCTGAACGATTTTCACTAATGCGTACAAAACGGTTGCATAGTTTTCTTTTTAATCGACAAAAAATATTATTACCGATATCTATAATACCTAACTAAGTGTGTCTTTTTAACATTACTTCATTTAATTTTCTATCAGAAACATCTTGTCTGAAAGGGTGGTGATCTGGGGCCAGTTTCGTGCCAAATTAGATTCGATAAAATAAATATTTATCTAGCTTTCGATATAAACGTAGTAGGAGGTGAGATAGCCGTCAAATCAAATAGCTTTTCGACTAGACTGCGGGTGGTTGCGGCCCGCGTTTCTCGGATTTCCAATGTTGAGATTTTAATGCGATTAGAAATAGGAAATCTATCGGGAAACTGCCACGGTACAAGATTTAATTAAAACTTTAACTTCAAAGATCTTCTGTTTCAGGGAAAATTTTAGTTTTTAGTACCTCAAACACTTTTTGATGGATCGTTTTCATATCGACTTTTTTTTTTTTTCTCGGATGCTGCCAAATGTAATCACAGTTGAGGAGATAAACGTTTCTGATGGTCTCCTGTCGGAAAGAGAGACCACGGTTAAATTCGTTACTCTACATTTGAATCAATTATCCACTTTTTAGTTTTCATTATACAGCTAAAAACACTTTTCGTAGACGCCTGTGTGAATCAAATGTATGTACCTACTTACTTTGTAGGATATACTAAATTGTCAACAGAAACTTAGAATACATAGCCGTTCTAATATTTGGAATACAAATGGTGCGATGTAATTTCATTTACAATGGAAATTGTAAAAGTGACATTGCCGTCAATGGACAAACCAACAGTTGTGACAAAGGGGCGTGCTCGAGAGGGGAATCAAGCCAAAGGGCGGAGACGCCATTTTAATAGCGATGTATTTTCTGGAGGATTGGGTCACATGTCACAGTTCATTGTATTTATACATTGAAGAGCTCACATTCTACGATAAGAGCGTTTTAGCTTCACACACCATAAAACCATACGCAAGATTAGCTAGGAAAACATCTACATTTAGAATTTTATGCTTCACGAACAACAGAGTTTTAGAAGCTATAACTTATTCTCTAATTGAGACTTTCTTGAAACGTCGAAGCTCGTTGTAATATCAACCCCTGGTCGTAATTCAAGCGGGCGGATTATTGTTGGAGATCTTATATGTTGGAGTATGATACATGACTGTGCTCAGATGCTTACCGTTCCGGTGCATCGGGACTATTAGAGGCATTGGATAAACAAAGGATTAAATTATCGCGTTAAGACAGAGATAATCCATACAGATGAGTTGGTTGTTGACCTCCGATCTCCGGGAAAGTAATGCTCTGACTCATTTCGTCTTATTTTAAAGTTTGAAACTTTGAATTCGGTATGTTACGTTTTGGTTGCAACCTATGTAGATACCTACCTACTAATAATTTTCAGCTGAAGGTGATGAGTAGGTACGATGCCAAAAAACGTATAAATTACAAATTGGAACAAGTATTGGAACCATTTCATAATGGCTTTATCCTATTATTCTTTTATCAAATGGTAGATCGTGTCAAGTACTTTTTCTTTTGAGATTTTCTTTCCTATCGTTATGATTACGACGAACATTTTGTGCATTATTTATATACCTACTTCAAATGTTCTACGTAAATTCAGAATCGATCATATTATGTGACTATAGAAGGCATAACTTAGCATAACTATAATCAGCCTATAACGATCCAACTGCTGGAGCACAAGCCTCCTGTGAGCCTCTGTCATAATCCACCACGCATGCCCAGGGGTTGGTTATTGTCACATGTCTAAATATGTCTTCGATTTTTTTAGTTCAACGACAGTTTCCTTTTTATGAGCCTTTTATCCTTCAATTAATTTAATTATATTTATTTTTGTTAAACTTTAGGTACATGAAATAAGTAATAATCAATTTATAGGTAAGTATTTAGGCCATGGTTTAAATTAAATTACTGAAAACCTTAAAATATAACTCATCATTATGAACATCATTTACTATGGAATCAACCCTCTAAAATCGCAAAAAAATTATAAGCCGTTCCTTGCATTTCGGCGAGTTATGCGAACATAAATGTTTGGAGCAGCAGATTTTTTCCATGGTTTCAGTGTTCGTCCCGTTGTAACAGTTATTCACCACAGCACATGTGTGAGCACTATGCATTGCACTACACATCAAGTTATACATTTCCAGTGTAAGCTGACCTCGCATTGTACGGAAATCCTCTACACTGCATGATCAGCTTAAACCTACTGGAAAAGTATAGCTTGATGTGTACTTGTGTTTACCTACTTTAAAGCTACCATTTAGATACTGGGTAAGTCTTTCATTGACGTGATTGTGCCCTGGCGGCTGAGAGTATTCATGTTCACTCAGATGTCTCGCTGGTGGTGGCGTGTGTTGGATCATTAAGTTCCCTTCAAAATGGTTGCGCTGAATGGTGCTGATCCATGCATCATGTTCGTGAACCGGCACCGTTAGTAGCCGTAATTTAATTTATAATAGTAATATTTGAATTGTTTTTGTTTTATATTTTTATTACGGATGCTTTTAACGTGCCCGTCGTGCTCGCTACATCGTTCTCACGATCAACATGAAGATGTAACCAATATTTTGTAACAATATTTTGATTTAAAAGTGTCCGTGGAGTTTCTTGCCCGTTCTTCTCCATAGGAACCTACTACGCTTTGGAATGGGCTAGCTTCATCTTTCTGACTGACCGACCCCTTGACAATTAAAAACTACCTGTAATTGGTTTATTTGAAATAAATGCTTTGTGTTCATAATGCCGAGTACAACGACCCCTTTTCAGGTTTTCAGTTCTTTCAATTACACCTTGTATTATGCTACTTCATCATCACCATCATTCTAGGTATCCTAATTTATTTAGGGTCGACGCAATATGTTTTTTCTTCCATTCTTCTCTATTTTTGATGTATGCTACTTTTATTGTAGATACTAACTGCATTCGTTCAATTGTAGTAAAAAGACAGGATCAGGATGAAGATTTGATTTCCGTGGAATTAATTTTAGGTAGACCATGGCCAAAATACATTATTTATTTGCATATTCCTCATCATTTAGATGATCCACAAGAAGAAAAAGTGCCCGTGGTCCACTCAGGTGAACTAAGCAGGTGAACCACGACCGAATCCCGCAAAAACCATACCTATATAAAAAAGGAATAACAAAATAAAAACAAAGACGTAGGCTCAGGCATCAAAGAAGGTATTCCTTCATACCGCTGTCATCTGGACATGCATAAGACTGGCAGCATTGCCAGTGTGCCATGTTGAATGTCAATGCAATTTTTTTGGCTAAAGTATGAGCCAGCTTTTTGGATCAGACGAAATGTCGACTATTCTTGGTGCAAAACCCATAAAGAGACGCGCACTCGCTGCCCCATCATGACCCGATCGTCGACCGAACCCCAAAACTATATTACCAAACTAGCCGCAGCGGCAGCACCAGCTCCATCCACCGTGTTTGAAGCATGAGTAGTTCAAGGGGTTGGCACAGGTTGCGTCCTTAAACAGACACGTACACACCGACGCACCTTCCAAGACAATAACTTCATACCATCTGGTCTCTTCCCGGAGTCATATACCTAATAGTTGGGTTCTAATACCGCTGTACGCCGACGACGTGTGTCACGAATAATGTGGTTGATGCAGATGGTTTGTCGAGTTATACAAAGTTTGGTGAAATGCTGAGAATGCTATTCGAAGTTAGTGTGTTTCTAAAAATGTTGTCTACTTTTCCAGAAGCTGTTGATGCTGCCTAAGATGAGAGCTTAGGATGAATATATAATAATAATTTTGAAAGTAAGTTCTGAAACATCATTATTATGTTCTACTCAATAAAAGTATGTCACTGTAACATTGATAGAGAAAGGAAATGGGTACTTATTTCATTTTATCTTCTGTCAACAAGGTGTCCCTGATAACAGAATTGAACGCATTCTTATTAGTATACTTAGCAGGTAGCAGGTACTTCGTATTAGGCATCATCTTGCATGGTTGATGCCAATAGCGTTGGTTTCCCTTTTGTTCGTTTTTTGCATTTCCGCGTAGAGAAAATGCTTCTTGTGCCAAGCTACCCCCATAAGCTATTTATAGAAATAAGGGCGACAAAGCATAGTCGAGATTATTAAAAACTCAAGTTCAAACACTCAGATCGTACCGACATACTATACCTACTTAGTGTACTTGTTGGCGCATCGCGGCTCGAGTTTGTATTGTGTTATTATAAGGTCATGGTTACGTAAATCTACCTGTTTGTACGAGACTTACCATTTTAAACAAATAGAATTTGTGCCAATATCAACACTGCTGTTGTAGAAAAACAATAAACATCGGTTCATTGACCGATTCAGTGGATGTTCTGCCAAAATAAGCACCCCTACCTTCCACAATGTCTACAGACACGCGATAATGTTAATTTGCGAAAAGATTTGTAAACAAACTGTTAATTGAACATAAATAGTAGAAGAGAAAATTAATTAAAAGTAGAAAACTATCTCTAGAAATTTATAGTGTGAACTGTGTGTTTTGATGGACTTTCAGAGCTTCATGACGTTTCTATATACCTAATGTAACCTATACCTAGAAAATGTTATTACTTACGTACGGTGCATCTGCAGTCAGTAGGGTGTAAAGATCGAATGTCTCGTTACTGATTTCCATCAAAACACCTAAAATTGTCTACTAGTACTGCTCGCCGTTACGAGTAACAAAATGTCTCTTCCATACAATGACGATCATTTGCCTTCAATAAAAATAGGATGACATCCACGCGGGCGGTGGCATGTCAAATTGAAGAATCCGCCACTAAATGATGGAGCCTCTCGACTCGGCACATGTTGCTGCTGACCAGTTCAACAAGAGACTCTCCAACTCAATACGTAAGCAGGATCGACGTGTCATCAAAACTGGTGGGTGTATCGTCATTGTTGTGACCAACCTCAGCTTCTTGTATCGACACTTGATATTTTTTATTTATCATTGGAATGTCAGGTGTATATCGTCTGTTGAGTGCTATACTTGAGCTGATATTTTATGAAAATTCAAAACTTGGTTAGTTTTTGAGATAAGTCCTAGGGTAACAGGGTTTAATATCATACAATCATTTTTTTTAAACGTGCACGTCCTCCTTCACCCTTCATAACTTTGTCGACTCAATGGCTTCTGACAATTTATCTGAGGATTATTTATGAGTAAACTCATTCATACCAGAGGTATTATGACAATAAGTTGAATTAATATCCAAAGAAGTTCCATTAGTTTGATGAGTAGGTATTTAGCATTTTCGTATTAATCCTAATTGTATAACAAACACCATTATATCGATGACTCCATTATTAACCGTCTTGTTTGCGGACTCATTATGGTGGAATGTAATGTACGTAATTGTAGTAACCTATACCGCACCGATTTTTTAAGGCTGTGAACACCATCTGATCTTCTTGTTTTCGTGTGGTTTAGTAACTAACCTGGTGACAGAGTTTTAAAGCCGCACACGGGCCTCTGACTTGACCATCTGATAAGAGTACCATACACAGAACAAATGAATAACAAATTATACAGAGATTTATGGTCAAGAACTGCCCCGCAGTTACAGGATAAGACTTACTAGAGTCATTCGGGGTAAGAGCTCGCGGCGGGTATAAGTTCGCAGTAGCCCGATCTCCGACGGGGGTGGAGGATAAGAGGTCCGTGTTCGGAGAACTTATTTTACTTTTATTTTATTTTACTATCCATTTATATTTCTTTAAAAGCGTACGTTTACCCCAGACGTGTAATTTTACCCTAGAGCTTGCGTAATTTTACCCGCGTGAAAGAGTACGCGACATACGTACGCTTACATCCCGCAAGAGTACGCGTTCGGAACATGTTACTATAAACACATGTAGATTTTTTTTTAACTAATCTTTAACGTTAATTTAATTAAATAATGAAAATATATTAAAATCTCAACCAACTTTATGTACAATCAACTCGGATATCTCATTTTTTACTAGTTCGTGCTCTTGACGCAAATGACTCTACATAATTATTAATTACCTACATGATAATATAAAGCAAAACATCCAGAATCGATTAGACAAAACATAAATTGCAATACATAAGTAAATTATGGTTAGAAACAATGTTTTTTTTTAATTAAAGGCGGGTCCTACACGATCAATTATGTTTTTGACCGTTTAGGGTAAATTAATCGCGTGGAAATGATTGATCGTTTGAGTGCAAGGTCTGATTCAATCATATTGCGCAATAAAAATATTGCGCCAACTTATTGTATTGTCCAAGAATATTCGTTAAAAACTCTACCAACCATTGTAGATTACTTTCCTTTCTGCGGGACAGTCATTGCGAATCCAAAAAGAATCAAAATAATTTGATCGAAATGTTTCTAGTCAGCTTTTGAATACTTGCTATAGGTAATTACTTATGCAGAAAAAGCTTTGCATAATTTGAAACATGAGCCCAGTGACTGGTAGAATATAGGTACTTACCTAATAAATATGATCAAGCACACATACATTATTACGTAGTTATACCTATTATTGGCAATTTAATTATTTTTGCAGATTTTTTTTTGTCCGCTTTCGGCAGAAGTTCGCTAAGGGTTAAGGTTAAGTTTTGACTGATCACACATTTTAAAGGATTTCCGTACAATGCGAGTTCAGCTTACACTGGAAATGTACAGCTTGATGTGTAGCCGGGTACCTACTAGTACGGATGTGATACAATACTAACGAATACGATCCACACCACATTAAATTTCTGCCGTAATGAACCTAAACACTAAGGGCTCTGTAGCTTATGTGACTGAAGAGAAACGAAAAACAAACGAAGCGAAAAGAAAACGAGATTGTTAATTTTCCACACTCGCATTGGTTTAGTTTTGACATGGTAGAGAGGCCAGGAAAACCCGTATTCTGGGGCCCTACCACCACCTCTTTTAGCAGTATTATTTTAATCTTACTTGAGCGTGGGAAAGAGATGGAGCTATACGTCCTGTATAGCTCCACTTCTCACTGAAGTAACATCAAAATAATACTGCATAGAGGTGGTGGTTGGCCCCCTGGGATTTCAACTGGCTATGTGTTACGGTAATAAAAAAATAAGTTTTTAAAACTGTAACCTCCTGTAACTGACTGCCTCGTTGGTCTAGTGGTCGCAAGCGCTACTGCTGAACATGAGGTCCTGGGTTCGATTCCCAGGTCGGGCAAAATGTCATTGGGTGTTTCTTCCTGGAATTTCTCAGTAGCAGCCCGGAGTCTGGATTTGTGCTCGATTGATGGCAATATGCTCGCCCCCTATTACATGGGACTTAAACATAACTGGCGAAATGTGGTGTACTATAAGTATCTACACCTCTGCCCAAACCTTCAGGGAAATAAGGCGCGATGTTATGTTAAAACTGTAACCCGACTACGGAAAAATAAAAGTGATCTCAAAAGTACGAAACAAGAAAATATTTCAGACAGAAATCAAGACATTGGTATAAAAATGGTCAAGGTAAAGCCGTCGTATTTTTCCGTAGTCGGGTTACAAATTTTTAAACTTAATTTTAAATTTTATACTTTTCTGTTTTAACTCGTGACGACGTAAGTACTTTACGACAAGGTAAGAGAGAGTAATACAATAGGTAATTAACCTATTTACTTTTTTCTTGACGATACGTAGTGTCAGTGGTAGACGGTAGTGCAACTGAGAGGGAAATGTGGCTAGGTATTAATTTTAGGAAGTGACTCTATATACTTGCTTACACACTGCCCACACATTCTCTACACAATGCCTAAATTTTACAGCCGTACGCAGCGCAGTCTCACTTTTGCTTGTTAATAACCATTTAAACATAATATTTATTTACTAAGACAATATGATATTGTCTTATTTGCAATGTGCTGATCTAGACCTTTCTTTTGATACCAAACTTGTCATGATCATCTCAATTTATTTATTTTCGAGGTTAGAAATGAACGTGTAGCCCACCGTTTTAAATTTAGGACTGATATGTAACAGACTGCTAAAATCATAACCTCCTTTTGGCATTGCCGTAGTCGAGTAAAAAGAAACAGTCTTGTCAAACTCAAACTCAGAACAAAATTTAACTAAGTCTTCAAAAATAAGCTGACTTTAAGTTTTAAAAATCAACCCGATCCAGCTTCACCTACTACATTCATTTAACGCCTACTCAAACAACCTACTTGCCTGCCTAATTTTATTGACATGTTTTTTCAATGACTCTGCTTCAACTTCTAAAAAACCTACCAATGTTTGATTGAGTGATGATTCGATAAAATCAGTCTCGTATCCAATCGGCCGAGTGGCCACTTGTGCGTTTCGTTTCATTCACCCTACAAACAAGCTAAAATTTATACTCACTAACGAACGTTTTGAGGCTGACAAACGTATTTCACTTTTTTCCGAGAACTTGTGGCGGCGGCCGTTGAATATTTAAATTCTTAAACACACTTGAGTCCTGGAATGGATCAATATTTTGAATTGAACCTATTATTTCTGGTATTGGCTTATGCACATATTGGTTTCAGTCGTTTTTCATCCGCAAAAAGGTGAACGATTCTAAAGAGTGGTAAATAAAAAAACACGAATAAATTCGATATGCTAAATACAAATAAACATTTATTATTAAATACATTTATGTACACACGATTACGATAATTATCACAAATTTACCAACTAATAGGTAGGTCATCTAATATTTTACTACGCGAAACAATAGGATGATGCAATCAAGCCACCAGTGATTTTGACAAAGTTCACACTGACAAAATCATTGTTGGCCATCAAATTAGCTAAAGTTTTATTTTTAAACATTCATATTTTAAGTCTGCTATTTTCTAGCAAAAATCTGCTTTATATGTTTATGTAGTAGGACTTCAGTCCTATAATTTTTTTTATACGGAAATTCATGTTTTTTGACGCTGTTATTTTCAGCAGCAGTAAGATATTTTAATTCTTTGATTATGATAACGACAGTGCCATTCTCTTTCTTGTAAGTTGGAGTTACATATTATTTTTGAGTAAGCGTCCTGCCACCTGTAGGTACAGGAGTAGGGACACTTTGGGCACTGTAGAGTTAAATCACACAATTATCACTCTTAACTTGACAAAACAATGGCATGGTTTAGACATTCTTTTTTTCTTAGTTTTTCATACATACCTATTCATGAACAACAAAATAAATCCTAGTTAATACATTTTAATTTAGGTATTCAGGTGTCCTTGCAATAAGAATGTGATAATAAAGATGAAACTTCTTTTCCAAGCCCGTCGGATACGATGTCAACATACTGTATTGCTTTTTACTAGCAGTCACAGAGAGTAAGAGGTTTGAAGACAGTTCAGATGTTGTATACTTATGTAAGGCTGGCTTCTACCGCGTTAGTGTTAGTATCCCGTGTCCATCGTGCATTTTATGAAGAAAATACCATAAGAGTACACTTTTATTTACAGAATTTCACTAATCTACGCTATGAAAAATGCACAATTTAATCACTAAAACTGTTTTTTGGATTTAATAAGCATAAACTGCTTCAGTAATTGGCTCCATACCTACAATAGGTTTAGGTGCTAAGTGTGTCGCTTTTCTTCTTGCCTTATTACAACTTTACTATCGGCTAAGCTTAATTATATTTATTAACGTCCGTACATAATTTACTCATTACACTTACAAGAACATTTTTACTTTCACATCTCTCTATTGTGCCTTTATAATACTATTTTATGTGTACATATAAGTGCACTGGGTTATGAATAGGTAGGTACAACATTAAATTACAGACCATAAACAACTTGACTTAGGATGCATACAATTGGGCAATACATTCATTTCAAGAAAATAAAATAACAGGCAATATAAATTTGACGACAGACTTGATAATATGTGGTACCTAATAAAGATTTGGATAGGTTTATGAAAAAGTGTTTAATGCGGTGCTTACTAACTCTTAAAATAGGTTGTTTGTTGCCCTCTAAGGCCCACTTGCGCGTTTATGGGTTATCCTTAATAACTCTGAGTTAAGCTAAATCAGAATTAATCAAAAAAATAGTCTTGCGCCACCAAGAGCTAGAAGTAAACCTAGAGTTAAACTTTTAAATATTTAACCCACCGAAACTCTGGGTTACTGTAAGTAATGTCAAAATAAATTGACGTTATTAGGTACCGCTGATAATTTATTTCGTAGTTTATATTGTTCGACATTATAGTTAATGAAAATTCGGTACTATATCAGAAGGCAATATATTCATGAACTCATATAAAAATAAATAGGATTATTAAAAAAACCCTTTAAACATATGTTTCCTTATCAAACGCTTTCGTCAATCAATAAACTATGGACGATGGAGATTTCCATGGAAACTACATACAATACGATTAATAAATTAGCATGTTATAAAGTGCAAAGACAAGTAAGTATTACGTATAGTAATGTAGTGTAAAAGAGATGGGTATACAATTTCCGTTCATTGTTTGTTGATTCATTTTTGGTCAGATCAGGGCAAAGACGCAGTTCTATTTTATATTTCCTCGATTGAACTGCAATATTCCCAACTCAAAAAACACTAATGTCAAGTTTATTTTACTTCTTAGTGGCGCAAAGCGTTATAACAGTTAAAATGTTAGTTATTTAACGCCAAGTTTACAAATCTCCTTTTATTTATTTAACCCGACTAAATGTGCCAGTGGGCCTATGTAGCTGGGTGATTCGTTTCTTGTTTTCTTCGGATTAGGTATCTATTACACAAATATTTTACCTAAAGTAGCAGACTAGAATAAAAGCACATCCCCTATTAATGTTTTTATAAAAACTTTTCTTTCTTCACAAGGGGAAGAAACGCTTTATAGAATAACTAAGTTTTTATAACTAAGTATTTACATTTTATCTAATAATATTTGTTTACAGATCATGTGATACGTACACGCTCCATGTACATAATACTGTTTGAGTGGATAATACTGAAATTTAGGTATGTCTTGGCCTACGTACCTACAACATTAATTGAACGCTACTTTATATCGGAATAATCGGATTTCGTCTTATCTATTTATTATATTAAGCTCGTAGGTAAACGAATATACATGCTAAAATAAGTCTTCGGGCACTATCATTCGACAATATCTCATGTGGAGATACGATGATAGCGTGAACTTTATAAATTAGAGACGTTGCTGCTTCCTGTGCACCACGCGGAAATGAGTTCGTAAGTACAACACTATGTGACCGCATATCTTCCAGACACGTTAAATATTCGCGTGACCCCTGCACTCCGCCTCCCGTATTCTGGTTCCGCCATACCTGAGACAAACAAACATTTTTCATTAATGCCATGCGATATTCGCTTACGTATATTATTGCGATTGGTCTTATAGAAGCGGGTGGATTGAAGTAATATTGTCTTAACACTACTAAGACCGATTGCAATACTATGTTGATGGGACATAGGTATAAGATTTCATTGATAACAATTTCTTCTGTATAGTTTTAATAGGCAATAATGAATGCTGCACAAGACCTACTTAAGCCAAAAAATCGTATGAATGTGCTTTACTCCTGTTTTTTTTTGTCATTTGTCAAACACGGCCCACCTTAGCTTCGCCCGGGTAATCAATAATCGAGATTGCGACAGGGAATTTCAGAAGTAAAAAAAAAAAAAGTGCTGTAAAACAAAACAGAGGGTCGGAAACAAAATAGTACTCGAAGTAACCTGCTACGGATTCTTTTTTCTACCAACTGGGCCCGATGGTCTTGGCACAGCCGGCATGTCCCTATGTTTTTCAACTGGTGAATTTGCGTGTCCAGTGTGGCACTGATTCACTCAAGCAAAGCAAGTCGACATCGCCCTGAACGAAAAGACCGGGCTACCAGAAGCCGACCGCACGCAATGAGGTATCGTTTGTATAGGCCCCGTTGACTAGCATCGCACTACCTTCCGTAGTCGCACGCGCGGTTGAGAAACAGAATCAAAAATCCGATTCTCGACATAATAACACTTCAGCTACGGGTAGACTTAAAGTCGGAAGAGTTTTCTTCGGTGCGAATAGGCCACCCAAGACCCTAAATCACCTTTTTTTTTTTCGTCTCCCGCTCTGGGTGGAGCGGGAGGGCGTGTCAGACTATTACCGACTAAAACCCAGCCGTGTTCCTTCTGTTGCCTATGCAATGCCAGGGGGCCACGGTATTGGGCACGCCACTATTGCGGCGATAAGTCCCCTCTTTGAGGAGTGGCTGGAGAGGCGCCATGGCGTCCTCACCTTCCGCCTGACGCAGGTCCTCACCGGACACGGCTGTTTCGGGAGGTACCTGTTTCGGATAAGGCGGGAGGAATCGCCCGGGTGTCATCACTGCGTGGATCGCCCGGAGGACACGGTGGAGCATACGGTGGAGGTATGCCCGGCTTGGGCAGAGCACCGCCGTGTCCTCGTGGAGGCGATCGGTGGCGGGGATGTCTCGCGTCCGGCCCTGGTCCAGGCCATGGTACGGAGCGAGAGAGCATGGGAGGCCGTCACCTCCTTCTGCGAAGCAGTAATGCTCGCGAAGGAGGAGGCGGAGCGCGTGAGGGAGAGGCAAATTTCGCGCCCTCACGCCCCTAGCCGCCGCAGGAGGAGACGCCCTGGGCGTCGGGAATCGATCGGACTTTCACGCAACCCCGGTAGGCAATGGTCTCATCGGACCCCTTCAGTCGCTGACACTCTTTGAGGCGCTCGTGGAACACAACGCGCCGTCGACCCGGGCTTGGTCCTTACCGGACGGCGAGCTGCCCATTGCTCACCGTCCGCAAGCCCGCGCCTACGATGGCCGGGAATCGGCAATAGATTCCCGACGCCCAGGGCGTCTCCTCCTGCGGCGGCTAGGGGCGTGAGGGCGCGAAATTTGCCTCTCCCTCACGCGCTCCGCCTCCTCCTTCGCGAGCATTACTGCTTCGCAGAAGGAGGTGACGGCCTCCCATACCCTAAACCACCTAAACCACCTAAGGTGAGATTTGAGTTGGAGTGGTCTTAGTCTATACTGGTCTATACGGTAAGCGCTCAATGGACTGCGCACCCAAGTAGGCCGCTACATACATAACTTAGCAAAATGGCGGATTATAAATGTCTCCATCACCCGGCGCGAGTGCGAAGCTCCTGGCTAGCCGATTGCCCTCTTGTTAGAGTGCAGTGTACTCTTACACCTGCACTTTAGAGGACATAAGAAACTTCTCAAATACTGCGACCAATTTGACCACCTAACGGGCCCAAGTGATTGGAATACCAACTTTTAGAATAAGACAGTGAGATGGAAGGCCTTTATTTATGGAATTCAGAAAATGTAATTTAAAGGTAATAAAAAAAAAAGTTAATATAAGAAAGATCCTATAACTAAACTTATTGTCGTCGCTCGGCTCTTTACGTATTAGATACACATGGTACAAAGCACAGTCTGTTGCGTGCGTTACATTGCACATTGATATTCCAATCCGCTGTTAACTGTAATCTGTGAACAGCGGATTGGAATATAGCAAATACCTATACTCAAACTTACTTAGTCAGACCTATACTCAGTTACTCAATTGAAGATGGATCTTTTTACACCCAAGTTAGAAGGCTATCTATCACACTTTGTCTCTTAGAAAGTTCTCAGTGAGGAATTTGGATTTATTATAGTCAGGCTACTGCCTCCTTGGTCTAGTGGTCGCAAGCGCTACTACTGAGCATGAGCTCCTGGGTTCGTTTCCCGGGTCGGGTAAAGTGTTATTGGGTTTTTCTATCTGAAATTTTTCAGTAGTCCAGACTACGGGCGAGTCTGGACTTGTGCCCGGTTGATGACAATAGGATCGCCCCCTACTACATGTGACTTAAACATAACTGGCGAAATGAGAGGTGTATCTGCTACCGGTACACCTCTCTCTGCCCAACCCTTCGGGGAAACAAGGCGTGATGTTATGTTATACACAGTCGGACTTAGCTATACGATTTCCAGCGGCCTCTATATAACTGCCGCAGTTACGGCTGTCTTGAAAATGATGGCACCGGGGTCGAACTTTATGGTGTCAAAAAATTCTCTCAAGTCAAAATAACGTTTCAGGGACGCCATTCGACGGTAAATTGCGGACGCTATATGGCGGCCACCGCAGTCTAGCTTGACTTTCCCCCCACTTTTAGCCCGCAACCCTGGTAATTAACGACAAAAAAAACAATCATTAACTTTAATTGACAGCACATCGCACATGTCAACAAAATTTTATGTTCTCAAACTGTCATTATTTATTTATATAAATATTATAAATTAAATTCGCTTTTTGTGTCCGTAAGTATGTGTCACCGCGTTGTTCTTCTAAAGTTTAGAAGAATCTAAACTATGCTTTTAAACAAAATTCCCCTTTTTAATTTTTTCTTTAGGGGATAATTTTTTTCCAAAATCATTTCTTATCTTTCGAATCTGTTGTGTTTACTGTAAATATTTGTAGTTTTTATATCTTCAGTAGTTTCGTCTCAGCGATGATGACTCATTCAGTCATCAACTCACCGCTACCGTCTTTATACAGCTTTAATGCGCAAAAGCTTGATGGGAATAGCACCCAGAATATATAATAAGTTACCTGACTCCTTGAAGCAACTAAAGATTACGAGATTCAAGAATTCAATGCTTCTAATCGATAAATCGATAAATATCACACTGTCTTAATGACAATAATATTATTATAAGTTGACTAAGTAATGAATGTGTGTTTTTGTTGTATAGGTATTGTGTATTGAATTTAATATCTATTAATTAATCTAAAATATCTTACTGAATTTATAAATACTTAATTTAATAATTTATTATGATTCTGAATTTAATTTTAATATTATTGTACCTATCTACTGTAACTATAAAATGTCTACGCCACTGGCAAAACAGAGAGCCAACTGGATTTTTACTGAAGACCGAATGTAGGTATGTACTTACCTGTGTTTAACAAAAATTTGTATACAGTGACTATAGAATAAATAAATACGATACTCTGATATACTCTGAAATTGTTTTAAGTTTTTAACATGAAATGCTTACAATTGCAAAAGTTGTTTCCGCGGGAAGGCGTGATGAATGTTTTTTTTATATTTTTTGTTACCAAACATTTCTTATACCGGCGGTACTTCTGCAAGCTATTCAGCAAAGGAGAAGGTAAGTAGGTCAAATAAGGAATAAAAAAAAAGTACGAATAGACTCATGAATGCCAATAAATTCCTTATAATCGAATTGGGTCGTTCCGAGGAGTCTTAGCATCGCTCTCGCTAGTTTTACCACATGGGGAAATCTTTAAGCGTCTGTATTCCAATCAAATCAAATCTTTTTAGTGTGGGTTATAGAGACAGATGTTAGGTAAATTACAGTTCCATTATGTCCTGCCTACTAGGCATACAATAAGTATGTCAACAACCAGTATAAAAAAATCTTAGGTACGTATCACTTATAAAGCAAATCTTACAAAATAACAATTAGGTGTATGGTGACGGATCGTAGTAGGTACTAAATATTAAGAAAATCTTGGACCGTGTAGTAGGTACCTCTGTCAATTAAAAAATTACGCATTTTATATTAGAATAGTGGGAGTTCCTGGGTGCTTAAAATGTCCACGGGTAATCTTATTGTAAATTTAGATGCCATTCCTACAAAAAAATCCAAGCTGATAAATCCAAGATCAAATCTCAATCAACGCTAATAATCCTCCAAGAAATAGTCGCGATACGACACTGGCAGACTGTCATTAAAATTCAAAATATTTTATTTCACATACATCTACAAGGGCACTTATGAAACGTCAGATAAGCAAGGTGCACGGTTCCAATAAAATTGGTCATTTCCTATGGAGAAGAGCCGGCAAGAAACTCCACGGTTACTCTTTTAAAAGTAAATGGTATTTACAATGTTTTCAAATTACAGTGTTAGTGTTAATTTTAATAGGTATGAGAGGATAGTGTAGCTAGGCCTATCAACAAGTACCAGGCACTTAGAAAGATAGAGAATGGTCGACAGATCTACAGTCTGATAATCCTACAACGTTCTCACATTTACAAAATCTAAGAGAAAAGAGTCTATATAAAATAAACCTATTAAACCAAATGACATGATTGCCACTACAGCTGTAACAAATCTAATTGAGTAAAATATAGAATATTGAATGTCAAATAACGAAAAGATTATGTCAAGGAAGTATGTAAAAAAAAGGTAAAATAAAATAATAATCAATAATTAATACACATTATTTTACATAGTAATGCCGTATTGCCGTATTATGTTATGGTGTTGGGAAATATGAAGAATCCTAGACTTAGAATAAATACAAGCGGGTGATTCACATGCTTTTTACGACTTCTATAAAAAAAAACATGTAGATTTCTTTATTACCTATATTTAAGTTTAATATTATGTTTAATGTACACATAATAAAATCTCTTAATGATGGTAAAAACCGCATAAAAATTGAACTGATTTCGATGCAATTTAGCACACAGTTAGACCATGCCCTGAGTTAGGACAGATGATACATATTTTTATCGCGGTAGCTCATTCCAGTGGAATAATTTCCGACTTCAACGCGAGCGCGAAGCTGCGAGAAAAAGTTAATTATAAAATAATGTGAAGTATGTCTGGTCTGTCTATGATCTGTTACCTTTCTCGCCTAAACTACAGAACCGGTTGTATAAAATTAGGTAGGTATAGCTTAGGACCTGGAGAAGGACAGTAATTTAGGCTAATTTTCATCCCGGAACGCAGACAAAATCGCGGACAACAGTTAATTATTACATATTTAGAGGTATGAGGAACAGGGTGTAAAGTTCACACATCCTCTATAGACAAGGGAGGATCCTCCGACCAGGCGGGTGTCGTGTCTGGTGGGCAATTGCCCGACTATTGATGACGGATAGTTATACCGGGTGGCAGGGACATCGACGCAAAAACTGTTACCATTGATTCAGTACGTGATACCGTACATAAGCATATCGTGCGGTAAATTCTGCTTGCCCGATGCAGGATTTATGTGACGTCAGGTCTTTGATGCGCAGTTCGCATTTGGTGTTGTAGATGCCGCCATAGTTATACAGGGTGTTAAAGTAATTGCGTGCCATAGCTTAAGGGTAGGTTCAGTATCGATAAAGGAAGCAAGAAAAAAAAGCACCCTGTATAGAGTTACACATAATATTGGGGAATTCAATTCTTTTAGCTGGAAAGGAGAATTTCGTACAATGTATGACGCACCGTCCCGTACCAAACTAAAAGTCTGCCTATCGCAACCAAACCTAGTTCATTAGAAGGAGAATTCAATGCTCTTTCTATATTGCTAACTATTGTTTACATGGATTCCCGAGAAATAATAGGCTGGTATTATCATTCAATTTTTAGGGTCCCGAAGGGTGCCAAAACGGAACCCTATGCTAAGCCTCCGCTGTCTGTCCGTCCGTGCGTCTGTCTGTTAGTCAGCGGGCTGTATCTCATGTACCGTAATAGGTAGACGGTTGAAATTTTCACAGATTGTGTATTTCTATTGCCGCTATAATAAAATAAAAAATAAATACAGTTGATTCCCATACAAAAAAAAATATTTAAAAATAAGAAACCTTCATCTGGGGTGTCATTGTCTAGAGCTCATCGAGTAGAGTATAAATTTTTAATATTTTTTTAACTTAAAAAATGAAGAAATTGGGGGCCGTTATAGTTGTCAGTTTTAGACCATTTTTGTGCGAGCTCTATCGCAACAACTAAACAAGTTAGGAATTTGAAACTTATGTATATCATGTACCTAGGCTACTATTACATACCGTATTGAATCATCAAATATTAAAAACGCCGATAAATAACTTTGTAATTCGCAGTAAAATTATGAAAAACAAAATTAAATGTATCTTAGCGATTAAAAAAAATCAGATGAAAACAATTCATTGCTAGTATTTTCATTTATTTGCTAAATATTTTACGGTGGTACGGAACCCTTCGTGTGCTAGTCCGACTCGCACTTGGCCGGTTTTTATTGTAATACCATTTGCGAGATAACAGATTTTTTCCGCCAAGAATTCCGGAAGACTTTAAGGGATTAACTTTTGCCGTTTGGCTTTTAAGAATAAAACGGCAAATTGACAAAATCCTGTTTTTTTTATTCGTGGTAAGGTAGGTACCATCGCCGTCACACGCTTAGGTATTTTATTATTTTGATTTAGAAGATACTTTCATTTCTGTATATTTTACACTGCATGTGTGTAAAATAAGACATTCCAGTTATTATATTTAGCAAATAAATGAAAATACTAGCAATGAATTGTTTTTTTATATTTTCATCATTATCAACACACGCAACTGATCAAGTTGCGTGTGTTGATAATGATGGAAAAATTATGTTTTACCAGTTCTGGTTAGAACATAATTTTCGGTTTTATTAAAACGCAATTTATATACATCTAAAACTGTGCTGTTAATTAAATAAATAATTGCAATTCATTATAATATTCTAGTTCGCTGGTTAGCCTCATTTCTTATTTCCATACAGTAATATTGCCAAATGAATGAAAACAGGGAAATATTTGACATAGGTATATTTGCGACGTTGCCCACTTTCAGGATAAACGCTCTTAGCATACCTACATTTCGTTTTCCTACCACTACCGGTTTTCTGTGCCTTATAAAGGGTTAAGCACCTAGTTCCAGTTCATTTCTGCTTTCCTGGTACTTGTAATAAATAAACAATTAGGACAGTTGAGATTTAAAACGTCTATCGATATATTTATTACGAATCCTTCATGCTCTTCTCTATGTTTCATCGTTGTTGGTGCATTTCGAGAAATCAAATTATAATATGTTTAATTTGATTTTGTTAGCGCACCTGAATGGTGCGTTTTGAGGAACACTTTTGGTGCGTTTCATTTGGTGCGTTTCAAAGTTGATGCGCTTCGAGGAATACCCTTATTAGTTCTCTTCTTTTGTGTTCACTACCTATACTTTTAGCTAATATTAGTAATTCTTAGTCGGAACAGTGTTTGCACGGCATCTACGCAACGTCTACGCAATGACTAACGATTTCACTATAAATAGGCCACATCTAAGTGTTGTGCGTAGATGTTACAAAGCGCAAAAAAGCATTTCACCAGCCACTAGGCGATCAATAAAGTTAAGACACCGATTCACCGATGCGTAATGCTTAGACAACTCTTGTAGGTTGCCTTGCAACATATTTCTAACAAGGTTAACGGGCATTGAACTTAACTTAAATACCGGTCAAGTGCGTCTCGGAAAACGAACATAGAAGGTTTCCGTAAAGTAATCCGTATTCGGGATAAATATTTACGCATTCTCAAAATTTAAAAAAATTAGTTCATAGTAGGTACTTAATTCAAATAAAAAATATCGTGAAAAACTGAAAACAGGCATAAGCGTTTACTACGCGGCCCCTACGCGGATTCTAAGCGGCGTAAAATGCTGATGCATCAAACATAAAATATCATGTGGAGATATTTGTTATCATTCTATCACTACCTACATTCTATTTTATCTTAACCAAAACTAAACAAAAAATGCACTTTGCAAATTTTATCCATTTCTAACTTGATCAGCAAAAGTGTCATGGTGACACTTTGTGACCTAATGTGTCTCCATCGTGATTGTTTACTGTAGTTTCGCGCCTTGTTTCCCCGAAGGGTTGGGCAGAGGCGTACCTGTAGTACACCCACGTTTCGCCAGTTATGTTACACTGGTGTTCTTGTTCTTACAGATAACAGAAAATATTTTGATTTTATGAATTGTTTTTTCTTAAGGTATGTATGCTATGAAAACCTATTTCTATGGTTATTATATTGTTAAGAATTTTCAAAATACTGGTGCTACGCCGCAGCAAATCCTGCAATGTTTTTGTTATTTTTTCTAAGTAGGTATTGCTAAAGTTATATTGCCTTTGTCTGATAGATACAGATGAGTACCTATTATTGTATGGTATAGATTGAACTTTCTGTTTTATGGATTCATTGAAACTTCCTCTAGCCCCGTCCATGGTAACTGAGTAATTTAGAGTATACGCCAAAGTTATAACTTCGTAGCAGTAAGCTACGAATTTCTTACTTTACGTTTTCGTCTATTTTATAGGATCATTGTTTTTTTTGTGTTTGTTTACGAATTGTTGTTTATATTATTTGTAACTTAAACCCAAAAATGTGTTTTTACACACTATCCAGGTATTATTCAATATTTGGACTTAACGGCGGCAATTAAGTTGACTTCTAAGGATCAGACCATGCATCTTTCTAATAAAATACATAGAAAACAAAGTAAACATTAACTTGAATGGGTTACATAACATATACAAGGTGGAAGGGACATCGACGCGAAAACTGATACCATGCATTCAGTACATGATTCCTTGATATTCGATGCCTTGCGTTGAAATGTATCGCCGGTTAATTAAAACAAAAAAAAACGCTGTTTCATAGAAAAGTTCAATACCTACGCGGTCAAAATGTATGGAACAGCGAAAAAAATAACTGCCGAAAAATTTCAACGGACTGGGGTTCAGAATTATGTACTGAATCCATGGTACTTATCAGTTTTCGCGTCAATGTCTCTCCCACCCTGTATAACCAAATAACTTATAATAATATATGCAGAAGAAACATTTGTTGGAGGCAGGAAGCTGCCTAAAAGAATAACTGGTCCTCTGCATCCAGTTAGACGTGGAAGCCGAGCCTAACATCGTTGGAAAAAGGCTAGTCATATAATTTATGGGTACAATATACACATTTACTTATAATAAAATAAAGTCGCTTTTCGTGTCAGTCTTTGTGACAGTGTTATTCTTTGGATGAATGTTGATGCGGTTTTAACCATCATTTAGAGATAATTAAATTATTTTTTTGGATAGAGATAATTTTGGAGAGATTGGGGCCGCACGCTAGTAAAGAAAAAGAATAACCGAACATAAGTATTTGTTATTTTAAATTTTTATTGATATAGAATATGGAGTAAGTACTTATGCACAATTTTGAATAACGCGATTCTGATGCTTGCGTATATTTTACTTTTCTATCAACTTTATTACTTTACTGAGACAAAAATTCAAAATTCAAAAGTCATTTATTCAAACTAGGCTGAGAATCAGCACTTTTCGAACGTCTGAATTACATAAGACAGTCCCCCAAAACGCCCACCTTTCACCACTTCCTAGTGCTTTAGCTGGGAAGAAGAAGTGGCGAGACAGTAAGACAAGACGATAAAATAATACATACCTATAGATAAATTCAACAAAAAGGTCACATTATACGTATCAAATGCATACAATCATGAAATTGTAGATTGCAGAAGTGTCAAGCTAAACAAAATAAGTAAATGAGGCAGCTTTTGGTTTAATTTAATTACCTACCTAATTGTTCTGTTTGTTTTTTTAAAGAACAAACATGCTCAAAAGGCTTAAATGGCTAACCAACAGAAATGAGACTGGTCAGGACATGTCTCCGCATTCTCTGATAAACTGTGTTTGGGCCCAAGTAGCACGAGGGGACCACGACATGAAGGAGAAGCGGGACGCCGGGAAATGATATGGATTCCGTCAGCATATAAACTGTTATGCTGTTAATAAAGACGGCTGAACTAGAAGAGCTTTCATTGAAAATTTTGACACATTCATCATGAGAGATCAATAGTATTGATTGCAGAACGGAAGCCGTAGTTGGCTGGTGCTAGTGGATACGAGTAGGAGTTTTCAGGACCCACACAGCGAAATAATAACGATTTGTCAAAAACAAACAGGTTCCTGAAAAGGGAGAAGGGCTAAAGGTACTCAGCAGCGTTTGTAACAAGGCTGCCAATGAGGATGCTGATCAAGATTATCAACCTTCCTATCTTGATTATCGTTATGGACTCCTGCGATCTGGTCCATGTTTCCCTGGTCTGTACGAGTCTCATCCGGTTACATAATTTATAACCGTCGTTCTACCATTTGTTTCTTTACGGTTAAAGTGTAGACCGAATGTACTCCGCTACATAATACTTAAGCGGAGTTTACCAAAAACGCATTTCGCGCGGGTTTGATAATATAAGTAAATAAAACTTTAGTGTTTCAAAACAAATATTTTACACTCAGCGGCAGTAACGTACCCCAAAACCCAAACGCGAATTTGTGTAGGTACAAATTACACCAATTCTATGGGATTTTTGAATGAGGGTAGATGTAGATGCCAAGTAGCTTCTTTAGTTGGTTTAAGTGAATAATTTTCAATATGTTTTGTTTAGAATTGACACACATTAGCGGAATGTCTGTAGTAATAAGTTCGGGTCGGGCATTGTTGTTCAAGTGCTGACCCGGACAACTGTAGCACCCCTGACAAAATTGTAAAGCTACTTGCTTTTAAATTAGAAACGAGTAAGATACCTGCTTCTTCATCAAAAAATAAGACGATATTTTGTTTTTAGCTAGACTAACCACAATAAAATATGAATTGCTTACAAAATAAACTAGTGTTCGATCGATAAGTATTGACCGACACCTAATAAATAATACTTTATCTACATATCTAGGTATGTTTTATGGAATCTAGTGGGGCGTTAAAATATTTATAGCTTTCAATCGTAAGGTTTTACGGCATAGATGTTTTATGAGATACTCAGTTCCTCCTACTGAGGTTCGAACTCTCCGCCCAGTGTTTTGTTTTAACTTCGACGTAATAATTTTACTCTACACAAATTTCATTATTTGTGAGGTTTTTAATGTGTAAAAGTTAATATTGAAGGTTGTTGATCGTACCTATTTTTCCAAGAAAGATAGTAACTTATTTATCGATTAAATGTTTGTCTACGATACCTTACATTGTACAGGCTGTTAAGAAAATAGCATTCGAAAATTCTAACAATTGGTATTTTATAAATTAAAAAGTTATGTGGGTTTTGACAGATGACAAAATCGTGGAAGACTAGCAATCGAACTGTGCGCGCGTTATTATTAAATATTGTGTTGAACTTAAAACAGTTATGTAAAACACAATATAAGTACCTATATTGAAGTTTCCTCTATCATTGTTTTGTAGTCTCCCTCTTACACACACTCCCGCACACACAAACTCAAACTCAAAGCATTTATTTCAATTAAACCATTTACAGGCACTTTTGAATTGTCAAGGGTCGGCCAGTCAAAAATATGAAGCTAGTTGCCCATTCCAAAGCGTAGTAGGTACCTATGGAGAAGAACGGGCAAGAAACTCCACACCCTCCTCCTCCACAAGTATATAGATAGAGTGACGTCCCTCCGACGTTACAGTACCTACTGATGGGCGACTGTGACCGCTGCGAATTTCAGGACGTGTGTGAAAATAATATTTGCCATTAGAATGTTAAAAATAATTTATTTTAATGATATCGATGTTTTTGTCCTATCGAAACTTAAATTAAAAAAACCCATATTATGCGCCTTGCTCAATTTTTTAAATTATTTAAGTATGAATCAACTATTTGGTTTTTATATTTATATTTAGTTTACGAAATGATTGTATTGTTGTCAAATATTGATTTTAAGTAATTTTACCATAACTGTATCTTTTTTAAGCTAGTAACATGTGGAAACGTATTGTACATTAAGTCTAATATAGCATTTAGTATAATATAGCATACTGTAGATCTAGATGTATTATACAATGTACGATTGTCTGTTTTTCCAAATAAAATACAATAAAAGTTTCAAATTTGCCTACTCATTGTATCGCAAAACATAACATTGTAAGGAAATGCTTTGCAAGACGCGCAGTTCAGAAGTGCTTCTGAGCTACGAAGTCAAGTATCATAATTTGACAAAGAAATAAAGTGGAGAAATAATATAAAATGGAGAGAAAACGGAGACCTCTCCGTTTTCTCTCCATTTTATTTTATTTCTCCACTTTATTTCTTTGTCAAATTATGATAAGTAGTTTAGAAGTTATGAGGGAACAGGTGAACATACATAATTACATATACATACATACCGGTAAAACCATAACCCTCCTTTTTGGTTAGCTGTAGTAATAATTTTGTTTATTTAGTAAAAAATTGGTCTCACATCTACACGATGGCTTAAGTATCTGCGTCAAAGCCTTAAAGATTGTTGCGGGAGGCAAATAGATACCTACCTACACATGGATATAAAAAGGGTAAGTTATTAATTATGTGCGGTTATTTACTTTGTTTAGTGTTTAGATTATAGTCCTCCAAGAAATATGTATAATGTTGCTTCATTATTAGCAAGTTCCCAAGCCACGCTTTTGTTTTTTTTTTGTGGTATAGCACTTGGTCACCAGATGGTCAGTTGTTTGACAGATAAAAAATAAAACGGCCAACATTGTTTTGTTTCAAACCCCACATTTACATACAAGTTGTGATATTGTATTTGTTTTCAAGAAATCTTGTAAAAGACTTGTCGTGTTTAGAACATGTAGGTAGGTAGGTGTCATTTAATATGAGTTGACGTGGTTTCAGATAATGTATTGATATATTATATTTATCCTCTTTCAAATTATTGACGAGTTTTGTATACCTACCCTATACCTAAAACTTTACAAGTTTACAATTCTACAAAATTGTTAAGTTGTTACATTGCGTATCACAGAAATTACAAATATTTAAACGGTAGACTGGTCACAAAATTAACGAACCTATTTCTATTTGCAAGGTTTTTCCGTTACAATTTTATTAGGTTGTGGCTTAGAGTTTTGTGGTAAGTACCAATAGACACTTGTAACATTTACAAATTAGTAAATTGTAATTTTATAGTTTTGTGGTTTAGGGCCCAGCACCCTAATTGCGTAACACACTTTCAATCACAATCTGAATGATTTTGAAGGATGTTCTTTGTTTCATAATCTTGCTGCTCAACAACGTAAATACCGCAATGAATGTTGCAGAACTGTCAAAATGAAAGCCATTGCTACTGATAGTGTGTTACGGAATTACCCTGAGGGTACTGGAGTAACACTGCACTGTCAATAGCAGTCTTTGAAACTTACATTGTTATAGGTGTTAACGATAAACGAAAACAGTAGATACAAGATGTGTGTAGATTTTTGGGCTTATTACGTAATAGTATGAAAACACTGAGGCAGGCGATCTACTGTGGAGGTATAGGTTATGATGACAGTAGAACAGACCTATACTTATAGAAAATTAAAAACACAATTATCTGTAGTAAATATACCTACCCACCTAACCTCGTAACGTTGCACATTGTTTGGATAATGTATGTCCAAAACAAATCAAAACAACCGTAACTGTGAAACTTCCGTGAACCATCACATACCGAGGTGCGTGGCGGCGCGGGCGGCTCCGGCGCGCACGCACTCACACGGGCTTGCGCACGCACACCCGCCAGCGTCACCACTTATTGTTACGTCTAGTATTCTAACACATGTTGAGTTTAGACATACCTATAGGTGTGAACGGAGCGGGAGGCGGCAGGGTCGGCCGCCGATCTGTAAACAGTGGTTATCGACGCGCCGCCACTTGCCTCCGTGGCATCTCCGGCTACTGCGCTATATTTATCCGCTCTGGAACTGACGCGTGCGGCTAAATCCGTTCGGCGCCGAGCGATGCCGGCCTCCTGCAACCACAACCACGTCACGAAGTGTCTCGGTGCACACCGGCGCTCCCTCGACGGACCGACGGAGCAGCTGACCGACACGCACAGCGGAATTCGCGAACGCTATACTACAACGAAAGAAACTTCGCAGGGCGCAGGCTTTTAGCTTTTTAGTTAGGAATCATAATATGAAGCTCACCTGAGGCAGGGTCTCAGTAGGACTTATGTGCTGGCGCAGGACCGGCGGCGACGCAGGCTTGGTGATGGTAGTAGGAAGGTGCAGGCGTGCGGTAATGGTGATGTGGCGGTGGCGACGCGCGGTAAGTGTCCGGCACGGGGGAGCCGCTGCGGAACCCAGCCAGCTGGCAGCTGGGCGGCTCGAACAGGTCGCGGAACGCCGGCGGGAGTTGCTCCGCGGTAGGTTCGGGCGCTGAGTACCACCCGGACGTGGCCGCACGAAACTCTTCAGCCACTAGCGAGTACGGTTGGGGTGAACAGTAAACGGCGGAAGCTGGAAGTCGCGGTTCACTAAAGTCATCAAGAGAATCGACAGGCTTATCATATCTCGCACAATCTGCGCCCGGTTCTCGTTTTGGTCTGCACTCAAAGATGCGCGGCTTCACGTCAGGCTTGACGTCTCGTTGTTGTCCTAGTGTGTCGGCCGCACTCAGCGTCTCCTGGGCGGTGAGCGCCTCTTGGGCTTGTTGCAGTTGCTGTTGTCTCTTTAATGCTTCTTCCTTTTCTCTTAGCGCGTCTTTCTTCTTAAAGCGACGCCGCCGACGTAAGTAAGAACCGTTATCAAACATATTATACGAATCAGGATCCAGAGTCCAGTAACTTCCTTTACCAGGTTTTTTATCGTCTCTCGCCACTTTCACAAAGCACTCATTGAGGCTTAGATTGTGTCTAATGGAATTTTGCCAGCCTTGTTTGTTTTCTCTGTAGTAAGGAAATCGTTCCATGATAAATTGGTAAATGCCGTTTAGTGTAATGCGTCGTTCGGGAGCGTTCTGTATGGCCATTGCTATCAGCGCAATGTACGAGTAGGGCGGTTTGACCATATCTTTAGGAGCACCGACATGCTGTTGATGTGGATGAAGGTAGGGGGCTCCATATCCGTAGCGGTACTGTTCGTAGGCATAGGGTGTGACACCGGCTGAATAGCCACCGGCGGCTCCTCCGCGGTACGCATACGGGCTCTGTTCACCAAACAACGCGTGCATCTTGCCGGCTACGTTCACTGTCGCAACATGCTCAACCCGAAAGCGCGGAACCTCCGACGCGTTGCTCTTACGGCAACAAAACGACGACTGACCGATTTTGTTTAGATTCACAACAAGGCCGGTTTACATAGCGGAGGCTAAGCGAGAGACGAATGAGCGGTGGTGTGGGCACCGGCGTACGGCTCGCTGGGGCCCCGCCCTCGGGCACGCGTCTTGCTCTCGCTGCCGACCAGGACCATGTGCATCTCTGTCTGCCGCCGACGTGGGGTGACGCACGCCCAGGGCACCGTATGGGCGGCGCTTGCCTCACTACTGCCGTACTGCCCCTTTAGTGACACTCCTCACCCTAGTCCTATATTCTGACCCATTGTCCATCTGTCAACGATTCTAGCATTTACATGCGTTGTTCGACTGGTCCACTAATTTTAGAAAAACTTTAAGTGAAACGTTCACAATACCTGCAGTATTGTTACTTTCCAATCTCAATTTTTACAAAAAAGTTCGATCGGAAAAGAATAACTTCTTTCCGGTCGAATTTTGTTGTACTTACATTTTGTTGTTGGTGAATAACAAAATTAAACGGTAAACTGAAAACTCAGTTTAACGTTCAGTTTTCTTATCCACTTGTCTACTACGTTGGCTGCCGAACATAAAAAAGGTGTTTAGGAATACATCAATCTAGGTAGGTATTTAGTGTGTTTGATAGTCAATATCAATAATGACTAAAAGGCCACCAAATTATAAAAAATAATTTAATTATTCTTGTGTTTTCCAGATTTCCGTGGATAGGTACCTAGAAGCTCAGATATGTTTTTAACTTAGCATCCTAGTTCTTTTTAACTTAGCATCCTAGTTATTTTTAACTTAGCATCCTAGTTCTCTTTTTGTGGACCGTAGGTATAGTAATTACAAATAATAATTTTATCATTAGGTACCTTCTGATAAAATTTAATTTACACAGGCGGAAGTAGAGACTGAAAGTTGTTGACGCAGGCGATGTGTGAAATAAAATTAAGTAGGTACCTACCAATAAACGATCTTAAAAAAACTGGTGACCCAAATCAACAAATTTTATGAGATAACTACCTGCCTTCGCAATCTTTAGCTCAGTAGAGATTATGGGGGCTTCCGGTAGATACTTTTATTATTTTTAGGGTTCCGTACCAAAAGTGTGCGGAATAAGATACCGGAAGAATTTTATGTAGGTAGGTAGGTTTTACTAAGTAAGGCTACTGCGCCGTCTTCTTGAAGACCTATGTTATCATAGACTGATAAGTTTTGCTTGCTCTCTTCTGCTATCTGCTTATTTTCCTGTGCCAATAAGGGTCCATAAAGATCTCACAAGTAGATCTCACATTGTAGAATGCAATACATGATTGAGTACTGTGTAATGAAATATTAAAGCGTTTTAAAAAGATGTCAAGTGCAAGATGTCTACCTGACGAGCAGGCAATTTCGCAAATGAGTTGGTTCACTAATATAATAGTGAAAGTTTTTTTTTAAATCCACTTACCCTCAAAACTTGACCGATCTGTTATTTTGTGGTTAAGTTGGAATGGTTTTTTCACTTATGATCTTTATTATATCAGGTCAAAACCCGAAAACCAGTCTATTTTAACCATGAATTATAACTTAATATTTAAATATAGGTACCTACCTACCTACTAGGTTCTAAATAATAAAATCGGATTATAAAAGGTAATTTTCATAAAATAAAATTCATTAGTAAAAATAGGTATCTATTTAACTTTAATTACCTACGGAAGTCGAAGTTTTTGTATTTTCGTTTATATCTACCGACGCGACTTTTTCACATTGCAGTGCTTTTTTGGAAATCGTTTTTTTTGTTGTTTTTAAAATGCTTTTTTATTTTTCACTTTTTAGGTGTCGTAATTACCCCACACAAATAATTCATAGTGACAGGAAGTTTTATAACGTCACCAACATACACACAGTGTATTAGATACGTAGGAATCTATCATTATCTCGTACGTACTTCATCTAATAATACCAATAGGTACATACAGGACCACCGCGTAAGCTTCTCGAACCTACAAAATGGAAAAAAAAAACGGTCCGCAATTGATGAAAATATCGATGAACATACCTACAACAAAATACATACAGACGAACATAGAACCTCCTCCTTAGTTGAAGACGGTTAAAAATTCTCGCAATTTTGTTGCTACGCGCAGAGCTACGGCGTAGCGCTAGGCTGTGTCCGCTCCGTAGTCTGTAGTAGGATTTCTAGGTCTACACTCTTGGGAAGTCTTCTGTATAAAATGCTACCAATAGTAGGTACAATATTCTTGGGTGAAATCAATACAGGTTAAGAGGGAACAGGGGCTGCGAGGAATTTGAAAAATAGGTATTTGAAGAAACTATTGCCGCCGCGCTGCGCCCGAAAAACCGAGTTAAACCCCGTAAAGTGCGATAGGGACAACTGCAGCTCAGACCGATTATATCACAAAATTTTTGACGAAAACGACGTTTGGCATTCTCCTTTTTTCTCCTCGAAAACTAAGCCGATTTAATATTTTTTTACATTAAAATTTTAAGAAAGAGTAGGTATGTCTGGGTTCCTTTTATGCTAAAAACTTTTCCGAATTAGTCTGGTAGTCCTCTAATCACGGCGGTAAAAATGGGGCATTTTTGGAGGGTCATAGTTTCCTTACTTATTAATTGCTGAAAAAAAGGAAATGACAATAACAATAAAAATCATATAAAAAGTACACTTTGTAAACAAGCATATTACAAATTAGAGGATTACTTATATCCAAGATAAAAATGCTTGGAAACATTCTGGTCCTGCTCCATAGGACAATTCAGAATCTAGACAAAAACGAACTGGTTGCTAATTTAATTGTGTATATATATATATTTTAAACATTTATTTTATTATTTGTGATTACTTGAACTCACACACTGCCTTATTATTAGTATTACTTATTTTAATGTTAGAAATATAGTATAATTTTACAATGTTTGTAAGTATGTGAGCACCATGCATCTATCACATAATTAATTTATGTCATTCCTTCATTTTTCATTATTTTTACCTATCGTGGTATAGTCATCTTATTGTAGGTGCATTGTCTTTACATATAATTATATAATTAGTGTATACAAGATATAATGTTTTTTTTTAAAGAGTAACGGTGGAGTTTCTTGCCCATTCTTCTCCATACGAAAACTACCTTTTGGAATGGGCGACTAGAATCAGTTATTATTATTTTTTGTAAAGTTTGACGTTCAAAAGTGCCTTTTTTGTGCCTAATTTAAATAAATTATTTGACTTTGATTTTGACTTTGACGGGGACATGCCTATACAGAGACGGCATAATAATCTAACGACCAGTGAAATTGTCAAAATATCATTGCCTTACAATATCACTATAGGTAGTGTCCCCGTGAAATTACAATGTCACTAAAAAAAATCCGTTAAATTGTAAGAAATGAAGTCGACTGACAATCTACCGTTTAATTATAATATCACTAGTGAAATTGTAATATCACGGCTTTGACAATATACCTGCGACATAAACACTAATTTTATTTTAAAAAAATGACAGCTCTAGAGGCATTATTCAGGAAGAAAAACGGGGAATACGTTTGTATCGTGGAGAATCGCGGGCCCTGTTTCCTCATAACCGATTCGTTGCCACTAAGCGCCATGTGCGTCAAAAACTCATAACAAATCCTCCAGCGAGGCCAGTGACGCGCCAGCCGCGGCTTGTCAAAACGATTGAAACTGATAGAAAAATAGTAAAAACAAGTACTACCAACCTACTACAATTTTATATCCAAAATTGTGATAATTTAGAATACTAGCCCACATTATGACAAATGCCTCGAAAAACAGACATCGCTTTTTGTTCTTCTAATCGATAGTAGGTATACCTACACTGTTTTGAATGATAGAGTATAATAGAACTCCCAGAAACAAATGCAGCTTAGAACCAGATGGAACTAAAAAAAATATTCTGGTTATTCATCCATAGAAATAAAAAAATAAAATTAAAATTGATGTACCTATAATTTAAAGCAAGCTGTTTTTGTAGTATTTTTTTTGCATGATTTATAGGGTAGGTAGTAGCATTTTATTTTTAGTGTTATATTAACCTGCCTGCAAAATATCAGACGCTTAACACGAAGCAATCCAGAATTTTCAAGTTTAGATTTTTTTTTGTTGCCAAAAATCTGAAACCAAATACATTTTGATTTTTAACAAAAGAAAATTAACTGTGCAACAAACATTATTAGTTTCATTTTTCTGTCCTGAGAGTGACCATAATTATGATGACTATTATGAGAGAAGAATTTGTAAATCATAGATTTCATGATAGATTTGCATCAGATTTTTTTATAGTTAATAGTAGGTACCTAACGTTCTAAAGAATATTTTAAGATAAATATTAGGTGCTACTTACCTACAAAAGATATCCAAGGGAAAAAATAAAAGAGGAATAATGATAAAATAAGGCATATTTATTTTTCTATCATAGCGAAATCTTCTCTGTTTCGCCTATAATATTAGGTCTTTACCTATGAAATTGGAGATTTGTATGATAATTTTTTATTTTTTAAGCTACCTAATCAAAGTACCTACTGGCCAAAATTATCCGTACAATTTTGCCATTTTGATGCCTGTTTTATCCCGTTACTGTAGAAGTCTGCCGGACGGAGGCGATGAAGTCAGCGAAAGCGTTTTGTACTGCCTCTCGGGTTTTGATTTTTTTTCCACTTAAAAAAACGTCTAAATTTTGAAAAAAGTAGAAATCTGTTGGGGCAATGTCCGGTGAATACGGTGGGTGACGGAGAGCTTCCAGCTGTAACTCTTGTAGCTTTGCGATGGTCTGTCGTGAAGTGTGAGCTCGCGCATTGTCGTGGAGAAGCAATGAGGAAGAGCGATTGACTAGTCTTGGTTGTTGAATTACGAGCTTCTCCATCATTGTTTGCAATTCTTGGCAATAGACATCTGTCGTCACTATTGTGCCATTCGGTAAGGAGCTGTGATGTACAAGTCACAGCACTGGTCCACCAGACAGTCACCATCATCTTCCTATGAGTAATCTTTTGTTTTTGCGCACTGATTAGTTGCTGTACCCGGGTCCACCCACTGAGACGAACGCTTACGGTTGTCGCACAGGATCCACTTTTCATCGCAGGTAACAATTCGATTAAGAATTCCCTCGTTTCTATGCCGATTCAGTAGTGCTATGCATGCTTCGACGCGTAAATCTCGCTGTTGGTCGCTTAGTTCGTGCGGCACCCACTTATCTAACTTTTTTATCTTTCCGATTTGACGCATGTACTTTAATGTTGTTTTGACACTAACTCCAAGGCCCGCAGCAAGCTCAGCCGTAGATTGAGTTGGATTCGCTTCCACTATCGCCTTCAATTCGTCGTTGTCGGCAATGGTTACAGGCCGACCGCAAGGCTCGTTCTTCAACTCAAAATTTTCAGATATAAAACGATTGAACCAATAATGGACCGTGTGCAAGCAGTGTTAGGCCCGTACACGTCGTTAATGTTTCGTGTTGTTTGCGGAGCGGTATTACCACGTAGGAACTCATATTCAAAAATTGTACGAATTTTCAGTTTATCCATGGTGCCAAAAACTACCACAATGTCCCAAAAACAAAAAACTATCTAAAAATAAATGACTGAATTTGAAATTAAATTAACACGTCTTTCGAATAAAATTCATTTGAATTTCGAATTGCGCGCCAATCCACAGATAATTAAATCTGAAAATGCTGGTTATAGAATCTCCAATCACATAGGTAAAGACCTATTTTAATACCTTGTACTTATACACTGTCAATAAATTTAAAAAACAAATAGGTACCTAACCTTACCTATATTCAAATAATTGCATCACATCGTTTTTTTTGCGTATTTCCAAAAAAAAAAAAATGTTTTAATACCTAGTATCTATTTAAGATAAGTGACCTAGTTTACTAAATGTGCTGTCATTTGTATTAGATTATTATGAGTTCGTCATAAAGCTATTCGTGATGATTATTTCCTATTTACCTAGGGTAAGTCCAGGATAGCTGCCCCACTTTTTGATAGGAAGCCATAACTTATTAATTAATAATCTATTGGCAATACGTCTTTTGCATATGGTAACTTTGATCTTTAATCTCTGATGGTACCCCTTTTGTTTGTACATAAGTTTCATAGATTTTGAGGAAATTATGTCTTTTTGACCCTCTCAAAAGTAGGATAGATGCCTACCGTGAGGGATAGAAGACTCGTAGTAAAATTGCGTAAAGGGATAGAAGCCTACCGTGAGGGATAGAAGACTGGCTGTATGAATGCTTCAATATTAGATGCTAATTGAAATAAAACAGACTAGTTTCAATGTAATCAGTTTGTATTCAATGTTTTAACATTAATTTGTGACATCTTTTATAATTATATAATCTAGAATTCTCCAATAAAATATTATTTTTTAAATTCTTGTGAAATAATAATCATCTTATACATCTACACGCAATCAATATACTTACTTTTCAGAACTAACATAATAATTATATCAGTCTTATTCTTCTTCTTCTTAATTCTTCTTTTTCTTATTATTCTTCTTAATTATTCTTCTTCTTATTAATCTTCTTAATTATTCTTCTTCTTATTATTTCTTAATCATTTTATGCCTAACACATAGTATTAAGCTATAACCTAAGTTCAATCTGTGCTGTATCTAAGAGCGGCCGATTTAGTAAAATACTAACTAAGGTTAACTGTTCGTTGTTATTTTTTGCAAATCGTCTTCTTAATGTCCGAGAGGCTATTCTGTAAGTTTCTGGCTATTTATTTTACACATTTCTCATTTTTGGTAATTTCTTGAAAAGCCACGCCTGGTTTTCTTTTATATTTCCGAGGCATTTCTTCCACCTTCGATATGAAAACATTAATAGAAATAGTTAGGGATAGATGCCCCTAAGGGCATCTATGGCTACAGCAGATGGGGCAACTATACTTTTGGCACAGGATAGATGCCTTTTTAAATAAAAAATAAGATAAAAATAAATCTGTAATTTAAAGCATTATTCCGTGTACTTTAAACTGTAATATCATCATATAAATTTTAAAAAAAATAGAATTTATAACTGTGTAAAAAGATATTCAATAGTAAGTACTTGCGATTATAATTTCAACGCTTGCTGAGGTCTCGCCGCGGAAGATTTTTACACACACGGACGAAACGCGTGCGCGTATCCCCTACGGTTGTCGTGGCACTAGGGTCTGCGGGGGGGTGCTTCCTATTGTATAGTACGATTTTAGCCTACGATATTTCTAACATTGAGTATTCAAAGTCGCGGCACCTATCCCATTGGGGCACCTATCCTGGAATTACCCTACTGGTGTAAAAAAATGTCTAATGGTATTTCATGCTAGCCGGGGAAGGCTAACGATAAATAAAATTACCTTAAAATAAAAGTTTCCGTTTGCGTCAAATAATATATTTACGATCTATGAAAAATGTATGTTTTTATTTAATTAAAGGCTGAATATGCACATTCTTTCGCAAACAGCTATCTAATTACGCAACAGATTTTCTTAAACGTTTACGACTTTGTTTCATTTTGACAGTTCAACAACAGTACGTTGCTGAGCAGTTTTTTTTTCGAACCTAAGAACCATTGGATTAGCAATTTGTTTCAAAACGATTCAAATTCCGATTGATCGAATATTACTTACCGTAGACCGGGGTTACTTTGATCAATATTAAACTTTGAAGGTTCATATCTTTTAAATTTGTGGGTGTAAAACAAGATACTAAAAAAATCTAGTGATCGGTTTTTTTATTACTCTCGATTCCTGTATCTAATAATAAGTGAAAAAAATTGGCTTCATTTTGAGAAAAAAAAAACTGCCTGATCAGTATCAAAGTAACCCCATCCTACGCCTACGTATGTAGGATGGGGTTACTTTGATACCCCTTATTTTATTGCGTAATTCCAAAGTAATTATTGCGTAATTGCAAAATAATTACGCAATTAAATAAACCCAATTACAATGCCAATACAATTTAAATATAATTACCCAATTATAATGCCAATACAATTTAAAAAATAAAAATCTATTAACGAGAAAAATAAATATTGTCGCATGGGGTAACTTTGATGTATAATTTGATTGTTTGAATGACAATACATTTACCTTTTTCAATTAAAATGATTGGTGGATTCCCAGCGTTGTCCTCAGGAAAGGATTAAACAGTTGTTCAGTGTTCATAACTCAGAAAAAAAAAACTACCTAATTGCGTTTCGTTTTACGTTCCTAATTCACGATTTTATATGAAATGGAAGTTTCTGTCAAAGTTACCCCGCGAGTCAAAGTAACCCCGGTTTACCGGTACGTAGGTAATTAGGGAGTTAGGTATGTGAACCCAAACACTAGAACCTGTGCTCGCGAAAATGCTTGCGTATCAAACGCTCGCTCAACGACTGCTCGCAAACCAAAGTCGGTAGGTACCAAAAGCGAAAGCTGCTGGTGAACTGTAGCTTACTAGCGCAAAAAAAAAAAACGTAAAAAAACATTCAATGTTGTTTGACTATTTCAGTTTCAGTGTCGGCCAATTTAGCTGACATTTTAGGACAATTTATGAGCCTGTAACATGTTGATTGCAATTCTATATGGGCGCAAAGTTAAATAATGGCCTGTTTTAGAGATATACTTAGCAATTTTTACATTGAAGTCAGACATATGATTTTTATATTGAAGAGAAAAAAAGATAGATCGGTCGAAACGTTTACACCCAGAACGACTTAATAAACTAGCGTAGAGTACCATGCATTTTAGCTTTTAATCTGTCGCGCGCGCAATTAGCAGACACAATAGAATTTTATTGTTATCTGTCTCCAATATGAGACACCAGTATTATAAAGGTTAAATAAGGAAATTAACAGACCATAGGTTGAGCTTGACTCCCGCATTATGCATTGTAGGTGCCTACCTAAAGATCCACTCTCACCAGACTACTTACCTATGTTTAAATATTGTAGCGATGTTAAAGATTTTTTTTTCTTTAAAAACCTGTTTTCACGAAAGTACCTAACTGAATAAACGCTTTTTTCGTTTCTTTTCTGAAACAAGCTAGGTTCATTTCGGAATTTTCAATGCGAGTAGGTACCACCGCTTTAGAGTGCCACCCCTATTTTCTTTCTAACCGATAAACAAAAAGATGTTCTGTGTTCGTCTGTATTTCTCCATACGAAACTAGATACTTTTTGGAAGGGGCCACTACTTAGGTATTTAATCAACTTTGTGTAGGTATGTTGATGATGTTATTATAAAAGTACTTGTCATATTTTTTACCCGACTGCGGTGAACCCCAAAAGGAGGGTTATGTGTTTGACCTGTAGGTATGTAAGTACCTATGTATGTATGTTCGTTTCTTTGTTCCCTCGTAACTCCCAAACGAATAGACGAAACTGGATAAATTATACCTACGTCTTTAGATTTGTCTTGGTAGCGCGAGTGTCACTGGCTACATTAAAATAAAAATCAAAGTAAAATGGCGGATTTGGGGTGCCATATTGTGGAGTGCCAATTTTTTTTTTCTTCAGTTTCCATCGAGTGGGATATCAAGATATTAATAAAGGGTTTTAAAAGGTGATTACAAAAATATATACAACTCATATGGTTAAAAGTACTTACCTACCTACCTCGAAGTGACCAATCGTAGAAAACACGAAGGACCTACAATAATGTGAAAAAAAATGTAAGTATAATAAAATAAAAGCAGTCATAAACTAAAAAAAAAAACTGGAAATAAAAAAAGTAATTAAACAAACTAAAGAAACCCGACTACGCTAAGACTTAAAAAAAAATGAAAAGCTAAAAACAAGACCATTAAAAAAAAAAAAAATGTTACATCTCTTTCAACGCAGTCGGTTTTTTTTTTTACTTTTTTTAATTACTTTTTTAACATAATATATACGAATTTAAGTGGGATAGGTACCTACGACAGCTAAGAAGGGGAAAATATTAATAATTGTTAGGTACATAGAGAAATTAACTTTAATTCCGGAAGTACTTATTTGGCAAAACACAAAACAATTCTAATGTATTTTTATTCGACTACGGCAAAGCCAAAAGGAATGAAATTAGAATCGTGGAAGTTGGTACCTTTTAAAGGTGAATGTCCACTGGTCCGCACCGGCCGCAACCCACGCATGGCCTGCAACGTTTTTGGTTTGCTTTAGTGGTGGGTCGTTGTCGCATTTTTAACGAACGAAACGTCACCATTTTCCTGACGACGATAACGGTTGCAGAAAACGGTCGTCGTTGCAACTGGTTTCAGGATGGCTTAAAGGACGAAACTTATCTAAAATGGATTAATAATCTCTATTATAGACTTCGAATTGAACATGAGAAGGTACAAAAAAAAATCCAAACTAAAACTATTTTTATTTCTTTCTAAGAGTTTTCATTACTATGTTGTCATGTATCTAAGTGTTGCGTCTACGCTTATAAACTTGGTTTATATTAGCTATCATCAGTAAGAGCTGTCATTACCTACTAAGTTGTCGTTCATGTAATGTGTTGCGTCTTCTTGTGAAGATTCATGCAATACTTAGTTTTGTTTTACACTAAATCTGTATAGGAATGGGTTAATATGTAAGCATTCTATATTCTCCTATAACCTGTAAGCATTGAGGCATTTAGCTTTAACTATATAAATTCTTACGTATTGTAACTTTTTGCATCATTTATTCTTTCTGGGGATCAAAAAAAGATGTAGAAACATCGTATTTTGACGAGTGTAGCTATGTTATGTCTATAATATTTTTCAGATATGTAATACAAACACAACATTACTTAATAAATATTAAAGTCATATACGATCGTTTTTTTACTTTTACATTTTCATTTTTGCTCTGAAAGAAGTCTGAATACTTAGTAAAACGATGCAAAATCTTCTAAAACAAAAATTCATTTTACTCAACTCCTATGGGAATTCCAGTAATAATACTTCTACACAGTAATTGTAGGACTAAAACACATCAGTAAATACCTTCATTGTTGGCCGCGAATAGGACACGCTCCATACAATTTTGCCCATTCTCCTTTAGCGATTATCCCGATTCATCGATCATGAAGTCTACTTTGAGCCAGGGACCATTTTGGTTACCCATTGAAAGGGTTGTCGATAGGGTTTTTCTAAGCAGTTAGTTAAAAACCCATACGATGTGGGTAACCCATTTGAACGGCTTAATTTAAGCCATTCAAATTCTGGTTACCCATTGAAAGGGTTTCCAATAGGGTTTTTCTAAGCAGTTAATCTAAAACCCATACGATGTGGGTAACCATTTTGAATGTAAGTGATTCAAAAGGGTTTCTTTACTTTACTTACTTTACTTTCAAGGCACTTAAAAATAACAGCGTAACATTCCAACTCGGACCAATGTAATATGATCTCTCGATGATGGGCATAGGTTGCAAAATGAAATAGCACGCGATAAGCTTCGTGCAGACTAGCGCAACGCGACAGCACGACTTGACATCGGTTATTGTTATACCGTGAAGTTTTCTAAGAAACCGTAATGTTCAAGTCGCGTCGCGCTAGTCTGCACGAGGCTTTAAGTGGCCGCGGCGGCACCTTTGTGGCTACTTACCGAGCGGCTTCTAAACAGGGATCTATGATGTAATATAGAGTTAATATAAGCTTTGCTGGCCGGATATCGAAATTACATGATATTATGATTTTTTCTTGTCTGTACCCAGACATTTGCAGGGACCGTACAATTGTCATTCTTGCTGTTTGATTTTTTGAACCGGGACGTCTTTTGCGATATTATTAGTCAATCCAAATTTGTGAATTATGAACAACCTGTAAAATGCCAAACATACATTGCTATTATTTATATGTTTTCCCTTTGTTCTAGGGTTCAATAATAAGATGGACGGATGGATGGATGGATGGATTGATCTTATTACAATCTAGCCTTATAAATTTATATAATAATTTATTTTAGGAACATTTAGGTTTTGAAGTACACACCACCGTACTATGTACTATGTAGGCATGTAAATCTGAAATGTAGGTAGCACGTGTACACGAAATCTACAAGCCTACGATGTCTAGTTAAATAAAGGCAATGTACCTACTCCAGCGATGCTGGATGGTGCGCTACTGTTCGCTCCACCCCACCCATCATCTACTTAGCAAAATGTTATCTAACAAAACCCATATATTATATAGGTAATCATAATGAAGGGGTAACCCTTTCACTGGGTTTCATGAATATAACCCATTGAATGGGTTACCATGTAACCCTTTCATTGGGTTTCAAGTATAGAACCCATTCAATGGGTTATCCATATTGAAGAGATAACCCTTTTACTGGGTTTCAAGCATAGAACCCATTCAAGGGGTTACATCATTTAAAGGTAACCTCATAAACGGCTTACCCCTTCGAAAAGCTTAAAAATCTTAACCGGGGTTGTACGGTCATGCTTTGAACTCGATCGAACATAAATTATCATTAGTTATCTGTCTCCGTGAAATGTCAAAAAAACAAAATTAGGGATGTGACATTGTACATAAAAAATCGATTATTAATTAATCGATTGTTTTCCCTAGTAAAAAAAAACTATAATATTAAACATAAACGATTTTTGTATTCATAATAATCGATTTTTCTAAAATAATCCATTTTTTCTGTTATTTTTATTGACAGATTAAATTAAACACCTGTGTTATCGATAATCACACCATCACAGCATTTTAAAGCTCTGTTTTATTAATTTAATAATCAACAAGTTATAAATTTACATTGGCATAAAGTGGCAAAAAGTTTTTTTTTCAGTTCGCCCGTCTAAAATAAATAAATTAAAAGTCCGTGGGCAATGAAAGTTAAAAACAAATAAAAGTTTGGTAAACGTTTTGATAGTATTCGGCTGCTGGTCTTTGTTAGTATGTCGCCAGCTTTCGAAAATTATCTTTCCGCTGGAGTTGAAGAAGCTGGAACCATAAGGTGCCTACACGCTAATTGGGATAATTTAGTTTTTCAACGTACAGAATTGATGACATAGCGTTAAACGCACAGATGGCGTTAGCGTCATTCATTGACGTAGTTAGTGGTTCGCGGCACTTTGCGGCTTTGCGTTCCTGACTAAAAAACTGAGTGTTGCGGCCGCAACGGCCGCAACACTCAGTTTTTGGGTGAAAAAAATCGACAGTGAAAAAAAAACGATTTTTTGAAATATGTAAATCGATTATTATTTAAAAACAAATTTTAAAAATTTTAATCGATTTTTTCTAAAATCGATTATTTTTTCACATCCCTACTCAAAATGTCAATGTCATTCTACACTACACTGACCACTGACTTTACTATGTAGTATCCCTATGTAGTCTGTGCTTTACTACAAGAGTACAAGACAAGGAAAGGAACTTAATTATTTACTCTAGAGAACAGAGAACTTTTTATACATAAAAAGGCTTTCTTATTACCTCAATGGGTTATTACGACTGCCCTTCTCTGTGTTTATTGATTGTGTTATTCTATGGTGAATTCTTTCAACTGTGTTTCAAACAAAACTATGCCTGCATGCTGCATGGCGTCCGTGCACGTATCGTCAAGAGGTCTTACGTGAATGGTTACTTATAAAATAAAGATGATAGAACGAGAAATGAACGATCGTCATAATTAGGCGTCGTCGGCGGAACGACAATCATAATCTTTAAAAGTAAGAAATTAAAAGTGACACATTATATTCCAGCATTCCAGATAATAAAAAACGGTAACAATAACAACAAACATAACATCAGAACATAACACCACGCCTTGTTTCCCCGAAGGGTAGGGCAGAGGTGGTGTGTAAAACGGTGTTTTGTGATTGCTTTTACATATTTACACCGGTGGTACAGATAATTGATTCCATAGCAGTTAAAGCTGCAATGGTTTTTATAATTGACTATTAATGATTAAAATTGCTACATAAATATCTTGTACAAGCCCTGGGGAAGCACTTCGGTTTTCTCCCCAGCTCTGATTTATAGTAGGTATTTTTTTTTGGATAGAGTAGATCATTTCTATTGTATTTTTGAAAACCCCAAAATAAGCAAAACCATAGGTGCCGAGAAAAAAATTGCCAAAGTTTCAAAAAAATCGCCAGAGTATTAAGGGCGGGGAAGATCACGTGGCGGGTCTAAATTAGTTTCCAAGCAATACTAAGGTCAAACACATCGTCAAGGTCAAGGTCAGCACCCAAAAGTCAAGGTCTTACACATCAAAAGTCAAGGTCAAACCAAAATATGCTCAAATCTTGGAATATTACCTTGTAACAATCAAGGTTATTTTTAGTAAAGCGTTGTCGACGGAGCCCCGCTTCGCGGGGCTCCTATTTCTGGGTGGTTTAAAAAAAAATAACCACGAAGGGGATGGCGGGGTCTATTCGCTCGCTACGCTCGCTCACTAGACCCCGCCATCCCCTTCTAACCTAACCTGTCCGTGTCGGGGTGCCCCAAGCATGCCCTGGTAACTCACGAACAAAATATAATCATGAACTTTTTCTGAATAAAGAGTCATCTATACGCCAAGCCAAAGAAACTTTTGTCGATGTTGCCACTTTTTTATGTGATGTAAAATAATATGTACATTAATAACTACTTATACTTAATTAATTAATAAAAACAACAATATATTATCCTAACAGCTAAAACGATTAGCAAACTAAAATGTACGTGACATATGATAGTTTGTTTAGTTTTAATTATGTTGGGTTGACACCAAATGTTAGCAACCCTGTAATATGTATAGAAATGTCACAAGATTTTTTTTGCCGGTGTGGGTACATGCTTGTGCACAAATTTCTTTTAATTTTTGGTGTTTTTGTGTTATTTACGTTGAGTTGAGCTTTGGTTCCTCCGTTTACCAAGAAACATCGAAATTCCAGCCTTGACTGTGGTTTTGTGAAAGTGTTTGTGACTTATACATGTAGATAAGCCCTCCGTAAGGAGTTTGGACCATATATCTTACTGTAGTGTTGTTTTTCATTTTACACAATGCCGAGATACGTTTGCTGTGTTCCTGGGTGCCCAATCGTAGCATCAGATGGTGAGTATTAAACTTAGTATTATATAATACAGGTCAACTTGAGTCTGAGGTGGTGATATTTGGAACTAAATATTTTACTTAAGTAATGCAGACGTATCATGATGGCCAGTAGTCTATGATGATGGCCGACAAGTGGTAGTAGGTTTTGAGTCACCCACAAGCAGCGTTTTTAACTATTTGTTTAAATTCTTTTACTCATTTACCATACGAATTCACCTAAGTGCGATAGTGGCGCCCTCATTTTTTCCAAACTCTTGCCAAGCTGTACTGACGATTGGGATGCAGGTTTTCCACGGTGTCCCTAATACTAAACCTATGCCAATCTGTCTGTCTGTCACAGGGCTGAATCTTTCAAACCGTCTAGTCCACGGTTATACCTTCAAGCCAGTTTTTTTTAGTATAGGCTTTTTACTGCAGTTTTGCTCCCGTGGCCTATCCCGCAGAAACCTTGCATTTCTTCAGGATATAAAGCTTATGACACAGCAATAGTGTAGCTTTCTATCAGTGAAACAATTTTAGAAATCGACTCAGTAATTCCAGAGAACCCATTACAAACATACAATTTTCTCTTTGTTTTTTATTAGTTAAGTTTCCGACTAAGGTAAATCCAAAAAGTTAATTTTTATATTTTCAGGTGTACCTCTGCATTACTTTCCAAATCCTGCAACATTTGCAGAGAAGTATCAAGTTTGGGTGAAGAATATCGGGAGTGATATTGAGAGTCTGGACAGCGCCACTATCCTTAAAACTCGAAGAATTTGTCGTCGGCACTTTGAGACACAGTTTCTTTATCCAAATAACAGACTTAGCAAATTGGCTGTTCCCACCTTGCTTTTACCTTCAGGAAACATCTCAGGTACTTACAAATATTATTAGAATAACTTTGAATTTATCAAATATGCAAAATCTGGTATATGCAAAAATTTATCAAATATTCCCTGTCCTATTATAATATGTATGTGTAATTTAGATGTTGTAAGTACACAGTGTACAGTGTACACACACAATATAGCAGCAGAAACGTAACTCGTTTAAAAAAAATGGTAACGTCCCTGATGGGTTGTTGGTCATGGGATCGAATCCAGGCAAGCATGATCATTACTGTGGGCAATTTATTTCATAACCACTGATTTCAAAAGGTACACCCTTTAAAACATTCTGTGAAACACACACACACCCTGGAAAACATTCTGAGAAACCAACCACCAACCCGCACCGGGCAGTGCGGGTTGGATTATTTCACTGTATGTCCTTGAATATACTGTTTAGAGACAGTGGGCTGTAACACACACTCTCACTGTCTCTCATAGAGAGGATGCTTGTGCCAGCAGTAGTAACAATAAAATAACAATAAATTATAAAAATAAAAATAAACTCGAGTATGAGTCGGTCAGTTAGTCAGAAAGTTGAAGCTAGTGGCCCATTCCAAAACGTAGATCTCTATGGAGAATAATGGGCAAAAAAAATTCAAGGACACTCTTTTAGATAGATAGATATTACAAAATCCTGTGTACATTATTCTTGTTGCTTCTATAATGTGATAACAATGTATAAAAAATAATCAAAAGCAATTGAAAATATAAGATTAAAAATAAGCTCTGATATGTGATAACAATGTATACAAAATAATCAAAAGCAATTGAAAATATAAGATTAAAAATAAGCTCTGGCAGATAAGAAATAACCAGTCTCAACTGACGGCGCCCGTTCACGAACATGACGCGTGGATCAGCTCCATCCAGCTCAACCATTTTGTAGGGAACCAAATGATCCAACACACTCGCCACCAACAGCGAGACATTTAATTAAGTGAGCATGACAAACTCAACTGTCATGCTCTTTCAAGTCAGCATACATCTTAATAACATAATAAACGGCTTCATGGTACTCACATTTACAACATTTAAAAAAAATGCATCTAGATTATACAAAACTATAGTTTGCAATGTATTTAAGAGATTCATAGAATTTTACTACCAAAAAGAAAGAAAATCATTATTATCTAATTGGAACATTCAACAATTGACTTGGTAAAATAAAATATAAAGATCAACTCTTCAAAGCAACTCTTCCAAATATTAAAATTTTAAGTAGTGAGCCCAAGTGGCTGTTGGGCAGGACCAGCACTAAACCAAGCATTTTTACTCGTATCTACGATATAATCATCCAACTTATAATATGCTTGTCTACATAGTGTGAGCTTAATGCATGTTTTAAATTTCTACTCATTTAGTTGAAGAATATCCAGTGGTATTTTATTATATTTTTTTTACACAGTACTCCATAAAAGAAATGTGTACTTTAAACAATCTAAAACGTAGTTGATCTAATTTGTTCCTATTTCTAGTTTTAAAATTATGCCTGTCACTTAACTTACTAAAAATATGTAGTATTTTTCGAACATACATAATGTTTTCATGTCATGATGTTAATTTTCTTAAACTAACATTAGGTTGCAGATATATGTTTAGGTATATATATAGTTTTTTTTTTACGTATAATTCTGCTCTTTGCTTTTCAGCACCAACTACAATGCCATTGGTGCCAGACTGCCAACGAACTACTCCTCAAGAAGCATTGTTGTCAAATCCTGTAATTCAACACTCCACAGCGGTAAAAGCCGTTGAAAGTAAGCTTGGCAGTGGTATGTTACTAATTACATATTCATTTCAATCTGTTATCGTTGAACATGCTGTTATAGACCAGTGCTAGCATGGTGGATTGCAGTTCATTGTCTCTCATTGAGAGAATGCTTGTGTCCCAGCAGTGGTAACATTATTATATTTACTAGCTGTTGCCCGCGACTTCGTCTGCGATCCAGGATGAAAAGTAATTTATGTCCATCTCCAAGTCATGATTTACCCATGTGCCAAAGTTCATCCAAAACCGTATTGCCGTTTTACAGTGAAAGCATAACAAACAAACTCACTTTCGCATTTATAATATTATTTAGGATGTATAAAGAATGAATTTATAATAAACATTTTTTAATGAGAATCTTCTTTGCTTTTCAGCACCAACTACAAGTCCATTGGTTCCAGACTGCCAACCTTCTACTTCCCAAGAAGATTTGTTATCAAATCCTGTAATTCAACACTCCACAACAGTAAAAGGTGTTGAAAATAGGCATAGCAGTGGTATGTTACTAATTACATATTCATTTCAATCTCTTATCTAATGTAATATCAATAAAACATTGACTTTGTCGTGGCCAAGGAAAAAACCGACTAAGTGCGAGTTGGACCACGCACATTGAAGGGTTACGTAGTTGGGAATTTGGGATGAATTTAACCCAAGAGCAAACTTAACATTGTAGTTCAAAAATATGTTCTCCCATACATTCCAACTGCAAATGTAAGTTTGTACGCACAATATTAAGAGATTTACCATGTTATTTTAAGACCATACAACGATTCTCCGTATTTTTTTTTCCAAATTTTAGCCTCCGTAGTTTCGGAGATAAGATGGGGAATTGTCCACTTTAATCTATTTCTTAAATATATTTAAATGTATTTATTTATATATTTGAGATCCTCACAATAAGCCCTTTCATTTGATATGTCACACGGTACTGTATAAAAAACTTTTTTCTTTAATTTTCCCACTGGCTCCCGAAAAGTGACCCCCCCCCCCCCCCCTATATTCGAAATTCTATTCGTCTTTGTTTGGGTCACCGAAATTCATATGAGTACCAAATTTCAACTAAATTGGTCCAGTAGATTCGGAGCAAATTTGCTGTGACAGACGGACAGACAGCCAGCCATCAAGATGGACAGACAGACACACACGAGTGAGGGTTCCGTTTTTTCCTTTTGAGGTACGGAATCCTAAAAACAGCAATAAACTCGCGACAAATCAGTCTAGCAATTTAGCTCTAGCATATCCTAGGCCTATAGGAACGATAGGAATAACAATAGACCAACACTGTAATTGGAAAGCTCACATGGGCGAACTTTGCACAAAGGTAGATGGATGATAGATTCGTATTCGTTTTATACAGCTTGTGTTGATGCGGCACTATGTGCATACCATGGCTGTGTCGCAACAATTTTGCGTTATGGGATTATAATATAGGGTAGTTCACATAATTCAAAAAAATAAAAATATTACCACTCCCAGCATTATATATTTTTTAAATTAGTATTTCTGTGTACTAAAATAAGCATGAATTTATTCTGCATAATGATGTTGTATCCAGACCTAGCCGCAAAGTTCACATGCTTTGTGTACCTAGACGGAATAATAAACTATTTTCTAATAATGTATTTTGTATGGCGACCCAAATGTTTATACTACCAGATTGTTTTAAAACTTGAAACTTTAGGTCATTTAAATGTAAATTATTAAATTACCTCTTAAGTAAATGCTACTACTCGATTAATGATTTAATGAACGAAAAGTTGACATAAATATTAGGAAATAATTATTAGGTACATTATTCTCTTAATACTATCTCTTTGACTTCAATAATTCTTTTTGACATTTCCATAGCTAATATATTTGACTAATTTGCAATTTGACGGTTAACCTAATTTATTTAATTCAATAATAATGAATGTGTAATCTAATAAACTAACCAAAATCCTAACAATGTATTTGTACGCCGGAAACGGCAGAATATTATGAACTATAAAAACCATGTAACATATTTGTAACAATATTCTCACAAAAAAAGGACTATGAAGTACTATATTTTTGAAGTGCGAAAATATTTATTTTAGTAATGATCTTTGTTTTTCAGCACCAAGCATGGCCCGACAATCTACATCTCGGAAAGCTAAATTATTACATTCTAATTTAATAAATCCTGAGAAAACGAAGACTGTTCACTATAGTCGTTCAGGTATGTTACCTTTTTTGTTAACAGCTTCAGTCTTCTATATAGTATACATGCATGGTGTTATTGATTTTCTCAGCCTAATTTTAGCATAGGTAAAAGTAGGAACCCTCAAATTTCAGTAACTTTTAACAAAAAAGTTATATTATAGGCCTACATAAATTTTACTATGATTATAACAATCATAAAATGTTATTAAATTTAAATCTCTGAGAGCAAACTTTATCGCCATCAGTTGTAATATTATGAAAATGACAGTCTTATAAAGACTTTATTATTAAAGGCGTTGCTGGCATTCTTTGAGGAGCTGGGGTGGATTGAATGACCGATTTTTCCCACCCGTACGCAAAATACGCGCTTTGACGTGGAGTTGCGGAAACCAGCCCGTATTTCCTATTACCTATTATCTAAAGACTTTATTAACAAGTTAATTATAAACTTTATTTTATGTCTTCATTTCAGTAACCTTCCTGCAACGGAAACATGAAGACAAAGAAATTAATAAGTTGTCGTTAAAACTTCATAATGCTCTGAAAGCTAAACAGACCTACCGCAATAGATATTTGCTAGCAAACAAACTGTCCAAACAAAATGCTTTCAAAATTGTGACCAAGAAGCTTTCATCAACAGCTAAAACTTTGTTCTTAATGCAAACAAAAGGAAGTGGGAAAAATTCTAGAGGAAGGCGTTTTACTCTCGATGAGAAGGTTTTAGCACTATCACTGTATAAACCTTCACCTAAAGCATATCGCTTCTTAAGCCAGCTTTGTGTTCTACCAAGCCGAAGAACATTACAAAATCTTCTACAAAAAGTTGATTTGGTGCCTGGCATTAATGAAAAAATTTTTGACCACTTACAGAAGAAAACTGCCAAAATGCCAGAAAAACATAAATATTGTTGCATATTATTTGACGAAATGTCAATAGCTACCAGCCTACATTACGACAAGGTACATCAATATAACTGGTTTTGTCGACAATGGCAACAAAAGAGACCTCATATTCGCGAATCATGTGCTTGTTTTTATGATAAGAGGCATTGTCAAGAAATATAAGCAGCCAATAGCTTACAGTTTTTGTTCAGGCACAACTAAGACTACAGATTTGAAGTTACAATTGAAACAAATTATAGAAAGAGTCCAAAGCACAGGTCTTAATGTTGTAGCAACAATATGTGACCAGGGAGCCACAAATCTTGCCGCTGTTCATCAGCTGATGGAAGAAACGAAAGGATCCTATCTTCGAAAAAATCTAAATTATTTAGGTGGCTTTTTTGAAGTAAACAGTCACAAAATTGTGCCTATCTATGATCCACCTCACCTTATGAAGGGTGTACGAAATAATTTATTAAATAAAGATCTAAAATTTGTAATGGATGGCAAGATACGCACAGCAAAATGGTCTCACATAGAAAATCTTTTTATGAAAAGCCCTTCATACAAGGGTGTAAAGCTAGCCCATAAACTGACCGCTCAACATGTGGTACCCTCGATGATCCCTAAGATGAAAGTGAAATTTTGCACACAAGTGTTTAGCAAGTCTGTCGGGGTGACACTTGGTTATATGGCAGGTATGTAACATAATAATAATGACATACACATTTCAAAATGTTTTAAATAATGTTTTTTTAGGGTTCAGTACCCAAAGGGTAAAATGGGACCCTATTACTAAGACTCCGCTGTCCGTCCGTCTGTCCGTCTCTCACCAGGCTGTATCTCATGAACCGTGATAGTTAGACAGTTGAAATTTTCACAGATATTTGTTGTTATAGCGGCAACAGAAATGATGTATTTCTGTTGCCGCTATAACAACAAATACTAAAAAACTGTTTTTTGCCGTTTTTATAGATAATGGTACGGAACCCTTCGTGCGCGAGTTGACTCGCACTTTGCCGGTTTTTTTTTAAACTCAAACTGTTGAGGAAATCCGAAAAATTAAATAAATCTATTTTTGCCAGAGAAAAGTTTTCGTCAAGCATGAGTTTTCCATATAAATTACCAATTACGAACCAATTTGTATTTAAATCAACTCTATTTCTTTATCATTTCATTGTATTTAATCAAGTTCAAAATATCTAGACAGCAACAGTTGGGCAATCAAAAGTTCTTCATAACCTACATAAAGCAGTTAAATGTAAATTCAAATCATAGTATTGTTCTTTTTAATATTTATTTTTACTGAACAAAGTATTAACACACAAATATTACCTATAATGCAGCATTTAGTGTTGTTGTGTGTTTCCCAGCTTAGAAAATACAGTGACATGACTAAGGTATCTAACATAGTATTTTCACTTACAGAAAACGGGACCTTGCCAGGAGAATGCGCGGACACTGCAGATTTACTATTATTGTTCGACGATCTTTTCGACACCGTCAACGGAAGCCAGTATCGAGACGAAGCAAAAATTTACAAATCAGCAGTCACACCGAAATCAAAACATTTGGAATTTTGGAACAAAACATTACCTATTTTAAAATCAATGAAATACGTTTGTCATAATGGTAGAGAAACTATTGTTCCTTCTCTCACCAGCTGGGTAAAATCTATTGAAGGTTTTAAATTTATTATAAAGGAACTTCATTCAAAGGGGATAAATACACTCCTTCTACGGAATTTTAACCAGGACCCTATAGAAAACTTTTTCGGGGCAATTAGATCACATGGGCACCAAAATATAATGCCCAACTCTGCAGCATTCGAAACTGCGTTTAAAACGTTGCTAATAAATAATATTACATCCCCAAAATCATTACAGGGAAATTGTGAGAAGGACGACAGTGTTTGCTTGTCGTCATTAAAAGCATTTCTAAATTTAAAAAATGAAAAGAAGGATGCTGCAGAGGATAGGAGTACATTAATAGAAATTATTGATGAACATATTAATATTGAAATATTAAATACGCAATTGATTATTGAAAGCCGTTCTCGAGTACATGTAGAGAAATGCGCGGCTATAGCTTATTGCAGTGGGTGGATAGCAACCAAAGCCAAAAAGTTTGTTTCAAAAAAATGTAAAACATGTAATAAAAATTTAATAAGTAAAGAAAATGAGGATTTCCACAAATTTATTACAAAAAAAGAATATTCTGGCAAAAGATGGTTATGCTATCCTACTCGAGCGTTGTTTGATTTTTTTGCTCATGTTGAACACATTTCAATGGAGGTTTTAAATAAATATGGGCATAAAGAGAAAATTACAGAATATATTAAATTAATTGTAACAGTCCACATTAATTTAACTTTTATAGAATGTCAAAAACACAAAGAAGTACTTCTTAATTATTTACTCCAAAAAAGCGTTGTGTTCTTCACTACTAATTGGTGCAAAGAAGTCAGCAATGTACTTACTGGCAAGAGTTATTATAATTTTGTCGATTTGACTGATGAAACTGACCCCATTTTCATAAAGGCTCGAGAACATTACAATAAAATGAAAGGCAGGAAACGAACAAGGCAAACTGGAGTAGAAGTTAATGTTTAATTAATAAATTTGTTATTACGTCCATATATTTCGTATTTTATTTCTTTCTTTCATTTCTAGATTTTAATACTTATACGAATTTTGTTTAGATATGCATGTACCGTGTGTGAATTGCTGTAACGTTTCAATTTTGTGTATTTTACTTATACTTATGTGTTTTGTAAATGTCATATACTTTCAAAAACATAGTTTAAAGCATATAATAAACAAAATTGAAACATAACGGCAATTCATACGAAGCTATGCATAACTATACATCTACCTATCATTCAAAATATAGGTACATCTATACCTACGTACATCTATAGATATTTTAGTTCCATAGCTTAACGTAGCGCTGATCGGATTCATAATCTGTCAGACGTTGAGTTGCCAGTCTATCTCTGTATATATAGTAGTCTATGGCCCCAAGTCCCGAGCTCGCTTCACTGACATTGGATTACGTTTCGTTACAGACAATCTTTTAATAGTACAAATAAAACTATATTTTTTTAATTTAATTTACTATATTATTTACTTTATAATTAAGTTAATTGCGGTAGCAACTATTTAAAAGTGAACGAAAGTTAAAAACTTACAATATTTATATAAAAAACCATAGGAGTCCGCTGTCACTTTGTCTGAACGTAAAATGGAACAACCTAGGAGTGAAACTCGTACATTATCTGTGGTACAATGACAATTAATTTACGTAAATTGGTTAAAATTTCTGAAACTAGGATTTTTTTTCTCAAAAACTAGGCGTTTGCTCAGTGTGAAATTTTGGGAAAACGTTTTATTTGAAGACATCTACACACTATAAAATTCTGAAGCTCCGCACGATTGGGGAGAAAAACGAAGTGGAGCCAGAAATTCTCCTTTATTCATGAAGTCTGTGTATAATAAGCAGTTTAATGAAACTGCTTATTATATCACTTGTACTTTTTGTTTTTTACAATGATAATGTTACATCGGTATTTAGTTTACAATTATGATTGACCTTCAAAACAGGTAAGTTCGTTTGATCTTTTATTATTGCCATGGCTTAAAGATCTGGATAGAAACATGAATGCATCTAACATCCTATTGCAAAAACTCAATATCAACAGTAAAATCCTACATGAGATGCTACATTTTTATAGGTAGGGTAGGGAAATAGGTAAAATCGGGTTTCCCATTGATCGATTTTCAACCAGCTCAGGAGTTTACAACTTCGTATTTGCTTTGGTTTCAGTTAGTGATGATCTGTGATGATCATTCAGCCATGACAACCATTGCAGCCTCTATTAGTCCGCATCAACAACTGAAGGAAGGCATCACATAGGTACTTACATTGTTTTGTATAACAATGACCAATGGACGATGGAAACTATAGCAACCTGTTTAAACATACAACTATGCACATGGGACAGTGATCTGACAAAGGTTGGTAATGCTTGTGTTTAAAAAGTTCTGTTCAATATTATTGGTTAATGCAAGTGGAAAATATTATTATTAAAATATTATTATTCCAATATTTTTTGCCTGGCTTTGTGCTACACTACAACCACTCAGCTTTCAGCCTATGCTGCTAATTACTCAGGTGCCTATATTTTATCCAGGCGAAACTGTACTTCAACTTATTCTGTCAGCCATTCGGGCTTATGTTATTGGACTGCAATCATAGCGTTTGTTGGCACTTTTGTATTATATGAATTTTTGCATTGAATAAACCATTGGACATTCTTCCCAAGTTTTTTGACAATCTAACTTACTTGAAAATGCATTAGTAGGTACCTATTTGAGTTTAAATTCCATGGTAATGAATGCCACTTTTCTGTGGATATACATAGATTGCACTCAGGAAGCATATTGGTATCACAGAACAAACAGTTATCTGAGTTGTTTAGTGCATTATTTTGGCACAGTTTGTATAGTGGCCAAGCAATTTCTTGCGGGACTACAACAAATTGCATTTGCAACAATTCCATTCCCACAAACATTTAAATTGCCTAGATATTATTGTCCTGTGTTTGGATGTTCCCAGCATACATTTAGGTCAATTATTTGATCATTATGAGAGAAACTAATTGGTACTTATAACCAAAAGATATACATGTTTTCCTTTTTTGTCTGTTTATATGAATATTATGGGTAGGTACATAAACTGTTCAATAAAAAAATAATGCGTAAAATAATTATTATCTTATCATAACTTATTAAATTATATTATCTTTTGCCTCTAATGAAAATGACAATGATACATAAAATAATACATATTTTTTCACATCTTCCAGGTTGCTCATCTGTTAGCTCCTAATGAAAATGGCTGAACAGCTAATTCCTTCAGTGGTATTCAAGAACATAGAAGAATAACAATGAATGGCAAACTTAGTGCCCAACCAACTTAAAATGTGAATCAGGCTACATATTTTCTTTACAACTTTTCCTTATTTTCTTATTAGAATTCTGAATGTGCATAAATATTCTGTATGTATTAGACAAATACAGATCTATAAATAATTCAATCTAGCCTGGAAAGGCTTATTAGAACTACACTCAGGGGCACATTTAACCGTCCACTCATTCGAAATTCCATATCGTTTGTTTATGTTAACTTGGGCTTTGACTACTAGGCGTAACTTTATAAGTGGGTATATCTGACATAAAGAAAACACATATACCCGCGTTTTTTTTACTTTTGTGGTTTTTATTCAACAATAATCAGTTCAGTAGAAATTTGACAGTCTCGCCTCTCGTTTTGTGTGAAGGATAAATTTGTTTTACAACGTTGTCTTACCATTGTTTCGAACAAAACCGAGGTATTGAAGTACTGTGACCTTATTTACACTAAAATAATGCCACTAGACGTAGCTGGAGCAGCTAGGGCTGTGGCACTTGCAGACGCTGGGTTCAGCCAGCGTCGGATTGGACGAATGCTTGGATACCCACGAAGCACTATCCAAGATGCTATCCGGCGTTTCAGAGAGACCGGTTCCTACACAAGGAGACCAGGACAAGGTCGTAGACGGTGTACGTCAGAGAGAGATGACCGTTACATCGTCTCGAACGTTCTTCGAAATCGGTTCACAACGGCTTCTGAGGCTCGTAACCGCTTATTTGAGGTACGAAATGTAAGTGTGAGCCTAAGAACAATAAGAAGAAGGTTAGCAGAGAGGGATCTGGGATCATTTCGACCGGCTCGAGTACCACAGCTAACGACAACTCACAGAAGAGCGAGACTTGTTTTTGCTCGAGAACATTTAAATTGGACGTCAGAGCAATGGAAAGCAGTTCTCTTCTCTGATGAATCAAGAATCGCTTTACGAGGTCCTGATGGACGTCAGCGGGTGTATAGACGCCGTGGTGAAAGGTTTGCTGAATGTGCTGTGGTTGAAACAGTGGGCTACGAAGGAGGCTCGATTATGGTGTGGGGTGGCATTTGTTACGAGGCCCGTACAGAGTTGGTGGTCTTCGATAGAGGCAGCGTAAATGCTCATAGGTACGTGACAGAAGTCCTAGAACCACATGTGATGCCATTTGCTCCATTCATTGGCGATAATTTTGTTTTAATGCACGACAACGCTCGTGCACACACCGCGAGAATTGTCACAGAGTACTTGGACGCCATCAATATTCAGAGATTACCATGGCCAGCTCGGAGTCCTGACCTGAACCCGATAGAGCATGTATGGGACAACCTAAAAAGACGAATTCGGAGTCGAACACCAGCTCCTAGGACCATCAGTGAGCTGAAAACTGCAGCTGTTGAGGAGTGGAGGAACATTCCACAAAGCGACATCCAAGACATAATGGACGGGCTTACAAATCGATTACAAGAGGTGATTAGGGCCAGAGGAGGAAATACACATTATTAGTGCGATAATTAAGAGCATACTTTTTTTAAATTAAAATTTTGCTAAATGTCGTTTTTGGTCAGAAGACTGCATATTCGCATTTTGAAATTTTTTGTCTTGATTAAACCATTTCACAACTTACACATGTTTTATTTGTGTTCTCAAAGATTCACCCAAAGTAATTTTATAACAAAATTAGTTAAAATCCGATACAATTTTGAAATAATCGACAAAATGTAGGTGGCCGGTTAAATGTGCCCCTGAGTGTATGTATGTATTTATGACTATTCATTTATTTTGGTCAGCAGCCCTATTTGGAAATCAAATTTTTGTATTTAGTATCACCTAGTTTTGTTTAGTGACATCTGTTGCCATCTTGTGTAATCACTACATCAGTACTAAGTAGCATCTTGGGTAATGTTCCTACTTATAGATAGATGGCAGTAGTGATTGGCTTTCATTGTTCTGCATTCATATTCTGGAATTGATTTTATTAGAATTATTTAGAAATATTGGCTAGAATCATATTCTAAAAATAAAAATGCAATTATGTGTAGCCGATGCGTTGGCCCCACTTTATTTTCAAAAGTTGTCTAATGGATCTTGAATAATATATACATAATACATGGAGTTGATAAATATCAAATGCTAATATGTCCAGTGATAGGTATCATAGTATTTTCATTTGCAGGTGCTGAAAACGTTATTTCATAGACTTTAAGGTTTATTTTACCTTTGTTTGACAATGACTATTCTCGGCAATGTAGAAATATAACGTATCAAATCAAATCTTGTCGCATTCGTTAAAACTGGTTTGGACCTATTGAACTAAACTAATAGACATAAACTACTTTGACAAAAATGCATGGTCGGACATACTTGAATTTGATCAGAAATACTATTGAATGACGTCATCTTTGCGCTTGAACCTAGGGTTACCTACTATGGTGTTAAAAATTCCTCTGAATATTAGATTACAAAAAATAAATGTATTAGGAAAATTTTAATCATTAACTTACTAATCACAATAAATCAGTCTTAACAGTAATCAATAAGCAAATTATTAGTCAGAAGAAGATTCGATTATGATTTTACGACGTGTACGTCTTCGTTCAGTTCCAGCTTCTTGATTTTACTCAAACAAAGTCAGTAATTTCCTCATTTTCTATATCTCCGGGATCTATTACACTTTCAGTTTTGGAATCGTTATTTATTGCACTGTTGTCGCTCCAAGTAAGAATATTTCAAGATCCTGCCATTCGTCCCCATAGTCTTTTGTTAAAAGATTGTTGACATCATTCTTTCTTGCTGCTTTGACGGTAACCCCAGCTGGTATTGGAATCAAACTTAGCTAAGTGAGCTAAGTTTCCGCGTTTAGTCACCGATTTATTGTTGCAAATGTCATTTTGATAGGAACATTCACCACGAACATGAACTGAATTACGATTTGCTTTGTTGAATAGAATTCTTTTGCATTTACTGATTTGAAAATGCCAACTTTGAGTTCCTTTGAGTTTTTTTTTGGTTTTGTCTTTCCAGTCGAAGTCGGGTAGGTACTTCCGTCGCCAATCTGTGAATATTTGCTCTAATAATGTTTTCATAATCACTTGGCTTAATAATGTTCTCCCTTTTCTTTATAAGTTTTTCATTTAATGCAAACACACTGTCGGCGGGAAAATTTGTTAGACATGCATCATCATTTAAAATATGCAGAACTTGGAGCATATTGGGGTAAGTCGGAACAACTCAGGTCCTTGAAATTATACTTGATTTTGATCAGAGAAGAAACCGTGTGTACGTTTAGCGAGTTTCTTTCTTTCGTCCATTGCTGCGTGACTAGCGAAAACACTCTCTCTACGTTCGCATTGTGAGCTGGTATACAAAAATAATACTGTGCAATTTTAAGCAGTTCAGTATATAAATGGGCGTTAGGTGTTTTAAAAAAATTCAGCCACAGCTGGTTTGCGCTTAAAAACTTATCGCCGTCAGTACCTAAGGTTCACGCTATAAGATTTTAAGTTTGTCCATTGGTCAATCAACTTCGTATCATCGATTTCGATGTTAATTTCCTTGAGGAATAGGACTGTTTTTTCGACATCAGACCATGGAGTACTTTCAGTGATGTTTTGCAACATCATCCAGTTAAATTTGTCAGTCTTTCATTGGTTTTTCCCACTTTTCTATGTAGGATTTCATTTCTCTGTAAAAATCTGTACAATTTTTGTTGAACTCGTTTTTCGTGTTTTCATCTTGTTAGTTCAAAATACTTTTTGGCTTGAGAGGCACAAAGTTTTCTTTCATTCTGTCTTCTAACGTTTTATTCAGAGACTCCAATATGTTTCTGGTTTCGATAATGGAGTTATCACTTTTTTCCAACTTTTAGATTTTTCCATGGAAAACGTACATCACTGAATGAATGAGAAACATATATGCCTCTGATAGTGGGTCTTCAAAAAACTTTTTGATCAAAACGGGTGGTCTATCCAAGCTTTCAAAATAACTTTTTAAGCCCTCGTACATTTTCAAAAACCTCTCGATTGCGGTAAAAAGACTTAGCCATCGTGTTTTTGAGTGAAATAAGAGATGCTTGTATTCCAATTCAGCAGCTGCACAGAATTCCTTGAGAGCTTCTGTACGAACTGTATAAATTGAGAAAAAGTTGTATATTTTCAATATCATCGTCTCTATGTCAATAGGAAGTAGGTCGCATCCATGGTGCACTGCGTTATGAAGTATATGGGCAGAACATCCCATGCCGACAATATTTGGATTAAGTTTACTTTTCAGTTTGTAGAAGACATTATTTTGCCCTGATCTAGTGTTCCCGCCGAAATTTGTGTTGCAGTTGTCGCCAGAAAATGCAATACACTTCGCTAGAAGATCATGCTCCCGAAGTTGTTTCATAATAATCTCAACAATTGTATCAGATGTTTCATTTTCAGTAGACTCAATTTCAAGGAGCTTTGATGTGGTACTATTTTTTTTGTTATCAAAATACTGAATGATGATAGGGAATAATTTAGTACTGCCATGATTACTAGCATCGGTGGATACACTTACGAATGCAACATCTATTAGATCACTTTTGAGTTCGGCAATTGTTAAAGGGCACAACACGTTATTTACAATAGCGGTAGCTTTCGTGCGATTACATGTCATGTTTTTTGCCGTATTTGAATCCGAAAACATTACTTGGTTAAGGGAATTAGTACAATCCAAAGAATTGAATGACATGTGGTGACTGACTGTGTGGTAAGCCATTGCGCCTTCGGCTGCTCGAATATGATTTTCTTCTGAGCTTGGTCTACTTCTTTCAAAGAATGCCTGGATGTTTGAACTAGTGGCTTGATTTTTCAAATTAGCTATGTGTTTTTGTGTGTTAAGGTGCTCTTTAATGTCGGAAATACCTTTATTTGCAATGGAAATATTTGTAGAACAAATCGTGCACTGTACTTCCCAGTCATATTTTCCTCTTTTTAACATAGGATATTTGCTTTGCAATTCGCTGTTGAACGTGCATTTACGCTTGGGCATTTTGATCTGAAACGCAATAAAGGGAGGGTCAGAAAGTGTAGGTACACTCAGAGTTGTGGCGGGCATCCGTCTAAGAATGAATGCACAAAAGTACTGTAAAGCACTATTTAAAGTACGAGTATTTAAACACATGGTAAAGCACTTTGAATAAACGAACGGTGAGGTAGGTATTCATTTTTTCAAAGGATCACAGGACGCAACCGTCGGTTACATGCAAACATACAGCTGAAAGTTTCAGTCTGAAACTAATATAAGCCTGTTAAAAAGTGACAAAATAATATGTGAACTTAACTAAATTGCTGTACCGCTATATCGAAGTGGTATTAATGGGCGAAACACGCGGGCGCGTGCGGTTCACTTTCCTGCTTGCGTGCGACTGACTGAGTGAGGTGAGGGGTAGCGGGGGCGATCACGCGGCGCGGTAGGTGGTGGCGTTCGACCGTTGACTATTTGAATGCGGGTTATTATCGATGAATTTTTTACAAATATTATTAGAGGATTTCCCCTGACAACAAAAGCGTCCGGGTTTCACCCGGACACTTATTAAATTCCCGGACGCCTTTTAAACTAGGACAAATCCGGGGAAACCCGGACGGATGGCAGCCCTACTTCAAAGGAACTGCTAAAGGAACTATCTAGTCTCAGTAGTTCCTTTAGCTTTTGCAAAGGAACTACTGATCCAAAAATTCTCAGTAGTTCCTTCAAAGGAACTGCTAAACGAACTATCTAGTCTCAGTAGTTCCTGTAGCTTTTGCAAAGGAACTATTGATCCAAAAATTCTCAGTAGTTCCTTCAAAGGAACTGCAAAATGAACTATCTAGTCTCAGTAGTTCCTTTAGCTTTTGCAAAGGAACTACTGATCCAAAAATTCTCAGTAGTTCCTTCAAAGGAACTGCTAAAGGAACTATCTAGTCTCAGTAGTTCCTTTAGCTTTTGCAAAGGAACTACTGATCCAAAAATTCTCAGTAGTTCCTTCAAAGGAACTGCAAAATGAACTATCTAGTCTCAGTAGTTCCTTTAGCTTTTGCAAAGGAACTACTGAAGGAAGGAAGAGTAGAGCATCCAACCGATATTGGGTAGGGCGCAACATGGACTTTCGACATGACTTTCGTTTTGTCCATGTTCATCCGGAGCCCTACTTGTTGGGAGACTCTATTGAGGCCTTCGAGCATTGTGCCAAGGTGTTCCAGCGATTCTGCCATGACCACAATATCGTCGGCAAACCGAAGGTGAGTGATGTACTCGCCGTTAATGTTGATGCCAAATCCTTCCCATTCCAGGAGCTTGAAAGCGTCTTATAGCGTCAAGATGTTGTAATTCAGATTTTATTGGGTTCCGTACCCGACGGGTGCCAAACGGAACCTTATTACTAAGCCTCCACTGTGCGTCTGTCGGTCAGCGATCTGTATCTCATGAACCCTAACAGGTAGACAGTTGAAAATTTCTTAGATTATGTATTTCTATTGCCGACATAACAACAAATAATAAAAATAAAATGAAAACATTTTTTTTTTTAATCAAATTTCTTTTTAATAACTTTTGATTTTGAAAAAAATAAGTGAGTAATTTATTTTTAACAACTTGATAAAAAAAAAAAATTGTTATGTCGGCAATAACAGTAGTAGAGTAGAGAACATTTTTTTTGGTTTTTCTTCGAAAATGTAGAAATAGGGGACCATAAAAGTTGTCAGTTCTATCTCAACAACTAAACAAGTTAGAAACATGAAACTTCTGTATATCATGTACCATATAATATAATCAACAAATACTTAAAACGCCGATTCATAAATATTTTATTTAAATATGGGTGACATAAATATTTTATTTGAATATGGTTTCTGCAACTGCAAACAATATTTTTGTAATTCATGGTATCATTATGAAATACAAATTTATCTTTGCGATTTTTATAATTGAATATGAAAAATAATAATATTCTTCGTTTAGTCATCATCATCTTCCTGCCCTTATCCCATGTTACTTGGGGTCGGCGCAACACGTTTTCTTCTTCCATTCTCCCCTGTCAACCGTCACGCAATCATCTACACCTTTTTCCTTCATATCACTCCTCACACAATCCATCCATCGTTTCTTTGGTCTTCCTCTCCCTCTCCATCCTTCAACATTTATATTCATCACTCTTTTAGTCACATGCGATTCTTCCCTCCTCATCACATGCCCATACCAAGACAGTCGATTGCCTTTCAACTTTTCTGTAAGTGGCGCAACTTTCAGACTTCCTCTAATATACTCATTCCTTATTTTATCCATTCTTGTCACACCACACATCCACCTCAACATTCTCATCTCCGCTACATGCAATCTTTTTTCGTCCATCTTCTTCACAGACCAGCATTCCCATTCCATTCAATATTCTTCGTTTAATATTTTCATTTATTTGCTAAAGTTTATTGTACGAATTCAAATGAATGTTATTAGTTTTTGTTTTTCTTCTTCTTGTAGTAATTCACTTATTTCGACGTTGGTTTTTATGTGGTACACAATTGTGTACTCGTGAGCCATCGGTCTACGAATGTACTGTTGTGTTTTTTTTTAACTAGGGCTTCTCGTAGCTGGCCTCTGAGGTTACGACTACTTAACCGAGCTTTCCTGTGGCTGCCTTAAGCTACTAGACTCAAAGCCTCCAGCCAGGGGGTACTGTTGTGTTTGCCGATTTGGTTTATATACTCTATGTTGTTTCGGTTGATTTGGTTTTTGGGTTTTGTGTTGTGGTTTTTTTATTTTTTTATACTAGCATTGGCCGGCCGGCCGCTCGCATGTAATCCGCCAGTACAGCAATTTCGATCTATCTCAAAGAAGGTTGTCAAAATATCATTGGCACTAGTAACATTTAAGTCTTTCTCTCATCGAATGAACCGTGTTGTGGCCTGTGTGTGTACCATGGAAGCTATCCTATCCTTCAAACACATGCGCTTTAAGAGTTTCTGATGTTATTATTTGGGCAGGATTCCATTCGTGGCCCATTAATCCGGTCCGGAATTTTCGGGGTAAATGGTATAATTACAATTGTGTCTTGGTTTCGAGTAAACCAACTTAGACAAATTCGAAAATTGTGTATGGAACAGTTATCTTGTTTAATGGTACATTGTTCAACGAGGGGAGAAAGTGATGGATTACAAACGAGGTTGTAGTAAGCGTTGCTTTATACTATACCTACGAGGAAAATAAAAGACAATTGTTTTAAACTGAATATTAAAGTTGTTACAGTTATTAAAACTCAATGTACTACTTTTGCCATGGAGATTAATATTGGTTAGAGACCTTTGAGATAATGCAGAAGAGATTACTGGCTGTGCTATTGGCACTGCGCTAGGGGAAGGTTGTGGTGCCAAAAGGGAAACTGGTTTCTGGTTGGCGCTTGTTAATGGTTGAGGAGATGAATCTTTTCAGAAAAAATAGGGGCATTTTTCTCGTTTTTCCACTAAATAATCTTCATATGTCCTGTTATATTTATTTCTGGATTTCTCAGGCAATAGGTTCTCAATAACAGCTTGGGCAGTTTTTTTTTTAATTCTAGCGGCGTCATAAAATTCTCCCTTTAAATTATTTAATGTTCAGCAAAAGTATATTGGCCAGTATCATTTTGCGTTGGTGATAAAAACTACTACTTGTATTTCGATAGGTTAGCTACAGAATTGCCCTAAAGGACATTGAACATCCATACATGGGAGTTGGACCAAGTGCTGCCCAGAATGAACACATATGCATTATGTTCCTTGAGCTTATTTTGGTTACCAGTCTGTAAACCAAAGCTCGTCAAGATCCATTCTAGGATTTTCAAGAAAAAGTATATTTTGTTGAGTTTTTTTTATTGATGAATAATGACAACCAATGGCGCATTTTATTAATTAATGACAGTAATTATTTTAAGCAAAACATTATTATTTCTTTTATATCATTTAAATGCCTTTACAGTTTTAAATATGTTTACGAAAAAATAAAATAGTATCCCAGCGGTATCGCGAACAGGGTCCTAGCTACCGGCGCACATACGGCAAAATTACCACTGTAGGCGGCCAAAAATCAAAGATATGAAATAATATGTGCTTTTATACTTAGAAATGTTTCTGACCTTTAAATGTTACTTTGTGTTGATACTTGAGAAGATTTTGTAAGTACTTATCTACCTATAAGGTATTTATATAGAAATAAAATAGTATTAAAAATAAAATGTTGCTTATTTTACTCAAAGTAGGTAATTATCAATCATACATCAAGTATGTTGTAAACAGTATATACCAATATATATAACAATATATAATAGTTAATTATTATCACTGTCTGCATGATCATCCATTGTTTCTTTGACATCATCTTGTCTTGAAACGATTTTTTTTTTGTTAGTACCTACGGGTCCTCCTCATGGATGCATTTTCTTTTAGTTTTTTTTTTTTTTTTTTGACAGCCAAACAGATTAAAATAAATAAGTTTATTTATTTCTCTCACAATGTTTTTGTGGCACTTTACAGTTTTTAAACTATATAAATTCACATTGTGAGAGCTGGTGCCTGGAGTAGGTTTTAGAAAAAACCTGTATTAGGTACAGGCCCCACATGGCGGCATCATACAATTAAGTAGGCATAAGATGTAATTCCACTAAACAATTAAAACAAAAAGGAAAATTAAAAAAAAAACAAAGAAAAGAAAGAAATTAAATAACAACAAAAGCAGTCCGAGGGTGTGTGGTGAATGTGTAGGTGAAAGGTGGTGAATGTGAAGGTGAATGGTGGTGAATGTGTAGGTGAATGGTGGTTAATGTGATGGTGAGTGGAGCCGGGTGTATGTGAATGGTGGTGAAATTGTAAGTAATTATTTGAATAAAGTATTATTTAATCGAGTGCAGTAATTTCTCTGTGTCCTCATAGGAAAGAGTTTTCAAGAAGTCAGTTACTTTTTGCTTACAACTGGGTTTGTGTAGTGAATAAATATTTTGACCCTTGTTAATAACATTATACAGATAATCCCCTAGGTAACAGTAAAATTTATGGGACTGACGTAAACGGAAAAATGCTGTACTGCATACTGTACCCTTTCGTCGTTTATCTTTTTGAGGACTGTATGTAGAACGAAAGTTTGTCTTATAGACAATACATCCCACTTTTTGTATAAGTCGACTGTAGGAAATCGGAATGGAAGACCTGCAGCAACCGCACCAGCATGGCACGTTGAGCTCTTTCTGCTTCTATCAAGTGCGATTTAGCAGCACCTCCCCAGGAGATGATGCAATAGTCAACAAGCGACTGACACAAGGCATAGTACACCATCTTGATGGTACGAAAGTCGGCTACATGTTTTAGACTCTTAAATATGTAAATAAGTTTGCGCAATCTCGTTACCAGGACGTCTATATGTGGTTTGAAGCTGAGGAATTGGTCTAATATAACTCCAAGGTATTTAATTTTATCTGTCCTTTGAAGAGTAGGACATACACAAGGTTGGCAGGTTGACCAACACGTGTGAGCCGTTATTGATAGTGAACGTGGAGGTAGGACGTTCGATCGATGTGCAAATGCCACGTATTTGGTTTTCGTGACATTGAGAGTCAGCACATTATTCCGTAACCAAGTAACCACTCCGTTAAGCCCCTCCTGAGCCACACCAAAGACACCTTCCCAGCAGTCACCACTAAAGAAGAGAGCAGTGTCATCGGCGAATGTAAAAAATTGACAATTACTAAGGTGAAGCTGGCACAGGTCGTTGATGTATATCAAGAAGAGGGTCGGTCCCAGTATACTGCCCTGAGGCACTCCAAAGATGACTGGCTCTTCGCTACTTACCATACCATCAATTCTAACTTGCTGTTTCCGGTTGGAAAGGTAGTCCTGAAATAATTTTAGGGGAAGACCCCGTACTCCCATATTTTCCATTTTGTGCAATAAGTGTGGAACAGAAACTGTGTCGAAGGCTTTTGCCAGGTCCAGAAACACAGTCAGCCAATTTTTCTTTTTATCCAAGTTCGTTATGATCGAGCTAACCAATTCATGTAGCGCGTCATTGGTACATTTACCGCGCCGGAACCCAAACTGGGAAGATGAAAGGAGGTTGTTAACCTCGAGGAACTTAATTAGCCGGTCGTTCATTAGGCACTCCAGAACTTTTGAGAGCATTGGAAGAATAGAGTCAAAATTGTTGTCTAAAGTTGTTGACACAGTTCCTGTCACCACCTTTGTGTATGGGTTTTATAACTGCTGATTTAAACACCTGTGGAAAAGTTTCTGTAGATATGGCTAAATTGCAGATGTGGGTAAAAGCGGGGGACAGAAAGTAAGCATATATTTTCAGTAACTGGCCCGGAATCTGGTCTACTCCGACAGCATAATTATCCCTTAATCCTTGAACGAGTTGCAGGATTTCAGATTCGTCCGTAGGGAGCATGACCAAGGAATGAAGAGGAGCGGTTTCCGCGAGATTATCAGCCTTGTTTCTGAGAGGGAAGGACTGAGAAATGATTTGCTCAGCTAGGTTGCGTCCAACGTTTGCAAAGAAACTATTGACCTCGTTGATACCCTTTTCCAGGTTGTCGCTTAAGATGAGACAGGAGGAGTGATCTGTTACCCTTTTGGAGCCGCTAATCTGTTTTATAACATCCCATAGCTTCTTTTTGTTGCCACTTGCGTTCGCAATCTATTGTTTTTCATAATTTCCCTTAGCTTTCTTCAGAAGTGAAGTGCAAAAGTTTCTATAACGCTTGTATGTTGTGAAAAGTATTTCGTTATTTGGGTCTCTTTTCGACTTTTTATAAAGATTATCCCTGTTGCGTATGCATTTTAACAGCCCTTTTGTAATCCACGGCTTACTGACTAGTTTCCTTCTAGGTATTTTTACAACTTTGGAGTTATCTTTTACAGCCTTTGACTGGCAACTTACTAGCAATTCAGTTGCTTTATTTAGGTTAGCTAGGTTATCATAATCAATACGGTGACTAATTTTATTTGAATACTCTAGCTGAGACTTGTGAGCAAGGTCAAGGCTAATGGCCACACTCTCGTGATCCGTAATTGATGATTCGACCACGAGGCAGGTAGCCTTTAATCTGGGGCCCAAGTCTGCTATTTTTATAAATTCGTCATTCCAACACGATCCCATTGTCATTTTGCTAAAAGTTCGTAATCTGCTAAATTCATAATGGTCAATCATTGGTTGATCATTGTATTCCACAAACACGATACTCGTAACGAATTAAAAGCAATGACTGCACAATGATGTTCTCGTGGTAGGTCACTGATCAAAGGAACTGTCAAAAATTTTGCAGATTACCGCCTAAGTCAGTCATTCACTTTTCATTATGTACGAGATTACCAATAGATGCCATTTCTTTCAATGGAGTGTCAGTGGCTGACCATTGGAAAGTCATAATGACACCAATATGTTAGTAGATTACCAAACTTGTCAAAATCAACAATTATGAAATCAATGATAGACCATTCTGACACTATTGTAATAGCAGACTTGAGGCCCTGGTCTTAACCATGATGTGATCCAGACGTTTTACCATGGGTTGGTATTACATGACCTGGCAGCATGCAGTGACTAGCCAGGACATTAAGGTATTCGTGAGAGCGTTTATCTGGGCTGTTCATTACTATATCTATGTTTATGTCACCGCAAAGAATTATGTTTTTGTAGTTGCTTAATGAAGTGAAGAGTACATCGAGAGAGTTAGTAAAATTGCTAGTGTTATGTTGGCCGGGGGGGCGGTAGATTCCAAGAATACAAGTATCTGCATTTAATTTGAGTAATAGGCAGTTTGCGTCACTAATTGGTGGTTCTTCAACTGACACTTTGAGTTGTGTTTTGTAAAAAATAACGACTCCTTCATTTTGTGTCTTATTCAAGGTGGTTGATGCGTAGTTATAATTGTCAAGGATGGGTATATTCTTGGCTGACCGTAGCTAGCATTCTGAAAGAACCAACACGTCCCATGGTATATGAGACCTATGCAGAAGTGTAATGAAGTTTGGCAAATTGCATGAAATACTACGTATATTTTGAGAGAGAATGTTAAGATGGCGATTACTATGATTTACATTGGTTTTAATCTATACCACATCTAATAACTTGAACCACCGACAAGGAATCCAGATCCGAGTGAATAACTTCGATATTTTGCATCATGTGAAAACTATTATTATTGAAAAATGCAGGTCACGTTTATAACGTGACCCGTTAAGTATATTATGAAGTTGGTTGTCCTTCAGGTCTGGTATGTCGGTGGCTATTGTAATTATAATGTTATGATGTGAAATGATAAGTGGAATCGGATGACGTTTAAACAGACAGTTATTATTCATGATAACCGCTCGATTTACTAAATCTTGATTCAAATTGTGCGTTGTGTAAAATGCGTGTGTGATGGGTAAATGTGTGGGTGTATGTTGATTGCGTGTAACAGAATGTTGTGAAAGTTGTGTGAGACTCCAATTAGGTTTAAGATAAGGTAACAAATAAGTATAAGTAAATTTAACGAACGACATTATCCAAATTACAGATAATGACAATGCAAAGCTATTTATAATAAGTACATTTACCAGTTACAAAATGTGTTTGTTTAACTCGGACTCATCATTAATACGCACTGGCGATGAACCTTCTTCTTTCTTAATGTAGACCTTCCCGTAGGATGTCCAGGCCGCGACAAGCTTTTTATCCTTGACATTTAGGCGCGCAACATAGAACAACCTTCTTGATTTGCTTGTTAAGTACTCTGAAATATATAGTGTACGTAAATCGCCCGGAACGTTGATGTGTTGCGAGTTTAGTCGTGATTCCTCAAGTTCACGTCTAGATTTATTAAACGAGATGTACTTAGAAATTACAGACTCCTTCCGCATTTTTGTAGAAAATTCTACCACTACGGCTTCAGACTGAGCGGTAGATATCTCTTATCTCCGACCCTTCGATTAGTGTCTCAAGTCCCAGTGCTAAGCCGAGGTTTTGAAATAAATTGGAGAAGACTTTTTTTATTTTCAATTTCCTGCTTAGGTAAGTTGCGAATTTCAATGGTTGTACTGCGCGCGTTTTTTTCGAGGAGGTCAATCTGATTTTCTAGGGTAGTTAGGTACTCGGTTTTTATGTTCGCAATTTTCCTTTTCTAGGCTAACAATTTTTGCAAGGAGTTCTTGATGTTGGGACGTGAGGGTTCCAATAGAGTTCTTGATCTCTTGGTTGTGCGTGGCATAGTGTTCAAGGTGCCGCTCAGCAGATCAAACTTGTGGTCTTGTTGGACTTTGAACTCAACGAACATAGATTTAAGTTCGGAGATGGAGGATTCAGACTGATCTGTGTAATCTCCAAACGTGCGTTTGAGCCCCTTAGTTATGTTATTATGATAATTATCTTCAGAATCTATTTTAGGTACTGGAAATATCGAGAGCTGAGTCCGAATAATTGGATCAAAAGCAATTAGCATCAAGAGCACAATGTCTGTATTAGTGTGGATTTAGGATGTTTCTCTAGCATGGAAAAGTCGTAAACCTTCCTGTAAAAAAAGGGTCTAGTGTCACAATGGGTTGGTTTGAGTTCCTAAAATTCACAATACTAATAGTCAATAAACGCACAAGTGTAAATATCTAAGAATGAAAGCCGAACTAAGCGGAACTTTTTTTGAAAGTCTAAGGAAACATTTAATATTTTATGAAAAGTAAAAGTGGAATGAAATCATCATTTATTATTAACTATGGTAAAAAAATTAAATTATACTTTTGTTATATAGGTAATAAACATACTTGTGGCTTCTATAGTCCAAAATAAATTTTGATAAATTTGCACGAGTTGAACGAAAATGATACGTTTTAATGCTTCCGTGTTTCGAATAGCTATAGCCGTACACTGCACAACGCTTATCTTTCGGTGCCTTGGGCGCCTTTGTTATAAAAATAAAAAAGGATATTTATGCCCAGCACGATGGAACAACTATCTGGCTCGAAGAATACATCAAATTTTAGACCTATTTTTTAAGTAGAAAAATCTATTAATTGCTGCCTTAAGTGGTCATTTTGCCGTATGTGCGGCGGTCAGGGCTCCTGAGAGAGGAAATACGCACCATGTCTAGAAGTACCGCTTTCTGTATCAAGCCCTCGATCCAGTTCCCTAACGCAAGATTTCTTAGGTGTTGGTACTCACACTTGGCATTTTTTCAACTGGTTCATATTTCGCGCCCAGCATGCTATGCCACCCATTGGTTAAATGCAATCGCACGATGACGCGTAAATGCCGCCATTTTGTCAGTAGCGTCCAGATTGTGTAAGTCAGCGGTTAGAGACACCATTTTATAAAATTGATGTGCGTTGTTTTGTTAGTTTTCGTGAAAAAAGTAGTTTTTTTAAATATTTTTTTACGGAAGATTGGATTTAAACATTCAGAGATAACTCTGCTAAGGTAAATATATTGTTATTTTTACTTTAAAGAACTTTAAAATGTGTTCATATAACACGATACCCAAATCCTAATAAGGCCCACAATACGAGTTCGTATTAAGGTCCGGTCCTTATTAGAAATATGAAATTGGCGTAAATTTTTATTATTTAGTTTAAAATATTTATTTTTTATTTTTTTTATGTTTATTTTTATTTTTTATATTTATTTTGTATTTATAACAAGTTAGGCCAATAATGAGAATCATTAATCATGGTTTCTTCTTATGGTTTGTATGGAGCTTTTCTAAATAAACTTTCATTTACTTATTAACATGTTTCCATCATCTATTCTGGAATCTTTGGTGTCATCTTTGAAAATAATTTAGGAAGCGAGGACATAAGGGGGAAAGGCTAAGGTAGCCCGCGAAGTTCTAATTTTCTTACGTTTTTGCAATTTGCTGGTCAGTATCATGTACTTATAAGTACATAGTTTATTGTTTAATATTTATTTCCTTTTTTATTTTTATCACTAGTAAATTCACAATGGAGGAGCTACCAGCTCGGAAAAAACGTGGAAACTGGTCTGAAGATGCTCTTAAATTAGCCATGGATGCAGTAATGAAAAAAGAGATATCAGAACCCCCGGCATACATAAAAAATCATCTTGTTAATGGGAGTTACAAAAATAAATTGGGTAGAAAGTGTACATCAAATCAAATCAAAATCAAAGCAAAAGTCATTTATTCAAATTAGGCTGAGAATCAGCACTTTTCGAACGTCAAAATTACATAAGACAGTCCCCCAAAACGCCCACCCTTCACCACTTCCTAGTGCTTTTGCTGGGAAGAAGAAGTGGCGCAACAAACTCTCCAGCAGCACAGCTGTCTGTTCAGTTAGGAAAAAAAAAATGATTCTATACAATAATTTATAAGATAATTTACATTACGCAAAATAAAATTTAAATTATAAATTAATAGCCATATGACAGCTAGCACACGCCAATATACCAACCAAAAACATCGAGAACTATACTCAAGCAGAAATAAAAATAACTAAACGTAAACAATATCTAAAAAAAAAGAAAATAAAGCCTCCAGGCATAAAGGGCGTGCCCGCTTACATAGAGCTGTAACTAGAAGTTATAATAATATTGATAAACTAGGACCATCGAGGTAAAATAAATAATTGTCGAGGTCGCTAGCTAACCACATATTGTAATACAACTCATTAAAAAAAAACATTGTAATGAGTAGATTATGTCAACAATAAATAAAAATAAAATAAATGTACATAAAAAGTAAAATTATAGACTTATATAAACTCATAAAACCTGTCAGTAGGTAAACTAATTCTGGAGAAAGAACATTTAAACATTGTCTTGAGTTAATCACAGCGACCAACTATTCTTATCATTTAAGTAGTCGTTGATAGAATAGTATGCCTTTGAACAAAGGTTGGACTTTACTTTAGTTTTAAACGCATTAAAAGGCAAATCTAGCAAACAAGAGGGTAGCTTGTTATAAAAGGTTATACCAAGCCCAACAAATGAGTTATGAACCTTATGAAGCCGGTGAAAGGGAGCACGTAGTTTATCCTTACTTCTAGTGTTAACATTGTGAATATCACTGTTTTTAGTGTATAAGTGTATATTCTGCCTAATATATAAGATGTTGGCGAAGATGTATTGTGATGCCACTGTGAGGATACCGATATCTTTGAAAAAATCTCTCAGAGAAACTCTGGCACCTAGCTGGTAAATTGCTCGAATAGCTCGTTTTTGGAGGACAAATATATTTTGAATATCTGCTGCTTTGCCCCAAAGCAGAATACCGTAGGACATAACGCTATGAAAATAACTAAAATAGACTAACCGAGCTGTATCAACGTCAGTGTATTGTCTTACTTTTCTGACAGCGTAGGCGGCCGAACTGAGCCTTCCCGCTAGGCTCGATATATGTTGGCCCCACTGAAGTTTTGCATCTACTGTTATGCCCAGAAAAACTGCCGAGTTTACAGTTTCAAGCACCTCTTTATCTAAGACGATGTTGGGTCCTAGATTTCTAATATTTGGGAGGGCAAACTTTACACATTTCGTTTTCTTGGCATTGAGAACTAGGTTATTTGTCGTAAACCAATCCGTAACCATTGAAAGTGCACTGTTTACATCGTCAAAATCTTGTCTATTCCTGTCTACTTTAAAAATAAGAGAAGTATCATCTGCAAACAGTACAACTTCACAGATATCCTTTAAATAGAATGGTAAGTCATTGATATACACTAAAAACAAGAATGGACCCAGTATTGAGCCTTGAGGTACACCTAACTGAACTGGTAGCCCGGAAGATTTTACACCATCAACATCTACACATTGCGACCTATTATTTAAATACGAATTTAAAGCGTTTAGAGCTTCGTTTAGCACACCGTAATGACGCAGTTTACGCAAAAGCGTGTCATGGTGCACGCAATCAAAGGCTTTGGAGAGATCACAGAAAACTCCAATAGCATTTTGAGAGTTCTCCCATGCGTTAAATATGTGTTTCAGCAGAGCAACACCCGCATCTGTAGTCGAACGACCCTTTGTAAAGCCATATTGTTCATTATGAAGGAGGCTATTTAAATTAAAATGTCTTAGCAACTGCTTGAGTATTAACTTTTCAAATATTTTGCTGAATGCTGGTAAAATAGAAATAGGCCTGAAATTGCCAACGTCATTTTTATTACCTGATTTAAATAATGGTATGACTTTACTACTCTTCATGAGGTCAGGAAAAGTTCCTAAATCAACACATTTATTAAAAGTAACAGCTAGATAGGGGGCTACGATGTCTATTATATTACTTAAAAGTTTAATGGAGATTCCCCAGTAATCACCAGTGTTTTTACACTTGAGTGTGTTAAAAACATTAACTACATCACGAGGCGTTACATGTTCGAAGCTAAATATGCGACTACTTTTAGACACACTACTAAGCAAAAGGTTTTCGGCTTGTACGTTGACTGAAGATCTTGAAAATGATTTGGTTGCGAGAATAGTTAAGTTCGCTCTTGGTATGCCTTTAACTCCTAAAGTTATAAGAAAACAAGCATAAACATTCTGTAAAGCTCACAATATTGAAAACCAGTTCAACGAGGCAAAAGGGGCAGCTGGTAAAAAGTCGTTATGTTGTTTTATTTGATTATTTTGATTTTTTTTAAATGTCATGTTTCGTTTTAACATAATTAATACAAAAACTTACTCATATACTTTAGTACTCCTAATATGGCCCATCACGGTATCGAATAAGAAATTAAGACTGATTTTCCTTAAAATGCTGTAATTAACGGCTGAAGAAAGAGTAATTATTTACTAAAAAAACTAAATATATGTTGATTACTGTAATGAAATTAGTTTTATTCTTAACATTCTCTTTGATATACATATTAAGGCCCACCTTAAATTTTTTGGTCAAATATTACATATTTGCTAATAATATAATATTTAATTAGTTAATACAATCGAATAGGTTAGATTAAAAGTTATTTAATTACAAAATTATCAAAATATGTTATATTTTAATACGGTCCTTAATAGGAACATAGGTGCTTAATTTGGCCTCACATAAACCTTTTTAACCGACTGTTTTTTGCCAGTTTCACAAAGCAAACTGTGTATATTTGTCCTAATTATAGATCTTCACTAAATTTTATTTAAAGCTTTTAAGCGTTACTTTGTGTAATCCTATAAATTTTTAATTTATAAGTATTCTAATAAAGGTGGTCCTTATTGGGTGCAAGTGCCTTATTCACCTTTCTCCTGGGTGTGGAAATTGATGAAATCGCAGTTCTTTATTTATGCGAGATGACGACTCGCATTCTCGCACAGCACATGTCGTATGCACCATTTTGGTAACAAGTAAACATTTGAAACAAGACACGTGTTAGCCCTGAAAGTCATGTCCCGAGCTACTAACAATAGCGACGTATGCAGCTCGGGCTCGCCCTACCCGCCCCTCGCCCCTCACACCCCGCACGATTGCCCTGTCTAGACGGCTTCGTCGAACGACTGTATTGAGTTATAGACTGTGATATATATTACTGTAGCGGTTACACCGCCACATACGAACTACGCATCAAAGACATGACGTCACACAAATCCTGCATCGCGCAATTAGAGTTTAGCGCGTGAACGACATAATATAAGACTATCCGACATCAACAGTCGGGCAGTTGCCCGCCAGACACAACACCCGTCTGGTCTTTTCCCTTTTCTATGGTGGATGAGTGAACTTTACACCCTGTTCCTCATACTACTAAATTGGTGACCCCGAGTATGAACGTCAACGCAGCCTTCGTGCAACTACTTCAGCGTGACGTCATCATCATCATCACTCCCGCAAGCTTTCGTGAGGCGAGTCACACCGGGTATCCTGACCCCCAACATGCAGCGAACGCGCATTCCTGGTTATCACCCTCAGCCTCATCAGCAACCTTGGCACAGCACCTGCACCTTCGGCCGGTCTCACAAGCAGAGCCCATTCTACCCTCTCCTGGTCGACGCTAGCAGTCAGCTACAACCCGCCGCTATACCACATCCGACTCACTGGATCGTGACGCAGCGCCACCCCGACTCACTGGGGAATCACCGCAGACAGTTCCGACTCACCGCGAATTATGCGGGACCTGGTTCCGACTCACTGGAACCTCTACTGGCACTGTGAAACATCGAAAGATACAAGACTCAGCCCACGACCGACCTTAGATCTCCAGAGGGCAGTGATGTAGCAGTTACACCGCCATATACGAATTATGCATCAAAGACATGAAGTCACACAAATCCTGCATCGCGCAATTAGAGTTTACCGCGCGAACGACATATATAAGACTATCCGACATCAACAGTCGGGCATTTGCCCGCCAGACACAACACCCGTCTGGTCGGATGATCCTCCCTTTTCTATGGCGGATGAGTGAACTTTACACCCCGTTCCTCATGCCCCTAAATTACTACTGTATAATTTTGGCTTTTATTGTTTTTGTCAGCAGTACTGTGTTATTCACAGATTTCTTAAATCATTATTCTGTTACCTGTAGGTATGTGAAGACTTGTAATTGACTTTCTGTCACATTTTCAATCTCTTATTCTGGTTTGTTTAGCTGTAAGTCTTCCAAAGGAAATAAATAAATAATCTGCCAAGTTATTGGCAACAATCAGTCGCCCTCTAGCTATGTTTATAAAATCTAGTGCATGGGGTCACTGTGAAAGGCATTTGCTAAAGCTGAGGGACTCTGCTGGACTCGCTCACTTACGATTTTATATTAATAAAAAAACAAAACCAAAATTATGGAAAGTGAATTGACCTATCCATATCACATTATTTCCTATCCATATCACATTGTTTCAAAGGAAAAGGGGTGTGAAGTATTTTTTCATCCAATCGTCTAGCTGGCCAGTGCGATTATTCTTAAAATGAGGTTGGCGCATTGGCATGAAATAAGTATTAATGCATTTTCAGTTGACTGGCGGTATAGAAATCTGTTGGACAACTGACAACAATTCTCTCTTGTTACCTTTGTAGTTAACTTCTTTAGGTTAAGTTGACACTCAATAGTATCATCTCTTCTTTTATTCGACAACATCCCTAGGACTGATACTGGCACTTCTTCCGTCTTATTCCTATTTGTCATCCAGCCTCTCAGCTCAAGTTGACCCATCTTCATTAATGTTGTGGCCTCATTGACAAATGTCAGCTTTTCTTCTATTGAGTTAAAGCTGGTCACACAGTTGTCAACATAGAATGACTCTCTTAATCTTTTTGATGTGGCAGGGTAGTTGTGTAATTGTGTTCATGCTTTTGTAGGTGGTGGTTTAGAGTAGCTGCCAGCAGAAATGGACTACAAGCAACTCCAAAAGGAACTCTTGCGTGGCAGTATGTTGCTACCTTGATTTTATTATTGGGATCTTTCCACCATAGCAATTTCAACTTCTCGCGATCTTGTGGACATACTGATATTTATAAAAATGCCTTCTTTATGTCAGATATCACTCCATAAGCTCCTGCTCTAAATAATATGAATAATTTTGGTATGACCTCAATCAGATGAGGACCTTTCTCTATACATGCATTCAGTGAATTGTGGTTTCTGTCTTTAGCTGAAGCATCAAATACGGGGCGAATTTTTTTAGTCTCACTCTCAAGCTTGACTACTGCATGATGTGGTAGATAATTTCCTTTATCCTTTTTGTCATTCTTTACTTCTTCTATGATCCCTTTATTTATGAAAAACATCATCATAGGCCTGAATCTTCTGTGTACGTTCCCGTTTCTTTGTTGTGGAGAGTAGTCGATTGTATGCTTGGTTGTAGTTTGATTCCGGCTCTGGATAAGCCAACTTCCACATCAGGCTCACTTCATAACGGCCTTCTCCATTAACTGAAACATTTTCATTAAATAATATTAAGATCTTTTATTCCTAATGTCTCTATGTTCCACATGAATTCTAAAGAATCTTCTTGAATAGTTGCTGCAAAATGGGACATCCATAGTGATGTGTTGTATATACCCTGTAGCGGTCCTTGCAATGTCCACCCCAGTTTTGTTTTTATTGCCACCAAATTATTCTCCACTTGCACCAAATCTGACTCGAGGATGGATCCTAATTAATCAGAACCTGTGAGCAAACTTATTTCTGATATAAGTAGGTACTTTCTTTTGTATCGGTCAGTCTTATGCCTTGGTTTTGCAACTTTCTTATGATGTCTGCATCATGCACTTTAGGTAAGCTGCCGCATAGTGTGGGCTGTTGTAGGGCTCTCATTTTAGTTTTATAGGTATCATCCAAGCTACTTACCATGAATTCAACATGCTTGTGTACCTGCATTCCATTCTTGATGCCTTCAAATACTATGTAACCCAATCTCTCGCTACCTTATTACTCAATGGCTGAATTTTAGTTACATCCAGTATGGCCTTAGTAGTTATGGTCGTACCTATAAAACCTACCTTGATAGTATTTCTAAACTTCAACTTCGAATTTTAAAAACAGTACCTATCTCCTAAAATTAGAAATCAATTTTGCGACCATATAAATGGCCTGTTTAAACCAGTGAACGAAAATAAACATGGAAGCATTACTTCAAGGGAATTAAGCGCGAATCTTGACACAAAATCCCAAACAAACTCACACATCGAAAACCTGTCGCCGACTGGCGAAACCACACAAATAATATTACCACTACTCTGGATGCACAGTTAAAAATGGACCTTATTTCCTATAATATGGGTTTAAATTACCATGCAACGTATAGACCGCTAACGACATTTCTAAGAAGCCACTTCGCCCACCATTCGTCGCCCGGGATGTTTTATGTAATAAGGTTCAACGCAAATAATTAATCGTGATATAATTGAATACTATCATATTCAATTATAGAATTATGATAAAACATACTATGTTTTATGAACTGTATGGCAACAGTTGTTACAAAGTCTATAAATAGAGCAGTGTTTAGTGAATGTATGCTAAAATTATAGGGTATTTTAAAATTATTATTCACAATTTAGGTATCTATACAGTTTTTTTACGTACTTTTTCGTATTATAACTATACAGGCTGTAACGTAAATAACGCAACATCTCTTAAGGGGTCATTGTACTCATCATTATGAACAACTTTTACTGTGACACCAACCCTGAAATCGCGAAAAAAAATCTGCTGTTCAGTACACTGACGAATTATACGAACACAAGTGTACTGAACAGCTGTATAAAAAAGAAGTACGCGTTAAAGGCGTCCAGAGAACAGCAAATACTAAAAAAACAACAATTCAAAAAAAAAATAAGCCGAGGCAGGTAATTGATGACCAGCCCCAACTGACGGCGCCCTTTCAGGCCGCGGCCTCGAATTTTGCGGGCAGCGGAGCGGCGGCAGCGGCGGCGCGGGAGCGGCAGGATCTTATGCGTAAAATCAAATGGACCGAATCTCGAAAACAGCGGCGCGGGGGCGGGCAACGAGCGGTGCACTCCAGTCAAGCGGTGACTGCCCGCGCCGCCGCCGCCGTCGCCCCGCTGCCCGCAAAATTCGAGGCCGCGGCCTCACGAACATGACGTATGGATCAGCACCATTCAGCTCCACTATTTTGAAGGTCTGATATTTGAAGTTATGTGCCTCGGAAAATTGTAAGTTAATTCAATTTCTGTCGTGATGAGTGCAGTAGAGAATCGTTTTTGGCAATATAATGCAAACGAATTTTAAGGAATTCTTGAACAATACTTTTGATAAACGGTAGGTATGTCGTGGAGTGGGATACCAGTGGGGTGCTTTATAACAAGATAATATGTCATTAAAGCTGGTCACATACATATTGAAAGCATTTGTTTGATATTACGGTCAGGTTATGCTTGCTGGTTAAACATTTTCCTGATTGAACTTTCATAATATTTGGATTATTTTTATATCGTCCATGGCTTCGGATTATGCGAAAAAAAAGTAATAAATCGCAAAACTTTTGTTTCGACGAGCTCGTGAAACAAAAGTCTAACACTTTTGATGCAAACCACCAACCCCAAAAATCCTGTTTTTGACTTCGTTTGTATTACATTGTTTTCCACTAATGAGCGCATTATAATCTTACGCCCGTTTACACTTCGCCTTGTTACATTTGGCACCCTTACTTTCAGTGCCAGTATATAAGACTGTTTCAGCAAGGAACTTGAAGAAGAAGTTTTTGTCTTCCATTTCTATAAGGTGCTTAAATCCTTTGTTCCAACGAACTTGCGTTTAAAACGTCGAACAGGTTATTCATAATTTGCAAAAACTTAACTGTAGGAGCATTTTTGAATTCGGTCAAATACAGTTTGTCTGAACACAATTCTAATGCTGTAGCGACACTATTGCTCAATAGTTGTGTAGCTAATTTCACGTTCATGATAGATTTCTAGTTTAGATGAATCTCAGTCAGTTTGTTTGCAAAATGAAGCCCTAAATTATCTTGCACTTTTTTTTACTTTTGCAAAAAGCGGCACTGTACTGAGTGTCCATTTACATCTACAAAGCCTTTTTTCGATTCGAACGTATTTCTCACTAGTTTTACCATATGAAAGGGGTCGAGTAATACCTGTTTACCTCCTGTTTGTTGGGTGAGGAAAATGTGTTTTCAAATCATTTGGATTCTCGAAATTACACCCAAGTAAATTCGCGGCAGCCAGGTTAGCGGCACACCCGTCAAAGGTCAGGCTTACAACATGTGCACCAACTTCATGACATTTTTAATTATGTTAGCCCTTTGCTCTGCATTCATTCCACTAATAAAAAAATTACCCAACGGCAACTTGAATGAGTCATTTAGTGCCACCAACTTCAATACATACAGTTGCGTAGCTATTTCATTTATTGGTCCAAATGTCACAAGACCATAGATGTCTTTACCATTAAATATTTTTTGTTGCCTTATGGCCATTTCATCGACCATAAGGCAAGCAAGCCTTTTTTCACTTTGGGCAAATTTAGAGCGCAGAGCTCTAAAAGCTTCCTCAGTAAAGCCAGGGTTTGCATCAATTGCCTGATACCATTTGGACAATGTTGAGGGATGAGGGAAGTATAATTGAAATTGTCTACGGACGTACTTGTAACCAGACGGTGAGTAATAATTAAGGGTCACAGCATTTTTTTTACCGCTTGTGTGAATTTAAATACAGTTTTCTTTCTCTTTGCGTTCTGCTTTTTTTTAAGCATTGAAAAAATATCGCCTGATTTTTCATCAAGTGAGGTGTCTAAAAACTTATTATTCTTTAGAGCTGTGGTTACGTCTTTTAGTTTTTTTTTTTAAATAGCATTTTAATTTTTCGCTTTAAGTTTCTTATTTTAGATAACCTTTTTTCAGAGAGTAAAGATTTTCTCTGAATCTTATTTTTAAGTCTATGCGTTTTTGGGGTATTTAGAGCCGATTCAATATCAGAAGACGGAATGTTTAAAGGGGTACCTCATCTTGTATCAAGAACTTTTGAATCAGTTGATGGCGATAACTGTATCAGTCTCCCGAGATCTTCTGCCGCAGAATCAACTGGTACACCAAACTCACACCCACAGCTTGGACAGGCAACCTAAAAGATAAAAATACCAATTGGACTAGCAAATTTTTGACAATTTTTTTTTTTAAAGCTTTAAGAATAGTTAAGATTCCTAGATGCCTATAATTATGTTAACTTACCAAGTGATGTTTTCATGCTTTGGAGGATATTTCAGGATTGGTTATTTTTATTGCAATTCATTTACAGTTAACAGTTCCTTGGCATTAACTGTTTCGGGTGTTAGAATCGACTGCAACGTTTCTAACGGAGTCGATTGAACTGGTTTTTTAATCGAAAAGACCATCTGAAATCAAAAGCATGTTTTTAGTATGACACCTTTTAAAACACGAGGTGTAATATTTTTACGAATACAAATAGTTTATTTGCTTTGTATAGGTATTATCAAATAATCAATCTTACCGTACAAATTGGAATAGCGTTTGTTTTAAGCTTGTATCCTTTTTTATCAGATAAAAATCGTCATTTATAAAATGAACCGAGCATATCCTTGTCTTCTTACTTGGGGTCCATTCACTTTGTTGTCTTTCCAAACGAACAGCTTTAGTCCATAGTTCTCTTATATAACAATCTTGTGGAAATCTAAAAGAAAATATACTGAATCAAATAAGCAAAACAAAACGTGTGCGGTCGGGGGACCACCGTCAGGAACGAAGCTCCTTCTTACGTATGATTTAAAATAAAAACAATATGTTCGCTGCTGCCATCTTGGATTTACATGTTAACGTCACTATCGGCTTTAACACCCTCAAAACGAAAAATTTGAAAATTTTCGCAGCCGCCTTTTGGATTTTTATTTCGACCAAATTCATACTTTCGTCAACTCCTACCGCAAGCCGCGTTAAAGAACTTAGTTCCCAAATTTTTTTTTAATGCAATGTTCGATATCTTTTTTCTCCATGCTATTAATGGAACTTTTATGAACCTACAATAGCTTTGTATATTTTGAATAATGCCATCCCCATAGAAAAAAAAAAGCTGTTATTTAGGTAGTATCTTATTGTAACAAAATAATAAAAATTGTCATTAGATATAAATTGTTTGGTTGGCATAAGATCATCCCCATAGACTTCGTGGCGTAATTCAAACCGACTTCATTTTTAATAGAAATATAATAAATTGCGATGTACCTACTTATGCGTGAAAAGTAATTCCAGCATTCTTATTATGCAAATGTGATCTGTTGATACACCACTTCACTGCACAAGAAGGCATTTTTAAATATTTGACACGCAAAAACCAGTAAATAATAGTTGACCGCCGCTGTTGCTTACTGCGGACGAACTAAAAGCGTGAGAGGCACAATCTGTAAGCCCCGCCCACCGGGGCACACTGCGTTGGGTGATTTTTTAGAGCTAGGAATGCTTCCATGTTTATTTTCGTTCACTGCTTTAAACACTGTAACTGTAATTCTCATGTATTGTCTTACCAGTTCAAATACATTAAAAAAAAAATTAAAATAACAATTTTTTAATGATTCTTTAAGAAACAAAATCGAGCATCCTGTATGCACTCGGGCAGTTTCTGAGAATAGGCTTCGTACACGGTGTGCCAACAATACGTATGGCGAGCGAACTACCGGTTATATTAAACCGAGACTTATTAATAGTCTACCCTCAGAAATAAAGAAATGAAACACATAAAAATATCAAATGTATTTTTTTTTTATTATACAATATAAGGAACTAAATTTAAAATATTAATTGTATCGGCAATAACGGGTCGGCGCGTCGGCGTACATAAAATGCTTTATTGTATAGTTAGATATTGAGATAGACTCATGATAGCACAAGTTTAAAACTTAGTGGTTTTTGGTTGCTATTTAATATGTAATCCTGTGTTATTTTGTATAAATGTTATATATGTCGCAGGTTTTTCATAAAATTAGGTTTTTGATCAAAAACCTAGGTTTTTGATGAAAAACCGGAAGATGACACATTTTAAACTCAATTTCATCATAAACCTGCAACAATCCAGATTTTTATCAAAAACCTGAACTAGTTTGGGTTTATGATAAAGTTCTTGTCAAAATCACGGGTTTGCTTTGTTTCATGACAAATAAATCAATTTAAATTAAATAAATTAAACAATCCATCATCATTTTCAACTTAGTAGGAAGAAAACAATTATTTATTTATCAAAATTCCATCATGATCCAATCAATATTCTCCTCCTTCAATCCAATTATGAAATAAAATGTTTGAATTTCACGTACCTATATTAATCTGATTTATATAAGCCGCGTAAATACGACCAAACTGAGTCAAAACTAAAAAAATAATAAAGAAACGTTTATTACGTACTTGCTTTTTTATAAATCTGCTATTATGCTTTATTAATTATGATAGTTTGTTGACTTGTGACATCTAGAGTTGCATATTTTTTTTTTTTTTGCATGCATATCGATTTGTCTTGCAGCGCATTTTATGTTTTTCGCACGAGCATTTCTTTCAGCATCTCTACAAAGCAAACCCGTGATTTTGACAAGAACTTTATCATAAACCCAAACTAGTTCAGGTTTTTGATCAAAAGTCTGGATTGTTACAGGTTTATGATGAAATTTAGTTTAAAATGTGTCATCTTCCGGGTTTTCATCAAAAACCTAGGTTTTCATCAAAAACCTAATTTTATGAAAAACCTGCGACATATAGAAAAGAATAAAAAAAACCTTTTACCTCCAATTGCATTTCTTCTGCCATGCCAGCTTTGATGTAGCTGCGCTATGAACCAGAGTCCAAAAGTGCCCGAACCTTCTTTTCTCGTTTATTGTTGGATATTTTAACTATAACGTCTGCAAAAGAGTGGTTGAGTTAATACTAGAGAAATAACAAGAACCTTTTCTGTTTCAGGATCAGAGCTCTTTGGAATGGGAACAGTGGCCTGGTTATGTAGCGATGGGCACAATATTACCATATGGCGTTTCTTGCAGTTTAAACAGCTTACAAAGGCTTTACAATATTTGGCTAGGTGTCCTTTCTTTAAGCAAATATAACGTCCTCCTTTAGTTTTTATCAACTGTTTCTTATCATCTAGGCGTAATTTATTTCCTTTATTGCACTCAATGGTATTATGAGGATTGTCACAAAGATAGCATGCACAGCTCTTACCTTCATTTGTTGTTTGTCCTGTTTTCTTACCCTCTCTTTCGTTAATAGACAAGTAGCAGTAGGAACCGATGCCTCCCTGCCTGCTGATTCATCCCTCTGGAAAAAATCTATTTTAGCTCAACCTTAACAGCTGAGTTAGTCTAGATTTGTCAGTATGGGGGAGTCGACTCCAATTAAGCAAAACATTTTCTGGTAAGAACGATTCAACAAGTGGGTACAATATACACTCATACTTCTCCTTCACAATTCCAAGAGTTTCTTATGTCTGTAAGTTTGCTACAATTTGATCATAAAGAACGTCTACAGTCACTTTGTTTCTTGACATTACAAGTTTAAGTATTTCTCTAACATAAGTTTCAATAAGAATCTCGTCCTTCGCAAATCGTTCCTTTAGCATCTGTAATTTCCTTTAGTAGGTGCGTATCCTTTAACTAGAATCCTTGCTTTAGAGCCCGATGTCATTGCTTGAATCAAGTACTGGTGCTTGTCGTCGTCATTTATGGCCTCATCTTCTTGGATTTTCCTAAACTGTCTCCAAAACGGGACCCAGCTCCTGGGATCGTCATTAAATTTTCTCAGTTCCAATTGTGGTAACCTTAGATTATGCGGCTTCGAAGGTTGGTAGTGTATGACAGTGATTTCGGTTGTTTCTTGTCTATTTGTCCCTTTATAGCTAACTATCTTCGTCGTTATGTTTCCGCCTCGTCAAATTTCTCAACACACTTTTCTTCCGAAAAATCGGTCGCTCCGAGTACCATATTTTAAATCGATTTGTCCAGCGTCGTTAGTGAGTTATTTTTTTCTTGAAGATACGCCATATCTGTCTCGTCGGGGAGATTCTCTTTTCTGATCGTATCTTCAATAATCGCGTGTCTGGTAAATATGCGTCGTATTTGACCCCTTTCCCTCTTCAGGTTATCCAACGCATCCATTCTGGCTACGATGAATATGGATTACAGCACGTTGAAAAAACAAAAATGGCTTCAGAGTCCGCGTGGGCGTAAGCAGGCCTTCGCATTCACAGCACCGAGTTCAAAGACTACTATAGTATACTGGCAAACCGAGTTAGTGATTTACCGTCGTAAAGTTTCGCAAGTCACGGTCGCCACTTTGTTATGGAATAAAACTACGGTTCTTTTAAAACCTTTGGCGTCGTTTATTTAACTTTAATCATTGCACTAGAACATAATGTAATTTTTAGATACTCATCGGTTTTTTTGTGTGTGTCGCTAATTCAAAGAAAAAAGTAGTCTGACTGATCATTGTATTCCACAAACCTGTTATCTACTCGTAACGAATTAAAAGAAATGACAGCACAGTGACGTTGTAGGTCACTGATCAAAGGAACTGTCAAAATTTTAGGAGATTACCGCCTAAGTCAGTCATTAATTTTTCATTATGTACGAGATTACCAATAGATGCCATTTCTTTCAATGAAGTGTCAGTGGCTGACCATTGTAAAGTCATAACATATGCCAATGCCATGTCATAGCCAATATGTTAGTAGATTACCAAACTTGTCAAATCAACAATTATGAAAGCAATGATAGACCATTCTGACACTATTGTAATAGCAGACTTGAGGCCCTGATGTCAGAATGGCGGGTGTATTCTAAATCTGAACAAATCACCAACTATCGGAGTGTGAAATGCTTACCGTAGCAATGTACGGTCTTACACATGGACAAATTTAGAGGAAAGCAAAAAAACTGTTTAATTTCTCCTTAGGTAATTAACATGCCACAAATATTAGTAAATGCTATTAAAAAAAAAAAAGTTTTGGATTGTTTTTTTTTCGAATTTCATTTGTTTTTATGTAATTATAGCGTAATGCGTTCTTTCATACTGCGAAAAAAATTACCAATTTTTGAATATGAGTTTAAATTTAGATTTTGTTAAAAGTTTTGATTAGTAGTTTTTGCAAAACTCAAACTCAAAGCATTTATTTCAATTAAACCCTTTACAGGCACTTTTGAATTGTCAAAGAGTCAGAAAGTTGAAGCTAGTTGCCCATTCCAAAACGTAGATCTCTATGGAGAAGAACGGGCAAGAAACTCCAAGGACAATCTTTTAAATATAGAAATTACAAAATCCAGGGTACATTACTCTTGTTGATTCTAGTGAGAACAATGTAAAAAAAAAAAAAAAAAAAAAAACCGATTAAAAATAAGCCCTGGCAGATAAGAGATGACCAGTCTCAACTGACGGCGCCCGTTCACGAACATGACGCGTGGATCAGCACCATCCAGCTCAACCATTTTGTAGGGAACCGAATGATCCAACACACTCGCCACCATCAGCGAGACATTTAAGGGAGCATGACATTCTCTCAACTACCCTGCTCTTTCAAGTCAAAATACACATCTCCATCTCCTAATCTACATCTCCATCTCCTAATCTACATCTCCATCTCCTAATCTACATCTCCATCTCCTAATCTACATCTCCTTATCTTACTATAGAGATGTAGATTTTTTCGAACATACATAATGTTTTCATATATATACTGACAAGGTACCGTCATGATATTAATTTTCTTAAACAGTTCCCTAAGAGATTCGCGTCTGCGGAGGTTGTAGATGGCTCTAACAGCCCTCTTTTGCTGAATAAATATAGAATCAATATCTGCGGCCCGTCCCACAGCAAAATACCGTAAGACATGATGCTATGAAAGTAACTAAAATAGACCAGTCTCGCGGTATCCACGTCTGTTAGTTGGCGGATTTTCCAAACAGCGTAAGCGGCTGAACTTAGCCACCCTGCAAGTGATATTAAGTGAGGACCCCACTGTAGTTTTGAGTCGAGCGTGATTCCCAGGAAAACCGTTTTTTCGACGAATTCTAGTGTCTCCTTATTCAATACAACGTGACATTCACTACTTCTAACATTCGGTAAGGCGAATCTTATGCATTTAGTTTTCTTCTCATTTAATACTAAATTATTTACAGTAAACCAATTATGGACCTTTAGCATAGCGTTATTTACGTTGTCAAGCTCCTGTGCGTGTCTGTTTACCTTAAAAATCAGTGACGTGTCATCAGTAAATAACACCATTTGTGGTCGGTTTTTCAGTAAATGAGGTAAATCATTTATGTATACTAAAAAGAGGAATGGACCCAATATCGAGCCCTGTGGTACACCCAAATAAACTGAAAATGCCAGATCTAAACGCCACTCAAGCTGCTAGAGCTTTTACTTTAATTAAAACAGGGCACACTTACAAACACGCGGCCCAAACATTGCGAGTATTAAAATCTGTGGTATACCGAGTTGTCAAGACGTATCGACAGACCGGACAGTTCGGTTCATTGTTACCAGCGTGCTTAGAAACCAGACCTTAACTTCTGAAGTAAGAACGAAGCTCCAAGAAGTTTGAGGGGTTACAGTAAGAACAAAAACTGTGAGAAGAAGACTGAAACCGGCCGGAATAAATTCACAATTGCCTGCCAGAGGCCCCCTTGCCACATCCCATCGACAAACTCGAGTTAATTTTGTTCGCATTCACGAAAATTGGAATGACGAAGCTTGGAGCCAAGTTCTATTCTCAGATGATTCCAGATTTTGCCTGGAGCCAGATGATGGTAGGATTAAAGTGTGGAGACGCCCAGAGGAGGGGTACGCTCAGTGCAATATCATCCGAAAAGAGGCATACTCATATGGTGGAGAGTCAGTTATGGTAGGCAACACTGCTAGACGATTTTTTTGTGAAGCAAAAACATCAGCTAGCATCACTGGTGCTGATAGAGAGTTAATTGAAAGGTTTTATGAGGGCACGCACGGAACTCCGCGTCATGGAGAATGGGTCACTAACAGCGGCGCGATAAGTAACTGAGGTTTTGGATGAAATTGCAGTTCCATTTGCCCCTTTTATAGAAGATAGATTTGTTTTTATGCATGATAATGCACACCCCCATACTGCGGCCGTAGTTGTCGAATACCTTCGAGAAGTTTTAAATCAATATTATGGGGTGGCCAGCGCGCTCACCCGACTTAAATCTCATAGAGAATGTATGGGATAAGATTGGAAGACAAATTAAGAAAAGAAATCCTGCCCCTGCTAATTCGAGAGATCTTAAAAACGCATTACAGGAAGAATGGAACGAAATCTCTCAAGATTTTATCGATTACTTGATTAGGAGTATGCCAAGGAGACTGGAACCAGTTCGAAGACCTAGAGGGAGCAACACCAATTATTGAATAAAGCCCACGTTACAGCCTTCTCTAAGCATATATGAAAAAAAAAAAAAATGTTAACTAGGTACAAAAATGTTAATTACCCGTAAAAAAAAACTTGATTTGCTAATTTTTTGCAATTTAATCATTTCTTTTTTCGATGTTTGTTATTTTAAATTAACGACTAATAAACCAACTACAAATTAATAAACTTAATTGTCACAAATACCCAAGTTATATTGTCTTATATACATTTTTTTGCGTTCCTTTAAATTTGTCCATGAGTGTAAATTAAAAGCAGAACCAGATGCTGTTACCGGTGGTTAAAGAGTAATTAAAAATAAAATCTCTCCACATTAAAAGCCTGTTCGATTTTATTAGCAACAAGTTGTGCCCTTGCGACTTCTAAAATAAAGGGGTTGTGTGGTGTGAAATGACAATTCACTTATGCGAGTAGTATTAGTACATTACTGTCGCGGCCTGCAATAATGAAAGCAAAAATGTGGGCCATGGCAAAGCCGAGATTAGCCATTAGATTTACTAAGCCAGATTCTTTAAATACCAGAAGTACAGGTAATTTGAAAATTGTTTCAGGTAAATAAGTAATATGTAAAAAGGATGAAGACAAAATCAAATTGCAGGAATTTGACGGAAACATTACATCATTAAATACATATAAATCGTGAACAACAGAAATAACAAAGTAAAATTCACTAAAATTACACGTACCTACTTAATTGCACGAAGAGGTGATTAAAAAAAAAACAGAAAGGACAACCAGCGTTAATGCACGCAGGGTTCAGGTCAAATTTCGGTTTAAAAAAATTAGTCTGAAACAACGAATTGGTGTTGTTTCAGACAAAAGGCAATACCGCGATACTTTTGAATCCAAATAACAAAGTATTCAGGGATGCGAGGCATACACGTATGAAGTATATGTTAATATAATATAGATATTTATGGTGTGAATTCTTCCGGTCTACTAGTTCAGTTAGGTGTACCTCAAGGCTCAATACTGGGTCCATTCTTGTTCTTAGTGTATATCAATGACTTACCAATCTATTTAAAGGACATTTTATCTGTGAAGTTGTACTGTTTGCAGATGATACTTCTCCTCTTTTTAAAGTAGACAGGACTAGACAAGATTTTGATGATGTAAACAGTGCACTCTCAATGGTTACAGATTGGTTTACGTTAAATAACCTAGTTCTCAATGCCAAGAAAAGAAAATATGTAAAGTTTGCCCTTCCAAATGATAGAAATCTAGGACCCAACATCGTTTTAGATAAAGAGGTGCTTGAAACTAACTTGGCAGTTTTTCTGGGCATAATAGTAGATGCCAAACTTCAGTGGGGCCAACATACTTATATCGAGCCTAGCGGGAAGGCTCAGTTCGGCCGCCTACGCCGTCAGGAAAGTAAGACAATACACTGACATTGATACAGCTCGGTTAGTCTATTTTAGTTATTTTCATAGCGTTATGTCCTTCGGTATTCTGCTGTGGGGCAAAGCTGCTGATATTATAAATATATTTGTCCTCCGACAACGAGCTGTTCGAGCAATTTACCAGCTAGGTGCCAGAGTTTCACTGAGCGATTGTTTCAAAGATACTGGTATCCTCACAGTGACATCACAATTCATCTTTGCCCACATATTATATACATATTAGGCAAAATATACACTTAGACACTAAAAACAGTGATATCCACAATGTTAACACAAATAAGGATAAACTACGTGCTCCCTTTCACCGGCTTCATAAGGTTCATAACTCATTTGTTGGGCTTGGTATAACCTTTTATAACAATCTACTCTCATTTTTGCTAGTTTTGCCTTTTAATGCGTTTAAAACTAAAGTAAAATCCAACCTTTGTTCAAAGGCATACTATTCTGTCTACGACTACTTAAATGATAAGAAAGTTGGTCGCTTTTAACTCAAGACAATGTATAAATGTTCTTTATCCAGAATTAGCTTACCTACTGACAGGATATATGAGTTTATATATTTGTTTATAATTTTACTTTATGAGTCAATTTATTTTAATTTATTGTTGACATAATCTACTCATTACAATGTTGCACCAATACCAGATAATACCACATTTCGTGATTTGTTACATCTAACTCGAAAAACAAATTCGACGAAATTACATTACAAATCTATTAAACTATTTACTTCAATAACACCAATCTTAATGTTCCTTAATTTATTTATCGCTCACAATGTCTTTGTTTACATTTACCACCGTCGTTACCATTTGACACTTGTGACGTTGACACAATTGACAGAAGTCTGACGTTGACGTACACAAGTTTGACGTTGACCGACGGTCAACCATTCCTGTCATTCGTTCGCTCCGTTTTCGTTCATCTTCACCGTATCCGCAGTGTTTTTCCCGCTCCGGATCAGAAACGCCCTCTTCCGGTGAAAGCTTCGTGCACATCGATCTTCGAGAACTTTCGCCGCCATCTTTATCATGCGGCTTTGAGCTTGAGTTTGAATTTGGTGCTTTACCAACACTACGTTCCGATATGGCAAAATGAGTTGCAACAGAAGCATTTTATACCTTTCGTGCACGTGCTGGCGATATGGTCGGCTTCACCACACATAACATCGATGTGATAATTTTTCTGGATGACTTTTCGTTTCCAGCTCGGACTGTTTCGTTGAATTCGTATCATCATGGCGTTTCTTACTTTTATTCTTCATTGTCTGGCAAAACGCAATTTTCTCTTTCAGCGCAGGGTACGTAATCGCGCCGTACAGGACCACCTTGTTCGATTCGTAATCGTGTATGCCATCAATGATATACTCGTACATATATGTTTCGTTACTCCTTTTCTTACGAGCCGCCATGAGTTTGTGCATCTCTTTAGTATTGATTGACTCGGGAAATGGTTTCAACAGCGCCAACCGTAGCTCCTCGTATGACTTGAAGGCTTTTTCTGATTTTAACCACTTAACCTTTAACTGTTATCGAGGATGGGCTTTTTAGTGACCGTCGCGGCAATAATTATGAGTTTCTGTTGTGCCGGCCAACCGAATATTTCGGCGTTGTCCTGATCCACTTTGCTGACGAATATGTTTTGTCAGTGTCAATAAAGACCATCATCGATAACGGATCATTTACAAATGAGCTCAGTAATGATTTGTCACGTAAACAACTGACAGAATGAAAAGGGACGGATTTATAGATGACAAGCTGTTGCCCGTGACTTCGTCTGCGATCCAGGATAAAAGTAGCCTATGTCCTTTTCTAGGTTAAGGTGCCACATTTCAAACAAATCCGTTCAGCTGTTTTCACTTTAGCATTTAGCACAGAATTAACACTGGAGGTCACAGAATCAATCTGCGACTCCCGCATTCCCCATAAACTTAAGGGGAAGAAAACAATGGTTAGACCTGCTGTCTAATCATTCCAAAGCGTAGGAACCTACGCTATATGCATATATGCATTACGTTATTGTATCTTTTCATTGTTTTTAGTTTGATTATAATCTAGCGCCCTCCTCTGCTTCACACGGTTTTTCCAAGTTTATTATATAAGTTTATTTTTTAATGTTTTATAAACATAAAACTTCTGGAATAAATTGTCTAAATGATGCAAAATCCCTTCCATAGTTTAGAAGAACAACGCGGTCAAACAGACAAACACGAGAAGCGACTTTATTTTATAATATGTAGATATTGATATATTGAAACAACCGTGTCTCATTTAATAGCATTCATTGAACAGTTATGTGATCACGCTACAAGGACATCACCCAACGTAAATCCTTCGTACAAAAATTGACGCGCTCTGTCCGCGTTGTACAGTTGCGTTTCTGTTGCCGAGTAGGCCAGTAGATATTAATACCACACGCGTATACACGGTGCTCACTGTAAAAATATCGATCTTTTAAAATGATCCCTACGTTTTTACTACTGTTCATGGTCTCATTGATTTTGTATGCGTTTATCTCCACTATAAAGCCAAAGAAGTTTCCACCGGGTAAGTTATTTTATTTATGTTAAACTAAAAGATAGTTCGTTGATTAATTGTTTTTTTTTTAATATTTTTTGTCTCATGCTAAGCCGCGTTTTGTTTCTTTATTTATATGGTAATGTGGTATAGTTAGAAATTGTACACAATAATATATTTTTTAATAGTTAGCATTCGCGATATCGTCATAGTTATCAAATTTTTTACTTGTGTTATATTTAAGAACAGGAAAGGTTCAATTTTATCCAGATAATTGACAATAATTAGACACGTTGTAAAACGACTATGCGTAAAATATATAATTATGTTCATCGTTTTATCAAAATACACAGATCAGCAAACATCAAATACTTGGAAGTGAATATTCCAAGGCATGGCTACAAATTGTATGATGTCTTTGTGATATCGTGTCGTGCAGGGAAGTGAACGTTTTAGATATCTAACGATAATAACGTTTACATAGCAATATAGAGTAATTTTGTTTGATCTGTGTTCATTTCTAGTTTTTTTAAATAATAATTCTAGTATACTAAAATGTTTATGTTTTAGTCAATTATACTAACATAATTATGTAGATTAAGTGAAACTACCAAATATATAAATAAATCCATACTTAATAATATTAGAAAGTGAAAGTAACTGTCTGTCTGTTACATTTATACGCCACGGTTGAACGGAAGAAATTTGGTACACAGGTTAGAATACTTTTCATCCCGGTAGTATTTACGTTCCCGTGGGATAATTTCCGACCTCCACGCGGACGAATTCAGGGGCAAAAGCTAGTATAAACGATAAATTTATATTTATAACATGTCTAATGTATTAAAATGATTTCTTCACATTGCTCAGATATACCTAACTAGATAAAATAAACATTAAAATTATTTGCTGTTGGTAGAGTGTAGATATTTGATAGAAAATTAATTTATTTTATTTGTCCAAACGTCAACAACTAGGTAGGTATCGAGAAATTAACCGTTTTAAGAATTGCTATAAAAGTAACAGCACTGTTTCCTTTTGGTTGGAATTTTGGTGAAAGTTAATTAATTATGCAAACCATTTACATCTACTTAATAATATATTATATTAACAATAAAATTTAAAAAATCAGTCACTGACAGATGACGCGTAATCCAAACCGCTGGGTCTAAAAGCATGACATTTTGCGTACGAGTTCCTTCTAGCACTTTTGAGCACTGAGCCTAAAACTTAGGACTGAGCACTGAGCCCTCATAATCGTGTTAAATAAGGAATTAATGTTGAAAAAAATTCTCATTTTTGTCGACGGGAAATTCCATCGAACGCACAGCTCGTATTTTTTATAATTTGCTAAAATATAAAAAATAATATTAGACTCATTTAGCTAAAGTCAAAAGCGTTTTTCCGCAGACTATATTAAATAAATAATACATGGGGGCTAGAGTAGCCACGCAGTGGGGGCCGTAAGAAGGCAAACGTCGTCGAGGCCTAGGAAACGCTGGCGTGACGACTTAGATGCGTTTAAGGGAGATGAGCCGAAAAGGCAACACACAAGGAACAGTGGAAAGCTATTCGAAAGACATTTTCCTAGCATTGGGAAAATACAGAAAAAAAAAGAATATATGAGAGAGATAATAATATAATCTCTAAGCAAATCAAGTATCTTGAATTGACTCGCGAGGTTGTCGACTTGGGATGTGGACTCAGCCATAATAGTGCCGATAGTCGTGACAGACAATGGCTTAATAGGCAAGAGCCTCGACCAACTCCTGAGGAGACTTGTTAGGCAGCTGGAACAAGGGCTTGATACAGAAAGTGGTACTTCTGGACACGGCTCGTATTGTAAGGATCTTAGTCAAGGTCAAGGTCGAAAATCGCATTTAAAAAGCTTGAATAATTATTAAATTACCTACAACGGGATGAAACACGAACTACCGATTGATTTATATTAACTTGTTCAAATATTAGACTCCACATCAAAATGCGGTTCGGTTCGCATTAATTATGTTAAGATTACTATCTTTCATGGAAGGACGCTTAGTAGGTCTTGTACATACCTATCTACTTAGCACTTTGTGTTTGTAACACTACCTTAATGTACCATTGTGATTTTCAATGACGTAGATTCATTGTAATTCACTTACTGTGTAAATTTTTGTAAAGAGTTAAAGATTTGATGCATACTGGTTCAAACCAGCTTAATTATTAATAATACTCGGCCCGTTTCATCATTTCTTAATAAGCTTCGGTTAACTTATCTGAAATGAAATTGTTTATTCAGTAAATAGGATGTCAGAATTACTTTTAAACGTCATATAATTTTTTTTATTAAAAATAAGCTAGATGAGTTCGTCGTTTCCTATCTGACTACACTGAGAAGAATGGCCGAAACAAACATAGAGGTCGCAGTCTCTTTTAAAGTCCAGACCATGGTCTTGGTATATGAGGACCATTTACATAGATTAGTGTCTGAAATGGAAATCTCACAGATCATGTCCTCCAAATCCTGTACCATTTTTTTATTGATTCGCGAGTTTCCTGGCTACCTGGACTCTGAGAAAGGCCCTAAATGTTTTAATGAATTGAAATTTTGGCTGACGCAGAAAAGAAAAAAACAACAGAATACAGACTTAATTAAATTTTAGTTTTTGTTTCTATTATGCTAATGAGATCAAAACATTTGGGTACGAGTATAATTGATCATTAAGAGTCGTAATTATGAAAATTGTAAGTTATTACCGGAGTAACGATGCACGATGATTGCCATGGTTTTGATTCTGAAGTAGTGTTGGTCGTGTTCAAGAACTAAGTGCGAGGGTAGGTCGAGTCGGTACTCGTTAGTACCGATACTTTTTGAAAGGGGGCGTTAGGAGTCTCTGAAACTTGTTGTTTTCGTATCTGCCATAGATGCCGCTAGTTAACGTATCAACACTTCAATAGTACTTTATAACATGTGTGAATTTACTCTTGACCGCCATTCCTATATGTATACTGCAAGGCTGTGTCCTATTTAAAACCATAAAGTTAATAATTAAAGGAGGTTCGTGATACAAGAAACGTGTTTTTTCGCGCCTTTTTGCTCGATTTTGATACGGTACGGCTTTCAGGAGGCCTATGTCCAGCAGTGGACATCTTTCGATTGTAATGATGATGATGATGTTAATAGAAATAGTTTTATCTTATCTCTAACATTTACGTAAACCTTCTCTTCAACTCTAATTATTCCATATTTATCACTTTGATTACGGTATTTTACAGAAATTTTGCTCCAAAGTCAAAAACTATGCCGCATAAATAGAAATGAAATTTGTGATAATAATAGTACCAAGGTATAATTTTGAATAATTAACGAATGAAATGCGTGACGTTAGTGTCATTTTGCAGTTAATGAACATAGATAACCAAAACAAGTAATTTCGAGTTGTTAGTGTTTAATTGTAAATCAGATTACCTACCCGTATTATAGTGCTTATTTAATTAATTAATAATGTAACTTCACAAACTTTGATTTATTACGAGTATGTATAACTTGCATGTTTCGATTGGATCATACGAAACCGGACCGCTCGCACCGTGGTGGAGTACCTAAGTATTCAAATACATCTACATTATTTTGTTTTTATCCGTTGTTTTTTCATAATTTTAAAGGGATTTCTGTAAAAAAACGTATCCAAAACTATTAAAGCTATATAGATCGACGTAGATACTTACGTTTAAATCATTGTGTATTCAAAATAAATATTAATATCATGTGATATTAAATCTATACTTCCATACTTAATATATCCTAACTAATATTATAAATGTGAAAGTGATTTTGTTAGTTACGCTTTCACGCTAAAACGGCTGAATAGATTTGGATGAAACTTTGGCACATGGGTAGACCATGGCCTGGGCAGAGGATACCTTTTATCCCGATATTCCCGGGATCAAGACTTTTGTGGGTTAAACCGCGGGGCCCACCTGGTAATATATATATGCGAAAGTTACTGCCTGTTTGTCCGTCTTTACCTTTCACGCCTAAACCAGTGAATGGATTTCGAGGCTATTTTTCGACTCAAAAATATTCCATGAAAATTTTGCATGGGTAACCCATCATTTTTTTTGTTAGAGATATGAACATTCGAGTTTATGCTTTTGTTAAGAAGTTAAGAATAACGTATTTCAGCGTATTTGTAAAATCACCCCTCTGGGGAGGGGAGGGAGTAAATAGGGGATGATTTCAAAATCCACATGTAGGTAATATTTTATTGTGTACCTTTTTTAAAAGATTTAAGGAATTGGAAGTAAAGTCATCGTCTTTTTCTTGAGGCCTTTAGTGCCAACTTCACCAATGAAAGTAAACGCGATCAGCATATCTTAACCAAGTTCAAGAGCTGTTAGTGTCATTGTTGTTGTGGAATGCGAAATCCACCCGAGTGTTTATTTCATTAAAATCGGACCACTCGGCCAAGTTATTACCAACAAATCACAAAATACCTGGACAAACATTGGATAACATTGATTTTGATGTTTTGTTTTTGAACAATAAATTGTTAAGATTGAGATAGGTACAGTCTGTCTGTTGCTTTATACAGGGTGTTAAAGTAATTGCGTGCCATAGCTTAGGGGTAGGTTCAGTATCGATGAAAGAAGACAGAAAAAAAGCACATACTAACGTAAAATAGCAATCGTTTACAATTAAAATTATTTTATTTGTTTAAATGCTTTAATTACTTACCTACTATCGAACGCAAATCGAACTAACGCTACGGCGAAATTACAATTCGAATTTTCCCCTTCGTACGGCGATGCGATAATAATGTTTTTATTTTGTTTAAATGCTAATTAATAATTTCCTAGAGTTACCTAGGATACTATCGCACGCAATGAAATACCTAAGCCCGAACACTTCGATAACGCTGGGTCGCGCGACGTGGTTCACATGCGCGTGATTTTTTCGTGCTTGTCAAGTAATTTTGACCGTCTAGTGAATTGATGTGAAGTTAAGAATTCGTCAAATTCTACTTTGGCTTTACATACTTAAGGTGACGCCTCGATATTCATCTATGCCAAAGAAATTTTGAATTTCACGGGCTAAGAATAATAATAATAGAGTCCTAAGTAGAGTTTGACAAATCCTCAGCTTCAAATTCCCAATTGAGAAACCGATTGCTACTGATAGTTTAGACAAAAATTGTTGTAGTCAGAAACTATGAACCGAGGTTTAAGTGGAAACTAAAGAACAACAATGAACGCAATATTGTTTTATGATCATTTCAGGTCCAGTATGGTATCCATTCATTGGAAGTAGCGGTATTTTGCAGAAAATGTCGAAAAAATACGGATCTGAATGGAGGGCATTTTTAGAATTATCCAGACAATATTCTACAAATGTTATAGGCATGAAAATGAGCACAGAACTGTTAATAGTCGTGTTTGGTGAGAAGAATGTTCGTCAAGTATTTTATGACAAAGAATTTGATGCTAGACCAGATAACTTCTTTTCACGATTAAGATGTCTTGGAAATAAAAACATGGGTAAGAGAGAACCAAAACAATCGATTCATACCTATTTCAAATAGGTTCTTGCAAGATGATTCTTAATTACATTTTAATGTTCTAGGTATAACTTTTGCCAATGGTGAAATATGGAAAGTACATAGACAGTTTGCAGTGAAAAACTTAAAACACGTCGGCTATGGTAAAACTGTAATGGAAACGGAAATACAAAATGAACTGTCTCGATTACTAAAACATATAGAGGAAAATAATAGCAAGCCTATAAATTTTGTTAATTTTCTGAGTGAATCTGTGATAAACGTTCTATGGAAGTACGTGGCTGGTAAGTGTACTGTTAATAAAAAAAGCGACTCTTTAAACAGAACTGGTAGTGGTATTGACAACCGTCATAATGCGTAAAGTGTAGCTGGTTTGACTGATCAAAAAACCACTTTATGTGTACAGGTATAAGGCTGCGTTTCCACGAGAGATGAGCGAGGATGTGTAGCGAGGGATATGTGTGAAACTTTCAAACCAATAACATCGCTTCACTGTCATAGTTTGAGCTGAGCTAGCGTTGTTATTGGTTAGTTTCACACACATCCCTCGCTACGCATCCTCGCTCATCTCTAGTGGAAACGCAGCCTTGCGATTGTCTCGCGGAATATTTCGAATGTAATTTCCTCATTTCTGCGTGGCTTCTATCAATCAAAAAATGCAACAGGGATTATATTATTGACACTTGCATGAAATTGGTTGTCTGTAGCCCGCTTGCGTGGCAAATTAATTTTAATTATGTATTTCTAGTGATATATTTTTAATAAAAAATGTTTTTTCATTGTTCCTCTCAAACAAAAGCACCTGCCATCTAATATCTTCACCACCCTTGGTTGACTGGTAGAGAATGCCTTAGGCATTAAGTCCGCCTTTGTACTTTTTTGTGTGTTTTATTTTATAAATAAATAACTTTTTAACTCCGCCCCTAAGATGACCCACTGAACACTTTTTTATTCTTTATTACTTCTAGGTGAACGTATAAAAGAAGACAAACTGAAACATTTAATGGATCTGTTTAGGCAACGAGGAAAGGCTTTCTCTGTTGCCGGAGGCATGTTAAATCATATGCCCTGGTGTAGATTCATTATACCTAAATTAAGTGGTTATTCACTCATAACCAAGCTGAATCGAGAAATCTCCAAAGTTATTGATGTAAGTTATATATTTTATTTTTCCAACATAACCTAGAAATTGTATTGTTGTGTGTGTCGTTAAAATAATATGATTGAGATCTGTTCAATATTTTAAAAATATAATTCCCGAGAGCAAATCTTCCGTCATAGATTTTTTACAATTTATACAATCGAATGATTGTTTTGAAATAAAAACATGCTTGTGAGCTTTTAGAAACATAAACTTTGCAATGCTTTATCTCACCTTATCAAACTTATCTCAATTAATATTTGAACATCGCATATAATGAGGAAATATTTTTGCCGATTTTTTGTTTTAACGTTTGAGAAGAAGTGGTGCCCAGAAACCAAAAGTAATAACATTGAATTTGCCTAGGAATAAAACGAGATATCAGCGCGTCGCTGATTAAAAACGCGCCTCATATATATTATCACAACCACTTTTTCACCCTGAGGATCCAGGGACCAGCAAACATAACCTAACATACGAGTAACTTCACGCCTTGTTCACACCACATTCCCAAAACATTACATTTTCTTGTGCCTAAACGGAAATTATCAAAATTATATTCATTTAATTTACTCTATGCGTGGAAATAATATAATAATTGTAACATCGATTAATTCTGAAGTTAAAATTCATACAACCACATCAACAAACCAAATTTAAAAAAAAAACTAATTTCGATCGGCCATTGTTTTTTACATCTTTCGCAAACTTAGAAAAGAGGTATTATAGCGTGAACAATTTGTTTCAGGAAGCTATTGAAAAGCATAAAAATAAAGAAGTGGAAGGAAAAGATTTTATTTATTTGTTCCTGGAAGAGATTTATGCGAATAAAAACCCAACTTTTACAGGTGAGTGACTTGACTTGCGTATGGTCTACTTCATTGGGTAATTGTCGATAATCAAATCGTCCAATTTTATTTCCCACAACACTGCTTATTTCCTTTTGTTATTCAATAAATGGTAAATGGTCGAGATCCATTGCATTGCGCTCATACATTTACAGCAAATTGCCTCCTTGCCGATAATAGTCATCGAATTGTTTTAATAATTATTGCATCGCAGTAAACTTTCGTCGAAGTTGTCTTTCTTCGTATTTTTTATCCTCGCAAACAGTTTGTATTTTGTTGTACCGTTAAAATCGTGGTTTATTGATACATAAAAGTGGGTTGCAAATGTCAGAACTGCGAGCAACCACGTGCGAACTTAGCATCCTGATTCTATTATCTTTACACCATAACATGTGTCGTTCCATAAAACGTGGTTACATTTAAATGTGTATTGTATTTATATCGGGCTGATGTCCGCAGATCCTGGTATTTGCGTAGCTACGGAATTAAATTTGCATTACAATTCATGTTTCGATAAAATGATACAATGATTCACAGATTGATGGTTCTATTAAATGTTAATTCGATGAATCATATTATTCTAAGAACCCGAAAAAAACTAATCGGTTTTGTTATTGTATAACGTTGTTCGATTATATGAAAGCAGAGAATTAGAAATCAAATTATTTATGTGTATCAAATGATTATGGAAATTGTATTTGTGAAATAGCAACTTGACAGTCACCCACGTAAATGTTTTTCATTGTATTTGATTAAACGCTAATTGTTGTTTATGTTATTTTCAGAGGAGCAGTTGAAAATAGTATGTTTGGATTTCCTAATTGCGGGTTCTCAAACAAGCAGCAGCTTACTCGGCTTTGCTTTTCTCAAGGCATTAAAATGTCAAGAAATACAACAGAAAATATTTGAGGAAATAGACAATGTTATCGGAGACAGAACGCCTTGCTGGAATGATAGTGACAGGTTAGTGTACCAACCATTTATGAAAACATAAAAACATAAACTGATCAATAAGATTTGCTTACGTTAAAGAGCTCCACGGGGTATTTAAGCATTTAAACGGCTGTTAATTTTCTTTGCTGCTTTTTGTCCGGCTGGTTGACAGGTGAATTTAGGAATCAGGTTTACCAATTATACTGAACAATATGCTCATGAAACCATTATTTGATTCCTAATAAAAATAAACCATCAACAATCCCTTTAAAAAATTACGAAAAATTTCGAGAAAAGTTAAGATCTCTTGTAGAGTCAAGTCTATCATTTTTATTACATTTGACTATGAACCTAGCACCGAATCCTTAACTGGTTCGAGAATAAAGTGTACGGCCGTACCTGCTCTGGGCAAAGGCTGTGTAGCACAGTGTACGATGTGTAGATCCAACCCGAGATATCAGGTGACTAAATGGAAAGCCGGTTTAAAGGGGATTACTTAATAGATAAAATACAGTCTCTATTCACCTATAAAGGCTCGTGCAGACCAGCGTGACGCGACGGCGTGATGTGACTCGAACAATACAATTTCTAAGAAAACTTCACGGTATAACAATAACCGGTGTCGCGTCGCGCTGTCGCGTCTCGCTAGTCTGAACGAAGCTTTTGGCGGCCGGTAATTTCGCACTGACAATAGGGATGATGGCTGGGTAAAAAAAACTAATTAATCCGTCAGTCAGATAATAAAAAAATATTAGACACGTATTTTTTGCTTTATCATAATAATAAAAAATGACTTATAGATAAAACGCATTAAGGTTGGGGAGTGGGGGTCGCTACGTCACAAGTATGTATAAAATCTACATACTCGTGACGTCATGGCACATTTTAACTCAATGTATCGCCGTAATCTTTTGATAACGAAAAAAAAAAATACGTGTACCTACTTTATTTTTTCATAATCTACATGACGGACAAAAACATTTTTTTAGTCATTATCCCTATTGCTATAACCGCTATATTCAGTAAGTATACTGATTAGGTACTTAAAGTTTTTTGAATGTAGGTCAAGCTGATATTGGAGCAAATTATTATTTTGCAGTTAACTCTTCTATCTTTTAGACGCTTTTCTAGTAGCTCATACGGTCTGTGGAGCAAAAATATTGTATATAGTAATATTTAGTATTGGTTTTTAGTGTCTTGGAATTCTCATTAGCAGCTCGGTGTTACAACCCCAAGCCTCGGAAAACACGAAAAGCCAGCCTTTGACCCTGAGGTCCCATTGGACTATAAGAGTGCGCACACACGTTGTGCACTGTACCTACTAGCATCTCCTGCGTAGTTTTTAGTTTCCGTTGAAATTTACTCGCCTTGAGCCCGTGATCGAAATATTATGCTAATATTATACGAAAACTTACCTTTTTCAGGCTTGTGTACACGTCAGCGTTCATACAAGAAGTGCATCGATATTACTCCATAGTTCCCCTGGCGGGACCGAGGCTACTACAAAGTGATACTTCGATTGACGGGTATTTAATACCTAAAGGTGCTACAGTGGTCATGTCTTTGGGTGATATATACTTCGATACGAAATTATGGGACGACCCGCATGTATTTAAACCTGAGAGATTCATCGATGAAACTGGAATGTTGAAAAATTCAGAACACATGTACTCTTTCGGATTAGGTAGGTAGCCATAAGTTTTTGAGTAAGTTAAAGATCTCCATACGTTAGTTTAATCTATGAAATTCTGTTGGCTGTCCTTTTGTTATGAAAGAGCCAGTTTTCAAAACAAGCACAAGAAGGTTAAAGGCTTTTCTGAGCTTGTTTTGAAAACTGGCTCTTTATTTGTAAATGAAAAATATACTAAACTTTTTCTCAATAGCCACTCCAACAGTTATGATAAATAAATAATAATAAAATAGAAATTAAGCCAGGAAGCTGAAAAAAGCTTTTTATCCGAAAAATGGGTAGGAATGAATTGGAGGCATTATTATTTTGTTTAAAAATTCTTTCATTCAAAAAATCTGTTTTTTTATTGGTGTATTTAATCGTTCCTCAAGTATACACAAATCCTCTCCAAGCAATGCGATTTTTATTACTACATATATGCGAATTGGGCGAAAATTTAAACTTTTGATACATATTGGATTTCATCAATTGAAAACTTGATTTACTATCGTGTGATAAAATTGATTACATAGCGATCTACGAATTTTTTGTTGAATGAATTTAATGTTTCCGTTAAAGTCCTGTTACAAATAGCTGGCGTACCACTGGACAGCTTGCAATGCCGCTGTTTGTACCTACAATTTGCCTGATGTCATTATATTTCTGATTTTGTGCCATCAAGATCTACTAATAACATTAAGGATACAATAATCACTAGCATTGCTTATACCAACTGTGATTGTATTAACTAGTGCAAAGCATAATTTATTAACTTCACTTCTATTTGCTGACGTTGTGGCCTGAAATAGGCTAGATTTGTTAGTTATCCCGGGGTACCCACTAATTTATATACGAATGACCGTTCGTATATTTAATCCTAAACTAAGCTTTAATCTGACAAAATCGACATAATTATGAGTTAAAATATACTTATAACACGACTCACACCCATAAAATTTCATAGTTTTCATAGTTGTCAATATTATATAAATATTATACTTTTCAGGTCGCAGACGCTGTCCGGGGGACTCTTTAGCGAAGTCGTTTATATTCATCACCTTCGTGGGTATACTCCAGAAGTATAGGATCCACGTCAGCAATGGTACAATCCCGTCGGATGTGCCATTGATAGGTATATTGGCATCGCCAAGACCTTACACAGCTGAGTTTACATTAAGAAAATAATGATAACTAAATAATATAATATTTACACCACAGTTAGAATGATTTTAGTATAATTGATTAAAGATTGAAAAAAATCGTTAAAATATGCATTTATTTCCGCCCCGTTAGACAGAATGGTTTCTATTCCGGTTTTGTATTCATAACCAGACTAGAAACCGAGTCAAGTCATCAAAATATGGTCATTTAAGCTGGTGATTAACATTATTTGCGTATGCGATTATAATGGCATTTCTGGTGTCGCTTAATCTCAGAAGCGTTTTTAGAATGAAAGTATTTACAATATATGAAACAAATTCATTAATTCACTTAATTTTTTAATAAAATATAATCCACTACACACCAATGTATGTAAATAACTTGAAAAGCTTTAGGTGCTATTGCGCACTTGGCCGCAACCTGTTCGCAGCCAGGAGTCAACAGGTATAATTTTGCGACAGTTGTACGTTCATGACGTTTATTCATAATTTAGATAACAGCTAGTTTTTTTTTTCTGTGAATGATGGAATAAGTCTGCCTATGTAAATGCTATGAGTAGCGATTGCCAGCTGTACGAGTTTTTAAAGTCATAGCAAATGCATCGAAAAAAATAAGTACCTACTTAAAATATCAATTATTCTGAAAAAAAAAAAAACTAGTTGTCGTTTATTTATAAAATTACAATAAAAAATGTGTAGGTATTTATGAAAAATAAAATCTCGGTTATAGTAAAAGAAATAGTAGGTACATTACTAAAGATCATTAATACAATCCTAATGTATCGTATGAATATTCATACAAACACTTTATTACTATAGATTATATACTAATATTCTAAAGATTTTTAATCGCTGCTCTCACTTTCATCGCAGCTATCTATGTGTGTTCTATTTTCAAATATATCAATAAAACACCACAGCCTATAAGTTGGTGTATAATTTGCCAGTGTCAAACAAATTAATACAGAATATCTAACTTCTTTTCGCATGCCTCTCGTAATAATATGTAAAGTTAAATAAATAACAATAATAACAACGTTGTGAATAACGAACTCCAATACAACGTGGTCAGAATAAAATGTCGCTGATCAGTTGAGAACACATAGCGGCGAGAACACATACAGGCGTTTCTATTCACCCCTCAGTTGTATCTATTCACCTTGAATTTGAAAAAAAAAACTAGTGTCCGGATTTTACTTTAAATAAGCACAAAATCATTGAATATGTAATCATACGCCTTTGTATCACGAATAGACAAACACTTAAACTCCAAATAAACAAATTTACACAAGGATAACGCTGAAGAACTGAATGTTTAATAGGTTTTTCACCGGTCTAAATCACTCGAACTCACACGTTCATTTTAACGGCTTCTTTCTTTAATTTCCTCAAAATGTACGTTTCTTCGTTTATAGGAAAAATGTTCCCGTTTTATAAATGCTAGAAATACACATACGTTACCAGGGTTTAGAAAAACCTAGATACAACTACAAACTACTGTATTTATGTCTATTCACCCCGCGATATCTATTCATCCCATTTTACGGTAATATATTTTTATTAATTCATTATTTAAACGTTTTATTGGAGAAAACTTGCTTTCATGGCAAATTAAAACCTATTGATATGTTGATAAGTATCATAATTGTCATATTTCAATGTCACTTCAATGGTCACTGCTCCACAGACTACATAGAGATACTACACTGCTCTCTCTTGATGTGTGGTCAACAATAGTTTTGTGGACAAGACATGTTGTGGATTGTTTTTTTTACTAGTTTTATTTTTTTGTGGTGAAGCATAGAACACGAGGATGCAGTTGTGCAGAGGTGATCGAGTCTAAAGCAATGCCATAGGTTACAGTTGCTGCTAGCATATGTCATGAGCATCATACGGTAATGCCAACGACGATAACATGACGCCCGTGCTGGTTGGTGGACGTAGTTCTTCTATGATTAGAATGAAATTCAATATAATGCTTTTTTCAACTAGGTACCAAATAAATATTTCATTTTTGCTTAATCCAGACGACAAGGATAATAAAACAACATTAACCTGTGAAGGAATCCTTCACGGGTATTAAATTTTACATTCGATGTACGCGAAGTCTAAATGCGACACCCAGATTACATGGAAAAACTTGCCTCCTGTAAATGAAGAATGGCAGGACGCCATTCTTAATTTACAGAAGGCAGGCTTTTATGTTTACTTGTGTGATACATGCGTAAAATGGTGAGAATTTCTTATATATCTTCATTTTCCTTTTCCGTACGTTGTTATTTTAGGCAGTTTTTAATGAAGCCTTCTATGGCATCACTATTTCATAAGGGTCTTTATTTTTAGGGGTTTTGGATAAGTTTATACAGAAAACTAAAAGTAGTAACCACGAATAAAAAACGCCTGGCTAGCTCAAGAGTTTTACCAGTCTGTGAAAAAATCGGTTTGAGGCTAAACCTTGCAGATGATTCTATAGTAAATATTATAAAATTCAGTTTTTGAAAGCGAATATACCTATACCTATTACTACCATAGGTACCTATAACATACTAGAATACATACCTACAACAAGAGACGACATCCGAAAAAAAAAAAAGAAACATGGAAGAATATAAATCTTCATTCATTCAACCAATCAATAAACTCAGCCTATCGCAGTCCACTGCTGGACATATCCCTCTCCCAAGCTGTGCCGTCTTCGTCGGCTATCAGTCCTTCGACAAACATGGCTGGCCCACTGCCACTTCAGCTTGCTAACCTAACTGCAAGCTAGGTCGGTAACTCCGGCTCCTTTCCGGATAATTTCATTTCGGATCTTATCCTTCAACGGAATCCCATTGTATGGCTGTTATAAAAGAAAACAAATCACAAAAAAAACCGTTCAGGAGCGAGTCGGACTCGTCGGCTCCGAGGGTTCCGTACCATCATATATAAATATTTTGGATGTGTTACTTTACGTACAGTCCTTCAAAAGTAGGATAGATAGACTGGCGGACAGATGGATGGGCGGACAGGTGGATGGGCGGACAGGTGGAAGGGCGAACAGGCAGACAGTACCTACTTTACAATTAGCTTCATTCGATTCGATGCTTTTTCTGCAAAAGCTACAACTGTGCTTCATCCAAAGCAACCTGCGAGTAGGTACGAAGGAGGACATTTTGGTTGTGACCCGTGAAGTGTTTTTAAATTTTAAAGGGCCTACATATTCGTCAGAGAATTAGTGTAGAATATTGCAGTTTTAGGTCAGCGCCATTTCTTGACCGATAGTGGAACTAATGAATTTTTTGTTGATGATTTCTGAAAAGTGTGCTATATAGAGATATCGTTTTGAACTTCTATCACATATAATAATTTCAGATTTTTCTCTATGCAAACTTCGGAGATACCAGCAACGGTTTTTTTTTTTACATTTTTCATCAAATGTCGAAAACTGCGGCTAAAAAAAGATAAATGTTTGAGAACGTAAAAATAGCGCTATTTCATATGATACCCCACATGCCCTACTAGCCCCACATCAAATTTTTAAGACCCCGTTCAGTCACAGCTGCAAAAAAAAACTTATTTGCAAAATAGTTGGGCATCGAAAACTATTACAAATTTCAAGTTGATAGCATTAGTAGTTCTTGAGATAACCAGCTATGACAGACGGACAGACAGACTGAGTCGTACCATAAGGGTTCCTTTTTATCATTTTGGTACGGAACCCTAAAAAGGCACACAGAGTATTTGTAGTTTCTAACATTCCCAGCACTAACGTTTCATTGGTAAAATAAAATAAAATAAAATTGTTTGTAGTTTCATTCCTGAAACATCACGAATGGGTATTTAAACCCTCCTTATACCTTAAACCAGAGTAAAGTTATCATAGAGACATTCTATTATTTTACATTACTGACACCACGTCAACGTCTTTGATATGTTTTTGTCAGAATCATCAAAACTTATAGCTGTTCGCAGTACTTAAATAGTTTTGTAATTATTCATTAACGAAACGTATTTGGACAACGGTAGTCAAGTTTTAAGTAATCTACTTAATATGCTAACTTTTAGTCGTAGGTAAAAACTTAGAACAGTGTTTATTATACGTAAGTATATTAAGGTTTTACTGTTTTATTAAAGGAGTAAAGGTAGGCCTTGAATGAAGAAATTAGTTCTTTTTTAACCCGGAAAACCTTACCAGAACACATAACACGCTTTAGTCATTCCATTGCAAAAGAAACTGATAAAAATATACCAACATGCTAATCTTGTACACAATACTAGAGACGTAATAAGTACGAGAGCTGCATAAACGATGCTGCTACTTACAGCAGCGTCGGATGTTACGTATGTATATAAGAGTACCTATCTAGGTTTTATTATAGTTTCAGGTAGGTGATATACTTTTGAAGTGCAAGTATAAGAATCAAAATCCGCTATGATTCCACAATAAAACGCTATGAGTGACTTGGGCATCTCTAGTAACACCTTAATAACCAAAAGAAAAGTAAGTGGTTCTTGTAATAAATAATGTTGTAAAGTAATGCAATATTTTCAGCGACATGGGCGGCAGTCCCGACATAGATAGCGATCGGTATACGACCGAATTCGGTCGCAAAGTCTTATACGCGCGCGACGACGTGCTTCACAAGCACGGATTTTTTTCGAGCTTGTCAAGTAATTTTGACCGTAAGACTGCGACTGAAATCGGTCGTATAGCAATCGCTATCTTGGTCGAGACTGCAGGCCCAGGCAGTACTGGCGGCGCAGCGCATTTTACAATGAGTTAAAGGAAATTTAATCGTTTAGGAAGTAGTTAAATGCCAAGTACACTCGAGAGCAATGAATCCGGGTCACTTAAAGAATGTTAAAAATCTCGGAAACTAAAAATGATAGGTTAATGCAATAAATTGTATTTAATAGACAATGTAATACTCCTTAAATGAAAGTAAAAAAAAAAGAGTCACCATACATTTTATTAACACAAAATTACATAAAGAAAAAAACTGCTGATCTCTCCTTAAAACAAAAATAGGAAACATGAAATTTTTGAACTTTATTACGATTTTCTTGAATTTTAATACTTCGTATTGCCTCCTCGTGCTTCCATTACTGCGTTTACGCGGTTTGGCATGCTGTACACCAAGTTCCTTATACGATTTTGGGGAATATTCTCCCATTCCTCTGTGAGAGCAATTTTGAGCTCACGAAGCGTGATTGGGGGAGGGTTTCGTTGTTTTACGCATCTGCCTAGCTCGTCCCAAGCATGCTCGATCGGGTTGATATCCGAGCTGCGCGCTGGCCACTCCATACGAGTAATGTTCATCTCTTGAAGGTAGTCATTCACAATCCTACCTGTATGAGGTCGGGCATTGTCATGCATAAATATAGCATCCTCACCTAAATTGACCATAAATGGACCAACGTGATCATTGAGGATTTCTTCCACATATCTTTCGCTAGTTAAAGAGCCGTTTTCTATGATCACCAGCTCTGTGCGACTTTCAGAAGAAATTCCGGCCCACACAAGTACAGACCCACCACCGTAGGCTACTTTTTCTTCGATGCATGCTTGCTTGAATCTTTCCCCTGGTCTTCGATACACTCTGTGTCTTCCATCGTGCTTGTAGAGCATAAATTTTGATTCGTTGGAGAACATAACTTTTGACCAATCTTCAATACTCCAATTTACGTGGCTCTGGGCATATCTTAGTCTTGAAATACGATGCCCACGCTCCAGTTTAGGGCCGTTTGCAGGTCTAAGGGGTTTTAAGTTAGATTCAGCAAGCCGACGTCTTACTGTCCATGCACTTGGGTTACTTCCTCCGAGGCGTCGAAACTGATTTGTGAGTTCAGTTCCTGTAAGAAAGCGATTTCGAAGCATGGTGTTCACCAAGTATCGGTCTTCTCGTGCTGTGGTACACCTGGTTCTGCCCGTTCCTGGTCTGCGTAGGTTAGAACCAGTTTCTTCGTAACGTCGGAGAACTCTTTGTACTGTTGACAGCGACACACCGACAGTCCTGGCTGTATCGCGCTGACTCCGGCCGGTTTCCAGCATTGTAAGTATTCTGGTGCATTCTTCAGGCGTAAGCGACATAATTTCAGCTTGAATAATGAATATAGAGCACTATCAACATGGTTTATGTACCCACATAAATGACAGATTACAAACAAAAGCAAAACCAAATGCTGTAATTTCGTAGTTCCATCTTCTAAAGTGGCCCTTTTTCAAATTTGATTTTTTTATGATATAACTTTACAATAACTAAGAAGTTTTAATACCTTCATTTAAGGAGTATTACATTGTCTATTAAATACAATTTATTGCATTAACCTAGCATTTTTAGTTTCCGAGATTTTTAGGATTCTTTAAGTGACCCGGATTCATTGCTCTCGAGTGTAGTTAAATGGTGTGTGTTGGATCGTTGAGTTCCCTTCAAAATGGTTGAGCTAAACGGTGCTGATCCATGCGTCATGTTCGAGAACGGGCGCCATCAGTAGGGACTGGTCATCTCTTATCTGCCACGGCTTATTTTAATTTTTGAATTGTTTTTATAATTTTATTACGGACGCTTTTAATGAGAATTATGTGAGAACAATGTAGAAAGACGTGTACGTATACACGTCTTTCTACATTGTTCTCACATAATTTCAACATGAATTATGTAAACAATATTTTGAAAGTTTTTTTTTTTAAATAGTGTCCTTGGAGTTTCTTGCCCGTTCTTCTCCATAGGAACCTACGCTTTGAAATGGGCAACTAGCCCCATATTTCTGACTGACTGACCCCTTGACAATTCAAAAGTGCCTGTAAATGGTTTAATTGAAATAAATGCTTTGAGTTTGAGTTGAGTTTGCCATAGCTGCATAGAATTTAAACAGCTTAGAACCCGCTTGGATCCGTGCGCATGTGTCGTAGCTGGTCGTCTGCGTTCGGCTACAGACGCGTGCGCTCGGGTGTCGTTGCCGCCCGGCAAGTTGAATCAGTTGAATCCGACGCATAAGAGCGTTTATCCTAAAAGTTGGCAACGTCGCAAATGGCTGTCAAATATTTACCTGTTTTGATTATTTTGGCTATATTACTGTATGGAAATATGAAATGTGGTTAGCTAGGGAACTAAAATATTGATATAATTAAATGCAATAGTTAATATCGTAACACCGAATCTTTAGTTTTAGATGTAAAACAAGTATCTATTTACATTTTTACACCTAAAACGGTTAACAACATGAAATTCAATGCAAATTCATGATTAATTCCAGTTCGCTAGTTAGCCACATTTTTTAATTCCATACAGTAATATTGCCAAATTAATTAAAACAGCGAAATGTTTGACATCTATTTGCGACGTTGCCCACTTTCAGAATACCTAAACGCTAAGTCGGGTCGCTCTAGTCATGACTCATGGTAGCGAGCCGGCGGATGCAGTCGGCTCCCGCCGCGGGCCACGTGTGCACACATGCGCTACGCCGCGCTGCGCCCGCTGGGCCTTGCCTCTGAAAATTGTACTTTACTGTGCTTTGTACCTACTTATTCAATTTGTGATTTGAAGGTACAGTCAGCGGGAAAAGTCACTCGTGATTTCGAAACTTCAATACTTTTAAACCGTAGATACTAATTATAGTTAAAAGTTGTTTACATCATCACAAAACTCCCTACTATTCCATAATATGCTATAAGTAATTTATAGTTTGAGCTGGATGGTGCTGATCCATGCGTCATGTTCGTGAACGGGCGCCGTCAGTTGAGACTGGTCATCTCTTATCTGCCAGGGCTTATTTTTAATCGTTTTTGATTTATATATTATTTTTTTACATTGTTCTCACATATAGAATCAACAAGAGTAATGTACCCAGGATTTTGTAATTTCTATATTTAAAAGCGTGTCCTTGGAGTTTCTTGCCCGTTCTTCTCCATAGAGATCTACGTTTTGGAATGGGCAACTAGCTTCATCTTTCTGACTAACTGACTCTTTGACAATTCAAAAGTGCCTGTAAAGGGTTTAATTGAAATAAATGCTTTGAGTTTGAGTTTGAGTTTATAATTGGCAAGTTTTCATTAATAAATTCATAAAACTCTTGTGACTGCGATTATGCGACCATCGCAAGTTCGCGCGAATATTGTTTGTACCTATGAACCAAACAATCAAACATACAGGTGTCCTCTAAATAGGCATTAGCGCTACAATAATAAAATTTCTCGTGAATTTCTTAGATTGTACGTGTATGAAATATGTATACCCGGACGGGGAACCATTTTACTGTCAACAACCTTTGTTCCATAACATGGTATCCACCATAGTATACAATTTATTTTGCCAAAACAAAGTCAAACATTTGTCCCAAAACATCTATACATATTTGGTCATAGGGTACCAAAACAAGGTAATCTACATAAGTCTCACAAATATGTATACAGTAATCATTCACTAACAAGTTAAACAAATCTTAAAGTTCTTATTAATATTGTCATGACTACGATCACATCTTAAGAGGGAACAGGGCCTGCCAGGACTTTGAAAAATAGGTCTGCCCCCGTAGAGTGCTATAGGGCTACAGCTCAAACCAATATATCACAAAAAAAAATACGAAATCAACGTTTCGTATTCCCCTTTTTTCTCCTCGAAATCTGAACCGCTTCAATTATTTTTTACATTACAATTTTAAGAAAAACTATGTACTTATAGGTTCCTATCATTTTCTTTTATATTAAAAATTTTCGAATTCGTCTGGTACTCCCCTAATCACGGCGGTTAAAATGCGGCATTTTTGTAATTTTTGGAGGGTCATATTTTCATGGGTAAAGAAAATTTGCTGAAAAAAAGGAAATGAAAGGGACATGTCTACAGCAAAACTTGACCTTATGAAAAAAAAAAATACTCTAGAGGCATTATTCAGGAAGAAAAAAGGCGAATACATTTGTATGGAGAATCGCAGGCCCTGTTCCCTCTTAAGGTAGTCACCCACCGAGAGCATTCGCGTGTAGGTAATTTAACTGTTCAGATTCAAGTATTTCATCAGTGAATGCGTCCGGGCGAACCTTACAGGGCGAACCTTACAGGGCGAACCTTACAGGGCGAACCTTACAGTGCGTACCTGTAATGATACATTAAATACATCGTAACATTGCAGCAGTGAGTGCGCAATGTTATGGAACAATAGTGGTAGACAGTAAAATGGTGCCTTGTCCGTGTATAATTCTTATTGGGGTTGATACCTACGTATGCGCTATACGCATACTAATTGCGAACAAGTGGCCTAACTGACATACGTGCGAACGCGAATTCTATGCACAAGACGACGATATGACTGACGTGACGCCATGCTCGACGAATATCCCATTCGGATTAGCGATTATTACCGTCGCTCGAAAGTGCGATGGATGATTATTCGCATAATTAATAGAAGAAAATAAAACTATAAATGCAGATTCTGTACAGTGCTTATTATACTTGTGCATTGACCTTATGAGTGTAGTTTTCTAGTTCTCATGCTATATTTATAGTTCAGTATGGGCCGTGAATTTGACAGCTGATTGTTCCTTCTCAGGAAACACTTGGTGACGAGCGCTTCCGATGGCAGAGTATTAAGAAATTCATATGTTTGGCAAGCACATACTCCTTCTCGGCGTACAATTATGATATATTTTCAAAGGTGTGCGAAAACGGTACCTACCTAGATGCGTTTCTTTATTAAATCGCTTTGTCTTTACATGCCAGTAAAAGTAATACTCGACAGATCCTAGTTGATTGTCACAAATTATAAATAATAGTGGACTGCCTAGAGAGTTATTCCCCCGGAATCAAAATATATTTTTTTTTTTTTTTGAGGTGCTCGTGGTATTAACTGCCGCACGGGTCGATCCATTAGGTTATGCTACGCTTCCTGGGGTTGATCTGTGGAGTGGGTGACCATCTTTACATACCGAGACTCCTCCGTGCCTCGGAAAGCACGATAAGCCGTTGGTCCCGGCTGTCATTCATGGATCTTTGACAGTCGTTACAGGTCGTCAGAAGCCCGAAAAATCTGACACCAGTCTTACCAACGGGTATCGTATTACCCAGTTACTGGATTGTGGAGATCAGATAGACAGTCGCTCCATGTAAAATACTGGTATTCAGCTGCATCCGGTTAGACTGGAAGCCGACCCCAAAATAGTTGGGAAAAGGCTAGGCATATTGATTGATGAAGATTTTCGTTTTTGCAAAGTGACTACCATTACCTGCGAAGTTTGCAAAGCGAATAATTTGGAATACATCGAGTTGATGGGGGTTGACTGTTTTGCCGGTTTTTTTCATAATCATTCATTACTAAAAATACAACAAATATTTTATTAAAGTGAATGATACTGATCACCTAGGTACTCCACGCAGTTCAGATACGCGTATTATTTTACCTATCGACCCTATTCAAACTCTATTTACTTAACTATAACCTTTTTTTTCAGTGAGGATTATTGATTTTATCCTATGTGAAGCGACAGTAGGAATAGCGTATATGTGCATGGACAGTTTTATTAAACAATACACTACGAGGTATGACTGCAATAAATTTATGAATCCACTTCTCAGAGGAATATCTTATGGCAGATTTTTGCAGACGTCTTTGTTCATAATTCTAGTAAGTATACTCATGGGTCGTAGGTAACAGATTTATTATTTAACGAGACTTGGTGTGGACTACGACTCACTCTGGTCTAAAGACCTATTAAAGATAGAAAGAACCATGAACAGACCACAAGACCATATAATTTTACTTAAGTGACAGGCCAACATCCGTCAGATTTCTCTCAAGAATTAATAGTACCTACGACTACAGTACGTCAATGCCTTGAATAATCTGACTCCTCTTACAAAGAATAAGCTCAAATATCGAAAACACTTATTGAGCGGATAAATAAACGTCCTCATCCCGCTGTGCTCTCTTCATTCACACTGCGACAAAAGACACTTGTCCCTAATAACAGCCTCTACGACCACAAAGCGCAGTTAGCGTCGCGACCACAATTGGAACCTGTACCCTAATTACGTAATGCAAAATCAATCCGAATCTGAATCGGTTTGAAACAGATTGCTAATCCATTGCTCCGTAAGATCGAAAAAAAAACTGCAGAGCAAAGTAAATGACGCAATGAATGTTGTTGAACTGTCAAAATGAAACAGATTTATCTTTATCGTTTTACGTTTAATATGTTGCGTAATTAGAAAGCTGTTTTGTTTTAGCACGCTTCTTATTTAGCTGACAGCTTAAAATTTTTGGCGGTAAGTTTTCAAGAAGTATCTCCATGGTCGATGTGTAACTCAAATAACAACGCCGATTGTGTGCCGACGAAGGATATAATGATGCGATGTAATCGGAACACGACTACAGAATTTAGCACGACGTCCGCCTACTTTAACTACATGTTAGTAATTCTTTGTTATTTTTTATTTTATAGTTTACCAAAAACTAGCGCCACGATATACTGAAAAGGCAAACAGACGACAAGTCAAAACAACAAGATTTCTGTGCTATATCTAAGTTAAATATATATTTTTTTGAAATTCAAGACCCTTGCTACATGTTATATTACCATATAATGAAAATGTCAAAGGAATATCAATCCTGTCTGTCGTATTGACTATTTTATTGACTAACGAAACTCAATTACTGTTGAGTAGATAAGTAAATAAAACCAGTATGAGAGGTTTTGGTAATCTTTAAGGGCTGATTTCACCAATGAAGCAGAACGCGATCGGCATTTCTAAGATGCGTTCAGGAGCTATAAGTGTTGGGAGTGGCGCGAGGAGGCGAAACGCCGGGGCTTGACTCCGATGCCGCGAGAAATCGCGGCACAGCGGACAGAGCTCCGACGGGATCTCATGGCGTCATGGAGAGTGCGATTGTCGCAACCCAGTGCTGGGCACGCCACTATTGCGGCGATAAGTCCCCTCTTTGAGGAGTGGCTGGAGCGGCGCCACGGCGTCCTCACCTTCCGCCTGACGCAGGTCCTCACCGGACACGGCTGTTTCGGGAGGTACCTGTTTCGGATAAGGCGGGAGGAGACGCCCGGGTGTCATCACTGCGTGGATCGCCCGGAGGACACGGTGGAGCATATGGTGGAGGTATGCCCGGCTTGGGCAGAGCACCGCCGTGTCCTCGTGGAGGCGATCGGTGGCGGGGATCTCTCGCGTCCGGCCCTGGTCCAGGCCATGGTACGGAGCGAGAGGGCATGGGAGGCCGTCACCTCCTTCTGCGAAGCAGTAATGCTCGCGAAGGAGGAGGCGGAGCGCGTGAGGGAGAGGCAAATTTCGCGCCCTCACGCCCCTAGCCGCCGCAGGAGGAGACGCCCTGGGCGTCGGGAATCTATTGCCGATTCCCGGCCACGGTAGGCGCGGGCTTGCGGACGGTGAGCAATGGGTAGCTCGCCGTCCGGTAAGGACCAAGCCCGGGTCGACGGCGCGTTGTGTTCCACGCGCGCCTCAAAGAGTGTCAGCGAGTGAAGGGGTCTGATGAGACCATTGCCTGCCGGGGTTGCGGGAAAGTCCGAAAGGGATACCGTGGCCCCCTGGCATTGCACAGGCAACAGAAGGAACATGGGTGGGTTTTAGTCAGTAAGAGTCTGACACGCCCTCCCGCTCCACCCAGAGCGGGAGACGTCATTTGATGATTTCCCACCCAAAAAAAAAAAAGAAAAAAAAAGGAGCTATAAGTGTCAAAATTGTTATGGAATATTGTACACTGACAGCTCTTGAACGCGTTTAGATGTGCTGAACGCGTTCAATTTCATTGGTGAAATACGCACTAAATAGTTATTCATTATACAAAGATAATCAATTTAAGCAAATGGAACATTTCAGAAATGTGTTCGGTGTTTTGAATAGAGACACGCTGACAATGAAGGTTTTTATTCTTGGCCTGGTGTGGATATTAGTTTTCCGTTTTGCAACTGTTACCGAACAAACAATTTTAAAGGTAATGTTCTATTTAATATTTTAATTAATTGTAGAAGCAAGTAACTAGTAGTGTGACAACTTTTATAGGTAACCCTCCGTATCAAAAAGTCCTAGAAGTAAATGGTCCTATTAGCAAAACGACTTATAATCAAAACAACACTTTTAGCTGTCCTATTAGCAAATCGTCCTAGGAGCACTTTTTTGCAGTTGTTGTTATTAGCAAAACGTCATATTTGTGCCGGACGGACGTGATCACTGGACGAGAAGTGTTCACGGAGGGTGTATACTTATCCAGGATTATCCCGGTGTGAGGGTAGGTTGCCACCTAGTCTAGCGCGCGCTGACGTCCTGCACCGATAGGTTCCGGTATATTCGTGAATCAGCTGGCGGCTATGTCCTGATCATTCTTGAAAAGAAGGGGTTTTATGACGTAGAATTCATAAGTGTTCAGGAAGCGTTTGCCGGACTCTCCTAGGGTACTAGTTGATGAATTCGTAGTCATCATCAAGTCATCCGACTACGAATTCATAAAATTTGCATGCGCTTAAGTACTGACCACCTTTACCTTACCGAGAACCGCGCATCGTTTTCGGTTTTAAAGGTTTCTTAAAAATCTATTTATTACTATGTTTACATTGCATCTTCATTTCACTTAAAAACAGTTTTATTTGGTCTTCTTACGTCTAAACATCGTATAAATTTATTTCTTTTCTTTAACAAGATTTGACGTGTCACTCTCGAGAAAACGTGGTGCAAATAGCTTCAGCCAAACTTTTTATTTTCACCGAATGTTCGACCGAACTTCATATTCGGTTTAAACCATGTTCGGCCCATCCCTAATTTTAAGATTAGATCTATCCTGCTTACAGTATGCTATACGGTTAGCAAGATAGATGATACACCGAAGTCAACCATTAAGATACCTTCTGAAAAAGGATAGAAGTTCATAATGCGACCGGAGCTAGCATCCGGACATGGTTCGCGGTCACATTCTGAAGTGGCTCCAAACACTGATAATTTAATTAATCCAAGGCTGTGCTAGAACCTAATGGTTTGGCACGCGATGATGGCAAGAGACCGGACGGCATGTCTTTATTTCCATGGAAGGTGGGTAGGCCTTTAGTGTGGGACGCAACGTGTGTCGATACTCTTGCGCCATCCCATCTTCCTGGCTCAGCGTGCTGTACTGGCGCTGCCGCTGCGGCTGCAGAAAACCTCAAGCGGCGAAAGTATAATAACCTTATAGGCAACTATATTTTCGAGCTGTTTGGGGTTGAAACCCTATGACCGTGGGGTCTGAGTGCTCATGGTCTATTCACTGAAATCTCTTTTTAGCTTTTTACCTTTTACCTTGGCCAGAGGCTAAGCATTGCCATACAACGTGGCAATGCGGCCAGTCTCTTGGGCACACTACCAGTCGACAGCGATGCGGATGAATTTTTCGACGCTATATTTTAGTTTGTATAATACCTAATATATTAGTTTTAGTAATCCAAACACTAAGCTCAAAGGAATGCTACTGAAACTAGTCAAAATTGATACACTGAAATATATTTTTGATGAAATATAAAAGAAAGCGGGCGATCAGGTGATAACACTGCCACTATATCAATGCTAATACAAAGATTATATGGGTTAATTAAAGGTGAATTATTTAATCATGATTATTGACTGCAGACGAAAAAAGTCATTCAAGCAATTTTACTACTTTGTTTATAAAAGTTACAATCATATATTTTTTTTTAAAATTCACATGTGTGTTAAGTTTTACTACATGTGCTAATTAATAAACCTTACAAAAATTTAAGAAACTAACAAGTAAATAACTTACAATTACGAGTAGGTATCATAATTGTATAAGCTGTACCTATAATAAACATTTACATAATTATGTAGAAATATGAAATTATTTATTTATTTATTTATTTATTTATTATGGAAGACTTACAGCTAAAATAAACAGAATAAAAAATAGTAAGAGAGACTGACAGCCAATTAAAAGTCCTCACTTCTAAAAAACAGACCAGAAAGATGAACATCACAATTACAATACTTACAGCACCAAACAAAAAACAGGATAACATTAAAAAAACAACACACATTTCATATTAAGAGTAAAAACTATAGCATAAAAGAAAAAAATCTTAATTAAAAAAGCTAAGGCTCAGGCACTTTCTGACCAAGGACACACTCGTTGTGAATGGATCAAAATCATGCTGCTTACACAGGTTATTAAAGTTACCACTTGCACGCACCATAAATGAATTTTGCCTGTAATTCGTAGAGGTAAATGGAACACGCAGCGGCGCGTTCCATCGCTTCGACCTTCCGGGAACGTTAAAATAAAATTTGGATAGAATTTCAGCATTATCAATGGAATTATTAAAAATTTTAAATAATGAAGTACAATCAGAGATTGCTCGCCGATTAATGAGGGGTAATATATGATACTTCTTACAGAGGTTGAGGTAATCTTCAGACCGGTAGGGTTCTTTCTGATGATAACACAAATACTTGATGAACCTTTTCTGGATGCTCTCTATACGATCAATGTATTTGTGGTAACACGGATTCCAGATTTCAGACGCGTACTCCAAGTGGCTTCTAACGAAAGTACAATAAAGAATTTTTAAAGTTTTGGCTTGACTAAAGCACTTGGAGAGCCGCATTACGAAACCTAGTGCTTTAGATGCTTTAGCGACTATGGCATCAACATGAAGTTCAAACGTAAGCTTAGAATCGTGATATACCCCCAGATCTCGGATGCAATTCATTCTAGGTAGTATTTGACCGCCCAAGCTATACGATGAAGGTATAATTGAGCGCTTTCGAGAATATGTTACAACCGAACATTTGGTAGGGTTGAGATCAAGCTTACTCCCACGACAATAGGCCTCCAGACGACGTAAATCGTCCTGAAGTGCAATCACGTCTGCAAGTGATGATATTTTGGCATAGATTTTCATATCGTCCGCAAAACACAACAGTTTGGATGAGATCAGGCAAGAGTTGATGTCGTTTATATATATAATGAAAAGTAATGGGCCGAGCAATGAACCCTGGGGGACTCCACTGGGGACAGGCACCCAACCAGACATATAATTGCTTAATACTACTGCTTGGGACCTGTTCTCCAGATATGAAGAAAACCATCTGAGTAAATCACCCCGTATTCCCATACCATATAACTTTGAAAGTAAGATCTCATGGTCAATCCGGTCAAAAGCCTTGCTGTAATCCGTATAAACGACATCAACCTGCCCACCGTTATCCATGGCGTCAGTAATAAAATCATTGAGCAGAATTAAGTTAGTGACGGTAGACCTTCCCTTCAGAAAACCGTGTTGAAAGGAACTAAACGAATTTTTAAGAGCACTATACACCTGGTTATAGATGATCCTTTCGAAGATTTTTGCTACAATGCAGAGCTTGGAAATCGGCCTGTAGTTAACAATTTCGGTTTTGACTCCTTTCTTGTGAATAGGTGTTATGAAAGCCGATTTCCAAAGTTCAGGTACAACGCAGGCGTCCAAAGATTTCCTAAAAAGAATCGAGATTGGTTGGGCAATCGAAGTCGAGCACCGAACAAGAAATTTAGACGAAATATTATCCGGGCCAGCCGCTTTAGAAGTATCCAACTTGCGAAGCAGGTTAGAAACATCCTCAACGTTCACTGTAATGCTACATATATCAGATAGGCTGGCAGATTCAGTTAAAAGAGGGGGTGAAGAAGTTCCACTACTATTGTTGGTATCTAGAAATGTAGAATGAAAGTACGTAGAAAACGCTTCGCATATTGTTTCTCCGGTACGCAACGCTTCGCTATTATAGTTTAAGGTGCTCGGAACTGCATTTGAGTTGTGTCGCTTTTTGACGAAAGTCCAAAAATATTTTGGATTTTCTTTAATAGATTTTTCGGTTAAATTCAAATAGTTTTCATAACATTGTGATTCTAGTACCTTTACCCTTTCACGGAGAAGCCTAAATGTTGACTCATCAGCTATATTGCCGTACGTCTTAAATTTTTTGAAATATTTGTATTTTTCTTTAATTGCTTTTATTAATGCCGAATTGTACCAGGTTGGATATGTTTTGTGACGCTGTAATTTCTGTGGAATGTATTTAGTGTGTAAATTATGAACAACTTGATTGAAAAAGTTTACTGATTCGTCAATTGATCGTGTCCCAAACTCGGATTCCCAGTCAGTCATGGAAATGTCTTTGTTGATAGATTCATAGTCACCTTTGTCGAACAGATATTGCGTCCGTGAAGCGGACTCTAATATAGGAGCCTCAACAAAATCCATACTAATTAATAGTGCTGGATGGTAGGCGTCGATGGGAACCAGCGGACTTAAACATTCAACCACATTAACTAATTGGTTTGAAATTACCAAATCTAAAATTTTACCATACTTATTGAGAACACCATTGTATTGACCAAAATCTAGGGTACATAACTCGTCACAAAGTAAAACTTCGTCAGGACCGTTCGGGTTTATTGGGACGAGCGATAGACTGTCAGATAGGACCCAGTTAATACCGCTCATGTTAAAATCACCAATGGTGAGAAAGGTATCAGAAGGGTTATTCATAACTATTTCGTTTAATTTTGTGAGGTAATTGCGAAGCTGTAAAGAAAAAGAAAGGCCTAAGTTTTGCTGACATAAATAAAGAACACAAATATGTAAGGTAATATATTTACGTGTATTAGAATTCTTCAGTCGTATGCTGAGCCATAAATCCTCAGCTGTAGAATGGAAGTTTGGCTGGCATATAACCGAAAGTTCCCTACGTGTAGCAATAAGCACACCCCCACCACGCGACTGCCCGGTCAAAACATAATCTCGATCACGACGCCACACAATGTACCGTTCGTCAAAGAATTCGGAATTTAAAACTCCATCTAATAACCACGTCTCTGTAAGAACAATAATATCATACGAGTTTAATAACATTTGACGATAGAAAGTATCACTTTTAGTTCTAAGCCCACGAACGTTTTGATAAAATATATTTAACATAGGAGCCATTAAAAACTAAGACTAATAATAGTGTAAAAATCTGTATAATCCATTAAAATAAAGCAATTCATTAAATAATATTGTAAAATAAGGTATAATGTAATTAAATAAGTAAAGTTAAGGCAGAAGTCAATAAGATTTGCGCGAGCGCAAGAATCACATGATGTTAAGTAATAAACATCTGTGCGAAAAAGCAAGCAATCCATTATAATAAAGCAATTTATTAAATAATATTGTAGAATGAGATATCTAAGTATAATTAAATAAGTAAAATGAAGGTAAAAGTCAATAGGGTTTGTGCGAGCGCAAGAATCATACGATGTTAAGTAGTAAATATCTGTGCGAAAAAGCAAGCGATAGTGCGTAGTGCGTGCAAGTGTGAGAGAGTAAAACATATTGCAGTGCGGCAAAGCTTTAAAGTAAACAGCGCGATATCGAACACAAAGGATACAAGTAGCTAAACAAAAGAGAGGTGTCAAGGTCATTAGTGCGGCAGAGGTGTTAAACATTTTGCAAAAAGTTGTTGTGACACAAACGGTATCAAACATATGGAGCCATTGAAGGAAAATATAATAGCAAAATAGGAAAATACGGGTAAGAATTAAGAAACACTTTAGCCAATTTTGTTTAAATCTGACTCCCTCCTTATAATAAAAACTTTCGAATGATTATTTTTAAGTATATGAATTTTACCATGCTTAACCCATACGTACTCGTAATGCTTATCCCTGGCCATGATTTTAACTTTGGTTAAGAGCTTTTTATACTCTACGCTTAGATGATCGTTGACGTACACACGCTGAGATGAGCCTTGAAACCCGATGTCACAAGTGGATAAGTCCTTCTTGGCACGTGCCGCCGCAATGAAATCTTCCTTTACATACCGGTTTAAAAAACTCACTATGATCAGCTTTTCATTGGAACCAAAAATAGGGACCCTTGAAATATAGTTCACTTGGGCTTTGGGACAGCTGTAGTTAACTTTACGGCCGATAGCGTCGATGATTGAGTACAGGTTCTCATCCTTCTTAACAGGGACCCCCTTTATTTCTACATTATTTAGCCTGGACCTCTGTTCATTAGTCGAAAGAAGATACTTCATGCTCGCCAAGTCAGTCTGTAAACAATTCACCGATTCCTGAAGCTTTTCAAATTCCGACACTTTTGCTTCAACTCCCACGAGTCTTGTGTCGAGCTCGTCGAGTCTCCCACCAGTGCCCTCACATGTCAACTTAAGCTCAGCCAACTCATTCTTGATCACGCGGATGTCATCTACCAAGGTCGGCAAGTTAAGAAGCTGCCGTTTCATGTCACGGATCTCGCTCAATATGGTATCCAGCGACGCAGGTTCAGGGGTGGACACAACTGGCGATGAGGTTCTGCAAGTGGGGCATTTCCATTGTGCCATCCTATTTGCACCCAGCTTTCTCCATCCGGTTTCGGAGATGTTTGCACATCCAAAATCCAGGTGTTTCTTACAACTACCACACTGGACACCATCGTTGAACTGTACATTACAAACTGCGCACGTTTGCATTTTCAAAGCAATAAGTAAATAAAATATCAAAATATGAACTCAACTAAAAACGTGAAAAGGTTGACGATCTATTTATTATGAGTGGCGCGTACTGTGCATATGAGTGTTCAAACACGAGTGAAGATTATGTAGATATCGATGAAAAAGAAGAAAGAAAATATCTTTATTCTGAACAAACAAAACGCGCATTAAAAGAAAAAAAAAATACAAAAATACAAAAGTATCCAAAAGCCTCGTATTCAACCAAAAAAAACGACAATATTGTATTTACAAATATGTAGTTGTAAGTTATAATTTACATCTTAAGTACTAACTTCATAATCTCAATGAAGTGGGATATAATGTAGCCGTAATTTATAGGTTTTTAGTGCGTCCAGGTACCCTAGAGCGAGACCTAATCCTGCACCTAACTTTGAAATATCTAGTTCTTCAGAAAAGCCTATTTCCTAATTGAGTTTATGTGTCGTAAATATAGTTTTAGTTTGTTTTGAATATATGGTTTTGCCAATTAGCATTCAAAGGCACGTCTCGTGCTGAAAAATTTAGATGTATCATTTTAAATACTAGATTTCTTTCAAGTTAATAGAGCATCCTGAGGTTTATTTTTGTAACTTGGGAATCGGTTCGGTACGTTATCAGTAATTTAACATATAAAACCGTTTTTAGATTAAAATTATACTTTTCCATGTACACTGAAATACTCTCACAGTAGATAGGTAATTTTATAAGTAATCTTGTGATATGTGACATGCCTTACTTACTATACTGCATATTTAACGGTGTTGAAAGAAAGAAAAGAAAATAAATTTCTGAAGACTCAGGTTTAATGTGCTCACTTGAATTTTTGATGCCTCCTGGAAGCTCCGTGTTTTCTGAGCGATTTTTCTGAAATGATGGTAATGTATAAACGAACAATAACGTAACACACGTCAGCTAGATAACGTAGAAACGGAATTGTTTTTATTATGTATGTTCCCCGATTACTTAATTGGTTCATAACAATCGTGAGCCATAAGCCAACTGGCTACGTTTCATCGGCCGGTTATGATTGTAATCTAACAAGTAATTGAGCAGGCCTAGGCGGTGTCGTGTTAGCAAGATGACGGGCATAGCCCAAGTACGACACCATGCGTGCGAGCAACAACCTACATAGTAGATTTTACAACAAGTGCACAAAACGAACCATTTTTATCCGAGACTTCGCAGCCCTAGACGAAGGCGAGGGCTGATAGTAATGTCGAGGATAAAATGGTTTTGTGGACGAGTTATAAACTCAGCTTTTCACTTCGGTTGCGAGGAAATAAAACAGTAGTATAACTTAACATTTCTTTAATTAAAATTCAAAGTAAAATTAGTACAGTTTTGGATACTGAAGGAAATTGTTTTTCCTGGCATATTAACGGTATTTTCTGAATTTTACGACATTGATATTGGCTTGGGCTGCATACCCGTGCGTAGACAGCCTACTATTAAATTAATTTAGTAATAATAATTTTCTTACATTAATTAAAGGCAGTGTATAGAGTGCCGTTAGCGGCACTCTATACACTGCCTTTGACTTGAATTTAAATTTTAATATCTTTTATGTCTTAAAAACACATATGGCAAATAAATTAAAGTAAATATTATAAAATAACAAATTCAATCTATGAACTTCTTATTGTGTTTAGCTGTATGGCTCATTTTCTTTGTCTAAATATAGATACGTTTATGATCTTATATCCTATATTATGCAGCCTATATCCTGCACAAATAAGCATTTTCTGAGCATGAGAAGTGAAAACATATTATAAACCATAATGCGGGCTTTACACAGTCGATTATAGCCGCAAGATTATCGCCGCACGGCGAAAATACACTGTCTAAATGGCAATTCGGCTAGGCCGCAAGTGACTAAAATCGCACGTTCCAAAGTAGAGTAGGTGTCGGTTATGTGCGGCGACAGGTCGCATGCGCTGGGTGACTAAAATCGACTGTGAATATGCTCAGTCGCAGGCGATTGCCCGCTGCATGGTGCGTTAGTGAAGGCGACGGTGTGTTGTTCCGCTACCGTATCCAGTGTACAACTAGTTTGGTTACTACGCGCTATAAAGTCTCAAACAGATCACAATCCATAAATTTTTTCCTAAAATCGTCAGGATCTTCTGTAGATACTTAGCCAGGAATAAATTATTATCCGAAGCGCCCTGTGTTTTCAAAGAGAAATCTAAATTCAAGTACGATAGGTTATTTAATTAATTTAAGAAAATTATTCTCACAAAATTAATTTAATAGTAGGCTGTAAATAGGTCTGCAGCCCAAGCCTAATATCAATGTCATAAGATTTAAAAAAATAAAGCGGCGGGAAACAGCTCTTGTTTTTTCGTGGTTTATTAACCGTTATTATGGGAAAAAAAGCTTCCAAGGCACTAGGTTTCATCATGAGAATATCAGCCGATTTAAAAAATATAAAAACATTTAAAGTTCTTTATTGTGCCTTTGTGCGCAGTCATCTCGAATATTGTTCACCAGTATGGAATCCTATTTATGTTACTTACGTTAATCGCATCGAAAGTATTCAAAGGAAATTTTTGAGGTACATTCAGTATAGATCTAAAATCTATTTACCTGACTATCATAGTCGTTGCAGGAAGTTTCACATTCTTCCACTAATCGAGCGGAGAAAAATTGCTGACATGGCTTTTCTGTTCAGTTTAGCTAATGGTTCAACCGATTGTTCTGAACTGCTTGGCAGAATTGGGCTACGTGTTCCATCATTTACCTTTAGGAATCATGATCCTCTGTATGTTCCCTCTGTACGGTGTATAACAGACAAAACTCTTATACTATTAGAGCTAGCAGATCATACAACTCGATGTGCCAGAATGTTGATGATCTGGACTTATTCACCACCAGTGTCAGTAAATTAAAAAAAACTATGTGTAACCGCTTCTTCGAGGATCACTGACACTTCTCAAGTTCAATTTTTTATTATTCGCTCCGAGTTCTTTTACTTCTTACTTTCTTTTACCTGTCTACTGTATCTTGTTCTATCCTAATTTTTGTCAGTAAAAACTTGTAATTGGCCTTCTTTCACTATTGTTCACATATGCATAACCTAGCTGTAAGTTTTCTTAAAATAATAAAAAAAAATAAAAAATAAAAAAAACAATTTCCTTCAGTATTCAAAACTGTACTGATTTTACTTTGAATTTTAATGAAATAAATGTTATGTTATACTACTGTTTTATTTCCTCGCAATCGAAGTGAAAAACAGAGTTTATAACTCGTCCACAAAACCATTTTATCCTCGACATTACTATCAGCCCTCGCCTTCGTCTCGGGCTGCTAAAAGTCTCGGATAAAAATGATTCGTTTTGTGCACTCGTTGTAAAATCTACTATTTCACTTCTCATGCTCTGAAAGTGCTTATTTGTGCAGGATATAGGCTGCACAAAATCGAATTTTGTGCACTAGTTCATTAACGTATCTACTCATAAATGTATCTATATTAAGGCAAAGAAAATGAGCCATACAGCCAAACACAATAAGAAGTTTATAGATAGAATTTGTTATTTTATAATATTTACTTTAATTTATTTGCCTTAGGTGTTTTTTAAGACATAAAACTTATTAAAATTTAAATTCAAGTACGGAAGGTTATTTAATTAATTTAAGAAAATTATTATTACAAAATTAATTTAATAGTAGGCTGTATAGGTCTGCAGCCCAAACCTAATATCAATGTCGTAAGATTTAAAAGAAATGTTATGTTATAGGTACTACTGTTTTATTTCCTCGCAATCGAAGTAAAAAGCAGAGTTTATAACTCGTCCACAAAACCATTTTATCCTCGACATTACTATCAGACCTCGCCGTCGTCTCGGGTTAAAAAAAATGGTTCGTTTTGTGCACTTGTTGTAAAATCTACTATTGAATATGGGAGTCACTTTTGGAGGGCAAAGAAGAAAAAAAAAATGTTTTGCTAACTGTACCGTGTGACATATCAAATGAAAAGGCTTTTTGCGAGTATCTCAAATACATTTTAAAATAAAAACTTTTAAAGATATTTAAGAAAATAGGTGGATGGAAATTTACCATTGACATTAATTTTGAAAAAAAATACTGGAAATAGTTCTATGCTTATTGATTACAGGACAACTTATAAGAAGTCAATGGTCTTAAAATAACATGGTAACTCACTCAATATTGTGCGTACAAACTTACATTTGCAGTTGGAATGTATGGAGGAACATGTTTTTCAACTACAATTTTTAAGTTTGTTCTTGGGATAAATTCATCCCAATTACGGAACCCTTCATTGTGCGTGGTCCGACACGTACATGGCCGGTTTTTTAATTGATCTAATGGCTTCTTTGAAACTTCTTTTCTATAAAAAGAAAAGAAAACAACAAAGAAGAGAAAAGCAACTAAGGGAAATCCCTTAGTTGCTTTTCTCCTCAATAGTAATTCTGTATTGATGTAGTTTTATTTTATTTCAGATTTTTAAATTATCATTTATGTGCAGAGCTTTATCTACGCTCATTGTATTGTTATTTATAGTTGTTTCGACACAAAATGTTGCAACAGAGGCATTTTTTCAAATAGTGGACCTTTCTTCGCCTAGTGAGTTCGTAAGTAATAGTTTTTAGAACGATCTAATAAGACATGAAATAAATACGCTAATGCCAATTTTCACTAACACTAGACGACACCTAAATGATGGCCTTATGAAAGCGAGCTGTTGGATTCACAACTTTCAGCGCTGAGCCCAGCGTGGAAAAACCAACGCTTTTATTTTGGCAGTCATTAAGGTGGCGCCTAGTGTTAGTGTAAGCGGACAGAAGTTCGAAATACCGTAGGTAGGTAATACATTGATAGGTGGTGGACCACTTTGCAATCTTATTACTAAGAACATAAGGGTGTAAATTAGTATAACCATCTATATAACGTATATAGTTAGTATTTACTCAGTAGTAACTTGACAATTTTAGAAATCGCTGGTGTTTTTGTTGTTCCAAGCCTACAAAATTACTAATTAAATTACCTCATGGGGGTCCATTCGCAAAAACGATCTACACGCAGAACTATGTCCAGCTGTAACTTATGAGAGTTCGATTTACTATGATGTAATGTTATTTTTGGCACTACATGATAAATGTTACCCTCACATATTGTCTGCTGCTGAAATGCTCAATTTTTCAACTTTACAGAACAAGAAATTGATGCATAATTATGTCGAAGGATGATTTGATAATTTGAATTTTCGCGAAAACCATAGGATAAAAAAAAATACGAATCATATAATTTGCCGCAGAAATGTTTCCACCATTGTCTAATTATCTAGTAGCAGTCAGATTGTATGATTCGTCATATTGAACTGGGTGAAATAGGTTAGGTTTGAACTGTGACCGGCGGCGCGTGAGTCGAGCGAGCGAAGCGAGCGGTGCCGCGGCAGCGACCGGCGACCGCTTCTTCCCAAGTTGCTCGCAGAAATGTTTTTACCATTGTCTTATTATCCGTGTTCTCGCAATATCCCTAGGGTTTTCGTGAAAATTTGAATAATCAAATCATCTTTCGAGACATACACGGTGAACATCGACTCACAAATAGTTACTGATGAATTCAGCAAATGATTCTAGCGCAGATTTTTGTCGGTTATAAAAAAATCCTTTGGTTTAAAGTTTAATACTCGTACCTACACAGTCAAAATGTCTGGACCATCAGATTTATTTTAAATAACCGACAGAAAATTTCAATGCTGATTGATGGGTCTAGCATGAATCATGAAATGAATTCATGGTAACAGTTTGCGCTTCGATTTACACCCTGTATTATTAAGTCAAACAAAGGCGAACAACAATAATAAATTTATTATTACAAATTTGGCTCACGTTTGGCTAAACCCCAAATAACGTATATATACACTGTATAAGTAATTATTAAATGATCATTGAGTAATAAAATTGTTGCAGATGTTATCCGTCAGACATGTATCGTATGCATACGGCATTGGATTTTTAGGTATTCATGATTTAGGAGCCGTGTCTGTTTTTACTATGATAGACACTGCAACTGTGATTTTTGTGATAACGTTTACATTTTTGGCTTTTGTGAGATCATGGGTTGTGAAAATATTATTTTTAGGGATGAAAAAATGTGTTGATGTTGATGGAAAATATGGCACACATGTGTTATTTTATGCTGTATTGCCGTTGACTACTGAATTTTTGTATGCTCACAAGTTGTATGTGATTTATTTTTATGGAAACGTGATACTCAGCACGTTAGCATACATGGTGAGATACTATTTCATATTTATTTTGTGAGTAGGTCACCCTTACGTGTTTCTATCTAATGTGCCTGGCCCCTTAACCACATGTACCGGTCTAATCGAACGAAAATATTCAATGTCGGTATGTCCCCCATAAAAACAGAAATAGGATTTAATTTCTAATTCCAAATAGCGGAGCCCTTCGTTATAATAATAATAAAGTGACAAACCACTTACGAATTTGATTATACTATATTTTTTTTCTATTCTCAAAGCAATAGAATATAAAAAAAATATAGTATAGTCAAATTCGTAAGTGCTTTGTCACTTTTGTCAACCATTCCCAGAAAATTGAAACTTCACTAAGGTTGAAACTATGTATCTAATGACACAAAGACTACCTCATCGTTTTATGAGGTGCAAGTGGTATTTAACCTAAGGATGGTAAAGGAATTAGGTGCGAGGTCGGCTATACCTTTCATCAATTATTTTATTCTTAAGAACCTTTGATATTACAGCAGAAATCAAACTAGTTAGAGAGTTTTGTCTTTAGGTACAGCGGGACGGGACCCTTTACTATCCTTACAATTTACATTCTCAATGTAGGTACCAAAATGTATTGATGTGTTTTTATGAAAAACATCTAATTGATTTACTAAAACAAAATCCGTAGTTTGCAAACAAAATAATTATTGACATTATTCTATTATTTCAAATCGATCATCATAAATCTATACATTATAATAAAAACGTAGCGAAGTGAATTGTACATTGAATATTTTTGAAAAAAGTAATTGCTACGAGGTCTGGGATCGATTCTTATGCTAAAATAGTACATTAATGTCGCGGCCTGCAACAAGGACGTTGACGGACGATCGTGAAAATGTACACAAACGTGAGTCCATCAATGCCGGGATGCGGCCAAGGCTTGTATAGTAGGTACTTTTCTCAAATAATGCGCGGAAATACAAACCAAGTAAATTAATTATAAATTCCAGAATCTTCCAGAAATCATTTTTCACGAGCCATTATGTTCATTTGTTTCTTCTATAAATAGTTCTACTCGTAGTTACAAGTCAAATCGAAATTTAAATAAAATCTTTGGTTACTTTGGTACCTCTTCGGTTGCCATGAGCTGAAGTAAAATGGTAGATTATTCAACAAGAGTCGAAAGGAATCAATTCCCATACGAGGAATTGATGACTTTCACCCGTGTGAAACAACACTACTTTTAATTAATTTCGGATATCTAAAAGGAAAGTAAAAAAATAGTAGGTAAAAAAATAATATTGACAATAATAACATGATTAGTACCTATCTAAAATTAATTGAAAAATTAGAACAATTTGCGATTTTTTAAATATGGAACACTACGTCACCGCCCGCCGTGGGCCGTCCCATTTAATACGGGCTGTTTATACACTCACAAGACCGCAGTATTCTTTTTTATATTTTAATCGATATTTTTCTAAATTCTGTTAGCATTTTCGTAGCCGTCTACATAATCAAAGTAGATAGTGTTTTTGTATGGCGATTAGGCCCACCAAAAATGGTGGCGTCTATTAATGAAACGCATGTTGATTTGTTCCTTATGATCTCTAGATTACACTATTATTATTATTTATACATCGTCTAGCGGGAATACTGAGAAATATGACCATAACCTAAAAATTCACTAAAACAACTATTGATTATGTTTAGGGAGTAGGTTTGCCTCATCGGTAGCATAATTTAGTAAAATAGTGCACTGTTCAGTAATAATTCGCAGTACGCTTCCACTTCCATAACAGTAAAGTCAATTTTAATAAGAGTAAAAATACATGTTCTGTGGATAGTGCTGTCAGTTGATAACGTGTAATTTGTCATTAAAATCGTCATCATGGATCTTGCTACGATTCTTTTCTTTAAGTTTTTTTTTGTACGAAGCTGCTGGGAATCGCCCTCTAGTACCGGTAGGTACTAGAGGGCGATTCCCAGCAGCTTCGTCAAAAAAAATCTATTCAAGTTGAATCTAAGGTAGGTAAGGTATTACCTACCTTAGATTCAACTTGAATAGATTTTTCGAATAACATAACCAATCGAGTGCCTGACCTTCAATGACTAAATAACATCGTTAGAGTCAAACTGACAAGCAACCAAAAACTACAATCCGTTTCACGTTGATTTTTAAACCACTTTAAGCGAGTAAACAAACTTAAAAATAGGATTAAACACCTGCTGTCCCATTAATGGTACATTTTTTATTTAATAAAACAGATTTGGTTACTATCTCGAAGCGTAATTTAGTATATAATTTGTTTATTATTTCATAAAATAGTTAAAAAACGCTCCAATACATGCATTTATGACATCGACGATCGTTGAATCAATTGATCGATTATCAAAACATTTTTTTTAAATTACAATTTTGTGATTACGGTTAGACTTTACTAAAAAAATCGTCCACTTTAAATGATAAATTGGTTACGTTTTTAAGTATAAAACGAGTAATAGACGTTACGATACAGGGGGCCCAAAAATAACTATCTCTTACCTCCTACTAGTTAATTACGAAAAACATTCACGCCCTTAAGAGGGAAGCAGTTACTCCCGTAAGTCTTTCCCGCCCAAATATGGGGAGCAGCGTCTTCCACCCGCTACACGGATTAAACAAACACAACTTTCCGAGTATGAGAAATGAAAAGTAAGGGTATAATCTTAACCGTTGTAGCTACACGAAAAAGGTCTTAGGAGATTGTCCCTAATTTTTAAAGACATTTTGATCACCTACTCTGATTTTGAAAACAAAATTACCGTGAGCAAGAAAATGGGGAAAAATCGATTCCGATATATCTTGTTTCTTAAGGATCAAAAAACTCTGTTAGGTTGTGTGTGTTAGGATCAAAGCCTTAAGCCAAAATATTCGAAAGCAAGTTCAGGTTGTAGGCTATCTAGTGATGATTTAAGACTTGGCGATTTTTGTGATGAGAACGCATTTATACTGCTATTGTTATAATTGTTGGTTATTAACAGCATAATTTTATGCAAGCGTTGTACACCAGTTTCTTTGCTGTAACTCAAGGGTGCCAGCTAGATAGAAACACGCGTGACCGCGGCGTTTTGTCATTTGGAAAACAGATCAAATATAGATAGTGCAATTCACGACGCCGCGCCCCACTCCGCTCCGTACTAAAGTACTGCTTACAGTACAGTAATAGCGGAGTGGGGCGCGTCGTCGTGGATTGCACTATCTTTACCACCATTTAGATACAGTCCGAGACCCGGGATATGTAATCACCTCACCTAGTAAACTACGATGGATATTTATTTCGGGTCATCGGCTGTACTAATAAGCCCACGACTTCATACACACGGCAACACTATCTAAGGATATTATTAACATAAGTTAGTCATTCTCAGTATTCGCCACTTTTAAAAGATTTATTGTCCGTTTTCACTAATTTTGCGATCTGTCTTTTACTGAAAATAGGTTAAGTATTGGGTTCGGCCGTTAGTATACAAAGATACGAAGAAACTAAAAAAAAATATCTTCTTCATTACTAACATTAAAGTCGTCATTTAAAAAAAATGTAATCAGTAAAATAACTTGCTGCTTTTTTTGCGTGTCATGCCTTTGCACCTAAGCTTCGCAAGTTGAAAAGTCGCAAATGCATAAAGCCGCTAATAGGGGGTAAGGTATGCATGGTACCTATGAAGTTTTTCTTTTAAAAAATGTGCAACATTAGATTGTCGACTTTCGGTCATTTTTTTTATTCAGCATAAACAAGAAAGATAGATACTTCGAAAATTCGAGTTATTTTTGAATACGAGTTCCGACGCGGAACTAACGCGGCACAAACAGATCGCAATATCAATGTTGCGTTTGGAGAGGGGACTGCTAATGAACGCATCGTGCGATTTTGGTTTAAACGCTTTCGTGATGGGAACTTTGATTTGAAGAACGAACCACGTGGAAGTCCGCCCACACAGGTGAATAGCAATTAATTGAAAGAGATGGTGGAAGACGATCCGAGCCAAATTACCCAGGAAGTAGCGGCATGGTTTAACGTTACCAACAATATTGACTCATTTGCGTCAAATCAATAAAATAAAATAAAAAAATGAAATGGGTGCCTCATGATTTGACTGATCTGCAGAAAAAACGCGTGTTGAAACTTAATCGAATCGGATCGAATTGTGTCATGTGATGAAAAGTGGATTCTTTACGATAACCGTAAGCGAAAAATGCAATGGCTGACCCCAGGTCAAACGCCGCAACAGTGTCCTAAAGCAAAGCTTACCAATAAAAAGGTCATGGTAACTGTTTGGTGGTCTCAGCATGGTGTTATTCACTATAGCTTTCTCCGATCTGGTCAAGCAATAACGGCAGATGTCTACTGTGCCGAACTCTGAACAATGATAGCAATACTAGCAGTGAAACAGCCCCGACTCTGAATCGATCTTCACCATTATTGCTCCATGATAACGCGGGACCTCATACAGCACGAGAAACTGTTTTAATTCTACAGGAACTGCAATTAGAAACCATTCGTCACCCTCCGTATTCGCCAGACTTTGCTCCAACGGACTACCATTTTTTTCGTGATTTGGACAATTTTCTACGTGATAAAAAGTTTTCTTCTCAGGAGGCAGTAGGTACAAAATGCTTTCACACAGTTTGTCGAATCTAGACCACAAGAGTTCTACCGCAAAGGCATAAATGACCTTCCTATTAGATGGCAGCAATGTATAGATAATAATGGGAATTATTTTGATTAAATAAATATGTTAATAAAAAAAAAAACTAATTTCAATTTTTCAGTACAAATCGCCAATTTCATACTTTAACCCTATTTTTTTTAAATATTTTAGATATTAAAAAAAAATAAGAACTGAGCATTATTGTATTAAGAAAAAAAAAACCATATAATTTTATTACAAAAGTAAATAATTTGATGAAACATTGGACATTCCTCTGGTGCCATACATTGTTATACTAAGAACCAAACCAAAAGAAAGAAATTACTTGCTGTGTTACATATTACTACCCCAACTAACTTTAACACCCCCTCAATCCCTTTAAAGGGTAGTTTTTGAAAAATGTATCGTTTACCAAAAGAAGTATTTGTGCCATGGAAGGAATAAAATCTCTTCAAACTAAAATTTCTACAAACTGTATTCCCACTTTCAAGACATTCAACTATTTTACGAGGAGTTATTATTATCTCTGTACAATAGAGGTCCAAACACAATAATAATGGGATAATTAATATCTTGATGCCACTCTTTAAAATGTTTACGGGCTTTTTAATTTGTCCGTGCGATTTTAATAATTTATACCTCAATTATAAAATAAATTAGGAATTATCGTCCTATACACGTGTGAACATGTATATTCATAGTACTATTAGACCAATGTTCTTTTTTGGCATAACAAAACGTGAAGGCTATTTGCTGAGATAGAAAATTATCACATATTTCTGAGTAGTATATAGTATATCTGTGGCGTACTTTTCGGCTCTAGATCGGGAAAGCGAAGTAATAAAATCTTATAAAAACAATCGAGTGATACTATTATAAACCGATCCGCAGTTCCAATTATAAAATTAATGATAGTCCCTTAATTCACGTGCAAACTCTAATAAAATTAAAAACTTCTTTTTCAACACTTACAATTTACTTAACAAAATATTGCTTTACAATAACTTTAAATATTGCTTTACAATAACTTTTTTGTACTTAAATACTCACAGGACTGAGTTCTTATTTTTAATAGCCATCGACGAATAAAATTACACAATTTAATAGTGATATTATAGTTGATTGATCATCTTCCTATCCTTGTTGTAATGGGTAATAATAATAATTTATGAGAACTAAATACATAAAACAGTAAACACGCAAAATTTGTGGTAGATACAGTTCTTAATGAGACATTCGACTTGATTATCACTGGTTGCTTAAAACCGATCCCATTGCGAACGCTATGACCACTGACTGGCATCGTGCAGGACTTATAGCCAGCCGCACCGCGAGGGCGAAGCTACAGGATGACCCACTCATCCCAATGCACAACCCTAATGTTTCTTGGGTGCGTGAGTCTGATGGCAACCCCTCCACAGGAAGATGTGATCATTAGCAAGAGCTGCTTAAACCTCTTGATTTCTTTATTAAAACATCAGAGAACCTCCCTTCCCGGTACAAAGGTACCGGCGTTGCTGAATTTTATGGGCCGTATTTGAAAAATCATTAAAACCTCTTTGTGCACATATTTTTTAACATCGATACGCTAAGAAGAAGATTACAACCATATTTTTTTTTTCTGCGTGGTGAATTCCTATAATTATGGATGTGTAAATGTGCATATTAGACTTTTTTTTTTTTTGGGTGGGAAATCATCTAATGACTTCTCCCGCTCTGGGTGGAGCGGGACGACGTGTCAGACTCTTACTGACTAAAACCCACCCGTGTTCCTTCTGTTGCCTGTGCAATGCCAGGGGGCCACGGTTCCCTTTCGGACTTTCCCGCAACCCCGGCAGGCAATGGTCTCATCGGACCCCTTCACTTGCTGACATCTCTTTGAGGCGCGCGTGGAACACAACGCACCGTCGACCCGGGCTTGGTCCTTACCAGACGGCGAGCTACCCATTGCTCAACGTCCGCAAGCCCGCGCCTACGGTGGCCGGGAATCCGCAATCAATTCCCGACGCCCAGGGCGTCTCCTCCTGCGGCGGCCAGGGGCGTGAGGGCGCGAAATTACCATGGCCTGGACCAGGGCCGAACGCGAGAGATCCCCGCCACCGATCGCCTCCACGAGGACACGGCGGTGCTCTGCTCAAGCCGGGCTGAACTCCACCGTATGCTCCACCGTGTCGTGTATTAGACTTGGCATTGCATCATCGCAAAAACTGATCGGTTGCTGTGTGTGGCTCGTTTTGTCGGGTCAATTCAATGAGTAGAAAGAGAGGCAACTTCTAGGTGAATATAACAGTAGGTAATTAGCGCTGTGCGACCTGAATTACACTTTATTGTGTCGTAGCAAGACTCGCTTTTTATTTAAATGATTTTGCGGAGTAAAACTTCTGTATTCATGTGTGCCTTTTTTTTTTCTTTTTTTTTTTTTTTTGGGTGGGAAATCATCAAATGACGTCTCCCGCTCTGGGTGGAGCGGGAGGGCGTGTCAGACTCTTACTGACTAAAACCCACCCGTGTTCCTTCTCTTGCCTGTGCAATGCCAGGGGGCCACGGTATCCCTTTCGGACTTTCCCGCAACCCCGGCAGGCAATGGTCTCATCGGACCCCTTCACTCGCTGACACTCTTTGAGGAGCGCGTGGAACACAACGCGCCGTCGACCCGGGCTTGGTCCTTACCGGACGGCGAGCTACCCATTGCTCACCGTCCGCAAGCACGCGCCTACGGTGGCCGGGAATCCGCAATCGATTCCCGACGCCCGGGGCGTCTCCTCCTGCGGCGGCTAGGGGCGTGAGGGCGCGAAATTTGCCTCTCCCTCACGCGCTCCGCCTCCCTTCGCGAGCATTACTGCTTCGCAGAAGGAGGTGACGGCCTCCCATGCCCTCTCGCTCCGTACCATGGCCTGGACCAGGGCCGGACGCGAGAGATCCCCGCTACCGATCGCCTCCACGAGGACACGGCGGTGCTCTGCCCAAGCCGGGCATACCTCCACCGTATGCTCCACCGTGTCCTCCGGGCGATCCACGCAGTGATGACACCCGGGCGTTTCCTCCCGCCTTATCCGAAACAGGTACCTCCCGAAACAGCCGTGTCCGGTGAGGACCTGCGTCAGGCGGAAGGTGAGGTCGCCGTGGCGCCTCTCCAGCCACTCCTCAAAGAGGGGACTTATCGCCGCAATAGTGGCGTGCCCAGCACTGGGTTGCGACAATCGCACTCTCCATGCCGCCATGAGATCCCGTCGGAGCTCTGTCCGCTGTGCCGCGATTTCTCGCGGCATCGGAGTCAAGCCCCGGCGTTTCGCCTCCTCGCGCCACTCCCAAATATGCGCGAGGACTTTTGCCTCCAGATCCCATGGCGGTAATCCGGCAAGAAGGCTCGCCGCCTCACCGGAGACCGTGCGGTATCCCCGGACCAGCCGGGTGGCCATGACCCTCTGGGACGCGTTCAACCTGCGGGCAGGCCGCCGCCTCAACGAACGCGCCCACACCGGTGCCCCGTATTCATGTGTGCCTGTGGTGGAATGTTGAATTTGGGCGCCATATTTACGATATTATTACGTATTTTAGCTGTCAAAGAATGCGTTTTTTATGCTTTCCTTTGATATATGGTTTATTTGTGTTGGAGTGTTAGTTAGTTAGGAGTGTCAAAAATGGTTGTTAAAGAAACTGAAGATGCACCAACGTAACAATTTTTCTCTTGATTTGAATTTAGCTGCTGTAGTGAAATGAAGAGCGTTCTCGCTTTCATAAGACATTGATCTCATCACTTGGACTGTTTTCAGCGTTGGTCCTCATGGTAATGTTTCATTTAAATCGATTCTGGTTAATTTCTTTGATTAATCATTAAAAAACGGCTCGTACAATATTGCATTTTTAATTTTTACAAAAAGAAAACATTTTCTTTTTAAAAACACATAATTTTAAGTAGTATACGTGCATAAAATACTGTGCGTTTTGATATGAGGATGATTTGAGAAATTCGTAGTAATTTCTATATTCAATAGGTAGGTACATGAATAACTAAAATATCCCTAGATTGTGTTGATGTGTGTATTATTTGAATTTACCCATGCCTTATCTTTATGAAACCATACAGATACTGCCAAATACTGCAAATGATTAAACCATGATTTTGTTCACATCCAATTTTATTTTTGTTGCAGACACATCTAATGTATATACTTGCGAAATTCTTAAGTTATGAGTTTCGTTCAGTCAAGCAGATTTATGTTGTTGGTTTTCTGTGTTTTGTAGGTTTTGCCTTATCTATACCTTTGCTTCCTGTGAGTATCAGATTTTTATACCTAATCTCAGCGCCACCAATGAAGTCAGCGGAAATTTGTAGAACTATATTTAAAAAAAAATGCAATTTGATGCAATGACACACACTAGAGCTGCTTCAAAAGGACTTCAGTGGTGGCGCAGACTCTATTTTCTTCACACCTATTAAATAGTGAACCATTTACAAGAACTAAATTTGCTTTGTTGTATCTTGTCTTTACACATTTTTAAATCTAGATAAAAAGTTTCCTTATTTATGTGTGAGCATTATGTAGGAAGATATGTTAAAGTAGAAACAAAGTCAAAACTGTACATGGAATATTTTTGAAAAAAGACATAGTCACGAGGTGTGTGTGAGTGATGCCGAAAATATAGTTCATAGAATTTTAGTCCGTTTGTCTGGATGTATGTGCTTGGGGGAGGCCTATGTCTTATCATCTTTTTCTGTTTGAATAAACGGAATAAGGTAGGTAATAAGGACATGACATAAGTACACAAACATTCGCGGAACAAAGTTCAGCCGTTTTGCGCCAATCAGGAACATTGAAAACTATATTTCATCATCAGACTAGTTCCCACGCCTTGAAACTATAAATTAAAAAAAATTAAAATCTATATACAGTTCTAAAATATAGATGTAGCAAAACAGACTACATGCTGCGACTCTGAAAATTTTGATAAGTCTTTTCCTCTAAACAACTCGAATGGCATATAACATTCAGTGGAAGTACGAAAAATTCATTACTCCGGTGCGCCGCCGCTTGCCAGCCGAGATCGAACACCTAACGCACACGGCCGTTTTGACAAGGTTACCTACTGTGCAATCGTTTGGTTTGTGTTTTCATGATACGTACGACATCGCGTTAAAGTGGCCTCTAGTGTTGGATAATGAAATGGTCACGGACTGCCACAACCATGAACACTACGAAGAAAGCATTATACAGGGTCCCCAAAACGATCAATCGCAATTAACAATGTTTACGTGATTGAAGACTTTGAAACTGCAATTGAAGGTGTATGATTTGCGCATACCATCAGCCTACAGCAGTCCAGTGCTGGACACAGGCCTCTCCAATTGCACGCAATTCAGCTCGATTCTCGGCAACATCCTACCTGACGTTTGCCGATTCGCGGTCTCCACTCGAGAACACTAACAACGAACACGAACAACGGTCATTGGTTCTACGGCTAATATGGCTGACTCAGTGCCACTTCAGCTTGCTTATTCTGTGAGCCATGTGGACAACTTTGTTTCTCTGCCGGATCACCTCGTTCCGGATTTTATCCCTCAGAGAGATTCCAAGCATAGTTCGTTCCATAGCTCGCTGAGCGACCTTGAATTTATGGACCAGCCAAATCGTCTTCGTAAGTCATAAGAGGCAGAATTCACTGATGAAAGACTTTAAAGCGTGTATTGGAGCGTCGGAGATCGCGATGTACCAGTGTTCTAATAATATTTTTTGTTGAGTGCCCGTTGTTATGACGAAATTATAGGTTTTCACGCCGCCGTCCAGTCCTCGAAAAGTTTGCACTTCTTGCCGTTCAGATCCTAGCATAGATTGGAGCATGTTTTGAGCCTAGACTTCATCAAATGAGTTCGCTCGAGCTTGAAGTTAATATTCAGAGAGCCTCTGACAAGTCTGATCACTGCCGGGTGTTGAACCTGTTGATCACCAAGACATCCCTGAATATATGCATTTTATAAGTTATGATGAAGTCTATCACATTTTTCGTCAGGGTTCAACGGCATCGCTGTTTTCTGTCTTAGTCCATATTTCTACTGTTTTTGTACATTAGGCACCATCTGAAACAAAAAATCAGAAATGCTCGATTCTTGCTTTTCTTGTGGGTACAAACAAGGTCTACCGACTACTATTCTGGTGTTAATCCCAAAATGTATAAAAAGTAAGTGTTGAATGCTTATGCTACACAGTAGAATTACTGTTCTGAAATTACTATTTACTGTGTGTGTTTTTTATGGTTGATCTGCTGCTTCTTAGTTTGGTAGGGTTGGCAACATTGTCGCCACGGCCACTTCTTTTTGGGGCTGCTTCTTAAAGAAGAAATGTCACCGGGAAAGGAATCACCCCTCCTAAAGGAATTTGACAAGCATTTTCCCCGTCTGATTTCTGCTGCCAAACCCGTCGGACCCTACTCGTACAACCTATTCGTTGGAATTCTGTATTCCCACTTTAGAGTTAAAATCTCCCATAAGAAGGTTGTAGTGGTTGTAGTGCAAGGACATCTTTTTTTTTTTTTTTTTTTTTTTTGGGTGGGAAATCATCAAATGACGTCTCCCGCTCTGGGTGGAGCGGGAGGGCGTGTCAGACTCTTACTGACTAAAACCCACCCGTGTTCCTTCTCTTGCCTGTGCAATGCCAGGGGGCCACGGTATCCCTTTCGGACTTTCCCGCAACCCCGGCAGGCAATGGTCTCATCGGACCCCTTCACTCGCTGACACTCTTTGAGGCGCGCGTGGAACACAACGCGCCGTCGACCCGGGCCTGGTCCTTACCGGACGGCGAGCTACCCATTGCTCACCGTCCGCAAGCCCGCGCCTACGGTGGCCGGGAATCCGCGATCGATTCCCGACGCCCGGGGCGTCTCCTCCTGCGGCGGCTAGGGGCGTGAGGGCGCGAAATTTGCCTCTCCCTCACGCGCTCCGCCTCCTCCTTCGCGAGCATTACTGCTTCGCAGAAGGAGGTGACGGCCTCCCATGCCCTCTCGCTCCGTACCATGGCCTGGACCAGGGCCGGACGCGAGAGATCCCCGCCACCGATCGCCTCCACGAGGACACGGCAGTGCTCTGCCCAAGCCGGGCATACCTCCACCGTATGCTCCACCGTGTCCTCCGGGCGATCCACGCAGTGATGACACCCGGGCGTTTCCTCCCGCCTTATCCGAAACAGGTACCTCCCGAAACAGCCGTGTCCGGTGAGGACCTGCGTCAGGCGGAAGGTGAGGACGCCGTGGCGCCTCTCCAGCCACTCCTCAAAGAGGGGACTTATCGCCGCAATAGTGGCGTGCCCAAGTGCAAGGACATCTAACCCTGTTTTTCGTATTAATTTTTTCACGGTGATCCTCCGCCTTGCTATGAGGAGAATTCTACTAACCCAGCTTAGACGGTCTTAGTCCTCAATATATTAGGACGTGGATCCCCGGATCCCATCCCTGATAGTTGTGCCAAATATTCAATGTGGTATAGGCAGGCTCACGTTAGCACCTACACCAAGGTATAACTTTTCCCTGCCTAAAAATAATGTCGTGGGTAAGAACTGTTGAAGGTTGCAAACTAAACGTCAATGTCACTGTACTGTTTGTGTCAGCTGTCAATTCATCTGTTAACTCGCATAGAGCAAAAACTGTATCCGCTCGAAGAGAAATAAAATCTGTCATATTATAATATGTTCTTATTTTACTACCAATCACGTTACGGGCCCAGGATAGTATTAGAAATTCATTTTTTTTTTCGAAATTTGCGGTCCTCTGATAGTACCCAGCCGGTGTGACCCACACAATGGCGTTTTCAACAGGTGCGTCATCTTCACTCATTCAAAATTTACACGATAAATTACGTGGAATAGAGAATTATGAAACATGGAAATTACTAATGAAAATGACTTGAATCCATGAAAAATCCGAATCCGAATTCTTGAATCCGTGGGATTGCGTCGAGAACAACGGAAAAAGTGACGAAAAAAAATCACAAGAGGCACTAGCAAGAATATGTCTGTCCGTAAATTTGAATATATTTCCGCAAATTCGCTGTTGTAAGAACCCGCAAGACGCGTGGTTTATCCTTGAAAAGGCTTTCGATGATAAAAGGCTGTGTAGAAGATTTCATTGATACGAATGCAGTTTAGTACAAAACTCGGCGGTGATGGTATGGACAGTTACCTCAGTAAGATAGTTGAAATATCACAACAATTACAGGATATACCTAAACTCTCCTCTTGATGATGACGGTAACGTTCGTGGCGGTAACTGCAATTTTAGGCGAGACATCGTCTTTAGTTTAAGCGCAAGTTGTAAGCTACAAGTCGATGTCACTGTACTGATTGTATCAGCTGTCAAAGACACACCTGTCAGGTCATCTGTTAACTCTGATAAAAACTGTATCCGCTCTGAGAGTAATTAAATCGGTCGCCATCGTACAATATGTTCTTATTTTGTATCAATAACCCACCAAGAAAAGCTAAACATATTTTGTTTAATTTAATACGAACTCCTAATGTAAATTCGCACTCACAAGACCATTATTTTTCTTTTTTCAGTTAATGATACAAACTCATCGAACGCAAACCTTAACCGCCGGTTTAGACATTGCCGTACTATACCTTGGTAGTGTTTACGTGGCTATAGTCATGTGGATGTACGGATTGAAGAAGTTTTGTACCGATATAAAATTTTGGCTGGGTTTCAGGCCAACACGTTTCTGGACGATAAGTTGGGCATTACTTCCTGTCGCGCTTTTTGTGAGTATAAAGTGTTAGTGGTAATGTAACTTCCTACAATCTAAATACACACATCAAAAGTGTCTAGGACTCAAGTACATTTTTAACTTAAAAAATCACCCAATTAATATTTACCAAATCTAGTCTTCCATACTGGATTCTTACTTTAATTCCTCCCTATATTTGGTAAAAATTAAGAAAAAAAATTGTAAGATAAAAAAAACCATGGAGACGAATCACACAATCACAGCGATGTGGCATGCTTAAAATCAGTTAGTCAAAATCACTTTGTGGAATGGCCGCCCACGTTCTTTCTAATAAGTCAGAAAGTTGCTGTTGGGTATGCACCCATGCGTGCTCAATTTGGTTGAGGTCTGACGATTGGGCAGGCCACGGCAGAACGTTGATGCGAGCATCGGCAAGAGTGCGTGTTACGACTAGCCGTATGTGGATGTGCTTTGTCGTGCATTAGACGAAACGAATCACCCAGGCGGCTTCGCAAAGGGACGATCACGTCTGAAACAATCCTCTCTGCATAAATCTGAGCATTGAGGTTGTCCCTGACCCAAATGAGATCGGTTCTTCCACCGATCCAAATACCGGCTCAAACCATTATTGTTCCCCCTACATATGAATGAACGACATTAACTGAGGTTAATTTCACACATTATGCAAAAATTGCAATAATTCTACATTTTTACAAAATATAGGGATAAGTTGTTAACTTAATTAATGTAAGAAGCTAGTCTGGAAGACTAGATTTGGTAAATATTAATTGCATTATTTTTTATAGTTAAAAATGTACTTGATCCCTAGACACTTTTGATGTGTGTAGTTCTGTTATAGATTATTTCTCCAAAGGACGAAGTGTCGCAGTTATTGTTAGCCTTAATCGCCATGTAATGGAGGTTATGTCCTTTGTAATGGCAAACTTTGCTACGGTGTTTCTTAAAGGATGTGTTAAACTATGGTTCGATCTCACCATGGTACTGATAGAACGGATGGCGTTCACAAACCTGTCCTTAAAATTTCAGTTGCCGTTACCGTTTGATTATAACGCGCTTCCGATATAAATTCCCGCACAGTGCAGCTGCACCTTTCGAATCGCGCTCGTGTCACAGACCCGAGTCAGTTAAAATATGATATTATCCAACTCATTTCTATACATTTCCAGTGTTTCGCACTACGTGGAGCATATTTGTTAGCCCAATGGGACCATTCGTTAATGAAGTGGTTAGCTGTGGGTTGGGCATCTTTGACATTTTTTATTGTAACTGCAATGAACATAAATACGATAGCTGGTTTTTTAATGAGGAATGTAAGTATTTTTCATGTTTTAGGTAAATAAAAGACCATCCGATGTATATTTTAAAGCGATCAGAATCTAGTCGCAATCTCATGTCAGCGACAATCAATGTGGGTAAACACACCTATTTCCTGGAGTTCCGAAATGTTTGAAGGATTTTCCTATGAATTAAAAAAAAGAATTTGAATGCATTGTATGCTTTTTGGACTGAAGTTCTTTAACGCTGCTTACGGTAGGAGTAAACTGGTAGAAATCATCATTTAACGAAAAAGCGTTATGCCCGCTCCATGCAACTTTCTCTCGCGAAATTATTCAAACTTTTGCGAAATTTTTGTTTTTGAAATTAAGTCATACGTGGGTCGTGGGACGGGTCCCCTTAATTTTTCAATAAATAAATTAATCACTGTTAGAAGAAAGGCATAAGGTAAATTAGAAATAGTTTTGGTGAAATAAATAGGTAAGTACGTTAATAACTTAGTAGGACTTGTATATACCATGATGTATTCATATATTTCCTATTTATTTTTATCAATGGAAGTAGTATATATTTTTAAGGAGAATCTTTGCTACTATCACGACTTTTGCCGATTTTTAGTCCGTTTGGAGTTAATGACCTAAATAGGTGACAATTTGGACGCCAAAGTTTAGGAATTTTCTCCGGTGCCCAAGTAGGCATAATATACATAATATGTAAATACCAATAGATAGAGCTTTTCAAGAAGAACCTTTGCCACTAACACGACTTTTTGCAATTGTTAGTCCGTTCACAGTTGAAAGACCTAAATACGTGGCAATCACTAATAAATAATGGCTAATACTTGGGCATCGAAGTATTGGATTTTACTCCGCACCCATTTATTAATGGTAAATAATTTTGTTTCTGTCAAAGTGTTTGTACAGACCTACTTCTGTACAAACACTTTAATATGTCAATCATATTTTAAAACTTGATGATGTTGGCGTTTCGTATCTTACTACTCTGAGAAGAAAGGCCGAAACAAACTCAGAGGTCACAGTCTTTATCTTGGTCATATCATGTGAAGACCATGTATGTATATTGGTGTCTGAAATGGTCTTTTGAGGAAAGAACCACACAGATTGAGTGGACCTGTCCAGTCAGTGCACGCATTTGTCAGTAATCGTGCAGGTCAACTTAGAATTTAAGGAGCTTAACAATTCGACGAACAATACATTTGGGTAGGCCGCATATATTACTCAAACTGCCAGACCACGATTTAACATGACTGATAAAAAAAGAAACTACAAAGAAATAACAATAACCCACATTGTCTTTACATTCGCAATCATTAAAATAATAGAATAATTCACGTGGCACAATAAGTAAATATTTGTTTCTACTATGAATGTCGCTGTGTTTTGAATATAGATTTTTTTTTATTATTTTAGCATAAATCAGTTTCTCTTATACATATTGAGATGTGATTGACATTATGTTTATTTCCTTAAATATATACCTCAGTGAATGCTGACAGCGAAGGTTATAAATTGCTCGAAAGGCTCGTTTCTGGAGCACAAATATAGTGAAAAGTTCACAGATGATGTATGCAAGTAAGATTGACATATTAATGGGATACGTTTCACGACATATTCATATTTTATCTCGTCTTATTGTTACCGTAATGTTTTGTTTGTGTAAACTTCGTTTTTTATCTTGATATTATTACTATTTTATTCAGCATGGCAGTTACACTCTTTTCTTATTACGTTTCGCTGAGTGCTTTTATCTTTTAACGTTTAATATTTAAAATGTTTACGAGTTAGATGATGCTGTGAGCTGGCGGGTGGTGCAGAGTTGCTAACGTTGTACCAGTAATTTCATTCGAAAGTACATAAGATTGACATATTAATGGGATACGTTTCACGACATATTCATATTTTATATCGTCTTAGCTATTTGACGCCCATGCCCCTACCAAGAAAATCAAGTTGAAGCGTCCGCCTGCGCCTTGGATGAACAGGGGAGTTCGGATGGCAATGTGACGGAGGGACGGCGCGTTTCGGAAGTTTAAAAAGGATCGCTCGGATGACAATTGGGCCTTGTTTAAGGCTCCTAGGAATCGATGTAATCAGATGATATGAAACGCTAAACGCTACCACATCCTAAATAATATAACTTCTTCTTCTCCTGTCGATATTTGGAAGTTCCTTGGAACTTTGGGCATCGGCAAATCGTGACATTCAGACCTTCCTAACACAATTGGTTTGGACGATCTAAATTGCCATTTCTCCACTGTTCCCACTCTAGATAGTCTAAATGTCAAACCATCTACTACCTTGCTGGTCTGACGCGTCCCAATATTAACCCCTTTGTCTTCACCCCTGTCGACCCGAGAGATCAAAGAGATAATCCTTTCCATTAAATCCAAAGCGGTGGGCTACGATAATATCATCCGCCATATGATCGTAGCGGCTCTTGATCAACTCCTTCTTGCAATCTCCCACATAATAAACTTTTCCCTTTACACCGGTGTTTTCCCTTCCCTCTGGCGCTTTTGTTCGGCCTCTGCCTAAGACCCAATCCATCTCTTCTTAGTCACTTTCGACCAATTTCTATCCTTTCCTTTCTATCTAAAGTGCCCGAGGCCAGTGTTCATAAACAATTCTCCCACTTTATTAACCGCTACTCAGTCCATTTCAATCCGATTTCAGGCCTGGGCACCGTTTCAGCTCTCATTAAAGTGACTGAAGATATAAGGTGGGGAATAGAAGACACTTAAGTTACAGTCTTAGTGTTAATTGACTTGTCCAATGCTTTTAATACCGTCAGTCACGAAGTCCTTTTATCCATCCTTTCCTATCTTATGGTCTCTCGGGAGGGTATTGGAATGGTTTTCCTCTTTACTTCAGGGGCGGCGTCTGTAGTCTGTTCGTGCTGGAGACTTCGTCGGGTTGGTGTGATCTTGCAGATGGCGCCCCTCAAGTCGGTATACCTAGTCTTGCCATAAATATTGTCACGAAGTTTTTTTTTTTTTATTGCCAATATTATTTATTACTTTTACAGTGTGTTAGTTTAATACATAAATATAAAACAATTTAAAATATAAAAAGTTTTTTCGAACATAGCGCATAACATAGCGTTCTGTTCACCAAACTCAAGATCTGTATTTCTTTACCTGTGTTAACAAATAAAAGTGATTTGATTTGATTTAAGGCGTTCTTTTTTAATTTGGTAGAAGTAACTTTAGTTAAGTTAGTTTTTGAGATAATTCAAATAATACGTATTTAGTTATTTTACTAGGATTCAATGCATGGCGTGCTGCCCAGGTTTGATGAATCCAGATTCAACGGATTCGTGACTCTGTGCCAGGCTGGCGGAGAACTGTGGCGATAGCGCCCTTTATATGAGCTGAGAAAGCCGCAAATATATATATAAACATTTATGATTTACCCTGTGTTTTATATGCGTCGTTGCTCCGATAAGCTTTCTTAAAGTCGCTCTCGGCGCCTTTTTCGTTTCTTCGAACCTGTCCGTATCTATAGAAAGAAGTTCTTGTTTAATGCCTTATTAATAAAATTGTTTTATCTTTCTAGAATTTAGCCGGTGTGTTTAGATCACATAAAAATTATGGTCCTCCAGAGGTCGAAGATAAAAAACGAAGATTGTATTTTAGTGAATTTACACGGCTAAGAAAATGCAAACATAAGTGTTTGATTATAGATGTAAGTACCTACCGATTTCATAATAGAAATATATTGTTTTACAAACACCATAAACTCACGCCTTAGGAAAATGAAGAAACAAAAAATTGGCTCTACAAAGAACCTACGCGATCAAGATGTATGGAACAGCACTTTCTTTTTTTTCAATTTTGTACTCGCTGTAATAGTTGTTCATTTCATAAGCAACAGCTAGCTCTCTTAAAGTATGTTCTTCGTTTAACTTGACATTCCATCTATTAATTTCTTATTCTATGAGACCATTTTCCGAGCGGTGTGTAAGGTGTGTTTGTACAAGTTGTACAAACTGGCCTGTAGTACTTTTTACGAAACTGCTTTGTAGAGTACTTGTTTATGAGGTAGTTGACTAGAAAATCAAAAGACAAAAAAAAAATGGTATGTACGAGGTTGTGTTGACAAAATACGGGATTTCAGACCATATCTGTACGAGGACACGCCGCCGTCGGCCTCTGGCAACACTGGTTGTCAAAAAATAATGCTTGAATTCCCAAGCATATTTGAGAAAAGTCAATCCTAACTTAATATTATAAATGAGAAAGTGAGTTTGTTTGTTTGTTAAACTTTCACGCTAAACGGCTGAATGGATTTGGATGAAATTTAGCACATGGGTAGACCATGAACCGGAAAAGGACATAGGCTAGTTTTCATCCTGGATCGCAGGCAAAGTCGCGAGCAACAGCTAGTTAATTATAAATTCCAGAATCAACGAATCGACTTTGTTTCTTTTTTATTTATACTTTAAACAGCTCTATTTGCAAGCCAGTTCAAAATTTAAATCAAATCTTTGATAAGTTATCTTCTTGGCTGTCATGTGTCGAAATAAAAAGTTCGTTACTTTTTAAATTAAACGACAGATATCAGTTTTCATAGTAATTTATTCGGCCGCTAACACACGCCACGCCACTGACACGCCAGTTATGGATGTTCATATTAACATTGCCGGCCGCTTGCTTGCGTGTATTTGACCAGTACCTACAGCATTTTCGATTTATCTCGAAGAAGGTTGTCAAAAGCCAAAACGTCAAACAAATAGTTTTTTTATGACAGCTGCGCGCACAGATTGTAGTAAGTCTGCGGCGCGTGAGTCACCGATGCTACCACAGAGTACTTTTTTATATACGGAATAGAGGTCTATCTCAGCCACTAAAATGAGAAACGTTAAATGTGGCCCTCTGGACGCGGGTTTTGTAACTAATGCTAACACAATCTTACTTACGTACGGCAGCCAGCTTAAATATTTTTAGGGTATTTTAAAATGTGAATTACATATTCGCTTACAGTTATGTAGCTATGCGAAAAGTAATTCACATTATTAAACAATAAAACAGTAATCTTCGATTTCATTATTTATTTATTTTGAAACATTTCCTATTTAGAACTTTATAAGAATCCGTATCATCATCACACTCTCTCTTATCTATTAATATATTATTGATTTCTTTACAATAGTTATAAAAATATCTCAGCAGAAAAAATTAGAGCAGAGAGCAGCTAAAATCTGCAGGACAACTTTTATTTGGCGCTTTTTACGAAATACCACTTACGTACTGTAGGCCCCCAATTATTACGCGTTGGTCATTTTTTTCTTCAAGGGGTGTGAATGTTTTATCGGAAATATTACCAAGTTCGCAATTTGTTTGATCATTACTGCGCCCGCTTGTGATAAGTACTTCATGTAAAGTTTCACAGTTGGCTCCAGGAGCGTGGACACTAGAGAGGCTGTTTACTAATAACGTCGTGAATGCTGCTTCGAATCGTTCTGGTGTAGGGTTTACGTTGCGGCACCCGTGGCGTCCATAAAAAGTTTTCTATCGGGTCTTGATTAAGATGCCGCAACCAAACTGATGTTACACCATATTTTGTTTGCATTTTTTTTAATAATAATTCAATTCCTTCTAGTGTCCATACCCAATCGTTCAATGTGGGAGAACATATTCAATGTTTGATGTTCTAGGATTAATAAATTTCATATTTTTCATCATAACTTTACATTCACTCCATGTTTTGTGATGGATAGAAGTAGGCGTTGCAGGTCCTAGAAGAGGTTTCCCATATTTCTTTTTTTTTGCCAAAACTTCCGTTCAGGGAATCAAAAACCTTGTCAAAGAATAACAGGATGTCTGTAGTCTCTTTGGCTTCTTCAGGAAGTATTCCCTTATCTGTAAAAAAATACAGTTTGTTAAATAATGATTCATGTCTGATCTGCGTCATATAACACTACAGTAAGTATTTAATATTTTTATGTCATTGCAATTATCAGAAAAGAACTAGTGATAAACGAATGTAAAGACGTTTAGGTACTGATGACATTTACCTGCTAGATAGCCCATATTCGATGCAACAGTTTGACTAAAAATTGTGTAGCGTTTTTGACCTTCATCCGAGGAATTTTGCTCGGGTCACAGTGGGCATCTGTCAATTTGGGCACCAATCGGATTCCTTTGTAACCTGGGTTTTCTCGGTGTAAGGCCATGATATGAGACCATTTTGCCATTTTTACTTCCCCGTCTTTTATGTATTTCAAATGTTTCGTAATCAAATTGTTGCGTATGCATTTTATCAGATGGGGTGGGTCATATAATGGTACAATGTCTTGGTTGTTTATCATGAAACTGTTGTCTCTGGGCTCTTCTCCCTTTCTCAACACCCCTTGTTTCTTGCAAAAGATATTATACACAATTCACATTATTTGTACCTTGGTCGCAAACAGTTGCTACCACAATAAGACCGGTATTTTGTAGCTCGGTAATTACAAGTTTTAACTGCTTCGCAAGTTCAGGCCCCTTGGTTGCAGCTTGTGAAAAAGTGTATGCAACAGGTTGCTTATAGTTTTTTATTAAACCTCTTACCATAAACACCTGTGCATGATCTGCATAATCAGGTTGTGTCTCTAGGCCATTTGTGACAAACCTACGAACTTTGTCCTTTCGCTCATTGTATGTTACATTGGGTTTGAGTAACATTTCATCAAACAGAACAATACATATTTTATGTTCTAACTTCATTTTCTCAGTAGCTTTCTTTATTTGCTGAATCATATTTTTGTTGATTCCTGGATTTATATCTGCCATATTAAGCAATTTCAGGAGAGTTTGGCGTGATGGCAAGATAAATATTTTCCTAAGAAATCTGTACCCTTTTGGGCTCTGTTTGAGGAAGGACAAAGCAATAAGTTTTTCCTTCAAAGTGAAACGACGGCCTTTATTACCTTTCTTAAGCTCTGAATTGTAATAATGTCAAAATTTTTGATGTGCTCGGTAATTCTACGAGTGTTTTCATAAACTGGTGGATTCGCCGTAATATTTTGCAGTGCCTTGATCTTTTTTGCCTGATTTTTGACCTTGTTGCGGCACTTACTTAATTTTACTCCAAGTAGCACAAGTTTTCTATAAAGAGCATGCTCAGATTGAGTTACAGCAACGCGTTTCACCCGCCTTCTAGTTCTGATAGTTCGTTGTTGCTTTTTGCGATGCTCTGTAAGTAAATAAAACGATTATTTGGTACATAATTAAGCACTTTACTATGTTGTTTTGATGACCGAATGAGTTTTTTTACTATAAAAAATTGGGCGTAATAGTAATAAATGCATTACTTGTATTCTACTACATTTACCTATTGCAGAACAATTAAGTTTTATTAAAAAAAAGACAATATCCTGTATGTTCTATGAAGAATAGCGAAAAGTACTCAAAGGAATCTAGACGTGCAGTGGAGTAGACTTTTCGCTATTCCTATTATTTTCGCTAGAACAATTAAGTTTGAAAAAATCACCCTTTATATTTTATCCAAAAACTACTAAGTGTGTATTGAAATTGTACATAGTAAATATATATATGTTGTTATAATAAATAGCATTCGTATTGAGTTATTTCGTGTAAGTAGTGCAACATTTGAAGGTATTTCACTATTGTAATCTATATAGGTGAGTAGGTACAAAATACTTTCTAACGTTGCAGCCGTGGCAGATATTTTTATAACTCCTCATATATAATTAAATAATTGTAATTCCAATAATGTTAATTAGTATTTGAAGTTGTATAAATAACGCCGTTTAATTATTTCAAATGGCAAAATTCATAAAAGACACAATATGCGAAGATTGTTTACTAAATAAGAAAAGTAAGGAAAAATACTCTGATGGTAATTATCTTTACTTACCAAGATTTTTCTTAATTTATACATCTTCCACAGCTATTGTAGCATGTAGATGCATAGGCACAGTATCTCTGGATACTGTGTCACATCTGTGTGAAGTAATGGGTTCTGGAATGACAATTAATTTATTACTTAGTTATAAATTAATGTGTAAATACAAATAGATAATCATCAACTATGTATTACAGCCTCAGCCAATATTGAAAGTATTTAGGTCTATTAACATATGCATAACGCAATATAGTCTTATGTATTATGAACACAAACAAATTTTTACTACATAGAAACTTTTATAATTTTATTAGCTTCTGCCTGCACTGGGTAAAATTATATGTCTTCTAAATAGAATTGAGGACCAGAGAACAATTTAAAAAAATGGCCAAGTGAGTGTCGGCCCACGCACAATGAAGGGTTCCGTAGTTAGGAATTTATCCCAAGAACAAACTTAACACTGTAGTTGAAAAACATGTTCCCCCATACATTCCAACTGCAAATGTAAGTTTGTATGCACAATATTGATTTACCATGTTATTTTAGGATCATAGACTTTTTATCAATTTTCCTGTAATCGAACCTGTGTGTTTTTCTGTAGGTAGAACTATTTTCTGTATTATTCTCAAAATTTTAGACTCAGCAGTTTCAGAGATAAAGGGGGGGAATGGTCAATGTTCGACTATTTTCTTAAATAAATAACATAACATCACGCCTTGTTTCCCCTAAGGGTTGGGTAGAAGTGTACCTATAGTACACCCACATTTCGCCAGTTATGTTTAAGTCCCATGTAATAGGGGGCAAGCCTTCTTATTTTGCCCACAAAACTGACCCCCATATTCAAAATTCATTTATTTACAGTACACGTGTGTTTGGGTCACAGAAATTGATATGTGTACCAAATTTCAAAGAACTAAATCGGTTCATTCGATTCGGAGAAAATTGGCTGTGACAGACAGACGGACGGACAGACAGACAGACCCACGAGTGATCCTATAAGGGTTCCGCTTGTTCCTTTTGAGGTACGGAACCATAAAAAACAGACTGATAAATGCTGTTATGATTATATCTTCACTTACCAACATTTTCCTTCAATTGTACATCTTCCTCAGTACTTTGAGTGTGTGGCTGTATATCCACAGACTCCAAATGTGAAGTAACAGGTTCTGCAATGACAATTAATTTATTATTTCAGCAAGCAGCCTTGCCTATAAAATTATACACTCCCAGAGAAGTGTTTTATGAATTACCAAATTGCTTGGGTATTTCAGCAAACATGTATACGTAACAGCGTAGCATAGCAGTAGCACTTACTGCTGAGCATGAGGTCCCCAGGTTAGGCAAATTTTTATTGAGTTTTTCCATCTGGAATTTCTCAGTAGCAGCCTGGAGTCTGGATTTATGCCCAGTTGGCAATAGGCTCGCCCCCTATTACATGGGACTTAAACATAACTGGCGAAATGTGGGTGAACTATAACATGTGTTGTCTGCCTAACTCTTCAGGGATTACAGGCGTGATGTTATATTATTATAGTATACCAGTTAAGACACCCGTGTCCAGCAGAGGAGGCTTAAGAGCTTATGATGGGGCAATATTAATTAACCTTTTGATATAGATGCTTCTGACATCTGAAGAGGTCTCAACACTCTTCTTTCCGAGTGGAATTTAAAAAAAGATAATCCTGTAATAACAATAAAATTTTATTAGAAAAATTAGTAAGTTAACTTTGGTTCAGGAAGACCATATTCAAAACTAATTTAATTTTCCCAACAATTTAGTCATAAATAGGATGATAAATATAATATTATTAATTACATTTACATGGCAACAAATAGGTTGGTAACTTGTTTGAATAGTGTGTTATTAGCAAGACATTACAACACCTATTTGTAATCAAACTAGCATTTGCCCGTGGCTCTGCCCACATGTGGTCCATAAACTATCTCTGAGCAAAAAATAACATTGATCCATGATTGCTCTATTGTTGTGTGAAAGAAGGTCCAACCAATATTTAATACACTTTAATATCACTGTCATAATATATTCCAATATTTGTATAATATTAGTCTTGAAAGGCAAACCGTTTTCTTCCGGATAAAGAAGTTATTTATCAATTCATTACCCATCCTTCCCCATAGAGCTTCCATAAGAATATAATTTAAAAAATACTAGCTGCACCCCAGTTTCACCCGCATAAGTTTCGATCCCGTGGGAATATCGGGGTAAAAACTTTTTAACCTGGATTAACACATAGGATACTTTTTACTAAAAAGTATCCTATGTGTTAATCCAGGTTATAAACTATCTGTGTGCAAATTTTATCCAAACCCGTTCAGTAGTTTTAGCATGAAGAAGAGACAAACATACACACTCACAAACTTTCGCCTTTATAATATTAGTGTGATTAATCTTTTGGCACCCATGATTATCAGTAATAATAGACTGACTATTCTAAATATGTATTCTTTGTGTTTATTAGATATTTTACTATAACTAACCTGGCATGTTTGTTGTTGGTACAGCTTCTTTGCTGAGTCGATTATTCCAGCACCAATATTTTTGTTCGAAGTGAACACGGCATACACGGCGGTATTTGAAAATATATTCATTTTCAAGTTGTAATATATGTCACCACCAACCGAATAGACCCATGTAATAACTCCTTATCCTTAGCTGGGTAAGGGAACTTATGCAAATTCGCATTGGAATCTGAAATAATAGAGTAAAAAAGTCAGTGGAGTTGAAAGTCTAAACCTGAAATTGAAGGGTGGCGTACTCTGACCATTATGGCTTTGTCGTATGGGTGCTGAACTGCTTACATAGTTTTAGCCCAGCGGCCTTTTATGAAAAAAAAACACTTACCTAAGCTATTTAATCATCCCGGGACGCAAAACACTTTCTGTTAGACATGATATGAGATGAGATAAAAATATCACAAACACAAAAGTAGTACTAATCGGGTAGTGTAGTCACATACTCAGAGTCCTGTCTCAATACGTAGATTTTAACAATCAACACAAGCACAAAATCAGCACGGCCAGAGGAGCAGAGGCTCTACTCAACGGATTAAGGTGGAAAAAAGCACTTTTAGACGATTAAAATCTAGAAAAACAGATAAAAGCTAGCAAGACGCGGAAAATGCAGTCAAACAATCCGGCGGCCAAGTTTGTTTTGTTTTAAATTTGTTGTAGTGTTGCATACAGAAATAAATTCTTGAAATTATTTTTCTGATTTTTTTATTTCGTTTTATACTATTGAGCTTTGATCTAGGAAATATTTTCTCGTTGTATTGTTTTTATTACCTAAGTATGTATTTCATCGGTTAATAAGTTGCTCATGGAAATTGAGCGAGGGTTGGTCACACTGTTGTCATGCCATCTTGCGTGCCGTAGTAGAACTACCTAGTCACAAAATTATGAAAACTACCATCTCTTATTGAGTTAGAGAGAAGTACCACGTTATAATGACACCAAATTAACACGTTGTTTCATGTTAAAGTGTGCAATACTTTTCGTGTCCAACCATATTTTGTATACTTATACGAGAGCGATTACCCATTTGCTACTACTAAGATTGTCAACCCTGGATGCTACGAAATGCTGCCATTTTAAATATTATATTTTATATTTATTTAGGACGAACTATTGTGTTTATTTTATTTTTGTCTTATTTCTCCTGCTGCACCAGTTGACGTCATCACGTTAACACCGGCTGTCCCAGCATTATGCTGAGCGATGGCCGTTTTGCGTGAATGTGACGCATAATTTCCCCCAAATTGTTATTTTCATGTTTTTTTCTTTGTTTGCGTCATGTGTACCGCAAATAAACGTATTTTTTTTTTTTTTTTCAAAACAGTGCTCAAATTTCCAAGAATTAATTGTTTTTTTCGTTTTTCAGGAATGGTTTGAATGTAGTCATCAAAAGTTAATTCTCGAGAGCACAATGAGACTTTCATCGTCTAGGCCTTCGGAAACATCTTTAATGAACATATACGATACAAACACTACGTCCGACTTGGCCCCACCATCACGAGAAGATCGTCATACTTGACCGTGTCTGTTCTATTTAAGTCTTTGATGTAGGCCAAGTTTGTTATACTTATATGTTTATACATTTTGTACGAGTATTTCTTTGTATAATTTAACCCCTTTTAGAAATAAGGTATTATTGTAAATCATTTTAATACTAGTAGTTCTGCGAATAGTAGGTAGACCTTGCGAGCACAAACTTTTTTGCAACAATTAATACTTTTGTGGTAACAAAAGTTATTTAAAAACAAAAAACATGGTAAATACCCCGTTTTAAATAAATTTAGTACCATGTCCATCAATTAATAAAGTTTTATGACAGTGTGGTGGTGGTTAAGTATTTGGACGTCGAAACTCCACAAATGGAGAAGGACTCACCATTTTTTTCATATACATTATCCAGTTCAATGAAATAGTGGGACCATCCACAGACAATAGACTACTTTTGTTTTTTTAATTGTATTGCCATTTACACGGCTATGATCAGAACCATATTTTGTTGCTGTATAATTTGGGATCATCCGGCGGCAGTGACATACTGCATTTTGTATTCAACCTTCATACGGTTAAATACAAAATGCAGTATGAAACTTTGGGATGAAACCATTGGGACGTTGGCGTGTGCATCAGAACACTGCACCCGTGCGAAGCAGGGCCGGGTCGCTAGTTATATTATAAGTATAGAAGTATAGGTAAAACCAGCCAAGTGCGTGTCTGACTACGCACAGTTACGGGTTCCTATCCGTTGTTCGGTACGTGTATTGGTTTTATCGACGGTAAAAATACGTTTTTATTTCATAGTATTCCTCGAAGAAACTGAAGAAAAATGACTGCATTTTTGCGGCTGTTACCGAAAACATCTCATTTCTCACAAACTGTTGACTTTATTTATTTCCTTTATTTCATATTATACATACTATAAGTTAATTATATTTTTAAATATTAGAATATAAAAAATATATAAAATTTTAAAAATATAGGTATATTTTAATAGGTTACCTATTAAATTGGCGTTTTGTATGGAGAATTTTAAAGAAGTTGCATTTTTCATACTAACATTTTTATAATTTATTTAACAACCATGCACACGAATGTTTTAAAACTTTTATGCACTAATTTTAAAAACTAAGATAACGTATGCCACTTAGATTAAGCGTCAAAAATAAATTTTGGTTAAGGGGAGGTTTTACGAATTTGCCTGTTTTAAAATCAATTTTAAATGGTCAAACTAGTGTATTTGGGTCCTGAAAAAAAGATATGTCATAGATACATCCTTGTTTGAGGGACATTAAAGGTTAAAAACACGATAAATTGTAATTTGCTCGATTGAAAAAAAATCCGAAACAGGGTCGATTTCAAAACCATTTTTCGTTTCATTTCCTAATTACAGCACAAAACAATATGAAAATTGCATGTATGATGAGGTAATCGTATTTTAGAGGTTATTTAAAGATTGGATTTTTAAGTTTAATAGATTTTTTTTAAAATAAACCCAAATATAGTAAATCGGGTTAAATCGGCTCGCGCTCAGAGTCCTGCGGGACGTCATCGGAGGTGGACCAGTGTCAAAATTGTTAAAAATACGCTCTCTCTGCAGTTGTTACAAAAAATCTAATAAAAGAAGAACACATTTTATATGAAATTGCGACAGCTCAGAAAAAAATTTCGTTATTTTATTATAGTTTTAATTCATAACATTGTTTTCGAAAGTGAGATTATTTCTATGCGATATGATGACGTTTAACTGTCATCTTACAATAGTGCTAGACACATTACAAATTATTATCGATATATAATTTTTTGTCGTCGTTTATGAAGAAGTCTTTTTTTGATTTTTTAATCAGATTCATCAATGTTACTATATTCACTCTCTATCGAATTGTCTTTGCTAATATCAAATCCTACATTAATAAACAAATCATATACAATTTTTCCGGTTGTCGGTTGCATATGGAATATTTCAAACAACTATCACTCTCGCAAGAACAAAGAAAATTTAAAAAGAAATGGTGTTTCAAACAAAAGTGCTATACTAACATAAACAAATGTATGGAACACGATAAAAATCATAATTATATTGTAATCAATTAAGAAGTAAGGAGATTAAATAAAGCACAGTGTTACTTTTCTTATTTCGTCGTTGTATTTTCTCAACAAATATACTAGCACTTGTTATTATTACTAAATAATGTTTAATTTGCAACTCGCAGAACTTCCAGAATCACTCATTTTACCAACACTTTAAATCAATTGATCAACTGATATGAAACTGGCACAGATAAAACATAACACTCTTAATCAATTGAGAAACTGATATTAAACGTAAGACAAATAAAATATAACAATATTTTTCGAATAGCGGAGCCAGCAACACAATTTTTTTCTTGAATCCGTGATTTTATCGTATTGGCTCAGTATGAACAACTTTCAGTTTTGAATACAAAAAGTCACTGTTTACGATATTTTATACGACACATAAACGATAAAATGTCGTTCTAAAATTTCGATGTCCTAAAATAATAGATTCGATAAAACTGTCCATACGCTTGGTATTAGTCAAATGTTTGTGTACCGGGCTATTAATAGGTACAATGAGACCTCCTCTGTTTGTGACAGAAAAAGATCTGGCCGTCCACGTAGTGTTCGTACGAAAAAGGTGGTCAAAGCAGTAAGGGAAAGAATTCGAAGGGAAAAAATTGTCTTACTGTTTCGAAAATAATAGGTTCGATAAATTATAGCTTGCTACAGCTATAATTTATCGAATCTATTATTTTAGGACATCGAAATTAGGTACGTCACTTGACAATAAATTATGGCAATTGTTACTTCGTAAATAGCCGTCAATATTTACAAATCTTCATGAGCGGTGGGAAATATCCAAAACAAAAAAATATGGTCACAGTATAAGCGAAACAGTAAGACAATTTTTAGCCCATCCAACTTAACAAAAATCCCGACGAAATAAAGATGAAAGTTTGTATGGAAATTCGCCATTTTTTTTCTTAATTTCACTTGATAAAATTCTTAAAGTCACTGACAGACAATGCACAACCTAAACCGCTGGGTCTAGAAGCATGCAATTTTGCACAATAGTTCTTTTTATAACGAACGAAATTAAGACTTTGATATTTTCTATCAAAATTACATTTTGCGTGACCGTTGAGATACCCAGTAGCACTATTATAATTTTAAACTTTCACCTTACTACCGCAAAGTCATGTTTATCTGAAACTAGTTTCTGTCCGTGACTTCATTCGCGTGAAAGTCATAAGACATCACAATATACTAAAATAACAGCCACATTTTATAAATCTTCACTGTACACTGTTTGTAGTTTAGGTCTCAGCGACCAAAATATACAGAGATTTAGGGCTGGTGACGCGACTGGCTGGCTAGCTGGACTAGCGAGCAAGTGACAGAGTTATCCGTATGAGAAGCAGCTCCTCCTGAGGTCGAAACGCGCAAGTAACACTCGTCAGTAGCAATTTCTCATTGCTTGCGAAGTTTTTCGTTTTAAGTGAATTATTAAACGTCTGCGTTCCTTCATATACTACCTAATGGCACAACACTGATACACGAACTGCTTCTTACAGATTATTCATGACTACCCCAGCTATCACTAAAAAAATCAGCAGTTTGTACAAGGGTGGCTATGGTTAGGTGACTGTTAATGAGATTTTTTTTATTGATTTTTATTAAAACCATAGATGACAGAAGAGGCCTAAACTTCATGTTTTTCGTTGTACGTTCTACGATCTCTCCCATAACAGTAGGTATATGAAAAGGAAAAAATGTTGTTTATTTTATAAATAAAATGAATTGATTGTCACAAAACAAACACACGCACGCACACACATAATACATTAGCCGATAACGACACCGACCCGACATCGACACGATATTGGCGATCAGATGATCGGATACGTTTAGTGCCTTGTTTTGTTATCGTAACCTATATCGTCGCAGACAGCGACGAAACGGACTGAAAACGCCCATTAGGTACACAGGACATTTTAAGTAATCATTTTAGTTCATGACACCGTAGGTCCCATAAAATGTAAACTTATTGAAATAATCGAATCTAAGAAAAACTAGTTCAGTTGATCAACTGCAAATATTTCATGCTGTGGCATGGATTTTCCGTGAAATGGTCGGCGGTGCATCGTAAATAGATACGTCACTCTGCATTTGGGGGAGGCGGAGGTAGCGTTTCAAAGGCCTACAGACACGGAAAACCTCGCCTTAAGTTTTAAAACAAATGTGGTCATTTCTGCTAACAAAAAGAGGAGTAATTTTTTAGGTATTTTTTATGTTTTGAAAACTATAAGTAATAAGGTTTTTTTACAAGCAATTGATGTATATTTTAAAGCATAGAAGTGACGAGGTTCTCTATTTTTGAGAAAAAAAACGCCAATTTCATAGGTGCAGGCAACCCAGTATACCTACTCGTATAAACACTCCTTTGCAAAAAAAACGGGCACCTTACAGTCATTGGCTTTTCTATGGATAATATTAATATTTTTAGTATATCATTAGCAAAAATGACTGGTAATTACTTATTATCAATAAGAATATAGTTTTTAACACTTGAATCCTGGAATCGCTGTTTTAGTCAATGTAAACAAAGAGCCGTGTTAACGAGTACTTTATGATATTTTAATTTAAAAAATAAGAACGAGTATTACCTCTTCTTGCAGCGATTACTGCATGTAATCGTCTTGGCATGCTTTCCACCAGGCTTTTGATGGTGTTCTGTGGAATGTGTTCCCACACAGCTGAGAAAACACGTGTAAGCTCCCTGATGTTTTGTGGAAGTGGTTGGACAGATCGTACTCGCCTTTTTAGGAGACGTGCTCAATGGGGTTAAGGTCGGGGCTCCGCACTGGCCAATTCAAACGACGGATACCGACCTCTTGCATATAAGCATCTACGTCGCCAGAACGGTGAGCCCGAGCAGTGTCGTCCATGTAAATGGCATTTACAGTCAGTGCGGGTTGTGCATGTAGACAAAGGATTTCTGTTATATACCTTTGCGCATTTAGTGAGCCATTTTCAATGAAAACTATCTCGGTACTTAGCTGGGAGTTACACCCGCTCAAAACATAACGGACCCTCCACCATAAGGGGTGATTTCTTCAAAACACATACCCGCGAAAAGTAAGTAAAAAGTCACAAGCTGAAAAAAGGTTTTTTTTTTAAACAAATGTTTCGAATTTGGATTTAACTTTTTTTCACCCCCAGACTCTTTAGTAAGTGCCAGTAACATAGTTTGGCTATTAAAACCTCTTTAGAACTAAATGATTACCAATAATGTAGAAAAATCAAAACCGCCCGTTTTTTTTGCAAAGGAGTGTATATTATAAATAAAACATTTAAAAGTATATAAAAATAGTAGCCCACCGGTATTGGGAACAGGGTCCAAGCTACCGGTGGTCAGGGCTCCAGAGAGAGGAACCTCCTAACAATGCAAGCCGCGTCCAGAAGTACAGCCCTTAATACAGCTGCCCAACAAGAGCCTCCTTAGGTGTTAGTCGAGGCTCTTGGCAATTAAGCCTGTGGCTGATATGATTATCGGCACAATGATCGCTGAGTTCACATCCCACATGTCGGCAACCTCGCGAGCCAAGTCAAGATACTTGATTTGTTTATCTTTCTCGTTTTTCACGAGGTACCCGTCATGCGGGACCTATGTCAATAAACATTGCGCGCCGCTCTATGGGATCCACCACCACTATATGAGGCTTATTGGCAAAAATAATCCTATCAGTGATGATGGATCGATCCCAGTACAATGTGATATTCCCATTTTAGAGAACTGAGTGAGGCACATACATATCTGTAGTACGGCACTTCCGATTCCACAAGGCTGTATTTCAGAGCAAGTTGCTGATGGATAATCCAGCTTTCTAATTACGCAACATATTTTCGTAAACGATAAAGACAAATCTGTTTCATTTTGACAGTTCAACAACATTCATTGCGTTATTTACGTTGCTCTGCAGTTTTTTTTTTAGAACTTACGGTACAATGGATTAGCAATCTGTTTCAAAACGATTCAGATTCGGATTGATTTTGCATTACGTAATTAGGGTACTGGTTACATAGTTGTATCAATGCAAGTACTCTACGTTAGCTAGACGAGAACACCCGGAGACAATGTGTCGGATTGATTGTCCCGGTCAGTGGCATGCCCGACAGATGTCAAGCACAAATAAATCTCCGGTAATTGTTCGTCATGATAATTTCGACTATAGTTGCACAGACGAAACCTTCGGTTTCCCGAAAGGTGTCATCTAAACGCAGCCAGGCTACGGATCCTAGCAAATCCATGTAGGGCCATACCTCCCTGTGATCGTTAGTGTCAAGCACTACAGGCTTGCGCCAGTCTAATGAGACAGCATGAATGCATTACCCACGGTCATCGGTAATGTAATGAGACCGGTGACCGTAGGTAATTCATTCGATATGCAAATAAGCAGCGAACGGATCCTCCTATACAGGGCGTCGAGTTCGGTCTGAGTCCATTTGAGTATGTCGAAAATGTAAGTAAATCAAAACCAGCATTACCTTACTATCACCATTACATTACCTTGTTCCCACCTGATAGAAGACTAATAAATACTTTCTTGGGGCGTTCAAAGAAGCGCTGCTTCAACGATTGCTTTTAATCAGTGACTTTGATGGCCAACGCTGGCGACATACCCAAATACTTATAGGTTTCGGGTGCAGAGACGGCTCTAAGGTTTATGGAATCAGAGAGTGGGGGTCCCCACGGATTCCATAATCTGAAAGAAGAATTCTTTCCTTCTTCCTTTAAAGAAAGAATTCTTTCTTCCTTTTTTTTTTCTTTCAGTTTGTGGAATTTGAATGAAATTATTTATACTAAACGAACAAGACGCACATTACAACAGTTTTTTTTACAAAATACACACAAAGTAGCCAGAACCCCGTATTCAAAAAGTTAAATGTTTGACAATGTTTTCCATTGCTTGATTGTGGTCTGCATGAAAATAAAATACAATACACGTTGCGTAATTACTATGCGTTGCGACACTGACACATGACGACAAACAAATGATATAAAGTGCCGATTGCCGAGTGGAAATGATTTACTTTTGTAACAAACAATAATACCTAACAAGTAAGATTAACACTTTCACTGTCCATGCATTACATGTAATGCACTGAAGACGTAGCCCTATACGTCTGTGCATGACATGTAATGCACTAGTAGTTATCTTTTTTATCCAATATTTTAGCGAAAATAACCAAATTTAAATAATAGAATTGTATTCGAAGACGTGTGACATCTACCAACCCGCACGGGGCCTGTGTGGTCGATTATAGCCCACTCCCTCTCGCGGAGAGCTAGGCTAATTATGTAAATAATAGAAGCAGTTCCATTGTTTGTTTCAACGTTTTTAAGCAGCTGGAAGTGAAGCTCGTCCATCCGTGCATTGCATGTAATATAATGCATTTTTGAAAATAATATGTAATGGTTATCTGAGGGTGATAGACGAATATTCGGTGTCATAGAATTAGTAACCGACCTTATAAAACATGATTATGCAATATTCTCATTGGACGTATGGTGATAAGGGTTACCAATTACCTTGGGACAGTGAAAGTGTTAAGCCGTTCGTCGCATCTGTGCAAGAACAGCAGTGCTATTCTGTAACCATCTCACTGTGAAAACTTAGGTTTAGTGGGCTCGGCGTGAGCTGTCATTCCTTAGCAGCAGGTGGAATGACAGCAGTGCTATTCTGTAATCATCTCACCGTGAAAACTTAGGTGAAGTGAGCTCTGAGTGAGCTGTCAGTCCCTAGCAGCAGGTGGAATGACAGCTCACTTCACGTTCACTTCACCTAAGTTTTCACCGTGAGATGGTTACAGAATAGACCGGCAGGTCGTTGCTGAACATTTTGTTCTGGTATCCCTATGTAGTCTGTGTTTTGTTCTGTGATTTCGGATGAACCTATCGTCAACAATGTCGATTTTCAGCAACTACCAATCGATTGACAAAATGACGTCCCTCTGTGTGACATAATATTTAGAGTAAGTACAAAACAAAAAACGGGTTGCACTCCGGGAGTGCCGGCAGAAGTGAAAACTTGAATATTAACGTTGTGCATTTTTGATATTTTGGAATGGTTAGGGAATAATTTTGCTCTCCCTCCATCTTACGAATTTTGGATCAGGTCACGTGTCCTGACGCGAGTTTAACATTTTTTTACCATAACAAAAAGTGCATAACGCTGCTAAAGAGTTTTCAATTTAAAAAAAACGGCGCTGTTCGAGCTCGCGCCGCAGTTTCGTGAAAACGTGTGGTGAAATAATAACAAATTTATTTAACAATGTTATTAAATATTTACAATGATTTACAAAAATGTATGTTCATTGTATTCTTAATGATGCAAGCTTTCATCGATTGTGATATTTTTCAATCCTGAGCAGATTTACGGCCGGTATGAGACGACATCTTAAATTTGCAACTAATTTTCTGACGGTTTCTGATACTACTGTTGCTATTGTATTTGCTCGGCACTAGATTTTATAGGCTCATTGCATTCCTTAAGATGCAAGCTTTCTTCGATTGGGAATATTTTAAATGTCAGAGCAGATTTATGGCCGATATGAGTCTTAATATGAAATTATTTTGCTATTTTCAACTTCATATTATGATTTTTTACCCCTATCTCTAGGTCCTGGTAGTCCTTCGTCAACTCTTGGGAACGACACCAGAATCACCGTTCTAGCTGAACACGTTTTTGCCCTATAAATATTGTAACATAGTGAAAAATAAAGGGTCACGAGCATGCGCCTGCCCTCGTCATGTGTCGTCGTAGGAAAATTATATCTTGCCTTAATTTTTTTATGAATCTTTTTGATTCTTTTTTTTTTATAATATATATCTTTTGCATGCTCAACCATTACTCTAGCATCAAACGTCTTGTAGTTATAAGTGATTGAAATCTTACATGGTTTTGACGGTCAGAAATATTGAACTTACTATCAGTAAGTAAGTAAGTAAGTGCTTTTGTATGCTGTGCTTTTTTTTGTGTGCACTAAATAAACGATTTATCTATCTATCTATCAGTACTCCGAGTGAAGACGTCTTCACGTCAGTAACTGTGATTCGAAATCTAACTGAACATAGTGTGTACTTAGAAATAAAATCAGTGTCCTGACAGTTTGATCCTACAAAATTACCAAATTTAACGTTAGGTGGCCATCTCGCAGTAATTTAAAAAAAATGTTTTTTTCTAGTGATTGTTCGTATAGGTCTGCTCAGCTACCTCAGCAGTGTCCCGATAGCGAGACCACAATCTTGATTTATGACGCTTTCACTGGTGCCAGTGGCATCAGCAACATTGCATTGACTCACGCTCGCTTCTAGCATGTCTTTTGCTCTCAACATCTCTTCTCTGGTTCAATATCGACCTTCCATGCTAAAGCATTAGGCATGTGAGATCTACTGTAAATTAAGGTAACCTATTAGTTTTATTGTAAATATTCGAATATTAAATAATTAATAGTGATATATGGGGAATTAGGAGATGTGATGGTATGGGGTAGAATATTGGATTTCGTGTTGGCAAAAAAGATAAATGAGTGACAAAATATCTTGGTGTTACATATAATTTTCCTTATCCCTGAAATATTGTAAATAGGTAGTTTTATTAGACAGTTTTAGATTACGATATTGTCAGTTATGGGGGTTTTAGATTATGATATTGTCTTTTTACGACTTTAAGATCCATTTGGAGGTTAGTAACTAATTAGAGGTTAAATTATTATATTCGGTATTCAATTAGTTATTTTAGAGCAAGGGTAGTTGTTTATCAACAAATGTACGAAAAATAGAACATTGTTTAAAAACAGTTAGGTACGTACCTAAATAAATAACACACAGGGAAGAAAATGTAACGTTGTCAAGTTAATACTTGATCTTTTTCAAACGGCCAATTCGTTTAAACTGTTTAAAGTTATGCTAAAGTAATCTTAAAGTTATGCCAAGTATCCCTAGACAGTGTTGATGTGTGTGGTTGGTTGGACCGATTTGGTTTTTTTTTCTTTAATTTTTGTAATAGTCCGAATTAGGTTACTATGGAAATAAAATTTGGAAAAGCTTCCCGGTTTTTTTTTAAATACAGGAAAAGCTGAGCGTGGTTTTTTATTGGAAATTTTGTATGAATTATTTACATTTGGATAGGATAATGTTTGTCGGGTCAGTTAGTCTAAAATTAAAATGTAAACACATAACAGTAAACTTTTTATAAAACGGCTAAGTTCGAGACTAGTCAAGCCATGAATATTCGGCTACTTTTCGGTATTCGGCAAAGTTTTTAGTATTCGCTTTTCGGCCAAATGCTGTGAAAGTACTCAAAAATGACAATTTTTAAAATAATAATTTATTTTTCATTTATTTCATATAAAAGTGGTATGTTGAGTTGAATGAATAACCGGCCAAGTGCGAGTCAGACTCGCGCACGTAGGATTCCGTACCATTATCTATAAAAATGGCAAAAAACTCATGTCTGTTGTATGGGAGCCCCCCTTAAATATTTATTTTATTTTGTTTTTAGTGTTTTTTATTATAGCGGCAACAGAAATACATCATCTGTGAAAATTTCAACTGTCTAACGATCACGGTTCATGAGATACAGCCTGGTAATAGACAGACGGACGGACGCACGGACGGACGGATGGACAGCGAAGTCTTAGTAATAGGGTCCCGTTTTTACACTTTGGGTACAGGATCCTAAAAATGCCTACAGCTTCGCCCGCGTGAATGTCGGAAAATATCCCACGGGAACGTACTACCGGGATTAAAAGTAACCTATGTGTGTTAATCCATGTAAACAACGTATTAATTCCGTAATACATTGTTTTCGTATAACTCTATTAGTTTACGCGGCGCACCCAGTCGGCATGACTTTTTCCGACATCTTCAACAATAATCGTCATATTTCAGCTAATTTTCACTAAACCTTAATAAATTATACACCTAAACCTTCCTCATGAATTACTCCGTCTATTGGTGAAAACTGTATGAAAATTCGTTCGATAGTATTTGAGTTTATCGCCTTCATAGACAAACGCGGCAGGGGGACTTTATTTTATAATATATAGTGATACCTGCTTCTAATAATTACCTCTTAATATGCAAGAATGCCGGAAGACGATAGATAAGTCTTAGCGAATTCTGTCAGGCATGGATACTATTTTGCGTTTGCCGACCACCGCTTGTAAGGGTCTGCCGTTCGATCTAGGCGAACAGTTTTCAAGTAATGCGTGTTAAGATGGACCTACTCGCAAATTAAACAAATACGCCTGTGGCGTCGCAACCACACGCTTCGCAAAAAGACAGGTCTTAACCTGTCATCCGTGAAATTAAAACATTTTACCGAGCATTCGGCCGCCGAATAATTGGCACTTTGGCCGCGACTTTGACCGAATATTCGGTATTTGATATTCGGCAAAATCACTATTCGTGGCATCCCTATTCAAGTCTCTGTGACGCGCCCTTCATATCACAATGGCACCCGCATCCTAGCGTAAGGAGTACTAATTGGATGTGGAAAAGTAATTATGGACGGTAACTCTGATTAAGGTCAAAGGCAGAGTCATTATCGCTAGTTGATTTTGCTGCTGTTCCAGTCTACTCGGGTGTCCTAAAAGAAAGCGACTACGCCGACCATTGCAAGTTGGGAGGAACCCGTGACCAAACGTCGTCGTCGGCCGAACTCGCAACTGTCGCTTTCATTTTGTTCGGTGACCCCGAACGCGTCATCGCGCTGATCTCATAGATTTTGTCGTTTCATGAACTGCAAGTGAAGGTCAACATTAAGGTACAATTCCGTAGCTGACTGCAGGCAGCAGCAACAGGCGACGTGTCGTCGCGACACTACTGGCTTCTATGTTTTTCTATGAAATACCTTCCGTAGCTAGCGACACGGAATTTCATTGAAATACTACGCAACTGTACCTTTAGGGTGGTAAAGCAATTACGAAGAATTTACTACTCTTGAAACGTAGCGTCATCTTTCCGTGCGTCAATATATTGATTACAATCACGTTTTGTACTGATAGCAAAACGTGTAGAATTCCATCTGTAATAAAATAAAATTGTAAATATTGTAGAACAAAACATTAGCAGGTACCATCAGCAGCAAAAGTCTATTAACACTGCCAAATAGGTAGCCCAGTCAATATCGACGCTCAAAAATGCAATCGTCGCAAACGCTCATGGAACTATGATTCTTTTATATGTTATTAGGTCTCCTGAGAGTAATTTATACCCAATTTGTACCCTGAAAACCTTGTGCTACTCCCATGTTACTCGAAAAACTGTGAAATTCTGGCACTTGATTCAGTTTTTTTTAATGTTCTTTTAGGACGCGTTTTTAGGTAACATTGTACGTTATTTTTGTGAAGCAAGCTATTTAATATGAGCCCAACTAAAGCACACCAGTTGTCAAAAAATAAAAGGCCCGTTTTGACATTTGTCATCGCGACGAAACTAGTAAAGTAACCATAAGACTCGGTACTCGATACTCACGATAAATCGATTCAAGTTTGTATGAGTATTTGATCGATTTGATTATGTATTGTAAAGTGCATTGGATTAAAGTTCTGATTAGAAAATTTAACTTAAACTTTAATGTTGTAGGTATTTTGAAATGATACAATGGTACGAAAGGTCAATTTATCTTTAATTTAATATTTTTAGTTACAAAAAATCAAGAAAAAGCGAAAGTGATTGCATCTTCATTCAATCATTTTTTTCGGATGATGAGCCAAAATCATCAGTTGACCTATCGTCACCTGTAAATATAATTATTTCTTTTTCAATTTTATTATCAATATTGACGTCTCTGTCAAAATCTTCCTTTATTATTTTTCGAGTTTTTTCTACCACTTTTGCCCAGTCTTCTTTAGTAATTTTGGCAC